>CM022392.1:58432185-59725404 GCA_011833715.1 Carcinoscorpius rotundicauda | reverse complement strand
ACAACCTGTAGTTGCTAGGTATGAATGAGTAAGCTAGTACAGATTAAGTCGGTTTCTAGTTTACTGATAATCTGAAGTTGCTGAATGTAAGTAAGCTAGTAAAGGTTAATTCTGCTTCTGGTTTATTAAGAACCTGTGGTCGCTCACTATAAGTAAGTTCGTAAAGGTTAAATTTGTGTCTGGTTTACTGACAACCTGTAGTTGCTAGGTATGAATGAGTAAGCTAGTACAGATTAAGTCGGTTTCTAGTTTACTGATAATCTGAAGTTGCTGAATGTAAGTAAGCTAGTAAAGGTTAATTCTGCTTCTGGTTTATTAAGAACCTGTGGTCGCTCACTATAAGTAAGTTCGTAAAGGTTAAATTCGTGTCTGGTTTACTGACAGCCTGTAGTTGCTGAGTATAAGTAAGCTGGTACAGATTGAGTCTGTCCTTTTTTTTATTAACAGATCGATTTATATATTCCTATATAAGAATTTCGTTTTATTTGGTTGTGGTATCAAACTGAAGTCGAAATAAATGTTTTTAAATTACAATGGATTTATCCAGTACTCTTCGATCTCAAAATACAGCATATCGAAAACACAAAATGTTTTCTGAGACATTTTGAAACGTCGAATATTTTTTAATATTGTGCAAAAGTGGTTTGACTTCACTACTGATATTAACACTGAATAACACACATCAAAGAGTTTCTATCATTTGGTAGTAACGAACATAAAGCTAGAAATGAGAAGAAAGAAAGTAACAACTTTGCATGAATTTTACGTAAATAAATTACACATGCAGGAACAATACTTGTGTAAAAATATACTGTTAATTATCTGTAAAGTTTTAAGGTTAATAATTTGTAACAGTTTTAAGTATATTTTCTGTGAGGTTGTAAGATATATAATTCGTAAATGATTTACGTGCATAGCTTACAAAACTATGAAATACACAATTTATAAGACTTGAAATACAACGTTTATAACAGTCTTACAAATAATTTTATAAGGCTAGTATGTAGACACTTCAAGACACTATGAAGTACGCAGGTTATAAAACTATTAAATACATACTGTATAAGACTATTAAGTTCACAATATATAAGAACATGAAATACACAGTTTATAAAACTTAAGTACACAGTTTATAAGATTATTAAGTACACAGTTTATAAGACTTAAGTACACAGTTATAAGACTTAAGTACACAGTTTATAAGACTATTAAGTACACAGTTTATGAGACTTAAGTACACAGTTTATAAGACTATTAAGTACACAGTTTATAAGACTATTAAGTACATAGTTTATAAGACTTAAGTACACAGTTTATAAGACTTAAGTACACAGTTTATAAGACTATTAAGTACACAGTTTATAAAAGGTCAACAACTGAGTGATTTCTATCAGGATGTGATCTAAAGGTTAACTCATTCTTCAAGTGTAAATCTGAAATATCAACCATAACACATTGAATAAAGGGACGACATCTCACAAGAACATAAGTATTTCATTCTATCAAGATAAACGGAAAACAATTTTGTCCAAGGTGAAGCTTACCGAGTCTAAAACGTGGCCGGAAACAGACACTAAACGAACGGGTGTTATTGCGAGAAGTGCTTTAAATCTTCGGTTAGCCAGGAAGTGCTCAAACACACTCACACTACACTCCTGATTGTGTCGCCTATTTGAGAGAACAACATCGTTGTCGGAGTTGAATCTTTTCGAATGAGCTGCTGGTGCCATCTAGAATTCGCCACTTCAGTACTCTTTCATAGATGCGAGACGTGTTGTTTGGAAGTTACATTTTTTTTAGTGAGAAATCGGACAACAGAAAACGTTTATTTTGATTTGTTTAGTTTAGAAAGACACGTACATAAAGAATTTGCTTTTTTAAAATATTTATATTTTATATAGTTACACGTTTAGTGTAAACAAAGTTAAGCTTTCGAAAAACTCCAAACTAATTAAATCTGATATTTCAACAGACACTAATGAATATTATTGAACCAGCAAATATGTGCCACAAAATGGTTTGTTGAACATATTTGAAATAAGACAACATGTAAAGCGTTTATATTGGCCTACGCAATTGATTAAGCACCGTACACTTACACTGTTTTTGTTTGTTTTTCGAATTTCGCCCTTAAGCTACACGAAGGCTATCTGCGCTAGCCGTCCCTAAATTAGTAGCGTGAGACTAGAGGGAAGGCAGCTAGTCATCACCACCCTCGCCAACTCTTGGGCTACTATTTTACCAACGAATTGTGGGATTGACAGTAACATTATAACGCCCCCACGGCTGAAAGGGCGAGCATGTTTGGCGCGACGGGGATGCGAACCCGCGACCCTCAGATTACGAATCGCATGTCTTAACGCGCTTGGCCATGCCGGGCCACCAGTCTTTATATCCAGTTTCAGTTGAGCACTAAACCTTTTCTTATAAAAATTAACATATCATTGCCTCATGTTATGCAACTATATCTGGTAAGGTTAGAAGTGAAAGGCAAAACTGTTGTCCAAGTACCAGAAATAACTTGCAATCCACTTATCTTAAGAATATTAAAATTAACCATTTATAGTGATTTCATCATATTAAACATTTTACATGTTCTAAACCGTTCTAATGGTAAATATACTTTGATATACTCTAATGGGACAGTAGTAGGTCTTCGGATTTACAATGCTGGAATCAGGGGATTGATTCCTGTCAGTGGACACAACAGACAGCTCGATGTGGTTTTGCGAAATGTAAACAGGAAAAGAGGGACTCAGTTCTCTCGCGTAAGTAGGCTCGAACAATAATTGAATAACAATAGTACGAGAGTTTCGTTAAAATGCTCACAATTGCATCGTTTCATGATAATTTAATATTTTAGGACTAACAGGAATTAATATATTTTAGGCTTAGCATTCGATGGACGTTTTCTTTATATTTATAAATATTATAAGGTAATAATTTTGAACTAATATTATTCTGTCTTTATTTTATATTTTACGACATAATTGTAATCTTTGAAAACACTTTTTGGTTCTCTTGAATCTCGTAAGTAACTGACCGGTGATTTTTACTTTTCCTTCTTTTTTATCACTTTATTCTAAAGAGAGTTTTCACGAGTGCTAACAGTTCTATTATACTTCTAATCGGATTATGCAGTAAGCTCTCAACAACCTGACGTAGAAGGAACAGCCGCGTGTG
This sequence comes from Carcinoscorpius rotundicauda, assembly GCA_011833715.1. NCBI lineage: Eukaryota > Metazoa > Arthropoda > Merostomata > Xiphosura > Limulidae > Carcinoscorpius > Carcinoscorpius rotundicauda. The sequence goes on along the minus strand of CM022392.1, from coordinate 59,722,221 downwards.
ACGTGTCAAGATTAACAGAAGGTGTGGTAAATGTAGGATATTACAATTAAGACTAGAAATACGCCAATTTTAACTGTAGGAGACTTAATGGTTCTATCAGTATCGTAGCTTTTGTTCAGCTGAAAGTACGATAGAATACTTAATTATCGAACAAGAGTGACCAGCAATTTGTGTGCTGCTAATTATCTTTTAAGGCAGGGTATTAGTTTTCAGGAATCACGTCACTTTGGAATTTCCCATTTTCTCCTCGACTAGCACGTGCGAAGTGGTGGGGCGTCCTTTTATTACGTTGAATGTCAGTAGTTCTTTTGTCAATGAATAGGCGGATAGTTGATGATATATCTTTTGAACTCGATAGAAAACAAACAAACAAACAAAAAACAGATAGACGGGTGGATAAGCGGATGAACAAAAGAGGCATGTTATTACGTTATCGACAACAAGAAATATTTATGGTGTCTTAGAAAAGAAAATAGTCAGCATTGTAAAAACACCCTCTCTAGTTAGCATTGTAAAAACACCCTCTCTAGTTAGCATTGTAAAAACACCCTCACTAGTTAGTATTATAAAAACACCCTCACTAGTTAGTATTATAAAAACACCCTCACTAGTTAGCATTGTAAAAACACCCTCACTAGTTAGTATTATAAAAACACCCTCACTAGTTAGTATTATAAAAACACCCTCTCTAGTTAGCATTGTAAAAACACCCTCTCTAGTTAGCATTGTAAAAACACCCTCACTAGTTAGTATTATAAAAACACCCTCTCTAGTTAGCATTGTAAAAACACCCTCACTAGTTAGTATTATAAAAACACCCTCACTAGTTAGTGTTATAAAAATACCCTCACTAGTTAACATTGTAAAAACACCCTCACTAGTTAGTGTTATAAAAATACCCTCACTAGTTAGTATTGTAAAAACACCCTCACTAGTTAGTATTATGAAAACGCTTTCGCTAGTTAGTATTATAAAAATACCCTCACTAGTTAGCATTATAAAAACGCCCTCACTAGTTAGTATTGTAAAAACACCCTCACTAGTTAGTATTGTTAAAACACCCTCACTAGTTAGTGTTATAAAATACCCTCACTAGTTAGTATTATAAAAACACCCTCACTAGTTAGTATTATAAAAACACCCTCACTAGTTAGTATTATAAAAACACCCTCTCTAGTTAGCATTGTAAAAACACCCTCTCTAGTTAGCATTGTAAAAACACCCTCTCTAGTTAGCATTGTAAAAACACCCTCACTAGTTAGTATTATAAAAACACCCTCTCTAGTTAGCATTGTAAAAACACCCTCACTAGTTAGTATTATAAAAACACCCTCACTAGTTAGTGTTATAAAAATACCCTCACTAGTTAACATTGTAAAAACACTCTCACTAGTTAGTGTTATAAAAATACCCTCACTAGTTAGTATTGTAAAAACACCCTCACTAGTTACTATTGTAAAAACACCCTCACTAGTTAGTATTATGAAAACGCTTTCGCTAGTTAGTATTATAAAAATACCCTCACTAGTTAGCATTATAAAAACGCCCTCACTAGTTAGTATTGTAAAAACACCCTCACTAGTTAGTATTGTTAAAACACCCTCACTAGTTAGTGTTATAAAATACCCTCACTAGTTAGCATTATAAAAACACCCTCACTAGTTAGTATTGTAAAAACACCCTCACTAGTTAGTGTTATAAAAATACCCTCACTAGTTAGTATTATGAAAACCCTTTCGCTAGTTAGTATTATAAAAATACCCTCACTAGTTAGAATCTTGAAAACGCTCTAACTTTTTAGTATTATAAAAATACCCTCACTAGTTAGAATCTTGAAAACGCTCTAACTTTTTAGTATTATAAAAACACCCTCACTAGTTAGCATTGTAAAAACACCCTTACAAGTTAGCATTATAAAAACACTCTCACTAGTTGGTATTAAAAAGCGCCCCCACTAGTTAGTTTTATAAAAACGCTCCTCTAGTTAATATTGTAAAAACGCCCTGACACCCACATACCACGCCCTCGTACAAACCTCTCTTTGGTAAAGTGTCAACATTTATTAGTGTCGTTTCATTTCGAATTATTTATAAAATATAAAAATACACCAATCTAATTTATTGATGATTGTATAAAGTCAACCCGACATATAGATTTCTCGATGCTATCACTGAGTTCACAAGCGAGTAAATTATTTTAAGGCATTTATATCTTAATTAAAAAAACAATTAACTTATAATTAAGGGACATTGTCTTCTTTGTACCAGTGGGATATTTAGGCAGGGGCTAGAGGGTGCTCAAACCATGGGGCCTTTGGTCTTAATGAAGGCTCATTGATAACTTTAGTTTGTGTAAAATTGCATGGGATGTAGGACCCACAACAATTATTACACCCTAGGCCCACACAACCTTAAATCCATCACTGCTTTGTAGGTTATTATTTTGTGTTCATAACTGCATATCTGTATAAATATAATAGTACTGTTTGTTGTCCGTGAGAACAAACACATCAAAAGTGAAACGTAGGAGTCAAAGCTGTTGATTTTCATTATGTATACATTTTTGTTGATATAAATGTAACTAAAAGGTTGAATTTAGAAATTTGTTTGGCTTCATAAGAAGAACGTACAAATGGAAAAACGTTAAATGAAAAATTATCTCAGCGAGTTCTGCACTCAAGTCGCACGTGAGTTGCGTACGTAACTCAATACGATAACTTGAGATACGAATTCTCCGTGTTTTCTCACAGTTTGTTAAACGAGTTTAGCAGTTACACACGGTTCGAATAGAAATTATATAATCGATAAAATAGAAACATGTGTCAAATACCGAAACTTACCAGGCTAAGTGAAGACACTCGTACTACATTGAAAATTATATACGAAAAATACTATACTGTTGTTAACCTGTTTAAAGTGCAAATACTCACTTTAGTTGGTGTTCTGTAAACATCCTCATTAGTTAGTGTTCTGTAAACACCCCATTAGTTAGAGTTCTGTGAACACTCTCTTTAGTTAGAGCACTCACTTTAGTTGATGTTTTGTAAACACTCTTTTGTTTGTATTCTGTAAATACTATTTAGCTAGTGTTCTGTAAACATTCCTATCAGTGTTCTTTAAGCACTTTTTAGATTGTATTTTGTAAACACTCTTTAGTTAGTATTCTGTAAACACTATTTAGTTAGCATTCTATAAACACCCTAATTAGTTAGTATTCTGTAAACCTTTCTCTTTAGTTAGTGTTCTGTAAACATTCCCATTAGTGTTCTTTAATCACTCTTTAGTTTGTATTCTGTAAACACTATTTAGTTATTGTTCTGTGAACACTCTCTCTAATTTTTGTTCTGTAAACACTCTCTTCAGTTAGTATTCTGTAAACATCCCATTAGTTAGTGTTCTTTAAACACTCTTTAGTTTGTATTTTGTAAACGCCCTCATTAGTTAGTATTCTGTGAGCACTCCCTTTAGTTTGTATTCTGTAAACTCTCATTAGTTTGTTTATTTTTTTCTTATTCTAACTTTGGAAAGCAGTCACTTTCCTACAACTTCCTGCAGGCAATGAAGGGTGATATAAAGATGTGGGACGTTATGGGCTTGAGCACTCACATCTCGCTATCCTAATTTCTAATTTCCTTATGTGAGACTCAGCGAATTTGAGGTTAAGACTGATAGACTGTGTATCCCCACCGGGATGTGGGTCCCAATTCTCATTCACCTCCAAAACCCAGGATACATTTTATGATTCTACGTTATAACTTGTACCATAGGATCCCTTTAAAAAAAAAAGAAGAAGAAGTGTTCTGTACTTTTAAAAATTAAACAAACAAACTCATGTTAATGTGTTTTGGTTTATGGCTTGAATATTTTATGGTTATAATGTAATTAATCAGAGGTTGTGATTTGCTGTTTTTAACGTTGTCCTTTCTCATGATTTTGTTTATTTATTTAACTTTATTTGGATATAAATGTCACTAATATATATATACAAAGCTAGCATATGTACAGGTACAGCTACACCCTTATAAAATATAATAAAAACGAAACAAAAACAAGCAGGCATATCCATGATTTCCGCTGTAAACAATTATTTTAAGAAAACTATGTTACCTTTCAGAGTTCCCTAGTGGATCAGCCAGTTAATATCACTAGAATCTGGTAATACCAATACCCATCGAGCGCAACTGTTCGTCCGTTGTTGTCTTATAATTTTAAAAACCAATTTTGGATTCTCTCACTGGATACAGTAAAGACAGCCTACTAGAAGTTCTACTCCTAATAAAAACAAACAAATTTTGTTTCCGACTTTTAATATTGTAAAATTAGATGTTCTGGTTAGAGTAGCTAGGTAACATACTTAATTTTACGGTTCGATCCCTACTGTGTGTATAGCTTATCCCTACTGTGGGTATAGCTAATCCCTACTTGAGTATAGCTAATCCCTGCTGTGAGTATAGCTAATCCTGCTGTGGGTATAGCTAATCCCTACTGTGAGTATAGCTAATCCCTACTGTGAGTATAGCTAATCCCTACTGTGGGTATAGCTAATCCCTACTTGAGTATAGCTAATCCCTACTGTGAGTATAGCTAATCCTGCTGTGGGTATAGCTAATCCCTACTGTGAGTATAGCTAATCCCTACTGTGGGTATAGCTAATCCCTACTTGAGTATAGCTAATCCATACTTGAGTATAGCTAATCCCTACTGTGAGTATAGCTAATCCCTGCTGTGAGTATAGCTAATCCTGCTGTGGGTATAGCTAATCCCTACTGTGAGTATAGCTAATCCCTACTGTGGGTATAGCTAATCCCTACTTGAGTATAGCTAATCCCTGCTGTGAGTATAGCTAATCCTGCTGTGGGTATAGCTAATCCCTACTTGAGTATAGCTAATCCCTACTGTGAGTATAGCTAATCCCTACTGTGAGTATAGCTAATCCCTACTTGAGTATAGCTAATCCCTGCTGTGAGTATAGCTAGCACACATTGCTTACTAATTACTAAAGGTCCTTTCCAGGTGACAATTGCAATATTCTCACCCCTGTTTCTTTATTTATCCAGTAAAGCTGCTGCTATCTAGTTTTACATTTTGTAAGTATTTATTAACATGAATGTATTTACCAAAATTAAAAACGATTTATAAAACCTTAAGCCTATTTCAAAAAGAAAGTAGTCGCTTGTCGAAATTTGTAGAATTCGTTTACCGTTCTGCTATTGCTCAGTCGATAATTAAAAAAAAAAAACTCAAAGAGAAATTGTTCGTTTGCAATTCCCCGGATGTTACCCTAACAGAACCATTATATGAGCTCCTCTTTTCACTTATTTTTCACGTACCTAAACAAGTATGGTTGCTGAAAATATTTAAATATTTTGTTTAAGTGAAGTTACGATTCAGTGCGATTAAATATCTATTTAATTGTGATATATATTCCAGAAATTAGTCTAAATGAAATGCTTTTGTTGTTTTGAGAGAATATAAATTAATTTAGAAAAAAATTAAAACATCTCTGATGTTTGTTAAAATACCTACTGATAGATGGCAATAGTTTAGTATTACAAGCTGATATAATTTAACATTATTTTTATTGTTAGTTTCGCTTGTAATTTAGCACAAAGCTATACAACAGGCCATCTATGATATGCCCACCACGGGTATGAAGACCCACTTTCTAATGTAGTAAGTCCACAGACATACTGTTGTGCCAATCGGGGACTTGGCTGTTAGTATTATATGTACTTTGGACATAAATAATTATTTAATAAAAATATATTTTTTCCATTCAATAATACTGAATCAATTATTCAGCTTACTAAACATTTTCTAATGATTCAATGATTTTATCATAAAATAAACGAATTGTTTAATAGACGCACAGGAGAAAATGCAAAATAATATAATATATGAAATCTTATTATAACGAATACACATAAAAGTAATAAAAATGGTTACACACCAAAACGAGATATCGCAAAGTTAGTGTAATGTGGGTAAAACTTTCGTAATAATTAATTAAAATGAAGGAAATACTTTCAAATTAAAACTGATTAAAATAAAAATTAATTACTTGGAATATTAACGCCATCTAGGGAGGGATATTATATTTTGTTTGTTGGTGTGACAACCAGTTATGTTCGCTGTATTAACAGAGTGGAAATGAAATGGAAGAGGCTATTCTTTGAGCTATTATATAAAGAGTTAAATTAAATTTTTAATGTCTCATTTTCTTATCACATTTAGATTTTTTTTTTCCTTTGAAGTGTTGCTGGGCGTTGCTCCAAAACGTTGTGTTGTTGAAATATGTTCTCGTACGACGCGTTCATTTAACATTAAATTAATTTTGTTTTATTTGTACAAAGCTTCACGAGGTACTGGTTAACTACAAAGCTACATAATGCGCTGTCTATATTCTGTCTACCACTGGTAATCGAAACTCGCTTTTTTATTTTTGTAAGCCTCCAGGCTTACCGCTAAACTAGTGAGAAACATTTATGCAAGGCCCAGCGAAGATAGGCCTTTCTAATTTCGAATTGGTAGACTTAAGGTAAGAAAGCAACTCAACAGCGCAAACCACCAACCCTTGAAATACTCTAATAATATAGGGTGATTTTACAGGTGTTCTTATAAAGCATGCCCCCCAGTGATACAGCGGTAGTCTTCGGACTTACAATGCTAGAAACTGAGTTTCGACACCCGTGGTGGGCAAAGCACAGATAGCCCATAGTTAAGTTTTGTACTTAATTATAAACAAAGTTATAATGCAGGCACAACTCCAAAGTGCAAAACTCAATTTTTTGAAGTAACGAGACACGACCCTGGGACATTCAGATACAGTCTAGCACAATAGCCACTAATCCATGCTAGATTAAATAATACTGATTCATTTGGATTCAATAACGTGTTATTTTATGAACGTAACCAGTATATAAACGTATTATTGAGTTCTTCTGTTTCATTATACCTCTCCAATGGCCCAGCGACATGTCTGCGGATTCCCACCGCTAAAAACCGCGTTTCGATACGTGGTGGACACAGCACAGATAACTCATTATGTAGCTTTGTGTATAATTCTAAATAATCAATCAAACTATTTAGTTATCGCGTTCATTATCAGATTAATATTTTATTTTATCAGAAAATAATCGTAACATATCTTCTACTCCCCCACAGTTGCCTCATCGCAGATACAGAAACCCGAATTTCAGTAAAGAATGAGGGCCCGGCATGGCCTAGCGCCTGAAGGAGTGCGCTTCGTAATCTGAGGGTCGCGGGTTAGCGCCCGAGTCGCGCCAAACATGCTCGCCCTCCCAGCCGTGGGGGCGTTATAATGTGACGGTCAATCCCACTATTCGTTGGTAAAAGAGTAGCCCAAGTGTTGGCGGTGGGTGGTGATGACTAGCTGCCTTCCTTCTAGTCTTACACTACTAAATTAGGGACGGCTAGCGCAGATAGCCCTCGAGTAGCTTTGTGCGAATTTCCAAAACAAACAAACCCTAAAGAATGAAAATGCGAACACGATTATGAGACTTGGGTTGCTTTGAATTTCGCGCAAAGCTGCTCGAGGTCTATCTGCGCTAGCCGTCTCTAATATAGCAGTATAAGATTAGAAGTCAGTTAGTCATCACCACCCACCGCCACCTCTTGGGCTACTCTTTTATCATCAAATAGTGTAATTAACCATCATGTTATAACGTGAAAGAGCGAGCATGTTTGGTGTGATCGGAATAACCCTCGACCCTCGGATTACGCGTCGAATGCCTAAACCCACATGGCCATGCAATGCCACAAGAAAATATATTTAACCAATACTTAATGTAACGAAATGTCCGAGAATTTATTAATATTTAAAAAAATAATAACAAACTATAACTTATTAATGCTTAAAGAAATTATTAATTAAAAATATTTTTTCCGCCTTACTCAGGTTCTAATGCAACTTGTTGATAGATGACGTAGGTAAAAGGCGTTAAACAGTTCCGCAATGAAGAGGGCGTTATATAAAAAATATCTTAGGTTAATACTAAAAATTTTTTATATTTCCAGCTTATACAGATTTTTGCCTCATGCAGTTTGTGGTTTAGACAGGTTTTATATAAACTTACGTCATAGTTGGGCCCGGTATGGCCAGGTGGGTTAAGGCGTTCGACTTGTAATCTGAAGGTCGTGGGTTCGAATCCCCGTCACACCAAACATGTTTACCCATTCAGGCGTGAGGGCATTGCAATGTGAATGTCAGTCCCACTATTTGTTGGTAAAAGAGTAGCCCAAGAATTGGCGGTGGGTGGTGATGACTAGGTGCCTTCCCTCTAGTCTTACACTGCTAAATTATGGATGACCAGCACAGATAGCCCTCGTGTAACTTTAAGTGAAATTCAAAAACAAACAAACAAGGTTTTTTTTTATTTTCCGTCATTAATCCGGGATTCACGATTTGTACAAATATATTTGTCTTTTCAATACAAAATTCTACTCTTTAAATAATTATCACGAAAAAATAAATTTCTGTCTTTCCTAATTTTAAAATTTAAAGAAATTTACCATGTGTAATTTATATACGTAAAAACGGCTCGTTTGGGTTGAGAAAATATTTTACATAGAAGAGCGAACAACGTTTCGACCTTCTTCGGTCATCGTCAGGTTCACAAAGAAAGAAAGAGGTAACTGACTCGAAACTGACCACGTGTTTGAAAGGGGTTGTGTAACTGAGTATCGGAATGTAGAGGGCGGTGTTAGATTTTGAATATATAATATTATTTTATTTTATTAATATAGGTATAAAGGGGTTCCTTTATATTGGTTTATTTTGGGTTTAAGTTGTTTTTACATAGTATAGACCTCAGTTTTGTGTCTGGTTTTTGAATAAATTTGGTTATAACTGGAATGTCATATTTTGTTATTATTTTTTGCCAAATGTTGGTTATTTGTCTGCTGATGTCGGGAATATATGGTATGCAGCAGTATATGGTTTCGTGATTTTTTGATTTGTGAGATTTACCATGTGCAATAGTCAAAAGTGAAAAATCTGTATCAAAAATTTAAGGAAGAATAAAATTCCTGTGGAATGGAAAACAACTAATAAAGCATGGATGACAAGTGCTATATTTGAGTAACTTTTGAATAAATTAAACAAAAGAACAGAACAAGAAAACAGGAATATTCTACTTTCCTAGATAAAGCAACTCGTCATCCAAAAGTTCAACTTCAAATGTTTGTTTAGTCTTTCTACCTCTATGTACAACATTAGTTCTACAACCACTAGATAATGGAATTATACAGTGTATAAAATTGAAATACATAAAACTGATGCTTCAGCATATTATTGCAAACATGGACAACTATAAGAAAGTATCTGAAATGACCATGAAAATTAACATTTTAGATGCAAATGCATTTTTAAGTCATTAAATCAAATGCATAATAAAGTGCTTTTGAAACTGTGGACTTATTCTTGACAATGGTAGCGGTTGTGAAGAAGCTGTTTGTTGTGACGATTCTAGTGAAATCCAAACTCTGACTGAAAAGATTGATGCACACGATTCTATGAATGCAGAAAGTTTTGTGAACATTGACAAGAATGTTTTAACAGAAACTGATTTAAAATTTTTAATGCAATTGGAAGATGGTAACAATGTGAGAGATCAGAAGATGAACAAAATGGAAAAGATGGTAAGGAAATAGAAATTCCTAGTTCATTGCAAGTGTTAAGTTATATTAACGCTATCAAATTGTATGCAAAAATGAATGGGGAAAATTAACTTCATGTAAAGGCTGTAGAATTGGCACTCTCTTTTAACTGCATGAGAAAGTCCATTAAAAAACAAAACAGTTGAAATTGGAAACTTTCTTCAAACAAATTTGATTAAGATTTTGTGTACTTGTGTATATTTTGAATGTTTATTTTTGTTCATATTCGAATAAATATAGCATAAACAGTATAATAACTTTATTCACAAACGTCTTACTTCCCTTGAGTCAAACAAGTATAACGTTTCGCTCAAAAATTATATACAATTAAGGAAATACATATTCACTATGTCTGAGCCGGAAAACCTGCTTAAGCCGGAAATTTTACTCGGCCCCGTGCGATTCCGCTTTAGACAGGTTTTACAGCATGCATAACTATCTAAAAGCTACAAATGCACGTTCGTTGTGTTTACGACGTGTTTGCTTATCAATTGAATTTTGCATAAAACTACCAGTTGTCTCTAAGCTAGAAGTTGTAGCCTAGTTGGTCAACAAAACTCGTCACCAACTTTTGAGCTACCGTTTTATTAATGAGTAATTGGATTCGTAGTAACTTTATAAAGTCCCAACGCCTGAAAGGGTGAGAATACCCGATGACAGGGTTCGAACCCGCCATTCGCAGCTTACAAGTGGAGTGTTTCCTAACCAAGCCAGGTCGTGTATAAAGACAATGAGCGCTGAGGCTGTTTGCCATCTCAGGCCTTGTTTGTTTTTGGAATTTCGCGCAAAGCTACACGAGCACTATCTGCGCTAGGCATCCCTAATTTAGCAGCGTAAGACGAAAGGGAAGGCAGCTAGTCATCAACGCCCACCGCCAACTCTTGGACTACTCTTTTACCAACGAATAGTGGGATTAACCGTCAAGCTATAACGCCTCCACGACTGAAAGGGAAGCATGTTTGGTGTGATGGGGATTCGAACACGCGACCCTCGGATTTCGAGTCAAACGCCTTAACCCACCTGGCCATGCCAAGCCACCATTTCAGGTATTTTGGAATTAATCTAATATAATGAAACATTATGAGCATACCCTGAACTTGGAAAACAAAGTCGTTTTGATGTGAACGTGTACATTGTATCTGAAGTTTTATATGAGTTACATTTTAAAATTATCTTGTATAGAAAGTTTTGACAGTGTATTTATCCGTCCTTTAAAAAACAACAACGACATAACTTTGACTTGATTAATATAAACAGATTACATCCTGTCAGACACTTCCTTGAAAAACACTCAATAAAATTGACTCTATTTCATGAAAAGAATCATAAAAAATTTTTCGACTTTGGTCAATAGAAATAATATTTCGCGTGATATTTACGTTGTTGTTTTGAATTAAGCACAAAGCTACACGATGGGCTATCTGTGCTCTGCCCACCACGGGTATCGAAACCCGGATTTTAGCGTTAAGTCCGCAGACATACAGCTGAGCCACTGGGGGGGCTGATATTTACGACTAATCATTTAGCATAATTTGTATTTTTTTTTCCTCGGAGTGTTCTCTCGTTCAAGTTATAATTAGCTTGTGCTTTTACGGAAAATTCGTCAAGTTTTAAATAACCTCAGATGCTCACGACTTTTTTGTTTGTATCCAATAAACTCTTTAATAGATGTAGAAAATGTTTGCTCATTTATTTACAGAAGTCAAAATTAATATTTTTACTCTACGCTAGGTGGCTGTTCTTAAGTCGCAAGTTTTTGACCCCTTGACCTAAAATGTTTGGCGGAAGAAGTTAGCTTTTATCTAGCTCTAAAGTGTTAATGGTCTCACCACGAGTGGTTCTCACTTATTAGTTTATCTCAAGTAACACACACGCACACATAAAAACAAACAAACATTATATTCATTATTTTTTCTCCGACACAACAGTCTGAGAAAAACAAAACAAAACATTGTGAATATCTCTGTTTAACAGTTTGTCTTAGAAAACACGTGTTAAAGCAACCATAAACTACAGTCAACCAATCTTTCTAAAAAACAAATTATCAAAATGACCATGTGTTAAGAAATGATCGCACATAGTCTCATTCTTAAAATAACTACTTTAATAACAGTTAGAATATCCTAACAGTATTCTGTGAGTCATTAACTGCCCAGCATAAATACCATGGCTATCTGATATTTTATCTACATTCCTATTGGCTAATCAATAAAAATAGCCTAAGAATATGCAAGCAGCCATTGGCTCAGTATCATAACTATCCAATATGTTATCTACGTTTATATTGGTTAGAAAATGAGTGTTCTAACAGTACCATTCTATTTATTGGTTACACACTGCCTAAACACAAAATATGCCAAATATTTAATTGAATATCACCTCTGTCAATAAATGACATTATTAATATCACATTTTCGATATTACACATAAAAAAGAAAGCCCGAATAAAATGAAATAAACATTTTGTATGCAAAAACGTCTCGTTTGGGTTGAGAAAATATTTTACGTAGAAGAACGTGAACCTGACGATGACCGAAGAAGGTCGAACCGTTGTTCGCTCTTCTACGTAAAATATTTTTTCAACCCAAACGAGACGTTTTTCAATACATATTATTCTAGAAGTGGGTTTTCTCGACGTCACTGAAAAGAAACATTTTGTTCATATTGTGGCTAACAGATGGCACTTCAAACAGTCGATTTTGTTTGCTTTGGAACGGGAGAATAGAACCCCGGATTTTGACACTCTAACGACACATCAAACCAAAAAAAAATCAAGCCCTAACTTTCACGTCTGTAATAAGTAAAATGTAACGCTAAACATTTCATTTTTTTTGTTTTACTGTACTTTAATTATTGTTATACTAAAACAGGTTTACCTGGCTGAAGACGGACAGACAAGTTTCCTCATGAACTGAACTAACTTACCAGTACTCGTTTCTTTTACTTCTCAAAAAACAAAACAAACTTCAAGAGCAGAGAATGCTCGACATGAACACGCCCTCTGAATGAATACTGTTTGAAACCGTATCTGTTGTTTTTAATTTGTTGCGAGACCACATTAATGACAAAGGTGGGAAGGTCTCTTTCACCCCTCGTGTAAATGGTGACGTTTCGCAACGTTAACGAATGTTTTACTTTTGTTTTTCTGTTTCCTTTGTTCAGGGTTTATTTCGTGTGAATAGAATATGGCTATTTGAATTATATATATCCTGATGCAGAAACATGGTAGATTTCAAATGCTTCACAATCTCACACCTACATCTGAAACTTTGATGACTTCGGAGTAACAGAGAATAACTACATGAAGTACTAGAGGTACACGATACTGTTAAAGTAGGTACACATCTTGATTCAAATACCAGTGGTACACGATACTGTTAAAGTAGGTACACATCTTAATTTAAATACCAGTGGTACACGATACAGTTAAAGAAGGTACACATCTTAATTTAAATACCAGTGGTACACGATACAGTTAAAGTAGGTACATACCTAAATTTAAATACCAGTGGTACACGATACTATTGAAGTACGTACATACATAAATTTAAATACTAGTAGTACACGATACTATTAAAGTACGTACATACATAAATTTAAGTACTAGTGGTACACGATACTGTTAAAGTAAGTATACACCTAAATTTAAATACTAGTGGTACACGATACTATTAAAGTACGTACATACCTAAATTTAAATACCAGTGGTACACGATACTATTGAAGTACGTACATACATAAATTTAAATACCAGTGGTACACGATACTATTGAAGTACGTACATACATAAATTTAAATACTAGTGGTACACGATACTATTAAAGTACGTACATACATAAATTTAAATACCAGTGGTACACGAAACTGTTAATGTAGGTATACATCTAAATTTAAATACCAGTGATATACGATACTGTTAAAGCAGGTACATATCTAAATTTAAATTCCAGTGGTACTCCATACTGTTAAAGTAGGTATATACCTAAATTTAAATACCAGTGGTAGGCCTGGCATGGCGTAAGGCGTGTGACTCGTAATCCGAGGGTCGCGGGTTCGCGCCCGCGTCGCGCTAAACATGATCGCCCTCCCAGCCGTGGGGGTGTATAATGTGACGGTCAATCCCACTATTCGTTGGTAAAAGAGTAGCCCAAGAGTTGGCGGTGGGTGGTGATGACTAGCTGCCTTCCCTCTAGTCTTAGACTGCTAAATTAGGGACGGTTAGCACAGATAGCCCTCGAGTAGCTTTGTGCGAAATTCCAAAACAAACAAACAAAATACCAGTGGTACACGATACGTTTAAAGTAGGTGATACCTAAATTTAAATGTGAATGGTATATAGTATTATTACAGTAGGTACATTATACCTGAATTTAAACGTGAATGGTATATAGTATTATTACAGTAGGTACATTATACCTGAATTTAAACGTGAATGGTATGTTATATTTTTACCAGTAGCTATTGGCGAAGTGAAGGTTTGCTCTGCCCGGAGGCAATGCTCTTTTTTGGCGCCTCTAATAACAAAAATAATTTAAAAAAAAATGTGGTGACTAGCCTTTGAGTATCGCGCGGTAGATTATTACCCACTCCCAGTTTCCCCTTCACTGGCAGTGATATACGACACTATTAAAGTTCGTAGGTTAAAAAAAGATAGACTACTGTTACTGTTGTCGACATTCACGGATGAAGAAACGGTCGATTTGAAACTAGTGACCTCTATGAAATCTGTTACAATAATCTACCGTTAGAAGACGACGTGTTTTATTTCAAGCTCTTAGCCAAAACTTCCGAAAACACTGGCCAATTAATTTGTAAAGAAGAGAAGTAACGTCCCACAGGTTTTTAGTCAGTCCGTTAAATGTTTCCTTATGAATAAACCATAAAGTCTGAAGTAGATATGGGCTGCTCAACAAAAAATGATAAAATATCATATAGTTTGTTTGTTTTTGAATTTCGCGCAAAGCTACTCGAAGGCTGTCTGCACTATCCGTCCCTAATTTAGCAGTGGGAAGGCAGATAGTCATCACCAGTCACCGCCAACTGTTGGACTGCTCTTTTACCAACGAGCCCCCCAGTGGCACAGCGGTATGTCTGCGGACTTACACACTAAAAACCGGGTTTCGATACCCGTGGTGGGCAGAGCACAGATAGCCCATTGAGTAGCTTTGTGCTTAAATCTAAACAAACAAACAAAAATTTTACCAACGAATATTGGGATTGACCGTCACATTATAACGCCCTGGGATTGACCGTCACATTATAACGCCCATACGGCTGAAAGGGCGAACATGTTTGGTGCGACGGGGATTCTAACCCGCGACCATCAGATTACGAGCCTTAACCCGCCTGGCCGTGCCACGCCCGTGTTTTTTTGAAATAAAGCACAAATCTACTCAATAGGTTATTTGTGCTCTGCCCACCACGAGTATCGAAAACCGGATTATAGCGCTATGAGTCGCAAACGTATCGCTGTGTCACTTGGAGTTGGTGGGTAACATACTGTTTAAAGGGAAGCTAACTCTAAGTTTTAATTATTTCTTCGTAGATGACGTAAACGAAATAACGAATTGTAGAATTAATTAAAAGATTGAACCCCCAGATGTTTTATAAAGTGGGATCTGTCTGTTCTTGGAGGTAATAACGCAGAGAAAAACTGACTTCATTAGAAAAACCATTTAGAAAGTTAGTTTAGAACAGAACCCGTTTTCAGAATGAAAATCGTTTTTATTATCCAGGAATATTCCGCGATACAATTTCCTGTTCTTTAGTTATCTTAATGGAATACTGCCCAGACAGAAATGACGAATCGTTAAAACAGTATTTACTTGTTTTCTCTCACAACGATTTAATTTCTTGTAGGCCATAATGACCTAGATAGAACCTTTTAAAACTACCCGAGAAGAGAGAGACAATCTGTAATAATAAACTTCTTTATTCAAAAATAGTCCCTGATAGAGTAGCCTTCACGATAAGAAAGAAAGGAAATCTTTGTAAATAACCTTTCCACCTCAATGCATGGTACTCCAGTAAACAGAAAACTGTTTGGTTTCAGTGTTTCTTATGGTGTTTCTCGCGTGAATGTCTTTCCACAGACTCCATTTTTATCTGAACAACAGTAGAAAGGACGTGATGATTGACCATTAATATAAATATTTTGTGTTTTAAATTCAGGTAACTGAAGTAGAAACAAATGATCACAAAACACATTTTTAAAAATCGTGTTTATGTGTCTGTCTGTCTGTCTGTCTCTTGTTGTTTTATCATCTGTTTAAGCTAACTGTTCGAGTTAACCGTGTCCAATGTGGTGGCGTTCTTTAAGATGATAATACGTTAAAGACAATGCCTCTTCAAAACTGAATCTTTAAGAACATATATTTTTCTGATTAAACTGCAACGAGTTAAGACAACATGGTTTAACTTCTGGGTGTTTTATGATCATTTGTTAACACGCTTAAAAGAAATTAATGCAAAGTGTCGTTACTCGAAGTGTGTTATAACATTGCACGTACATAATACAACTACTTTTATAAAAGTTTGTTTGTTTGTTTGAAAACAAGTACGGATATCAACTAGTGGCTCTCTGTGCTCTGCCAACCACGAGTATCGAAACCCAGTTTTTAGCGTTGTAAGTCCGCAGACATACCGCTGTGTTATATGTTTTTTGTTTTTTTTAATAAACGTATGTCAAAACACTATGTCAACAACAAGGTATTAACTGGTATGGTACCACTTGGAAATAGATTTCTGTAATACCACGCTTAGTGCAGAGATACCAACCATTACGATCTGAGCCTAATCATTACGATTTTGATGTATACATTACGACTATTCGCTCATACAGACAAATATTACGACTTGTTGCAACTCCCAAATTATTATATATTATATAGGCCTGTACAATAAAGTGATAAATTGTTCCCCCAGGGCTTGAAAGGGGTGAAAAGAAAATTTCTAGTGCGATACAAATAATTTTTGATAATAAATAAAATACATAGTCCAAATAACTACTTGCGATAATCATGTTTGTGCTTGAAATGATAAAAAATATTTGTATCTCCGATGCCTATCAATAGTTTGAGTGCTGTGGTTCTCCATACTAGGTACGTGGGGGGAATCTATAGTTACGTCATTAGTGCTTGTCAGCCAATCAGCGCTCGCGTAGATGGGTATTTCTCGTTTTCTAAGCGCATACAAACACCAACGTGATTGTTCACAAGATGGAAAAAACGAGTCATTGTTCACCAGAAATTGTCTTGTTTCTGGCAAATCTAAAAGGACTAAAACTGGGAATCAAAAATTTAGGAAAGAGTATAGTGCAAAATATTCGGTCAATGCATCAAAAGTCAGTGACAGTCATGCGTTTTGTACGGTTTGTCACATCGATATTTATGTGGCGTATGGCGGGATAAACGATTATTCCAAACATACAAAATCTGCATCTTACCAACAAAAGGCTGAGGCGAAGACAAAAACGATTCAGATTCGACAATTATGAGTCAGAATTCAAAATATGAAACCGTAAATGCAGAAATGATGTTCACGCAATTCGTCATTGCTCATAATTTACCCCTAGCTGTAGCCGATTATGCAGAACATCTATTCAGAAAAATGTTCCCAGACTCTGATATAGCGAAAGAATATGGCTGTGGTAGAACTAAAACTACAGCCATTGTATAAATGTTGGGTTATGAAGATGACAAAATGATTTCAAGTATACTTACTAACAGTGTTTACAGTTTAGCTACAGATGGATCCACAGATATGGATGACTCAAAACTGTATCCAGTGGTTGTACAATATCTGTACGGGCTCTGTCTACAATCATTTGAAATAGTTGGCATCTCTGTTAGTGTAATGAGAATATAGTACCACCAAGAAATAGATTACTGTAGTATATCTAATTAATGTGATGAAAATATAATACCAGTTACAAATAGATTACTGTAGTACATCTAATTAATGTGATGAAAATATAATACCAGTTACAAATAGATTACTGTAGTATATCTAATTAATGTGATGAAAATATAATACCAGTTACAAATAGATTACTATAGTATATCTAATTAATGTGATGAAAATATAGTACTAGTTACAAATAGATTACTGTAGAGTCTCTAGTTAATATAATGAGAATATAGTACCACCAAGAAATAGATTGCTGTAGTATCTCTAGTTAATGTTAGGAGAATATACTAGTACTCGTAGTACTAGTTAGAAACAGATTAAAGTAGTATATTTAGTTAATGTAAGGAGAATTTAGTACTAGTTAGAATCAAATTACAGTATTATATTTTGTTAATTTAATGTAAGAAGAATATAGTATTAGTTATAAATAGATTACTGTAGTATCTTTAGTTAATGTAAGGAGAATATAGTACTAGTTAGAAATGGATTACTGTAGTATCTTTAGTTAATGTAAGGAGAATATAGTACTAGTTAGAAATGGATTACTGTAGTATCTTTAGTTAATGTAAGGAGAATATAGTACTAGTTAGAAATGGATTACTGTAGTATCTTTAGTTAATGTAAGGAGAATATAGTACCTCTTGAAACTAGATTACTACCATATCTGTGCTCAGAACACTTGGAAAATGAACACACGATAACAGACCATTCAGAAAGTACTTTTCTCTGCTAGAGGTGCTTTTACAGAATCTGTTAGCAGTCAGGAAGATTACAAATAACAATTACTTCTTTACGCTGAAATCGAGATAAATAAAATCGGTGATCGGCTTATTAAGAAATAAGTAGAGAAAACAGTGTGAGAGACTTTAATCTAACTTCTGAACTTAATAAACCTAGCTAATAACCGAAGAGTTTTCACCCTACAGTAGAGTTTTCTCTTATGAACGGTTTAATCTGCGATCTATGTTAAATTTGTTTTTTACGAAAACGTTTCTGATTTCGTTCTCAGCTGTCTTGATCAAAAAAGAAGGTGCTAGTTTTGGGTTTGCACCTTCTTCTTTCTGCCGCCAGGTATCACGTAGAGTAATATTTTAATATTTTAAACACAGCTTTGTTCTTCTTTCTAAAACCACAACCTAGCACATAGTACAAAGTCCGATGTCGTATTTAAAAAAATCCATGTTTTGTTCATTGCAAACGATAAAATTACAGCTGAGATTATTACAAATAATATCGAACACTAATAACGCACTTAGGTAATAAATCAAATCAAATAAGTTGTCTAAAGATTTTAAAAACATGCTGTCTTTATACCAGAATATAAAGGGGAAGATAAAGGCGAGTTGAATAATTATTGATTTATTATTGGTGATTTTAAACGACCAATAATAAAATTTAAGTTTTACCCAGATTTTACTAAGATCTTCAAAAAAACATTTTGCATTTTCTTATAGCAAAGCCACATGGGGTTATCTAGTGAGTCCACCAAAGGGAATCGAACCCCTGATTTTAGCGTTGTAATTTCGTAGACTTACCGCTGTACCAGCCGGGGACTGGTGTCTTCACTTCAGACATGATAAAAATATGAATACTGAACATTAAATCGGTTAATTTCACTGACGATGAAATACGATGTTGTCATTTTCTAGATTCACCAAAAATTTTATTCAAAACATTTGATAAAACTGGAATGAAGATATTGTTTTAAATTGGTTTAAACGATGAATCTGAAACAGAAAACAACGAATTAAAACAAATGGTTATAAAGTTCTGGCTTATTAATATTTTATGTTTAAACGTAAAAACAAACAGTATGTACATGTTTTTTTAAGTAAAAGAATCTAACCAACTAATTCAAAGAGAACCATTAATTCAGTTCTACATAAATCAGAAAGCATTATGTATCGTGGAGAGCCCCCCAGTGGCTCAGCGGTATGTCTGCGGACTTACACGCTAAAATCCGGGTTTCGATACCCGTGGTGGGCAGAGCACAGATAGCCCATTGTGTAGCTTTGTGCTTAATTCAAAAAAACAAAACAAAACAAACGTATCGTGGAGAAACACAGGCTACAGATTAAATCAAAATAACACGTTATATTAGTGAAATAAACTTCAAGATACGAGCAGTAAGGTTTTTTTTTATTTAAAACATTATTTCTCTGAGAATGAAATAAAAATAATTATTATGCTTGGTTCTATTCAATTCTACAATAGAATATTACCCTTTAATACGTTTAAGAGTTTTAGTACAGTTTATAACATGTTATCAGATACATATTATCACAGTAATATCATAACATGTTAGATACTCAAAATGTAGATAGACTACCTCTGTGTAATAATATATTTACAAAAGTTTAATTCACTAAAGATATAAGAAACGAGCTAAAAGTAAAACCAGTATTTTAAACTCTTAACAGAAGAACAGTTAATTTAAAACTTCTTAAAGTAAATAAAGTAAACATTTTATTTATTTCAAATATCAAAACTGATCATAAAAAAATGATAGAGTCAATCTATATTCACACAGAGTTCATTTGATTTCGAACTGCATTCATACGTGGTCCATGACACTGTGTTAACCTTGTTCTTTCAATAGTGGACATCAGACCTGGTACTGTTTTAATGTTGAACATCAGACCCGGTACTGTTTCACTGTTGGACACCAGACCTGGTACTGTTTTAATGCTGGACATCAAACCAGGTGCTGTTTTGGTGTTGGACATCAGACCTGGTACTGTTTCAATATTGGACATCACACCCTGTCTTCTGATAACAATTATGAGAATTTTCAACAGCTGTGAGGGTACAAGTTATTGATACGATGCTGTCTCGTGACTTTCACGTGAACCTGAAATAGATCAACACCGATGTTTAAGAAAGAAACCCCTTTATAAAGGAAACGTGTTAGAAAGCACTTTGTAATTGTCATACAACTATCCTTTTCCGTTCTCTTTTATTAGAGACAATATAGATAAGGTTTCCATGCTTTAAAGACATAAACTAAGCCTTACACTGAGCAAATATACACACACATATATATTCGGGCCTGGAGTAATGAGTCAGAAAAGGTATTTGATTTTTTTCGTATTTACTTTATTTATGCAGAAATAAATTGAAGTAATTCTATATTTGAATTTGCCAGACTTATTTGATCAAAAATATGAAATGATTTACTGAATGTCTAAGATAAAAATAGCAAGACCAAGAAAGATTATGAAACAATTTAACCATCAACAACAACAAAGGTCTGGAAGTTATTGCAGAGCGTGCTAAGCCTAGTTAATCACCAAAGGAATTATGATGACGTCATTCAAATCCCGTTATTGTCAGTATTACGTTAATGATAACATATGGACGTTGTAATGAAGAAAAAGTTATCTAGTAATCCATCTTTTTGCATGATCCAGGATCGAGCCCAGTATCTCTCGAACGCCGTTACCACCCTCTAGTGATAATCTCCACCCAGTAATCCAACAAATTAAATGATATGGGCTTAGTTCTTTGACTAGTCGACACCCAAGGCACTACCTAGAATGGGTTATTTCAATGTTAACAAAACAAAACATTTTCTTCTATCTTACTTTATACATCAAGATAAGTCCAGGAGTGCTATTCATAACTTCTATTGTACAGTGTTATATCATTAAATTTAATGTTTAGCGAAGAAATAAAATTGTGAACAAAAGTTCACCACGCCTCGCCACTAGACGGACTCTATCAACAGTAAGAGCGAATAAAATCACCTCGGGTCTCGTTCATTCGATCAGTGTTCGAACTACTACGCAGAACGTGTGGCACACGAGGGATGTTTATAAGCACGTGCGACCAAATAACGTGCAAGAGTGTCGACTAAAAAAAGTAAGTGTTAATTTCTGTGGGGGTCTTCTACTTAGTTCTAAAATTATAAATTGCCTTCTTTTCCTTTTTCTGAATTAGGGCTTCCGTGGAAACTGTGGTAGTAAGTGTCAACTTTATGAAAAGATAGTTCAGAAAGTCCATTCCGGACTAGTAACACAAGAAGCTATACATAAAGTACACTATTTAACAAGAATGTTTCAGTTCTTCTATTGACTTTCGGCCATCTCTTTCATCTTCTTTTCCTTTCTCTGTATCTACCAGTTGAAGATGTAGTGGCTGCACGCTCACCTTCCGATTAAAAGCTTTTTTTTGTCTTAATAAGAAGATATTCTAGCATTTTTATACGGACTTCTTCTCCCCGAGCAATGAAGGACAACAAGAGAGAAACTAGAAGTGGTCGAAATATCACCTTTGTTTAGACAATAGTTCGTTAACACAAGCGGTTTTGTTGGTTTTTAATGTTACAACGATTGATCCATTGTAGTATTACCAACCACTGCCAAGAAATGTGACGTTGAAATGACGTCCACATTTCTTTCAGTCCTTGTTATTCTCTGTTATTAAGCCTTTTAAGAATACCAACTGCTAACCAGTATATCTTCAATTGTAGAAAAAAATATAAAGAAAATAAAAAAACATGAAGTTTGGACGTTTTTTACGAGGTGCGTCGACAAACCGATTTCGGAAAGTTTGATCGGTTTTACGTGGACAGATTAGCCGCTCCTGTCTCGGTTATGAGAATTTTATATATGTCCATAGCCATCAGAGTTCATGTCTATACTTATGTCCATTATTACATGTCCTTCAGTGATTGACTTCCTAAAGTCAAGCTATTCTGTGTTCCTGACTACCAGTGTCCAAGCTATATCTGTGCTTTTTGGGCTCCTATTAGGCTTATGGGTAGGAGTATTTGGATCCATGACAACCACAGAATCTTTGAGGCTTTCTCACTATTACACTAATAGATGTGTTCTTGGAGAGTAAAGGACGTGTAACGTCTCTTATCTGAAACTCGAGAGAATAACCTTTTACTTTTACGTAAATGTTATGGGTTAAGGGTTAAGGGGCGACATAAATATTTCGGCAATCTGGAAGAGATAAGATTAAAACGATAAACTCTGGAAGAGATAAGATTGAAGATAAGATTTGGAAGTTAAGATGTTTCCCTGAGCAAATAAACTTTGCTGAAGAGAATGTCAAAATTAAAATAGCTAATTTAAATCACATTTTTCCCAGTAGATGGCTTTCTTTAGTCGAATAGAAATAACTAGATACCTACTGTTAAAATTCAACCAGCGGCAGTAAGTTCAAAAAAGTGGACTCTTTGTTTTCTCGAAAGAAACTTGGTATTCGTTCGTTCGTTCGTTTATTTAAGGGGAAATTACACAAAGGATTATGAGTATTTTGTTTACCACAGAATGGAGTCATGAATTTTGGCATGTCAACCTGGAACGTACCACTTATAGGCGACTGGAATTATTCAAGTAAATCGAAAATACGATAAATAACAATATTCATAGTTTAAAACTGTAAAAGTGCAGACAACGTATGGTGGTCTTCATAGGTTGTAAACATACGTCAGAAATTGCTGTTAAAAATTTATATTTTTAAGTTATTTAGTGAAATTTTATTTTAAATTATAAATTATTATGGTCATCAGTAACTCTTTCAAACCGGCATTTAGTGTTTGTTTGTTTTCAAGACAAAACCCCGGAGATTATAAAGTTACAAGGTTTACTGCTTCTTTCTTGTCTTTGCACTAACATGTGAGTTTTTTCGTTGCAAACTTAAATCGTTAGGTGTTAAAGCTTCCCTGGGTTGAAAAATATTCGTCACGTGAAGCCAACTGCCTAATACTGTAAAGATTTATTAGAAAAGTGAAATCGGATAAAACAATACGTGTGCAAAAATGAAACATAAGCACGCGGTTCTCACTAAGTTAAAACGTATCAGAGAGACGTACGAGAAAAGCACGTGTTTCTTAGCGTTTTGATTACTTTCAATCCACGTGGTGCATATATGTTCCAGTCTTTTACATCACGTGACCACATTCAGAATCCTTTTCTATCCCAACTACTTTTGTAGCAAAAAATGGTTAAATCCAGGTGAAATTTGTAACAAAAGATGGTTAAGTCCAGTTGAGATTTGCAGGAAAAGATGGTTAACCCTATGTTGAGATTTTGTAGCGAAAGATGGTTAAACCAGGTGAGATTTGTAACAAAAGATGGTTAAGTCTAGGTGAGATTTGTAACAAAAGGTGGTTAAGTCCCAGACACTAAAAAGCTCCATCAGGATGTTGTAAACATTTCCAAGGTTTATTTCTTCGTCTGTGATCATGTAACTCACTTTGTATTCAGTTGATGGT
Source organism: Carcinoscorpius rotundicauda (assembly GCA_011833715.1). Classification (NCBI taxonomy): domain Eukaryota; kingdom Metazoa; phylum Arthropoda; class Merostomata; order Xiphosura; family Limulidae; genus Carcinoscorpius; species Carcinoscorpius rotundicauda. Next base: position 59,698,410 of record CM022392.1, on the reverse strand, counting down.
GTCTCAACTGTTTTAAGTAAATTTATAACTCTAGGGTGAACGTGAGTCCAATTTTAGGTAGAATATTTTATTTCTAAGTTTATAAGGTGTAAATGAAATGAGAAATTAATTTACGCATTAAGCCTAATAACACAATATATTTCGTCTATCATACATCAGTACCTGTTTTAATATCATAGTTTAATGAAATGTAAAAATCAGTTTACGTACTAAGCCTAATAATAAAATATACTTCGTCTATCAAACATTAGTAGCTGTGTTTAATATCAAAGCTTAACTTTTCACTTTTGGGCTCTTGAAGTACCTTACTACAGATATAAATGAGGTTGTTTTGAATTAAGCACAAAGCTACACAATGGGCTATCTGTGCTCTGCCCACCACGGGTATCGAAACCCGGATTTTAGCGTGTAAGTCCGCAGACATACCGCTAAGCCACTGGGGGGCAGATGTAAATGAAGGACAAACATTTTACTGTGTTTGTTGATTTGAAGTTTCAACATTAGAACTGAGAAATACCTTAGCTTTAGTATAAATGAAGGGCAAATATATTACCATATTTGATGACTTTGAATTTTTGCTATTTGAATTGTGAGATATAGTAGTTTCAATATAAACGAAGAACAAACATTTTTACCATATTTGGTAACTTTGAAATAGCTTAATTTGAGTGAAAGTGAGGGACAAGCATTTTATTAAATTGATCTCTTGACACCTCTTACCTTTTGACCTTAAAAATATAACGAATATTGCTTAAGAAAATGTGAGGTCACAACACGTTAAGTAGATGCAGTTTCAACTGTTTCGTCATCCTGTCTAGAAACATAGTTTTGTTACTCACACAATTACAAACAGTGTGTTTCTCCATCTAGTCCCGTGTTACGAATTCAGCTTTGTTGTTATAAATGCCCAGAGGTTAATTTAACTTTCGTTTCCATCCTTTGTAATAAAGATTAATTAAATGTCTTTTGAGACCATGCTGCACGCCCCCTAATGGTACAGCAGTAAATCTTATAAACGCTAAAATTCGTGGTGGAGAACCCACAGTGTATCATTATGCTTAACTACAATCAAAACACGATCCCATGTTATACCCACGTTTCTGTGTTTTAATGAGTTAATTATGTTGTGCTTACGAGTCGAATTTTTACTTCAATTTACATACAGCGCCATTTTTTATGCATAGCTTGTTACTCGAAATCCTTTATATCTGTTATCGGATATAAAAGTTATCGACACTAGGATATGTAGTTTTTATATTGACAATCAAACTATATTATTCTGTTTTATATAAATATTTATACATTATTCTCTGTATCCTAAAATTAGGCCTAACTTAGTGGTTAGTGTAACAGGCTGAGTATTTATAAGTCTGAGGATCGAGTCGTGATATGTCACTCAATGCATTTCACGCTTTCAGTAGCTTGGACGTTATTATAGTATATCAATAAGGATTCGCGCGTGGGCGTTGGTCGCTGTTCACTGATTGTCTCGCTGGCTAACACCCAGCAAATGTAAATTTAAGATAGCCATGCCGAAACATCCGACCTGGTCAATTAGCCTGTGTGTCGAATGAGGTAGAAAATACCAAATGGTTTACCAAATGAAATCACGTCGTAATCAGAGTAGTTGAAAATTGACCAGTTGTGATTTTAAGAAATTAAGTCATAAGCATGACTTACACATTATCCATACAATTTGAGTGAAAAATGACCAGTTATGATATTATGAAACGGTTTTATAAACATGACAATTGATAACTGACCAGCTGTGACCTAATGAAACGGTTTTATAAACGAGTCATATGTTTATTATTTGTTTTTAGGTGTTAGTGCAAACTTGCACATTATTTTATCTGAGTCCTGTTCACCACATTTGAAGAAATTTCGAATTTTAGCACTGCATCTTCATAAGTTTACCACCAATTCAATGGAGAGATGGACAGTTTAGATCTAACCACTGAGAAACGTAAAATATAAGCATGACCAGGACAAAATCCATTTACTAATTCTTATAAATTAGAAAGATGCAATAATTCTGAGATCATTAGAGAATTTGTTTCATGTTACTATTTATTAAGTCAAAATCATAGGCTGCGCGTGGCCTATAGTTAGCGTCCTGTGAATCTTATGAATCATGGTTCCCTTCCTAGAACCTCAAAAATTCTCTACGTGCCTTGTAGTCGTGGGTACACCATAAGAGTGAGCGTCACGTCCATTTGACGATAGAATTGATACAGGGTGCTTTAGAGTAACTGCGTTCTTTCTAGCCCTAAACGTCACGTTATTTGTTCACTTTGGCTTTCTGCGAGCGAACTTGTTTTCTTAACCTGTAACAATTCATAGACATACACAGTTATTGTTTATGGCTCATTTCGCCTCGAACATCCAAACAAATGACATGGAATATCTTAAAGATATATAAGTTTTTGGAAGACTATTGACCACTTTGTCCAACAAAGTTATGATAAATTAAAAAAATATTACAATAGTACAGTGTAACAACCCCAAGTATTAGGAGTATAAATTATTATATTTAAAACAGAAATAGGTTATTATGTTATTCCAATATCCAAGAATATTCTAATTAAAACACCTTACAAATAAAGGCTAGTTTTGTAGTTACGAGCCTCATTTTCGAGATATAAGCCTCGCTTTCGAGACAATAGCCTCGTCGTGAGGACAAGCTATTGAAATCCATAAAACAATTAAGTCACGCTTGGCAACTTTGTTATTAGAAATATACTTTTGATAACAATTAATAACAACAAAACTGACACACAAGTGCAGTATTATACTTCATAAAATATTGTTACATCACGTTTTCGCTTCTATTCGATTTTACTCATCGAGTTTTTATGATTTTATGTTTTCCAGTGTTGCGATTCATGTTTCAAATTTCTGTAAATTCGGATTTGTTTTTCCTGGAACATGCTTTGTCGTGAAATTTTCCAACATATGTTTCAACCATTTATAGCATAAGTTCTGAGTTATTCACTAACCCAAAGATTGGTAAGTACTTTGGAAAAACTATGTGAAATTTTTGCTACTGTCATCTTGGGAATTGTGATAAAAATATAGTATATGGTGCTATTATACAGTGGATAATACAGCTGTGATTTTGAAAACCTACGATATGTTGTTAGGGAAAGGGAGAAAATACGAATAAAAAATACTATAAGATTATAAAGCAATTCTTCAGTCTCTTTCGCCCATTAAAAAACGACCATCGAATCCAGGAAGACATCTTCCTGCGTGGTTACGAGCTCTACTCTCTTGCTGCTCTGAATATAAAGAAGGCAGGCAGGTTTTGGTGGCTATCAGAACGTTGCCACTTGCGTAACTAACAGCATCTAGGTGAGGTTATCGCGAGCTACGAGCTCGTGACGTTGATGTCCGAAACGTGATTGTTTACAGCTTCTCAGGATTTTATGTGAGAAGAGCTTGTAACAGACCTCAAGCGGATAAATGAGAACCACCTTCTCAACACGTGCTCTAGATAAACACCCTGGTTAATAGGACTGCATTGCAACAACTAGTTGGAAAGGTCGGTAAGAATATATTTATATTGTGCTTTATAATATCTTAGCATCTTAACATCATAATATCTTTATATCTTGATATCTTAATATCATCTTACGGTACTCCTAAAAGTATTTATTATCACGTTTTAATAAAGCTCTGACGGATTACAAATTCATCAGTAAAAATCTGACTATTTGATATCCGCTGAATGTTGGATGCATGAGAAGAAACAATTCCGCATCTCAGACGGGCTGGTATGGGTATTAGTACTTTTATGGATAAGCAGAGAACAAAGTTTTGAGCTTCCTAGGTTATCACCAGGTTAACAAAGGTTCTTTTTATTTCAAGTGGGTTTCTCGTTATCCAGAAAGATAAGTTCTACAGAAGTCAGATCATGGACGTGAATATCTGTAAATAAAGAAAACAGTTTTCTTTATCCAGGTTTCCACGCCACTGATTTCGGTTTGTAAATGGTTTTGTTATTTTCCTACAGATAAAAATAAGCCAGGTATAACTGTTTCTACAGAAACGAGAGCTAACGTAAACAACTTATGGAACTCGTCATAACTATATAACAGTGTTATAACAAGATTCTTAAGTAAGCGATTTTATGAAATTATAGAACAAAATCTGAAACCTTTATTGATTTTTCAGGTTACTTTACATGAAAGTAACGTGTTGTGTGTAAGAAAGGTTTATAACACATATATATGTGGTATATTTATTATATTAGTGAATTGATGTTAAAACATGGTGATAAGGACAAGAAACACACGTTAGTGAAAGAGCAATGAAAGATGCTGACATTGATATATCTACTAGTCTTTAATGTTACACATTGTGTTAGTTATATCTTCTAGTCTTTAATGTTACCCATTGTGCTAGTAATATCTTTTAGTCTTTAATGTTACATACTGTGTTAGTTATATTTTCTGGTGTTTAATGTTACACAATCTTTTAGTCTGTAATGTTACACATTGTGTTAGTTATATCTTTTAGTCTGTCACACATTGATTAACTGATATCTTTTAGTCTGCTACACGATGTGTTAGTTATATTTTCCAAATGCCATGATTTAATGTTGACCATGTTTTTTTGTTCCAATTCGCCATATTTTATTGTTACATGTTGAATTTGTTATAAGCTTCATATTCCGTCGCTTTGCTGCTACATGTTGTCTTCTTTATATGTTCTCATCTGCCACGTTCAGATGAAATGTTAGTTGTAATTTTCCAGTATAGGCCATTTATTACCACAGAAACGTTCAGACGAAATGTTAGTTGTAATTTTCCAATATAGGCCATTTATTACCGTAGAAACGTTCAGACGAAATTTTAATTGTAATTTTCCAATATAGGCCATTTATTACCACAGAAACGTTCAGACGAAATGTTAGTTGTAGTTTTCCAATATAGGCCATTTATTACCGTAGAAACGTTCAGACGAAATTTTAATTGTAATTTTCCAATATAGGCCATTTATTACCACAGAAACGTTCAGACGAAATGTTAGTTGTAATTTTCCAATATAGGCCATTTATTACCGTAGAAACGTTCAGACGAAATTTTAATTGTAATTTTCCAATATAGGCCATTTATTACCATAGAAATGTTCTGAAGAAATGTTAGTTGTAATTTTCCAATGTAGGCCATGTATTACCATAGAAATGTTTAGATGAAATGTTAGTTGTAATTTTCCAATATAGGCCATTTATTACCATAGAAATGTTCAGATGAAATGTTAGCTGTAATTTTTCAGTGTAGGCCATGTATTACCATAGAAATGTTCAGATGAAATGTTAGCTGTAATTTTCCAGTGTAGGCCATGTATTACCATAGAAATGTTCAGATGAAATGTTAGTTGTAATTTTCCAATATAGGCCATTTATTACCATAGAAATGTTCAGATGAAATGTTAGTTGTAATTTTCCAATATAGGCCATTTATTACCGTAGAAACGTTCAGACGAAATTTTAGTTGTAATTTTCCAATATAGGCCATTTATTACCATAGAAATGTTCTGAAGAAATGTTAGTTGTAATTTTCCAATGTAGGCCATGTATTACCATAGAAATGTTTAGATGAAATGTTAGTTGTAATTTTCCAATATAGGCCATTTATTACCATAGAAATGTTCAGATGAAATGTTAGCTGTAATTTTTCAGTGTAGGCCATGTATTACCATAGAAATGTTCAGATGAAATGTTAGCTGTAATTTTCCAGTGTAGGCCATGTATTACCATAGAAATGTTCAGATGAAATGTTAGTTGTAATTTTCCAATATAGGCCATTTATTACCATAGAAATGTTCAGATGAAATGTTAGTTGTAATTTTCCAATATAGGCCATTTATTACCGTAGAAACGTTCAGACGAAATTTTAGTTGTAATTTTCCAATATAGGCCATTTATTACCATAGAAATGTTCTGAAGAAATGTTAGTTGTAATTTTCCAATGTAGGCCATGTATTACCTAAGAAATGTTTAGATGAAATGTTAGTTGTAATTTTCCAATATAGGCCATTTATTGCCATAGAAATGTTCAGATGAAATGTTAGCTGTAATTTTCCAATGTAGGCCATGTATTACCATAGAAATGTTCAGATGAAATGTTAGTTGTAATTTTCCAATATAGGCCATTTATTACCATAGAAATGTTCAGATGAAATGTTAGTTGTAATTTTCCAGTCTACTCCACTTAACATCATACAGCAAACTCATATAAAACATTAGATGTAGTTGTAAAACGTTTTGTTAACAGAAAAAAATGAGACCTATGTGTATAATACTATAGTAATTAATTAGTTGTGGATAATTACACCAATTTAGAAGATATTAGACAAACCTGGGAAGCAAGATCATCTTAACAACCCTGAGTGAAATCCGTTACGTGAACTTCGTGTAAAGATAACATCAGGTATTCTGTGTATCTAACTTATAATTAACGCGCGGTTTCTCGTCACTGAATTATAAACAAATATAGAGAAGGAAAAACCTGTTATATGCTTTATGCTCTCTGATTCCTGCGATGTTCGAAGCTAATCTTTAAAATTACTATTTTTTCTCATTTCCGAAACATGTAAATAAATAGATAAGATATATTAATAACAACTTCCCTGTATCAGTCGCTGTTTGGTTAGGTCCCTATCTTTTACGTCGGACTTAAACTGAAAAATACGAAGTTGAGAGCCAATAGGAAGATAGTAATTCGAACGCGTTTAGCTCAAATCGCTTGAGCCAATCCGTTTTCTCTTTCGTTTTTTAGTATTATATTTCTAACAATCCTTTAACCTGTAGCATTTCTACTGTTTGATTTCCTGCAGACGAGTTGAAAATTCCTCGAGTTTTAAGCCAGAGGTCTCAAAACTTTGTGAAACAATTTCGTGTTTCATCGAGTACTGGGAAACAAGGGATCGTCTTGTTATTGAAAAGAAAAAGAATCAAACAAACAACAGCAAACTTTTTGATGAAACGTTATGAAAACTGTCGTGGTTTACGGAACTTTAAATCTAGACATTACAAACTACTTTCACTCGCGCAAGATCACGGGAGACTCATTGGTGACGCGATGAAGTGTTACCTTAAAGTCATTTGAACGGCTAATTATTTGCAAACTTTGGTCCACACAGACGTGCAAGATATTGATAAACCTGCATTCTTCCTTATCTTCCTCTAATACCTAATCATCTGTAACTAGCTATACATGTTTCAAAAAATCACACACAAAAAAGTTTTTTAACCGCACTGCTAGAAACGTAGGTGCACAAAATGTTAAACAACCATAACTGGAAGTAATAAAATAGTTGCCTCTCTCAATCAGAAATTCATGACCTGTTTTCACTAACAGAAAGGAACAAAAGAAAAAAAATACCGCGCTCCCCACTTTGAGGCCGTGAGTACGTTGTAAAACTGGTAGTCGAATCCAACTTTCGAATTAGAAAGTTAGCGGTGGGTGATGCTCACTGCTTTCCTTGTCTCTGGTATCACTTTTAAATCAAGAACGGCATGCGCGGATACGGCGCAAGTAGCTATTTCTGCGCGACGTTCAACAAACAGACGATCACCCAGTAAACGCGTGCCATTAAGGCTTAACAATTAACAAAACTATTTTGCCGAAAAAACAACTCTCTTCACAGTGAAAGAATTGTTCTTTCGACAAAGAGAAAATAAATAGCTTTTACTAATTACGAAGCATATTCTAAAACATAGCAAATAAAAAACACAACAAAAAAAAGGTTTTCGAGACTTTAGAAAAGAACTTACATATGTTGTTTTCTTTTTAAAAGACATCGTAGTTAACTGCAGAGAGTAGTTTTTTTTATGTATTTAAATAATGTCTCTTCAAATGTTGTGACGCGTCTTTTAAAACGTTCGTAGCAACAGACGACACGAGATTACATTGTTCGGTTAGACGTTAACTTCCACTCTCATTGGCCCGTTTTTTGTTTTGTTTCGTATTTACACTATAGACCCATTCTTTTATTTAATGATTAGTTGTGATGTTAAAACGTTGGTTTTATTTGTTTATTTTTGACAACTCTGTTCTTCGTTTTTGAGGCCCGGCATGGCCAGGTGGTTAAGGCACTCGAATCGTAATCCGAGGGTTGCGGGTTCAAATACCGGTCACATCAAACATGCTCGGCCTTTAAGCCGTGGGGGAGTTATAATTTGATGGTCAATTCCACTGTTCGTTGGTAAAAGAGTAGCTCAAGAGTTGACTTCCCTCTAGTATTACACTGCTAAATTAGAGTCGGCTAGCGCAGATAGCCCTCGAGTAGCTTTGTGCGAAATTCAAAAACAAACCAAACCAACTAGTATCTGTCAATCTCATATAGATGATAGTTACAAATGGTGCACACAATATTGCGTATATAATGGGCTACATTAGGAAATATCACACAAATACTGAGCCATGTTATACATCAGTGGTAGTGTAGAACTGTAGAAATATCACACAAATACTGAGCCATGTTATACATCAGTGGTAGTGTAGAACTGTAGAAATATCACACAAATACTGAGCCATGTTATACATCAGTGGTAGTGTAGAACTGTAGAAATATCACACAAATACTGAGCCATGTTATACATCAGTGGTAGTGTAGAACTGTTAAGCAAGATTATTAGGTCTATTACTTCCGCTCTCTGGACCAAGCGTGATCTAGTAATAAGCGTATTTGGGCAGTGAATCTGTGGATTCTTGGTTTCCTACCCGCTGCCATGAAAATATGCTCCACGGTCAAATCTCATTATTTGATAAATCAAGAGTAGCCCAAGAGTTGGCAGCTGATGCCTTTAACCACCATCCTTTAGTTTCAGAGTTCAGTTTTATTAACTGATGTCTGTAGATAGTGATGTGTAGTTTTATGAAACGTTCTGGAATGATAACTCGCTCTCTATGTTTTTGTTGCTCTAGGCTTCACACGTAGTCTAGAACTCAATAATAGAAGTTAGAATGGAATGTTTGCCTGAAACCATTACAGTTATTATAGACGGTACAGTACCACGAACAGACACTCGAACTACAGGTAATCATCCACAGCTCTTTATCTTTACGTGACCATTAAAAAAACCATAAAAATTATATTTATTACCACGATTCTTTTGTTTGTTTGTTTAGTTATGGAAGACAAGATCTAACCTCACGATTCTTTTGCTGCTTTGTTTCATTATAGAAGACAAGATCTAACCTCATGATTTTTTGTTTTGTTTCATTAGAGAAGACAAGATCTTCATGATTTCTTTGTTTGTTTGAATTGAGAAGATAAGATCTAACTTCACGATTTCTTTGTTTTATTAGAGCAGATCTGATCTTTTGTATAGACTGACTCTTCACGTGTTCCCTTCATTCCATTCTTAATATAGATGTTCCTTTTCTCAGACCAAGATGATTGTAACGGATACTTATCTTCCTTCACTAAACTCACATGGTTGTAACGGATACTTATCTTACTTCACTAGACTGACATGGTTGTAACGGATACTTATCTTACTTCACTATACTGACATGGTTGTAACGGATACTTATCTTCCTTCACTAGACTGACATGGTTGTAACGGATACTTATCTTCCTTCACTAGACTGTCATGGTTGTAACGGATACTTATCTTCCTTCACTAGACTCACATGGTTGCAACGGATACTTATCTTCCTTCACTAGACTAACATGGTTGCAACGCATACTTATCTTTCTTCACCAGACAAACATGGTTGTAAAGGATACTTATCTTTCTTCACTAGACTAACATAATTGTAACGGATACTTATCTTCCTTCACTAAACTCACATGGTTGTAACGGATACTTATCTTACTTCACTAGACTGACATGGTTGTAACGGATACTTATCTTACTTCACTATACTCACATGGTTGTAACGGATACTTATCTTCCTTCACTAGACTGACATGGTTGTAACGGATACTTATCTTCCTTCACTAGACTCACATGGTTGTAACGGATACTTATCTTCCTTCACTAGACTAACATGGTTGCAACGCATACTTATCTTTCTTCACCAGACAAACATGGTTGTAAAGGATACTTATCTTTCTTCACTAGACTAACATAATTGTAACGGATACTTATCTTCCTTCACTAAACTCACATGGTTGTAACGGATACTTATCTTACTTCACTAGACTGACATGGTTGTAACGGATACTTATCTTACTTCACTATACTCACATGGTTGTAACGGATACTTATCTTCCTTCACTAGACTGACATGGTTGTAACGGATACTTATCTTCCTTCACTAGACTCACATGGTTGTAACGGATACTTATCTTCCTTCACTAGACTAACATGGTTGCAACGCATACTTATCTTTCTTCACCAGACAAACATGGTTGTAAAGGATACTTATCTTTTTTCACTAGACAAACATGGTTTAACGCATACTTATCTTTCTTCACTAGACTAACATAATTGTAACGGATACTTATCTTTCTTTACTAGACTAACATGGTTGTAATGGATGCTTATCTTTCTTCGCTAGTAACATGGTTGTAATGGATACTTATATCCTTGTTTTTCATAAAATCTAGAAGGAAAACAAATCAAGACAAAATCTATATTCAAAATGTCTGGTTGCTTTTGAACGTAAAAACGTTTTGGATTCGTGATTTTCTTTTCGGAATTTTCTTTCTCGTTTTTAACCATAAAACTCTGACACCTCAAATTCCACGTTTTTTTCATTCCTTCTTTTGGTTTCGTTTTTCCAAGTGTTACTAACTGCAACTTTCATTTTCGTCTTTCAGGTTTTTCTTTTTCTTGTGTATTAATGGTTCTCCGGTTTCCTTTCACTATAAGCTGCTGATTTTGCAACGTTTATTTGATTTCTTAGAATTCATTAAATACATAACACTTCCTACTAGGGAGACCTGAACATGATAATTAAGGAGTATGACCCTTCCAGAATACGTGGTAGTTATCAAGAGGTATTAAGAGAGTCCCTGATTCACTGATTTCTCCACATATGCATATGATATACATTTATTCTCTAACTCAAACGTATATTCAGTGTATATTCTTCTCTAATAAGAACCCATTCTCTTTACGTGCTCATCTATGTTTCCTTGACCATTAAATAGAACAAAGTCCATCACGCTAAACTTCTAGTGCAATTTTTGAAAATTATTCCAACGGATTTGTTTCTTTCTCTTTGCCTTTCCACAACATCTAAATATAGGCTTGAAATGGAATATAAGTAAACAATAATTTACCTTCAATACCGTGATGGTACTTTAGAGCTAATACAAACAGCTTCTATCCTGAAATCACCACTTACGTTTATAGCTTGTACTCTACAATTCATGTGTACAGTTTCGCCCATTTGGTTTCTTTACTCAAGTTCGTCTATTTGTTTCCTATAATTTATGTTTATTTTCCCCGGCTGACCGCCAGGATATTGTCTTCACTCCTCTAAACAGGATAAGTCCAAAGAACTCTGATCTTTGGCAAATGTGTCACAAAAGTTGGGAGTTCCCCAAAGACCAATCGATTATTGTGGCTCTTCTAGTTACATTCCTTCTAGTCTTACACTACTAAATTAGAGGCGGTTAGCGTAGAAAGACCTCGTGGAGCTTTGTGCGAAATTCATAAACATATAACAAACTATTCCGACCTTTCTGAGTATATTCCGAAACGTTCGACTCAAATAAATAAAGTGTTTTTCATCCTAACCATCAGACTTCACTTTATCTGTCATGAACCAATCAGTTCTTAGCTGATTTATATATTTTATGAAACTAACCCCGAATTAGAAAACTAAAGCATAACAGTGACTGTTCTTGGAAAACTCCCAAAATAAGTGGTTAAGTTTAGTTACATTATACTAAATACTGTTTCATTTTTTAAAAAATAGTGTTTCCGTGGGGGTTCGAGCAGATGATGTAAGGCACGTTAAGCGTATGTTATTATTGCTAAACTACGGAAACATGTAATTTAGGTCTCTCGTTAATTGAAGAAAAAAACATCTTTTGGCTCTGTTTGTAGCACTAAAGTTTCTTTTATCACTGACGTCTTATAAAATAGCTTTACTTTTCTTTCCGAAACCTGCAGAGCCGTTCACGTCCTTTCTCGTTGGATTCTCTCTACATGTTCACATTTTAGCCACTCAACTTGAGTTGTCTGAATTCTCCCAGAACTATTTACTTTAATACTTTTTTCTACTCGAATTTTTAATAAACCTTTAGCCCCTGATGGCTCAGCAGGAAGCTGAATGGCTTATAATGCTGGAATTCAGGGCTCGATCCATTCCAACAGAAAGATGAATTATTTTAATTACCAATGGAGGAAATGTTTGCAATTGTTACAACTAATTTTGCCACGTCTAGCCTCATTTGTGATGTTTCTAACTAACTTAAATTAGTTAATTCAGAATTTCCGAATTTGTTTTATTACTTTTAACACATGCGTAAGAATAACAGCCTCCATTGGTCTTAAGTCCATCTTTATCTTTGATACTTCTGATTAATCTACAGATTACGTTACTTTTAAGTTTCTTGAGTTACTAAAGAACCAGAGAAACCACTAAGACTAACTCCTAGGACAAAATCGTGTAGAAATGAAAGTCTTGACTGATGAATTTACACCATGTAATATATTAAGGCAAAAGGTTATATTTCAGTAAGAGCTATGTAAAAAGGTTTATGTGAAACCATTTCTGTAGATTAGAGATGTGCGACAATCTGGTTTAAGGAACATTTCGATGACTTGGCTTGTAATTATAAGTTTGAATGAAGTATATTTGGGATCTCAGCCAATGATGTTACCAATTTACACAAAACTGATGGCACTCTGACTGTTGACTGGTACATTCATGTTCTTATCTATTATATTGCATTGCATGAAGTAACAGGACTTTGGCAAGCTTGTGTTAATACAACAACAAGTCTTAATACTATGTTTGAGGGAAATGTAAAATACTAGTGAATTGTGAAATCATTAAAAACAATGATTGTTTACAACTGACCTTTGAAGGGTATTTGTAATAACAAATGTTTGACAGTTATCTTCACAACTAAATAAACCATATCTTGTCTTACCGACAGAGCGAAAGTTAAGCCTAGCAGTTTCTTTTCAAACAGACAAAACGCTCTCGAAAGGGGAATACTGTTATCACGGACTGTTAAGCTGGATTCATGGACTTCGTCCTGCTGCCGCAAAATCGCGCTCCGCACTCTAAGACCATTGATGTGCTATACGTGTTTTTAGTTTGGCTGTACCTACCACGGTTATCGAAACCCGGTTTTGTTACTAGTGTTACAAACCATCAATCTTACCCCTGCACCATAGGAAGGTTATATTGTATAAAAGTAACTGTCAAATCCCAATATTCGAGCACACAAAAGTAGTTTAAGTGTTAAAATTGGGTGCTGTTGATTAGCTGTCTTTTCTCTAGTCGATGAGTTAACCCTTAAACGGCGGCCATCATTAACTTAAGATGCTACCAACAGCATTCCCGCTGTTTAAGAGTTAAGAAAATACTGACTTAGCTTGGTCTTTGCAAAAGAGTGAAACAGGTTAGAATGATTTAACTGGAATATTTGTCAACCAACTGGATCATCTTCACTGTCTTAGTCAATATTATATTTCATAAAGTATTTCATGCGCTCGTAGTGCCACTTTGTGATCTTTAGGTGTACTACATTTTATTAGATTTTTGTGTGTGTTAAAATTCCACTGTGTTAAAGCAACCTGTTATTTTTATTGTGTTTTATTTTAACAACATTTCCTAACGCTCGTCTAGTGGCTCAAGTTTCGATACCCGTAGCTTTACTCTTAACAACAAGTTCACACGACTGTCATTATTCGTCCCTTGTTACTGTTTTTGACTCTCTCTCTTTCTCACGTGCACGTAATGCATGAGACAAATAATTTATTATCTGTCATTAAAAAATCTAGTTGAAAGTCAGATGTGTACACAATGGCAGAACAACTGTTTTATTTCCAATAGAAGTTTAGCAAAAGCAAAAAAAAATAAAAAATGAATTACCTAATTTTATAAAAACACAAAAACCCCAACTTAGGCTAAAGAAAATCTGACAGACAACTTTATCACGTCAGAGTTTTTGTTGGGCGATTACAATGGCAAGAAAAAACAGACAAACAAGCAAAACTAATTAAACAAACAGAATCTTCGTGTATTTCAGAAACAGTTCTGTGTTGTGTGATGTTTTAATTGTTTGATGGTCGAATTTCGCGGTAAAATACACGAGAACTATCTGTGCTAGCCGTCCCTAATTTATCAGTAGTAGACAAGAAGGAAAACACCTCCCGCCTCCAACTCATCGGCTACTTTTTACCATCACATTATTACTCCATTACCGTTAAACACGCTAGCAAGTTCGCTAACGCGTTTCGAACCAACGACCCGTAGATTTTAAGCTACATATATTAGAAAGCAACCCCATCTACCGTACACTTTTAGGCTACTCTTTACTAATTAATAATAGGATTGACTGTAACGTTATAACTTCCAGGTGATTGAAAATGGCGAGCATGTTTGCTGACGAGTTTTGCGTCTTGCGGGTCGAGTTCCGTAACAACGAGCCACGCGAGATTTAAGGAAGAAATAATAATAAGGGTTCGAACTCTCTGAAAAACGACGAATGCATTTAATTCAGACAAACGCATACCTACAGACCTACGTGTTTTATCAAAAGTTTTACTTGAAGAATTTTCCATTCATAGTGACATTTACCTGGAACATGCTTTTCTTTTATCTCTACTCTAAATTAATCTCATAAAAACAACTAGGTCTTTTTTTACCTATTTATTCATTATTATACTATTATTGATTTTGCAAATTTGTCTGGGTCGTTTCTATCGATCCCGTTAACACCTTGTGGACATTTATGTAATAACAACGGCTCGAAATACGCGAGGAACGCGCTTGTTTTGTGATACAGTGACGACAAAACACGTGAAGGTTACGCGCAATATTTTTTCTTGTCGAGTTTATCGATGTTTGTAGCTATTTATGTGACAAAACTTTTCTTTCTTCTCTTTCCTTTTAATTATTTTTCGAGCGACATTTGATTCTTTTGTTAATGACCAGGAGAGCTCAAATATCTTTATTCCTGTCGGATGATTTGTTTAGAATCTCTCGATAATCTAGGATATGAAGCCGGTGTTATCCATAGATACACTTGGTTAAGCCTGACATAAATTAATGGTACCTACGCTATAAAAAATAAAAAACACTCTTGTTTCTTTGTTTGTTTTGAATTTCGCGCAAAGCTCGAAGAAGGCTATTTGTACAAGCCGTCCCTAATTTTGCAGTGTAAGACTAGGGAAGGCAATTAGTCATCACCACCCACAGCCAACTCTTTCACCAACAAACAGTGAAATTAACTGCGAATTATAACTACTCCCCCCCGACTGAAAGGGCAAACATGCTTGATGTGACGAGGATTCGAATCCGTGATCCTCAGATTACGAGTCGAGTGCCCCTTAACTACCTGGCCATGCCAGGCCTAACATGGACGCTGACTTGGACTTTTGTACCAAACGTTATACATACGTCTGTGTATATCCCGCGTAAAATATGTAGTAATAAGCAAAAATACGATTACGTCACTAAAACCGCAAAAAGAACGTGGAAATACGTAATAAATTAGTTTGGAAATAAGCATATTCCAGACGATTAACAGTTAAACCCTCGTTGTGATGTCATAGCTATTTTTGGTTCCAGGTCACTTCTAATGAAACATACATATATATATATATATATAATCATCACCAGTGGGTTAATAAAAACAAAAATAAATTGAACCGTATTTTTATTTTGATTGAAAAGGGAACTTCAAATGACATCATAAAACACCCACTCAGTGGAATAATTCCTAACTTTACATTATAGCAGATTAGATCTCAGTGTATAAGATACTGCTTAATGTAATGTTTACCTAATTACCTCTTCAATGCTACCTCGGTTTAGATATAAAACCACCTCACGGCAAAACTCTCACGGTCGTCCTAGAGTTTTGAGCTACGATAGGTCCAATTATCCCAACCACTGAATGTGAGAATAATGATTTTCCAAAGTTTCGCCACAAGAATAATCCAGTTTTACCAACGTTTCGCTATAATAATTTTGAAATATTCTCAACGTATTAGGTTAACTCTGAACAGAGAATGTTGTGGTAAAACATTATTCTAACATTCCCAACGTTTCTCTTTAAAAATAACCCAATTTTACCAACGTTTCGCTATAATGGTTTTTAGATATTCTCAACGTATTAGGTTAACTCTGAGCAGAGAATGTTGTGGTAAAACATTATTCTAACATTCCCAACGTTTCTCTTTAAAAATAACCCAATTTTACCAACGTTTCGCTATAATGGTTTTTAGATATTCTCAACGTATTAGGTTAACTCTGAACAGAGAATGTTGTGGTAAAACATTATTCTAACATTCCCAACGTTTCTCATTAAAAATTACCCAATTTTACCGACGTTTCGCTGTAACACTTCTTTAATATTCTCAACGTATAAGGTTAATTCAGTGTAGAGAATGTTGTGGTAGTAAGTTATATTAATATTCCCTACGTTTCGTTTTAAAGACAGTCCAGTTTTGTCAAAGTTTCTCTTTAAAAATAACCCAATTTTACTGACGTTTCGCAAAAAACGCTTCTTTAATATTCTCGACCTATTAGGTTAATTCAGTGTAGCGAATGTTGTGGTAGACGGTTAGTCTAATATTTCCAACGTTTCACTATAAAACTAGCTGACTTATCATCGAGTTGAGTTAATAAAGGTGTTAGCACAGTTGAATTGATTTGTTACTAGTTAAATATATGTATACTTTCACCCTGTCTGGTTTACGACATAACAGAACGATTCAACCAAATACTGAGATTCTTTGTTTTAAAGTTAAAGGTCTGGCACAACCAGAATTTTTCTCGTGTTTAGAGATATTTTGATGACGATAAACGTCTGTTTCATAGAAAGGTTTATTATGTGCTTCAACAGACTAAAGTAAGAAAACATATTTAGCTCCGTCAAGTGCTTCTAGAACAACGAATACAAAGGCAAGTCTACGGATTTACAACGCTAAAATCAGGGATTAGATTCCCCTCGGTGGACTCAGCAGATAGCCCGATGTTGCGTTGCTATAAGAAACACACACACGCACAAGAACAACGAAGTCCGGAAATAATTTTTCGTTTCGGTTGTCGGAGTTCTGATTTAAGTTTGCTAGATGGACACAAGAAGATTTGTTGCTGTGTCACGTGCTTTAAAAAATGTAATCCGGATATAGCTAACCTCATAACGAGCTTTAAAAAAATGTAATCTGGATATAACTAACCGGTTGCATAACGGGCTTTAAAAAATGTAATCCGGATATAGCTAACCGGTTGCATAACGGGCTTTAAAAAATGTAATCTGGAAATAGCTAACCGCATAACGTGTTTCACAAAATGTAATCTGGAAATAGCTAACCGCATAACGTATTTTACAAAATTTAATCTGGAAATAGCTTACCGCATAACGTGTTTCACAAAATGTAATCTGGAAATAGCTAACCGCATAACGTGTTCCACAAAATGTAATCCGGAAATAGCTAACCTCATAACGGGCTTTAAAAACTGTAATCTGGAAATAGCTAACCTCATAACGAGCTTTAGAAAAATGTAATCTGGAAATAGCTAACCTCATAACGAGCTTTAAAAAATGTAATCTGGAAATAGCTAACCTCATAACGAGCTTTAAAAAATGTAATCTAGAAATAGCTAACCGCATAACGGGCTTTAAAAAAATGTAATCTGGAAATAGCTAACCTCATAATGAGCTTTAAAAAATGTATTCCGGAAATAGCTAACCGCATAACGTGTTTCATAAAATGTAATCCTAAAATAGCTAACCGCTTTTTTATTTTTTTAGAATTATGCACAAAACTTCACAATGGATTATTTGTGTTCTGCCCACCACGGGTATCGAAATCCGGTTTTTAGCAGACATGCTGCTGTTCCGCTAACCGTCTCACGTGTTTCAAGAGAATGTACTTAAGATATAACTAACCAACTCAGGTATTATACGAAAGTGAAACCAAGGGATATCTCTATAATTTAAATCGTTCGCTATATCAGAGTGTAACCAGGAAGTATATATATCCATATAGATATAGTTCATCCCATAGTTAAATACCAGAAGTACTATTCCAGCGCGTACTCTGGAGTTTTTGTTTGCTTGTTTGTTTTTGAATTTCGCGCAAAGTTACACGAGATCAATCTGCTTTAGCCGTCCGTAATTTAGAAGTGTAAGAATAGAGGGAAGGTAGCTAGTCATTACTGCCCACCGTCAACTCTTGGGCTACTCTTTTACCTACAAATAGTGGGATTAGCTGTCTCAGTATAACGCCCCCACCGCTAAAAGGGCGAGTACATTTGTTGTTACGGGAATTCGACCCCTCGATCTTCAAATGACGGGTTGAGAACTCTAACCATTCCGAGCTAACATTAAAAAGAAGATGGATGTGAATTTGCGACCGTTTCAACGTCCTAAGCTATTACGTAATATTTCATTGATTAGAAGCTAATTTTTGAAACATCTTCCGGAAATATTTTGATTGTTTGTTTTAAACAAAACGCTACGTAATGGTCTATCTGTGCTTTGGCGACTACTACCGGTGTCGAAACTCTGTTTCAAATGATATTTTTACTACTAGTAATAATAATTTCTGATAAAGTGACTTATCTCAAGGCTATTTTGTTTTGTTTTTTTCTCTAACCGGATGTAGAAGACGTAACTTCACGTGCCGAGCTGCTTCTCATTAGAGAAACTTTCTGATCTAACATAAATGAAAACTGTAGTTGAAAATAACAATAAAGTTTGTACGTTTGATTTCTAAAACTTTTGTTTTTATTCATCGTGAATATGAGATAGTTATGGGTTTGTGGGAGTGTGCGCACGTGCAGGAGACATGATATCTTTTTCTCGTAATACTTTTCATTACATGGTTATTAAGAGGTGAAACGCCTTCTACGAGGGTTAATGTTAATTTGCAATACATAAAATATTTTAGTTTTCCTTATCAGTTTTCTCAAAGTAGTGTTTATCGTTAGTAAAATAAATGGAACTTTTATTAAACAAATAAGCTGAGAAGCAAATGAATACAGAATGTCAAACAAGTTTCGTTACATTTTTCCCGCTGAATAAACTGAACAACAAAAATGTAGGTTTCCCTAAGATATACACACTGCCATATATTGCAAACTGTTTACAAAATCAGTTTTATTTTCGGTTTCAAGAAAGTGAATTATTCTGTTGTAGACAATGAATTCAAGAAATACGTGAACCTATAAGTTATCAAACCTGAACCTGAAATTTAAGTAAGCCAGGAAACTTGAAAGTTATTAAACAGGAACTTGAAGAAAAAATAAAACGTTATTAAACCTGAACTTATAAGTTTTTAACCTTGAACCTGTAAGTTATTAAACCCGAACCTATAAGTTATGAAACCTGAACTTAAAAATGTTTAAATTACCTCAAAAGTAAATATAGTCTTAAAGACATTCTCTTTTCCTAAGATAACACCATATCGTAATTAAAAAGCGAGTTAACCGAACCTATAGCACTATGTAACAAAATTTTTACGTTTTTCTTGTCCCTGGGCAGAAAGTGTTATTTCCCAATTACTTATGCCTAAAGTAAATAAAAAAGACAATCTTTTCTCTTCAGATTTTGCTTTTGTGATCTTGGTAATGAAATTTTCAAATGTACCCATTTTCCAGAATATTCCAGGTAGATTCGGTGCTGAAACTTCAAAGACTTGATCAGAATGCTTGGTCTAACAAAGTCGAATGCTAAGCTTTTGACATCTAGGCTCAAGGAGTTGGATTTATTAGATGAAAGTGTGCACGTTGTAAGTCAGAAGAAGCGTCACCGACATTTTTAAGCTTTTTCACTCGTCAAGATGGGTTCTGCTTTTGTCACAATGTATCCGGTCTGTGCCCGAACGAGTGGCACCTCTTCATTGATAGCTCATCCAGAAGCCCCAATACTGTGCTGCTCCGTAATGGGAATAAGTATCCGTCTCTTCCTCTGGCTCATTCGGTGCACCTCAAAGAGGAATATAACAGCATCAAGACCTTGCTGGAAGCCATGAAGTATGATGAGTGTAGCTGGGAGGTTATCGGAGATTTCAAAATGGTGGCATTCCTGATGGCTCTCCAAGAAGGCTTTACCAAGTTTCCCTGTTATCTTTGTCTTTGGGACAGCAGGGACAACGCGACGTACTACAACAGACCGAGTTCTCTGTGGGGTCACTAGTGAACCTCCAGAAGGTGTTGTTCTCACCACTGCACATAAAACTTAGTGTTATGAAACAATTTGTCACAGCTCTTGATAAGGAGTCTGCAGACTTCAAGTACCTTCTGGTATCTTTGTTGGACCACAAATAAAGAAGATCCTGGAGTGCACAGAATTTGCAAAGAAGATCAGAAGGAAGGAAAAACAAAGCTTGGGGCAGCTTTGTCGCAGTGGTTCGGGGCTTCTCGGGCAATCACAAGGCCTTGACACTCATCTTGATAAATTCAAGGAGAACATGGGAGCATACTCAGAGGAGCAAGGCGAGTGCTTCCACCAAGATATACCGGATTTTGAACGCCGCTACCAAAGAGCGTATAACGCAAACATGATGGGAGACTATATTTGGGGGCTGATATGTGAAAACGATTTATATTACAGTCGCAAATCTCGAACTGTGCAAACGGTGTGCTGTATAACTGACTAAATACTATGTTGTTGATCTTTAGTTCACACACAGTTAATTATAGCTTACTTGTCACCGACTAATGAAGGGTTTAATGTAATTATCACGTTAAGTTAAACAATGATTTCTATTCTAAACATTTTTACATAACTTTAGTATAAATACATGTAAATTTTGATTCACATGTGGTTTTATTCAGACCTTATATATATGAAAATGCGCAAATTTGCCCGTTTTTGCATAGAAAATAGGTTAATTTATAAATTTCATTATTCAGGTCACAAAAGCAAAGTTTGAAGAGAATAATGGTCATTTTCTGTTCTTTTACCACATAAGCAATTAAGAAATAACGCATACTATCCAGGAACAAAATTTGTGTTGCATAGTGTAATCACTAGAGTAGGTTGGTTCATTAGTTGGGTATCTTTGCTGTTAACGACACTTTCGTCCATAAACCCAGTAATATTAAACGAAGCTTGGCAGCTTAGTAAATTTAAGTAGCACATATACATTAAGCTAACAATAATCCGATATCAAAGATCCCATATGAGTATATAATCGGTGTGTTTACGAACTGTGCAAACGGTGTGCTGTATAACTGACTAAATACTATGTTGTTGATCTTTAGTTCACACACAGTTAATTATAGCTTACTTGTCACCGACTAATGAAGGGTTTAATGTAATTATCACGTTAAGTTAAACAATGATCTCTATTTAACAAGTCGAAAAATCAGAAATCTTCTGAATTAAACAAAACAAGTTATTAAGGAACTCCTTAGTTAACACTAATTGGCACTTTTATCCCATTAGAGATTAATTAATTATTGTACTTGATTAAACACTCAGATTTCATTATGTTACCAAGCAAGGCGCGATATAGAAAGGATTTTAAAATATTCGTTCAGCGAATTATAAGATTTAGTGTGAAATGATTGCACACAAGATCTGTTTACCCCTTTGTTTCGTAATCTTGAAACTTTTGCGTAAATATATTATATTTGATTTACATATTCGACGTGTGATTTTTTAGAAGTGCTAACAGCGGAACTTTTAATGTCTTCATTTAAGAAATATGTTTCGAAGCTATACTTTACTAATCTTTTATTTCGTCATTTGTCACTTCATCCACGTGCTCGACAGTGACTATAAATTCTGCTGTACCAATTAATAACCTCATAACGTAAAGCTACTCCATAGCGGTGAAGACCTGGTAATGGCTTGAGTGATATTTAATAAATCACGTGACGTTACATACCTATTTTGAGAATAGACAGTTAATATTATACACTAAAGATGAGGATGGAATGATCTTAAATATTAGTGCTATGATCCATTATTAGCGCACAACCTGCACATCTTGTATTAAACTTTTTTTGTTGTAGACCTACTTACGGTCATTTAGCATCTCGGATGATCATTTTTTTAACATTAATAATTCTATGGAGGGTTATTAATAAAATAATATCTATAGCTGTATATTTATGTAGGGTAATTTAGAAAATGAGAGAGTGCTTTAATACTTATAACTTTAGGCCAAGTTAGGTTTATTTAGCATCCAGATTAACCATTTTTAAACTTTTATAACTCTATATTTATGTATGGCCATTAAGAAAATGAGAGAATGCTTTAATATTAATAACCCCAGGCCTAGTTAGGGTTATTCAACTTCTCGAACGATGATTCTTTAACATTTATAACTGTAGATTTATGTAGGGTTATTTAGAATAACAGATATTACTCTAATATTTATAACTTTAGACTTACTTAGAATATTAGAGACTGCTTCTTTAATACTTAAAACTTTAGACTTATATACAGTTGTTTAGGATATTGGAGGTTGCTATGTCATTTATAGTTCTAAGCCTAGTTGGAGTTACTTAACGTCTCCAGATGTTGCTCCTTTGACGTATTTTTTTACCGTATTATAGTGATGCATTTTTTAGTATCTTAAATTTGTCTCATTGCTTATAGCGAAAAGCTACATAACAGGGGGTGCTTGCGCTGAATCTGCCGCTGGGATCGAATTCTGAATGTCTGCGTTGTAAATGGTTAAGTTTCTGGCGAGTGTGGAAAAAGAAAGAAAATACTTTAAATTCTGTAGATTTTTATATCATGTTAACAAAGTTAATCGTCAATGAAACAGATGTGTAGATTACAACTAAAATTAATCTCGCAAAATAATGAAGCTAACAAATTGATTGGAAATATACAATGTTGTAAATGAACACATCAGAAACTTGTTTACATTTCGCGCATAATTATCTGTGTTAGCCGTCCCCAATTTAGAAGTGGTTTGGTTTGTTTTAAATTTCGTGTAAAGCTACACGAAAACTATCTGCGCTAGCCGTCCCTAATTTGGCAGTGTAAAGCTAGAGGGAAGGCAGCTAGTCATCACCACCTATCGCCAACTTTTGAGCTACTCTTTTACCAAGAAATAGTGGGATTGACCGTAGCGTTATAACGTTCCAACGGTTGAAAGGGCGAACACGTGTGACGGGGAAGCGAACCAGCTACTCTCGGATTACGAGTCGAGCGCCTTAACCATCTAGTCGGGTTCGAATTCCAGTAGTACCAAACATGCTCTCCCTTTCAGTTGGGGGCGTTGTAATGTGACGGTAAATCCCACTATTCGTTGGTAAACGTGTAGCCAAAGAGTTAACGGTGGGTGGTGATGACTAGTTACCTTTCCTCTAGTCTTACACTACTAAATTAGGGGCGGCTATCTTAGATAGCTCTCGTGAAGTTTTGCACGAAATTCCAAAAAACAAATAACCACCTGACCATGCCGGGCTAATTTAGAAGTGACAGACTAGACGGAAGGCAGCGAATGAATTTTATCTCACGTCAACTCGTCGGGTACTCTTTTACCAAGGAACAGTTAGTAGGATTGACCATCGTATTTAATGCCCCTACGGCCGAAACGGCAGGAACGTTTGGTGACGAAGATTTGAACCCACAACTTTCATTCAGGTTGTGAATCGAGCACCAAAACAATCCATTACAACTAAAAAAAACAACAAATGAAACCTATCGTGACGAGTGCACAGTAAATCACCCACTGAACACCCTAGTTTGTAATAACTTTTTCAGGTATAAACAAAATGGCCGCTCACGTTACAATTAACTAACACTTATTATAACGATTATTACAAAATGGTAATAAAAAAACCTACAACCCGACCGCTCTCTAGTGGTAGATCTTTTTATTATTTCGTATTAAGACTTTTCGAACCTATAAGTTTTTCTAACCCAGTGAATTATTATTTAGACGTTATAACCAATATTATTAATGAAAAATTGTATTTGTATTTTCTATTTACGGTTAAGTTGTTAAGCCTATTTGTCGCTGTCCCTAATTTTGAAATGCTGACCAGAGGAAAGACATCCAGTTAGCATCACCTTACTCTCTGCTCCTTTATCTGCTTTAGTAGAATGACTGTCTCTCTTATAACACACCCAAAACGTAAATAACGAGGTATATTTTGTGGTATCGCATAGAATCTAATCAGGATAACCCGCTCGCCAGTGCTAATATGGTCACTACTTACAAAACATACTGATATATCACACTATCATTGTTTTTCACTTCCCTAACGATTTGTGTATCATCTGAAAATTCGAGTGTTTGTTGAAAACTTGTCACGGTTTAAGCATGCCTAAGCAATAGCTTTGAGGGCTTATAGTGCTAATACGCGTGGTTTGATCCGTGCAACACAAATAAGCCAAAGTAGAGGAAACAGTCTTTAAAAACCTTTGTCGAAAAACCTTCATTAAAACATTTCTTCGTGTACGTAACTTCGAGACCAATCATCCGAAAGTCGGTTGGACTGTTTCTTGCTGTTTCAAATCTCTTCTCGTAAATATTTTTTTAGTATTAATTTGTATTGAGAAAACATATAGTTAAAGGTTTTAATATGAAACGAAAAGAACCCTACCCTTTTTCATGTGTGCTGTTTGTGGAGTGTGATGTTTTAAGGGAAAGCGTGATTTGTGATTAGCTCGCTATCAAAATACAAAGAACTTGGGGAGTCACTGTCTGAGAGTGTATTTAGATGGAGAGGTTTAGTTTATTTTGAATTTCGCGCAAAGTTACACGAGAGCTATCAGCGCTTAGATGAAAAGATGAAAGTGTTCTAGTGTGAGACGTTGGGAATTTCTAAAGTAGTAAAAATGTAAAAAGTTTGACAGGAATGGACACAAAAACTGTTTGTTTATTTTAAATTTCGCGCAAAGCTACATGAGGGTGTTAGCCGTCTGTTATCTAGCAGCATAACATTAGAGGAAAGGCAGCAGTCATCACCATCTACCGCCAACTCTTAGGCTACTCGTTTACTAACGAATAGTGGGATTAACCGTAATAATATAACGCCCTCAACGCTGAAATGGCGAGCATATTTAATGTGACGGGGATTTTATCTTGCGACCTCAGATTACGAGTCTAGCGTCCTTACCATCTGGCCATGTAGGGCCACCAGAAAAACTGGTATAAGTGAAAACTCGGAATGGTTTGAGGGTAACTTGGAAGAGGAAGACAAGAGTAGGATAATAACATGAGAAGTTTAAAGTCAAGGTAAAAAACATGAGAAAAGTTGAGGCGAAATCCGTCAGGTGCGAGAAAACCGGTGGATGGTATTAAGTTTCTGAGGTTAATAAAAGTAAGTTGGAGTACAGGCTGTTTAGGTGTTTGGTTAATTAATTTAAATGTTGAATCGTTTAATTATTTTGCTGTTTTGTGTGTTGTCTGTTCACAAGTCTGGACTGTGTGGTCTGAGCCTGAAGATATCTGATTTTGTGTCTTTAGCAGTCTTATCAGATTGTTTCAGGTCGTTCTGAATTGTCAGAAATGTGACAGATTTAGGAAGAGAACTGGTCAGAGCTATGACATCGTTGATTTTAGATCCACCGATGGATTTTGACAGGATTAGGTGTCCATTAATAGAAGTTAAATGCTGGAGAATTGAATCGCCTGCAATACCTATGTTAGGAAACAAAGAAGTATACCTTTCTTAAAATAAATCTATGTTCCTTACGTAAAGATACATCTGTGATGTTACAAAAACACGACGGTTCAAGAAGTCTTAACACGAAATGATGAAAACATCAGTTAATTGTTTGATGTTTCTAACCTGATTTAGAACTACGTAACTATGATTAGGTAGTGTACCACCATTACGTAACTGTGATTAGGGGTGTACTACATTTTTTAATTTGAGTTTTTTCTTTCGTTATATAAATTTTGAATACATGAATATAAAATACTATGAATGTTAATTTGAAAAGTTGAGAAAATCCGCTTAAAGCGAGACAGAGTAATATATGGATTATGGTGGATCAGATAGCAGGTGTTTCATGAGATTTCTACACGTCGCAAAAGTAACAAACCTAATTTTAAAACCAAATTAAAAGTGAAGTCTAAACTTTTGTAATATGTTGGTTGGGCTTCGGAGGGTGCGGCTTCATTACACAACATCAAAGCTTTATTTTATTAGGGCAAAACATTCTTAGTTTGATCAATATGTCAAACAGAACATTGGTGCTCGTCAGCTAATAACCAAGGTTTATGTGTCAGTGAATAAATGCCATCTCATGTCATTTGTGTAAAATTAACGTTCTCATAAATCACTGACGCAAAACCATGTGGAAAGACGTTAACCTTAACCAAATTACTTAAAAGGAAACATTAAGAAACTTTTATGCCATTTAAAAAGATTTACTTAATAGTACGAAACGGGTAAATTTCAATATTTCATTGAATTATCCTGGTATTATCCACAAGATAGACACGTACTTTAAAGTGAATATATATCCACCCTTTATTGGTTACGAAAAGGACAATTTGGGTCAGTAATGGATGTCACTGCAAACATTTAGTGACATTCATTGGTAATTATGATATTTTGTAAAATTTATTACCCAAATCTGATCGATAGTGGCCGAATTAAACTAAATGTGATTAGAAGGTGTTTTTATTAAACTCATAAGCTCACTGTGGCCAAAGTGTTGGAGTCTGAGACAGCGCTGGGTTTTTTTCTTTCGTGAATCAGCTGTTAGACTTGCCCCACCTAAATCTTCCAGTAATTCATTCATCATCTTACAGTTGATTCCAAAGAACAGTCCACTGGGTGTGGTGTCAGGGTGGGGCTTGGATTAAAAGAAGCTTACACTAGTCTTTATTCGAACGTACTTAGGTAAGGCCGAGTTACGGTGACTTTTGTGTTGTGTGAGGTTTTCCCGCTAAATGAAAGGTAAAGAAACTATTCCCAGGAGGTGACACGCCCGAATTGATTATAAATATTTGATTTGGACAGTCGGGAGTGGTCTCGGCTCCAACACTGGTTATTACCTTCATCGTAAAAGTACCCACGTGTCAGATACAAAAGAATCTCGTGTCACGCTCTAACGCTGGCAGTTGGTTTTACTTTGTGACTTTAATAATCAGACGGTGAAAATAGGTCATTTTTTTAATACAACCTTCTAAAGCGGGCTTCGATACCCATCGCAGCTCAGCGTTGCGTACATTTGTGCTAAAAAGAAATAAATTGGAGTAACTGAACGGAGGAGTGGTCTTCTCCTATTTCGTAGCTGCATTTGGGTACCTACTGGGTAACACCGAATGCACAACACTTTAAAAACAAATACTGAATCCTGCAAAGATACGTTTAACGTTATGTAATCTCAGTCAGGCCTACTTATTAATACATTCAGTGATGTTCATCGATATCTAACGGTGTGTATAGTAATAAAGTTTGGAGTACATGGAGTGATAAATAGCACAAGATGTCCCCCACACATTAATAGGTGGGTGAGACAGCAGAGTTACTGTAACTGTCTTGATGTACACCGTAAGACGCTCCGGACTGGCTGGCTCTTCTCTCTGAACAGTTTCTCAAACATTAGAGACAACACCTAGTGTTAGTTAAGAACATTGTCTTTAGTGCACGTACAAATATTAATCTGTTAAAACAGTTACAATTCATAGTTTAATAAAATATTAGAAAACGTCACCAGGTTGCGCTGATACCGAACGTTTTTCATCTGTCGTATATTCCGTGTTTAATTTCTGATGGAGACAGTAGTGCATCCTAATGTCTGAGTAATAAAACACTGGAGTCATTAGGTAGGATTTTAAACCTAAATAATGAGTAGTCATTTACTTTAGGTTACTTTATAATACTAATTTGTATATTGCTTACTTACTTATGATTTACACTTTTTAACACTCAGATTTCACGGGGTGTAACACGTTTACAGACAATTACTCAGGGTTTGTATTTTTAACACTAAGAATTTACTGTATTTTATATGTTTACTAACAAAACTAAATGATTTCACGGTTTTTACAGGTTTACTTAGGGTTTACATATTTTATAGTGTTTAATATGGTAACAGACACGTACTCAGGATTTGTAGTTTCTAAAAATAACAGTTTTTTCTGTCTAATATGTTTACATACAATTACCTAAAATTCACAGTTTTAACAGTCAGATTTAACGGTGTTTAATATTTTAATAAGTTGGTTTTAGTTTGTTTTGAATTTTGCGCAAAGCTACACGAGGGCTATCTGTGCTAGCCGTCCCTAATTTAGCAGTGTAAGACTAGAGGAAAGGCACTTAGTCATCACCACCAACCGCCAACTCTTGGGCTACTCTTTATCAACGAATAGTGGGATTGACTGCACCTTATAACGCCCCCACAGCTGAAAGGATGAGCATGTTTGGTGACGTTAATAAGAGCTGAGTAATTATATATGATTTTTATCACTCATATTTTACTGTGTTTAATACGTTTCACTGACTGTTTACGTACCTAAAATGTAATTTACTTTAATTATTATATACGCTTAACGGATACGTATCAGGTTTTACAGTTTCAGGCTTTTCAGCGACATCTGCGCTGAATTAAAAATATTTAAGTATTATGTTTTATCATTTATATATTTGTAATTATCTACTTTCAATTTTTCATTTTTTTCGTTTTAAAAATCACGTTATTATTCTAAACTAATTCAAATGACTTTGATTAATTGTTAATAGAAATTTATTATACATCCAGATGGCGTTCAACTGAAATCCTTAAATGAGTCTGAGTTATGATTATCATTTTCGCAAATGAGCCCTAACTTAGTCCTAAATACTTTAGTTATCTAGAAATCCAAGAGTTTCTGCCACAGGTTATTACCTAATGTTTCTTAGCAACGTTGCATAAATACGAGTACATCCGTTGATGTACAGTAAATCTATAAAAATTGTAAAGGAAGAAAAAAGAAAATTACTGATAAAAATATATAAATATTACTTACATTACTATTCATGTTTACCTAACACTTGATACTTCAACTATTAAACCGACAGGTGGCACTAATTAAATAACAACGACACAACTAACATTATGAATATTACTCATACAGCTGAACATTTTGAGGTTTATACATTCAATAGCCTTTAAGTATTGTCTGAATTTTTCTGTTAACTGTTTCCATGACAATCCCTGATAAGAAATAATAGTCTAAAAAACTTAGTTTATTCTCTTTTCTCTTAGTGTGCTCCAAGTAATTGGACTCGAGAGATTTGGTCGTATACAATTGTTTGTTTTGGGTTAGCTGAACCATTTAGATGACTACGGTAAAAAAAACAGAGAGAAATCTACGTGGAAGTAATTAACTTTATGAAAAATAAAACAGAAATAATAAACGCTTTTTTGTTTCTCGAATTGACGAGTTTAAAAGAAGGAAGAAACTGCAATGGGAAACTGTGTATAAATTTAAATTTATACACTCCAATACATCATCACACGTGTAGATCCTTTCCCATCAATGTACCCTAGGAATACAAATGCGTGATAATTTCAGTCATAGGTTGCACGAGAGTCATGTTAGTGACTCTTAATGGTCAGTTATAATCTTCCCTAAATTTGGGATACTAAACGGAGGAAATACATCTAGCCACTAGGAGTTTATATCTGGCTTTGAACTTAAAAATAAGATTAACCATCACGGTTACACTGCTTACCCTCAGTTGAAATTAGCAAAGGGTATTTAGTGGCATCACATTTTGAGCCCCTCACCTCCCACCTTTCGATCATGTTAACCACCAGGCCTCCCTCGATCCATTGCATAAAAACCACATACTTCAGCACAGATAGGTCAACGTGGACATCTGACATAATTTTGGCCATATGTATTTATAAAACGTAGTTTAATAGCATTGTTAGATTTAAGTTGTTTTTTAAACAGTTCAATACTGACATAACATTTAAATTGTTAGTGTTGTTTGAATATTGATGTAATATTTAAATTATTAGTGTTGTTTAAATATTGATGTAGTGTCTAAATTGTTAGTGTTGTTTAAATACATGGCCTGGCATGGCCAAGCGCGTAAGGCTTGCGACTCGTAATTCGCAGGTTCTCGTCAAACATGCTCGCTCTCCCAGGCGTGGGGGCGATATATGTGACGGTCAATCCCACTATTCGTTGATAAAGGAGTAGCCTAAGAGTTGGCGGTGGGTGGTGATGACTAGCTGCCTTCCCTCTATTCTTACACCTCTAAATTAGGGACGGCTAGCACAGATAGCCCTCGAGTAGCTTTGTGCGAAATTCAAACAAACAAATGTTTAAATGCTAGCATAAACTTTAAATTATTAGTGTTGTTTAAATACTGATGTAATATTTAAATTACACTATGTAGAACAAATTTCGTTCCTGGATAGTATGTGTTATTTCTTAATTGCTTGTGTTGTAAAAATACAGAAAATGGTCATTATTCTCTTCAAACTTTGCTTTTGTAACCTGAATAATGAAATTTAGAAATTAACCTTTTTTTCTGTGTAAAAACGTGCAAATTTGAACATTTTCATTTGCATAAGATTTGAAAAAACAACACATTTATACTAAAGTTATACAAAAATAGAAGTGAATAGTTTCTCGAGATTTGCGACTGTGATATAAATCGCTTTCACGTATCAACCCCCAAATATAGTCTCCCATCATGTTTGCGTTATACGCTCTTTGGTAGCGGCGTTCAAAATCCAGTATATTTTGGTGGAAGCACTCGCCTTGCTCCTCTGAGTATGTTTTCATGTTCTTCTTGAATTGATCAAGATGAGTATTAAGGATATGGACTTTCAGGGACATCCTGTGTACCATTTTGCTATATTTCTTCACCAGAGCCTCAACCACATAATTTTCGGCCAAAGAAGCCCCGAACCGCTGTAGCAAAGCTGCTCCTAGAATTTATTTTCCTTCCTACTGAGCTTCTTGGGGAATTCTGTGTACTCCAGGATCTTCTTTATTTGTGATTCAATGAAGACATCAGCTTTGACCTTTGCCTCAGACAGCATAGGGAAGAAGTCTTGAAGATACTTGAAGGCTGCAGACTCCTTATGAAGAGGTCTAGATACATTATTTCAGGTGCATTCTTGCCAGTCCGACGTTTGGAAAGATCCACCATGCAGAAGTAGCAATTGCTTGAGTGGTCAGTGGGTTCATACCAAATTCTTGGAATAGCGAACTTCCTGACTCTCTTTTCCCCTCTGTACCATCCTGCAAAAGAACAAAATAAAGTTTTTATTATGAAGAATAAATTTATTTCATTCACAACTAACATATAAGAGGTTCGTGAAAAACATTTTGTATGTGATATTTTTTCCATACTATTGAAAATTTATAAAAGTGAATTAAAATATATTTAAATTTTAAAAGACTTTAAATTTGTATACTATAAAATCTTAGTATTCAAACAAGCAAACATGGTCCGTCTTACTTTCTAGAGTTTTACTGCAGTGCTCGCAGGTAAAATGAGGTGCCCAGGGTTTGTCTTGATCTTCGACAGGCATGCCTTGTAGGCTTCACACATTTTAGCAGTTGCTGTCACAGAGTACTCTTTCGTTCTTGTGTTGATAAATTGGCCACATACATAGTAGAATGCGTCTGGAGAATGCTTGTAGCTTCTTGATGCCATCTCTATCAAATCAGATAGGTTTATGTGTTCACTTAGGCAGCTAGAACTAAACGTAAGTAGTGAGTGGTGAACCGCTCTATATAAATATATTACTATGGAAAGTTGTAGAAGATTCTAAAATGTTCTTGAAAATTCTTATAAGTTCTACAACATTCTAGAAAGTTCTTGAAAATTTTTGTAAGTTCGAAAAAATTCTCTATCAGCTACTCGGCACTGAATCTACCTGGAATATTCTGGAAAATAGGTAAATTTGAAAATTTCATTACCCAGGTTACAAAATCAAAGTTTGAAGAGAAAAACTGGTCTTTTACATTTACTTTAGGCATAAGCAGTGGGGAAATAACACTTTCTGCCTGGGGACAAGAAAATAGTAAAAATTTTGTTACATAGTGTTATTAGTGTTGTTTAAATACTGATGTAATATTTAAATGGTCATTATTATTTGATTACTAATGTAATAATTCAATTTTTACCATTATTTAATTAATGGTGTAATACTTAAATTGTTACTGTTATTTAATTAATGGTGTAATATTAAAATTGTTACTATTGTTTAAATACTGGTGTAATAATTAAATTGTTACTGTTATTACTTTGAGTCTAATTTATGCTAAGAAAATAATGGTCAAGAACCATGTTATTTTTTTGAAAGAAATACGTTAGTAGCATACTGCCATCTAGCGGTAATAAGATGGTAACTAACAACTTATGAACAGAATGAAGAAATGTATTTTTGTGGAGGAGGGGGAGGGACATACTACATGTGTCACAGTACATTGATCTGTGAAGGTATATAATATTCCCTCTTTCAAACTCACTTCATTATACTTATAAATCGTTTGTTGTCAACTTGTTATTATATTAGCATAATGTTCTTTCATACTTAAGTATCTAATGGTAGTAACGTCGGTAGCAAAATCTGGTAAGCCTAATAAATTATGCATGGCTTGTTTCGCAACGCCTTTTCTCTCTATCTCTTTCCTGCCTTTCACAAATGGTTCAGCTTCTCACCTTATAATTAGTGTTCCATTGTTTACTGTCAGGAACTACTAGAGAGAAGATCAAATCACGGGGCTAGATTAGCTCGTGATTAATGACATATTTACTCCTTAACCACGAGACTTGATAAGGAAGTTTTCAATGTAAAGTATCTTGACACCATAAAATGTAATGGCTCAGATAAATTCTGTTTGGAACTTACGTATGACTTGTTTTCATATCAGTTTAACTACCATCATTACATATTTTAGATCAATTTGTTACCGATGAAGATAAATAAATTACCGGTCTATTCTGGTTGTGTGTGTGTGTGTTATGCTTGAAATATATTTCAATCGAACCATTTTCATTATTTTTCAATTAGTGGGTTAAATGTTCGTGGTTGTATTTTTAAATATATATGTTTATATATATTCTATGAGGAAAACAAAATAGGCTAATTAAAAGGCACCACGTTTCTGTGTTTAACTGTTTTTATTAATGCTGAGATTTGTTGTTAGAAATTAAATTGAAAAAAACATTCGTTACACACACAAGCATCCGTTACACAAGGAGCTGAAACTTACACGATATATTCGTAAAATACTTTCTCATTTCTTGCAGTAGATGACTAAGCGTATATTCTAACGGATCAGAAGGTCCAAGGTTCGAGTCGTGATATGCTGTTGGACATGGTCTCCACTTTATTACAGGCATAACAGTCAGTACCACAATTTAGCTAAGAGAAGGAAGTGGTGCTGGTAAGTGTCGCCTTCTCTGTCTTTACTGGGTCTAAATTAAGAACGCTTATGCGTAAATCTTGTTTGTTTGTTTGTTTTGGAATTTCGCACAAACCTACTCGAGGGCTATCTGTGCTAGCCGTCCCTAATTTAGCAATGTAAGACTAGAGGGAAGGCAGCTAGTTATCACCACTCACCGCCAACTCTTGGGCTACTCTTTTACCAACGAAAAGTAGGATTGATCGTCACAATATAACGCTCCCACGGCTGGGAGGGCAAACATGTTTGGCGCGACTCGGGCGCGAATCCACGACCCTCAGATTACGAAGCGCACGCCGTAACGCGCTAGGCCATGCCAGGCCCACGCGTAAATCTTAGAGTCTCTTATCTGATTACTTAACCGATATTATTCGTAAGGAATTTTTCAGGTTAAAACCCTGTATGCTGAAACGGTCCAACTTAAGACATCGTTTTCGTTCCGTTTTGTTTCCAAACAAGTGAGTGGTTTTGATTAGGAATGACTAAACTTCTGAAAAAAAAAATCTACTATTTGAGCAAACTTTGTTTTTATGTCCGAAACAAAATTAAACATGGGAAGTCTTCATAGACGGAGAAAAAAATTGTTTTTTGAAATTTATTTATTCTTTATTCCAGTATTTAACAAAACATTTTTCTTTTAAATATGAATTACTGTAATTATATAATTCTGTATCATTTACTTTGGTCTGAATAAATCAAAATTACCTAACTGGCAAAAGTGTTTTTTTTCAAAATTTGATTATTTTCTATTTTGGTCTGGCATAACCAGGTGGTTAGGGCGCTCGACTCGTAATCTGAGGGTCGCGGGTTCGCGCCCGCGTCGCACCAAACATGCTTGCTCTTTCAGCCGTGGGGGCGTTATAAATTTACGATTAATCCCACTATTCGTTGGTAAAAGAGTAGCTCAAGAGTTGGCGATGGGTGGTGTAGACTAGCTACCTTTCTCTAGTCTTACACTGCTAAGTTACGAACGGCTAGCGCAGATAGCCATTGTGTAGTTTTTTTACGAAATAAGTAAATCGAAAACTTCTCTGTATGTGAAATAATGAAATTATTTAATTAGTTTTATGTCTCAGAACAGGCTATTTTTATTACAGTTTGATAAAACTTTTGTTTTTAAGTTGAAAATATTTTAAACGAATCCGGGAAGTATAGATTTTCCGTTCTGATAGCTTTGAAAGTGGTCTTTGATAAATGTTTTCAGGCAAATTAGTATTATAGTTAGTAAAAATATGTTTTGTCCTTTTACTTCTAGGTAATAGATATTAGAGGTTGTTTTTAGCAGAGGAATTGCATTTAATTGAAGTAACGCCACCAGCATAATGACCAGTAAGGCTTGTTTTACTATTATCGTGTTAACAGTATTAACTCTGGCCGAGACCAAGTGTCCAGTAGAGTGCGTATGCCAACTTGTATTTCACCGGAAGACAGTGACTTGTAATGAAGGAGGGATGACAGAAATTCCAACGAACAGCATGGACAGAGATACTCAAGTTCTAACGGTGACCTCTCCTCCAGATAACCCAAACTTCTTGACTATTGGTCGAATATTTCTGGAGTTTCCCTATCTGGAAGAGATTCATCTCACTAACTCCCACGTTCCAGCTATAGGAGACAGTTCTTTCTGGCCTGGAAAGCGAATGAAGATACTTGATCTTAGTTACAATAACATTACCTTATTGCACGACCAGGATTTTAATGGTCTCTCCAATTTAGAAGTGTTAGATCTCAGTAATAACGAAATAATTTCTACCCCTTCCGCCCCCTTCCGATTTCTAAGTAATTTAAGATCGTTATCTTTGGCAAATAATCATTTTCAGAGGTTGGTTCCTAGGTTCTTTTATATGCTCAAAAAGTTGGACAAACTTGATATCAGTGGGAACCCATTGAAAGAGTTAGATCCAGAGAACCTCAAGGACCTTCGTCCTCTGAGGATCTTACGCTTGGCAGGCTGTGAGCTGCTGTCTTTACACTCTCTTGTTTACCAAAACCTTCCTAACATTCAAGAACTCGATCTTCGAAATAACAACTTCTTCTTTCTTGCTCCCGAAGAATTTAGACATCTCAAAAATCTTCGAATATTGCGTCTCGATGGTAATTATCTTAGAGAGATCCGTGAGAAGACATTTGGAGGTCACAGTCTAGAAGTACTGGGGCTGTCGGGAAACAATATTATCAAGTTACTACCTTGCTCGTTTTGTAACACCAGTGTAAAATATCTAGACTTAAGTTATAATCGCTTGTCTTCTTTAACCGCTGATGTCTTGACCATGGTAAGTAACTCATTGGACACTCTGAATTTGGGATTTAATCCCTTAGATATTTATACTGTGTTTAATACCGTGAGTGTTTTACATCGATTGCAGAATCTGTCACTGGCAGGAATGGACATTGACAAACTCCTTCCACATACATTTGAAAAGAATCCAGAATTACGACACTTAAACTTGTCCCACAACAACATTCCAGAAATCCCAAACGAATTCCTTCAACCGCTGGTTCGTGTCGAAGTGATTGACCTCTCATACAACAAATTGCAAGAACTGACCTTTGAAGTGCTGTTCTCGATGAACAACACTCCAAGCCTACAGCTATTTCTACTCCATTCCAACAGGTGGAGCTGTCTTGAGTGTAACGTAAGTCCACTTCAGGAGTACTTCAATCAGTCTGACTTGTACGAAAAAATCTGTGGGGGTCCAGACGACTGTTTAAAATGTGTGACACCCCCTGAGTTGGCTGGAAGAGGGCTGATGAGTGTTCAAAGAGAAGAACTGGAGCTTTGTGCCATGCCCTTACCTCAATCACACGTAGGGGTGAACGCTTCCAAAATAGGAACAATAATCGCTGTGGTCGTCATAGTTATTTTAGTACTGGTCATTGCCTCGGCGATTATGATTTATAAACGACAGAGTGCTGATTATTACACGCACGAGCAGGAAAGGGTTGAGAACGCAGCATACGATAATATTGCCATTGTCGACAAAAATGGCGGACTGCAGATGAACAAAGTCCAGGAAAGTACTTCATCATCAGGCACAAACTGTGAGGGGAATAGAACGAAACAGACAGTGAACAGCATCACGTGATCGTCGTGGCAGCGTCGGGCAAGACCATAAGATGAGCGATAGCGCTTGTAGTGTCACCTCTGTCTGTTGAAGACTTAAAAATGTCTAGAACTGGCTATTTAACAAGGAGGACAGTAATGACAGAGAGAATCTATGCTGATGAACGAGTAAGTCACGTGAATGTTGCCTCACTAATGGTTTGTAAGAAGTCGAGAAAAAAGGTATTTAGAAGTCAATGTACACCGACAGGAATGGATTCTTCAATTAACAAAATTACATCAATGTTAAAACAACAACAACAACCTAACTTGGCGCTTTTATTAGTTTTCTTTGGTTGCAGGAAAAAATCAAACTTTACTTAGATAGTCAAGTTGCTTCAGCTCATTACCTCAGTGTTGAGGCGTGAATCTCTGTTGTTCTGCTAAGCACAGGCTATGCAGAGATAAATTTATTCATTTCAGATTATTATTATCCATATCTCTATAGTTTCACGTAACCGTGTAGGTGCTTAACAAAGTGTTTAATTCACGTGTTTTAGAGCCACATGAATATTTAAATAGTTTTCAGAGAATTTATCACGTATAAAATATGTAAGACATGAGAAAGGGTTAAAGAGGATAACAAATGTAATATAAAGCTATTATATTTACTTGAATAATATTATATTAATATAATATGGTCTAAAATAATGAATAAGAACTGAAATATTACAGATAAAACCTCTTTAAAAAGAAGTGAAAATAACCTAATGGTGAATGAACTGGTTTATTTGAAAATTCGTGTTTGTTTTTATAAATGTTATTCGTACGCTACATTGAGGAAACCTGGGTGTCCATTCATTGCAGATTTGCAGTTGTCGTTTTTTTTGGGTAAAATCAACTTATGGTAATTAGTCAGGGAATATGAGCTGGAATACCTCTAATGTGGTTTCTCATTAAAAGCAAATTAAAATAACTTAATTAAAGTCATAGTAAAAAAACTTTGAGCTCTAGATAACGTTTAGCAGTACTGGAGTAGGTTTTTTTTAATCAGTTTAAATTTACGAGTCACGTGTTATTAAACCGTTTGAGGTGTTAGGGGCCAGTCATGTATTTAATTTATTCATTTATTTATTTTTTTGATATAACTGTGTGATATATTTATTTATTTCAATACATCATCTCACGTGGTTTATACAACTAATTACTATATCGGATTTAAATTTTTTAAACACAATTTAGTAGTGAAAGTAAGGAAAATATCTGTATGTTAACTTATTTTCTAATTTCTGATGTTTTTGTTGGCACTGAATACAGAGTTCTGTTATATTTGATACCAGACGTTATGAGTGTTATTTTAAGTTTAATATTTGATTTCAACGTAAGGGGTATCTGTAATCGCCTCTATTGGTCAAAGTCCTAAGTAAAAAGGAATATTTTATTAAGTGAGAACCAATCATTTTTTACTTTTTTTTAGGATGTGTCTTGACAACTAAAATGAGATAAAATGTTATTGAAAGCTGTGGAGTGTTATCAAAATGCCATCTAACAGTGTCTGTCATGTATGCTACACCTAAACACGACATGTTTGTTTTAATATGTGTGAAACAGTCTAGAACACCTGAGTGTGAGTAGTATATTCGTGTGTCATTGTTGTTTTGTTGTAATAATTAACGAAACAGGCAACTTCCACATATGCGCTATGTAGAAAACTGAACGAAGCTTGGCAACAAGTTTAAGCTTTATGTAATAAAAGGAACGAGGCTTAGCAGCAGGTTTAAGCATAATATAGAAAAGAGAACGACACTTAGTAGAAAGTTTAAGCTGAATGTAATAAAACGAACGAGGCTTAGCAGCAGGTTTAAGCATAATATAGGAAAAGAGAATGAGGCTTAGCAGCATGTTTAAGCATAATATAGAAAAGAAAACGAGGCTTAGCAGCAGGTTTTAGCTTACAGATGAGTAATTCTTTTGATTTTATTGAATACAGTGTTGTGATGTAACATTTCTTCAATTCAAAACAGAATTACTTCTTATCCTTAGAGCGGAATTAGGAACCTATCAACACCAAATATCTATAAACATTTTATTCTTTAAATAATTCAACTTGCTAACTTACAGTGCTTTATTTAGTAGCATAGGTTAAACTGATGTCGTATGTATATATATTTAAAGGACTTACGTTTCCATCACGTCGCCATTTTGGATGAAACCGTATTCTTAGTAGGTTTTTAGTTTATGCTTCTTAAAGTATAGTCATTATAGAGTTTTTCCCAATAAACTATTAAGAGTTATTTCAGTGGCTCTGGAAATCCTAGATTTTTTTTATCCTTATATATACGAAACAGAATCAATACTTTCTACAACATAACATTAGCTTCTACGATACCGACAAAATTCTGCAGATCGATTGTTATTGATTTTGAATAGCTGAACATTATCAAAGGCTTATCTGTTAATCTCGAAAATTAAATTTATAATATTAAACTTATTGTATGATTGATGAATATTGAAGATCTTTTGTTACAGTTTCAAGAAATATATTTTTTTAAATTTTGTGTTTAATTAAACCGTAATAACAATTAAAATACAGGTGAAACAAAGGTGAGAAGCGTTTTATAACACGTACTAAATAAAATAAAGTTAACGTGTTGTAGTTTTAGTGTTAAAAATTTGTACGAAACGTTTCTTCTTCATTATGGTTCGTATTTTACACGCTTTAACCTCATCTAAAAATACACAGAATTGAATCACGCTGTACCCAATGGAACCAATAGGCCTAAAGTGACGTTATAATGACATAAAATGACATACGTGACACTAAGATTTATTAACCTAGATCATTTACCGTTGGTTACAACAACCAATTCCAAGTTCAACTAGAAGCACATTCAGAGAACCAATAACGATGTGGAAGGACTAGTCAATCAAGATGTAATCAATGCCCAGTGCACCAGTATTCCATCTTCATGAGAGCCAAGTAAAGTGAACTTTTTATAAGTATGTTTACTGGAAAAACAAGTAAAATTTCTTCTTCGCTTGTTAATCTAGAAAATGGCCGTCTTTATTGCTATAATTTGAAACATCATTGTAATCAAAAATAATTTTACAAACGCCACTTAAAAAGTTTCGGAACCCGCTGAATGGTAAGTCATAAGATGACCACAATCTAAAAATGTGTCAGATATTTTTAGTAGTAGTTCATGGTGTAGCATTAGTTATAAGTTAGTTGAATATATAGCATTATGACACACAATAAGTAAATATGAAACATGAAAAGATTCTATTAAAAATCGTTTTCTAATACAACACAGATTTAGGCAGTTTATAAATCTTCTGCTATTTCAGTCACAAATTGATCAAACTTTCTAATCCAGAACAAACTCTTCTGTTATCTCAATCACAAACTGATTTCACTTTCTAATCCATAAATCCATAACAAATGCTTCTGTTATTTTAATTACAAACTGATCTCACATTCTAATCCATAACAAACACTTCTTTTATCTCAATGAGAAACCGATCTCAGTTTCTAATCCATAACAAACGCTTCTTTTATCTCAAACAGAAACTGACATCACTTTCTAATCCATCACAAACGCTTCTGTTATTCAATCAGAAACGGATCTCACTTACAAATCCATAACAAACACGGCTGTCATTCAATCAGAAACTGATATCACTTTCTAATCCATAACAAGCTCTTCTGTTATCTCAATTACAAACTGATCTCACTTTCTAATCTATAACAAACACTTCTGTTATCTCAAGCAGAAACCAATATCTCTTTCTACTCCATAATTAATGCTTCTGTTATCTTAATTTCAAACTGATCTCACATTCAAATCCATAACAAGCTCTTCTGTTATCTCAATTACAAACTGATCTCACTTTCTAATCTATAACAAACACTTCTGTTATCTCAAGCAGAAACCAATATCTCTTTCTACTCCATAATTAATGCTTCTGTTATCTTAATTTCAAACTGATCTCACATTCAAATCCATAACAAACGCTTCTGTTATCTCAATCAGAAACTGATCTAACTTTCTGATCCATATCAAACGCTTCTGTTATCTCGATCACAACTGATCTCAATTTGTAATCTATAACAAATTCTTTTGTTATCTCAATCACAATTGATCTTATTTTATAATCCATAACAAACGCTTCTGTTTTCTCATTACAAACTGATATCACTTTCTAATCCATAACAAACGCTTCTGTTATCTCAATCATAAACTTACATCACTTTATAATCCTTTGGTCATTGTTATAAGGACGGGTATTTCTCGTGAATTAATATTCTTTAAATGAGCGAATTTTGTTTGATATTTAAAACAGATAAGGTTGAATAAGTTGAAGAATAAAAGTTTATGTTTAATTGTTGATGACGTGTATTGAATAAGAAAAAGTTTATGGTTTAAATGTTTTTGGAAAAAAGAGAAAGGGAGGAAATGGCCGTCAATAAAGATGTATATCTCAAGACGGTTATGTATTAGGACTTTAATTGAAATAAAACACAGAATAACGTTTTGAACTTCTTAGGTCATCTTCAGATTAACGAAGAACTGTTAACACTTAGAGAATCTCTACATGTATAGATAAGGAAATGAGTTTATTTAAATTCATGTATTCTAACATCAACAAAACAAGAACTGTTAGATTTGGAATCTTAGAAATCTTATAACTCATAAGTTTCATGCGCTTCTCTTTTTAAAAATATATCCAAACGTTTCGGTTACATCAGCTGGGCATATTTGTGCGGTAAGTTGGTTTAACATTATTTTTGGCCTGGTGGTTAACTCACTCGACTCGTAATCTAAGGGTC
Source organism: Carcinoscorpius rotundicauda (assembly GCA_011833715.1). Taxonomy (NCBI): domain Eukaryota; kingdom Metazoa; phylum Arthropoda; class Merostomata; order Xiphosura; family Limulidae; genus Carcinoscorpius; species Carcinoscorpius rotundicauda. Next base: position 59,657,079 of record CM022392.1, on the reverse strand, counting down.
GCGGGTTCGAATCCACAATCACACCAACACATCCTCGCCATTTCAGCTGTTGGGGAGTTATAACGTTTTGGTTAATCCCAGTATTCGTTGGTAAATGAGTAGCCGAAGAGTTGGCGATGAGCGTTGATGGCTAGCTGCCTTCCCTCTCGTCTTACACTGCTAAATAAGGTACAAGTAGCGCAGATGGCCCTCGAGTAGCTTTCCACAAAATGCAAAACAAACAAACATTATTTTAAACACCTCTAACTGAGCTGCTGTTGTTTAATGAAAAATTTTTGGAATACACTGTGGTGACAGAACTTAAACTCTAGAAAAAAAATCTGTGATATTTTATATAAACAGAAATTTTATATAGTTAGTATATTGTAAACACAGTCATCTAAACTAGAGATCCCTAGTGGCTTAGCGATAAATATGAAGGCTTTGATGTTAAATTTTAGGCTTAGGTATCCGGACACTGCAGAATAAGTCCATTGTGCCTAACAATGAACAAACCCAACTCAGATCCGTAAACTAAAACCTGTGAACTAAATTAATTTTAGAATAATTACATTGGAATAAAAGTATACCAACGTCTTACAACCAGATGTGCGTCATTAAAACTAAATTATTTAACCGATTTTGGTATTTTCACAACCAATTACATGCTACAATAGAAATACGTAATAAAAAGTTCCGCCAACCTTTTAAAAACGACGAATGAAGTCCACTGTAATCTCATACTTCTGATTAAACATTGAGTTTATATGAAGAATTCTACTACAAAAATAAATGTTTTTTTTTTCTTTAGGGGGGGATTTGGTAGTCTGCCGACGTGTTGAAAATTTTTTGATAAATGGTGTAAGAAAATTTTTACTTTTTCTTCAACATCTGACACGAATGGGTTTTAGTTGAGATGACAAATTTAAGAAAACTTACGAAGAGCGACTGGAGCTAAACCTCAAGGAAGGAGTTCTCCATCTTTTAGGTATTGATAGATTAGTCTAAATTGGTTTACTCGTCAAGAAGGAAACTCATTGATTTAGTTTGGAGCTATTTTCAGCTTGTATCGAAAATGATGACATCGATTGGCTGAAGATGTGTCGAAAAATCAAGGATAAGTCAATTAAAGATAAATAGAACGAATCACAAATATCGTCTTTTTTTTAATATCCCTGACAGACCCAATAACGATTTATGTTACATTTACGTTAATAAGTACTGTCACAGAAAAACTAGGAAAAACCACAAACATCTTAATAAAACAAATAATAGTCAGTTCTGTCGTAAACTGAGAAAATCACGGACTTATTTATAAATCAATTCAATAAACTGATTGATTGGTTAGTAAAAGTCACAGAGAATTATTGAAATATCTTTCGACCAAGTCTTGGATACTTCAAAAGTCTGCGGAAGGTCTAAGAATAAAGAAGAAAAACTCGCGTTCAATAAACATCAAATACAGGTTAATAAAAAGACAAGAAAGTAAAATGAATCACAAAAAAGAAAGTCGCAAATAGGTCACAAATTGGCCAATAAAAAGCCACAGATAAGGAGATAGACGTACTGGCTGCTTGGTCAATGACAGATATCACATGATTGGTTAGTAAATGATTGCCATATAAACCACCCATATGCTATCAGAATTCTGAGATGATTTTTGTTACGTGACTTCCAGATTCCCATTTTTGTGACGTAATCCTACGTAACTGTAGAAACTTACATTTAGACTTGAAGCATACATTGCGATAAGTGCAAAAAAAATTACACCATCGCGGCTCCTCTGTCCCTCAGTGGTAAATCAGTGGGTTTACAATGTTAAAACTTTGGTTTCGATACCTTCTGGAGGACACAACACAGTCAGCCCTTTCTGCCGCTTTGTGCTCTACAATAAAATGAACACAGCTAACCTTCATTAAAATAAGAATTAGTAATACTCTTTTCGTTGCTGGAATCAAACCTCGGATTTTAGCAGTGTGATTCCGTAGATCTATCTCTGGCGCTTTGAAGGATGAATTAAGGAAGTGAAAATAATAACAACCACACACAGATAAATTAAGATCCACCTACAGATGTTTTATTGTTGTTTAAATGAATTCTAAGCTGATATGATTTGGAAATAGATAATTGTGTGAAAACAACTGGAACTTTCGTTGTAGAGCTTCGATTTACCTTGAATTAAAAGCTCATTAGCGAGTCTACTGGCTTCCGTCTCTGATGGGGTCATTTTTAATCAGAGCGTTTTTTGAAAAGATACAACGAATTTTGATAAACAGCTCCTGGATCGTTATTACTACAAATTACGGGAGTTTTTTTGTTAGTTGATATAATACACCTTATTGGCTCTTTATTGATTAACTTTACAAAGAAACTTCGAATTTTGAACTGTTTTTAGGCTGGAGAGAAAAGTTAGGTAATGCGCGTGTGGTTCAGTTTCTGCAATTTTATCCCAAGTTTTATAATATTTTGAACCAGAAATAAAAAAAAACGAATTAGGCTAAAGAGTAGACTATGTGCTGTTTAATTAATTTTTCTTGTTCCTTCTCTTTCTTCAGTGGTCCATTATTTCCTGTTGCAAGAGTGGAAAAACGTCAATGCGACAATATGCTGTTACTGCACTTATAAATAATGTTATCCTTATAGTTTAAGTGCATAGTAAAAGCTCGACTCCAACGTAGGCCTACTAACATGGCAATGTGCAAACTAACACTAAACACAAAGGCACAGATAAATGTAGTTGAATTTTATTAAATTTAAACCCCAAAACTCGTGCATAATTTTACGCACATCTTTATATAAGTTATTGTTACTACAACCATATAAACTGCATTAGTCCTAGCACGTGTAAAAATCAGTGTTTTAAGCAAAACAAATTGTTTTGTTTCAGCCTTATTCTGTTAATAATATCTTAATTAACAACGTCAGTGGGTTGGCATGAACTGGTGATTATGGTGTTCGACTCGCAGTCTGCAGTTCGGGTTGCAAACCCCCGTCGCCCATCATGCTCTCCCTTTCAGTGTGGAAACGTTATAACGTAATAGCTATTCCTACTAGACATTGATAAAAGAGAAGCCCAAGAGTTGGCGGTGGGTGGTGTTGACTAGCTGCCTTTTCTCTAGGTTATCGCTTCTAAATTGGGGACGGCTGGCGCCGATAGTTCTAATACATGTCCACCCACCGACTCAGCAGCATGTCTGCCAACTTACCACTAGAAACAGGTTTCGATACTCGTGATTCGCAAAGCATAGATAGCCCTTTGTGTATCTTTGTGCTCATTAGCAACAACTAGCATAGTCTTGGGTGACATTCAAATTAAAGTGAGTATGTTGTAAAGTTGTCCATCAGTTTGAAACCTCTCTCTTACATTGTGATTAAATATCAGTTCGACTTGAATATCGCCTTAATCGTGTGTTTGTTTTTAAATTTCATATAAAGTAACACGAGGGCTATCTGCGCTAGCCTAACCTAATATTGCCGTGTAAAACTAGAGGGAAAGCAGTTAGTCATCACCATCGTTCGCCAACTCTTGGGCTGCTCTTTTACCAACAAATAGCGGGATTGACCATCACATTGTAACGTCCTCACGACAAAAAGGGCAAGCATGTTGGGAGGTTGTCGTAGATTCAAACCCGCGACTCTCAGATTACGAGTCTAGTGTCTTAACCACCTGGCCAGGCCAGGCCCTAATCGTGTGTATCTGACGTTTAGTTTTATTTTTGTATTCTATTCATTCACTCTTTTGTTTTTCTAACTTCTATGTGTTAAAATCTTGTCGTTAAGAAAGTAAAATAATCTCAACAGAACAGTCAATGACTTCCATTTGTCTTTCCATTCATCCATTCATCTGTCTATCTGTTTATCAATTTATTCTATTTTGTGCCTTTCTTTTCTAAAGAAGAACTAGTGGTAAATACGCGTCTGTTGATTCCAGTCATGAATCGTCAAACTTCAAGAGACGCCAGACTCCGCGACGTGGGTTCTGAATTGGTTGTGTTTTGTGTCAGTCTGTTCCTTACAAGAGAAGATAAAAGCAAACCCTACTCTTCGAAAACTTATTTTATGTTTCAAAAGTAAAATGTGTTAAATTTAAGGTTTAGTTCTTGTTAATGCGAAAAAAAATGCTGTTTTATATAAATAACTTAAAATAAAGCCACATGTTTATCGGCTATTCACAATCACTGTCATCTAAAATTTCTTTATAATTAAAAAGTGTTCCACTTTTTTAGATTGAAAAAACAACAACAACAAAAATCACTTTTACCACTTAATATGTTGATTGAGTTAAAACAAGACGGTAAATGTATTAGTAATAATTATTTGCTTTTAATTTTAACGCTATCTTATGTTTGGAATAAACGACCAGATTATGTCACTTGGTTTCCGTTATAGACTCACTAATTTCAACTTCCCACCAGAGAGAGGGAAAACCAGCCAGTAACACCCGCCACCTCTAGGACTACTTCTAGCTTTGGACCAAGCTACTGACCTCTTGGATACGCCCAAATTAACTGTAAAGAAGACAAGTATTGTGAACCAAGATATGTAATCGACAAGGAATACACAAAAGCATTTGATTTATTTTTAATATTAAAAACAACAAATTATGTTTTACAAGGGTAGGGGAAAAAGAAAATTTGTTTCTCCCGCCCTCAAATAAGTTAGGAAACGAACAACTTAATCATATCTAATTAATTTGCATCAGAAGTATTTTGCATTTGTAAGTTAAAGAAAGTTTTCTGTCAATCCATCTCTGCACGACAAGAAAATATTCAGATATCATAAGGATAACAATTTAAAGACAGAGAGTGAATAATGCTCATGACACTCGTAAAGTACTGAACTGATGTATCCAAATGTTTATGAGCAGTGTTGTTTTGTGTGTACAGCCCCTCAGTGCGCCCATTATTTGATGATATTATGTTCTTATTATTTTTATTTTACATTTCACCGACCTTTATGTTGATGATACGTTCTACGTAATACAAACTGTTTGTAACATAATGGTTTGTGGCCAATACACGTCGTCAGGTTCATCTAACTTGGTTGTCACTGGTTCTGCTGACGAGTAGAGAAAAAGTCTCCATTGTCTTTAATAGATGTGAATTCATTGGAGCGCCCCCATCGTCAGCTGCCAATTACAGTATACTCATAAGTCTTTGTCATGAAAAATGCTTAGCGAACCAAAATTATTTTGTTATGTGTGTGCTTGTGTTGTATGTTTAAGTATTTGAAAATAATTTTATTTTATAGTAAATAAAAATATATTTTGATTAAAAACAAATTGTTTTTAAAGTTTTTAAGGTATTATTATTTGACTTTACTATTAATGGGCCTTCTAGACGGGTCAGTGGGATCAGTACCAAGTTTACGAACATACAAGTCCCCCGGTGGACTCAGCAGATTGCCCAAAGTGGCTTTGCAATAAGAAAACACAAACAGAGATACAAATATAGAATGATAATAATCACTTTATTCGATTCTTCGAGAAGAAGAAAGCTTATATAATAAACCAGTTGTGCAACTTTGTACTAAAACAATATTTTGTTATATTTAATGAAGGTGTATACAAAGGACAAGATTGTTGTTTTGAATTAAGCACAAAGCTACACAATGTGCTATCTGTGCTTTGCTCATCCCGGGTATCGAAACCAGGATTTTAGCGTGCAAGTCCGCAGACATACCGCTGAGCCACTGGGGGGCGAAAGGACAAGATCAAACAAACTTAAACTCGAAAAACAATCGGAAACAGTAATTGAAACGTATTACTTTTGATATAGTTGATTACACGCGTGTGAACGGCCAGGCATGGCAAGGTAGGTTAAGGCGTTCGACTCGTAATCTGAGGGTTGAGAGTTCGAGTTCCCATCGCATCAAACATGCTCGCCCTTTCAGCATTGGGGCGTTATAATGTGCAGCCAATCCCACTATTCGTTGGTAAAAGAGTAGCCCAAGAGTTAGCGGTGGGTGGTGATGGCTATAGTGTGACGGTTAATCTCACTATTCTTTAGTAAAAGAATAGCCTTCCCTCTAGTCATACACTGCTAAATTAGGGGCGGCTAGCGCAGATAGTCATCGTGTAGCTTCGCGCGAAATTCAAAACAAACCAAACCAAACTGCTTAATTAGGAACGGAAAATAGATCCTGTGTAGCTTAGCATCAAATTCAAACCAAAATTACAACGTTCACAAATGAGAAGATAGAAAAGGATAGCTTAAGTTTAGTGGACACTTGTAACTTTATCCACTGTCTCCAAGATCTCAAACCAGAACACAATAGGGGAAATCTCGTCAAAACTGGAACCCCAGTATGAAATGAGGAATCAAGTTAAAAACTAAAATCAGAACATAATACGGGGAATCTCGTGAAAGCTGAAATCAGAACATAATGTGGGACTTTCATTACAGGTTATCCTAGACTCAAGCTGTACGGTGCTGTAACTAAAGTTTAACACACCAGTTAACTGTCAAACACATTTGACTGAGTGCTCACGACAAACAAAGTTTCTTCATGTTGTAACTGGTAATATATCCTCAGGAAAAGCTAAATATGGTTTCAGTTTGAACAAAAGATGAACTACAATAACGTAATAATTCTACATTTCAACTATATGAATGATACTTAAGTATCATTTTGTTATGCAACAAGAAACGTGTTTTGTTTTCATATTTGTTTTTAAATCTAGCTTCACGTCCGTTATTTTATACAAGGGTTAGGACTTTAAATAGGCCTCATAATATAAAAGAATTGGTGTATAAGGAATTTGGTCTTATACTTTTACCTCTTACCAAATTAAGTAAATTTTAATCTACGTTTGTGTGTTTTTTATGACAAAGTCACAATGGGTTATCTGCTAAGTCCACCGAGGGCAATCGAACGCCTGATTTTAGTGGTGTAAATCCGTAGATTTACCACTGTACCAGCTAGGGACAAAGTTAAATGAATTCAGCAACTGATATATTTTTAATCAAATTAATGATTTTTTATGTTTATTTTTCAATTTCGCGCAAAGCTACTCGAGGGCTCTCTGCGCTAGCCGTCCATAATTTAGACTAGAGGGAAGGCAGCTAGTCATCACCACCCACCGCCAACTTTTAGGCTACTCTTTTACCAACGAATAGTGGGATTAACCGTCACGTTATAACGTCCCCACTGCTGAAAGGGCACGTACGTTTGGTGCGACCGGGATTCGAACCCGCGACCCTCGGATTACTAGTCGAACCCCTTAACACGCTTGGCCATGCCGAGCCCCTAAGATTTTTGAACAATCACAGATAAAACTTAATTCATTCTCACTTCAAAGAAACTAAAATCAAGGGAACGATTTTTGTAAGAGAAATAAGCTCCAAAGCTTTACCTACAATCTGCTGACTGGACATTGGCTAGCTAACAAATGGTCAATTAAGTACACTTCTCGAGGTGAGGCCACCCGGTAGACCATCGACTAGCGAGACATTTATTTTAAGGAAAACATTGGGTTACAAATCAATCTGTCGTACGAGATAAGCCAAGGTTAGATTTTAGTAACGATAAGGAGAGCTTAGTGAAAACTACATAAAGAGGAAATGCAATACTTGTATTCAGAAACACGTGGCTTGTTTGAAATATCAGAATATCTGCCTGATAGGAAGCACGTAAATTTTTGTAATTGTCACCAGGAAACAAAGTGGATTATTATAATTGTTACACTTTCTTCTATTGGAAAACAGGGAATTGTTGTAATTGCTACACTTTCGTCTCTTGGAAAACAAGTGGATTGACGTAACTGTTACACTTTCGTATTTTGGAAAAACAAGTGAATTGTTGTAATTAAAATACTTTCGTCTAATGGAAAACAAGTGGATTGTTGTAATAGCTTATTTTGATCTATTGGAAAATAAGTGGATTGCCGATATTGTTACACTTTCGGCCATTGGGAAACAAGTGTATTGTTGTAATTGTTACATTTTTGTCTATTGGAAAATAAGTGGATTGTTTTAATTGTTACATTTCGTCTATTGGAAACCAAGTGAAATGTTGTAACTGTTACTCTTTCATCTATTGGAAAACGAGTGGATTGGGTTAATTATTACACTTTCGTCTATTCAAAAACAAGTGGATTGTTGCAAATAGCATACTTTGATCTATTAGAAAAGAAGTGAATTGTTATATTTGTTACATTTTTGTTTATTGACAAAAAAGTGCATTGTTGTAATTAGAATACTTTCGTCTATCGGAAAACAAATGGATTGTTGTAAAAAGCATACTTTTTTTATTGGAAAAGAAGTGGATTTGGTTAACTGTTATGCTTTCTTCTATTGGAAAACAAATGGTTGTTGTAATTAGCATTTTTCGTTTATTGGAAAACAAGTGGATTATTGTAATTAGCATACTTTCGTTTGCCATTAAACATATGGATTGCTGTAATTTTCACACTTTTTTTCTTCCAGAAAATAAGTAGATTGTTGTAATTTTCACACTTTCGTCTATAATGAACCATGTGGGTTGTTGAAATTAATAGACGTTTTTAATGGAGATTTGCATTTATTGTCAACGAAGTATCATATTCACGCACACACGTACATTCATATTTATTACGATAACGATTATATATTTGAAAGTCTGTTCATATTTCCGAATTTCCCAGGCCAATGAAGCCTTAGGTCAAGTCAATGCTAACTAATTGACATTTGTGGGATGAGATATGGAATATGATCAAAGCACAAGCCAGAGATGTTAATTATCATTAGTTTGACTCGTAATAGACAGCATATTTTATTGTATCTCTCTCTGAACTAGTGAAGCATTAGACAAAATTAGGTTTCGGTTTTATCGATACTGATGGACAGCCATTGGTGAAGAGTCAGAAGTTTTGGTTTTTTTTTTAATCCTGATGGACTATCACTAGTGGACAAACAGAAGGACGGACATTGGTGGCCAGTTTCTTCTCCCATTAAAATCTTTAAAAATCTCAGAATCACTAGTGCTTATCCCTCTGCTTACTGAGATGGTTTCATGTAAACTTTTTACACTCTACAGTAATTCATGCACGTTGAATCGGAAAATGATGTTCATTTTTCTCCATTACGTACAGATTTTTCACAAAATTTCATATGTATTCTTACACGAATTAATTTTTCACTGAAATCAGGTCACATTTTGTTGTTCTTGCTGTGTTGACAGCCACTGGCTATAGATTTCTCTATATCAGTAGCGGCATGAGAGTCTTATCGATCGTTCTCGAACCCACGAGAATCACACCACTAGTATATGAAAGGTCAACAGACTACATGACATATTATTTCGGAATATTATTTAGTTACTCTTTTTTTTTCATATTATTTTTGTGTTTTCGATATTAATTATTCGTCGCTATGGCAACAGGATATTGTGTAAATGACCCAAACACGTTCTGTTGTATTTGTGGTCAATTTGACTTAAGTAAGAGTTTTTTCTTGTTCTACATTTGTAAAAATATCTCTACTTGGTAGAAAAGAAAATATTATTTTCCAAATTTGCTTATCTGAATTACAGTAAATTCGTTATTAAAACCAAAAAAAACAATTATGAAATTTACATTCCCAAACCTGTGTTATTGTATTGAACTGGTAAATTTTATGGGTTTTCAGTTCGAGACTTGATGCTACCAAAACATATTTCTCACTTTCAGCTCTGAGTGCGTTATAAGAATAATATTCAATCCCGTCATTTGTTTATGAGTTGACACTTCAGGCGGGAACGGGTGAGTTAGCGACAAATTTACAGGAACAACAGGGGTTATAGATGGAAAACAACATTTACTGTTTATCTTGTTCTAATAACACATTTAGTAGAACACCGTTTAAAAAATGATTACTCATGATCTTCTGAATTAGTTAGGCCTACATTCAGGCTCATAAACGTAAATCGTTCCCGAATTATCTGCGTCTAAGACATTAATAAATACAAAATCCTTAATCTCATTTATTGCCCTCCAATGACACAACCACAAATCTGTAGGCCTATAACGCCAGAAATATAAAATATGCTAGCCACTTCAGCTTTTGGGGCGTTATGATGTGACGGTTAATCCCACTATTCGTTGGTAAAAGAGTAGCCCAAGAGTTGACGGTATGTGATGATGGCTGATTGTCTGTCCTCTAGACTTACACTGTTAAATTAGGGACGGCTAGTACAGATGGCCCTCGTGTAGCTTTGCGCAAAATTCAAACCAAACGAATTTTGATGCCCTGGTGGACAGAGTACATGGAGTTTAGTTTTTGTACTCAACACCAAACAACCATATAGAACTTATGTTCTTGCCATGTCAGTAAAACCATATTTAAATTTTGTCTTTAGGAAAACGCAAATCAGCATGTTCTCGGCTTTAAAACGGAAAATACCACCGCTTTACATCAACTGTTGAAGGTCAAATGTCAGTTCTGGACGTCAGTTGTTTGTTGAGTCTCGCGCAAACATAAACAAGGGCCGTCTGCGCTAACTATCCCTAATTTTATAATACCAAACTGCAGAAAAGACAACTAGTCAACACCACCCACTGTCAGCTGTTGCCAAACTGAACAGTAAGATTTTACTGTCACACTTCTAACGCGTTTTTGTCCTCAAAGTTAACCACAAGGCCACCATATTTGGCTAACAGAGTAAGTGTCTGCTTCATTGTAAGAATTCCAAAGTGGCAAGCCCTGAACAGTCTTAGGCACATGAGTACAGAATCGAATTTCATCTTTTATTTTAGTGATGGTTACAGGGACCACTCCCAGATGGCAGATATACACAAGTTTTAGCTCGTATAACAAACTACAACAGAATAAAACGTAATATAACAGCCCTCAGTACGCTTCCACCAGAAAGACGTTAATATATTAATTGATAGAACCGTTTCCAATAGGTAAACATCGTTTTTTAGTCTCTAGAACCGCTACCAACAGGAAAAACATGTTAGTTTCGTAATCTCTCTAACAGTCCCCAACAGAGAAATGATAATCTGCTAGTCTCTAGAACCGATTTCAAAAGGAAAAATGTGACTTATTAGCTTCTAAGAGCGCCTCCAACTGAGGAAAATGTATTTAGTTGTCAGCCTTTAGAAGTAGTTCTGAAAGAAAAACAAAGGTTTGTTTAGTAGCTTGTGAAAAAAATGTTTGTACAATGAGTACTTCGTCAGTTTTCAGTGAGTTACCAGAAGGTAAATGTGTGTACTTCAAACATTCTTCCAGATGAAATTTCTTACCCTAAAAACAGTTTTTAATAAAACTAACGAAAACTTTATAGGTGTTTTACTGTAGGTGCTAAGAAACATTTCTTTGCTGTATATTTTGTGCTAAGCGTTAATATCCAAGCACTTTTATTATAGAACTTTTAACCTGCAGGTTTCTTGAGATAAATAGGATATGTACAGATTCGGTCTCCACGCAACAACCGACTTCTATAAATGACCACTAGATTTATTAGACCTCTGGTCATTGAAGGAGCCTTCGGTGACAGATAAAATACTATCATTTGCTACCTCTCCATCCAACACGAGTCGTGCCTCCCTCTTTGGTAATCACCAACAATTTACTTCACACAAATAGAGAAACAGAATTATTTTGTTCTTAAACAAATACACCTTGGAGTTGCGACAGTGCTTAGGAAGAGAACGAACGTCTTCAATTAGTTAGAATAAAACAAAAATTCCTTTAATGCATTTTTTCGTCCCCCTCTCTAAAACTCGTAATCTAGAACGCAACACCCCCCCCCCTCTGTAATCCATATCTCCAAATTGTTTTATTTAAAGTTTTCTGCAAATGTCTTTTGATCATTCTCAAGATAAGTAGTGCGTTTTGTGAGTTTCGCGATGGGGAGAGAAAAATTATTTTCGCCGTAAAATGTACTTACATACATACATATATATATATTAATTTAATAAAAGACAGCTTTGTAAAGTAAAAGCTGGAGTCCCTAACGTATACTTGAATATTTTTTTTCTAATTGTGTTGAAAAACAAACATCGCGTTTCTTTCGGTTACCACAAAATGTGTGTTTTAACATTGAGTTGTGCAGTTGAATCGAACTCGAGAAAGGGGTCTTGGAAGTTTACACCTAGCGCATGGGGTATTAAAACATATCTTTTTTGTTTTTTTGATTTAACATCTGAATGAAAACAAATATTTTTTTTCTTGAATCCTACTAAAGTCTTATGTCGACTTTCCTTTGTATATTTGTATTTTATTTTACAAAGGACGTCAAGAGATGTATTCAGTAACACCAATATATCATATTTCCAATCTGCATATCGTGTTCGCGAAGCCAGCACTGCGAATTTGTTTTTTTTAATACATTATCTATTGTACCTATTGCCTTGGACTGCCCTCTCGTGGCTCTTTTGTCATTGACTCATGTCATAAGCCAATCTCTCTATTCCTCGAATGGTCGAGTACTGCATATTTATGGTTTTAGAAAACGGATCAGCAAATCGTGTCCGAAAATAAAATAAAAAACTTTCTGCAGTACAATTTTTTTCAGTCAACTAATGGGAGACTCTAAAACTGAATTTCTATGTTTTGTATTGTATTACCGCACGTTTAATTGAGGTTAATTCGTTTTTTTACTCTTTTGAAAACTTGGAAACCGCTAACTTTTACTTCGCTAAGAATGAAGAAAGTGGATCAGTGTCAGTGTTAAAACACCTGGGGTTTGATATTCATCTTGGGCTGAGTGTAGAAAACCCATTGTGTAATTTCACGTAAAATACAAAGAAACAGGTCTAATGTATTCTTTTCGCTAAAACAAAAGAACGTAATAAAACGCATTCGTCTCTTATATAACTGAAACACAATGCTACATGACTTACATCGCGAAAGTCCGGGGTTTGATTCATTGCGGTAGAAAAAGAGCAGATAAACCATTATTTAGTTTTACATTATATATAATGTAATATATTTTCGACGTTTAGTAACAGAATTAATTTGGCAAGGCAGTAATGTTAGACATCATAAACTTGCAATCACATACATGGTTTCCTATGTTTTTGAAACATTACACAAGAGGACGCTTTTTTCTTATTTCGTTGCTGGAAGATCACGTTAATATTTGAAGATACAGCCTCGGTTTAGTTAGTAAAAACTCAGTTTGAACTGTTATCGTTATTAAGATTAAAATACTCGACTTGACCAATCGTTTAAGCAGACATCGTCGGTCCCTACTTGAAATATTGACTAAATGGAAGGAAGTCATCCAGCACCACTCACCGCCATTAACAGTTTTCCAGAGTTCTTAAGCCTAATAATATGACGGACTGTCACTTTTATAACCTGCTCGCAGCTGAAAAAGTGCGAAGTGCATTTAGCACCATTATGTCTCGAACATTGGACTTTTCGCTTCGAGACTCAACGCGTTAACCACGAAGTCAAATCCGAAAAAAGAACGTTATCCCAGATGTTTATATTACGTCATAAATTATTTACATCTAACGTATGTGAAGAAAGTATGAGATATTTGTAATTGCAAAACGTCTGACATTTTATACAATACCCACTGAACCCTAAGATATTTTACGAGCTAATTGCTAATAACAAAAGAGGACTCCAGTAAGAAAAGGGCATTTCTTTGAATATCTATAAATAATGGACAGATACATTTACACAGGATCGGAAGATAAAAGGTTGAAAAAAATATTCGCAAATTGTTAAATAAATGTACCAGATGAAGGTCTAGAAGAAAAATGTTAAGCTAGTACTAGAATAAAAGAACTAACTAGTTTATGAGTTTCTAGATAAAATTTTCAAATCAATTCTAATGCGCAAGACAATGATAAGCCTAAATTATGCAACATAAGGGTCCGGCATGACCGAGCGCGTTAAGGCATGCAACTCGTAATCTGAGGGGGTCGCGCTAAACATGCTCGTCCTCCCAACCGTGGGGGCGTTATAGTGTGACGGTCAGTCCCACTATTCGTTGGTAAAAGAGTAGCCCAAGAGTTGGCGGTGGGTGTTGATGACTAGCTGCCTTCCCTCTAGTCTTACACTATTAAATTAGGGGCGGCTAGGTGCAGTGGGCTAACAACCTACTCACTTAAAAACCTGTTACAGAAACCGCAGTGATTGCGGCCCTACGTTCCTTAAGGAATTGAATGGCAGATGATGATGATGATACAACATATAAGAACGTTTGCTTTTTTATTTTAGGGCAGAGTTTTGCGTGGGACTATCTGCATCTTATCCACCGAGCGGAATCGAACCTCAAACCTTAACGATGTAAGCCTAAGAGTATTGTGCCTGAATTACACAATATATATAAACGATTGTTTGTGTTCTTGGTATTAGCGCAAAGTCCAAAGATTGGCTATCTGTATTGTGTCCACCGAGGAGAATCGAACATCATATTTTAGAAATGTTACATGGAAACCGAATCAGGGAAGACCACAACGTCATCTGAATCGAAGAATCTCTTTTTGTCTCGTGTTGATTAGAAAGTTGTCGGATAGACATCTGAAACTGCAAAAGATACCTGGTTAGAAAAAACAAAACACAAACAAACAAACAAACAGATATTACCCGAAAGTTTAGTGTGATGAAATTCCCGACCAGTGAACAGCTGTGTTTAAAAAAACTCCGATTTTTATGTTTTCTCATGAGTTGAATTTTTTAACTGCTCCAATTTTATCCTGACATTTAAGTCTAGATATTTATCTTGCGAGAAAACTCTTTCTCAGCCAGGCTGGAGATTCAGGTAATAACCGTACAGAAAGTAAATCATACCTTGTGACAACCTAAAATATTACCACAAACTTTCTAGAAAGCATGAAAGACAAGTTGGAGAATCAAAGAAAACTCTCGATGAAATTTAGAAGGCCGGAAAAGTTATGAACTATGAGCCATAAAACATGATATATCACGTGTTCGCGAGCAAAAACAAGTGACATCACTTCTGTTTTCACGAACGTTCTATGATTAAAATCGATATTGTATTTCGTGCACGGAAAGAAAACAATAGAATCAGTTTAAAGAAATATTATATTAAACACGTGAGTAAAGAAAAATGAAATCCAAATAACGTTCAAAGAGAATGAAGGCTTAACAGAATCCACGTAACACTTAAAGGGAAGAAAGGTCTAACAGGTGTAATAGTCGCGGGGGCTGAATTTAATATTTAGTGGTTTCAACATTTTATTGGGTTTCGACCAAATACAGACACACCATTTTCTTTCTTTTATTTTAGATTAAAGAGCTTCTGTGTTCAAATAACACAGTTTCGTTGTTCAATTTTATAACTGAGGTGTTAGTAACACTCAGATAATTAGGATGCAAAATAATGATTATTTTAACTAACATATTATTTTGTTTTTGTAAATAAAATCTTCTATATTAAGAGTCGAAAACACGAATCGTGTTTGTCAAGGTGATCAGATGTTATGTTTCGACACACCAAAAACACAGATTGTGGTTGTTAAGGTGATCAGTAATTATATTTCAATACTCAGAGCATGGCTGTCAAAAAAATTGGTTCAACATGATTTTAAACCAACTGGTGCGATCAAACTAGTTTGAAGAGAAGATCCCTCCTCAGGTGAGACAACATCTTCTGCCCCCTGGTGGTACAATGGTAGGTCTACGAATTTAAAACGTTAAAATCAGAGGTTCGATTCTTCACAACAGACGCAGCAGATAGCCTGATGTGGCTTTGCTATAAAAACAAACAAACACACAGTTTTTTCCACTAAGAAAGAATATTTTTAGAACCAGGTTTCGATCACTGGTGCAACCATTTTCAAAAACACACTTTATAACGGCAAAGAAACCTTCATTTGCACTAAACAATCACTCGAATAACGTGTGACAAAAATGTGTCGTTGGGTTTTAAACACAACTCTGGGAATACAACTTTTTGAGATAATTATTTTATTTTTTGGACTTTATTACCAAGTTATCACCACTCGTGTCGTCATCATTACGTTATCTGTGAAATGTTAGATAGTTGAAATAGTGGAGTCTGCCTTTTGATTTAATTTGGATTTTAGTTCGTGAACAGTCAATATTTCTTTAGTTTTTAATCTATTAACGTTTCTCATGACATAATATTATAAAAGATACTGATGCTGTCGTGCTACGTTCATGAATATGTGATGAGAGGATGGGGAGGTTGTTATGTTTTTCTTTTATCCTAACCAGGTAATATTACAACAAATGTTAAGTGTACGTTTCTAACCAGGTATTATTACAACAAATGTTAAGTGTGCGTTTCTAACCAGGTATTATTACAACAAATGTTAAGTGTGCGTTTCTAACCAGGTATTATTACAACAAATGTTAATTGTGCGTTTCTAACCAGGCAATATTTCGACAAATGTCAAGTGTGCGTTTCTAACCAGGTAATATTACAACAAATGTTAATTGTGCGTTTCTAACCAGGCAATATTTCAACAAATGTCAAGTGTGCGTTTCTAACCAGGTAATATTACAACAAATGTTATTACTTCCATTTTGCTGACTTCTATCGTACTATTACTTAATGACTCAATTGTTTTTTGTTTTGTTTTTTAAATTTCACGCGAAGCTGCACGAAGGCCGTCCCTAATTTAGCAGTGTAAGGCTAGAGAGAAGGTAGCTAGTCATCAACACCCACCGCCAACTCTTGGGCTACACTTTTACCAACGAATAGTGGGATT
The DNA here is from genome assembly GCA_011833715.1 of Carcinoscorpius rotundicauda. Classification (NCBI taxonomy): domain Eukaryota; kingdom Metazoa; phylum Arthropoda; class Merostomata; order Xiphosura; family Limulidae; genus Carcinoscorpius; species Carcinoscorpius rotundicauda. Next base: position 59,640,482 of record CM022392.1, on the reverse strand, counting down.
GACCGTAACATTATACGCCCAAACGGCTGAAAGGACGAGCATGTTTGGTGTGACGAGGATTCAAACAAGCAACCCTCAGATTAGGAGCTGAACGCCTTAACCCACCTGGCCATGCAGGGCTTAATGACGCAATACCCTCAATGATACTGTAATAAGTCGTAGTTTTGACATCTATTACACAAGATGATGCTAGGTAAGCCTAACGAAAGAAGAGGCATAAACGTTCTTAAATAGAACTAATTTCACACAAAGCTACTCTAACTTTGTAATCACTAACCAACCCTAACACTCGGCATTATGGCCACACGACTGAAAGGGAGAGGATGTTCAGGACGGAATTCGAACTTTCGACCTGCAGACTGCTGGTTAGACCACTTAACGACCAGGCTAATCTTCTAAAAAATAATACATTCAACTATAATACACCCACTTAACTTACTATATTAATTCACGTAATGATTTAAGAATCACTTCTACTACCAGGTTTCATACTAGTCGTTTCCTCTCCCCCTTTGGATCGGCGATAAGTCTGCGGGCTTACGACGCTAAAATTCAGATGTCGATACTTCTGATGGGCAGAGCACAGATAACCCATCGTGTCGCTTTGTGCAGAAAAACAACCAAACTGCAGTTTCCGTACGTTAGGAACAATATATATATAAACGAACATTCGGAGAGGAACACTTATTTTTATATAGTTTTCTGGAGTTATCCATTCTCCAAGAGTTTTTATAAAGCAATCGAGTTTGAAAATGCTTCAAACAGCTCAAACCACTTTCAGAACACGAAGAAAATGTAATAGTAATATCAAATTAGTTACAATGTTAAACTTGTGCTGTCACATACAGCTTTGAGTTTTTATTACAATAATAAACTGTAGTGCTACACGAGGGCTATCTGTATTTTTTATCTACTTTACATAATAGAGAATAAGAGATAGTTAAATGAAGAAAATAGTCCAAAAAGTAGTCCTACAAGTTTGTTGGTTTGTGTGTGTGTGTGCTTTACATTTTCGAAAAAAAATCTTTAACGTGTTAAAAGTACGACTCTTATTGAAGATCTTAACTTCCAAAGAAAATATTTAGTGGGTAACAGAATCTTGTTTCTAGTTGTTTTGTATTTAACAACAAATTAAATATGTCTTCTAGAACCTGTAATCATTCGCGAAATTAACTTTCTTTAACAGCTAGTCTTTGAGAAAAAAAAACGAAACGCAAAACAAACGAAGAAACTCTTTGAAGCCAGAACGATTTTTATTTTACAAAACAATTTCAAGGCTCTATCTTACGTCTAACTCTCTTCAATTTCATCTGTGCTGAGTCTTAACAAACTGAACGATTATTTCTTCATAATTTTCGCACCAAGCTACCCAAAGAATAGGCGGTTATCCCTTACAGATGATAAACTATAGTGACACTAGCTAGTTTGGAGTACCCGCTGCCAATTGTTATCTGACCAGGATCGTATTAGTTCTACAGCAACCTAAAGTCGCGTGTATTTTAAGTGAACACCTACTGTTAGCACAACTAACCAATGAGGTGCCTCACACACTAAGCTTCTTAGAAAACGGATGTTGACAAGTTACTTAGGTTATTATTGGAGTAGAAATGACGTTCTGGAATGATTGTTAGAGACTATTTACTATCTGGATTAACTGTAAAATAATTTTTATTTCTCAAAGATTCGTTTCAATCTCTTGTTCCACGAGCTGAGTAAGAGGTTTTGGTTTCTTTCTTGATTACTTGAAAGCCTTTCCTAATTTAGTAGCGTAAGACTAGAAGAAAAGCAGCTAGATATCATCGCCCACCGCCAACTACTGGGTTACTCTTTTATCAACAAATAGTGGGATTGAACGTTACATTATGACGTCCCCACGGCTTAAAGGGCAAGTATGCTTGATGTTACGGAGATTCGAACCCACGACCCTCGGATTGTGAGTCAAGCGACCTAACTACCAGGCCATGCTGAACCAGTAAGTCAGTGGTAAGTTTATGGACTTAGAACGTTAAATCCGGAGTTCGATGCTCCACAATAATAACAGCAGATAGTCCAGTGTGACTTTGGTCTACAAAAAAATCAAACCTTGTTTATTTAATGCTTAGGTTCAATTCTCGTTCAATATTACTCCTTGTTTACTGAATATTTAGGGTTACGTTTTATTCAATATTACTCTTGTTTACTGAATATTTAGGGTTAAGTTTTATTCAATATTACTCTTGTTTACTGAATAGTCAGTGATATTTATATTAATTATTATTTCTCATTTACTGAATATTCATATATAATTTGTATTCAACATTACTTCTTATTTATTGAATACTTACGTGTTTTTTTTTGTAATATTACTTCTTACCGGATACCAAGAGTAATTTTCTTTCACTATTACCCCTTCATTCTGTTAACTTGTGCATAACTCTCAAGAGTAATACACATCAGGGTCATTAGGTGATCGTTAGAATTGTTGGAAGATTACGATAAGAAAAGATTTGGTTTCTGTTGAACGGAGATATACGTAATAGGTTATCTAAGTTATGACAGCTGCACGGACCTAACCCAGACTTGTTTATGTTAAGTGCTAGCTAACACAATGGGCTGTCTTCAGCGTGCCGACGACAGGGATTGAATTTTTAGTTCTAGTGTTATAAATCCTTAAACACTACGAGAAATTAACACAAATATTTACATTTTCAGTGAATATCGAGTTATAAATAATTTTTAGATAATGTTCATGTTTTTAGCAGATAAACCACATTAGTGTGAAAACGTGACATTTAATATATTCATAAATCTATAGCTGACATCACACTTAATGGGTGACTATACATCTTATTATAATACACCGTACTTAACAGGACAGATTATTATAATACACTGTATTTACTAATACAGATTATTGAAATTCGCTGTACTTACTAGTACAGATTATTCTAATGCACTGTACTAACATGTCTTATTTCTAAACCTGTTTTATGTAAATATTGCTATTCCATCTATCAAGGACAACCAGGCGTGGTCTAATGGTTAGCATGATGTACTGTGAATCCATGGTTCGCGTTTCGTTGTTGTGCCAAATTACAATCCGCTTTTTAGGACTGTGTCGGTTTTATAAGAGTGACGGTGAAATCCCAACCTTCGACTAAAGTAGGTGGAGCTATCGACTACCTAACGTTCTCTCTAGTTTGTGGTTCGAAATTAAAACTAAGAACGACTAGAGCAGATAACCACAGTGTATCTTTGCGAGCGAATATCAGAAACAAAGCAAATGTCTGAAGGGCCTACAATGAAAAGAGAAAAAAGACGGTAAAACAGGTAATTAATTAATATTCTGTACGCAAAGCAAAGGGTAAGATTCTAAAGAAATCCAAGTTTTTGTGGTTTCTCTGAAAATTTATAAAAATGTATAATTTTACAAATATTTTCTTCACAGACGTCGCGAATAAAATAAACAAAAAACTGTTCATCAAATAATTGGAATCTATATAATTCGAGCTCTTAAAAAGCTTTAATATTATTCTGCCATCTTTAAAGAAAACAGAAAAATAAACACGTGTCAATCGCTACGTCTCGTACGAATGGCGCAAAAATGGACGATAGAGAATTATATTAATGTTAAGAAAGCTGATACTTCAATACACTACAACACGCTGCGTAGATAAATATATTTAGGTATTCATATTACAACGGATTTTGTAATTCTACGTTCTCGTCTGAATATGGCGATAGTTAATTGGATTGGATTAATTCGGAAAACGTGCAGCTGTTGGTGTGTTTTAAGATTATCTAAGGATTAAGGTGTTATGTATAAAGCGTTATGTATATACGTTGTTATTCATGTAGAAATTTCTAGAACTAGGTAGATCGATCATTTGTATTGGCCTGGTGGATGTACGAGACGAATCTAGATTATTCTGGAAGTTACCCGATTGTTCGAGAAGAGTAGGCCTACTAATATATAAACAGACGGCGATCTGAGAAGAAGTCAGTCAGTCAGTCATTCGTTTGAGAAATTTTCAAAGTTTGCTGTGTGTTTATTCAACTTGGATTTGTGACTGGAGCTAGATCTACGAAAGTTGTGATTTTATTTCTTCAATCTTTACGATTCATTCGAATTACTGGTTATACTGAAGGTCAACACGTACAGGACTGTTTAGGGGAGACCGGAAGAGTTGGAAAACGGCAAATTTGAGACATTCGTCAAAAACATCGTAAAAAGAACTTTGTCAAATTTATTGGATTGTGAATTGTTTCTGAACTTCTCCATTCAAGCTTCGGAGTTTCTTCGTGGGACCGAATTCACACCCAAGACTGGAATTTTGGATTTCTGATCTAGACTTTTGGACTTTCATTCTGAATCATTATACTGGACACAGGCCAGTACCATTTTGTATTGTAATTAATTTTAAACTGAATATCTGTCATTGTTATTATATAATTTATGTTATATCTGTTACATATATAATAGTTTATTGTAATAAATTATACAAGCTGTTATCTGTGTCTTTCTGTTTCGTTCAGTCTACAGTCAACATACATAAAAAAAACGTAACAGAAAATTGGGGGCTCGTCCGGGATAGATCAAACAATTTAATTCTAGTCCAAAATTAGATTTATATTCTATACAGATCGACAGCTTGTATATTCAAAATGGCATTCCACCTCGAAGATTTTATAGAAAAATTTAATCAGAATCCTTCTTTCGAATTGATCAGTGAATTAAAAAAATCTGAATTGCTTGATGTTGGAAAACATTTCAGTTTGGAAGTGAAGCAAGCAATGAAGAAAGCAGATATCAAACGAATTGTTGTTGAACATTTGGTCAGCCAAAAAGTTTTGCCTCAAAAAGTTGTACAACAATTACCTGCTGCTCATTTTGACCCAGATTTTGAATTAAAAAGAATGGAAATGGAAATTGAAAGCAAACGTCTTGAAGCAGAAAAAGAAAACAAACGCCTTGTTATTGAGGCAGAACAAGAAAACAAACGCCTTGATGCCGAAATACAAATAGAACGCATTGAAGCTGATAAGGAAATCAGTATGAGAAAGGTACAGACAGAAGAAAAGGTTGTCCAAATGCGGTTGGATAATTTTGATGCTTCCAAACAAATTCGTTTAGTGCCTCCATTCAATGAGAAGGCTGTAGATAAATATTTTCAACAATTTGAAAAATTGGCCCTTAGGCTAAAATGGCCTACCGAATATTGGACAATATTACTTCAGAGTGTTCTCGAAGGTAAAGCTCAGGAAGTATTTTCCAAACTCACGGCCGAGCAAAGTTATGATTACGAGCACGTTAAAAAAATGCATTTTGAATGCTTATGAATTGGTGCCAGAGGCATACAGACAAAAATTTCGTGGTTACAAAAAGTTTGACAGCCAAACTTATGTCGAATTTGCTCGTGAAAAAAAAACTCTGTTCGACAGGTTGTGTGATTCCAAAGAAATCAAAGATAATTACACAAAACTCAGAGAACTCATGTTAGTTGAAGAGTTTAAAAGATGTATTCCCGTAGAGCTCAAAACTTACATTGATGAACAAAAAGCTTCCAAAATTCAAGATGCTGCTGCCTTGGCAGACGAGTATGCTTTGACTCACAAAGATTTGTCATACAAAAGCAAAACAAATCACACAGCAAAGAAACCCAATGACTCATTCAAGCATTATGCAAATGTCAACAAAGACAAAAAGAGCAAACTTCTGATTCTCAAACAAAGACTTCATCTCATTCTCAAAGCTAATCATCTACCAAAAACGTGTCCTTCTCATCCAAAACATGTGCTTATTGTAAGAAACCTGACCATCTGATTTCTGAGTGCGATAAGATCAAAAACAAGCCATCACCCCATAGTTTAATTTCGCCCTCGTTGGATACATCATTGGTTCCCAATGATTTTGACCCTGTCCAGTCCACGGTGGATTCCAAGTCCAATATTCTTGATGTACCTGAAGATCTTGTTGAGGACAAATTTAAGCCTTTCATCACTGAAGGTTTTGTTTCTCTTGTTGGCGATTCACATCTACAACCAATTAAGATCCTGCGGGATACTGGAGCTTTTCAGAGTTTGATTTTGGAAAGTGTACTTCCGTTTTCTGAAAAGTCATCCGTTGGGGTCAATGTGCTCATTTCTGGTGTAGAAGGTGGCGTCGTTTCTGTCCCTCTTCATAGATTGGATTTGCATTCAAACTTAGTTTCGGGCCCAGTGACTGTGGGTATTAAATCTTCATTGCCTGTTGAAGGTGCGTCTATGCTTTTGGGGAATAATTTGGCTGGTAGTAAGGTGGTACCAGAGGTTCGTGTTGTTGAAGCACCTGTTGTTAGTTCCAGTACAGAGCAACTCGTTGAAGAGTTTCCTGATGTTTCCCCGCCTGTGCTGTTACTCGTTCTCAAACACGTTCTCAGGAGTCCAAAGAGGATTTCCCTTTATCTGATACGTTCATGTCTCACATCGATGAGATTTCTGACTCAACTTTAAGTTCTACTGATGACTCTTAGTCATTTTTCAACTATCTTCATCGAAAAAAACTTGTTGAGGAACAGGACAATGATCCTGAAACTCGTTCTCTTCTACAATTGGCCGTTGATGAAAATGAAATAGGAACCGTTCCTATTCGTTACTACCATAAGTCAGGTGTGTTAATGAGAAAATACAGACCTCCTGACGTTGCTGCTGATGAAGAGTGGAATGTTATTCATCAAATCGTCATTCCAAAATGCTATCGGAATGATATTCTTAGTCTTGCTCATGACCATGTATTGTCGGGACACTTAGGTGTAAGAAAGACCCTAGATCGTATCCGACGACATTTCTATTGGCCAAAGATGCGCCAAGATGTTGTTGACTATTGTAAGACATGCCATTCTTGCCAAATGACTGGAAAACCAAATCAGGGGATTCTCAAAGCACCACTGCAGCCTATTCCTGCCTTTGAAGAACCGTTCTCAAGGGTCATTGTCGACTGTGTAGGCCCAATGTCAAAAAGCAAAGCAGGAAATGAATACCTCTTGACAATCATGTGTGCTTCTACAAGTTTCCCTGAGGCTATCCCTTTGAAAAAAATCACTGCTCCCAACATTGTCAAGGCTCTTGTCAAATTCTTTACCATGTTCGGGATTCCAAAATTGTGCAATCAGATCAAGGCTCAAATTTTATGTCCAAGCTATTTCAACAAGCCATGCATGAATTAAACATCCATCAAGTTTCATCCAGTGCATACCATCCTGAGTCACAAGGTGTCCTTGAACGTTTCCACCAAACTCTAAAAGACATGCTTAGAAATTACTGCCACGAGCACTTAAAGGACTGGAATGAGGGTGTTCCCTTGTTGTTATTTGCAGTTCGTGAGGTTGTTCAAGAATCTACTAGATTTAGCCCTTTTGAGTTGGTTTATGGTCACTCAGTTCGTGGTCCACTGAGATTGGTTAAGGAGAAATGGTTGGAGGACAATAACTCACAAATTAACTTGTTGAACTATGTTTCTGATTTCAAAACCAGATTGCACAATGCTTTTAATGTTGCCAGGGAAAACCTGAAGTCTTCTCAAGAAGAGATGAAACCTGGTATGACAAAAAGGCCAGGAAGCGATTTTTTAATGTTGGTGACCAAGTACTAGTCTTGTTGCCCACATCAAGCTCTTCACTTCAAGCTAAAAAATTTGGACCTTATTCAGTTATATAAAAAGAAAAAAGGTTTCACAGGTTCAAACTTTTTTTTTTTGCTTTTAAGGGGGAGAGTGTTATGTATAAAGCGTTATGTATATACGTTGTTATTCATGTAGAAATTTCTAGAACTAAGTAGATCGATCATTTATATTGACCTGGTGGATGTACGAGACGAATCTAGGTTACTCTGGAAGTTACGCGATTGTTCGAGAAGAGTAGGCCTACTAATATATAAACAGACGGCGATCTGAGAAGAAGTCAGTCAGTCAGTCATTCGTTTGAGAAATTTTCAAAGTTTGCTGTGTGTTTATTCAACTTGGATTTGTGACTGGAGCTAGATCTACGAAAGTTGTGATTTTATTTCTTCAATCTTTACGATTCATTCGAATTACTGGTTATACTGAAGGTCAACACGTACAGGACTGTTTAGGGGAGACCGGAAGAGTTGGAAAACGGCAAATTTGAGACATTCGTCAAAAACATCGTAAAAAGAACTTTGTCAAATTTATTGGATTGTGAATTGTTTCTGAACTTCTCCATTCAAGCTTCGGAGTTTCTTCGTGGGACCGAATTCACACCCAAGACTGGAATTTTGGATTTCTGATCCAGACTTTTGGACTTTCATTCTGAATCATTATATTGGACACAGGCCAGTATGATTTTGTATTGTAATTAATTTTAAACTGAATATCTGTCATTGTTATTATATAATTTATGTTATATCTGTTACATATATAATAGTTTATTGTAATAAATTATACAAGCTGTTATCTGTGTCTTTCTGTTTCGTTCAGTCTACAGTCAACATACATAAAAAAACGTAACATAAGGATATGTTCTTAATAACTTTAAAACTTGCTTTTATTACAAGAAACTTTACTCGACAATTGTGATGGACGTTCGTGGTTATCGCAACGAACCTGCTTGTTGCTGTTCTGGGATTGGAAACGGGAGATGTAGGATGAATGGTACCAAGAGATTGGTTTCGGCCTGTATATGTCGCTCTCTGTTTGGCAGGACAAAACATGGCCATCCTATCAAGATATCAAGGAAAAAAAATGTTTGGGGTCAAAGGCAAACGTGACGAACGTATTGAAAATAAAAACAAAAAAATATTCTGACCCACGAACTCTCTCTGTTTTGTAGATTAAGTTTATACGTATGGTTATTTTGATTTATTTTATATAATTGCGTAATTTCCCATTGTATGAGACCCGGTATGGCAAGTTGGATTAAGGCGTATGATTTGTAATCTGAGGGTCGCGGGTTTGCATCCTGCTTGCGTTAAACATGCTATCCCTTTCACCTGTGGGTGTGTTATAATGTGTCAGTCAATCCCACTATTCATTGGTAAAAGAGTAGCCCAAGAGTTGGCAGTGGGTGGTGATGACTAGCTGCCTTCCCTCTAGCCTTACACTGCTAAATTAGGGACGGATAGCATAGATAGATTTCTTGTAGCTTTGTGCGAAATTAAAAAAACAAACAAACAAACAATTAGATGAAAAATCTTATTTAAGAAGTAGTTAACCATTTCTTTAAATGATTAAAACAAATCAACAAACAATACTAGATTACTTTAAACTATTTGTATTCTCTTCTGTGACCTTCTAGTGGACGCAATATTTTGATTGTTTATTTTAGCGCACGGTGAGCTATCTGTAGCGATGATCGAACCAAGAAACACGTAAGTAAAAAGCTTATTCTATAATGATTGTTACAAGAAAAAAATTATTTGGGTTTTAATGCGTAATGTTTGTCTGTTTCAGTTCTCCACTCCGATGGTTCAACGATAAATCAGTGGGCTTATGACGCTAAATGTCGAGTTTCATTCCCCGTGGTGGGCAGAGCAAAGACATCTCATTGCACAGTTTTGTGCTTTATAGCAAACAAACCAACTACTCGAACCCCTTAATTTTTTACAGAGGGAAAACCAGCAAATTTACTGTATAATTAGGAGTTAATTAGATGTTCATCTTTAACAGTTAATTAATTAATTAATTACCCATTTGTACGTACTAAAATATTTTTACTTATGTGCCCACATTCATCAATGTGCGTTTCCCTACAATAAAGTTATTATTATTGTATATATATCTCCATGTGTTCAATACCAGCTGTAATACCAGTTTAATGTACGTCCCCTGATAAGCTCAGATTCCAACATCTCCTACCATATCATTTCCCGAGAGGCCTGAAGGCATGAAATAGGTTGGGTGACAATCATCACAGATTCGCGCCAATAAAAATAATGGTTCATGTACGTCGACGCTGCTTGTATTTAACGTGTGTGTACCCCTGCTTTAACAATTTGTTTTCAGATATCTACCACTCATTTTATTCTATTTAGTCCTTGTAGACACCCTGTTTTTATTCCACACCTCTCATCACAATATATGTCTCTCCCTGCACTCAACACCGCCACCCTTAAACCCCTATCTGTACTTAACATACATTTCCACAAACCTATTAAGTAATCACCTTCAGGTCAAAGGACAAACTTGTAGATCTAGAAAAATATTTGTAACAGCCGATAAAAATGTCTGTTTCGTAAAAAACTAAATCTGTCAACGTTTTTCAACGATCTTAGGACAGCTTGACGCGCACTTCTCAGAAAGCTACTTTTCACTTATTGCTGTCGTTAAGAGTCAGAGAACACGTCATTAAACTGATAGAACGAGGTGTACAATTGTACTACTCAATGCGTTTGTGATTAGATGCGTGTAAAAGTTTTGACTATTAACTTACGGATAACGTTCGAGTGTTCGGAGAAATGTAATTAAGCATATTTATTACACATCTTGTCGAAAGGCGGCGTAACTGCAGTCCTTTACAGAAACTATTGTAAACAACAACAAAAACTCGTGCCTGATATAAATTGATTTTTGTTCTTCGTTCGGACTGCGATAAGTTGACGAGCCTACAACGCTAAAATCCAGGGTTCGATTCCCCTCACTGGACACAGCAAATATTTCAACCTACTATAGCGAAACAAAAATTGATTTTTAGACTTGAAGCTGACGAAGTCCATATCTACTGTTGCAGCAGGTTAAAGGCTCCCTCTGTGAAACACTTATTAGTAACTTTCATATTTCGTATAAAATTTATTTTTTGAGTAAATAAATCATTCGTTTCAGTACTTACTCCACGGTCCCCCGAAATTGTGAGTAGGTGGGAGGAACTTAACTGCTTAAGTACCTCATGTAAGATATTGTGAACGCTTAGGCTTCACAAATACTCAGTTGCGCCCGTGGCGCTACCTATCCATTGATTTAAAAATAAAGTATTAATATTCATAAAATTATCTTCGAGTGAATTACAGGTGTCATCTTAACGAGAAGTTGGAAACTGTTTGAGTAAATGCTAGTAGGTATTAAAAAAAATTAAAGTCCAGAATTCCATTTAAGCAAGTCGATAAGAAAGGATCCACGGCGAAGACAGAAGGTAGAAGGGCACTGCTGTCTGACTATTTCATTTCTCCAGTGAGTAGTATATAAGTAGGGACAACGACATATTGCCAAGTAACTTTCCATGAAGTACACAATACAAGCATATTAAGAACCACACTTTTTACTGAATGATTTGCAGACAAACTGAGGTCTTAAATTATGTCTGTAGTTAAGCGCAAAGATACACAGTAGACAATCTGTGTTGAGTCCTCTGCGGCTTTGTATTTTAGTGTTAGAAGTCATTAAGCCTAACCCTGCTACAGAAGACGATTCGGTCATAAAATAAACATTATCCTGAAAATTCAACCAAAGCTGATTTTTTTTTCCAGCGATGTGGTAGCTGATGTTTTGAGGTTAATTACAAAGCTATACACTGGGCTAGCTGTGCTCTGCCCACCACGGTTATCGAACGTGGTTTCTAGCGTTGATAGTTCACAGAAGGACCGCTATGCCAGGAATTGGATGAGGAGAAGGGCTACAGTAACTAAAAGAAATCAAAGCTAGTTTTGATTTTTATCACACACAAGGGCTACCGAAAAATGGAGTAAATCAAGTCGTGGTAATAAATTCAAAACAAAATCAAACTAAGAGGAAGTTTTGTGGCATGAATATTTTTATTAAATCGTAAAGCATATCATGCTGCTAGGCTTAATTCAATGTGAGAAAATTTTCTTTTGCTGTGAATTCAAGTGTTTTTGGAGGATCTACGTCTCGTAAGACAAGAATTAGGAACAAGCAAAACGACAACATTTAGAACGTAGAATGAACAGACGAAAGAATATTTTGTATGCTTTTTTATAGCAAAACCACATCAGGCTCTTTATTATGTCCGCCGAAGAGAATCAAACCCATGATTTTATCGTTGTAAATTCGTAGATTTACTACTGTCCCAGTGGGGGGACCTGACTAGAGAGAGGTCACGTGACTGCAGCCTTTCAACAGCTAAGCGACATTGACAGTTTTTATGATATTAAGTTCATATTAGACTTTTAAACAGTGGTAAAGATCTCCAGCTACAATAACCAATCGTAACACCTTGTACTATATCCACAGATCTCGGAAATGAAGTGCGCATGTCAAGAACTAAAGCTGTGATTCTTAACAGCCCTACCTCGTAAGAAGGTTCAAGAGAAAAAGTAGCAAACTTAATCTCGTACACAACCTTCCCGAGAAGTTGTAAAAATTAGTAAAATCAAAAAGATAAATAATTAAAGAAAGCCAAACTTACACTGTTATTCTTTTTTTTTAACGATCACTAAATATTTCAAAAGGGATGTATTGTAAATCCAATTATTGGATTATTTCTACTTTCGCGATGACGAAAAACTCCCTCTTTGTTAACCTGAAGATGACCTAAGAACCTAAGAAATATATATATTTGTGAAGAGTATTAATACGTAAACCAGCCTTTCTGAGAGACATTTTTATCTCCTTGTTAAATTTCCCATTCTAACCTGCTACTGCTGCCATCTGTCAAATAACAGATGAAGCTATTTTTTCATGTTTAAGAATTCGTTTAAGAAGGTACAACAGCGATTAATTCTAAAGTTTTATTAATAGTAATTCAACTTTGATATTAACAATAATAACCAATATAAAACTTTTAATCAACTTTAAATATAGTAGAACGTATTGAAGTATCAAAGATATAGGAAACAAAAGTGAGTGGTGGACTGGAAAAGATTTATTTGACCAAGCAAAGAGGAGGAATGTTGCGTCACAGACAGAGAAAAGAACCACTAGAGGGCAGTGGAAATTCTTGGGACTTGAAGTAAATTCTATACATTTTCCTGCGTTTCCATGAGAGAAATTTTCAATATTCGTTTAAAAAAAAAGATTTTTGCTCAAAGCAACATAAATAGTTAATTTACGATAAACAACCCCTAATTTTCAAATGGTATGCTACAGAGAAGGGAACTAACCAGCAACACCCACCGCCAACACTTAGCTATTCTCTTATAATCAATTAAAGAGATTTGGCTATCGCTTGTTTGGTGATCCCACTTGCTCCCAATAGACTCACAGTTACAGTTATGGTAGCCGTATCGTCTGCACAGTATTTCAGAGTTCAAACTTAAACCTGTTCAGTGCTTAAACGAGATAACTTGTCCAAGCCGATCGCTAGCATAGTGCCACGGACGGACAAGTAAATTCGTTCTCAATAATACCTAACTTCAACGTTAGATGTCAGCACCATACATACAAGTAGGTCAATACTTACAAATTGTTTCACTTTCGGTCCAAAATGGCGTCACGAAAAAGTTATAAAGTGAAGAAGCATTAGAGTTGTATTGTAGCAGCTGAAATACTTGGCAGTCAATAGGTTAATTTTTACAACTTACGTTTACTCAAATGGCAAAGCAACTAATAAAAAGCTATTGCTTTGTGTCATGTCACGAATAATTAAATATCAGTTGGTCTATTTTCAATATTAAGCTAAACTATTGAAATCATTTAGACGATGGCAGAAACAAAAATAATTATTTGTTTAAATTACAATTTACAATTTCTATATTTAATATTTCATTTTATTTTAAAACGTTTCAAGAATAATCAGTAATAGTTCTTATCTTTGTTTAACTCACCTGGTTTTATAATTTAAGTTACAAGAATATCACACATCTAAAAATAATATTTAGGCACTATATTTTTTAAGATAGCCAACAGATGGCAATAAAAACCACTTATTCTCATATATTGGTTTGTTTTTAATTTCGCGCAATGCTACACGAGGGCTATCTGCGCTAGCCGTCCCTAATTTAGCAGTGTAAGAGTAAAGGGAAGGCAGCTAGTTAGTCATCATCACTCACCGCCAACTCTTGGGCTACTCTTTTACCAACGAATAATGGGATTGACCTTCACATTATAACGCCCCCACGGCTGAAATGGCGAACATGTTTGGTGTGAAAAGGATCCGAACTCGCGACTCTCAGATGACAAGTCGCATGCCTTAACCACCTGGCCAGGCCGGGCCTTCTTATGTATTCAAGTATCCCTTTTCTTGTGAGAGTCCTTTTTATGTGTTTTCTTATAGGTAGGCAACGCCGAGCTATCTGCTGTGTCCACTGAGTGGAATAGAGCCCCTGATTGTAGCATTGTAAATCTGAAGAGTCGCTTTTAAAATATATTATAATGTGAATACCTCTCATATGGCTTGGCATGGCTAGGTGGTTAAAGCACTCGACTGTTAATCCGAGGATCGCGGGTTCGAATTCCTGTCACACCAAACATGTTCGCTCTTTCAGCCGTACGTATAATATGACGTTCAATCTCTCTATTCATTGATAAAAGAGCAGCCCAAGAGTTGGAGTGGGTGGAAGGTGACTAGCTGTCTTCCCTCTAGTCTTACACTACTAAATTTGGGACGGCTAGCGAAGATAGCCCTCGCATAGCTTTGCGCGAAATTCAATACTAAACATCTCATATATTTATTAATATAAAGATCAATCTATATAAATATTGCCTTATTGGTATCTTTCCAACTCGAAATTTTCTTCTTAAGTTGTCCGTGTTGTTTTTTCTTTTCATATTCTATGTTTGTCGTTATATCATTTCGTCCACATGAAATCCCTAATTTTTCTCTTGTATAAAACTATGGTCCAACGAACCATTCTCCTTAATTTAAATAACTAAAAACATTGCATAATCTTCAATCATGACAGTTCTTTGAACAAAGTTACAATTCTCTTAGACGGAATACAGAAACACGAAGACGCACTCACCGATCAAATGCTATTTTCGATGAACGTTATCTTACCCTCACCTTAGAAATTAAATCTTATGTTTCTGTGATTCTTCTTGTTGCCTTTCATTACGAACGCTTCCTCATCTACTTTAATTTCATTTCACGCCTCTAGTAAGAAAAGGAAAAAATAATACAATAAATTAGTATAGAAAACAACGACACACAACTGAATTATACTTTTATAATTATTCTCCGAAATGATGCAGACACAATAAACAACAAATATCGGAACATTAGAAAAAAAAAAGAAGGTGGCGCTTTGAAAAACAGGCGATATATAAAAATATATTATTACAACATTCCTTCCCATTGTTGTTGAGACGCAATGAATAGGGAAAATGACGTTGTTAACGACCTAAGATAACAAATATGTATTAGAGATTTTTTGTTATCTGTGGTTCATATCTGTGGTTCTTGTTTAAATTTTTGTGTTTATATGTTTTCATCATTATTACTTTCTTCGGAAACACAGAATTTCCAGAACTAATCGCAGTTTTTCTTTTGTTGAACACGATTTCTTTAATGCTTAATTAACTTAAGATGAGTAGAAATGGAAATAGATAAAGTAGTTTTCTTTAAAAATAATTTCACTGGTTTTATACTGCACTATGTGTGAAATACGTAGCATTTGTTTGTTTCTAATTTCGGGCGAAGCTACGAGAGGGCTATTTATGCTAGCTGTCGATAAATTTGCAGTGTAACACTAAAGGGAAGGCAGCTAGTCATCATCACCCACCGCCAACACTTGGGCTACTACTTTTACCAACGAATAGTGGGATTAACCGTCGCATCATAACGCCCCATGGCTGAAAGGGCGGGGAAGTTTGGTGTGATAGGGCTTCGAACTCGCGACCCACAGGTGACGAGTCGAGTCCCTTAACCACCTAACCATTGTCAAACGTTATGCAAAAATAAAGCTCTCGCCCTATTACTAACATAATACACATTATAACGTGTCCATATTTGTGAGTGACAGGGATTCGAACCTTCGAAACTCAGATTACGAGTCCAACACTCTAACAACATATTCATGGGGGGCTGAGGAACATTTGAAAATATAAATAAAAATATTATGAATGAATTTTAGTGGGGTTTTCTTTTCAGCATTTCGAAAATACATTTTTATACACTCGAACGGTGCTTACTTGTCCCTCTGCTGATAAATTACAATTATACAAAGAATTTTTCTTAATAACTTTATTGCAGCGTTTTTAGACATTCCACGTACTTTACGTTTCGTTTATCCTGAACACATTATATTAGAACTTTGAAAATCCTGGTGGAGAAGAAAGAAGCTTGTCAGTGAAGATCGTGAAGTTATCAGAGATAAATAAAAAGCTGAAAACATAAATAGAATAATCGAGTAACTAAAGACAAATAAGTAGAATAAAATGTCTTTTGTGATGTTTACGCTTCTTGCTCATGTATTCTTTAAAATAGCTGGAACACGACAAAGTAGTAAAGGGAAGTGATTATGTCGGATTTGTATTCTTATATTGCTTGAAATGAATTCTTCTAAAAAATCGATACATAGGAATAAATACCGTAATTATATTAACTTATGGTTGGTTAGATATCAAGAGGGGAACTGATAGAAGTTAAGGGGAATATTTTAAAGCTTCCCCTTCAAGTCTTTTTCTCAATTTAAAGACTAGGCTTGCAGTCGAAACGTCACGAAGGGCTTTCAGCGTTTGTGACTCCTCTATGTAATGACGTGTCACCAAGTCATGATTCTGTTTCTACCTTCTTTTCTATCTCACGAAATTACAAAAAAACAAACCTCTTCTAAATAATGGTATTCGTTAGAGTTTCAACAGCAACTTTATTTTAATTTTCTCTTGTAGGATATTTTAGTCCAAAGAAAACAAAAAAATGATCCTAGTTACGCTAGTGTGAAAGAATAACTTTCAGCATGTGTAAATTACTCCTCAAACAATAAAGTTCACTTAATTACAGCACACGTCGTGAAACACAATGTTTCTTATTAGGAGAAATATAACGAAGAGAAACAAACAGCGAAGAATAAATAGGCAAACACATATTGAAGACTTACAAACTGATATGTATAAGGACAGTAATATAGAGAGAGACAGACTTACGAACTGATAAATGTAAAGACAGTTATATATAGAGAGAAAGACTTACAAACTGATAGACATAAAGATATATATATATATAGAAAGACGTACAAACTGATAAAGACAGCTACATTTAGAGACAGACTTACAAGCTGATATATATATAAAGACAGTTATATATAAAAATACTTACAAACTGATTAAGACAGTTATATCGAGAGAGAAGACTTAGAAACCGGTAGATGAAAAACAGTTATACGTAGAGAGACAGACTTACAAACTAATAGATATAAATACAGTTATACATAGAGAGGAAGACTTACAAACTGATAGATATAAAGATAGTTATATGTAGAGAGAAAGACTTACAAACTGACATAAAGACAGACAGAGAGATAGACAAACTTACAAACTGAAAGACAGAAAGATAAATAGATAGATAGATCTAAGTTCTCTTCAGCTTAACTTTTGAAGTTTTATCCAGTGACACAAATAAGTAATATAACAAACAGCTTCATTGCATAGTTTTTAAACTGGAATTACGAAGCAAAAAGAAAAAGACTGTAGACCATAACTAATAAAACATATTGCTCGTTTTGGAGCATCATACTTTAGGAAATCTAATAAAAACTATCACTAGAATGTTGCCTCGTATAAAAAACAAAGTGAAAAAAAACACAACAACTTCAATCCATTTCTGCATGCCATCTAAGATCCATTTTCCTTTTCTCTTACACAAGTAGATCATAATTTAAACTCCACTAGTTCTGAGGCGGTGTGCCCTCTTTAATTTTCAATTTGGTTTCTTTAGTTTACGAAAGTTTTGTTATAATTTTTCTTGAACTATAGAAACGAGTTCTCCAAAATGTATTATGTTCCAAGCGTGCTAAGCCTTAAGACAATCTTGCTCTGCTCAGCTATGGTCGTTGTTATATTTTATCCCAGCATGATTTATGGATACAATCACGGTCACATTTACCAGTCGTCGGTCTTGTTGGAAAATACGAAATTATTGTGCTATCTGTATTTAAACTTGTCTCTATAAACAAATCAGGTTATTTATTCTACCGTAGCGGTAATCAGAAAATCGTCTCTCGTGCCAGGTTGGGTTTTAGCACTGAGAAGGAAAAAGACATTTTATCAGAGTTCGGAACTATAAATAATTTCAGGCGTGTAATAAGTGTTGAAGTTCTATCATACGGTGTGTTCCTGAGTGTTTTCATTACCTCATCATTTTGATATTACTCCACGTGTAATGTACAATAAGAATGTTGGGCAAAGTTACTATAGACATAATATATGGAAAACCTAAAAGGTTTGTTGGCATTGCTTCATGAGTGGTGTGAAATAAGTCAAAAAAATATAACCTTTCTGAAATAAACAGTCTGTCATCATATAGAACATCATTTATGGGTATTCTTTGGTGAAGTGTTTAATGAAGGCATTCAGAATATAACTTAGTTTAGGGAACAGAAACTGCCTGTCATAGAAACGCAAGTAAAAACATTAAGACTTTCAAAACATCGTTCTCTACATTTATTTATGTACAACAGACAGTTTTTTTCCATTCAACAAAGTTTCAGCCGTCTGATTTTAGTCCGTCAATCACTATATCGAATAGTCTTCGTAAGTTACATGCTAACAAGTACAGAGTAAACCCTACTTATCCACTGTCTGCCTTAGACTGAAGAGTAGATTTATTTTTATATTATTTTTATAGATTTTCCACGTGGAAACAGAAGAAAATTATGGTATATTGATCGATGAGTCTCCACCAGCGCGTGATTTATGAAGTAGGGTTATAAAGACCTCATAAGTCCCCAACCCTTGTCGAAATAGTAAAAAAAGATGTCGGCCAATATTAAAGTTATTTCGTCTTAGAAACGGCCATTACAACAATGGCTGCTTGAACCGAGTACGAACTTCTGTAAACTTACCGTTCTTGTATCTTCTCCGTAAACAGCGTACCAGGTAAACATCAGGTACCTTTTATAAGTGAATTAGTAGCGCGAGGATCTCAGGAGAAGAGTGGAAATGGAAGAAGTGCACTGAGTGCATTAAGTCGAACACAAAGTTATGTTTTACTGACGAGGACAAACTTCACTTTGTTGAATATTTATTTTCACTCTTTCCATTGTTTTTAAAGGTTAAGGTTGTGTATTATAATACCTAAAGGTTAACGTTGTGTATTATAATACCTAAAGGTTAACGTTGTGGATTATAATGTTTAAAGGTTAAGGTTGTTTATTATAGCATTATAAGGGACGAAGACGCAACGTTATTTAGGAAAACTAAATATTTGTTTTATGTATTTGGATTCTGTTTCACAGACAGGGGAACACCGTCTCGCAGTACGATTAACGCAATTCTTGTGACGCAAACTATACAAAGACGTGTCTTGATACAAGTAATGAAGTTATACAAATATCAACACACACGAATGTTTCTCATGTGATCAGAATATTCTTATTTAGGCCCTTGTTCAAAGTCACAAAGAGTTTATTGAATAAAACTGTTAGGTTTGTTTTACTTTTTGTGAAGTAAAAATACCTAATAGAAAGGTAAAAGAAAATCAAACACATTTTGAGGAGTTGTTAGTGGGGATTTTTTTTCACACTGAGTTTGAATGTGTTGACGTAAACAAGATTATCCCACTCACTTTGTATTTATAGCAACTGACCTATACCACTTTTCGCATCGAGTTTGTATTTATAGCAAGTGACTTATATCAGTTTTAACATTATCTTTGTATCTAGAGCAAGTGTCATAAGCCTGCTTTCCCTCTGAGTTTCTATCTGTAGTAAGTGACCTAGACCAGTTTTCACACAAAGTTTGAGTGTAAGTAAGTGCTTTAAACCCTTTAAAGTCAGTGTTCTAAGCCAATATTTTCACTCTGTGGACCAGATGAGTCTTTATAAAAACGATATGAACCATTAGGACTATAGTTATATTACAGTCCACGTATACTATAGTAAGAGTGTAGGTAGATAAACAAACACACTAATATAGATATATCAATATATAGATAGATATTAACTTCTACTCAAGTTGTTCAAACAATCTCTTATTGTTTTAATTCTGGCACAATCTATTAACTTTAATACCGAATACCGTGAATACCGAATCTTGTAACAAGAATAACACAGGAAAGTCATCACAATATAACACCGTGGATACCGAATATTGTAACAAGAATAACACAGGAAAGTCATCACAAAATAACACTGATATTGCCGAATTTAGCAAGTGAATACTAACAGTGATTAGACAACGTTAACAGAAGTCAGAATACTGAAACATGCTTCTAATGTTAGTAAAAATAAGGAACATTTTTATCATTTACAGCTCACGCTTCCCGAGTTTGAGTCCAGGTATAACTATTGTCATTATGAAATTATCTGTTCTTCGCTCTTTTCTATCTTCGTTGGTGCTTTAGGTTCTTTTGAGTTTTTTTGAAGTTCAATGGTTTTGTTTTTGTTTTTGACAAGAAAAACGAAATTGATCAATAGAAATCATAAACCTAATCCTTAAGAAAAGAAAAATATAGTTAACTTAGAAGACATTTTTCAACGTATGTGTATATATCGTCTACCTTAACTTTCATCCACTACATTATACTCTTCCATCTTGCTTTGTTTCTGAAAAAGCCAGTTAATATAAGCTTTCCTTGCAACTGGAACTTCAGTCTTATGGTTATCGATATTAAGTTTTCTTATAGCGAAAAATATTTTCTTTTTATTTTAAGAATAGTTAAACGCATACACAGATACAAATTACAGGGTTTCTGGGTTTGTATGTTGTGATGATACGGAGGATGTTTCGAGCTTTGTGAAACCGCAACGTCAACTAATTCTTGTACTCTGAAAAATCCCTCTCATCGAAGAAAAAAAAAAGAATTTCTTTTACACATGAAGACTCGTTTGATACACACGCTTGGATTACAGAAACTTGTTTATTTTCAAATATAAATGAAAAAACATGTTGCATAATAATGCCTATAAATACATACATTGAAAACAACGAGATTCACCACATAATGTTTCTCTGCACCCCGTAAATACGCCCTCTATTTAAGCGAAAAAGAAAAACCGCTTTAGGCTTAGTGATGCTGGTTGTACTCGTAGATCGATACTAATGTCGCCCATTTTCCTTTCGATAACTCTGCTGCTTCATTTTTATTCCATTCTTTCGATAATATATCTGGAAGGTTCTATCTTTTAAAGACCATTTGGAAACTCTTGGAAACAAACAGTCACACCAAACTCTGGAACCCTTCCTTTTCCTTCTTGTTTTTTTTTTATTAGTGCGAAAAGTCTCCAATTACATTTCTCGCTTCTCATACTTCCAATAAAATCACAAACGGTTCCAAACAATTTAATTAGAAATAACCTAAAAAAAGAAAAGCGAAAAATCATGAGAGATTAAAATTCAGAGTTGTATTTCAAACCTCAATCGGCGTAATTGACCAGTCTATTTGAAAATAAAAACGATATTGGATTACGTTGTATAAAACTTATATCTCGCAAAAGAACAACCAACCATTTGAATAACAAAAGATTCCTTTATCGAATGCTTTGTTTTTATTCTTTCTTGTTATTGGCTATTCAAGTTTTGAGGAAAGCACATTCTGCGGCCCGGCACAGCCAAGTAGTTTAAGCACTCGACTCGTAATCCGAGGGTCACGGGTTCGAATCCCCCATCACACCAAATATGTTCGTCTCTTCAGCCGTGGGAGCGTTATAATGTGATGGCAAATCCCACTATTCGTTGATAAAAGAGTAGCCCAAGAGGTGGTGATGACTAGCTGCCTTCCCTCTAGTCTTACACTGCAAAATTATGTGTGAACTAGAAGTCTATGAAGATATTGTGAGTCTCCTACGTTGCTATCACAACAATTTCAATAACCAGCTGTTAAAAACGAAGCAATTAAACGATGTCTTTCGAAGTTTTTTGCAGACATCTTCAGAATCGCTCCAGGAAATAGTTCCTATTATATTAAAGATTAATAAAATTCGGCTTTTATATAGAAAGGCAAGCCTAAGTTGTGATATAGCTAACATGTTTGTAGACTGTTATGTTTCTTTTTTTTTCCAAGTTGATTCTCGCCCCACCCCACATTCAAGCAGGGAGAACCATTTCCGTATCTCGCAGAGTCGTCGTTGATGGCTCTGAACGTTACCTGAGGTAACTAGTTACAAAAGCTGTCAGAGATAACCAAGGGACGCCAGGATTTGCTACGAACTCGTTACCTTAACAAGATACGTTTGACACGCAGTTACGTAAAAAAGAAATAAAAATATCTATATAAGAAGTGAATGAGAATATTTATATTGAAATAAGAAAATATCCCCTACCCCCCAGGAAATAAAAATTCGAAGGCTGAATTTTCCGGCACTAAATCGAGATTTGAATTTTGGACAACGCTAGACAGTATTTGATTTTTAGTTTAAATTTATTGATTATTGTGCTTACCATTTTTGACACCAGGTGAGTGTTTGGATAAAGTTCTGTTAAACATTATCTGACGATTTCGTAAACATAGTAACAGTCAGCAAAATCTCAGAAATTCGTTTGATTTTCAGATATTTGCACCCAACCACTCAAAATGTACCTGCGCTATTCACCTTCAATTTTCAACTGAAAGAATAAAAGGGCAGTGATTAGTTAACAGTGACCACCACTCAAATGGGTTGGTCTTGTCCGCTAAATTAGGAATTTTTGGCACGTGTAACCCTCGCGTAGCTTTGGGCAAAATACATAACAAACCAAAGATCAGTACTCACGTTGAAAAATTCTCCTAAACCAACATAAAACTAAAAAAAAAAACCCGAATTTAATATCTCACAACTATCAGTTAATTAATAATGTTCATAGACTTAGGTTTTTATATGCATCACGTATATCTTTATATTTCTAGTTCTACTGACATTTACAACCCTCAAGTTTGAGGCCTGACTTTCTATCACGAAATGCGTACGTGGTAGGCCTGATTTAGCTAAACCTTGAAAATGAATGCTGTAAAAATTGCTAACTACGGTTGTTAACCAAGAGTTGTTAGGCCTTACATAGCATTAGTTTAATTCACTTTATATCTTATTTCTTTTTAAGGCTTTGAGTACAGAATCATCCAGGATCATCGTATTTAAAAACATTTTCACTGAAGGGACTAATTTCACCAAATGCTGTAAGAGTTAAAGAAAATAAAATATGTTAATTTTACACAAAGTCCAGAAAGGTTTATCAAATTATGACAATATTTACTATAGCGTTCTACTATGTCCAGAAAAGTTTATCAAATTATGACAATATTTACTACAGCGTTCCATCAAGTCCACAAAGTTTTATGAAATTATAACAATATTTACTATAGCGTTCCACCAAGTCAGTTTGGTTTATCAAATTATGACGGAGATTCGAACCTGCGACTCTCAGATAGATTACGAGTCTAGCGCCTTAACCAGCTGGCCATGCCAGACCAACACATAAATTAGTTTGTTTTTTTTAGTAAGCACAAAGCTACACAGTGGGCTGTGTATACTGTGCCCACTACAGAGCTATACGAAAGCTATCGTCCCTAATTTAGCAGTGTAAGACCAGATGAAAAACTGAGAGTCATCACCACCAACCGACAATACTTGGGCTACTCTTTTTCCAACAAATAGTGGGACTGAGCGTCACGTTGTAACGCCCAATCGACCGAAAAGGAGGGCATATTTGGTAAGACTGGGTTTGATCCCATGAGCCTCAGATTGGGAGTCAAGTACCCTAACCACTTGGCCATGTTGGTCTACGATGGCCAACATTTAATTACTAATTATTAAAAATAAATAAATAAATAACAATGTGATGGCTCACCGTCAAAACCTTTAGATTTCTTTTTATAAATGTCATGGTTTTAATCTAGTTGTATCGACCGTTGGTAAAAGAATAGCCCAACAGTTGGCGGTGGGTGGTGATGACTAGCTGCCTTCCCTCTCGTCTTACACTGCTAAATTAAGGACGGCTAGCACAGTTAGCCCTCGAGTAGCTTTGTGCGAAATTCAAAAACAAACAAACAAAACTAGTTCCCCATACTTATAATCTGCCTTCTACACCTCTAAACATGATTGAACACCTGGTTTCTGAGTTTGTGTAGAAGTAAGGATTTTCTTACCATTAATTCCGCTAAGTCCTCCTGTTGCTTTCATCTAATTAACCAACTGTGCTTTAGTATTTTGTGTTAATACTTCAATCTTTTTTTTTCCATCAACTTAAATTACGCGTTCGAAGGTGTTTTCTGTAGGCCTGTTCTAGATCTTAATTAATCAAACTGCTCTGTAGAATTGAGGTTATGTCAGAATCAACTCGAGCACTAGAGGGCGTTGTGTGTAGTTACTTTTTCGTTTAACGAACAAGTGTTTAAAATTATTTTATAGTAATAATATAACTTAATTATACTCCTTTCTATTTGGATTTATCACAAATAGATTTGGTTTAGCTGTTGTTAAGCGCAAAGCTACACAGTATATCCCCTGGTGGGACTGCGGTAAGTTTACGGATTTGGAATGCCAAAATCCAGAGTTTAATTCCGTAATTAGCAGAGAAGCTAACCAATATGTCATTTGTGATCTGTCCACCACGAATATCGAAACCCGAATGTTATCGTTACAAGCATGCAGAATTATTTGGTCATGAGTCACAAAAAAAGAACCGTACTGGACCTAAGTTATTTGTTTGTACGGCCTCACGCAAAGCAACGTGAGGGCTATCAGCACTAACCGTCTAAATCGGTATAATATTGGACCACGTGATTCGTGAACCACGAATCCTCCATCATATGCACAGTTCAGCGTTCTAATTATTGAGCCACGCATGCTTCGTCAAACAACGAACCTCAGAGTTTATTCAGTTGAAATATGTCTAACCTAATTTTGTTTTACTATTTTTGGTACATATTTTGGTAGAAAGTGTGATGCTATACGTAACAATAAAGGTGTACTTGCTTGTTTTTTAATTTCGCGCAAAGCTACTCGAGGGATATCTGCGCTAGCCGTCCCTAATTTAGTAATGTAAGACCAGAGGGAAGGCATCTAGTCATCACCACCCACTGCCAACTCTTGGGCTATTCTTTTACCAACGAATAGTGGGATTAACCGTAACATTATAACACCCCTCACGGCTGAAAGGGCGAGCATGTTTGGCGCGACCGGGATTCGAACCCACGAACCTCGGATTACGAGTCGAACGCCTTAACACGCTTGGCCATGTCGGGTCTAATAAAGCCTTGACTCACGTGAACGAACCAACCTTGTCAAGATGTTTCAATAATTCTGGGAACGAGGGGTGGAGGGAAGTACAGTTGACAACGATTGTGTGTAATGTATTAATAGCTTAGTTTTTCCGTAATGTATTTTCCAATTTCGTTGTTTGACGAAGTTCAACATTGAATGATCGTTAAACTGAAACGTTTGTGTTTGATAGCCATTAAATGAGCGCTGTATGTTAGGTTACAAAAGTTGCTAGAGTTACGTAAATAAATCTATGTTAACGAGATGCTATGTTGACAGACGTTCAAAAAAATGGTGACCTTTATTTAAACTGGTTAATTACCTATTATAATAATACTCAGTTTTGTCTGTTCTGAAAATGTGCGCGCACTCCTTATTTGAACGTATTTAAACAAGAGGCGGATGGGAACGTACTTTATTAGACATATTTTTACAACAGCGTATTAAAAGCTTATCATTTTTTTGAAACAGGTCCAACGTTATGTTGTAAAATAATATTACGTGTTTATGTATTGATAGCTTTAAGTGCGGTAAAGTTTAGTCCTAACTAAACAAAAGAAACGTACACGAATTATTGTGTTAATTTATCTATTTATCAATTTAATAAAGGGTTAACTTATATTAGGCCTAAGACAAGTGGTTACAGATATTTGTGTCTGCAATCAGAATTATTTTGCACTATTCTGGAAATCCTGTATTTAAAGAAGTGCAGATGTGATAAAGACACTAATCTGACCACAGAGGTTTTGTGGATTTCCCTTACTCTCGAACTGGTACAATTTTTTCGTCAACTGAATGTTTATTTGTGTCAAAATAAAATATTTTTCCCTTGTGTTTCATGTCTTATTAGAAGTTTATTAAATATTAAGTCCTTAAGATTTGGAAAGAATTATTCTTCTAGGTCTTTATTAGAATTGATTTTGGATTAAATACCCTTTTCGTTTTGGCAATTAAGAGAACCAACTCCACAGTCACCGCCATCAACGATTATTTTCATTCTGTTCTCTGAAGTACATTGTACAATGGAACCATTGTATTTGCTCCATTGCAGAAGGCCCTGCATGGCCAGATGGTTAGGACGCTTGACACGTAATTCGAGGGTCGCGGGTCCGAAGTCGCTTCACACGTGATCGCCATATCAGTCTTGGGGGTGTTATACTGTGACGGTCAATCCCCTATTTGTTGGTAAAAGAGTAGCCCAAAAGTTGGCGGTGTGTGATGATGATTAGCGGCTTTTTTCCTCTAGCTTTACACTCCCAAATTAGAGAAGGCTAGCGGAAGTGTCTCTTGTGTAGCCTTGCGCAAAATTCAAAACAAACCATTTTAGAATCCGTTTGATTTCTTTACATTTTATTTCCGTTGTTATTTGTGGAATGGAAGGGGGGTGGCGCATATCTACACGTTGAACCATCTGCACTCTGTCCACCACTGGAAATCGAACCCCGAATTTTAGCATTCTAAGTCGTTACACTTAACACTGCTGAGCCACCAAGGTATCTTTCCTTCAGACGTAATTAACTTTAGTCTACAGAAAACGTGGGGAAGAAAACAAACAAAAAACTGCGTAATTAACGCAGACTGTTCAACGAGTGCCATGCAAAAGTAGAGATATAAGGGAAAATGGTGTTAAATAGATATAAATATTTCGACGCTATTGCTGTAAAATACCGAATAACATTAGCCAAGATGGCTTCTTTGGAAGTTACGAGAGAAGTGTTTTAAAACTCAGTTTCCATCAAGTTCTCAATAACAGTGTTTCTTATATCAGAATTTAGACTCTGACTGCATGAGATAACAAGTTTGTGTCTGACCGAGCGGAAGTTCCACTTCAGTGGTGTTGTAAGAGCAAAAAAAGAAACAGAGAAGAAAATGGACTTCCGATTGAGAAAGTTCTAATGTTATAATTTTACATGTGTGTTGATAAATTAATAGGCTTAAAAAATAATAATATTTTACTCGTTTGTGTCCCATTACACTGAATGAACACTGGGGCAGGTGATATAAATTTTTATATTTATTTTATTCAAGATTTTGTGATTATTATAATTTACATTTTGCTAAGCCTAAAATGAAAAAGTAAGTCCATTCATCCATAGCGTTAAACTAGCGTACAAGATTGTTGGAAAATCTTGTTAACATAATAGTTTTATGTCTTTTTTTTAATGTTGTTATACCATATGGAGAGGCAGCCGATAAGGAATAATACGACAATAGGCTAAGCAAGGGTTAACAGTAATCATTTCACCGAGAGGTATAAATGCGAGATTTGTGAAGGGAACACTCGTGTATAAAGTGTTTTTTTTTATTTCGCGCGAAGCTACACGAGGGCTATTTGTGCTAACCGTCCGCAGTGTAAGACTAGAGGAAAAGGCAGCTAGTCTTCACCATCCACCGCCAACTCTTAGGCTACTCTTTTACCGTCACATTATAACGCCTACACAGCTGAAAAGGCGAGCATGTTTGGTGTGATGGGGATTTGAACCTACGATCCTTAGATTACGAATCGATCGCCCTAGCCACCAGGCCATGCCGGGCCATATAAGGTGTTAAATACAATGTGATTGAAGGGCTTATTTTAGTTCACATTGTAGATTAAAACGTGTTTATTATTTTAAATTAATCGATAAGGATCGACAGAAATCGATTTTTGTTAAATGATGATAAAATATAAACAAAAATGGTTAAGACAAATTCTAATCCTTAAAAAAAAACGCATTAAAAGTGTATCAAGAAATATCATATAAAATCCAAATAATTAGGGTTTGATTTACGCCCCTAATGGCACAGCGGTATGTCTGCGGAACTGCAACGTTAGAAACCGGTTTCGATACCCGGTGCCCAAAGCACAGATAGGCCTTTGTGTAGCTTTGTGCTTAACTCTAAACAATAACGCTTAATTTATTCTAATTAACTGTAAATGTTCCTCGTACTAAAAGAATCAAGTTATTTGTTCAATGTTTTATTTTGCTGTTTTCAAAACAATATAATTTTTGTTACTGTGGCCGTAAGAGCTGTCATTTCTCACTTTTAAGTGCCGAATGTTCGTACACACAGCAGTGCTTGTCTGTCCACTGTCTTAAAAAGACGTCTAGTTACGTCATCCGGATAACAACGATGTATCTGGAATATTTTTATTCTGTCAATTAGATGTTCCACAAAGGTTTTTTTATTTTATTTTAAATAAAGACGCTTTCTGTAGACTTGTACTACACATTAATAAACGAAACTAGTGCAGACAACTCTGGTGATATTAGTATATATAAGAATGTACTAACCTAATATTAAACAAGTTGTAAGTAACCTGGTAAAGGTAAAAAATAATGACGAAATCACTTTGTAAAACAAATGACAAAATAACTTGGTACAAATAATGACGAAAAAATTGATAACAAATAATGACGAATTGACCAGGTGACAGATAATGACGGAAAACTTGGTACAAATAATGACGAATTGACTTGGTAACAGATAATGACAAAAAAACTTGATAACAAATAATGACGAAAAACTTGGTTACAAATACTGACGAACTGACCTGATAACAGGTAAAGACGAAAAACGTGATAAATAATGACGAATCAACCTGGTGCCAGATAATGACGAAAAAACGTGGTAACAAATAATGACGAATTGACCTGGTAACAGATAATGACGAAAAACGTGGTAACAAATAGTGACGAAAAACTTGGTTACAAATGCTGACAAACTGACCTGATAACAGGTAATGACGAAAAACGTGATAACAAATAATGACGAATTGACCTTGTAATAGATAATGACGAAAACTTGGTAACAGATAATGACGAATTTACAGCATAATAGATATTTAACCTGGCACTGTGATTTTCACTATTAAAACCCTTTTTTATAGACTTCTTTTATTATTTCTTTTAAGTTTTTTGATGGATCAGTGGTGGACTTATGGACTACAAACACTAAACTTTGGGGCTCAAGGGAGTTCATTATATAGCTTTACGCTAACAAAAACAACGCTACTTGTTTTGAGGATTCATGGTTTACTTGTAGTAAATAAAACGATTTTGATGTTACCTGTATTATGGCAAGATAATTACAATATAGGTGTTAAACCTATTCCAGCATATGAATTTCTACTATCTAATTCTCTGTAGCGCTAAACTTAAACAAGAAAGTAAGCCACAGCTAATCAGATTACGAACTTCTCGTGGTTCATGGCATGCGCAAGTTCTGCTGACGTCATGACAGTACAAATTTCATCATTCAGCCTCCATTGGAACGCGCCATTTTACGTCTTCTGACTGGCTGACAGACAACACACTACTGTATAGTGGCGTAAGTGTGTCTGTATAAAACCATTTTAAGAAATACGAGAAAGCCGCGATTACCGCTCTTGCTAATTCAAATGTTCTGTAGTGGATCCTTTTGACGGGCGGGGATCTGTAAATCCACAGCGCGTGAATTAGTTACGGGTGAGAGCACCCCGAGAAAAAAATAATTTTCATTGATCGAACAAGGGTATAACACCATGTTTCATACAGTGGTGGAGAATATATTACATATGGAGTTTTGAAATGTCTTTTACTCACATAACAATCCTGTATTTATACAGAAATTTCAACAACATGCAACGTCGATACTACCAATGTATTCTTGCAAATTATTTATCCAGACAAGTTGTTTAAAATATTGTAAAAAAATAACTGTGAAGCCCAGTGTATCTATCATTCGATTTACCACTTGTCACTGTGTCATAAATATTTCAATGAATTCCAACCTTTATCAGGGTTGCCCAGTTATTTTGATTTATTCCTTGTCCAGATTTACTGATGAGGATTGGCTGAAATAATTCCTTGAAATTGGTATATCTCAGTGACAAGTAGTAACACAGATGATAGATTGTGTTTCACATTTATTTTGTACTATATTTTGAAGATAATTTAAAGCTAAGTAATTCACAAGGATACAATAATATAATCAAAGCTGTATATAGAATTATATATATATAAACATATGGGATTGCCGTACAAAGAAAAGACAAGTTATAATCACGTATAATAATATTTTGGTAGAATGATCAATTATAATATTTGAATTTACTCTAGAATATTTATTTATCTTTCATTCTAGTACGGAAAAAAAATGACCTTTCAACATTCTTCAAATACATTAGTATTGTAAAGTTTATTTATTATTTTATTTGAAGTTACAACTTTCATTGTAATGAGGAATATTTTGAAACACAGACAACGTTTCGATTGTTGGTATGATCATTTTTATTTTAAGTTGTTGTATATGTTTTCATATATTTTTATTACTTTGAGATCTGTAATTTGAAATAGACTAATACTTTAAAAACTGATCAAAACGAAACCATTTAAATTGTATTTATGTTTACGGATACAGTGCATTTTTAAATACAATTGTTTTGTTACTAATAGAACACTTGCATTCACCGAGCATAGACATGGAGACAAACCATTCCTGTTTTATTTGTGGTCACGTGTCTATGAAAAACTGTTTGCAGAAATGGTCTAAGAACATTAATATTTTAATTTGCAACTGTCATTGAGAGGTAGAAAAGAAATTTTGTTGTCGTAGTGTATGTGGTCCTCAACCATGACAGATGACCAGTGGCTGTTAGGACTACCATTTTATTTCATGAAAGACCACCTTATATATATATATATCTAAGCTCTCTGATACAGAACTGATTCGAGTCAGTTTTCCCCTCTTCCAGAAAAACTGAAACTGACGTTCGGTGATATTTTAAGTGCAAAATGTGACAAGATGAATAACGTTATCAGAATCTTAAAACGAGAAAAAAAAACGTTGATGTCAACGGCTGTGTCATCAACCAATCGCTTTCCTAAGAATTTATTAGTGCTCGACCGGCTGCTTATATATAAATCTACTCTTTCTGCTTCGACATTCACAAACTTTTTGTGAGAACTAAAAGTATTTCAAGGTTGCTTGGAAAGTGTTTTCTTCTGGGTTTAACTTTTAAAAATATTAAAATTTTGCTATAAAATAAATCATTCGCTTAAAGGCAGTTTTAAAATCCCTTACCAGCGGTTGGAAATTTGGGCAGATGAACCAAAAAATCACCCAGAATGTTAAAAAGGTGTGATGGTTTTTAGGGATGAAATTTTTAGTCGTTTTTTTCTTTCTTACAACTTTACCCATTTATCAAAATGTATAAATTTTTTTGAATTATTTTTATGTTGACTACAGAAAATCAACCATTTCTCGAAACCACGAAATGTAAAGAAAACAAAAGGTGTGGTTGTTCGAAAGAAAAGTCAGGTTTGACCTTGTCTCAGCGGCACGTGAACTGTAAATCTGAAGATTCACGGCTCGAAACCCGTTTCCTCAAACTTTTTAGATCATAGATGTCGCATATCCCATTATTTAATCAGAAAAATAGTAGTCCAGGATTCTACCAGTTCAAAATAAACAGAAAATAATCACAAATGTCCGTTTGTAGCTTTGTTGGAAATTCTAATAGAAGCAGAAGGAAAAGTTTTTGTCAGCTAACTAATATCTAGTAATTTTTGTCACACATCAAGAGGAGTAGTTAAGAGGCGTTCGACTCGTAATCCGAGGGCCGCGGGTTCGAATCCCGATCGCACCAAACATGCTCGCCCTTTCAGTCGTGTAAACGTTATAATGTAACAGTCAATCTCACTATTCACTCGTAAATAAGTATCCCAAGAGCTGAGGATGGGGGGTGATGACTAGCTGCCTTCCCCGTAATTTTACACTACTAAATTAAGGACGGCTAGCACAGAGGGCCCTCATGTAGTTTTGCGCAAAATTCAAAAGCAAATAAACAAAATAAGATCTGAAACATCTGATACATTTGTGTTTGGCTTGCTATTCAATTGAGGTTACTTGTTAGTTTGGTTGTAGTTAAACTTGAAGCTACACAATGGGCTACCTGTGTTCTGCCCACCAGACAGTTTTCAGACGTGCTGCTGTGCCAGTAATATTTTATTGGCAAACTTCTTGTCCCTAAAATACATTTATTCTAAAAACAAACTAGTCATTGCATTAACATGAAAATAAAGGATTATTTTTCTGTATTGCTTCTCTGTCTATCAAAGATTTACTGGGACGTTTGGAAGCTGTTTTATGCCCGTTTAATGTTTAGAGTTTATCTTATGCTTTGTCAGTATCGAATACAAGAAACCTCAAAACAGTTAGTGCAACATGACCGATGCTGGAGTGAAAGACAAGCGAGTAAAAATATATTTGGAATATGGAATTTAATAATATTACTTACGTCACGCGGTAGGTTGCACGCCCCAATTTCTGATTCAATGTATCTGTTTAATGAATAAAAAAGTACAAAGCGATGTCTTGTGTTCGAGAGAAACGGTATACAATAGGACCTCTTATTTCAGCTTTAACCGTTTCTGTTATTCGTGCTCTGTTCTATGTTTAACAACTTACGATAAAAAACGCCAGTTCCGAACACTACAGTGTTTGGTAGCATGCACGAGCGTGGAAAATGTTTCATTGCAAAAGAGCCATTCGTTGGAAAGACGATGTTTGTTTGTTTGGTTTATTTATTTGTTTTTGAATTTCGCGCACAGCTACTCGAGGGCTATCTGCGCTACTTGTCCCTAATTTTGCAGTGTAAGACTTGAGGGAAAACAGCTAGTCATTAATACCCACCCATACTCTTGGGCTACTCTTTTACCAACGAATAGTGGGATTGACCGTCACATAATAAAGCCCCAACGACTGAAAGGATGATCATGTTTGGTCAGCGTTAATCCCAAAAAAACCTTAGAATAAATAAAGGACGACGGTGTTTGTGAACCTTTGTTTGTATGTTGTTGACTTTCCCACAAAGCTACACGGGACCTATTTGCGCTAAGTTTTAGTTTTACATGCTGTTTCAAAACGCTAAAATGTTTGAAACTTACACACGGGTATAAGCCACGTGACTGTTTTTTAATGTTGTATAAACACAATACATTGGTTGACATTTACACTCCGGTGTGAGTTATATTAGTATTGTAATGCTTATGTAAATACGTTACAAGACACTGTAGTGAATTACATTGGTTTCTGCAAGCTATCTAGACATATTACAACGTCTGACACACGCTAGCGTAAAGAATAATGTATTTAAATAATAGTTGAAAATAATTCTGTTGCTTAATGTATTTCTAACATTATAAGGTTCTGTTATTTGACTCTCTTCTGATTTGGTATAATTTTATCTTGGTAACAGTATTTCACGTGCTTGTAGAAAAACCAATATTCACGTGAGTCATCTGTTAATTCGGTCCTTACACGACAACTTTAATTAATCACTTCCTCTCGGAAGTAAAGATGATGAGACTGACGTAAGCTATTTGTTGGCCCAAGAAACAAATCAAACATCATTTTCATCCGGGCAATAGCGCGTGTGACCGGAAGAGATGAATTTCCTAGCAATTGTAGATCATTGTTCGTATAACGCCAAAGAAATATATGTGACATCAAAATATATATATATATATACACTCAGAAGTATAAACACAGTTGAGCGATAAGAAAAAAAAACACCTCCATAGATAAACAAAGATATTTAGATAGACAGATAGATAGCTGGTTAGGTGAATGGCTTTCCTAAGTATCGCAGGTTATTACTTGAAGAAAGGATGGTCCGCAATGAAACACACGAAACAGGATTACAACACTTGCGTTTACTAAAGACAGTGTGTGTATTATGTAATGAAATACGCCCTCTATAGTGACATTTTCTTTCCACCGTCGAATTAAACACTTTCCTTTATTTTCTGGGAACTTGTACATGTTCGTCCGACTTTCAAGGCAGTGAAGATTTTAGACAAAATTCCATTGTTATGTTAACGAAAACATGGATAGAGATATGAATTACAACATTAAACACGTTATAACTTACATATAACGTCGTAATTACCGGAAACAATAGCAAGAAGAAAAACGGAATATTTCAAAATGATATATATCTTTTTAAAATTCTGAATATTTTGAATGGTTGTTGTTAACAGATTTGTCACGTTACACAGTCAGAATTACTGAAGTCAACTGGTAAGAAACTCGACACAAATCTACGTTGTTTTATTTCATCCGTAAAGAATAGTGAAACGTTTATAGTTAGTGTTAACCTGAATAAACAATGAAACGTTTATACTGAGTGTTAACCTAAATAAACAATGAAACGTTTATAGTGAGTGTTAACCTAAATAAACAATGAAACGTTTGTACTGAGTGTTAACCTGAATAAACAATGAAACGTTTGTACTGAGTGTTAACCTAAATAAACAATGAAACGTTTATAGTGAGTGTTAACCTGAATAAACAATGAAACGTTTGTACTGAGTGTTAACCTGAATAAACAATGAAACGTTTGTACTGAGTGTTAACCTAAATAAACAATGAAACGTTTATAGTGAGTGTTAACCTGAATAAACAATGAAACGTTTGTACTGAGTGTTAACCTGAATAAACAATGAAACGTTTATACTGAGTGTTAACCTGAATAAACAATGAAACGTTTATACTGAGTGTTAACCTGAATAAACAATGAAACGTTTATACTGAGTGTTAACCTGAATAAACAATGAAACGTTTATACTGAGTGTTAACCTGAATAAACAATGAAACGTTTATACTGAGTGTTAACCTGAATAAACAATGGTCTTTTTGTTAGGTTCACATTTTTCTTCTAAGGGAAAGTGACGGAAAGTTTGTTTATTATCACTTATGTTTTAAATTATTGGAATATGATTTAGAAAATACTTAAATTTATCCTGGGAAATTTATATCTGTTGTCTTTAAACCTTCATAATAGGAAAATAAGCTTCAATTATTACTCCTTTATAATTGGAATACAACCGTACAATTAGTATGACAAATTAATCGACAAATCAAGGGATTCTATAACTTGAGTTCTTTTGTTTACTTACACATGTATTGTTGATTATTACGTTCCAGAATCTTCTACAACTTCAGTGAATTAGCGGGAATTTTGCAACACAGATTTTACAGTATAAATTATGTACGTTTCTGAATACAAATTTAACTTAAACAAACATAGATATCACGGTAGAGATATGATAGCCAATGCATCACACATTTTTAAACTGAGAATTATTTGCCGTGATTATTTGAGTAAAACAAAGGCCGACTTTAAGAAACATCCCGGATGAGCCCAAACACTTCGCTCGGCATGGCCAAGTGCGTTAAGGTGTTCGACTCGTAATCCGATGGTCTTGGGTTCGAATCGCGGTCACACCAAACATGCTCGCCCTTTCAGCCGTGGGGGCGTTATAATGTGATGGTCAACCCTACTCGAGTAGCTTTGTGTGAAATAAAAAAAAAAAACTGCGAGAAACTTTTACCCCTGGTGGCTTGTTGATAAAGTTTGAAACTTAAAGCGCTAAAAATTGCTTCAGAGCACGAATGACCAGATCTGCAGTTTTCGTGCTCATTAAGTATGAAACCTAAATAGAAGTTTCTAGAAATAATGGTCAATTCTTTGAAAACCCAATTACTTTTATTTTCAGTATCATGAAT
Organism: Carcinoscorpius rotundicauda; assembly: GCA_011833715.1. Taxonomy (NCBI): domain Eukaryota; kingdom Metazoa; phylum Arthropoda; class Merostomata; order Xiphosura; family Limulidae; genus Carcinoscorpius; species Carcinoscorpius rotundicauda. The sequence goes on along the minus strand of CM022392.1, from coordinate 59,604,755 downwards.
ATTATAATTACTGAAATACAGAACAAAGCTTTTTAGTTTTTCCCTTTAACTTCAGTGTTTGTTTTGTTTGTTTTGAATTTTGCGCAAAGCTACTCGAGGGCTATCTGTGCTAGTCGTTCCTAATTTAGCAGTGTAAGACTAGAGAGAAGACGCTAGTCATCACCACTCACCACCAACACTTAGACTTCTCTTTTACAAACGAATAGTAAGATTGATCGTAACATTATAACGTCCCCACGGCTGAAAGGGCGAGCATGTTTGGCGTGACCGGGATTCGAACCCTTAACTTCAGTGAGTTTCAAGTACAAATCAGACTTAACGTATTTACCTCCCTTTTCTAACGCTTGAAAGATAAATAATTATTACTTTTATTATTTGATAAATACACAGTGCAGTTCGAGTACTCGGAAGAATAAAATTATCCAAAAATGAACATCGTATTTATTTCCTAACATACGCCCCCCAGTGGCTCAGCGGTATGTCTGCGGACTTACATGCTAAAATCCGGGTTTCGATACCCGTGGTGGGCAGAGCACAGATAGCCCATTGTGTAGCTTTGTGCTTAATTCAAAACAACAACAACAATTCTAACATACACAACTGAAACTTTAGAGGGAAGTGCACAACCATATTATTTCGTGTTTTATAAAACATATACTAACTTATGGAAGATTTTTTTTGTTCTGTGTCTACCATGGGTATTACACCCGATTTTTAAAGTTGAAGTTTCAGAGACTTATCGATGGGGACGTCTAGAAATGTTTTGTTAGTTTGTTTTTGATATTCGCGCAAAATTATTCAAGGGCTATTAGCGCTAGCCGTCCTAATATGACATATGTTAAAATTCCCCTGGTAACATTTGGATAAACAATCCCCTAAAGTCTTTTTTTATTTAATTCGCAAATTAAAACTTATTCTCATGAAATATGAAAGGATTAAGGTAATAAGTAAATAAAGGTAAGGTATTAAGAGTTTCGTATTCTGGTTTAAAATTACACTTTTATAGGCGGACGTGAAAACACAAATTAAATTAAATACAGTCCATACGTCCGGCATCCATAGTAAAGACTTTGTAGCAATGGCGATAATTTATATTAAAATAGATTATTGTTTGCTTGTTTGTTTAATTTCGCGCAAAGCTACGCATGTGCTGAAGGGCATGTATGTCATTTTTCAAGTTATTATTAATTTATAGTTTTATTACAAGTTTTATGTAAATACTTCGTTTTTATTGGAAACTGACTCGTATCTCTTGTCTTCCATGAAGATCTGACTAAATGACGGAATCAGCTTCGATCACAGACTTATCGACGAAGTTTGTTGCGTCATAAGTAATTTTATTCTGAGAGAAATATTGGTATGAAATTTGAGGCTACGTTCGTGAACACTTGTATTGCAGGGAAAGAACAATTTATGACAGTTAGAATAATAATGCCTCGAATGGCCAGATGGCTAGGGCACTCTGATTCTTAATCTGAGGGTCTCGGGTTCAGAATCCCCGTCGCAACAAACTTGTTCACCTTTTCAGCCGTGAGGGCGTTATAATGTGACGGTCAATGCCATTATTCGTGGGTAAAAGAGTAGCCCAAGAGTTGGCGGTGATGACTAACTGCTTTTCCTCTAGTCTTACACTGCCTAATTAGGGACGGCTAATGAACACAGCCCTCATGTAAATTTGCGCGAAATTCAAAAACAAACATTCAAAGAAGCTTTTTTGTTTGTTTTGGAATTTCGCACAAAGCTACTCGAGGGCTATCTGTGCTAGCCGTCCCTAATTTAATAGTGTAAGACTAGAGGGAAGGCAGCTAGTCATCACCACCCACCGCCAACTCTTGGGCTACTCTTTTACCAACGAAAAGTGGGACTGACCGTCACATAATAACTCCCCCACGGCAAGGAGGGCGACCGGGTTTTGGCGCGACCCTCAGATTACGAAGCGCACGTCTTAACGCGTTAGGCCATGCCAAACCCTACAAATAAGCAAGAAAAATGCTGTGAGTTATGTTGGGGTCGTGAGTTCGAGCCTTTTAAGGAGGAAGGGGTCATGTATACTTGACCTTCCTGGGTATACACACATATATACTCAAATAACGAGAGAAAAAGAGAAGTAAAATGACTGTTAAAAGAACGAAACCTTTTAAAGCAATATAATTCATTACTAACGCTTTTAGTTACAGAGACTGTATGATGTTTTCTTCAATGCCTTACACTCGCGGTCTTTGGGTTATGGTTTAGTTTGTTTTGAATTTCGCGCAAAGCTACACGAGGGCTATCAGCGCTAACCGTCCCTAATTTAGCAGTGTAAGTCTAGAGGGAAGGTAACTAGTCATCGCCACCCACCGCCAACTCTTGAGTTACTATTTTACTAACAACTAGTGGGATTGATCGTACATTATAACGCCCCCACGGCTGAAAGGGCGAGTATGTTTGGTGTGACAAGGATTCGAACCCGCGCCCCTCAAATTACGAGTCAAGTGCCTTAACCACTTGGCCATGGGTTATGGACAGATTTAAATTTGTATTACATTCACGTAGGGGTTTTCACAGGATCAGAAACTGTTATCCGCGTATATTAGGCTTAACACTTTAAATAGCGTTATTAAATTATGAACGTTTGTATTCCCCGTCTGCTTTACTGAAGGCTCGTTTACTTGTTGCATTTCGTGCAACGCTTCTCGAGAATTATCTACTCTATTGGTTTTTAAAGTAAATGGAGTGAAAGCAACACTATACACCCCCACATCTCGGACTAGTCCCACGGTCAAGCATACTGAGTGATGGGATTCGAACTTACGATTCGCGTTATTGAAGGCTAAAATAATCGCTGAACGACATGCGTTAATTTTGTTTTGTTTTGTGTCTGTTACCATTTGATCGGAATGTGTCTTCAACCATGTAACGATCGGGTTGAAAAACGGCTGGCTTTAGTTATACTATTAATGATACTAATGTGACTAATACTGAAAAATTATTAATTCATGTTCTAGTTTGTGGAAAAATATTTGACTAGAAAACAGACTAATAATCATAGTCGAGCACTAAACGACAGTTGATATGTTGTATTAATACGCAATTAAAATAAGTACACAGGACATTTTTATTTGATTTTGCTATTGCATAGCGAGTCGTTAAATGGCTTTGAGTTTGTTTGCTACTTCGCAATTTTGTTTTGTTTTTTATTATAAAATTATAACTTATAGCTCCGTCATGACTTGACCAATTTAAGATCTAATTACAGTTTAGGAATGAAGAGGCCAAGCCCTTTTGATTGATGTATTTGACCACGCCCAAGGTTTCGTAAATTAATTTACTCTAATCTTACCTCAAACAATTTCAATTTGAGGTTAGGCTGGTAGACATCTTGATAAGTTATGAACGAGATTCCGGAATACGTATGTTCCACACTTGAAATTGGTGGCGCACAAGAATGTTGCTAACAAAAAAAAAAGGCTAATAGAATAATTTACTTCAATTTTGCCATAATGCGGCTGTTGAGGATTCCTTTTGTTTCCTAAATATATTTAAACTATTTTACTTGTATTAAATGTTAATATTCTTAAAACAATGGTTTGTTTATGTCCTTCTTTTTTAATGTATATGTGGATGCGAAACCTTCTTGATTTGAACTTAAAATTTCAATAATTATATTTGTTGGTCAGTCACGTCAGGGTGTATCTAACAAAAGATGTCTAGTCTTGGTGAAAACATTGCTAACGTACAATGGTAAAACATGACCAATAATAATTTTGTTAAAGTATTAACAAGACAACATAGCCAATAACAACGTTGTTAAAGTATTAACAAGATAAGATGGCCAAGAACAACGTTGTTAAAGTATTAACAAGACGACATGACCAATAGCAACGTTAATCGTGTGATAAATAGAGTGAAATAGGAAGAGCCAACGCTGTAATATCGTTATCACACTGACCATTGTGTTATCCATACTGACGTTCTGTTATCACACTGACCAGACATCGAGGAAGAGGATTGCAGTTCTATCTTTAACAGTAGTAATCTGAAAACGTTGTTACGTTAAAATTTCGAAACTACCAAGATATTAATATCTAAATCACTGTACATCATTCATTGGCGAGATTAACAAATTTTGAAAGTATGCACGTTCTCCACCAGGTAGATCTCAAACGAATTTACCAGTAAATATGTAATAGACAAACAAGAATATGTATTTATCTTGAAGTGAAGAGAAAAATGAATGATGGTATAGGATAACAGAAACAGTGAAAGTAAGGAAATATTCATATACACGTGTCTTCTATAAAAATTAGATTTAAACATGGAAATACGTCGATACGAAACATAATGTGGTCGTTTACGTATTTTTTCCACACAGCAGGTGACAGGACTTGTCTTTAAAGTTTCGCAAAGAAAGAAATGAACCTGAATATATACGTAAACAATACGTGTGTGACAAGAAATTGGATTTTTTTCTCAAATATATTTAATAACAGATCGAAGACGTTTGAAACACTGCTTGAGACGAAAGAGTTGGTGATAAGTTTCCTTTCAGGGAGGACCATTTAACGTCCCAAAACTCAGCAGGGTTCACATTCGTCTAACAAAAGCTGACGATGCAATTTGGAGCTGTGACAAGAGAAGCGTGTGTACAAGGTATTGAAGAATTCGGTCGTGGGTAACGTGGAAACTACAACCATAAGAAAATATGCTCGCACTCATGACTAGTCTTCGTATATGAAGCCAAAGACAGCTAAGATGGAAGAAATTTGATTATATTAAGCAGTTTCTTGAATCAATAAGGATATCGCTTGTTCTGCAAGTTTAAAGGGGCCGTTGTTTATTCAAAGAGATTACTTTTAAGATAGCGATTCTAAGCATATTATTTATGGCTAGTAGATAATGTTAAAACAAAAAGTTTTCACATGCTAATTATTTTTGTGTTGGTTTCATCATATGTCGTAACTTTTAAATTTTTTTATTTTGTTTTTTTAGCATGTAAAGATGGTCCCCTGTCTAAGTGATGGTCTAAATGAACAATAAAATCCAGTTATGTTGGAAATTGTACGACTTTTGTACTTGTCGTGACATGAGTCAGTATTGGAAAGTTTTCAATAACTCCTTTGAAATCATTCTTCAAAAACAAGTCGTGATTTTTGTTTCACAAGTTATTTCCATTTGTCAAATCCACAGTCTTCTATAACTAATGTGTATATAAGTTTCTACTCATTTTTAACTTTACACAGCTCTTGATCATAGGCACAAACAAACTACTATTAAATTTTCTTTAAAATTATTATGTTCCAAGAACACTGAAAACAATGACGTAATAGATGAAGATAAAACGTGTAGAGCTCTTTGATGATGTCGAATCTAAAAAGAAATCTATAAGCATCAAACGTGTGGAGACAAAGGCACCTGTCATATCCGGTCTGAGTGAAAACCAAGACTGATAGATAGAGATACCTCTCATATCCGATCTATAAAGCTTCTTGCAAAACTTTCATAGATGTTGTTGTATATTTTATGAAATCTTGTACAGTCTTCTAGCTTCTAAGTTATCCAAGCTTTTAAGTATGCATTAAAACCTGTTTTTCTCTGATGGATTAAACTACAAAACAAAAACACCTAATCTTCTCTTTCGTCGAAATTCGTGATGACTGGGACTGCTGCTTGTCTCAGAAAAGAATTTTCCGACTAAAATATGAGACTATTAAACGTTCTCTCGTTGAAACAGCGGTAAGTGTACTCATTTACAACAATGATGATCCGGAGTTCGATTTCCCGCGGTGGACATAGCAGCGTGGCAACGAGAAATACTGTAATTTTTTTTAAGTTTTTTTGTTTGATTTTTAAATCTCGTGCAAAGCTACAAGAGGACTATCTGCGCTCGCCATCCCTGATTTAGCTGTGTAAGGCTAGAAGGAAGGCAGTTAATCATCACCACCCACCGCCAACTCTTGGATACTCTTTTACCAACGAATAGGGGGATTAACTGTCACATTATAACGCCCCACGACTGAAAGGAATATCATGTTTTGTGTGACGGTGATTCGAACCCGCGACCCTCAAGTCGAGTATCTTAATCATCTGCTCATGCCGGGCCAGAAAACAATTAAATTGCTTTTATACAGTAAGTGTAATAAACTGAGTATATCTTTTTGCCTCAACTGATTCGATTCGGTTTCTTAGGTTATGGCCCCCCAGTGGCTCAGCGGTATGTCTGCGGACTTACACGCTAAAATCCGGGTTTCGATACCCGTGGTGGGCAGAGCACAGATAGCCCATTGTGTAGCTTTGTGCTTAATTCAAAACAACAACAACATCTTAGGTTATGTTCGTAGATGATTTTTTTACAAAATACTTTAGGAATTATTTGAATAAAGCTGGCTCCTTTGCTTACGATATATTGGTTGTTTGTAAAAAGGAAAAAAAATGAATAAGAAATAATAATAAAAACATTCTGAAAGTAAAAAAAAGTTCGTCTCATCTTTTTTTTCTAAGTAAACTAAAACAAGGGTAATGTATGATATTTGAGCTCAAGATTAAGGTCCCAGGGGAACGCCGCCATATTGTATGCCGTTAATGTGGTTGAAATTGAAATATAAATATTTAGTTATCGTAATAGATTGCGCTTGAAAATTAAAGACTATTTTTTAAGCATAAGATTTTTTTCTGCTAAGAATATGGCATGTTACATAAACATTCTGATATCTCAGTAATAAACAGTACCCCATACAAAAGAAACAGTTGGATTATCTCTATTTTCCAAAAGACTTAGATTTATTGATAACAACAATCTAGACGAAAGTTCTCGTCGACAGTGTATTTGGCAGATATGGTGCATTTGACGCATTATTACACATCCTTGTTTACTTTCACTTACAAGTTCTTAAGAATCATTAATACTTAGAACATAGATATAAACTAATAGAGATAAAACTAAAATATGCTAAAGAAGGATTGAAGTTACTAGTAGTAATAAAACAGGCCCCCACATGTTCAAGCGTGTTAAGGCGTGCAACTCGTAATCTGAGGGTCGCGGGTTTGCATCCCCGTCGCGCCAAACATGCTCGCCCTTTTAGCCGTGTGGAAGTTATAATGTGACAGTCAATCCAACTATTCGTTAGTAAAAGAGTAGCCCAAGAGCTGGCGGTGGGTGGTGATGACTAGCTGCCTTCCCTCTAGTCTTACACTACTAAATTAGGGACGGCTAGCACAGATAGCCCTCGAGTAGCTTTGTGCGAAATTCAAAAACAAAACAAACGAAATGATAGAAATCAAGGTAAAGGTTTTAAGTTTAGAATGGTTCCGAAGTTCGGTCTTCAATACTGTTAAAAAAAACAACAACTCTGTCAGATGCGTCCAGATGATAATATTTACAATTCAAAAACAACAATATGTAATATAAATAACTTCACAACATGGTTATTTGTAATGTAAAGAGAATCACACGATGGTTCATTTGCGCCAGGCAAAACGAAATTAATAATTAACCACTTTACCACAGCTTTACAAACCGTTAGGTTTTGATATCTGAAACTCCAACAGGTGGCACTCTACATATAGTTGTTGGTGTTTTTTTTAAATTATGCACAAAGCTACACAATGGGTTATCTGTGTTCTACCCACCACGGGTATCAAAACCCAGTTTTTAGCAATGTAAGTCCGCAGACATACCAGTGAGCCACTGAGGGGGCTACATATATAGAATGTTATTAGTCAAAAGTTGTGAAATACTCCTTAAAACAGGTATAATTAAATCTGAAGAAAATCCTTCACATTTTTTAACGTATGAAATAATATCTCGTTGAAATATACCACCAAAAGTATTTCTGTTTTTTTAATTAATCGACTTTTAACTGATTTTTTTGATAGCCATGAGCCTTCACATGGAATAAAATAGTAAATATACGTTCTAAGAAACGTGTGTATGTTCTAATTATGCATGTTAAATATTAGGCCAATACAAACACCATGTTTAAAGAACGTCTGAACGGTTTCATTGAAACGTCACCTAGTGTAGTCAACATATACTTGTACATATTTGTGAACATTCACAGTTAATGATTCGTTGTGACAATTATCTCTTTTTTATATAGTAACACTGGATATAATTATTTCGCTACAAGTGAATTTGAAGATATTTCATCACTACAAATTTGGATGTACAAGAAATACATACCTCACAACAGAGGTCGTTATATTATTAATTACATAACTATAAACCTGGGATTTCGAGGAGAATAACGTGTACACAAGGAGACTTTTACGGCGTATGGTAGATTATACTGACATGTACAAAAGTTTACTTATTATTTTACTGGAAAAACGTTGAGCAGGAAGTAATATGGTTCACGTCTAGAATATATCAGAAACGCCCTTAAGATCAAAGAATACACCTGTTTCGTTGTCTTCGCTTCCAGTGGTAAAAACTGTAAGACAGGAATGGTACATTAGGTCGCTTTGATGGATTGGTATCCAAATAAAAATAAAAACTAATAATTTTGTCTCCACCCAACTGTTCTTTGCGATAAGCTATCGTTACTTTACGGTATTAGCCTAAGATTTGAAAGAATGTACATTTGGTCTCTAAACATTTTGATTATCCCTGCAGGCACCTTGAGATAATTATATAAAAATCTATGTATTTATTAAAGGCAGTCAAGTATAGAGGTCGCTAAATTTGAATAATTTTATCACTTCTTTCTTTTCACAACATTTGAGTGAAATTCCAAGGTCGTTAACAAGTAAGAGTGAAGATAAATTTATCATCAGTTCATTGTATTTTGCAAAGAGCTGCTATCGTGTCGAAAATTTATATTACAGACAGCTTATATTTCTGAAATTTTACGAGTTTGTTTAAATGTATGAGTTGTTGGAATATTTTTTTCATTTTTCTTTAATTTACAGAATGAAACAAAATGACTTTTATAACCATCTACCTTTATTGATATATGCATTGCTATCGTACACAAAATATCCATTTAACTACAATAATCTATCCATAAAACATAAACCCAAGACACTGATAGATAACATCTTACTATATAATGTCAGGTTGATTATCATTCCTTCTTAATCCGTAAGATTCTGTGTATTCAAACCAGTAGAAGGGCAATCGGTTCAATTGTACACACTGTCCAGAAAGAGTGCTATTCTGCAGATGTATCGTAAACTGTAACTGTAGGCCTAATTCGTAATTTATAGTTGTAGGCCTACTTCGTAAACTGTGATGGAAGACCTATTTCCGAAATTGTATTTATAAATAAACTCTGTAAATTGTAGTTGTAGGCCTATGTCGTAAATTGTAGTTGTAGGCCATTTTCATAAATTGTGATTGAAGGCCTTAATCATAAATTGTTATTCGTTGTTGGCTTGCTTTTATTATTATGAGTACCGCTTCGTTTATTTCATTATTTTTCTGATACATAGCATGTTCTATAAAAGAGTAACATGTACCGATTACGTTTTTATTATTAAAATAATTTTATTTACCGCGTAAATTAGTTATTTTCACTAAAAATGCATTTTGTTTACCGTCTTTCAGAACTTAGTTCCACACATACCCAAACAGATGTAAAATATTAACTTGTGAATCTAATGACATCGTTCTTTAATAAAGTATATTATTAATACTGCGCATGCGCTAGGTGAATTGTTTCCTATGTTTCAACAACAGGGACGGCAAGCCATTACTTGTAAATGTAAAAGTTAAGCCTATCACAACATCTCTAAAGGTGTTAGGTTCAGATTCATTTTTTTCAGTTAAGTCTATAGGATGATAAATTCTGTACAAAATTTAGACAACTGCTTGTTAGATCTCAAACAAAATAAGTTAATTTATATTTATATCTCATTTTTTTATATTTCCTATAACCCATACCATTTAATGAATGATTTTCAGGTTTGCATTTAAACATCAGTTGTATTCAATTAATAACAAGAATCGGCAAAATGTAATATACATATACATATATATAATATAAGAATTATATGAGCATCAGAATAGAGTATATTTATATTGTAATTATAATGAAAAAATAAAGTAATAAAACTGTATGCCACTGTTAACAACAAATGTGTCGAACTTAAATACACCACGGATATTTATTGAACTACAATTTTCAAATATTAGATGTAATAAACATGTATATTACGATTAAAAAAGGCTACGTAGTTAATTTTTTAGCTTCTCCAGACATTTTTCAAGAGAATTCCCAAAGTCTTTTTCGTTTCCAGCATAAGTAAGATAGCTGGTTATGTAACTTTTCTTACATCTATAATTCAATTCAATTTCGAAATTCAAAGATCTGGATGTATGTCTGTTTTCTTATAGCAAAGCAACACCGGGCTGTCTGCTGAGTCCACCGAGAAGAATCGAATCCCTGACTTTAGCATTGTACCAGCGGATGACGAAATTCAAAGGACTAGTGAAAAAATGGTGATAAATGTTTAACAGCACCTTAAGAAGCAATTTAAAACAAATTCCACACACTTTAAAAGTTGCTAACCACATCTTAGGTTGAAAGTGCCTCCTAATGGCTCAACGGTAAAAAATAGTATTCGAAACCTATGGTAAATAAAACATAGAAGTCCATTGTATACTTTTGCCCTTAACAACAAACAAACCTTTAGAATTTATTAGAGTTTTTCCTTATTTGCTGAAATTCAGATATTCACACGAAGATATCACCAGAGGGAGAACAACCAGTTAGTAGCACACGCCACCTTCTGAGCTACTTTAACCTAGTAACTGAAACTGCATTGGCTTACAGCTAAAAGTAAAGAATGTCACGGGCTCAAATCTTAGACCTTCTGATCCACAGTCCAGCCAACCTATTGAGAAACCAAACTACACACAATACATTTCTTTGAACCTTTAGCCAAAGCACACAAATTTATGTTTTTGAAATATTTCCTATTACCTCCCTAAAAAAAATCGCTCCCAATATAACCAGAAAAACTTTAAAATCATGTGGTGATGACGTTTGAAATCAGTTAAAAAAATAACAATTAAAGGTGTATCACATGACCATTGAATATTTTCAATAACAATGGTCATCTGTACACAAAAAAACCTGATATATAAAGTAAGCGATTGTTTGGTTGATTGCTCATTTTACCCTAAGATGTTAAGTAAACGATTGTTTGATTGGTTGCCGAGTCCAGCCTAATATGTAAAGTAAGCGATTGTCTGGTTGGTTGCTCAGTCCACCGTAAAACGTAAAGTAAGCAATTGTTTGATTGGCTACTGAGTTCAACATGAGTAATGCTGTAATGCTTTGTAATGGGCTGACGATCACAATGCGTTATATTAGAGTGTTTGAAGAAAGGAAAATTATTTTCAAGAATAAAATAAGAGTACAACTGAATAGACTGGTTTTTCAAGCTTAGAATGCACCTCGCTCCAATAATATTAATAACTTGCTTTTAAAGAAAGGAAATACTGTATTTTTCAATAAAGTTCGTCACACTACTTTCCATAAACAATGGCTTGAAATATGGCGACACTGACGCTCACAAAGTCAGTAACGTCAGTGTAACGATCAAGAAAAAATATGGTCATCGTTATCATCCAGGATTTATCTTGAGCATCCAAGATTCATCTTGATCATCCAGGATTCATCTTAATCATCCAAGATTCATCTTGATCATCCAGGATTCATCTTGATCATCCAGAATTTATCTTGATCATCCAAGATTCATTTTAATCATCCAGGATTCATCTTTGTACCACTGCAGATTACAATCACCGTGTTTGTTTTTTTTACAAAAGCTTCTCTAGTAAGCAAGGTTAATAAATTTATCTTCTTGTTGTCAGAAGGTAAAAAACAGTTATAATGGCGTTACTGTATGTTGGTAAACATAAACTGCACACACACACACACACAGAGAAAAAATACTTTACAATAACTTATCTGTATTGTGTTCACCACGATATCAAAATCCATTGAGTCACCAGGAGTTTGATCTTACTGAAAGAGATAAAAGTCTAGTTTCTACTTATATCTTGTTTAACACAATGTTGCTGCAAAATGAAATTCAGTGAAGCCGGAAGCTTTGGCGGATTAAAATGTTTGAACTATGCACGTGGCACGTGGTCAAATTAACTCACTAATTTTGAACAGCCCACGTGTTCTTCTCTCGCACGTGTAACTTACAGTTTTTACTAGATGACACGCTAAATCTTCATTCTGAAAATTAACTACACATAGAAACGAACTAAAAGCTATTGAATTGGATACATATATGTTATTGTTGCATAACACAATTATTCTGAGATCGTGGTATCGCTATATGACGAGAGACTTGGTGTTAAACTTCAAGTACTTTGTGTTTTCTTCAGTCACAAACCTCATGTGTGAAGTTTTGAGTAGTTTTCGACGTTTAATTTTCTAATAAAATTTGGTGAACCCGAAAGGTTTAAACAGCAAAGCAATGACAGGAAAGAACAAAAAATGTCATATTACAACACATAATTAAACAGATAATTATACAAAACAGATGAAGTCGGTACATATCATCTTGTAAGAATTTATATTAACAATTAGTTAAAACAATAGAACAATATATTTGGGGGGGCAGATCAATTTTATGTTAATGCTATTGGTGAGTTTGTTCCTTGTAAAACACAACACTTTCTGGGTTCCACATAACAGTTGTTGTTTTTCTCATTTTAAAGTTTGACTAATAATAACTCTTTCTGTACATTGTACATCCTAGTTCATTCAGATTATTAGATTTCGGTGTACTCTAACTTTTATGTATTTTATATCCTGTTTACTCCTGTACTTTATTTCCCGAGCACCAATGGATAATGGTCTCCCACATCCGATAATTCCTCACTGTTCGATACCTTTTAGATTCAACATATATTTTTCTTTTGATCCTTGCTTTATTTATATTTTCATCTTGTATGTTTTTTTTAAAATACCTTATAATCCCAGTGAATCCCGAATTTCTACAACCCCTAAATCCCATGTACCGCATCTTCAACATGATTTATTTTTAATAACGATCAGTGAATACGCGTTTACAAACGTGGTTTATACGTTCACAAGGTTAGACCCACACATCCAAACAGGAAACGAAATACAGTTTCTGAAAAACCAGCCACTAAATATACGAACACCAAAATCACCATTAAATATCTGTTCCATCGTCCATTAAATATACGAACCCTATAATCATATTTCAACATCTTCGACATCACACCATGGGCAACACAGCTAGAAGTAACACTTTGGTTTCCATTACAAAGTAAAAGACATGTAATTTCATACATATGAATAGTTTACATTTGGAAAATGTGCACCTCTGGCTGCACCTGGACAGAGTGTACACCTACTTATGGTGCGTGACTCACAGGATAATCCTAAACTCGTCTGCCACTTTTTTCCTGTTTCTAAAAATTTAAATATATAACACATAGCTTATTTTTGTTTGCTTTGCAGTATACTTTAAGATTCTTTTACATTCTTTATATATATATAAGCATTCAGTGTTTTATAAAATGGGATGTATATAATCTTTCTCTAAAGGCTAAAATAACGTGTCTTATCTTTCACATAAAACTACATATTTCATCGAAATAACACACTTCCAACGATTTTGGATCATCACGTTTTCGAACTCATTCCACTAATTTTAGTTGTCCACTTATTACCCATGATAACTCTTCTAATGATATGATAACCAGGTAAAGTCAGTAAACTTCTGATATATTACATTACGAAATATAAGATGCTTTATTTCTTTCAGTTCATTTTCTCAGGTAAAAAAAAGAGAAAAAGGTCACCTTTAAGCTAATAATAAACTCTTTCTCGTCTTTAATTATCTAAACAAACAGTCGTGTAGCATCCAGGCACTTACCTGCCAGTCATTTAATGCATTACGTATACATGTATAGTAAATCACAAAGTCACACGGTGACTCGGTGCTTAAGTTATACGGATTTTTGTCTTGCATGGATAATCCTCGCTTATCTCCTCGATTTTGTCAAGAGTAGCAATAAACCCAAAAGGTTTATCATCTTTGTGTCTACCGTTTAAATCATCCGCTACAGAGGTCTCGTAATGATAACTTTCGTTTCTCCTTTCTTCGTGTGTGTAATAAACTGCACCTTGCCTCTTGTAAATAACGACCAGAATGATGACAGTCAGTAACACGATAACCACAAGTAGAACTCCAATAATGATTCCCATCAAAGGTTCAGAGTTTGAGGTTCTGGATTGACTCTTTGGGTCTCCACACGTTGGAATTTCACTCACTGGAAGAGATCTGATCTCTCTAAAAGCCAGAATCTCAGGATGAACACATTTGAAACACGTGTGGTCCCTTCGACATACCTTTCTGTTGCCTAAGGAACTGTTGAGCCACGTGAGAACAGGGAGAATGTGGCATTGATCGCAAGTCCACGGATTGGAATGTAATGGAACGCTGGAGAGTCTTGTCATATTAGTGAACTGATCCAGTAAGCCCGGTTCTAGTCCTAAAAACAAGTTACCAGACAAATCCAGCTCTTCCAGCTTGCCTAAAGGCCTCAGAATGTTAGGATCAAGAGTGGACAATTCATTCTGCGACAGATCGAGAACACGTAGATCTCTGTTAGTGAGGAAGATGTTTTTGGGAAGTGTTGTGAGGGCCAGCCCAGCAAGACCCAGCCGTCGAAGTCGATGAAGTGGCTGGATAAGACTTGCTACTGTGTTTACCGCCAAGTTGTTGAATCCAATATCAAGAGTTTGAAGGCTAAAGGTCAGTTGTTTTAAAATGCCACTTTTAAAAGAAGCAAATTGATTTCTGGAAATATTTAAGGTCTTTATGCTCGCATTACAGAAGGCACACAAATCAAAACTGACTATTTGATTCCTTGATAGACCTAAATAGTCAAAGTAGTGACCGTTAAATGCTTTGTCTACAATGACACTTATTTCATTACCATCTAAATACAGCATGCGAAGTTTCTTCAAGTGTCTGAACTCTTCAGGAGCAAAATAGTTGAAGAAATTGTCTCTTAGGTCTAGTTCTTCTAGATTTGGTAAATGCTGGTATATCAAAGAATGCAAACGAGAAAGTCGACAGTTAGCTAGGCTTAAGCTTTTCAATGGCCGTAGATCTTTCAGATTTTCTGGATCAATATCTTCTAGAGGGTTACTGCTCAAGTCCAGTCGTTCCAGCTTTTTCAGCATATAAAAGATTCTTGGAACCAGACGTTTCAGCTTGTTTCTTGCCAGTGTGAGAATGGTGAGGTTTGAAAGAAAGCGAAACGGTGCTGAAGGTGTTGCCCTAATGACGTTGTCGCTCAGGTCCAAAATCTCAAGATTGACAAGCCCGTTGAAGTCGAAATCGTGAAGTTGGCTGATATTGTTGTGACTCAGGTTCAAAATTCTCATGTTCGTACCAGGCCAGAACGAACTGTGTCCAATAGCAGGAACACGTGAAGTTGTGATATGTACCTCTTGTAGAGCTGTGAAATCTAAAAATATTCGACCAATTGTCAAGAAATTTGGATTATCTTGAGGAGCATTGACTATAAGAACTTGTATATCAGTAGCCATGTTGGTCGTTGGAATTTCAGTCATCCCTCCCTCACTACATATTACAGCTTTTTTTCCTCGCTGTATTTCACACCTACACTGTTCTGGACACCTGGCGGTGATTTCCAGCACTAAAGTCAACAACACTCCAACCGACACAAAAAATATTCTTTCCGACGACATCTAGAAACAGAAACAACACTGATAAGATTATAAAATGTGTAAAACATATTATTCAAATTTATAAATCTAATATTCCAGGTATAAATTACACTTGTTTAAACTGATGGCCTTTTACACTTTCTTCTCAATCGCTCAATTACTGATTTCAAGTCCGAAATTTATAAAATAGCATTTGAATATTCTATTTTGTCTGCGACAACTTACTGCCCAAGAGATCTTTCGTTTAATACCAAAACTCTTCAAATGAGATTGACTATGATAACAGCTAAAGTAAACTGAAATACTTATATATGTAAAAACGGCTCGTTCAGGTTGAGAAAAATTTTTAAGTCGAGGAGCGAACAACGTTTCGACCTTCTTCGGTTATCATCAGGTTCACAGAGAAAGGAAGATAAAACTGACCGAAAGCTGACCACATGTTTGAAAGGGGTTATGTAACTGAGTGTTTTCTTTGTGAACCTAACGATGACCGAAGAAGGTCGAAACGTTGTTCGCTCCTCTACATAAAAAATTTTTTCAACCTAAAAGAGCCGTTTTTACAGATATATATTTCTTTACAAGTGGGTTTTCTCATCATCACTGATTATAAACTGAAATACCATTTGTATGTCATCATAGTCAGCCCAGCTAACAAATATTAGTATTTAAAAGAAACAAATCTTGGGCAACGACCTTAGGCTAGAGCTGTATTAAGAACATATTGGGCACATTGGTAGCTTGATCTCATCGGAGCTCCTGTTTATACAAAGACCCTCTTTTATATTATTGAGCTTTTACCTATCAAGAACATATGTCCAAAATATAATGTTTTTAAAATACTACAGTCTCCATTTTATGAATTAGACGATGGAAAGTTTATTAACAAACATGATCAGTGTGAAGCGTTCTACAATGTGGGCTAACAAACAAGTTACAGTTCATAAACAACAAATTAAAGAGAAATGTGTAAAAAAAATACACCTTTAG
Source organism: Carcinoscorpius rotundicauda (assembly GCA_011833715.1). Taxonomy (NCBI): domain Eukaryota; kingdom Metazoa; phylum Arthropoda; class Merostomata; order Xiphosura; family Limulidae; genus Carcinoscorpius; species Carcinoscorpius rotundicauda. The sequence goes on along the minus strand of CM022392.1, from coordinate 59,588,091 downwards.
TCTAGTGTGATGTTTTTATTGTGAGCGTCAGGCCTACTGGTGTTATTGCATCACCAGCTTCCGACGACTGACACCAAGGGAATGTTAAATATTTCAGGTTTAAATAAACTATAAGAAAATACAAAACGTACTAACACAGAGGAAAATAAAATAGGTACAGTTGATGTCCAAACTTGGAAAGTTGAATTGGCATACAATGAATGTAACTTTAAACAATATACAGTTTGTAAATTGATTAATAACGTAAGGTAGTACAAAAATTTGTTATAATTAGACGTAACAGAATTTATCGGTCCCATGAATATTCGTAACCATTTTTAAAGTACAAAATTTTACGTAGTAATAAACATATATATATTAACAATGAAAAGCAAACCTGGAGATTTATGTAAATTTCGACTAATTAACTATGAAAAAATCTGGAGTTTTTATTTTAATTCAATCAGAAAACGTTTCGATTCCAAATGTATAACGTAAATATCCAACACAACCTTTTTGATATAAGTAGTTATTAATAACGTTATGAATATTGTGGGTCTTAAGGTATACCTAGAGTGAAACTGTTTTCCACTAGAGTCTTTAGAAATAAATTTATTATAATTCGGGTTTTAAATCAGGTACACGAGTTACACTTAACAGAAAGCCACCAAAATGTTTGTAAAGTAAACACTTATTATTTTGTATTTCTTGTTGAGGTTTCAGTTGCCTGCTGTAATCGTGGTAAGCATATTTGAGATGCTCTAACTAAAGTCATTCTTATTTTAATATTTATCAGTCAAGAAAACATTTCTATGTAGGGCTAATTGTTAGAGTGTCTGATTTGTGAATTTGTGGATTCGTGGCTCTCATCCTGCCGTAAAAAAACACGTTTCGTGGATGAGCTATAAGAAAGAAATTCAGTCTCATTATTCGAGTAACAAAATAGTAATCCAAGAAAAGACGGTGGGTACCGTGAACTATCTGCTTTCTCTTTAGTCTGTTACTTCAAAATATGGGAAGAATATGTGCAAGGCCCTTTTTGGGACTGTGTGAACAAATTCTATAAAAACAAAATTCACCCATCATTGGAAATCTAAGCTTTTAGCTAGCTTTGTTTGGAACTGGTTTAGACCGGTTAATAATTGTACTACGTTTGTTGGAAAATTATTTGCATATTTTAAATGTTTGATTGGAAATGGATTGAATTAAAGTAACTGTTCTACCTAGGCCTGAAACCGATTTAGAGTGTTTATATTATTATATTACCAACTCTTTGGAACTAATTTAGGTTGTCTCACTGTTCAAGAATTTTACAATCTAAAGAAGAAAGTTTTCCTTATAGTATTAAAACGTGAATTATATATACACTATGAAATATGTTCTTATAGTATTAAAACGTGAATTATATATACACTATGAAATATGTTCTTTCTAAACTAACTTGCTGCTACTGTTTTCTTATCATGATTCATTGTTTGAAAAATAATTTAATGGCGCTCCCTTTTCAAAACTTCTCCGATGACAATAAGGGACACAAAACTCAACCCCCTCCTTAGAACGCCTGACTGGTTTTTCTGTCATCCTTCAAGACACGTATGTCTTAATGTAGTAGCAGAATGACTTAAAAAACAACCTTATCTAAGTTATTTTGAAAATGGTTCTGACGCGTTATCATCTTCTAGGGAAAGACACACGTTCTCATGAATAGCCCATTCTCAAGCTATAACTTTCATGTGATGAAATTCTCCTCGAAGACGATAGATATTTAAAGATTATTACCGAACAATCTCTGACGACTTATTGCATCATATGACGGCATAAGAAGTGCTTATCACGTGCAGAGTTTTCAAAAATTGATTTGGCATTTAGAAAATTTTATTGTGGAGCCCGGGATTGGGGGGAGACAGCAGACTCCTAATGACGGTAACGCCATAAATTGTGTCATAAAATTTACCAAGTGGACGAGTTCTTACTCTTAGAATTCTTCTCATCGACTCGATTAGTTATGAAATGACACTACCTTTCCCAGTTATTCATGAACCAGATTCAAACCACCGTGAACACCATCCAATAGAAGTAGATAGGTGCTTTTTACATCTCGATGTCTGTTTCTACATTACCATGAAGTGCTTGTGAATATTTTAACAACAATTCAGAGATAAATAAGAATGGTGTGCTCGTGGATATTTTAACAACAATTCAGAGACAGGTAAGAATGGCATGCTCGTGAATATTTTAACGATAATTCATAGAGAGGTAAGACAACAAACGAGAAAGTTCGATCATGTGTCAATACTATGAAACAAAAACTTCTAAGTTTTTAGATAAAGTACGCCATATATGATTCTAAGAATTTAAAGGTGAAAGTAAAGAACAATGCCAATAAAGTATCGACCATCGTATACCTGGAACTTGAAGTTCTGACAAGTTCTCTGATAGGTTTAGTTGACATTCGAAAGACATGGTATTAGTCAAAACCCTATGTATAGTGGTTTGCTCACAAAACTGTATTTTCTATTGTATATATTTAAACTGGTTTACTGATGAAACTGTATGTTATGTTTTATATATATATATATATATATAGTGGTTCACTAATGAAAAACTTAACAATGTCTAAACAATGCTTTGTTGAATTGTCAACAGCTTAACAATGTATAAACAATGCTTTGTTGAGTTGTCAACAACTTAACAATGTCTAAACACTGCTACTGTGATGAAGTTTAAAGAAAGGGACACCTTTTATGGTCACAAACGTTTCTTCTTATGCTTTATTAAGTGCGATTAATGGAAGAAAACCAGTAAATTCTTGCCTCAGGGTTTTACTATGTACAAGGTCTTGTTTTGCAACGTAAAAAAAACAACAAACTCCTCTCCTCTCCTCTCGTAATCTTCTTTGGATTCCTCTAGTTGGAATTTACTTAGCTCATGTCTGTGAAGAATCTTAAGAACCAACAAAAAAAAAGACGTAACTCGTCAAGATGAGTAAAACTGCTAGGCTTTTTCACCTTCCGGAAGACACGTCCGAAAAAAAAAAAAAGACACGTGGAGTTATCCGTCCGAGGTTTAGGTTATGCTCTATTTCTAGCTAACGTTGAAGAACCCGTTAATTTAATACAATGAATCATAACCCTGTAATAAATATAACCCTTACAAAGCACAGTTTGTGTTTAACATCATACTAGAAACTGTATTTGTTTTGTGTGTGTATTAACTGGTTAAAGTGTTTTAATGTCGTTTATTCTACTGGAAAACCGTTTGAAAGCCACCGGGTAAGAGTTTTGAGTACAGGAACTTCATATTTTTCCATGATATTTCGGACACTGGATTTGTTGGTTTGTTTCTAAAAAAAAACATGTTCTGAAGTGCCTCCTGACTGACCAGTTACAAAAATTTGCGTCCAAAATTTCAGGGTCTTCAGTTATTTATTCTTTGGTAGAACTGTATTCCAAAGAAGAACATGATTTAGGTTTAAACGTTTACAACTTATTTATAAAAAGAGTAAGTTATGTTTAAACTTTGTCCTTATTTCTACTTCAGTTAGAAGCCGCTTACTTAACAACCTCGTGTAAATAGTTCGTTTAAAATACTGTTATTTTTATAATTTTCTTTTTAATTTCATAAAAATTACTGTTTCGCTTTTTTCAAAATATAGTGATGGAGAGAAAATAGAATTGTTTTTGTTTACAAACTAACTGGTTTGGTTTGAATTTCGCGCAAAGCTACACAAGGGCTATCTGCGCTAGCCGTCTTTAATTTAGTAGTGTAAGACTAGAAGGAAGGCAGCTAGTCATCACCACTCACCGCCAACTCTTAAGCTACTCTTTTACCAACGAATAGTGGGATTGACCGTAACGTTATCACGATCCCACAGCTGAAAGGGCGAGCATGTTTGGTGTCAAGGGGATTCGAACCACTTGGCCATACCAGGCCACAAAGTAACTGAAAATATAATTAAAAAAACTAATGAAATATAAAGCACTTTTTGTTTCGTATTTATGGCAAAGCTACTTAGGTTATTTTCTGTCGGGCCTAATTTAAAAGTACTGAATGCCAAAAAGACTCCACCTATAACTAACTGTCACTCTTATAACTCACCCACAGGAAGATGTGCTGTAGATATTTTTGAGATATCACACAAATTCCATACGACCCCGCAAGCTCCAAAATTCAGAGCTCCATTTACCGTCAACAATATTAAAATAACTTTTACTCTTATAATGCACCCACAGCCGGATTTGCTCAGAATATTTTTGTGGTATCAAACAACATGAACAAACGTAACTGGTGATATAAAATGTTTAGTGGGCCTTCCACTACCAGTTGTCTACTTAATGCCTAAGAATCCAGTCTTGCAGTTTTGTTCAAAAAATAACAAATCATAAATTATTCTTTTGATATTTGATCATAACTATACCGTTAAAAGCCAGTCGTCCTTAAGCCTGCAGACAGTTTTATTACGGCGAATCAACACAAACGTTTGTTTTATTCGCTATTGTACATCTAGGAGAGATATAAAACCAAGAAATAATAATCCAGTTAGTCTGGTGACTGAAACTCTCATAAATCACTCATTTAATACCGACGATTCTGAACAACCTAAAACAGTTATCTACAACATGAATCACTTTAGGTGTGAATCATCTCTACCTATGATCATTCTTTTGTGGCTCCATCTAACGATTTATAAGCTAAACTTTCTAAGTCTCGCACAAACTAAAATAATATATATATATTTTACATTATTTTGCCCCATCACTACATACATAATTCCTCAATATTCCCCCAAAAGTACTTGATATTTTAATATTTTGGGCTTTTTCTTGTTTGCTTTCATTTTAACTACATATTTGTTATTTGGATATCCACCGTGAGCAGAGCATGGACAGCCCACTGTGTAACTTTGCTTTTAACAACAATCAAATCAAACCCCAATCAAAACATACTTCTAGTCTAGATGAAATTACAAGTTGCATTCGAAAACCATTGTACAACAAAACTTTTATTGCATTTGACGAAACCGGATGTGGCCTAGTGAATCTGAATGCTCATGGTTCGCGTCCCGTTGACACAAAATCACACACCACACTTCGAGGACATGTAAAAGTAGCGATGGAGTCACATTATTTGCTCAGAGAAAAGTATCTGTATTTCCTCTAGTCAGCTAAAAATTAGGGGCGGCAATCGCAGATATCCACTGATTAACTTTGTGTAAATATTAGAAAAAAAGGACAATTTGCTCTCTTTCCCTTTTGTCAGTCAAACGTCACTTAGTCGACAGCACCCTCTTAACGTGACTACTACTTAACGGACAAAAAGCAGGCCTCATAAACATTGTCTCACAAGAAATCTTATTGTGTTGTTCGAGTTTTTAAAAGTGTTTATCTTTTACGTTATCCACAAACCTAATAACTGTATTATATATCTTTACAAATCAAGTTAGTTCCTAGATAAATGTCATATACACATCAACTTCAAGCATTCAAAAGACAGTTAATGTTCACTAGAAAAACCATAGCAACACGTGCGAGTAATGCACAACGCTGTTGCCATGGTGTTTTGACTCTCGGCAACGTATAGAGAGAAACCACAATATTAGTATAGCCGGATTATACTTCGCATTTCTGTTCTTTACTAAGTTCTGTGCGTGATAGTAACCTCTGTTATTTAACGTGTAGTCTGTTAAAGTTGTCCATAAATAGTCGCTAAAAATTTTCTCTCGCACCAGACATCTTAAGGTATGAAAAGGGTTAAGAAAGTCTTCCTCTAAACTTTAGCACTCCCTAGTGGCACAGCGAACTCACATTACTGGAAAGCGGGTTTCGATACTCGTGGTGGGCAGAGCACATATAGTCCATTGTGCAACTTAGGGTTTAATTTCCAAAGTAACACCAAATGTTACTTTCTTTTTGAAAAACAGATACAGAGGGAAGGGCTACATCCTTAGGAATAGTTCTTGATTATTAGCTATGTAACATTTGTTAGTCAAAATGAACATGGTCAAAACTAGAAACTTCCGCCATATTTGAGGCTCTCTGATTTTGTCATACACTCTACAATAATATTTAGAGATATTATATAATGTATTTAGTTTAACTGGCTATTCTAAAAAAAAGACACAAAACACTGTTACAAAGAAATAATTGGAATGACAGAGTGTGTATTTGATATTTTTGTTTGTTTGAGCTTAAGCACAAAGTTACACAATGGGCTATCTGTGCTGTGCCCAAGTAAATGGCTATACGTTTGTTGTTATTATTCGTTCTACTAAGTTATAAAACCAAAGTCTGATTGAGATAGACTGAACGTTTAGGGTTAAGCATGTACTTTTCTACATAATGTGTTTTATGTATCCAAGCATGAACTAAAACCTATCACCGACGCGTGGAAAAGATTCCTTCAAATTGCTGACGTGAAAGTAAGCTGGATTATATTACACAGTCGTCTTTCATTATGCAGCGACACGAGACACGTGTGGATGTTTTCGTGACCAGTAACTCGAAACCTAAAAGCATAAGAGATGTTTCTTTTCTTTCAGCCATCATGGTAACTATCTCTTATGCTGTAATAATATTATATATGTATATATATTAAATTGTAACAATCTTTATATTTTTGTTCAGTTTTGTTTTGTTTTTCTTTATTAGGCTCTTCCGTCTATTCTAATTAAACAGATGGTTTATTGAGAAACTAAGAGAAACGACATTTAGGTTTTTAATATGTTACTAGTCATAGAGTGCATAATAAATTATCATTGCTGTGCTCAACACGGAGATCGAGCTCCGAATTTTAGCATTATAAGCCCTCAAACGTATCGCTGGGCCATCAGGAACGAATGGGTTTAAAAACTTGGTTTAAGAGAGTTGAGATGAAATCCTAAGATTGATTGATAGATAGGTGTTTATAACATTTATATCCATGTATATTAAGGTAAATGGAAATAAGGACAAACGTCTCTGTTAAAATACTGAGAAAAAACAAACCTTCTTGTTACTTGTTTGTAAACACAGAAAAAACAATAAATATTGCCTGTAAACACAGAAGAGACAATATATACATATTGCCCGTAAACACAAGATAAACAATATATAAATATAGCCTGCAAAGACAGGAAAAACGGTAAATATAATCTGTAAACATAGGAAAAACAGAATAGACAATATATGCATACTACCTGTAAACACAAGATAAATAATATATAAATACAGCTTGCAAACACGGAAAAAACGATATATACAGCCTGTAAAAACAGGAAAAACAATAACTATCACTGTAGACACAGGACAAACAATATATAAACATTGCCTGTAAACACAGGAAACAACAGATCTTGTCTTTAAGATAGATAAACTAAACAAATATATTGCCTGTAAATATACACAAAACACATTCATTGTTAGATAATGCCTCGATAATAACGACTTAAAGAATTTTATTTTGAAAGTTCTGGTAAGAAGTTAGCCAATATTTTCCACCACCTTTACCAACGGGCTAACGTATCGTTTGTGTGTGATGGAATTCACCAGTTTTTGCATTTTATTTTTTTAATTTTGCGCAAAGTTATACGAGGGCTATCTGCGCTAGCCGTCCCTAATTTAGCAGTGGAAGACTAGAGGGAAGACAGCTAGCCATCACCACCAATTCTTGTGCTTTTTTTTTACCAACGAATAGCGGTATTCACCGTTACATTATAACGCCCCCACGGCTGAAAGGGCGAGCATGTTTGGTATGACGGGGATTCGAACCCGAGACTATGAGGTTACGAGCCGAACGCCTTAACCCACCTGGTCATGCCGGGCCGGAATTCACCAGTGATTTCCATTCTATATTGATGACAATTACACCAGTGTATGGGCTTTGTGCGAAATTCCAAACAAACAAAAAACAAAAAATACACCAGTGTATAGTTTGGAATTCTAACCACCAGGACGGAACCAGTGGTGTTAGTATAATTTAGGTTATTTCTGGGTAACCACATTTGTTTGTTTTAGAACAAAACCATGTGGGGATGCCTGCTGTAACCACCACAGGAAATCGAACCAGGGATTTTAGTTGATTACGCCCATATATTTACAGCCGCGCTACCGTGTGACATTTCATTGTTTTGTTTATAGCCAATCATAAATCTATAGAACGAGCTGTCTGTGCTGGACCCACTAGGATATCAAATTCCGGTTTGTGGCTTTATAATTTGCAGACATATTGCTCTGCCCCTGGGAGGAAGGAGAGATTCCTGCATAAGATTTCTAATATTGTATTTTATGTATTTGGTTCGTAAACGTTCTAAATACACCGACATTTCTTTTATTTGAGGATATTTGAGGAAACTAATCACACTTTTAATTGGTTCGACTGTATACAATATCAAACACGTGCGTATGAAAGATAAACGTAATCGGTTTTACTTCCACTGGATACCCGGTAGTGTGCTGTTTCAAGAGAAAGTAAAACCAAAATTAATAATAACTAATAATTTTATTTATTTTTTTGGAAGTTCCTATTCGGTGTTGTGTTGTAGTCTACAGAGTGAATAATTATATAATTATTCATGTGATTTATGGCATTCGCACGTTTCACTGACGTCACGATAGTACAAATCGCAACGCTGAACGTCCCTAATATGACGTCATTTTTATTTTTATTGATAATTGATAGAAAACAAACCGTAAGGCGGTGAGAGTGGTTAAAAAGAAAACTCAGTTTCATGGAAATAATGCATATTTAAAAAATATTGGTGACACATTAATTTACTAATTCATATTTTTTTTTTCCGTATTGTGCATATGTAATCGGCGGAGTGCTTCAGAAAAGATAAACATTGTAATGTATATACACTTTACTTATATTCAACTTCACCAAACAAAGCAAAGTCATCAATAAAATAATCCCCAATATTTTAGAGGCGGAATTAAACAGCTGTGGGTGGTTATACGCCCCCTTAACTCTTACCAGCAGTTCCTTATTACCATAAGTTCCCAGTCACTAATGAGAAAACCTCAGCGTTAGCCGGGATATTGATTAGAATAGTGAACACATAGAAGTAGACAGTAGAGCTAAGAATTGCGAATACTTAGGAAGGCGAGAAAGAAGGGGGGAACAGTTCTATTTTTATCTCTACTTTCTTAATTACAACCTAACTGAAGAAGCTCGGGCACTTCCATATTGTACTGGTTTGTACTTTTCACCATTACGGCTTATAAATTTATTTTTATTTGCAACTTTTCTCTCTCACGTTTTTAATAGAACGAATGGCTAAATTTATTACAATGATGTTTTACTTTCACCAATGTTGGACTTATTTTCTGTTATTTATTTCTTCTTACAAATCAGATACTATAATATAATTCTAAAAAAAGGAATACTCTAATCGTGAAAATAGGCTTAGGAAAGCTCTAATAATAAAAGCGTACTGGCCCATACAAGATTTATAGAGTTAGGTTATAAAATGTATGAAATCATAGGAATCACAGATCATCTGAAAATGGCGTTACGTAGACAACAGGAAAACTAGAGCAAATTTATCCATATAGAATGTTTGTTATCAGTTTTCGTATTCAAAGAACAGAAGCATTGGAAATTCTTTAGCACTTGAATACCACATAGGATTGGCCCGTTTCTTCGTAGTAGCAGTTGCTTCATTTGCTGTCTTTAGCAAAATTATCTTTCTTCGTTTGAAAGGAAGGGGAGAGGAAGAATGGAGTTCACAATCAGCGTTTCGGTTCATTTGAGTTCATGTCGTGTCATGTCATGTTAGTCGAGTTACGTCGATTGTTAACCAAATCGACCTCGCAGACTCTTCGATTGAAATGAAAAGTCAACACGATTTTTTTCTTGTCATTAAAAAAATTCCATTCATGTTTCGACACTATTGTTTGACCCAGCATGACCAGGTGGTTAAGGCGCTCGACTCGTAACCTGAGGGTCGAAGGTTCGAATCCCCGTCATATCAAATATGCTTGCCTTTTCATCCGTTGGGGTGTTATAATATGACGATCCATTCCACTATTCGTTGGGAAAAGAGTAGCCCAAGAGTTGGCGGTGGGTGGTGATGACTAGCTGCCTTCCTTCTAAGCTTACACTGCTAAATTAAGGACGGCTAGCACAGATAGTCCTCGTATAGCTTTACGTGAAATTCAAAAAACAAACAAAAGAATCCTATAAGCATCCTGATTAATGGCATTAGATTGATTTGAACGCAGTTTTCGGTTTAAACTTGTTTTAAATTGTGAATATTCATGAGATCATTTTTATTTCAAACATACTTACATCCTCTAATCACAAAGAAGGGTTAAATTAGCTTTCAGAAAGGATTATTTGCCGGATTTTTAAAGGGGTATAATTTAAGTTTTTTATATTCAGTCAAAAATGTCTATATCTTCCACAACTCCACAAAAAAACCCAAAAAACACAGATATAAAAATCTATCTTCCAATATAACGATTGTTTTCTTATAGCAAAGTTACATCGGGTGATCTACTGTGTCCACCAAGGAAAATCGAACCTCTGATTTTACTCATGTAAGTCCGCAGACTAATCGTTTTCGCAGCGGGAAACACGCGATATAACGATAGAAATTAAACTTTGTTTCACAGAAATTTTGGTGGATTGGTTTGGTTTGTTTTGAATTTAGCGCAAAGTTACCCGAAGGCTATCTGCGATAGCCGTCCCTAATTTAGCAGTGTAAGACTAGAGGGAAGCCAACTAGTCATCACCACTCACCGCCAACTCTTGGGCTACTGTTTTATTAACGAATAGTGGGATTAACAGCCACGTTATAATGCCCCGACGGCTGAAAGAGCGAGCATGTTTCGTGCGATGAGGATTCGAACCCGCGACCCTCAGATTACAAGTCAAGATCCTTAGCCACCTGGCCATGTAGGGGCCTGTGACGGTAGTAAAGATGTTGGTAACCTTCCAGTAACGAACACTGCCATGTATGTTATAAAATTACACCTACTGTAAGATATACTTCAGGAAACTTTATTACACTGTTAAGTCAGTCAAGGCCTAATGGTTATCCAAGTCGCACATGTAATATAGGTTACCAGACCCTTCGAAGTAATAAAGAAGCCTGTACTTTGGGGCCATGGATGGGCTATAAGAATGACAGTCAAATCTCACTGTGTGGTTAATTAAGAGTAGCCCGAGGGTTGGCTCCCTTACCTTTAGCGTAACTATTTAAAATTGGAGCTGGCCTTTAATATAACTATTTAAATTTGAGGTTGGTCTTCTGTGTAACTATTTAAAATTGGTGCTGACCTTTAGTGTAACTATTTAAAATTAGAGCTGGCCTTTAATGTACCTATTTAAAATTGGGTCTGGCCTTTTATGTAACTATTTAAAATTGGTGCTGGCCTTTAGTGTAACTATCTAAAATTGGGACTGGCCTTTAGTGAAACTATCTAAAATTGGGGCTGGCCTTTAGTGTAACTATTTAAAATTGGTGCTGGCCTTTAGTGAAACTATTTAAAATTGGGGTTGCCCTTTTGTGTAGTTTTGCGAAAAAATCTGAAATATATAAAGTTTCCAACGTCAAATGGATGGCCTTCATTTCATCGTTTTCGTGTTCTTCTTTGTTACATTTCCTGCTTTCAATAACAATAAATATAGACTAAGTATTACTCCTTCTTACTAACGATAAAATTTATTTTTCTTATCATAAATAACGACAAGATGCGAGCATTATGAAATGTCATCAGAAACCAGCATCCCATGAGGTAACTGAACAAACAATAAGAAAAACGGAGAACATGTAACCAAAGAAATAAATCAGTTTTGAATAAGGGGTAGACGAGACCCCACTTTCTTCGAAATAGGTTTCAACAGATAGTGCTCAAAAGTAGAACGAAAAGGAAAGAAAAAAATACTAATTTTGAAATAAAGAAGTCAAAACCAATGTTGCCATTTTTGACAAATTGTTAGTTGGGTTTGTTTTGAATTTCGCGCAAAGCTACACGAGGGCTACCTGCGCTAGCCGTCCCAAATTTTGCAGCGAAAGACTAGAGGAAAGGCAGCTAGTGATCACCACCCACCGCCAAATCTTGGGCTACTCTTTTACCAACGAATAGTGGGATTGACTATAGCATTACAATACCTCCACCCCTTAAAGGACGAACATGTTTGGTGCGACGGGGATTCTAACCCGCGATCCTCGGAATGGGAATCGAGTGCTTAAACTACTTGACCATGTCGGGCTGTCAGTGTATTAATCAAAAACTGTCATCGTTTCTAAAGCGATTATTAAAATTTGTTTCTCTACTTACTGTTAAATCTGTATCATATATGGTTGTATGTGGCTCAGTTGTTAGCGTGGCGCATTTTGAATCTCTGGGCCCAACATTCGCGTCCTGTTGTTGGAATAAAAACAAAAGACCAAAATTTGGGGCTGTGATTGCATTATGAGGACCAAATCGAAAAGTTGGCGACAGACTCTGTTGACTAGCGACCTCTAGTGTTCATTATTTTGGACAGCTAGACAAGATATACATTAAGCAGTTTTGCCCGAATATTTGGAAAGAAACAAATAAATCTCACTGCAAAATCTCGTGGCATAATAAGCCATTGCCAGTTAGCAACGTGGAGGCTTAGACGTAATGCTGGAGTGTATCAATGTAGATCAATTCGTATCTTTATTTTCTATGAAAATACAGGTCAGGCTTAACGCGATGACCAAGTTTGACTTGAACTACTGCGTAGTGGAATATCAGAGCTTTAAAACTAATAAACGCATTTCCACCAAATAATTTTCTATTTCTAACTGACTACAACTCTCTCTTATTTTGCTTCAGCATCACTGAAATGACATACTTTCTGTTCACGTGCACTCTATCAGAAAAATCACTCAATTGTTAACTCTATCTGAGTGATCAGTAAGCAGCTATAAAAATTTATTTAATTCTAATAATTTGTTTGTTTTAACAATTCTGATTATTTTTCTTTTTTGAAGGACAGAGTTGAACTTCACAAAAAAAATCGATTAATTATAAATAATGCGTCTACCAGTTGCTTACACGTGTGTGTTGTTCTAATAGAAAAGCTACATCCAGCTATCTGCTAAGCAAACCGAAGGGTATTGAACCCCTGATTTTGGAATTGTTAATCTTTAGGTTTACCGCTGTACCAGTGACGGTTTGTTTGTTTGTTTTGAATTTCGCACAAAGCTACTCGAGAGCTATCCGTGATAGCCGTCCCTAATTTAGCAGTGTAAGACTAGAGGGAAGGCAGCTAATTATCCCCCCCCACTGCCAATTCTTGGGATTATTTTTACTAACGATTTGTTTGTTTGTTTTTTTGGAATTTCACACAAAGCTACTCGAGGGCTATCTGTGCTACCCGTCCCTAATTTAGCAGTGTAAGATTAGAGGGAAGGTAGCTAGTCATCACCACCCACCGCCAACTCTTGGGCTACTCTTTTACCAACGAATAGTGGGATTGACCGTGACATTATACACCCTCACGGCTGGGAGGGCGAGCATGTTTAACACGACGAGGGCGCGAACCCGCGACCCTTGGATTACGAGTGCACGCCTTAACGCGCTCGGCCATGCCAGGACTTTTTTACTAACGAATAGTAAGATTAATTGTCACATTAATCCCCACGGCTGAAAAGGTAAGCATGTGTCACGAGAATTCGAACCCGCGACCCTCATACTAAGAGTCGAGCGATCTAACCACCTGGCCATGTCAGGTAAGAAACGCTATATAAAATAGTTAGTAAGTTATCCAAATGTAATTAAAACGTGACAGGATCTGGTAACGGCTGTGGAGGTCTTTCCTAGCAAGAAACTTCACTACTTTGTTAATGTTGGATAATGTACCAACAAAAAATAGTGCAGTATTATATGTTTACTGTTGATGGTAACGTAGTTAATTGTAATACGCCTTCAGAAAAATAAAGAATGAAATATTATTTATCACAGAACTGTATCTACAGTTACTTTGTGTGTTCGACTCCCAACAGACCGTAACACATTCTGTGACACTCTAAGTTGTCCATTGCTCTTCACAATATGCATTTGTGACACACTGAGTACGTTCTTCATTTGAAAAGGTAACTTGTATCTGTTACACACTGATGTGAAAAGTGTTCACTTTGAACATGAACGAATATTTAAAGCACATTTGTCTGTTGCAGACAGTATTAGTAAGTGGACTTCAGTGAATCTTTACATATATAAAAACGTTTAACGAAAAATTATATATATATCTGAATATTCTCACGTAAGTTAATTAGAGTAACTCTGTATTTTATACACGATACGCAGGCGAAATAGAGGATTATGTGTTTGGATATGAGACACTGAGGAATTTTTATCACCTCATGAATTCACTAACCCATACGGCTATAATTTCAAATCGACTTTAGGTAAACAAGCGATTCACAATATTTTAAACCCGTTGTATTACATTAAAGAGCCATTTTAAATCGGCTAATAAATAAACTGATTGGTACCTTTAACAATTTTTCAAATTTGTTATTTTTGTTTTCTTACTCTTTTTACAGAATTGTCAATCAAAATAAAGCAGACGGTAATACGTCATAAACAATAGTTACATGCATAATAATGTTCGTATTGAACGGAACCAGGTGGCAGCAACGTCTATCGGACACGCGTTATCTATTGGTCAATTTCTTTTTGAACATAGCTCACCACGTTCGAATCACAGATACATATTTCATTTCATTTTTCATTCTCCACAATTCGTTTCTCTGCGAAGATCAACCAAGTCAAACAGGGATGCCAATATGGGGAAAATTATTAATGTGCAAATCAACGTTATTTTCGAATTCAAGGGAGAAGACCCTAAAAAAAATGGTAGATGTCGCACATTCCTTTTTAAAAATAATGATATCGTCGTAGCCTAATCAGGGTAAAGAAAGTGATGAAAACTTGTTTTTTACTAGAGTTATTTTATGTCGTCCGTATCATTCGTTATGTTTTTTATATTTTTGTCCATTGAGTAGATTATTTTATATTCTTATTTTCCATAAAATAATATTCCTTTTCTAAATTTCAGTTTAATTATTCGCTTTGAATACACAGTTTCAAAAATGAAACGAACTTCAAATGCTTAAACAGTTTATGACGTAAATAAAGGTAGGAATTCTCTATTGAGGAACCATAAAAGTTAAGAATCAGTAAATCACCACCACCTAGTAAACCCAAAATCACTTGAAAGAGTTCCTTTTACAGAAACTGTTACCATGAAAGTAAGAGGTTTATCCATTACTTTACTTGATGAAGCTTAGTGACTGTTTAAAAATGAAGAGATATGTGCTTAGCATTCTCATATGTGGTAATATTTATCAGGTCACCAGCATTACTGAGAAGTGTCCGAAAATTTAATACAGAAATAACATCATCACTTCTGTCTTTGTAGAGGGCTTTGATGGCTAAAATATGTAGTAGGGCATGTATAAAAATGTTTAAACAAATAAAAGAAAATAATCCAACACAACATTTTCAGATCATTAATCAAATAAACCATTATGAAGATGGATGTGTGTGAGGAACACATAAGGCATATAATGCTTTATGAATTTAAAAAAGACAGTAGTGCAATATAAACATTCAAGGTGTTTATGGTGCGGAGTCTCTCAATGAAAGAAAATGTCGAAGGTGGTTTCTAAAGTTCAGATCAGGTGATTACAGCTTAAGTGATGCGTCATGTTCAAGTCGTCCTGTTGAGTTTAATGATGACTTCCTGCTGGCTGCATTTGATGAAGATTGTGCTGTAACAGTTGAAAAACTAGCACAGAAGCTTAATTCAACCCATTCAACAGTTCATTGTCATTTGCAACAGCTTGGAGAGGTGTATAAACGTGGAAAATGGGTTCCCCATGATTTGACAGAAGCTGACCTAAGAACAAGAGTAAACATTTGCACTTTTGTTCACTCTTGTGAACATAACTCACCTGTTTTGGACAGATTAGTGACTGGAAATAAAAAATAGATATACTATAAAAGAATTAAGCGCTGCAGATAATAGCCCAGTGTAGATAAAATCGCTAAACACAGCCCAAAGTGAACCTCCACCCTAGAAACATCTTGTTAAGCGTTTGGTGGGATATTGTTAATGTGATCCATTTTGCCACTCAATGTAATGATTACATCAGACTTCTATTGTCAACAGTTAGAGCACTTGAATGTTGCACTGAAAGAAAACAGGCCAATTTTGATCAATCATAAGGGTGTTGTGTTACACCAGGATAATGCACGGCTCCATACAGCAAGGATCATATCTGTAAAGACTTAAGAGCTAGACTGGAAAAAATCTTCTACATCCTCCTTATTCTCCAGACCTTGCCCCATCTGATTAATGTATGTTCCGAAGTTTGCAAAACTATCTTGATAGAAAAGAGCTTGGAACACATGAAGATGTCAAAACTACCCTCTCTACATTCTTTTTTCCAAACCCCAATAATTTGATAGAAGTGGCATTCAGAAGCTTGAGAATTGTTACCAAAAAGTAATTAATAAAAATGAAATATACATAATTGATCAAATAACATTAAAGAATTTGAAGTGTTTTTTTCTCAACCTAAAATATGACATTACTTAAGGGATGACCTGACATATTAACCGTCTACCATTTCACAGTCAGTTATTTGAGATCAGAAAAGTTATCTGAAACACCAACAAGAAACAGGAGGTAAAAAATAAGAGTTTATTAAACACCAGCAAGAAACAGGAGGTAAAACGTAAGAGTTTATTAGACACAAGCAAGAAACAGGAGGTAAAACTTAAAAGTATATTAAACACCAGCAAAAAACAGGAGGTAAAACGTAAAAGCTTATTAAACACCAACAAGAAAAAGGAGGTAAAAGGTAAGAGTTTATTAAATACCAACAAGAAACAGGAGGTAAAACGTAAGAGTATATTAAACACCAGCAAGAAACAGGAGATAAAACTTAAGAGTTTATTAAACACCAAATAGAAACAGGAGGTAAAACGTAAGAGTTTAATAAACACAAACGAGAAACAGGAGATAAAACTTAAGAGTTTATTAAACACCAAATAGAAACAGGAGGTAAAACGTAAGAGTTTAATAAACACAAACGAGAAACAGGAGGTAAAACGTAAAAGTTTATTAAACACCAGCAAGAAACAGGAGATAAAACGTAAAAGTATATTAAACACCAGCAAGAAACAGGAGATAAAACGTAAGAGTATATTAAACACCAGCAAGAAACAGAAGGTAAAACTTAAGAGTATATTAAACACCAGCAAAACACAGGAGGTAAAACGTAGAAGCTTATTAAACACCAACAAGAAAAAGGAGGTAAAACGTAAGAGTTTATTAGACACAAGCAAAAAACAGAAGGTAAAAAGTAAGAGGTTATTAAACATCAACAAGAAACAGGAGGTAAAACGTAAGAGTATATTAAACACCAGCAAGAAACGGAAGGTAAAACGTAAGAATATATTAAACACCAGCAAGAAACAGGAGGTAAAACGTAAGAGCTTATTAAACATCAACAAGAAACAGGAAATAAAATGTAAGAGTATATTAAACACCAGCAAGAAACAGGAGATAAAACGTAAAAGCTTATTAAACACCAACAAGAAACAAGAGGTAAATCTTAAGAGTTTAATAAACACCAACGAGAAGCAGGAGGTAAAACGTAAGAGTTTATGAAACACCAACAAGAAACAGGAGGTAAAACGTAAGAGTTTAATAGACACCAACGAGAAACAGGAGGTAAAACGTAAGAGTTTATTAAACACCAACGAGAAACAGGAGGTAAAACATTAGAAATTATTGAATAATATAATTTTGAATATTACTGAGTTGCCGTGATTTTGTAAACATAAACTATAAAATTAAACGTGAAAATTCTTCATATTTCGACTAAGTTGTTGTTGTTTTCAATTAAGCACAAAGCTATACAATGGGCTATCTGTGCTCTGCCCACCACGGGTATCGCAACCCGGATTTTAGCGTGTAAGTCCGCAGACATACCGCTGAGCCACTGGGGGGCTTCGACTGAGTAACTGAGATGTTATGAAATCATTGATGTGAAATGGGTGAATCCACTTGTCACGTTGTCAGATTGAAGGATCTATTTAGCTCTATTGAATTGATTTAGGATCAAACACAGACTGTCTGGTTTCCAAGTGAGCACTTTACAGATCAGACTGAAAGGTTGGTGTCGTACCTGTTCCAAGAAACGAAATTCTTCTCAGATTTTGACAGTTTGGTTAAAATAACGTGGAACTGAATAATTAATGAATGTAATTTTGAACAACTAAGTATCTTATGTTTGTTGTAGTGTAAACCTAACTAGATATATTGATGTTTGTCATAGTGTGATCTGAAGTAGATATATTGATGTTTGTTGTAGTGTGAAACTAGCTACATATATTGATGTTTGTTGAGGTGTGAGACTAGCTAGATATATTGATGTTTGTTGTAGTGTGAGACTAGCTAGATATATTGATGTTTGTTGTAGTGTAAAACTAATTAGATATATTGATGTTTGTTGTAGTGTGAGACTAGCTAGATGTATTGATGTTTGTTGTTGTGTAAAACTAGCTACATATATTGATGTTTGTTGTAGTGTGAGACTAGCTAGATATATTGATGTTTGTTGTGGTGTGAAACTAGCTGCATATATTGATGTTTGTTGAGGTGTGAGACTAGCTAGATATATTGATGTTTGTTGTAGTGTGAGACTAGCTAGATGTATTGATGTTTGTTGTTGTGTAAAACTAGCTACATATATTGATGTTTGTTGTAGTGTGAGACTAGCTAGATATATTGATGTTTGTTGTGGTGTGAAACTAGCTGCATATATTGATGTTTGTTGTAGTGTGGGACTAGCTACATATATTGATGTTTGTTGTGGTTTGAGACTAGCTAGATATATTGATGTTTGTTATTTTGTGAAACAAGCTAGAAATGTTCATGTTAGTTGCAGACTGAACCTAATAACATAAATTTGTGTTTATTGTAGTTTAACTAGATATTAACTTGTTTATTTTAGTATGAACCAAACTAGATATATGCATGTTTATTATGGTCTGAAAATAACTTAACATATTTAGTTAGAGTGAGGTTTGAGAGTAGCTGTCAAAACGTTACTAAATCAACTATTTATTACAAACTCCAACTGATACAAAAATGGACGTGTACATCACGTGGTCGTGAAGAAACTGTGCTTTTCAATCATTTATTCGTCTTAGTTCGCTGAGAAGAACACGTGCCCCAGCTCACTAAAAGGTGTGTTTACGTGTAGAGAGGAAGTCCAATCCCTCAAGGGCGAATAACCATTGAAAAGACAAAAAGAACTAAACCATATAAATAGATGGGACGTCTTACTCCAAAACCAAGTAGGACAAGTACATACCTTAACAACTGAAGTTACAACGTTTCTCTGCGTTGCAAACCACCAACATTCAATAATACAATAAGCTACAACAAAGAACATTGGTGTATGCTAGTTTAGGCCTGTTTGTATCCTTGAAATGCTGAAAATTCTTGTGAAACACTTTACCAAACTGACCTATTCAGTGGTTTGTTTTGTTCTTGAGCGCATATTTTCTTTTATAGTTGAGGAAGACACGTGTTACAGTACGAGGTATAAAAACGTGAGAAGTAGAATATTGAACAACAATGGACGCGTTCTTTGAACACCTTTTAAAATACGAGTGAACTGGTTTTGGTGCTTAAAAATATACAAAAAAAGAACAGCCTTAGTATCACAGAAATGTCATAAAAACTCTAATCTTCAATGACTAATAATAAGAAAACTGTTAACACCCCAGACAAGAAACGATGAAAACATAGTAAAAAGGACCACAAATTGTAAGAAATCAATATCGTAATTATATTAACCACTTTTAACTGTTTCACTCATTGATAATGAGCCAATACAGAAACCATTTTTCCAACCGAAACCTTTGTAAATTTATATCACTACCCCTAATAAATAGGATTTTACTTTTAGGCTTCACCAAATTTAATATATCTGTTGTTTTTCAATTTGTCTTCACTCTATTTGGCAAAGAATGTTCCCGAAATTTATCAAATTCAAAAGGGGTGCTTTTCTTAATTAAACACCTTGTAAAAATAAAATATATAAATCATTATCAAAACGTATGCTTACAAAATTTCATGAAAGCCGTTAGAGATGCATTATAAATGGCGTTGCTTTCACGAAATAAAGGAACTAAAATTACAGCATTTTTTTAAATGAAAAAAATTTATTTTACATTTGTATTTAAAAACTCCAAAACTATAATGAAATATTTCATTGTGATATTCTCCGACGGTGACATGTATAGTTTCTCTTGTTTTTATAATATTCCACGACGGCTAATCTTGCAGTTTCACGTATTTTGTGAGCAATAATGGGATATGATTTTGTTTTATCCGGATTAACTTTGTGTTTTGTTTTACACAGGAAGTTCACTTTTCAATAGTTCCTTATTACTTGTCTCGATTTTCACCTGAACAGGGTCTGCATGTGAAGTGGCTCGGCATGGCCAAGTGTGTTAAGGTGTTAGACTCGTAATCCGAGAGTCGCAGGTTCGAATCCTGGTCGCACTAAACATGCTCGCCCTTCCAGCTGTCGGGGCGTTATAATGTTCGGTCAATTCCACTAGTCGTTGGTAAAAGAGTAGCTTAAGAGTTGGCGGTTGGTGATGATGACTAGCTGCCTTTCCTCTAGTCTTACACTGCTAATTAGGGCCGGCTAGTGCAGATAGCCCTCGTGTAACTTTGTGCGAAATTCAAAACAAACAAACAAACATGTGAGTTGTGGGACCATTATAAATGTAATAACCATTCCTGTCATTCTATCGACTGACCGAGGAGTTACCATACCTGACATTTGGGGTTTCGACATTGTGGTTTAGCCCGTGTGTATTTCGTATATGGTACCGCTGAGAGTCGGAATACGAACTGAAAACACGATATGGAAATGTACGTCTCTAAGCGATTAGTAACCATCTTACTTTTAATGTTTCTCACGCGTGGTTTTCACATTCCTCTATACAAACGGACTTATTTTATCCTCAAGTATTTTTAGTGTATCCAGAGAGCCTGTCACTCACGAGGCTTTGCTATTTTATAATTATTTACTTCTCCATGACTCCGCCGATAAAAATAGGCCTACGTAACCAGTCTTTTTTTTCTTCAGTCCTTGGTTTTTATTTGTTCTAAGTTGCTTTAATAAATCTTTTAGTCCTTCATCAATGAACCAATTCACTATATCAAGACTGGAAGACTGATAAGAATCAGTCAGTTTGAGCGCGTTAAATATCGTTACCTTCTTTGACTTCGCGTTCGCGTTGTCTTTCTTCCTTGTATAACACTCGCGTTTGGTTGCTAATTACGTTGGTGAAGATAAACAAAACGCATTTCATTCGTCATGAGAAACTTTGTGTTTCAAAATTAATTACTTAGTTGGGCCTCTTTTGTCTAAATTTCTAGTTATCCTTCCTTCTCTAGGTATCTCCTATATTTCTCCTGGATGATTAATTTAATTTAAGAAATTTGTAAACTGGGTTCTTATGATGCTTTTGTCAAACTAACTCTTATTTTTGATGTCTTACGATTTATCCGTTTTTGCTGAATCACTGAATTTTGGTAATTTTGTTTATATATACTTTAGTAAGTGATCGAGAGTTAAGAATATCCTAAAATTGTTTCTTATTTCTGACTGATTTCAACAATATCTGAATGTTTCTTAATTTTGAGTGATACCAACAATATCTGAATGTTTCTTAGATTTGAGTGATACCAACAATATCTAAATGTTTTTTTTTATTTCTGAGTATTACCAACAATATTCTTAGATCAATTCTTAGTTTTGAGTGGCGCAAACAATATCCTAAGATAATGTCTTAGGACATTCAACTAAGATCGTTTCTTAGTTTTTGGTGCTAACCTAGAGTGTACTCACTGTTTTTTATTTCTTTTGAACAACTTATTTATGAAATAAAGCACTTGTAAAATGGGGTAATGCAGAAATACAATAATTCTAACAACTGTGGTTAAAGTCACATTAGACTGCATATTTGTGTCCAAATTTCTCTTAAAATATCCAGTTTACTTCTCTGACTCTTTTAAGAGAAATCTCACGTAAAATAATCATGAGTGTGACTGAGAGAGAGAAAAAAATAGAGATAGAAGGATGAATAAAGGAAAATTTATTATCAGGTGGTTTTTCTTTTCACTGGCTGGTCAGAGAAGCCAGCTACTTTAATAATTGAGTCAAATGTCATGTATCTTTAGGCAGATTATTAAAACAGTTTCTTAGGCTTAGGAAACGTCCCGAAGTTTGTTTATTATTCGTTAGTTTTCAAGAATTTTTCATTGTGACTGGAACTCAAGATGAAGACTTCGAACCGAAACGGTGAGCCAGAAACATAGTTTTAAAAATCTCCCTGAAATTACAGGTCTTATGACTTAAGTATACAGAACCCCAGCTATAATTGTGTGGTTAAAACAATCTGTTGAAAAACACTTTATCTGACATTTATCTTGGATATTTGTAAGCTTTTCTATTGGTATATATGTAGTCACTTTATAGTTTGTCCCCAAATTAACAAAACAAAAACATTTAAACAAAAAACAGCCATGCGTAGAGTTGTTTAAAATATCTACAGATAAATTTGTGACCAATAAGAGAAGACTGATGACGTTTTTAAAAATTAGATTAACAAACTCGACCACACTGGAATAAAACAACAGTAAATTAATAGGAATCACACAGCAGTGAGATGACGTTGGAAAAAATGGGAGATATTGAATAATAAGATGCGGTTGCGAATATTTCATTTAGTGAAAAAATCTATAATCTATATCTACATTTTGTTATGTAACAACGCTCCCTACACGCTCACGCTACTATTGTAACTTATACTATTCTTCAGCAGGGTGTCGCACTCGCGACACTCGTATGCCTGTCTGTTTTCGAACAAAGCCACATTGGATTATCTCATGTGTTTACCTCGAGCCTGGCCTGGGCATGGCCAGGTTGTTGAAGCACTCGACTCGTAATCCGAGAGTCGCGGGTTCGAATCCCCATCACACCAATCATGCTCGCCCTTTTAGCCGTGAGGGCGTTATAATGTTACGATCAATCTCAGTATTCGTTAGTAAAGGAGTAGCCCAAGAGTCGGCAGTGGGCTGTGATAACTATTACCTTCCCTCTAGTCTTACGTTGCCAAATAAGAGACTGCTAGTGCAGATAGTCTTCGTGAGCTTTACACGAAATTCAAAACAAAACAAACCACTTCTAAATTAGGGACGGCTAACGCAGATAATTATGCGCGAAATGCAAACAAGTTTCTGATATGTTCATTTACGACATTATATATTTCCAATCAGTTTGTTAGCTTCATTATTTTGCGAGATGAATTTTAGTTGTAATCTACACATCTGTTTCATTGACGATTAACTCGGACTTTCTTAACGTGATATAAAAAATCTACAGAATTTAAAGTATTTTCTTTTACTTCACTAAGAATAAGTGTACTTTTCACGTTCCCGAAAAGAAAGTGCATCTGTATGCAGAAGACTTTGTACATAGTAGGTAGTACAGAGAGGTCACTAAATCAAATGTCAGTTAGAACCGGGTCTGTGAACTTTTGCACTTGGGATAAAAGATAATATTAAGTTAATTTGAGAAGAATGAGACTTTTGATAAGGCCGACAGTTTAACCATATTTGAAAAATAGTTTTGCGGTTAGAAATCAGGACGTACGAAAACACAAAATTTGCTGTAAATATAAAAAGGCTGATGTAGCTATAAATAAAAATACTACTAAAAATAAAATAAACTTTATTTATAAACATGTACAGAACGTTTAAGATACTACAGGTTGCTTAAATTTTTGGTTTGAGAAGATGCACTGTATGCAGTGGGGGAACTGAAACCCGTATTTTAGGGCTGTAAGTTCATAAACTTACCCACCTGGGCAACGAAGTAGCTTCTAACGTCTATGAAGTCATATCTTCAGTATAACTTGGAAGTTTCGGAAATTTTCTTCACGCTATGTTACACTATGACAATAAGTATTAAGCTACTTAGACATGTGTTTGACGGAGGCATGTCAGAAGTTATATCCCATGGACAAAAGTAATTATATTTTTTGTTTCTAGTTAATCAAAGCATAAAGCTACACAACGAGTTATCTGTGCTTTACTGACCATGGATATCGAAACCCGATTTTTAGAAGGGTTATCAGCCAACAGACTTGCTGCTGAGCCACTGGGGTTTAACCTAAATATATATTTTCGTTTGCTTTGCACGCTGTGCGCGTAGTGCCCATTACGAGTATCGAAATCCAATTTTATTTGTTTGTTTGTTTTAGAATTTCGCACAAAGCTACTCGAGGGCTATCTGTGCTAGCCGTCCCTAATTTAGCAGTGTAAGACTAGAGGGAAGGCAGCTAGTCATCACCACCCACCGCCAACTCCTGGGCTACTCTTTTACCAACGAATAGTGGGATTGAGTGTCACATTATACACTCCCACGGCTGGGAGGGCGAGCATGTTTAGCGCGACGCGGGAAATCCAATTTTAAACTTTATTAGTTCACAGATTTATTGTTGAGCCATTGTACTGTCTGTTTAATTTATTTTATCAAAGACACATTGGGTTTTTTATTGTGTCCACTGTATGGAAATTGAACTCCATGTATCAGCGTTGTAAGTTGGTAGACTAACTGGTGTCTCGCCGGTGAGATGGAGGTCATGGGGGCTGAGTAAATAGAATTAGTTTATATTTCTCTTAAAATATCTTCAAGTTTAACGATTCAAAAGATGAACAGTTGTTACAGGACAAATATTAATATGCTATCTAATTATTCCAGTTCATTCAGTTTCCACGCCTTAGTTTGTCAGTGTTATAAGAGTAACTAACTTAAAACAGAAATTTAAAGCCATAGAACACTAACTAATTTTATGTAAAACCACTAGGTGATTAGGGTGTTCGACTCGTAACCTAGGATCGCGGGTTTGAATCTCTGTCCAACCCCAAATGCTAGCTCTTCAGCAGTAGGGGCATTATAATGTGACGGTCAATCTCACCATTGGTAAAAGAGTAGCCCAAATTCGATGGTGGGTGGTGATAATTAGCTATCTTCTATGTAGTCTTACACTGATAAAGTTTGGATGGCTAGCGCAGATAGCCCTCGTGTGGCTTCACGCGAAATTAAAAACAAAAACATTTGTTTGTCAAATCTCAGTCTTACAAAGAAAGAGTGAAACTGGTTGTATGTACCTTATTGATTACAGAATTTTGGAATCGTGGTTGTGTTTTAAGTAATGGTTGTGTATTAAGTATATAAATTCATCTTATAATAGCACAAATATTCTAATTCCTCGAAACGTGTGTAAAATGACTAAATTTTGTTCTCCAAATGATCAAATTATAATTATTAAATACATTTTTGTTTCTTACTCAAATATGAGGTTGGTTATTCATAATGTCATAAATCAACTGATGAAATGTGTATTTATCGCAAACATATCTGTGTATTTAACTTTCTTTACCCAACTCCCACTAAAAAACAACAGTTTGTCAGCCAATTTTATTACGTCATGACTACCTTCTGTCCATAGTTTTACAACTAAAATTTTTGAGAAACTTCATTAATCACAAAGCTAACTAGCTATAAGAACACAGTCATAAGGTTTACAACTCCCTACGCCCTGTTTTTTAGTCATTTCTTTATACTAATAGTGGGCGTTGCTAAATTCTAGATTTTTTTCCTGGTGCTAACACCCAATACCTCCCACACTAGCTTTCCCCCCATCCAGCTTGTTTGAACTCAACCTTCGTCGATTTCATTCTTATCTCCGGCACTAAAGTTCTGAAAGAATATTAAACTAAGGTTTGATCTTTTTTTTTTTTAACAAATTACGTAAATTACATAAAGTTTTAAGTTTCAACAATGTTGGAAGGATTGGTTTATCCGTCAGGAAATCTGTAAGAAAACACATAGAATCTAATTAATTATTTCTTCTATCTTGTCCCATTTCTTATTCTAAACAAAACCACCAAGCTTTTTTTAGAAATTTAATTTATTGAGGAACCCTAAAAATATCAGGACGGGTTTTAAGCCCCTTTTCGTGAGAGTGTTTTACTCGTGAATATCTCCATATTGATTATAATTTCTTTATTTAGCAGCAAGTATTCAAATCACAGAACCATACTAACATTATGTTTCACAGGATTTCACTGTTATGTGCAATTTGAATTGTGATTAGATTAAAAGTTACGTCTTAAATGTGTTAAGACGTGACTAGAAAGCTCTTTTAAATCGCAAAATGTGCTTTGTCATATTCTAGCTTTTCTGTCACTGCAGATGGAATGAATATTCACGTTGATACTTACTATCTTATTAATATTGGCTGATTACCCATGGAGCGAGTGCATTAGATCCGGGTGTGACGTATTCATGATGTCATATCTTCACCCTGAGAATGGAGAAAAATAAAGTTCTTCGTAAAGAGAAGCAGAAGCGAAACGGGAAAGTTGTGACCCCTATTGCAAATTCACATGCACACAAAATAAAAATGTTGCGAAGTTGGGGGTTGCACTTCGCGTAATAAAAATGTTTTTACAGTATCATATAAGCAAGAATTCCATTATACTATGATACTATCTAGAGTGCTACTTCTTTGACAGAAGAGTCTTTTATAAAACACACTTCTAGGATGATGCTTCTCTGACAGAAAAATGTGTCCGTAAAACACACCACCTACAGAGCCAATTCCTTGTCAGTAGAGTATATTTATAAACACACATTCCTGATGTTAACTATTTAAACTGAAAGTTTTGTTTTATACATAAATATTATTTCACACATATTGCATGGACACTCACATAAGAATGAGGGACAGGGACGTAAATTGGAATAACATCTTCCCTCCCTTCCCTGTTAAAATAAGTCAAAAATAATTGGTATTTACAAAACGCTGGCTGTTATTTTGTCGACGGATCGCTTGTTTCTGTGGACAAAAAGTATTTCAGTAACTCTAACTGTCTTATTTATTACTCTGTTTGGAATTATTCAAGCTGAATTTACGTCGAAGTCCTCACAACCAATCGATTCGACAGGAATAGTTCTAAGTTAATTCTGAACCTTGTCAATGAGTCACTGAAATGTGTTGCGTTAAATGTATATGAAATCTCTAATTGTGTAGGCTTAAATAAATCACCATCATCGTATCGTCAAAGGCAACAGGTTAAAAATTTGAAATCCACTTTTTTACTCTAAAAAGAACTGTGAGTTGGTGACGAGTTCCTAAAAGTATTCATCTTAAATCTATAAAATATATAGAGAGAACAAGTGTAAAGAAAGCCCTTTATTTGAAATTCTCACCGTTAACGTTTTGAGGTATAATTTGTCACAATGAATCTTCTGATCACAGACTAAGTTGCTACCAATTGGCCTAGATAAATGTACAGCCACAATTCATTTCTACTGCCGTAATAGACAAGGGTGCTCATGCAGAAAGCCCTCTTGTGTCGCTTTCGAGCAGTTGCCAGCAGAAAGTGATATCTCAAACAAGAAAAGCAAAATATTGTTATCGAGATTTTCCTTTCAGTTGGGATATTGATTTTTTCCCCTTCTTCTTTCGCGTTTGTCTCAAGTGCTTTCCACCTAACTTTCTCGTTTATCTCATATTCAATAAAACAACTATCTATCGAATCCATGAAGGAAACCAGTTTCTAGACAAATGTTTGGACTAGAAAGTATCACTTCTATATATGTAAAACAATAATGAAATAATCTACATGTTTTAAAAGAAAAAAGAAAGACACTTCAAATGTTAGAACCTGAAAAAATGAGGTAATTTGCAATATCTCTACCACAAAAATTAGCGTTCAATGATTAAATTGAGGACCTTGAACGTTTCATTAAGATTATTTCCATTGCGCAGTAACATCATCGCTAAATCTAATGACGCTTTGGCAACAATGTATCCATACACACAGAAAGTAGTGACCTTAAAAACAATCACCTGATCAAAGCAAATTTAACTACGTACTAGACAAGGTGGGTATAATATTTTTCGGTTTAAAAAAATATTTTATGTCGATTCGAGGCAGATTGACACTGATGTTTTTAACTGGAAAGCTAGGTTTTATAACACTTCGTAAAACACAACAACAACTATTTGTTGTTTCATATTTTGGAGTTTATTTAATTTTAAGGATTAAATAGTGTCATTCCAAATTCCAGTAGTTTTGTAATTTTTTTTAAAAACTAAATATTCATTAACGAATAGATAAATAGTTATTTCTCTCAATTAATTATTTTCACTTAATTAATAGGAGGTAAAAAAACATTTTGCCAAATTATGTAACAGAACTATTCGTGAAACTTTCCTAGGCCTAATCTTAAGAATGCTTCCACCACGTGGTTCAGGGATGACTTAGTGGGTTTATAACCCTAAAGATCGGGCTAAAATGCCTGTGGTGTGTAGAGCACAAACAGCACATTTTGTAGCTTTGTGCTTCACAAAAAATAAACAAAAATCGTTAAAATTTATGAAGCTCGATAAAGCTATTTTAGTTTCGGTGATAATAATTCTAAAATGCCAGTTATCAGCATTAACGTAAGAAATATGTGACAAGAGTTGGGTGTTTAAGACATAGGGTCTCACCATTTCTGGAGTATGATACATAGGAGAACTATTCAAGAGGTGGGGTTTTATTCTTTCTAAGATATGACGTGTCAAAGTAGGAGATTTCGTTATTCAAGAACTTAGTATGTTTTAGTGATCAAGGAAGAAACGATATGAGCACACACATTTTTATTTTTATGCAGTAAAGTATTTTTAAAATCACTCCCAGATACAATATTCTTCAAGTATCTCAGAGATAAACAGCAATAGACCTCAGAAACAATATTCTACAAGTATCTCAGAGATAAACAGCAATACACTTCAGAAACAATATTCTACAAGTATTTCAAAGATAAACAGCAATACCCCTCAGAAACAACAGTCTACAAGTATCTCAGAGAGAAACAGCAATATACCTCAGAAACAACAGTCTACAAGTATCCCAGAGATAAACAGCAATACACCTCAGAAACAATATTCTACAAGTATCTCAGAGATAAACAGCAATACACCTCAGAAACAATATTTTACAAGTATCTCAGAGATAAACAATAATAGACCTCAGATACAATATTCTACATGTATCTCAGAGATAAACAATAATAGGTCTCAGAAACAATATTCTACAAATATCTCAGAGAGAGATAAACAATCAACATCAGATATAAAGTTCCCATGGTAGATTAAAAGTGTCCTTCACTAATGTAAAAACGGGATGCTTATATAGACATAGATTCTCGTTATTGACACTTATACATGTGTGTTCACTGATAACCACTCTCAGACTGACGTCCAGTTTCTAGTATAAGTCCTGAGAACTTTCAACTCCTTCAACATCACCACCATCGTTTCATAAACAACTTGCTCATGCAAAGAATGTTGCTGTTAAGAGACACGTAAACAGAGGTATACTTGTTATAAGTTAGCATCTTTCAGAATTATCGATGTTTTATGCGTTTTACTTATGAATTTTTACAGTAAGCTTGTTGTGAAACAGATAAAACACATACAATTTGATTTCATTTCACTCTTAAACATAACAGGGAAAGTTTCTAAACAAAAAAACCCTTCAAATTCTTAAATTTATGTATTCCACATTTCATATTAGGGGCCTTTAAAAATAGTGTTTCACATCAGCATTACGTACTTGGTTTTGCAACAATAAATTCTGGGGTTCATTTCCCGTCGTGTAAAGAGTCCAGATAGTCCATTGTGTAGCTCTGTACTAAAACAAACAACTAAACTTTGCTCCCATTGACAAATTTGTTGTTTGTCTTTTCGTTTAATATTCGTAATAATTACGCCGGACTTCAACACATTTGTGGCTTTACACACACACACACACACAGTCATCACGTTTTCACTTGCCTTTCTACTTACCTTAGCGTTCACCCATATATTTCTTAAATCGATTCTCTTTTCCACACATATGTAGAACCTGCTACTTGAGTGATCACACACAAAAGTAAAGGTTAAATTCATTAGCGTAAACGACTGTACGGGATAACAAAAAACTGCATCGTATATATAACCTTGCTACATGTGCACTAATGAGACCCTTCATTGTCCCGAATAATGCACAATCGTTTCCCTTTATAAGCTGATTAGCAAGAAGAAGAAAACAACGGCCTAAAAACCACCAGATGGTGCAAGAGTAAAGCTCCATCAGGTAACTGAGTATCAGCTACGTGAAACGCACGTGAGCGTAACGTGTTCTGGTCTTCACACTAAGACTACATTATTAACGGCGCTTTCTACTAAGTAGTGTCTTTACGACAAAGAAATTGCCATTAAAGCAATAAAGTCGGCCAGTTTTGAAAAAAAAAAAAAACCTATGAGGAAAGTTAAGCCTCACTAATTAAATCTATTCGTTTAGAAACTGTTTCATTTCTCCAATAAACGGAAATAAAATGACTTGTGGTGTGCCTTCCACTGTTAGTTGCCGTGTCTTTTTAGTACAATATGACAGCATATGTTCGTTATTTTGTATGGTGAGGAAAAAGAGAAATTATTCCACGACAAGAATTGTAACGGACGAACTAATAATTTTACGATCATGTTTAAAACGTATAGAAACTGGTAGTTATTAAACAGGTAGTTTAAGGACAAATATAGAGGTTTATCTTCTCATAATCCCTTTTTTTTTACACCACGTGCTCAACACGGATTACACCTTTACCTATAACGACCTGTCTGGATCCATATCGCTCATCACTTCATGGAATATTTGTTGAAACATCTCCCTGGAGTGATGAATCGATAGACGTGGAACTCACGTTGAACATACGGTGTGAAAAGGAATTGTGAAAACATAAAGTTTTTATCATCAGTGTCTAAATAAACGCATTCATTATTTGATAATCACCAGAGTGTGTTGTTGTTGTTGTTGAATTAAGCACAAAGCTACACAATGGGCTATCTGTGCTCTGCCCACCACGGGTATCGAAACCCGGATTTTAGCGTGTAAATCCGCAGACATACCGCTGAGCCACTGGGGAGCACCAGAGTGTGTATTTATATTTGGGCCACATTAAAATGTGTATGTATATCTTTTGGGACTCCTTGATGTGATACAACAACTATACACTTCGAT
The DNA here is from genome assembly GCA_011833715.1 of Carcinoscorpius rotundicauda. NCBI lineage: Eukaryota > Metazoa > Arthropoda > Merostomata > Xiphosura > Limulidae > Carcinoscorpius > Carcinoscorpius rotundicauda. The sequence continues at coordinate 59,556,927 of CM022392.1, read as the reverse complement.
TGTTGACAAATGGGAGAGGTTTTACCCTGGGGTAGAAGAAGTCTGGATTTTGAAACTGGTAAAACGGGTTCGAATCTGTAAAATACCACAAAATATTCTTCTCGGTTTTAGATGTGGGTGTGTTATAAGAGTGGTATAAGCGTAAATGGTGGATGTTAGAGGTAGGGTGATGCTGACTTCAGTGGATAATTATGGACAACCTGTTATGCCCGCCCTTATATTTTACCCCTCTTTATCCCTCAAAAATATAACTATTATCAGTTCAGCCACCTGCAAACCCTGCCTGTGTTTCTTGGAATCACGTTTTTTTTTAATCCAACCTCGACGGCTGCCGCTTTGACCCACTTTCACCTTCTATGAAGTCAAATTTCAAATGACCGTCTCTAAATACAGAGGGTGAACAAAAAGTCCCTCCATTGAAAATGTTGTTAATTTGTTATATCTTTCATTAGATAACAGAAAAATATATGTTTTCAAAACGTAGTCAATGAGACCTGTTCAAATGTGATCTCAAAACCTAATTTTAACATTTGCTTTTGTAAGTACATGAACTTTTCATAATTTTAGTTGCATTTTCTCATAAAATATGTTGTGCATCTGCTCTAGTTTCTTAGACCTTATTCCATTTTGTCTATAAAATCATCAAACAAGTGTCTTTGTAAGAGTAGAATCATTAAAAGATATCTTAGAAATAAGAGAACTGATGTTACTGAATCGCCAGGTCAGTTACCTGATATCAATGCGATTGAAAATTTATTGCTGAGTTAAACCAATTGACGAAAGATTGGGCCTGGCATGGCCTAGCGCGTTAAGGCTTGCGCTTCGTAATCTGAGGGTCGCGGGTTCGCGCCCGAGTCGCGCTAAACATCCTCGCTCTCCCAGCCGTGGGGGTGTATAATGTTACGGTCAATCCCACTTTTCGTTGGTAAAAGAGTAGCCCAAGAGTTGGCGGTGGGTGGTGATGACTAGCTGCCTTCCCTCTAGTCTTACACTGCTAAATTAGGGACGGCTAGCACAGATAGCCCTCGAATAGCTTTGTGCGAAATTCCAAAAACAAACAAACAGACGAAAGATCGCAAACTAAACACGGAAGATGAACTTTTTTGAAGCACTAAAAGAAAGATGGCAGTCAATCACTCAAAAAAATCTGTACAGCATGTCACATCGATGTAAAGCAGCACTGAAATCTAAGGGAATGTAGACTAATTATTAACTTGTGAAACCGGTTTGGGTTATTTTGAGGGTTGCAGGTTTAAATTCCCGTCACACCAAACATGATCACCCTTTTAGCCATGGAGGCATTAAGATTGGATGGAAACACAAACTTGCAATTTATGAGAACAAAATAGGCATGGCTACTTGGTTAAGGGGCGCTTCAGTCGTAATCTTAGGGTCGCGGGTTCGAATCCCCGTTACACTAAACATTCTCGCCTTTTCGGCCGTGGGGGCGTTATAATGTCACGGTTAACCCCACTATTCGTTGGCAAAAGAGTAGCACAAGAGTTGGCTGTGGGTGGTGATGACTAACACCACCCTAGTCTTACACTGCTAAATTAAGAACGGCTAGTGCATATAACCCTCGTATAGCTTTGCGCAAAATTCAGAAAACAAATAATATTTGGTTTTCTCCATGATTTATCTCCTGCTTTGCTCAACTCATTAAATACGTTTCAAGATAAACTATAGCACTGGTTAAAATCGTTACAAGAATTGCTGAATGGTTCGTTTTGGTGTAGATGACAATCAAAGGAAACCAACATTGATTTGCTCTTGGCGGTTTAAATTTTATTGAATTAGTTTAATCCAATTATATTAGAAATTCTCCAACAATTACTCCAGAGATTATGTTCATATCAAAAAAAGTTTTGAGTAAGCTTAGATTAACTGTTCTAATTTAGATATATTAAGCAAGTGGAAAATGTGCTTTAGTAGTGCCTTTGAAACGATGTAAGAAAATACCAGAAGTTGGATAACTATCGAAAAACTTACCACAGCAAGTAGATGAAAATGTAAGAGTTAACTTAGAGTTCAGCGGAATCCTCTGATAATTGTTTGACAGTTGAGTAATTACAATGGAGCTTATTGGAATACCCAAACAGTCCAGAAACGTTGAAGGGTTACAGAAAACATTTTCAACAAACGCTTGAAGAGAAACGTAGTATTGAAATATAAAACTGGACAAACGTTATTAAATTTAAATACTGTATGATGAGTATCTTAAACATGTTGTTGTTATATCAGCTGGTATCGAAAGTTATAATAACCGTTGTTATGGTAACTGGTATTGTAAGATATGTACATTGTTATAGTAACTTTTGCTACTTGAAGGTTATTCTGTTTCTTTTTGTTGATAAAAAATGCAACCGAATGGTTTATAAATCGAACAAAGAGACTGAGTTATTTAGAAAATCTGACACTATCAGATGCTTGAGTTATTTTAAAAAAAAACTGACATTATCAGGTACTTGAGTTATTTTAAAAAATCTGACATTATCAGGTACTTGAGCTATTCAGAAAGTCGATATTATGGGTGCTTGAATCACTTGGAAAGTCTGACATTATCAGGTGTTTAAGTTAGCAGAAATAGTGGAAAACAACACGTTTTTGAATAATTTAAAACAACAAAAACACTACCACGTGTTTCGAAAGTTCGACATCACCAAGTGCTTCAGTTAGTTTGAAAGTCGTGAAACGTTAAAAACTCGAACTACTTTAGGGCTTATACCATCACCGAAATATAATACTTTAAAAATGAATTAATGACGATATATTTTGCGAAAATGTTGTGTGTTTAGGTAGGAACACTTAGTGTACTTGAATGATTTTTATGGTAAAAAACGTGTCACAATTAAAGCTCCGTAGTCTATAGCTATCGCCCCTCGCTAGTACAGCGGTATATCTCCGGATTTACAACGCTAAAATCAGGGGTTTGATTCCCTTCGGTGGGCTCCGCAGACAGCCCAATGTGGCTTCGCTATAAGAAAACACCCACACCCACTCTACAGGTATCAACGTGATCAACGGAACCCGCAAAACGTCTTTTATTAGAATCATTTCTCCAAAGCTGGATCAAAGGCTTACAGGAAAATCATCTGTTTTAACCCCACAGTAGTGTGTTGTCAGTCAGTCAGTAGGCATTAAAATGACGTCCTGTAAAGAACGTTTAAAGGTGCAATTTCTACTGTCGTGACGTCAATGAAATGTGCGCATGCAATGAATCACGAGACGAAATATGCAGACTAAAACACGGCAGCAGGAACTTGAAAAGTAAGAAATAAAAAAAAAATATATATATCACCCTTAATTTCATTTTACTTTACTTTCGAGGACCCTGCGGAAAATATGGAGAAATTGTACTTATTTCCTTTTCAATAATGTACATTAATTTTGTACATTTATTGTTATTAACAAAACTATTTTTTTAAAATAAACATCTAAAATTGTGTAAACTGTGTTTAATGCAGAATTTCAAAGTGAGTCCTCCTAGCGGAGAATCACTATGATAGTTCTAATGTAAGTGACTTTATGTGTTGGAGAATTCTGTGTATTCTATGGATTAAATTGTTCTGTGACCGAAGAAATCGTAAGCCCTACGTACAAAGTTTGATCCACACAAATTTGCAGGAATTTTGTTGTAAATCGATCTTCGTCAGTTGGAGGAGTATTTTTTACTTCATTACGAATGTAAAGTGATAAAAAACATCAAAAACCACAGTACTAAAAATTATGCCCCCCAGTGGCTCAGCGGTATGTCTGCGGACTTACACGCTAAAATCTGGGTTTCGATACCCGTGGTGGGCAGAGCACAGATAGCCCATTGTGTAGCTTTGTGCTTAATTCTAAACAACCAACCAACCAACTAAAAATTACCAAACGGAAGAGCGACTCACCACGGAGAAAGTCTGAAACTTTAAGAAAGAAAATAAAACATCAGGATAGAAGTAATACAAAGAAATAGATAGACTTGGTAATCACGTTATGAAATAAGATCCCGTGAGAACAAACCTGAATATAGAAGTACAGCAAACTGGTCTCCAAGATACAGTTGGAAGCCAGAAATTTCTTGAGAGAGAAGCATACTCTTCAGTTCGCCGTGGTCTTGAACGAACATCCACATCCGCTCTTATGACGTCGTTTCTACTAGTTATAAGTTAACACGGCTGAAATCAAACTACTCATCGAAGTTTAGAGGTTTTAAATTATCAGGAGTTTTAATAGTGAATATTAATTAATTAATTAATTTCTAATGTATTATTATTTGTTTCAGTTATGAACGTGAGGGTTGATAACACTAAATATCGGGTTTTAATACTCATGATGGACACAGCTCAGTTGTTCATTGTGCAGCTTTGTACTTCAAAACAAAAAAAACAAAAATAATTTAATTTACCCAGAACACTTCTTATAGAAACTTATTCCAAGACACTAACAGCTGTACCAACAGCCATGTGTCAAAAGTTTGATTGGGTTCCTAATAAAAAGACGTCGACACAAAACGACAACTGGCGACACAGTCCTCCTGAACAATAGCTGGAGTGAACAGCTGTCCAAGGCCAGGAGTTCTCCGATGACAAATATAACGTCATCATTCGAAAGACAGTGTCGAACTTTCTCGATATCTGCAGGTGTTCGCCAGATCATGGAACAAGCGAAGTAGTAATTTCACCACAAAACGTTTCGAGAAAGGTGTTCTGAACCAAAACTGAAAATGTTTACTACAGGTGAAATAAAACTGATAAAAAAAACATTCAAACTGTACAGGTAAGAACGAATATTTAGCGAAGGAAACATCCATTTACCTCGCTGAAATGATGTTTTGATTAGTTTTGAATTTCGCGCAAAGATAAAAGAGGGGCTATCTGCGCTATCCGTCCCCAATTTAGCAGCGTAAGACAAGAGGGAAGGCAGCTAGTCACCACCATCAACTCTTGGACTACTCTTGTACCAACGAAAAGTGGGATTGCTCGTACATTATAACGCCCCCTCGCTTGAAAGGACGAACATGTTTGGTGTGATGCTGATTCGAACCCCCGATCCTTAGAGTACTAGTCGAATGCCGTAACCACCTGGCCATACCGACTCTGAAGTGATGTGACGCAATGTCTTTTCTGCATTTCGAGAAACTTTTAAAAAGTCCCTAACTTTAAAAACGCAAAGATAAAAGACAGGATAACAGACTTTTTAGGTGTATAATCTTTTAAATTTTGAATACCTTTCCCAAAATATAAAATAATAAAAAACATTGATTTATATATGATAAAGGTTTATTAACAGAAAAAAATACAATTTTATTAGATTGGTTCATACAATGTTTTTTTTGTTTCTTTGTTAATGCTGTAAAAATTCATATCATAATTATTAAATACGCTGTTTCAATGTATTTCGTAGAGCAACGCCTAAATTTAGAAGGAATATTTCAGTCACTTTAATGTTCATATAATGCTATCTTTTTTATGTGTTTTGCACCATATCTAACATCATTTCACGTGTTATTTAAACTTACTGATTTATCGGCACGTTTTCGTATTGTTTTTTAAATGTTATTTACGACTCATTAACTCGTTCAATGTCTTCAATATAATTAGAGGTTAGCACTGAGAAGAATGTACAAGAGACAAAAGGGGAAACATGCACGCTCTGTGAGAAGAAAACATGGCATGCGCGTGTCTCTAGTGATCCTCATGATATCAGAGTTATCTTTTCTATCAACATGTTTTTTTTGTTGTTGTTTTTGTCAAGCACGAGTTAATGTGGATCTCTGTCAATTGGCACTAAGATCTGCAGTCCTCGTTACCTTTATGGACCTGAAAGCCTCACATAGCTTGGTAGTTGTGACTAATGTCGGGGCTTGACATAGCTTGGTAGTTAGGGCCTAACTAGGTTCGATACCTGCAGTTGACAGAGTAGAGATCGTGTAACGTTGCGCTTAACAACAGACAAACGAATGATCCTCGTAATGTTTCGCTTTTTGAAGCTGATTCGTCAGTATGCAATTCTTACTGCCACTTGATTGTAATCCATCCAAGTTATTAATGATTCGATATTTTTTACGGTAGAAAATGAAAATAGTAAAGCACTAACTCGAATGAATCGCTTATTCACATAAACTTAAACAAGAAAAACCGCAATTTTCTTTTCGGGTAAACAAGTCACAAAAAAATTTAAACGTCTGAAGCGGTCCATTTCCAAACTGCTAACTGAGAACGTGATGGTTTATAACGCTAAAAACCGGGGTTCGATTCCAAGGCGGACAAAGTACAAACAACCTAATGTGCATCTTTGTGCTTCACAACGAATGTCATGACTTCAAATGAAAACTTCTAATTTCCAAATGTGGACTTGTAGTATTTCCTGGTTGGTGACTTGCTTACGATAGGTTTAGTTTCACAATGAGAAACAGACTGAACGAGTGACGAGTTAACAGAAGAATTAACAACTGACTAGTTAACAGATAAACTAATTTAGTATTTTTGTTATTTGATCTCGGTATGTATTACTAAAATTAAATATTACGACCATGTAATTTTAGACTTATTTTATGGAATTAATTCTATATTTAAAAAGAAACTATTTCACTATGAATACAACATTCTTTCATTACTCCAAGATTTCGGCTCTCTTGTTGGATCCATCAACGTACAAGAATGATGAGAAAATAAAAGAAAACCATATTCATGGAGAAACGACACACTCATTTGTAACATGACAACGTGTCCGATGAGAAATCCTAAACCTTGCGGAAATGAAACAATTTTCTTCACGGAGAAATAGTTTCTCGATATATACCATAATTCTCTTCGAAAGTCTACAGATCAGCTTGTGACGGGGAGCAGAGAGTATTCTCTCGAGATGGGTTGACATTAAGCTAATTGATAAAAGCGCATATCAAGTACTGTTCCTTCGTAATAGGCCTTTGGGGGACAGTGGACCTAATTAATTTCTTTTCCTTTGACTTCACTGTATGGAATTACTTTGTGAGTATTGGTCATCGTTGAGAGGTTAGCCATATACATTAATAGCTGTGTAGTAAGTGTTTTTATTGTTTGATATTTTAACATAATAATAATACAAACAACGAATCATCCTGTACTCGGTATTTCTGTAATTCTGTGATTTATTTGACTTATCATTGGTATTAGTAAATTTAACGGGGTAATTATAGTCGTACTCCATTACCGCTAGGAGATTGTTTGTTTGATTTATTTTGGAATTTCGCGCAAAGCAACTCGAGGGCTATCTGTGCTAGCCGTCCCTAATTTAGCAGTGTAAGACTAGAGGGAAGGCAACTAGTCATCACCACCCACTGCCAACTCTTGGACTACTCTTTTAACAACGAATAGTGGGATTAAGCGTCACATTATAACGACCTCGCGACTTCAGATTACGAATCAAACACCTTAATCCACCTGGCCATGCCGAGCCCCGCTAGGGGAACCTACTATTGAAGTCTAATATAACTAGCAGATGAAGAAATCACTTGACGCTTTTTTTATCTTCCATTCGCCACATTTCTCAGCTTTATAATATATTATAATATGTTTTAAAGAATTCATTCTATAAAACTGAAACGAATCATAGAATGAAAAGAATTATATAAAAAAAAAAACCAGCTAACATTTCTCTCAAATTAAAGGGAACTCGATTCTGATAATAAAAACCTCTTTGCAGTCGAGTTTATTATAAAGCGGTAAAAACTAGAATGAAAGAGAGTTTCTTTCATTGTCATCATTCGTTACCAAGAAAAAAAATATATCGACTTTGTTCGTGCTTTATCTTTCTTCTCCAATTTCTGCAACTTAATGTGCAATTCATTTAGCGACGTCCTTTCACATTAGCACATTAATTCATTCCACGCAACCACTGGCCGCCTGGAGTCGCTACTCAGTCATCTTTAGAACAACGGGATTAGTCATTTTAAGGGTCACTATAAGTGGCAGCCGGAAATACGGTTAGTAAAGGATTGAATATTAGAGTAACATTTATATTCTGGCTTTTATCTTTCGACCTCTCACGTGCTCCAGCAGGATATTCCACAGTCACTTCTTTCTCTCTCCCAGCTTCCCTTTACATCTACTCTACAGTGTTGTCGTTTTATTTATTTTTTATATTTAAATTTAATAGAGAAAACTATTGATGACTTACTCGGTAAACAAGTTACTTAACAAAGTTTATGCTTCACTCAACTGTACGTATTTTTAACTCCATGATCCTGAAAAATTTTTATATATATATATATATACTCATATTTCCTGGAATACATGTAGGCTTATATTTTATTAGATCGATGTTAGCTATCTCATACGCGTAGTTCTAATTTAGATAGGTTAACAAAATTAAAAATGTCTCGCTTGGATTGACATGCAAACGAAATTTCTAAGCATTGGTAAAAACTATTTTGGAATATATACACATGTAAACTAGCTTGACACATAGTATTTTATGTTGGCCGCAACGAACACAGTTAGTTAAAGATGTTTTAAAACTTTATAGTTAATATTTCTTAGCATAGAGTAAATTCGGATTAAATATCACTAAAAGTTGGTTTTGGAGGACATTTAGTTTAATTTAGCTGTAAAATAATATAGCCCAACATGGGATATAAATATCTACACCAGATGTTTCTCGTATCTAAAGATGCTCATTTTGGTAATGATCGACCCACCTGAGCTAATAAGGTTCAGGTACTTTGGTTTTAATTATGAAAGTTCGATTCGTACTCTTTCTTAGTAACACCAACACAATATTAAATTGGTAACACCAAGAATTCAGTTTTAAATGACCCTTTACGTAAAATAGTAATTTATTTATGTCGAAAATATAAAATACTTACTTCACAAATAACACCTGTATATTGAAGCGTTTTGTTCATTTCATTTGTAAGAAAAACACGTGAAAAAATTTTCAGTATGCTTCAGAAGGTTAACAGACTTCTCATATAGCCAATCAAAATAGCCTTTACGTTTTCCTATTTACATATAGCTAATCAAAACAGCTTTTACACTTTCCTACTCACATATAGCGAATAAAAATAGCTTTTACACTTTCTTACTCGCATACAGCGAATCAAAACAGCTTTTATATTTCCTACTAACATATAACTAATCAAAATATCCCTTATATTTTCTTTATTCCTGCCTTTTTTAAATCCAAAACGATACTGACAAAATCAAACTTTTTAAAACCAGAATTTCAGACTTTCCTAATAGTTATAAAACGTTAAATCAAGTACATTTATCATTCATTGTGTCACTGTTACCATTGTACCTCATATAGCGAAGACTGAAATCCTTTAAAAGTAAAATCTAACATTTTTCAGCACAATAATAACGGAGGATCGTTTTCTCTGACGACAAAAACCTCGAATAATACATTACAGAAATCATTCTTTGTTGTCAGACGTTCGTATCATATGTTTTACTTATGTTCAAGTTTTGAGTTTAGAAAACCTAAAATAAGTAACATAAAAATATTAAAACCTTTATCAGTTTGGAAACATAGATTGTTATTTCCTTCAACATGTAAAGCATTCTAAGTTGGAATTCTATTCTCCCATAAATTGCTGAGGTTTTAAACAACTTATGTTATTTTAAATGTAACAATGTACAGATTTTACTATAATTATTTTGTGTCACTGTTAGCGCTAAAAACAATGCAGTTCAACTAAAATTAAAATCATAATTATTTTCTTTAAAGCATCTAACCAAATATTATTTATGGCATGGTACATAAACAAAGTCGTTAACGTAATTCTCTACACGTGAAAACTCGTTCTGAGACAACAAGTATATTTCGTAAAGAAAATGAAGTGAAATTGGTGTATGCAACTAGTGTACACTTTCTAGATTCTACCGTTAATAGAACACTGTACGTGACAACAAACCATCACTAAAATATTTCATAAGTAACCATGTGCTGGATATTAATGAAGAAAGAATATTGAAATATTCAATATGTAAGTTAACAATTCAAAGTAACTACACAACAATATTGAAGAAACTGTACGAAATCTGACGTAAGTTAATGTGAAGTGACTGCACAACAATAATAAACTTACTGCACGAAGTCTCACGTAAGTTAATGTGAAGTGACTGCACAACAATAATAAACTTACTGCACGAAGTCTGACGTAAGTTAATAATGTGAAGTGATTACACAACAATAACAAACTTACTGCACGAAGTCTGACGTAAGTTAATAATGTGAAGTGATTACACAACAATAATAAAGGTTCTTCAAGAAGTTAGGCGTAAGTTAATAATGTGAAGTGACTACACAACAATAATAGTACTGCGCAATATGTGACGTAATAAAATAACGACAAAGAAACAAGTAACTTTGAATTTGTTTCATTCCTTTTATTAAGATTTCAATAAAAAGTACTTTGGTATGTGAGTGATGTTTGTATCTGATTCTTATTAATTTATTTATTTTTGTCGTATCAGGGAAACGTGTATTTGTGACGAAACTTTTAAACAGCCTTCTTTAATTATTATAGGATATATATATGTAATTATTCTTTTCCTAAGCCTCTTTGTGGGATATCTTCGGACTTAAACGCTTGAAATAGGCTTTTGATACGTGTGGTGTTCAGAGCAAGAATAGCTCATTGTGTAATTTTTTTGGTTTCATACAGATTTAAAAATTCATAAACAAACAAGTAAAAATAATTATTGTAAATGTGATTTATTTATATCTAAAAAGACTGATTTGTTGTTTGTTTTTAGGAATGCTATCAGTTAGTGAATAACAAATCCTTCTTTTTGTCTTCGCATGAGCACAAGTGTGATCTCAAAATTAAAAATTAGTGACATAATATTTTCATCAGTTTGTTTCGACAAGATGATTTCAGTTATTCTTCAAGGTTATATACACACACATGCACACATGTATATATAACACAACACTTAGTGTCCGTTAAAGATTGGTCAAAAACTAGTGGATCGTCAACACTTTCTGATGTTTCATGAAGTGAGAAAACAAAACATTCTTACAGTTTACGTCGTATGCCCCTAAAATAAAGGTTGAATTCGGTTAATCACCAAAAGGATTACCAAAAACAAAGGTTCTTCGATATTCGACATCAAACAAAAGAAGTAAAACAGCTTAATGACGGGTGATTTTAAATATGATACGCAAATCGAAAAAAAAAAAAGACAATGGAGAAGAGAAACTGAATGGGAACTAATTAACACATACGGTTAACACATTGTTAAGTTGTAACTAATCTGTAAGTTTCCACTCAGATGGTGCTTTGAAAAAAACGTAATTTGTTACATCATCACGACGCCTGATGGCGCTAATGTTTCTTTTTTGGTAAAAAAAAAAAGCTTTTAAATATATGTCAGTGGTAAACCTTTAAATATAAAGTTTAAAAATATGCCTGTGATAATATTTTAAGAGCTGTTCATGGTTACATGTTGAGTTTTGTCTAAAGAGTTTGAGAGTTCTAACGTTTTAATTGTAAAGTATTCGTGTTGGTGCTTCAAGAGTTGTACAAAAAAGTTATATCTAAATCTTTCAATTTCGTTACAACGAAATGAAAGCCGTAAAAAATGTCTGCTTTCAGACGTTACTAGTTTTTACAAAGTTCGTAATAGTTTCTTTTAGGAGTTCAAATATTCGTGGTAGGTTAATGAATTGTATTAGGAGTTCTAAAGCACATATGTAGTTTTAAGAGTTATTGTAATTATATTAAGGGCCGGAACATAAATTAAAGGTTTGTTTGTTTTTTTCTTAATTTCGCGCAAAGCTATAAGAGTAACTATGACTCTCTTAAGGTAACCAAATGCCTCGTCATCTAATGAGTGACGCGTATGAATGGATCAGCGAGATTCCCACTGTCCCTATCTACTATCTAGCGAAACCACAGCCAAGGGAACGGGCTTGGAGAAATCAGCGGGGAAAGAAGACAGCAGTGTAAGACTAGAGGAAAGGCAGCTAGTCATCACCACCCACCGCCAACTCTTGGGCTACTATTTTACCAACAAATAGTAGGACTGACCGTTACATTATAACTCCCCCACGACTGAAAGGACGAGCATGTTTGGTGCGACCGGGATTCGAACCCGCGACCAACAGTTACGAGTCGAACGCCTTTTTTTACCCACCTGGCTCTGCCGGGCCCTCTGGAACATTGAGAAAACAACTGAGCGATAGTTTCTCTTGCGAATCACACAAGGAACTCAAGCCACTCGGATGATGAAATTCGTGAACCAACTTAATACTGGTAGCCATTGCATGACGCCAAATAAGACAATCTAAATTACAATACCAATAATCAACAAACAAATCAAAACAACCTTTCCAAATAGAAGGCCTATCAGTAGCGGGTACGACAATTCTCCAAAATTGATACGGGATAGAAGGATGAACATTATGCTATGAAACAAGAAATATCTTTCGCACGAAAATACCCTGAAATAATCTAAACTCTAAATCATTGTTACTTGATAACACAAAACTGACGGTAATATAGAAATAAGTAAAACTAACCAATTCTTGGGAAAAACTGAATAAAGTAGACATTTACTAACAAATAATTCAGTGAATTCGCTATTAATGATGTGTGTGTTTTTTCTTTTAGCAAAGCCACATCGAGCTATCTGCTGAGTCCACTGATGGAAATCAAACCCTTGATTTTAGCTTCGTAAATCCGTAGACTTACCACTATACCAGTGGGAAACCGTTATTAATGGACAATACCAAATCAATAACCGCCGATTCTCGGAGAGAACGAGGGATAACCTGATAATGTAAATGAGGAAGTCGCGTGATACCTGCAGCTACAAATTCAAAAAACTAAAACGTTCGTATACGATTATCCACTAAATTAGGGTAAAAACACAATGGTTGCTCGAAAATGTCCAGAAAATCACCAGTAGGCCACGACGTGAAACCACCTGCAATAATTATCCGTATTTGATAGATTTCAGCAACATATGGAGGTAAGAACGGGCATCTTAACCACCTGGCGATGATAAACAAACGAAAGTTACTTAACTGTACAAACATTTATCCTCTGGTACCAGTTTCCTTTTTACTGTTACCTCAACTTCAACAGCACCACAATCCGCTAATATACCAACAGGAACTGGACTTTCTTGGATAGAAATAATACTCAATACTTACTGTCCTTGTCCACTAATGCTAAAATATGTGAGGCTTTATTATTGCCAAGTTCAACCAGACAGAACTTCACACCATATCTTCACTACAGCTAGTTAGTATTTTGTGTTCATACTATGTTCACTATAGTTAGTATTTTGTGTTCATACTATGTTCACTATAGTTAGTATTTTGTGTTGATACTATGTTCACTAACATTAGTATTTGCTGTAGATACTATGTTAACTACAGCTAGATAACATTTTCTCTTGATACTACAGCTAATGCGAATTTTGTTAAAACTGTGTTCACTATGTTTATTCAGTGTGTTGTGTATATACTACGTTCACTATAAGTAGTATTTTGTGTTGACACTGTGTTCGTTACAGTTAGTATGTTGTGTAGATGCTATGTTCACTAAAGCTATTTCGTATTTTGTGTTGATACTACGTTTACCAGAGTTAGTATATTCTGTAGATGCTATGTCCACTAGAGTTTTTTAATATCATGAGTAGGTCGTTCACTACAGCTGATTAGTATTTTATGTTGATACGACGTTCACTATAATTAGTATTTAGAGCATATACTATATTAATTATATTTAGTGTTTTCTGTAGATACTAAGTTCACTGTAGTCAATATCTTCTGTAAATACAACGTGGACTATAGTAAGCATTTTGTGTCTGTACTATTTTCCCAACAGTTGGTATTTTGTGTTGTTACATCGCTCACTATAGTCAGCATTTTGTGTTGAATGAACGTAGTTAGCGTTTGTTTTGATGCTATGTTTACCAGAGTTACTTTCTGTAGTAGATACCATGCTCATTATAGTTAGTATTTTGCGTAGATGCTATGTTCCCGGTTGATAATCCATTGAAAATTCCATGAGAAACGAAACTTCGAGATGTTTATTTTCTTTCTTATTTTTCAAGTATCTGAACATTGGGATTTGGAATAGTTAGTTTACGCAAGAGATAAGAGACACTTGAAGCTACCAGATACAGGTTCGATCCATTCACTGAAAACGTGGTAGAAATTATTGGTAGTAAAACACAACGTAGACTTGATAACAATAAGATGTGTTTGCTATAACTAGCAGTACAATTAGTTTCGTCGTATTCATTGTTTCACGAAATAAACAAAACAATGAAACCAAACATAAACGTAAATGTGTTTAGTTTCCATGTTTTCATTATTCTCTGTAACTAAAATTACAGCAGAATTCCGTGTGGAAGCTAGCAATAATATCAATGTCGAGTTTAAGTCTGTGTAGGCCCAGTGGCTAATAAGTTGTGTGGACCCTATATCCCATGTAATTTTGCATAGAATAAATTATTAATGAGCCCCATGGACCCTGAGGCTGAGGCTCTTCCAGCCCCTACCTTATTACCCAACTGAATACCATAAATGTATGTGATGGGTATTCAAAATTAGCTTCAATTCAAATTCGTAAATAAATTAATAGCCTCAAGAATTGGAGCCCACATGTAAGGACAGAGAATAGATACAAGTACACGTGGTTCAGCGATTGGTTGAAGTGTCAAAACACTTCCTTAGGGGAAGCTGGCTTACTTTACTTAAAATAACCAGAGTTTTCATTTTTAAACACGAATTATACAAGATTTAAAAACTAAACCTTAAGACTAACGTAATATGAATGTTAATTGTTGTAAACAGTTAAGCGGTTGCTTTTCTTTAGTTGATAAATTATACAAGATGGAGACTTCAGACAATCAGCTCGTGCTTAACGATAGCTGGGGTTTCACGTGCAACTTTCGCACATGTGATTTCGCACATCTTTAGAGTGATGAGCTATATTTCTCACACCTCTAAAGTGCTGAGTTTTTAAGTTTAACTAGATTTTAATAATAAAGTACTATTTTGCCTTTTACCTGATCAAACACACAAGGAACCGAAGTACGAGAGGTTATTAAGAAATAATATAATTTTGCCGAATGCCATTTAATAGCAAAAAGAAAATATAAACACTTTTTTTGAAAGATAACTGATTTACGAATGTGTGATGACAATTTCTCACACAAGTTAAATGCTGGGATAACGTAATAGTGGAGTCATTAATTGAAACAGACAACGTGTGTCGTTTATGAAAAAAAAAATGTTTGATTAGTATTAATTACAATAATTATACATAGAGATAGTAGCCAAATAGAGTGTGAAAATGTTAATAAACTTGTGATTTACAAAGAATAAAAAAAACACGCTTTAGGGTTTCTTGTCGGGAAATGAATTACATTTTGAAAGATATCTTAATGGAGACTGACACATAAGTGAACCTTAAAAATGCACACACTGCTGTGTATCAGGTTAGTTTGAATAATATAATAGTCAGAAAGTGACTTTTATTTCAGTAATTACTCTATGTAACAAAATTTTTACGTTTTCTTGTTTCTGGGCAGAAAGTATTGTTTTCCAATTGTTTATGCCTAAAGTAAATGGTAAAGACCCATTTTTCTCTTCAGACTTTGCTTGTGTGACCTGGGAGCGAATAACGAAAACATGATGGGAGACTATATTTGGGGTCTGATACGGAAAAGTGATTTACATTACAGTCGCAAATCTCGAAAAACTACTCACTTCTAAACATTTATGTGTAACTTTAGTATAAATACATGTAAATCTTGATTCATGTTGTTTTATTCAGACCTTATGTAAATGAAAATGTGCAAATTTGCCTGTTTTTACACAGAAAATAGGTTAATTTATAAATTTCATTATCCAGGTCACAAAATCAAAGTTTGATAGGAATAATAGCCATTTTACTGTATTTTTACAACGTAAGCACTTAAGAAATAACGCATCCTATCCAGGAACAAAATTAGTGTTACGTAGTGTTATAAATCTCGCTTCCAGTCGTTGAACAATATTACATATGTCCATCACAGGAATGTGACGTTTGAAAGCGAATAAAACAAAGTAATTAGCAATGTGTTTGTGACCAATCATTTAACTAATAATGACTGAAACTTGTGCCACGAAGAGAGAAATATTTAACCCATCATTGGTTTTGGTTTTAAACGTGCGAAAGCTCACTGCATCATTTTGTCGACAGGGCCCAAAGATCGCTTAAAGGAGTCACCTATTTCAACCACTTGCACCATTTTACAGTAGTGTGTTGTCTGTCATTCAATTATTAGACATTAACATGACATTACGTAAGAGACGCTTGAAGTTGCAATTTGTACTATCGTGATACCAGTAAAATGTGCGCATGCCATGAATCACAAGAATAATTATGCACTTTATTGGCTACAACGCAACTTAGCATACGAACATCTAATATTACTATAATAAGGTATCTGTGAATTGGACTTCGTGTTAAAGATCCAAGAAAATTATTTTTTATTAAATGTTCGTTTCCGGTTTGGAAAAGTCTGTGTGCTCTGTCACTTGTATATAGATCAACAAAAAACGTTTTGTCACCAGGATACAAAATATATCATACAATACAATGGAATCACATACAAACATACGCAAATCATTCTTTTATTTCCACTTTATACTGGTCAACTTCGTGTCTGATCATTCAATAAAAGGTTGAAGGTTCATCGAGAGCGACTGTTTCTTTGTCGTTGAGCCCTATTTTAGCCATCCCAATATAAATTAAGAAAACTGATTTGAAACGCGCAATTTCTACTGTCTGCGCGGGCCTAGACTATATACGTCATCAACGTTGTCACGTGGTTTCAGAGAGTTGCTGGTTGTTATCATTCTACAATGTGACACGGTTAACGACTTAAAAGACACCAGAATGATGGGAAATGACTCCTTATATCACGAGCAGTAACTAGGCTTATCAAGACATTTCAAGCTCATGAACAAAGCACTAAATCTCAGCCCCATCAAATCTCCACAAGTTAGTCATATTTTTAGAAAATTTGTGTAAATAAAGATCCAAAGGTGACGTGTTAGCAGCGCTTCAGACCGGTCTGTTTATCCTAATTAGTGAACGTTTTTCATTCCAGAGAAACTGATTGTTACATTGGTGTAAGTGCTCGATAAAACTTAAAATTTTAAAGTGAACAAAAAATAAAAGAATAATAAAAAATTAAAAAGTTCGTATCAGTTTCAGCCGCTCATTACGCATACATTTTCAAAACAGATTTCGCGTAAGCGTTTAAGGCATTCCTTACACGTTTGGCCCGGCATGACCAGGTGATTAAGGCACTCGACTCATAACACGAGGGTCGCGAGTTCAAATCCCCGTTACACCAAACATGTTCGCCTTTTCAGCCATGGGGTCGTTATAATTTTATGGTCAATCCCACTGTTCGTTGGTAAAAGAGTAGCCCGAGAGTAGGCTGTGGGTGGTGATAACTAGCTGCCTTCCCTCTAGTCTTACACTGATAAATTAGGGACGGCTAGCGCAGATAGCTCTCGTGTTGCTTTGCGCGAAATTCGAAACAAACCCAACCAACAATTTGTCAAAAATGGCAACATTGGTTTTGACTTCTTTATTTCAAAATTAGTATTTTTTTCTTTCCTTTTCGTTCTACTTTTGAGCACTATCTGTTGAAACCTATGGTTACTAAAACATTTTCTTTCTGTTTATTGCTGACGTTTATTAAGGTTGAATTACTCCCATCATCCGGTGGCTTGATGGTAAGTAAGTCTTATGGCTCGTAACGCTAAAAATCGGGTTTCGCGCAGTGGGCGGGGCAATGTAGCTTGTCAATTAAAAATAAACAAGCTTAAGTTTTACTGTGCGCAGAATCACAAAAGTCGTTGTCTTTTCGAATGTGATACCACGTGACACCACTGCCACTTCGTTAAAACAAATGTAACTATATAACGATATGTCTACCAAAAGTTGGTTATTGACTTATGAATGTAACTGTTTCTAGGAACCTGATGAAAAAAGAGGTTTAGGAAAAGAAATGACTAAAATGCATTTCGCGCTCGTCTTAACCCTATTTTTCTGTAGAGAAAATTTGAAGGTTTCTAAAATTAATACCAGGCATAGCCAAGTGATTAAGATTTGAGTACCCGTCACACCAAACATGCTCACCCTTTCAGCCCTTGGAGCATTACACTGTGACGATCAATCCCACTATTCGTTGGTAAAAGAGTAGCCCAGGAGTTGGCGGTAAGTGGTGATGACTAGCTGCCTTCCCTCTAGTCTTACACTGCTAAAGTATGAATGGATAGCGCAGATAGCGCAAAATTAAAAAACAACAACAAATAATCTAAAGTTGAAAAAAAAAGAAACACTTGTACAGGTGATTATAAAGTAAGTCCCTAGGGACTTATTCTGGGTTTTCATTCGTACCAAGCTTGATAACAAAAAGTAAATAACAATGAAAGCAAGCCAGACTTCTAGACAACTGTAACAACGTGTAGTTTATACAAAAATCATCAACATGAAACGTTCATCGATAAAAAATCATGTTGTTTTTATTTTTTACTCTTCTGAAAGACAACTTAGTGACTAACGTGTCGGGCTGCTGATTGTAAGGCCCAAAATTCACGCTGTAATGAAGTTTAGCACGCTTCATACTTTCATTTGTACAGGAAAGAAAACAAATAAAAAGCGTTCCTGTACTTGGTTCAAAACCAGACAAAACTCTTCTGACAGTGGTCAACTGCAGTTTTATCCCAGGTGTCTTTGACCTGACTCTTTAACTGAAGTGCGCAAATCACGTGACTCTTTACCTGTAGAATACGCAGAAAGTGTCGTTCGTTAATAGAAGTTTTGCAATCACTTGATATAAAGTTTAGAATTATTTATGTGTGCTAGGGGTGCTAGTGACCACCCTGCTAAAACGATGAGTGTGTATTTTCTTATAGCAAAGCTACGTCGGGCTATCTGCTGAGTCCACCAAACTAATACGATGAACTAGATTATTTTCGGTTCGAGTCCTGTTGCGACAAAAGATTTATTCCGTAGTATGAGGTCATGAACGCGCTGTAAAAATGACAATTAAATCCCCCTATTAGGTCAGACAACAAAAGCTCAAGTGTTGGCGGTGGGTGCTGATTTTCCCTGTATTTAACACCATATAGTTATAGATGGTGTACTTCTGTGTAGCTTTTGCACTAAGATTCTAAATAAACAAATATAAATCAACCTTTTGAATAAATCAGCTACGTAAATATATATCATTATCAAACATATTATTATATTATTATTATAAATGTATATTATACCATTATCAAACACATTATTATATTATTATTATAAATGTATATTATATCAAACATATTTTAATGTTTTAGAATTTTAAAATTCTAATATTTTAAGATTCCTTTAACTCTAACTTTAAGCATTTGTAATTTAATACTAAACACATTGCAAACAAAAAACAACAAATTAAACACTCAAAAAATGAAGTTATATCGCTTACCATATGCCCGTGAACGCTGGTTTTATATATATATATACACACACGAAACGTTTAAAATGTTTCTTGTTTCGAACCCAGAGGCTGTCGTATCCTTCACGCCAGTGTCTGGAAGACCAAGTTTAACTGTCAAGACATCTATTTGAAACAAAACAAAAAACACGACATTTCTAGCCAAATCGTCTGTTTTCTTAATCTTAGCTGTTGGCCAAAACAGAAACCGTAAAATACGGCATTACGGTTTGTAGAGGTT
Source organism: Carcinoscorpius rotundicauda (assembly GCA_011833715.1). Classification (NCBI taxonomy): domain Eukaryota; kingdom Metazoa; phylum Arthropoda; class Merostomata; order Xiphosura; family Limulidae; genus Carcinoscorpius; species Carcinoscorpius rotundicauda. The sequence continues at coordinate 59,537,211 of CM022392.1, read as the reverse complement.
ATATCATTCTCTTATGTGTGTCCTATCGCGACTGTATGCGAACGCACGCGCTCGCGTGATGCATTTAACATTCTCTTACGCTTCTTGCAGTGCTCGTGAGTGTAACATTTGTTAAAGTTCTGGCCAGAAATGAAGATAAATTACGAGACTGCGAGCTCAACTTAGGCAGGCCATCTACCGGCAGTTTTTGAAAAATAGCCGGTCAAGGAAATGAAAACGTACGCTCCTTTCGGTAACCTTGGCGGTAACTCTATACGGGAACGTAATAAAACAAGGTTTGAAATGTGACCCGTGTGATTTTTACTTCAACTTGGCCACACGAGTGCATTTCTCAACACGTGGTTTTCTTCGTTTACGGTTCACATTTCTTGCCAATCTTTAAAATATACGAACTGCTTTTATGTTGTTCTGTTGGTGTTAATTTATACCCGACAATCTCTGCATATTTCAGCATACCCGACACCATATCGGGGCTTCTGCATTAAATTAAGCACAATCCTATACAATGGGTTATCTGTAATCTGCCCATCACGGGTATCAAAACCCGATTTCCAGAGTTCCTCAGATATGTTGCTGTGCCCCACTGGAGGACTCGGAGTTAAGAGTAATTGGAGAGAAATTAATTACTATAACGGAAATAGTTTTGTTTAAATCCCTCCTGGGCCCCTCATGACCAAGTGGTTAAGGCACTTGATTCGTAATCTGATGGTCGCGGCTTCTAGTCCCGTCGCATCAAATATGCTCGCCATTTCAGCCATGGGGGGCATTATAAATGTGACGGTCAATCCAAATATTCGTTGGTAAAAGAGTAGTCCAAGAGTAGGCGGTGGGTGGTGATGACTAGCTGCCTTCCCTCATGTCTCACACTGTTAAATTACGGACGGCTAGCGTAGATAGACCTCGTGTAGCTTTGGGTGAAATTAAAACAAACAAAACTATATTGTAGCCTGAGATTATTCGTACAATTTTCGATATTTGTGATTTAACATAAATAAACTCAAGAAGATTACTATGTTTGACGTTTCTCCGCTAGGAGGGATTTTGGTTTGGTTTGAATTGACCGCCAACTGGTGAGTTGATATGACTGTCAGTCTTATAACGCATCAACAACTCCAGAGTGAAGAGGACGATTCCTTAATTTGGAAGGTATAGCGTAAAGAAAAAGCAACTAGTAAACAGCCAGCTCTGAGACTCTTTTAATCGAATAATAGGATTTGACTGTCTCCCTTATAACGCGTCTGTGATCCCATAGTTAGAAGGGAAATTTTTTTTCTGTTTTGCGGTAACAGAGCGCATACCATGAAACCTAGAATGAGGCACTCCAACCTATTAACCCCATTATTTATAAGTACATAATTACCACCCAACTATACAACGTTATAAAGTAGCACTCTTAACAGGTGCGTCATTACTGCAAGCGCGGGTGTGGTTTAGTTATTAGCTGAGATTGTGCATTCGAGGCTCAGGTTTAATGTGCTATTGCTTAGAAAGTAAAAAGCAAAAAGGTGCTCCGCCCTTGAAACAGAGGGTGTCAAATAAAAGTAACAGCCAAGTCCCTCTACTTTGTCGGATAAAAGTGACCACAGTTTGGTCACGGGTGCTGAAGTTGGTTACCTGTTTTTTCTCACGTTTAACAGTTAAAATTTAGAGGCGGTAAGAGCAGGTTACGCTTCTGTAGCTTTACTAGAATACTGTAAGATCACTAAAAGAGGCCCTGGCATGGCCAGGTGGTTAGGGCGTTCGATTCATAATCTAAAGGTCGCGGGTTCGAATCCCCGTCACAAGAAATGTGCTCACCCTTTCTGCCGTGGGAACGTTATAATATTACAATCAACTACATTATTCTTTGGTAAACGAGTAGCTCAATAGTTGGCGGTGGGTAGTGGTGACTAAATTCCTTCCCTCTAGTCTTACACAGCTGAATTAGGACGGCTAGAGCATAGCTTCGTATAGCTTTGCGCGAAATTAAAAAAAAAACAACGGAAAAACAACAATAACCTGTCGTGAGTTATATTTTTTAATCGTGTTTAAATAATAAATGTTAAAAATGAATTTTAACGGCTCCTTTATGATTCTTTATGAATAACGAAACTAAAGAAAAATCTCTCCTGCTGTTAGAAAAAAAAATCCAAAAAATTCACAGTTTAATCCTGTTGTATGTATTACACCTAAACCCTCGTACCTAGATTATAAAAAGTGTAAATATTCTCTATTCCAGGCTGAGGTAAGAAAGGGGCGGGGAAATAGAATTTGATATACCCAACTTTTTCCGTGGAAAGTAATAGCGATGTCCATGTTAGTTTAAGAAACATTGGAAGTCATCTTCTCAAGTCAGTTCATCACCTCTTCTTATGTAAATTAGCGCATCTCATTAATCGACTCAGCATTGTTGGCCATTCATCGCTGAGTCGTACTGTTGGCCATTCATTCTTATTATCCAATGACTGTCACATGATTCCTGACCCTTTCCTTCTGCCCGCATGTGCAGAATAACAGTTTTATTGTTAACGTGGTAAGTGTTCATTCTTATCTAAAGGTAACTGGTCAGGACTTATTTTAAGCTAATGATCACAAAAGAAAGGAAAACAAAACGAAACTTTATACTCTGCACAGATTTCCCTTAAACCGTGCGCTGCTCGAGATGTGCGCGCGAAGTTGTCAAACGTCATCTCTGTCAGGTTGAAAGTACTAATTATGTAAAGTACTAATTGTGAGAAATATTCAGGACAATAATAACTAGACGAGGATAAAAACTTCAGATTTCTTGTAATTGGTTTGTGACATGATGTAGAAGGGGCCTGATCGGACGTCATCGTTGTAAAGTTGAAGATTAGTTATATGGATGTGTTCTGCTATGAGACACAATACTGCACTATGGGCTATCTGTGCCATGCCCACCGTCGAGTATCGAAACCTAATTTGTAGCGTTAGAAGTTAACGATGAAGCTCCTAGAGGTAATTATTGGAAATTTAGGCTTAGGCGGGTGAACGAGGGAGAATTAGACCAAGACATCTGGATTAGTAACTCATTTTGTAAGAAGAAATTAAATGCGACTAAAAACGATTATGAAATATGATTTTTAAACTAGTCTTTGAGTGTTACAGGTACACAACAGTAGTACATTTGATATTTATATTCTATTGTAGTTTAGCGTGAAGTCACAAACTGTGTGCAGTGTTTAGTTAATCAGTTATGCGACCCTCTTATTTAGCGGGTGGCAGTGTGAACGAGGCTACCACAATGGGTCGTTTCTGTCTGGCTGGCTGCAGTCAGGTAAATAAGCAATTAATAAGACGTAAGTAAAATATTTGCCTCTACATGGGGCAGAGGATGAATAAAAGAGAAATTACAGTAATTACATCTCGAACGTGATGGAGTACTCCGGAATACTTTTGAGAAGGGTGAATCTCATATAAAACATTAAGGTATCAATAATGTGACATAGATTTGTTCAAGTAATTCCACTGCTTGAACTTACGTAAAACAGAGAATCATTAAGAAAATCTTCTCGCAAGGAAACAATAGGAAATACACGATTAATATTCCAGTGGAGCTCAGACAGAAGAAACGAAGCATCGTCGTCTTTCTTGAAGTTCCCTAAAACTTAATTGTAAGAATATAAATTTAAAGGAAATCTTTTTTTTTTTGTAAATTTTAAGGGATCGGCAATCCCACAAGAAAAGGCTGAAGGCTGCTGCTCTCTGCCACTTTTAAAGGGACAGTTTGAGAATCGAATTCGAGTAGTGCAAAAATCTTGATTAGTATTTAGATAAATATTGCGACCAGGGCAAGAATATACTGTCATTTGTTATCCTCCGTAAATTTTTCGTATTTTATAAGCAGCCTCAAATGTGCTGTAATCCACGGCCCACGTCTTACTATTTGTCGTGTAGATTACAATTCGTAGGTCTCTTTCAGGGCCCAAGAGTAGGCGGTGGGTGATGATGACTAGCTGCCTTCCCTCTAGTCTTACACTACTAAATTAGGGACGGCTAGCACAGATAGCCTTCGAATTGCTTTGTGCGAAATTCCAAAAAACAAACAAACAAAACAAAGGTTTCTTTCATTAACGACTAGGGCCCGGCATGGCCAGGTGGGTTAAGGCGTTCGACTGGTAATCTGAGGGTTGCGGGTTTGAATCCCCGTCGCACCGAACATGCTCGCCCTCTCAGCCGTGGGAGCGTTATAATATGACGGTCAATCCCTCTATTCGTTGGTAAAAGAGTAACCTACGAGATGGCGTTGGGTGATGATGACTAGCTGCCTTCCCTCTAGTCTTACACTGATAAATTAGGGACGGCTATCGCAGATAGCCCTCGAGTAGCTTTGCTTTACTTTTGTAATAAGTAGAAACGTGACGTTCGGTACGCTGTTGTAAAAAACTTGTTACTCGTTACGTGGTAAGGATAAACAGTACGTTAGTACTTGATGAATGTTATTAAATAACCATTATTACGTAAATATTATGCTCGCACTTAATAAATATTTATGATAAACACGTAGGTGAAATAGTGTGTTAATACTCGATAAATAGTTTATGCTACACGCATGAACTTATGAGAAAAAGTTATGTTTGAATATCGAAAATAAACAGACGCTTCTAGTCTTAAATGCACACAGTAATACGCACATTAATAAGGTAAGGGTTAAAACTGTGTTACGAATGTCACATGATAAGATTGCTGCAGAATCATAGATTAGTGTTTTTTTATATTTGAAAATTGAAGCTTACTCTGTTCTTTTGGATTCCAAACTATACTCGGCGATTTTTCACTTTTCATATGGCCTGAGGGGGTGGGGGTAGATGTAATTCTTCTCCCTCCCATCACATCTCCAAGGTGATGAGTTTTCTTCGGTGACTTAGTGGAAGTTATCAACGTTACGTTTTTGCCTTGAGGATTTGTCACACGAAGAAATTATCATATTTTATCAACTTTATATTTGAACAGACAGCACCTTTAGAATTATGTGTTTTAAGTAAAATGAAACGTTTATTTTGTAGTCTTTAATTTTTTATAGTGTACATTAACCGCACTGAATTCATGATTTATCGCGACAAAAGAGTGGACGAGATCTCTAAAGGAAACAGAACAAAACCCAGTTAGACATAACTTTTAGCTGAATAAACCTGAATCGTACGACAGATTATTTTAGGCTTAGTTATTGACAGTTAACTCTAACAATCTCGTATTATATGGATGTAATAGTGTAAATTTGCCGAGTAACTGAATGTAACTTATGAAAGAATATATCGATTTTATTCTCTCGTGAGAGAAGTCGTGGATCGAGGAATAAAACTTGCAATTTAAACAGTTTTTGCTCTTTATTTCCGTTGAAAGGATTTCTTACTATTTTCTAATTCTATACAATTATAAAGGCCCCCGCTAGTACAGTGGTAAGTATTCGGATTTACAACGCTATAATCAGGGATTTGAATCCCCTCGGTAGGCTCAGCATATAGTCCGATGTGATTTTGCAATTAAAAACACACAAACAAATACAATATTACTTTTTCTTTCATGTTATCTATATAAATATAATGTTATTGTCTGTTATATATTATTTATATAGATACAATTTTCTGTCTGTTGTATGTTATCTTTATGAATATAAAGATACTTTGTGTTGTAGGTTATTTATATAAATATAATGTTACTCTTTGTTGCGTATTATCTATACAAATATAATTTTACTGTTTGTTATACGTTATATATATAATTTACTGTGTGTTGTACGTTAACTACATAAATATAATATACTGTCTGTTTTGTGCTATCTATATATATATACAGGGTGGTCGCTAGAAAAGCAGAAAATTTGAGGGTCAGATGAGATCATGAATAAAATGCATGCTTACTCATTTCTATTTTGATTTCTTTACATCATGAATAAAATGCATTATTTTAATAATTTTGAGCATCTATGAGTGTAATATAACATATGCCTTTAAAAAACTTTGTAAAAGTTATTCTTTGTAAAAATAAATAGCTGTTTGACAAATTTTCCGCTTTTCTAGCGACCACCCTGTATAATAGTACCGTCTGTTGTATGCTATCTGTATAAATATAATAGTACTGTCTATTGTATGTCCATATGCAGGACGTATGGGTCTGAACACAAAATTTCATATGGGTTTTTCACTGGGTTCATGTGGATCAGATAAATGTACATTTGCTGTTTCAGTCTGTTTTGTTTTGTTTTCATTTTGCTGGGCGTTTTTACAATTACATATAATTTACTGTGTGTTGTACGTTAACTACATAAATATAATATACTGTCTGTTTTGTGTTATCTATATAAATACAGGGTGGTCGCTAGAACTCATGTGACGTTGTTCATACACTCATACCAACAGTTAGAGCTGGTGATAACCCATGTGGGGTTGTTGATCTTTAGTTTTTAAGTTTTTAAATTAAATAATCTGAATGTTCATGATTTTTAAGAATGTAATTAATTACTATTAGTTATTAATTAAGATTACTTATTAATTAATATTAATTTTCAATGAGTATTAGTTATTAATTTATTATATACAAAGTCAACTCACAAAGGTGCACATCGGTCATGTATTATGAGCTGCATCACACATATAGCATGACTTATAACACATAGAACACATTTTATGAACAACGATACCCATACGACATTTCTTATCAACTACGCCACTCATAAACCACGTCTTACGAACTACAGCACACATAGGACATATCTTATGAACGAAGACACACATATCACATAGTTTATGAGCTACGAAACACACAGAATATGTCTTACGAACTACGGCACACCTATCACATGGCTTATGATCTCTTGCATACATAGACCATGTCGTATGAACTACGACGCACATGGGGCATCTTGTAAGAGCTACGGCACACAGAATGTGTCATACATTACGGCATAAATACAACATGAGCTATGCATGAACTGTCATGTCATTAGAAGTCTGCACAAACATTAAACACCACCTCGCGGTAAACCAAATAAATGTCGAGATAACAAATCGACAATGCAATATCGTTGCTATATAGCTTGGTATCTAAGAAGTTCTCGGAGTTGATTTTAAAGATAGATCGTGGAGGTCTTTCTAATCTGCACTTTAGACCATCAAGAAAGTAAAGCATTTTGTTGTGTTGTTTTATTTTACTTACATTACTTCCTCACAGAGTTATATATTACCGTGTCAGTATTATGAATTGGACACGCACTACCAGCGTCTGCGTTTCGTAAGAAATATATGGTGAAAATTATACACCCGACACATCTTCTTCTGGTTACAACAACCATAAAAAATGGATATCGGAAAAGAATGTTGTCACATTGTAAAAGTCGTAATTAAGATTTGTGAGAAGGAAATATAAGTAAACAAAATGAGTATAGAGGGCGCTACCTACGTGATAGACCTCGTTCAACCTGAAGATGCGCTGTATATTTTTAATGAAGACACAGTGTATGTATGTAAGTGGAGATTTAATTAGAATACACGAAGTGGATTTTGTTTATAAGAAAGACATACTTAGTATGCTTTATTAATTATAAAATATTGATAGTGCAAATAATGAAAATACGGGAGAAATATTTAGAATTAGGATACATTTAGTGTACTTTGTTATGAAAACTAAGTACAGTTATCTACAAACATAAATTAATTTAGGTCTCTAGATGGTGACATAAGAAGGAATAAACATACCCTTATCATTCATAAGAAGAAAGTGTTTCGTTTCTAAAGATACTTTGAATGATTATTGTTTATAAGAGATACTTTCAATATTTACTATTTAATTGTATACTTTGAGTGCTAATTCTTTATTAATGTACTTTGAGTGTTTATTTTTTACTAGGATACTTTCAGTAGTTATTAGGGTACACTAACTGTTATTAGAATACATTGAGTGTTTATTGTTTATTAGGATACATTGAGTGTTTATTGTTTATTAGGATACATTGAATGTTTATTGTTTATTATGATAAATTGAGTGTTTATTGTTTATTATGATACACTGAGTGTTTATTGTTTATTATGATACATTGAGTGTTTATTGTTTATTATGATACATTGAATGTTTATTATTTATTAGGACACACTGAGTGTTTATTGTTTATTAGGATACATTGAACACACTTGAAAATATACTAGTTATTTAATTTCTTTATGAGACCACTCTGAGTGTGTTTTAATATAATATCATTCTAAGTACATCGCACCTTTTAAAATAGTTGCTTTTTACGATAATTAAAGTGCCGCTTAATGTAATGTGATTCCAGGTGAAGTACTGTGTTTAGTACCATGTTGTATCGTGTGATTATTTAAAGTGCCATTTTATAGTATCACGACGATGATGTAGATTTCGAGCATAACGTTCATTTCAAAGTATCAGGATGATGTAGATTCTACATATGAAGTTCCATTTCAAAGTATCACGATGATATAGATTCTAAATATAAAGTGTCATTTCAAAGTATCATGGCGATAAAGATTGTAAATATGAAGTGCCATTTCAAAGCCTAACGATGATATAGATTATAAATATAAAGTGTGATTTCAAAGTCTTACGATGATGTAGATTCTAAATATAAAGTTATATTTCAGAGTATCATGATTGTGAGATCAGGCTAACAAAAGGTGGAACTTTGCGTGGGTGAATACTTTTGGAAGACACTGTATATTAACGTATTCGCGCAGCTACCAGTGTCTTATCGCTGTGTTTGCAGGCGCACAAAAAAAAAGTGGATTTCGATATCCGTAGTGGGCAGAGCACTGATAGCTTATTGTGCAGCTTCGCGCTTAACAACAGACAACCACACAAAAATCGCTCTATTTACTCATATTTATAAACAGTTTATGAGGTGTGAATATTACTGAAAGTATTTTTAAGAAAAGTAACGATACACCGTTTAAAAATTGACCATTACTACCGTACTGTGTGTATTATCCATCAGCAGTGTGTTAATAACAACAGTATCACACTGTTGCTCGTAATGTTGTAGGCCTGAGCTTCTTCACTGAAACAATATTTTCATTAATTGTTTGTTTTATCCCCAGGGTTGTTTTTTGTTATTGTTTTTGATCTACGTTTTAATATAATAGCCGGAGAATTGTTTTTTCCTCAATGCTCAACAAACCTTTAATGAAAGAAAGTGATATTCTCTAATTTCCTGCACTGGGTATTAACTCTCTAACATTGGTTTCAGAATATCCAGTTATCTAATTATATCGATCTCTATTATTAAATTAAAGTGTCATCAACAATAATAAATGGGCGTATCCGTGTGTATGTGACAGCAATCGCTCTAAGAACTTGGCAATCTGAAATTATGTGCCTGTACTAAATGGACCCTGAGAGTGTGCAACTGAGTATTATTACTTATATTATCCACACATGTCCAATAGTATACCAGTTAGATTAACAACTAATATATAGAAAAGCCAGTGCGTTTTGGAAACACTGCATAACAACAATAGTTTTTATATGATATCACATAGCAACAAAAGTATAACCTATTACTGTTGCTAGTCTATGCAGTGAAAGTATAAAATTAAATGTCCAGACAATGAAACTGGAAAAATATTTGCTGATTTCCTAACTAAGAGACCCTACTGATTAAAGAGGCTTGTAACAAAAAAAAATTTAATTCACAAACGATTTTAAGTCTTCGGATTTACAAAACTAAAATCAGGGTTTTGATTCCCCTCGGTGGACCAAACAGATGGCCCGATGTGGCTTTGCTTTTAAAAAACCGCACACACTGATAAACGATTTAAGTTTAAAATTAAATCAGTGTTTTAAATATTATGATAAATTTTATACACTTAGTAAAATATTTTATCCAACTAACCAGTGCAATACCAGATTGCACTATAAGCTCCTAGAAACCCATCTCTATAAACTCACACGATATTCAGTAACATAATTTTCTCGGCCTGAAGTAATGCATATTTAAAACCACTACAGTACGAAATAAATATTCAATTAATTACAAAAAAAACTAGTACGAATTAAACCAAACTGGCTTTTCTTCCTCACATCTTACTGGGATACTTGGGAAATCGAGTCACTTAAATATATGCTTTTATAAATGAAATGATTTATAAACGGATTTACTTTTGGTTATCTCGGCATAGCCAGATGGTTAAGGTACTCGAATCCTAATGCGAAGGTTGCAGATTCGAATCTCAATCACACCAAATATGTTCACCCTTTCAGCCGTTGGGGAGTTATAACGTGACGGTCAATCCCACTATTCGTTGATAAAAGAATAGCCCAAGAGTTGGCAATGGGTGGTGATGACTAGTTACCTTTCCTCTAATGTTACACTGCTAAATTAGGGACAGCTAGGGCAGGTAATTCTCGTGTAGCTTTGCGCAAAATAAAAACAAAAAAATGTTTTTGACGATGACGTCAATATCAAAGTGAGCTACTGTGATGTGACTATAAGTATAACGCCTGATAGCGCGAGCGCACGTGCTATCGTTGAATTCTGAATCGTTCCTGCGATTACCATATTTTACCTTACCGCGCTGACTCTGTTTAAATTTGGCAAGTAGAACTCCCTATAAAAAAATTGATCGAACAGCATAACACACTGGTGTTGACGAGCGAAACCAGTTTTTGTCAATTTTAACTTGCTAGTTGTTTTTTTAACACCTTTAGTCTTGAGAATATGATAATGGTGATACTGTTTATTTAAAGAGGGATGCTTAAAAGGAAAGTTGGTGAAGGTACTTACGATTTTTTGTGACTATCAATGAAAATAAAGAAATGTTTATACTTAGGTAAAAAAAAAGTATTGTAACATGATATGTCACTTACTCATATCTGAAACTGTGAGCTACTAAAGCAAGCAATGTTGTTGTGGCTCCCGACGTCAATCATTGTATATAATAATTTCTAAAAGTTGCGACTGGACATAAATGTTTGTTCGTTTCAGAATTTCGCAAGAGGATTGCCAGCAAATACTTGTCCCTAATTTTAATCTGATAGACTTGGAAGGAAGGTGGCTAGTCAACAGCACCCTCCACCAACTCGTGGGTTACTCCAATCCGACTGAAAACTAGGATTTGCCGGTCACTCTTATTACTCACTAAGTGCATGCTTATTACTTCTGGACACAAATAACGAATCCCAGGATTCATAGACCAATCAGGCTTACTGTTAGGTCATGTCTAGTCAGAATATCAAAAGTCACGTTACACGGTGCACATTGCATTCGTTTTTTAAGGAATTTGTATAATATTCAAGATGGCTGACGTTTTAAATCGATTCATTTTTGAGATGTCAGAGAGACATTTGCATCGATGCATTAGACTGCTTGGACAAGAAGACATTTACAAAAATAAATGTATTTCTAATAACTGTCAACTCGCCTCTGAATATTTTTTACAAGTTGACAAATCCGTCTATCTTCCAAAGCCACAGATTAATTGTAGTTTGTTTGTTTTGTTTCTTTGAATGGACACATTTGACATATAATCTGTGTTTGATGACTAGTTGATTGGGTGGTAATTATTGTTTGTTATGTACCGTGTTTGTCAAGAAAAATAGAGGTTTGAATTAACTTCTTTTTTGTTTTTAAAGATTCATCTAAATCAAAATTTTGAGAATCTGCCTTCGTATGCCTAGTGGCGAGAACTGGTTGATTAGGTATATTTTATCTTTCTGTTTTAAAAAAGTTCAAATAAATTTATTTATGAAGCATCAATCTTTGACTGAATTAATTTCAAGATGAAATGTGTTTACTACAACGTGTTATAGTGAAGTCTAAGTCAGAATCTTTACTGCAGCGTGTTATAGTGTAGTCTAAGTCAGAATGTTTAGTACAACGTGTTACAGTGTAGTCTAAGTCAGAATGTTTACTACAACGTGTTATGGTGTAGTCTAAGTCAGAATGTTTAGTACAACGTGTTACAGTGTAGTCTAAGTCAGAATGCTTACTGCAATGTGTTATAGTGTAGTCTAAGTCAGAATGTTTACTGCAATGTGTTATAATGTAGTCTAAGTCAGAATGTTTACTGCAACGTGTTATAGTGTAGTCTAAGTCAGAATGTTTACTGCAATGTGTTATAATGTAGTCAAAGTCAGAATGTTTACTACAACGTGTTACAGTGTAGTCGAAGTCAGAATGTTTACTACAACGTGTTATGGTGTAGTCTAAGTCAGAATGTTTACTGCAATGTGTTATGGTGTAGTCTAAGTCAGAATGTTTACTGCAATGTGTTATAATGTAGTCTAAGTCAGAATGTTTACTACAACGTGTTATGGTGTAGTCTAAGTCAGAATGTTTACTGCAATGTGTTATAATGTAGTCTAAGTCAGAATGTTTAGTACAACGTGTTACAGTGTAGTCTAAGTCAGAATGTTTACTACAACGTATTATAGTTTTGTCTTAGTCAGAACTAAAATATAGCATTGCTATCAACACGTATTCCTTTCTTTTTAAAGCGGCAGGGCCAGGGTTAGAATCGCGATGCATCTCCACACTTCGGAAATTGATGCAAATTGTTTGTTTGTTTTTTCTCGTCAGAAGATGAAAATCAGGATTTGATGATGGCTGCGCAAAAATCCTGGATATCTCTTCTTTAACCTGGATATCTCTTCTTCAAGAACAGATGTCGCACATGGAGCAGTTCGGTTTGAATGTTACGGTCTTATTTAATGAAGAAACAATTCATATAATACAACTTTAAACAATTAATATAATACAACTTTAAACAATTCATATAATACAACTTTAAACAATTCATATAATACAACTTTAAACAATTCATATAATACAACTTTAAACAATTAATATAATACAACTTTAAACAATTAATATAATACAACTTTAAACAATTCATATAATACAACTTTAAACAATTAATATAATACAACTTTAAACAATTAATATAATACAACTTTAAACAATTAATATAATACAACTTTAAACAATTCATATAATACCACTTTTTGTGTGTTTCTATATTCTTATTGTTCTCTACATTCTACTTAACTAGTCCATGAATGTTCTAGTGTACGAAAGGCCTCTTGGGTGATGACATGAGTCAGTCCATAACATTCTATTGAAAAGCGAGAAAAACATCTGTGGTTTAATGTGGTTTTTGTCACAGTTAGAGAAACTCGTTGGGTTTAGAGTTTAATGAGAAAGACTTAGAGTTGTTGAGCAACTTTGTATCACATTCCTTTCAAATATAACCACTTCATTACGTTTATAAATAATTCTTTTCAAGCCTATTGGTGTATTAACGTGATGTTGTCAGTCTACTGGTGTATTAGCATAATGTACGTTATACAAAATTGTTAAGCCTACTGGTACATCATATATTATGATCTGAATTAGTGTACCGTTATCAGGACACTTTTATTGTTGTGGGTTCCGCGTATATTTAGTGTCGTAGTTATCACATACGTAACTTGTACCCTACGTATAGGTTGTCTTATGGTGTGACTTTTATTCTACTAAACATTAGTGTAACCAGCCAACATCTCGTGAAATTATGGGTCTGATATATATGTGTTTGTGTAGCGTGTTAATCTCATATATATGTGTGTATGTTTATGATGTTTTGGATCTAAAATGTACACGGGTCCGGCAAATGTATGATTTTGTTTGCCTAATAAATGTGTGCTATTATGGTTCTGATAGATGTGTAATCTTATGAGCATATGGAATTTGTGGTGTTATGGGCATAATAAATGTGTCGTGGACTCTGATCGATGTGTGGTACTATGAGTCAGACAGATGTATTACGTAACTGACGAATAAAGGTTATAATGAGTCTGGCTTGGTTTGGTTTATTTTGAATTTCGCTCAAAGCTACACGAGGGCTATCTGCGCTAACCATCACTAATTTAGCAGTGTAACACTAGCGGAAAGGCAGTTAGCCATCACCACCCACCGCCAACTCTTGGGCTACTCTTTTACCATCGAATAGTGGGATATTACGAGTCTGACGAATGTGTTACGTAGCTAACGAATACGTCATATGAATAAATACGATAATTCACGTCGTTTAATGGCTTTATTCGATTAGGGCCAGATCAATGCTACTTTTACGAAAACTGACAGATTTGTTCACGCTCTGCACAAAGTTCCCTTGCGAGCGCGAGACCTGACACGTAATCGCTATAAGATTAAATCTTCATTTGCAACAACCCTGCTATTCACGAACATGACAGTAAGCTTTAAATATACGTATATACTACTATAGAGTTATCCGTGTCTCAGAACACTTCCAATGTGTTCGCCTTCCTGGTTGTCTCGTTGACGCTTCTGTGCCAGGCTCCGTTCCGCTCGGTGAAGCACGGACAGGATAAGTGATTATCCGAGACGGGACCTCTTCTTTCGGAGATCCGATTAGCACGAAGTTGACCGGGTTTTAATATGTAGATTATTGTACTCCAGATTATGTTATCTTATAATGTCGAAAACAGGAAGTTTCATTTTACTGAGTTGTTTGGTTTTCGAAACTTTTGACTATAACTGCTTCAGTACGTAATATAATAATCCTGGCGCTGTTAACGCAGCGACTTATGTTGTGCGAACGACACGAATGTGTCACTCTCAGAAACATTGTTTGAATTTATGTAACGTACAATAAAACATTATAAGAGAATCCAGCAATATAGCATTCCAACTAAGTTAGTATTCCTCTGGTGATATTCTAATAATAAGCACGTAACAACAATATCGTATTATCGAAACCATTACAATGCCTCGCAAAGGTGCTAAACGCTTATGTTAGTTCATAATCCTGTGTCATATGCCTATATTGTTTTTACAACTGGTTTTAAGCTCCAAAATTGTTCTGAATGTGTGGTGCTAAACACATAAGAGAAGACAATCTGGAGTTGTCGTCTTTGTTTATTGTTAAGTACAAAGCTATACAAAGGGATATTTGCACTGTGCCAATTACGGATATCAAAACCCAATTTTTAGCGTTATAAGCCATCAGGATATCTGAAGTTTCGGTATAAACTTAGCCAGAAATTTGGATATTTCATCGCAAAAAAAGAACCAGAAGTATCAAAATAAGAACAACGTTTATATTTACAAAATGTTACATCAAGGAGAGCCACAAAAGAACTCAAAGATCTAGTTCATTGACATCTGAATCTCCAAACTCAAGAAAGAGCATCTGTTAATTTCGAATAAAAAAGTGTTTTTACATATATTTTTTAATATACTGGTTTCTCTGTCTTTTCAAAGTTGGTAAACGAAAACCTGAATTCTCAGAAGTCAACTCTGGCTTGCCACAAACATTCCCTTTGGGACTTGTCCGTTTCTTTTCTGTACAGTAGAAACTGTTACTTAAAAGTTGGTCAAAGAAAACCTGAAATTTCAGAAGTCAACTTTGGCTTGCCACAAACATTCATTTTGAGACCTGATCTCTTCTTCATATCTGGTCAGCATACTGGAAGATCCTGGAGTGACACAATGCACAAGTATCTCACATATGCCAATAGGAGCATTGGAAGGTCAACAAGAATTCACCAAACGCCTCTTTCAGTAGGATATATATAACAGTTCATCCAACTAGGTACATCTTGTGGGGTTTTGTCTCTCAGATCTCAACCGACTAGATATCTGTTTCTTTGTGCTTAGAAATGCAAACAGGAAATTTCTATATTAGAACTCTGTTACATTTATGGGTCTTGTGATGAACCGAAGAATAACAATATCTGAACATGGTGAGCATGTAAAAAAGAATCCATTGTAGATGACACAGCCAAGAAAGTTCAGTGAAGGATTTCCATAAATAAGATGAGAGAAGCAGTGAAGTTATTACCAGATTGAAGTATGGGATCCACAACTTCAGTAATGCTAAGAATAGCAACACGAGTAGCCAAACCAACAGCCTGGGATACTCTGGACATGTGAATTGGATGGAATTGCTATAGAATAAAGGATCCAAGACAACGAAGAACCACTCAGATCAATCATGACTATATCTAATCCACGACATTAGCACTAGATAGAGGAAGCAGTAATACAAAGACTAGAACTGGTCAAGTCATGGGTTAGTGAGGTCAAGATAGATGAAGTGGAGTGAAATCCACTGAAAACATCAAGAGCATTAAATGGGTATTGAATGTGATAATAGGTTACATACAATGAGAATTTGCTTCAGAATGTGAAGGAACAGGTCATGACAGGTCAACGCAAGGTCATGAAATAATACACAAACATAGAACGATATGAATACTGCATATAATAGGCCAATTTGCAAAAGTATGACTACAAGAGCATGCATCATATGGATAAATTTTCATCTAGCCAGAGGATAAAACTCAAAAATCCAATTCACTTAGAAAAGAATGTGCGACATACGAAAGCACACTTGTCTGATTTATCAGCAACACTGAGAACCATAATAGAATTATATACTTCTAACAGAACCAGAAATCTTATCAGAAGATTAAAAACAGGTTTTGTCCATAAAATGTGGTCATTATGTAACCGGAGACAGGTTTTGTTCAAATAACGAGGATTAAAAACCTTTCAAAGACCGGAAGTTTAGACTAAACTTGTTAGATAACACTTGAAACATCTAAATGACTCTCTATATAAATATAAACACATTCTCAATTTCATTTATCTATTCCCCATTACAGACAAAGTTATTAAAAATAAAATTCAAATTTTAGTTACTCCATTTGTGCTTGATTTGACTACAGGACCACAAGACGCACTGGATAAAGAGTCACATACAAACACTGGATAGAGAGTCAATACACATATTGAATAGAGAGTTAATACACATATTGAATAGAGAGTCACATTACAAACACTGGATAGAGAGTCACATACAAACACTGGATAGAGAGTCACATACAAGCACTGGATAGAGAGTTACATAAACACTGTTTAGAGAGTCACATGCAAATACTGGATAGAGAGTCACATACAAACACTGGACAGAGAGTCACATACAAACACTGGATAGAGAGTCACATACAAACACTGGATAGAGAATCACATACAAGCACTGGATAGAGAGTCACATACATACACTGGATAAAAAGTCACATACAAACACTGGATAGAGAGTCACATACACTCACTGGATAAAGTCTCAATTCTGCTTACACCGAGAGTCACAATTACAGTCACATATAAAGTCACAACTACATTCCTACCAAGAATTTATCAATAACTTCTGACGACTTTTAACACTGGTGGCGGTGAGCACATGACAAATAACCCGTTAAGTTGCTTCATCCCGAACAACAAGGAAAGATGAAAACAAGAATGATTTGCTTTCAACAAACAAACCGATACTACATTATATCAGATGCACTTACTACCGACATTAAACAGTACACCAGGGGAAAGGAATAGTGAAATATTATTCTTACAGACAGAACTGGTGTACACGAGGAGTTTGTTGGGTTTTTGCGGTATAGATCAGAGAAATAAACACGTGTTGTTGTTTTTCCTCGTCTGATCTAAAGTCAGCAGAACAAAAGGATAAAATATATAGCCCAGTTCATAGAGGCTCATGATTCGTCGTGATGTCTGTCATGAATGTTTATGATGTATCATGATTTCGGAATGGCTAATGATTTTTAAAAAAGGAAGTCAAAACAGTTCGTAGTGGTTTCGTAGTGATAAGCTTCACAAAGAACTTTGTTGACCACAGAGAATCGAACCTCGGATTTTTGCTCTGTAAGTCCCTAAACCGAAACGGGACAAAAATGAAGAAGGAGATTTTATGCGTGAAAAGATTAGAGAAAGAATTTCTACAGTATTTCGTTATGTTAACTGTATTAATCGCTAAATTTTGGGGTTCGATCACCTTCAACAGAGAATGGATGTTCACAGGCTGTCTGCTTTTAACACCCCCCCTCACTTTTAGTTTATTTTCAAACATATGTTACAGAATGGGCTATGTCCCCCGCAAAGACTGGCCTCAAATTGTAGTGTAATAACCCTTCAAGCTTACTACCAGTAAGCTAACAGAGTAATGAGAAGGTATATGATTAGTAGAAACCACGATAACCCTTTGACTAACATCGTGTGTCCAAGTAGCTAGACTTAACTGTGACACTAATGTGTGGAGTGTTATGCATAACAACGACACACAAAAAATTACCCCTTGGACTCACAGCCTGGTGACACCAGCTACTAGGCCACGCTCAACTCCGTATTCTAGAGATGTTTTTATCCTAAATATTTAATTATTCTTCATGATAGTCTTATTAAAAAATTAGTAAGTTTGTTTAAAGCACAAAGTTACATAATGGGCTATCTGTGTTTTGTCCACCACGGGAATCGAAACCCAGTTTCTTCTAATGGTGTGAGTCCTTAAATGTACAGCTGTGCAACTGTGGAGCAAAGTAGTTTTTGTTGTTGTTTATTATTAAGCACAAAGCTACACGAAGGAATTTTTTTTTCTGCCCACCACGGGCATCGAAACCCTGTTTCTAGCAGTATAATCCGAGTGACGCTGGTTCAAATCCCTGTCACACCAAATATGCTATCAGCCGTGGGGGCATTGTAATGTGAAGATCAATCCCACTATTCGCTGGTAAAAGAATAGCTCAAGAGTTGGCGGAGGGTGGTGATGACTAGCGGCCTTCCCTCTAGTATTAAACTGCTAAATTAGGAACGGCTAGCGCAGATAGCAATCGTGCAACTTCGCTCGAAATTCAAAACAAACCAATCTTATATTTCTAGCTTTAATGTAATTATTTCTATTGCTATATATAATTATATCCAGAATATGGTACTTTTATATTAATTTATCACTTTTTCAGTTTCTTTAACTGAGGCATAAAAATAGGCATAATTCTTCATGGTAATATATTTGTCCCCCACTAAAACAGCGGAAAGTCTACGAATTTAAAAAGCTAAAATCAGGCGTTCGTTTTCGCCGGGGGACGCAGCACATCGCCCACTTCGAAGTGGCTTTGCTCTGAGAAATCACACACAGAGTAATGTATTTTATTTGCAATGTCGTTTCTAAAAAGACACCTTCTTCTAAAAATAACTAAGTTAAAATAAGATGAATTAGAATCAAACCAATAATTAAGTGGCCCAATTTTTTTAAAGAAAATCACCAATATCATAAATATAGAAGTTGGGTGAATCGTTAGAGTAAACGCACCGTCAGATTACAATCAGGACAGCTGTCCACTGATAATCCTTCACTGGCTTTGTTGAAAGAATAAAACGAAACGAATTAGTATAATCATGCTTTGTTAATCTTTTTCACGAGTCATTTTATGCACTGAGAGAGAAGAGCAGATACATTAAACGCTTAACAACTGTTATCAGAGAGTCAATTTATATCAGCTTTGAAATGATTGGTTGTGCTATCAATTATCGAGAGACAGCTGGGCGCACGTAGCACAACGGTGACGTACGTGTGGCTCAAGCGCGTTGGATTTTGGAGGAAAGAAAAAGTGAATTCCCTCTGAAGTTCTGCTGGAGTAGATTTTTTCTTGGCTTTCACTGAACAATTACTGTCATAAGTGAGCAAGACTATAAACCTTTAGTCTGTTTCATTCTTGCACGAGGTTTATGTTTAAAACATCTGCCGTCGCGTGTTGTTCAACTTGGCCGCAATCTCCTAAATCCTGTGGTTGACTGTTGTATGTGGGCAGGTGTAAATATCCTTCGTGTCAACCATGTGCGGCTCTTATTCCATAAAACCCAAGGGTGTCTAGGCCTAATCTGTCCTTTATTCAGTACAGATAAGTACTGTGATTTTATGATGGCCCAGACAGTCCTCAACCTGTAAAGAAAAGAGTGATCATAGTTTAGAAATGGTGACCAGTTGGATTTTATAACTCCTATCAAGTTTTGTTCCGAAGTTTTCTTTTACGATGCCATCGCTACCAACTGTTTGTTCTGCTCGTTATCTGAAGCTGGGGTTTAAGATTTTACTTTCACCCTTACGTGGAAGTACTGATTTATTTTCTTTGTTTCTTATGTTCGTTTGTTATTGAGCACAAAACTGCACAATAAACGTCACAAGTGTTTCAGCGTTATAATCCCTTGTACTTACCAATGAGACACGGGGGAAGAAGGGGGAGGCATGCGAAAATAATGACGTATTATTGTACAGCGTATAACACAGCTGTAAAGGGAGTCTTATGAGCTTACATCACTGAAATAACGCCCGAGAAAATCAGATGGTTAGGGCGCTGGACTCGCGATGTGAAGTTATTGATCTTATAATTCAGTGAATGTGTGAGTGTGTACACTACTTATCTAATGATTCAGTGAGAGTTTCATTGTGTACAGTACTTATCTAATGATTCAGTGAATGTTTCATTGTGTACACTACTGATCTAATGATTCAGTGAGTGTTTCATTGTGTACAGTACTTATCTAATGATTCAGTGAGTGTTTCATTGTGTACAGTACTTATCTAATGATTCAGTGAGTGTTTCATTGTGTACAGTACTTATCTAATGATTCAGTGAGTGTTTCATTGTGTACACTGCTTATCTAATGATTCAGTGAGTGTTTCATTGTGTACACTGCTTATCTAATGATTCAGTGAATGTTTCAGTGTGTACAGTACTTATCTAATGATTCAGTGAGTGTTTCATTGTGTACAGTAATTATCTAATGATTCAGTGAGTGTTTCATTGTGTACAGTACTTATCTAATGATTCAGTGAGTGTTTCATTGTGTACAGTACTTATCTAATGATTCAGTGAGTGTTTCATTGTGTACAGTACTTATCTAATGATTCAGTGAGTGTTTCATTGTGTACAGTACTTATCTAATGATTCAGTGAGTGTTTCATTGTGTACAGTACTTATCTAATGATTCAGTTAGTGTTTCATTGTGTACAGTACTTATCTAATGATTCAGTGAGTGTTTCATTGTGTACAGTACTTATCTAATGATTCAGTGAGTGTTTCAGTGTGTACAGTACTTATCTAATGATTCAGTGAGTGTTTCATTGTGTACAGTACTTATCTAATGATTCAGTGAGTGTTTCATTGTGTACAGTACTTATCTAATGATTCAGTGAGTGTTTCAGTGTGTACAGTACTTATCTAATGATTCAGTTAGTGTTTCATTGTGTACAGTACTTATCTAATGGTTCAGTGAGTGTTTCGTTGTGTACAGTACTTATCTAATGATTCAGTGAATGTGTGAGGGTGTACTAAATTAAGGCATAAGTATCCCTTAATTATAACATCACTGAACTGTGTTAACTTGACAGTTTAACCTAATCCAAAATAACGTCATTCAAACCAGACTTCATGGAAGCTTGCCTTGAGACGACAATCGTCAACCTTTGTTTTATACGGTAACTATTCCAAACATAAAGACTTAAGGACGCAGGTAACCCTCGTGTTGCTTTGCGCGAAATTCAAAACAAACAAAGACTTAAGGAAAGTGGCTCTAAATATTCTGTAGGGGTTCATGGTTCTTTTTTTAAAAGTTGCTGAGTTTTTGAAATGATTAAAAAAGTCATTAGGGCTAATCCGTATAAATATAATAGTGGTGTCTATTGGATCTCTATATAAATATTTCGCTCTCGACTTGATGGATTTTTACCAAATATAGTATGGAAGTTCATTTGAGAGATATATATAAATTTTAAGTTTTGTGTTTTGTTGTTTATATGAGTGTATTTTTTGTTTTCACCCACCACTTCACCCCTTTCTCCCTTAACCTGTTCAGTGCTGTAGACGAGATAACTCGTCAAAGCCGACCGGTAACACAGTGCCGAGGACAAGTTAATTCGTTTTTAATAATACCTAAATTCCAGGCTAGATGTCAGCACCATACATGTATATGACCTACTTACACGTTGTTTCACTTTTGATCCAAAATGGCGTCACGAAAAAGGTACAAAATGAAGAAGCATTAGAGTTGTATTGTAGTAGCTGAAGTACTTGGCAGTCAACAGATTAAAGGACCTTCACCAAATTTAACGTAAACGTTTATTGCTTCTATTCGGAGATATGTGTAAATAAATATGTAATCACACGTTTTGTATTTTGCAGTAATTATTGGCATTTTTGAGATTTTTTACAGTAACATATAGAGTAAGCAGTTTTTCATGTCCTAATATAACCTTTCTTTAACGATGAATTTATACCTAACTTCAGTCCAGGAAACAGGTACTCCAGTTAGTCTATAATAGATTTTGTGAAACTGGTTAATTCTCCTGTTACCAGGATGTCAAATGGATGTATTTTATGCTTACCTTTTATTCTCTGGCCCGGCATGGCCAAGCGTATTAAGGCGTTCGACTCCCGGTCGTACCAAACATGCTCGTCCTCCAAGCCGTGGGGGCGTTATAATGTGACGGTCAACCCCACTATTCGTTGGTAAATGAGTAGCCCAAGAGTTGGCGGCGGTAGGTGATGAACAGCTGCCTTCCCTTTAGTCTTGGCCCGGCATGGCCAAGCGCGTAAGGTGTGCGACTCGTAATCCGAGGGTCGCGGGTTCGCGCTAAACATGCTCGCCCTTTCAGCCATGGAAGCATTATAATGTAACGGTCAATCCCACTATTCGTTGGTAAAAGAGTAGCCCAAGAGTTGGCGGTGGGTGGTGATGACTAGCTGCCTTCCCTCTAGTCTTACACTGCTAAATTAAGGACGGCTAGCGCAGATAGCTCTTGAGTAGCTTTGAACGAAATTCACAAAACAAACAAACTTTTATTTTCTTTGCCCATGAAAAAAAAAATTAAAATTTTTATCAAATATTGTAAACGTTTTTTTTAACAATAAAATGACATACACTAGTGCCATGAAACAACATCACACATGGGTGCATAATGCACCCATTTAAAAATCAGCAGGAATACCCATCTCACCCATAAAGATGTTGATGCATTGAAATAAGCTATTTACACTCACGTGGTAGATGTTTTAGGGCTGGAATCAGCGAGTTCGAGTCTTCCACAAATCAGACGTAATGAAAGTTTGGATTACAATAAACCAACATTAATTTCCTGATACATCTTTTTCCTCTTCAACTTCCCCCCTCCTTTCAATTTTTTTTTTTAAATATTGACGAGCGTGAACAAGAGTGGAACAGCCATCGTATATTTTAGGAATAAAACATGTTAACTACGTGGTCATGTGTAGATATATTTGAATTCGTATAAAGAAATATAATTGGACAAAAGTTTGAACATACAAAAAAAACAACAACACGCTTCTTTGATTACATAGAAAATTTTAAAGGTTTTTTTTTTCACAGTCCTTTACAACTGTCTTCCGCTGGTACAGCGATAAGTCTACGGATTTATAACGCTTAAATAAAGAGTTCGATTTCATTCTGTAGACTCAGCAGATACCCTGGTGTGGCTTTGCTATAAGAAAACAGACAGGCAGACATTTTTAGTTCTAGTTTTAACTGACAATATTTTTTTTTGTTTTTATTTTTAACCCAATATGGAGAACTAAATACAACAGGGAATAGGCTTTCACTGCTAAATTAGGCTATAAATATTTAAAAATCATATTATTTAATAGAATACTTCAGAAACTGAAGTTGGAGTCGTACAACAGTTATTGTGTTTGTATTTTCTTACAGCAAAGCCACATCGGGCTATCTGCTGAGCCCACTGATGGAATCCAACCACTAATTTGAGCGTTGTAAATGCGGAGACTAGTGGGGAGCCGAGAAAAAAAAAGACATAAACTGGTTTTTAAAGATTTGTTTGTGTGTGACACTAACTAGTCGAAGTTCTTGTAAAGTTTACTCACTTTACAACTAAAAAAAATCGAAAGCGAGATCGATTACTTTACATTCAGATGTAACCACGCCTCGTTCCTGGAATCGTGGCTTTTTTAACTCCCTTTGGCTGACATCTTTCGTTTTACTTTCGAACTAAAACCACCTTAAAATTGCTGCTAAATGCGTACACAGTTTCAACTCGAGATTGTTTATTTTTTTTTAATTTCGCGCAAAGTTACACGAAGGCCAGCCGTCCATAATTTAACAGCGTAAGACTAGAGGGAAGGCAGCTAGTCATCACCACCCACCCCCACCCCTTACTTTTTATCATCAAATATAATGCCCCCACGGCTGAAAGGACGATAATGTTTGGTGTGACAGGGATTCGAACCCTCAACCCTCAGATTACAAGTTGAAAGCCTCAACTCTGGGTAGATATTTTATATCTTAGCGGAGAATCAGAACATTCCCGAAACAGCAATACCAACTGTAAAGTCAAACTGATTGTTAGATCATAAGAAACATTTTATTTCAACCAAACCAAAGCTCTTTCCTAAGTTAGAACATCTTTCATCGACAAAAAAGGTTGTACAACTAAATATTTAAAACTTTCGATGTAGAACTCAAAGTTCTAGAATCTTCTTTTATTAATTCTCTTATTAATTTTTTTTTATCCACTAAGTCAGAAGTTAAGTCATTTCCCGTAATTTTCTAAAATAAGTGTAAACAAAGGTTGTCACACTAAACTTGTATCGTAGACGATCTAGTGACGCCTGTATTCGTTGTTTCATCGCAACCCCACATAATGGACGACCTAAGCTGGGTCTCGAACTTTTAATTTTAGTACCGTCAATACATATTCTTAATTCTGACACACCAGGGGCACCAAATGCTAAGTCTAAAAGAACTGGTTGCATGTTTATGGACTTTTGTTTTCAGTATAACTTGGAACTAACCACAGCTTTGTGGTGGTCTTATGTTTAGTTTAGTCTCTGGTTTAGTTAGATAACCACTTTGTTCAATCATTTGCAAGAGTATATTAATCAGAGATCTAGTGTTTTCCGTTATTTGTTGAAGTTTTCGCAAAGTTACTAGAAGGCTATTTTCGCTGAGTGTTCCTCATTTTGAAGTGACAGACTTTATGAAAAGCAGTTAGGAAACACTTGAGCTACTCTAATCGAAGAGAGGGATTTCACCGTCACTCTTATAACGCATTTACTGTCCCAAAGTTTGTAGCGCGATTTCCATGTTTTTGTCTTTCTTTATTAGTTGATCTACAGTCCTGGCCGTTAACCACTAGGCTACATCCGCTCTAAGAAGATCAATTTTGTTAACTCGTAAAACAATCTTTCTTAAATAGCTAGAGCATGCGCTGTGGAAAATGAAAACCTGAAAAAGTCTGTAAATCAATTCATACATATAAATAAATATAGATTAACAATCCTAAAAAAAATAATTCTGCTACCTGTGCTTCTCATGTAACCCAAATGACAGCGCCCTCTAGTTTTGTGTAAAATGCGCAGCTTTTATCTTTCCACCTGTGGAAGACTCTTAAAAATATATGTTTATTTTCTTTATTTTCATGTAAGAGTGCTTAATTCAATATAGTATAGTCTAGAGATAACTATTGTTAGATACTGTTGAGTCTAAAGAGAAGACTTTCCACCAGATAGCAAAACAACAATAAACACTAAAATATCAAACTGGACTCAAATTGTAAAAATGGCGACAAACTAAAATATACTGAACTTACATTACTATCTGATGTCATAAAACATATTGAACTTACATTACTACCTGATGTCACAAAACATTGAACTTACATTACTATCTGATGTCATAAAACATACTAAACTTACATTACTATGTAATGTCATAAAACATATTGAACTTACATTACCACCTGATGTCACAAAACATTGAACTTACATTACTATCTGATGTCATAAAACATATTGAACTTACATTACTACCTAATGTCATAACACGAAAGTACATTAAACTTAACCTGCCACTAAATGGTATACTAAAATATATGACCAGGTGGTTAAGGCACTCGACTGGTAATCTAAGGGTCGCGGGTTCGAATCACCGTCACACCAAACATGATCGCTTTTTCAGCTGTGGGGCGTTATAATATTACGGTCAACCCACTATTAGTTGTTAAAAGAGTATCCCAAGAATTGGCGGTGGGTGGTGATGACTAGCTGCCTTCCCTCTAGTCTTATACTGCTACATTATGGACGGCTAGCGCAGATAGCCCTCGTGTAGTTTTGCGCGAAATTTAAAAAAACAAACCAAACTAATATATATTGAAGTTTATGTTACCACTAGATGACCCACTGAAATATGTTAAACTTTACGCTACTGCCAGATAATACAAAGTACTTTGTTTGTTGTTGTTTGTATTAATCACAAAGCTGCAAAAAGGGGCTATTTGTGGTCTGCCCATCACGTGTATCAAAATCCGATTTTTAGTGATATAAATCCGCAAATGTCCCGCTGTGCCACTGGGAGGCATTATTTGTTGTTAAGCACAGAACTTCACAACAGGTATTAAAGCTCCGATTTTAGAGTTATAAGCCCACAGATTACCTGATGAGTCATTGTAAAGTTAAACAATTGGAATTTACATCTTGACCATTTGTAAATTAAGTTCGTCGTTATACTGAAGGCAAGTGTAAAGCACGAGGCGTGGAGCAGTTGCAACTTTAAATGTACGTAAACATGGAGATCAGGGGGAAAAACACAAGAAAAAATTACTGTGCAAATTAAGTTTCGTGTTTTTGTTTTTTTTTACTTTCCTTTTTTTCGATCTACAGCTGAAGCTTCAAGTTACTTTAAAGGTCGTTGTCCACGGACACTAAGTCATAAGCCTAAAGACGATTATTGATTGATGTGAAGTGCCTGTACTTTCTTTTCTCCTCTTTTTCTTACACTCAAACATTTATGATAGGCTTAGAGATAAGGTCCACGATTTCCTCAAGTGTAAATCAAATATAATCAATGAGATAGAAGCAAACTATTAAGCCTTTTATATGCAAAAACGGTTCGTTTGGGTTGAGAAAATATTTTAAATAGAAGAGCGAACAACGTTTCGACCTTCTTCGGTCATCGTCAGGTTCACAAAGAAAGAGGTAACTGACCGGAAGCTGACCACATGTTTGGAAGGGGTTGTGTAACTGAGTGTAGCAATGTAGAGGGCGCGGTTAGATGTTTGAATATATAATTTTATCTATAATATTAATATAGGTATAATGGCGTTCCTTTATATTGGTTTATTTTGGGTTTAAGTTGTTGTATAAGTAAGGCTTCTTTAATTTTGCGTTTGTTTATGTTTGTTTCTTTATTTAGTATTTTAGTGTTTTCTATGGTTATGTTGTGTTTATTTCACTTACAGTGTTCGAAAACGTGTGAAGGTGACTTTTTATGTTCTTTGAATCTGGTTTCCATTTATCTACTTGTTTCTCCAATATAGAAGTCGTAGCAGTTATCACACTGTATTTTATAAATAATGTTGGTGTGGTGTTTGTCAGTGTAGTTCTTACACAGTATAGACCTCAGTTTTGTGCCTGGTTTTTGAATAAATTTAGTATTAACTGGAATGTCATATTTTGTTACCAGTTTTTGCCAAATGTTGGTTATTTGTTTGCTGATGTCAGGAATATATGGTATACAGCAGTATATGGTTTCGTGATTTTTTGATTCGTGAGATATATTTACTTTTGTTGGTTGATTTTGCTTTCTGTCTAGGTGTCTGCATATAATGTTTTCTACGGTTTGTGGAGGAAACTTATTGATGTTGATGAAGTATTGTTTTATTTTGTCTAATTCATCGTTAATTTTATCTGGTGAGCATAGTTTTATGGCTGTGTTTATCTGGTTTCTTAGTATGTTGAGTTTTTGTTTTGTTTCATGTGCTGAGTCCCAAGGAATGTATAGTCCAGTATGGGTGATTTTTCGGTGGATTTCTGTTTTGAATTGTGTATAAGTTCTTGTAATTTTGAGGTTAAGAAATGATATGTGATTGCTTTCTTCCTGTTTACATGTGAAGTTAATGTTGGGATGTATAGAGTTTATGTGATTGAAAAAATTAAGTATGTGTTCTGTAGATTTGAATCCCGCAATTTACATTGCATTACATCCCGGTGGATGTAATGTTGTGTTAATTGCTTGTGTTTCAACTTGTGTCATAAAAATAATGGCTAGAAATGGTGATATTGGGTTGCCCATGCTAAGGCCAATTGTTTGTACATAGGGTTGCTAATTGTTTACTGGGAATGCCTATTGATGGGTGTAGACAAACTTTATGTTCACACAGAATTCACCACGATGAAGACAAACTTCATGTTCAACATATATATATATATATATACACACACATTTTATCTTTAAAATATCACGTTTTAGAGTGTTATTGTGTGAGATCAAGACGTCCAGCGACCATAGAGTTGAACATTAACTTTCACCATTTTAGGGATAATTTTATATTTTTTATCACGTCTTCCATTTTGAGTCAGACACGTCTCCATTTTTAGTCACTATACAATAGATTAGAAAAAAGTAATAAAACATTATTTTTTTGTTTTATCTTCGAAAATAAAAAAAATATATTTAATTCAATTCAAATACATTCAACAGGTTCTTTTGAACAGAAAAAGAAAGCTTCAAAAGACTCTTCTGTGTATCGACATGCCTAACTGGTTAGATGGCACTCGACTCGCAATCTGCTAGTCGCAAGTTCGAATCTCCGTTCCACCAAACATTTTCGTCCTTTCAGCCATGACGGTCAATCGCTCAATTCATTGGTAAAAGAATAGTCGAACAAGAGACGGCGATGGGTGGTAATGACAAGCTGCCTTCTCTCTGGACTTGTACTACTAAATTGGGGATGGCTGGTGCTGATAGCCCTCGTTTAGCTTTGTGCGAAATTCAACACAACCAAACCAAATTATTTTAGGAGTCTCTAATTTCAAATATTGTCATTTACACGAAAATAAAAGCGTCTAAAATTAAACTAACTACCCGGGTAATGGTAACGGTAATGGTAATGAGTCTAGCATATTCTAAAATCAAAAGAACAAACAATTTAAAAGAAACATTTACAAAATAAATACATACGGTTGGTATATCTGAGCTCGTTTTTAAATCTCGTTAGGCGTAATTTAACGTATCAAGATATTAACACGACGTTAATCCTTGAAGTCTCTAATAATTATTACATTTGGTATGAGGGGAGCGAACTGGATTTGTGGGAGATGGAGCCGACGAGCACGGTTCGAATCAATGCTCCAAGCTGTGGATGGGTTATGAGAGTAGCGATCAATCCCGTAGCTTAGGTTGTAGTCGGCGTTGTTGACTGACTGTGCTTCCATCTGGTCAGTAGCACAAAATCAAGGATATGCTGGATAAACTTAGTAGCTTTGTCATAAGTACAAAGTGAAATGCCCCTCAGTGGCGCAGCGGTATGTCTGCCAACCCACACCGCTAGAAACTGGATTTTGATACCCGTGCTAAACAGAGTGGCTTTGTGCTTAATTCCAAAACAATAAATCAAAATATAAATAAATGTAGCATACCACAATTTAATAAACTGTTTAAAATAAAAGAAGATATACTATTTGACTCTTCTCAAGAAGACAAGGATAATACCTTAATGTTTGTCGAACGCCTCCCTAATGTCTCAGCGGCAGGTCCGTAGGCTTACAACGTTAAAAATCGAGTTTCGATACCTCAGGTTGGCAGACCATAAAGAGCATACTGTGCTAACTTTTTATGCAGCAACAATCAAACAAACAAATCACTTATCGGAGAAGACATGTGGATATTTGTAAAGCTGAAACCGAATGTGCAGCTGTCTTATTCAGGAATTTAGGCTGAAAGTACACGCGGCCTTAGAGGCAGGGTGCATCGTATAGATTGTAGATCTTGGTCAGAAGGGAGCACGACGTATCTTTCGTAAGGTTGACGTAAATATTGATTTAACAAAGCCGCCTGGCAACCTGGTTCATACATGGTCCTGGTTTTTATCCACAAGCTGACAAGGATCACAGCAAGAGTGAAGTTGCAAACTGGAGAATAAACACAATAAATGGTCAGGAACTTAGAAAAAAGGTTTATTTTTTATCGCAGTGCAACGTTTTCGATGAATAATAATTAAGAGAACAGAGTGAATTTTTTTAACTGTACCTAGAGAATCAACGTTCGAAGTGCCTTAAGGTATTTGTATGGCGTACGATTGGGCTAAAGCATTCTTAATTTTATCTACTGACCAGAGGAAAGACAAGAAGCAAAAACGCACCCGCCGCAATAAGGGCTATTTTTCTGGCTCTTCAATTGCCTGTCACTTCTATAATCCACCCCAAAACAAAACGCGTTCAGGTAACAGCACTCTCGAATTTTGGATCTTTTGATTTTAAGCCTGGTAGAGAAACTACTAGGTCTAGCTTAGGCCACATCCTAGCGAGAGAAAAAAAGACAATGCTTCACTTATATGTACTTTCGTTTATAAGGACAAACGTATTTTATTCTGCGTTTTGTAAAATTAACCAATTCTTATAAGCTCTTAATACAAAATGGGTTAGAAATAGAAACCCGTGAACTCTTCAACAAAAGTGAAATAGATTAATGTGTAACGAAGAATGTATGAAGGAATGAGAATAGGCAGCGGTTCAAAGTCAAACGTTGTCACATCAGACTGCTCTTCAGCGGCACGCCTGCGGACTTACAAACGTTGTCACATCAGACTGCTCCTCAGTGGCACGCCTGCGGACTTACAAACGTTGTCACATCAGACTGCTCCTCAGCGGCACGCCTGCGGACTTACAAACGTTGTCACATCAAACTGCTCCTCAGCGGCACGCCTGCGGACTTACAAACGTTGTCACATCAGACTGCTTCTCAGCGGCACGCCTGCGGACTTACAAACGTTGTCACATCAGACTGCTCCTCAGCGGCACGCCTGCGGACTTACAAACGTTGTCACATCAGACTGCTCCTCAGCGGCACGCCTGCGGACTTACAAACGTTGTCACATCAGACTGCTCCTCAGTGGCACGCCTGCGGACTTACAAAACTAAAATCCGGGTTTCAAAACACGTAGTGGGCAAAGCACAGATAGCCCATTGTGTAGCTTTGTGCTTAATCACAAAGAATAACAACCACATGAGACTAGACACGGGTTTTCGATTCGTAATCTGAGGGTTACAGGATTGATTCCCCGTCACACCAAATATGCTCGCCTTTTCAGCCTAGGGGGCGTTATAATGTGACGGTCAATTCCATTATTCGTTGGTAAAAGAGTAGGCAAGAGTTGGCGGTAGATGGTGACGACTAGCTGTCTTATATTGCTATATTAGGGACGACTAGCACAAACAAACAACTATATCAGACTATCAAGAGATATCGTCTCAAAATACAGTTGCAATGTGAACAATACCCACAGTTCAAGAGTGTGAATCCTTCCTCACTTAATTAAGCATCTGTTTAAACAGGAAAACAATTTTTTTATATCATGCCTTTCCAATATCAGTCTGGGCTACTAATAACCGTTGTTGTCTGATTAACGCTCAACAGTAGATGTTGCATTTTATTCATTGGGAGACAAAGTGACATCTTTCGAAGACAAATTAATCGTTGTTATCTTTTATTTTATTTGTATTTGTTGTTATTTTTCAATTCTGCACGCGCGCTGTTTTTATAACAAAGACACGTCACGTTGTTTGCTGTGCTCACCAAAGGGAGTCGACCGACCATCTCAGTTTAGCCTGACAAATCCGTAGAGTTGCCGCTGTCCCACTGAGGGGCGGTCAGTTTCGTCCAAAGCTATTTGAGAGTTCTCTATTATAGCCATACCTATTTTCAAGCGATAGACTAAATGGAAGACTAGTCAACATCACTGACCTTCAACCCTTAAGTTACTCTTATTAGGTCGAATAACGAATTTAGACTGTCACTTTTATAATGCACACACGGCCCAAAACAGCGAAGCGTTTTTTGTTTATGGCGTCGTGTTGCGAACCACAAAATTTTAGTACTCAGCCCGACACGCTAACTACAAAACACTTAATCATTCGTAAATACAACTGAAAACGTTTCGTACTAAAATATGCTCCCTCAAAGTGGTTCATGGAGAGGACTTATGACGCAAGAAATCGATTTTCGATACCTCCCGTGGGCAAGGCACAAATAGACCGTTATTTAGCTTTGTTCCAACAAACAAACAGTTGAGCAAACTATTTAAGTAGTTAATAGTTTCAAGCCAACGAAGCCAGTCAACTGCGGCCCCGTTCCTACGGTTCCTGTTCAGTTTCTGCCACAACGGACTCACGCTCTGCATTTTGGCGCTTTGGGTGTGTTATAAGAATGACAGTAAAATCGCACTACTTGGTTAAACAAAATTCTGTCATTTCAAAATTAGGAATGGTTGTAGCGAAGATAATCCTTGAATAACTTTGCTTGGATATCCAAAAACAAACAAACAAACACGAACAAAATAAATAAAACAAACTAGCACAAAGCAACACAATGGGCTATCCGTACTATGTCTATCAGGGGTTCGAAAACTAGTTTCTAGCGTTGTAAGTTCCTAAACATTCCGCTGTGCTACTTGGAGGGGGTAGGTGGGTGAAGGCTTTACTTCAAGTATATATACATGCCACATCACTTGACCAGAATACTTTGCTTGAGGTGACGCTGAGATGAATTACGTGTACAACACGAGTACGGCACACAAATAAGCAGAATTTATCAATTAAACAATTAATGAGGAAATACTTTATAGAAGTGTCTGGAAAATGCACAAGAGTTCTTTATAGTGAAACAAACCATCAGAAGAGAAATCAAATCAATATACTCTTGTTCGTCTGACCGAAACCCGAAGCCACTTATGAGCCTGCTTAGAATGCTGTGTATCATATGTCTTGGACTTATCAAAAGAACACAGTCGTTAAACAAAACTTCTGTTATTCTGGTTTCTTAAAATTTAGGGAATTTTAGGTTCAGATTTTTCTCTTTCAATCCGTGTGTAATAACCGGATCTTACGCTTTGCGCTGCATTCCGTTTACTAACAAAAGCATTACAACAAAGTTACTAATTGATCCACCAGGAGAAGACACTTCAGATTTAGTTTGTTTGAAATTAAGCACAAAGCTACACAGTGGTCTATCTGTGCTCTTTCCACCACAGGTATTGAAACCCGGTTGAGAGCGTTACAAGTCCTCGAACATACCGCTGTGCCACTGGCGGGCCACACTGAATGGCTTTTGCTGTTGTTTTGGTGATGTGTTTACTTCATGGATCGAACTCCGAATTATGCTAGTATAAGTCTTAAGGATTACTGATGAGTGCTAAGCACAGAAGATGGGGGACAACTGAGAAATATTCCCCTGTATTGGAATCTCAAAATGAGAAATAATAAATACAGTTTCTGTTTTAAAGTTTTGTGAGAATTTCTATATAACTTAACATTGATGTGTCCTCATCTCAGCTGGAAGTTAAAAGTAATGTCTTCATCTCATATGGAAATTACTTGGAAGTGCTTTCTGCAAAGATACGTGGTACGTAACTTGAACTCTCGGTGGATTTAGCATATAGCCTGATGTGGCTTTGCTAAAAGAAAACACACATACGTAATTTCAGATTGTACAATATAATTCAAAATTTTAATTATTTGGTTTTAACACAAAACCACACAGTAGAGGGTCTGTGTTCTGTCCAAATCAAACACTGGATTTTAGTGCTGAACATCTATGAACTTACAGCTCACTCATCATTTCACGAGTTCGAAATGAAAAATTAATTCCTAGAGAGCACGATAGGGATAATTTAATTTGTAATGACAAAATAAAAACAAGAGTGCGTGGTGTGCGATGCAAGACGTTATATTATACAAGATCAGAAAGAAATATGGGTTAATTTTAGAATACTACGATATGGGGAATAGAGAATTTCTACAGTGATGAGAGATATAAAATTAAGTTTACAAATGTAAGATGTAAAAGAGTAAATGTGAAAATGATAAACTAAAGGTTCGTCGAAAAAGTATGGTTTGCAGATTTCGTGCTTTTATAAAAGTGTCTTCTGAAAGGTTATTTTTATAGAAGTAAAGATGCGAGAGGATAGATTTGTAATGATTCTTTATGTTTAAAGATCTGAGAAGCTAAATATTATTTGCAGTAAGAAACGTTAGTCCTATGTTGTTTAAATAACATGAGAATAATTCTCTAATAGTAATTTCTGAGAGGTTAATTCTAAAGAAGAATGACACGAAAGGAGGACTACATATACCTCATTAATTAGCTTCACATGACCAGATGGGTTAAGATGTTCGAATCCCCCTCACACCAAACACGCTCGCACTTTCAGCCGTAGGGGCGTTATAATGTTACAGTTAATCCCATATTCATTGGTAAAAGAGTAGCCCAAGAGTTGGCGGTGGGTAGTGATGACTAGCTGCCTGCCCTCTAGTCTTACACTGCAAAATTAGGGACGGCTAGCGGTGATAGCCCTCGAGTAGCTTTGCGCGAAATTCACAACAAACCAAACCAATTTATAAAACTATGATAATGGAAGCTAATTCACACAAGTGGATGATGGATGCTATTTTACAAATATATATATGTATATACATACAAAACACATCCAAACTACTAAACGTTTTAAAAGAGAAATAACACCAGTTTGTTCATTGTTGTTTTTTTCTTACTACTTAACACCCAGATAGGATTGAAAACACACTTGCCTCTGTTGTTATTGTACTAAGTCGTGGTTGCTCTAATTAACACCCACCAGACTGCTCTGTCTTCCACTAAGACCTATTTCCTCCATCAATCAACTCAGCCACAATATATCGCTACCCTCTCCTCTGAATCTGATGAAGCTACATCAGAAAGTTTCATTCTATCCCTCCTTCAACCCCCCTCCCCCGTACTTGTGAGAAATGTCATTGTTTAGAAAGTGATCGATTGTTAAATGCGTACAAACGAACTCGTAGAATTAACTGAACACGTGGATACGTAATGAGACCTCCATTGTTTGAAACGAACAAACCGCAGTCTAATAAAATACGTGTAGCGAAACCGGTATTTATGGTACGAATTTTTTAACCCGGGAGCAATAACATTCTGCGTCTACGGTTTTTATCTGTATTTCATTCTACGGTTTTGTATCTGAAATTAAGATCAAACGAACCGCTGTTTCAAACAATAAGCTGAGAAACTATAATGCAGTATTTTAAAACATGGTGCAGACAAGTTAGTATGAGTGAAATGTTACAATATATAATTAGATATATGAAATCAAGAGCAGATTCGGGAATGTTTAGCTGGGAGGGTAGATTAGGTGTTTAAAACACCCACCTCACCTTTATGCTGAACATTCTGGGTATAAAAACATAAACTTTCAAACACATCTGGTGTGTTTATGTGTGACATTCGCAACATCTCCCTTGTACAATATATCGGACGCCTAACGGAATTTTTTTAAAGAACACAATGTTAACAATTTATAATGTTGTTATATTAGACAAGTGCTGGATACACTCAAACATTCACTGAGTCATTACATAAATGCTAGACAAATTCACGGAGTCGATAGATAAGTACTGGACACAAACATTAATTGAATTGTTATTTAAGTACTGGACACATTTAAACACTCACTGAGTCGTCAGATAAGTAGTGGACACACTCAAACATTTACTGAGTCATTATATAAATGCTGAATACGTTATCTGAGTTGTTATATAAGTACTAGACACACTCAAACATTCACTGAGTAGTTAGATAAGTAGTGATCATACTCAAACATTCATGAATCACTTTCTAGGTATTTGACGCACTCAAACGTTCAATGAGCCATTGTATGAGTGGCGGATACAGTCAAATAAATATATTATATGTTTTTATATGTCTGATGGGACTAAACACTTGCAATCACAGCTTCAATGATTATTTACTCAATTCTAATTTTGAATTTTCTAATTATAAGTAAGAAATGAATGAAAGCGTTGACGGAATAATAGAAAATCAGAAATATTCTTTAAAGGATAAAAGTTCGTTTATCCTAGGACTACCAACCCCGTTGATTTAGTAAACATTTTTCTAAACCATCTTTGACCAAGTTACTTTGTTACTTACAGTCCCTCATAACAAAAAAGTGTAAACATCGTTAATATTAAAGTAAATCCCAGTTTAATGTCATGTCCTTTGTGAATTTCATGCAAAAAAAGAGATAAACTTGATGTTTTGTTTTTCCGGTACTTTTATCTGTGCAACAAGCAAAAACACGTCACATCATATTAAGTTAATTTACGAAATCAATCATAGATGGCAGTAGTATATATAGATAAATAGTGTCGTTGTTGTTGTTGTTTTTGAATTAAGCACAAAGCTACACAATGGGCTATCTGTGCTCTGCCCACCACGGGTGTCGAAACCCGGATTTTAGCGTGTAAGTCCGCAGACATACCGCTGAGCCACTGGGGGGCAAATAGTGTCAAAAAGTCCTAACCCTAAATCTGAAGTTTGTGACATAAATAACAATAGACGGAGAAATGTACTTCGTCAACTTAATCTATTCATGATCATAACAGTTGTAAAACGATTTGCTGTTAAAATAATATCTCATCAGAACTGTGTTTGTCATGTTCTAGCCAGCCTGAATAATCTTGATATATCATGCAAAAGGCCTCTTCGGCGCTGATTATAGCAGATATAGTGTGATTGCGCTCTTTTTGATAGTTTTATTGTTACTTATACTGAGAAATTATAGTTACTAATAATAATAAAATAATGACTGATTTTTACATGCAGTGATGTGTTTGTTTTATTGCAAAACCATACCATAGGCTATCTGCAATTTATCCATAAAGATGAAACGAATCTCTAATTACAACCTTTGTTAGTTCGTAAATTTACTGCCGACACACTTGGGAAAGATATTATATATGTTTGTTTGTTTTATCACTAAGCTACATAATAAGTTAACTACACTTTGCCTATCACAGGGAATTAAGCCCCAAATCTTAATGTTTTAAGCCTTTTAACTTGCCTCTAATATATTGATAAGCTATAAACAGTTTGCAGTCTGGTGACAAGAATATTAAAGTGCTTAATTCAATACAAGAGGAACATGTTACCTGCACAAAATATTAAAAGTATATGAAACTTCAAAACCTCTTATGACACCAAACAACAAACAGTTCGTTTTTGTTTATTTGTTGCAAAACAGAAAATTACACAAGAGGTTATCTGTGTTTGGTCAATCGTGAATGTCAGAACCAGAATTTTAGCGTTATAAGCTCTCTTACTACTGAACTACCACCAAGAAGCCAAAAATAAATAAATAAAGAGATGGAAAATCTAACATTAAGATAAGAAGACCTGAGACCGATCACTGATACTAATCACAATAAATTAGGGCTTTTGTGAATGGAACAGCAATGTTGTAGTCGAAACATTGAATATAAACTAATTAAGACATACTAATAGTAAATAGTTAATTACTACAGTTAGGTTTGATTTGAATTTCGCACAAAGCAACTCGAGAACTATCTGTGCTATTCGTCTCTAATTTAGTCGCGTAAGACTAGAGGAAAGCGACTAGCCATCACTAGTTGCTTAAACGAAGTCACCAAAACGTGCAGTAAAACTAAATGAATACACCATAATGGAAATTTTTACATTTGTGGGTATTCAAACATACAAGATTAGGTTTCTATAGATTTAAAATTTAATGTTTTACTATTATTGCAAACGAGAGAAAAAAAAGTTTGAACGAATCTAATTATAATACCTATGTTTATAAAATAATAAAATGAAAATAAATCAGCATCTATAAATAACACTTAATAGAATAACTTAAATAAATTCCTTCAATAAAGCCAACCTCACAAAACAAAAACTTCGGACATAAAACAAAAATACAATAGAATCCGCAAGGTATTGGATGTGGAAACTTTTAGCCATAGTTGCATTAGCGCCATCTGTTAGCTGCAGTGTATATATTTGTTAAATGGCTTCGACAATAGTTGATTTAAAAGACATTACTAATATTATGTATGGCTAATATAGACCGTTGTTTTTAATTTGTCCCACCATGTAATAAAACAATATGAGTTTACTATTATGTTAATCGTTTCAACCTTAGAAACCTCAGAGGTTAGTGTAAGTTAGGTTTTTCGTTTTGTTTTGTTTTTCTCTGTGATTGAGGCTAATAACAATAAAAAAATTAGCACTTGATTACTCAATATTTAAAGTGTCAGTTTTGAGTAAAGCCTTAAAGATATTCACTCAAGAACCTCAACTACCAGCCCATGTCCTAGTATCTAGCGGCTCGGCATGGCCAGGTGGTTAAGGCGCTCGAATTGTAATCTGATATTCACGGGTTCGAAACCCCGGCACACCAAACATGCTCACCCTTTCAGCCGTGTGGACGTTATAATGTTACGGTCAATCCTCCTATTCGTTGGTAAAAGAGTAGCCCAAGAGTTGGTGGTGGGTGGTGATGACTAGCTGCCTTTCCTCTTTATCACACTGATAAATAAAGGATGACTAGCGCAGATAGCCCTCGTGTAGCTTTGCGCGAAATTTAACCAAGCATACCTACCATTTAATTTACAGGTTTATATCTATTACTTCTTATACAGGCCAGCTTTACTTTTTAATTAACATTGTTGGTTCATATATATACTACGAGTCCTAAATAATTCTGTTTAGAACTAATTTCTTTAATGTTTAAGTATGAAGAAACTTCATAGTTTATCGAAAATTTAGCACTTAAACTATTTGTTTGTTTTGTTTTTAATTTCGCGCAAAGTCAATCGGAAAATATCTACACTAGTCATCCCCACTTTTGAAGTAATAAACTAGAGGGAATGCAACCAGTCAATTCTACTTTCCACCAATTCTTGGGTTTTACCATTAAATATATGGATTGACCATCACATTATATTGCTCCGAAAGATCAAAGAGCAAGCATATTTGGCGGAAGGTATCTATCTCACGACTTGTAGCTTGAAAGTTTTACGTCCTTAATAACCAGGTGGTAAGTTTAGTAACTTACAACGATATATTCAGGAGTTTAATTCATCAGAACGAATGGAACGCAAGTTGACCATTATGCAGCTTTGTGGTTAACTTGAAACAAACAAAGAGTAGGTAATACTTAAACAAGTTCGAATCATTTTAATTGATCAAACATTTCTTCTATTTCTGAAAGTTAAAAAAAATAACAACAGAATTATAATCCAATTTAACACAATATTAAGCAGTCAGGTGTTTAAATTTATTTGCATGTTCACATAATCTTATGAAATGGTTATAAAATGCTTACTTCTCAACATTTTTTTATCTATGCTGAAAACTGGACCAACTAGGACTTTATAAATAACTCCAAACTTGATAAGCATAAAGTGCCACCTATCAATGACTATACGTGAAACGTAAATATATTAGTATTTTAATATAATATTTTATAAAACAGTGATAGTAAACTTTAAAATAAAACACTCAAATCCAGCTGTTACAATACAAATATTTGCCAAAATCGGCTTTAAATTCCCTTAAATTAACTTCATTTACCTTATATGAAGGGAAAATATTCGAAGGTTAAGCACCGTGTTAGAAAAATAAATGTGTTTTAGTTTAATACGACTCCTACGCTGTAAAAATCTATATTTGTGTCCACTAGGGTTACTATTATCACCAACAAATGTAAAAAAGAAGTTGTATAACATTGTCAATTCCATCAACAATCTTAAACCCTTTAATCAGAACCCCTCTAATCTTTTTTTCAAGAGAAAACAATTTCAGATATCTTATACGACAAACTTTACATTGCAGATATCATCCTAGTAGTTCTTTTATTAATTCTTTCGAACAATTGAATGTTCTTTTCAAGGAAAAGAGCCTAAAACTGAGCAAACCCTTTGAATATAGCCTAACCAATAATACATACAATGAAATTATAGTCTCTTTAGACGTTATTTAATATTTCTACGTATACAGCCAAAAATCATTTTTGCTTTGTCACTAGTAATAGCATATTGCTTTGATAACGTAAGAAATCGAACGTATAGAACAATTGTTGTTGTTGTTTTGAATTAAGCACAAAGCTACACAATGGGCTATCTGTGCTCTGCCCACCACGGGTATCGAAACCCGGATTTTAGCG
This sequence comes from Carcinoscorpius rotundicauda, assembly GCA_011833715.1. NCBI lineage: Eukaryota > Metazoa > Arthropoda > Merostomata > Xiphosura > Limulidae > Carcinoscorpius > Carcinoscorpius rotundicauda. The sequence continues at coordinate 59,497,375 of CM022392.1, read as the reverse complement.
TGTAAGTCCGCAGACATACCGCTGATCCACTGGGGGCGTATAGAACAGTACGATCCTTTTCTGTTATAATAGTTTTAATATTTTTCTCACAAAAGTTGCAATCATAACTATTGTGCACGCTTTATTACTATTTTGTATTTGATATTTAACTTGTATTTGATTAAAATAATAGATATTGTTATAATTATTTAAACAATATATATATATACATTAAAATATGTAGTATTAAATTGGGTATTAATTTTTACTTAACATTAAAATGTTTTACTAAAAAGTATATTTATCACTAGAGGTCACTATTATCATTCAAACAAAATAGTGGTAATACTTGCGTTTGAAAGAGAACTAAAAGTGATAAATTATAATGGAAGGGAAACATTTAAACGATGAGAAAACTGATTCACGTGAAGTTAACGTGTTTTTAAAAAATAAAGCTCTGTGTTCCACAGAAGAAAATATTGGACAGGTTTTATCAACGAACCATGTAATTGTAGAACGCATACTAAATTGGCTTGCTGGACTTGATCTGAACTCGTGTGCTCAGGTTTGTAAACTGTGGAACAATGTGTCAAAAACTATCAAGGGCAGGCGATATAGTCTATATTGGATGTTTCAGGTATGATAAAATATGTGTTTCTGATTATTAAACACCTAATTCCAGCGTACAATGTACAAGTAGTACAGTTAGGATATTGTTATAATTGTACAAGAGGAAATACATGTGTAACTAAATGGGTATCTTAGAATAACAAAAAAATTACTTTATTATACCTCACCCTGGTTGCTTTCAAGATGATTGAAAACTAAAAGTGAAACAAGCAAAATGGAATTTTGTAAGTGTTTAGGTTTGAGATTCGTGGGGGGGATAAAAAGTGAGAAGTTTGAACAAACATTCATTAGAATTGCTCTAAAAATTTGTTTCCTGTAATGAGTAGAATAACTCAGTGTTATCTGAATTGTACATAATCTTTATTAAGTATTATGGATGTTCAAATATTTTCAATTTTGTTATCATAATAATATTGTTGTGTTTTTTGTTTCATAAATAGATTTAAAAACTATTGTATGTCAATGTGTCATAGTTCATTTACTATATCTGTGAAGACCAAACCTGTATGAGTGAGTTTGCAAAGTGTGATTAGTCTATGAACCTATAAATATATCTAATTCCCAAGAATTTGTAACAAAGTGATTCAAAATTGGATGCATAATTTTAGTGTCAAATGAAGTTTGAAGAAAATTCATCATTATAATGTACAAACATACACATTTAGAAATATGCTTACAAATATATCAAACTTATTTTGTATTCACCAATTTAGATTTATCAAGTTTATTTCTACAAAAAACATGCAATTTTGTTATTGTTTCCTTCTTTTAAACTTGTACTTTTGAAGATTTTATAACATACTAAAAATGGGAAAAAAAATTCAGTAAAAATATCTTCAGGCTTCTCTAAGATACTTTACATTTTTTATCAGGTTTCAACTCACAGCAATGACAGCAGTATTATGGATGCCCACATCAATTCATCCGACAATAAGCAAGTATATGCTTGTGGTAGAAATAGCGAGGTTGGTGCTCATTTTCATAACATTCTTATAAAAGCCCCAGTTGAGCCCCAACTAGGACTTCTATTTTGTAACAACTGTTTTTTCTTCAAACCACATCACTATTTTGTGAATTTTTATGTCAAACTCACTCATCATCGCAGGAAAAGAAAGAAACCTCAGAAAAAGGGAGGATATGAAATAGACCAATCTGAAAGAATGAAATATAACAAACCAGGTTGGGTAAAAACACATTCCACATGAAAATGTGTGTTAAATAAGGATTTGGTATAACACTCAAAATTGAGTTCTGAACTAATTCAATTTTTTTGTTGTTTTTTCATTTTGCAACATTAATATTTCCAAAATATAAAACAAATTTTGTATATAGTGAGGTGCCAAATTTTGTTGGTGATTTATGTTTTCTGTTTGTTTGTTTTGGAATTTCGCACAAAGCTACTTGAAGGCTATCTGTGCTAGCCGTCCCTAATTTAGCAGTGTAAGACTAGAGGGAAGGCAGCTAGTCATCACCACCCACCGCCAACTCTTGGGCTACTCTTTTACCAACGAATAGTGGGATTGACCATCACATTATACACCCCCACAGCTGGGAGGGCGAGCATGTTTAGCGCTATGCGGGCGCGAACCCGCGACCCTCAGACTATGAACGCACGCCTTAACGCACTCGGCCATGCCAGGCCTATTTATAAAATGTCATCATCACCCGGTATTCCCAGGTGGTTTATGTTTTCTAATAATAAACTTGCATTTAATGTTGGACAAAAGTTAAAACTTATTTTATTGTCATTTAAAGAAAATCTGTAACATTGTATTTATTACAGATGAGAATGTTCCAGTGGAGATGAGAGAAAGATACTTGTAGTTTTTGAAACAGAAATATCTAGTTTACATTTTATTGAGTTTGTAGACTTTTCATTGTTTAGGATTAGAACTTGCTTCCATGTGCTAAACAACAGAACCTTATAACATGTTGTTGGTTTGGATTTTCGTATATAAGAGTTTCTCTCTTTTAGAAATACATGTAGGAGCAAATAATATTGAAAATTATTTGAAGCAACTATTTTGAATTAATAGTATGAATAACTCCTTTTAGGGGTGTTTCCTTAGGCTAGATTCATGAATGAGTTACTGAACAGGAATATAACATTATAAGTAATAAATATTTAGAGAAACCTGAGGACTGGTTTTACCCATAGTATAGATTTTAGAGTAAAGGTGAATTGTATATGTTACAATTGTGGAGACAGATGGGGTTTGTCAAATCTCTTTAATGAATTCATATGATTTTATGAAAATAAGAATCATTCCAAGTTAAGTGTATTACAGTCTCACTGATACATGGGGGCTTTTAGACATCTCTGACAGTTACTAATAACAGGATTATTAAATCTTTGATATATAAAAACGCTAGTGACAGGCACACATGGGATTTTAAAGTATAACCTGAGTTATAACTGCTAGTCTGTCCAATTTGTTTTTGGTCTACTCTTGCAATAAGCCAAGTTTCATTTCACAGTAGGTCTCATACTAAAGGTTTGAAACTTTTCAGAAAGGAGCATCTCTGTATATTTGTGTCTTGATACTAGGAAAGTGAATATGTTTTAAATATTTCATGACTTGTTTTCAGCAGTTTAATATTGAAATTCCATGTACACAGGTGGTTATTGCAAACTTGCTGTTTGACAAGATTTGGTTAATTTTAAGTTTTAATTGTATCTTTGTGGATGGAAACATTTAATTCCTTATTATAATTTGTGATCATTTCTTGATCTTTTTATCATTCTAAGATGATAGCACCTGCAAACTGTCCCAGTAAATATCTTATTCACTTGTGTTTTTCAGAAACTTCTAGACTTGAACTGATACTTTAGAGCATACAACACAATGAAATTTTTAATATATTTACAAGATAAGGACATGTATTTAGTCATGACTGGCTCTTCCTAAACAGTGTATCACAATTCTCTGTAATAATCATATTTTTTCTTTAATGTCAATGATTTTTAATAAAGAATTAGTTTATTTAGTAATAATATCCTACTTTTCCTTAACAATACTGTCCTTTTTTTCTCAGTCTTGATAGCTTTGACTAGTCATACAACATCCCTTACTATACTAGTGGAATTTTATTAAAGGGTTTAGTCAAGGGTAGTATGCAATAAAACCTCAGAAATGTTTAGTGTTATCCTGATTCATTGTTAATGCCAACAAATAATGTTTATTTTCATTAACAAAAGCTCAACTGTTTTTAGTGTAGTTTTACGAAAATTTGTAGGGAGAAACCCAAGGAACAGTATCAATTGTATTTTCAACTTATTAGAAATTTCTTGTTACATTGTGTGTATATTTTCATGTACACCAACTTAGGATTAAAAATGTAACTTAATCCTAAATTACTGCAATTTAAGTTGTCTTATCATATTAAATGGAAGGATAGTTAACCCTAAATTATCATAACTTATATTAAATGAAAAGGTAGTTAACCCTAAATTATGGTAACTTAATTTGTCTTATCATATTAAATCAAAGGGTAGGTAACCCTAAGTTATGGTAACTTAATTTGTCTTATCATATTAAATCAAAGGGTAGGTAACCCTAAAGTACTGTAACTTAAGTTATATTAGATCAAAGGGTAGTTCAAAACATTTAAAACAGACTTTACATAAGAACATAAATGCCATGTGAAAATATTCAGACATTAGTTGAATGTAATTGATCATCAAACCTGACAATTAACTTGCAATCTCTACTAATCACTCAGGTGTAATCATAAATGTAAGTGGACTGTTTTATGGTGGAAAACTTAAAACAAAATTAATTTTTGAACATTTAAGATTCTTACTTATTTAATCCATATTACAAGCTGAAATAAACAACAGCAGTATTAAATAATGAGTACCAAAGTGAATGGACCTGTCATAGTATTTTGAAAACAACATGAGGCCAAAAAGAACAAACATGTTGAAACTACTTTATCCAGTATCGAGACTTCTGACAGTTTATTTTGTTTTTTCTCTAACCAAAAGGTGAGATATTGTGTTATTCTATGACTACAACATTAGTTCTCGACTCACTGATACAAACTTTCTGGAAGGTTATAAATTTACAGAAAATACAAGAATAATGTTTTGTAGTTAGTTGTGTGGTGAAATATGCTTACAACCAGCCAGATAAGTTATACAGGAATTACATTAGGGGTGTTGAAACTTGCATAACAAATTTGCATCGTTGAACCACTGATGAATTTGTAACTTCACTCAGCAGCCCCATTTCAAACATAAGCATGTTATTAAGCTCTGCTATCCTCGAAAAAATTTTACTGTAACAAAATATATGTGAACAACCAAATTCATTTTTGATCAAAACAGTTAATTGCTTTAATTATATTTTACTTCTCTAACATGTTTTTTTTCAAAGAATAAATAAATAATTACTTAAATTTACATCTACTGTTTTGTGATATAGTTAATACTCTAAACACTTATTTTTCTGTACAGTGTACTTATATATGATTGTTACAGTGCTTTTAACAAATATAAAACTACTTTGTATTTCTTCAATTTGTTCTAACATATAAATTCTCTTATTTTCTTCTCCCTAATTTTACAGTTATGAACTTCTTGGCAAAACATTTTCCCCCTTCATGCTATTTGTTAGGCTGTGCTGTTCCAGGAATTGTGGGGACTCCTGTCAATTATTCAGCACCAGTGGAGGCAGAGATTTGTCCTGGATTTTCAGGTGTATTCTTACCAGTCATTCCAGGTGTTAATGTCCACCCTTTCACAGTCACAGAAGATGACCAGTTTGTGGCAAGCTTCAATAAACGTAGAAAAAAGCAACTTCCAATGAAAGACGTATCGGAGATTATTGGTGTACCTAATGACACTGAGGTGAAGTGTCTCTTGTTGTTTGTTAGAGAAGTTTTAGAAGATGACTGCCCTATCCATACACTAATTGAGCACTACCTCGTAAAACAAGAAAGAAACATAGCCATTGGAGGAGCTGTGGTTCCTGAACTTGGACACCCATATACTGTAAAAAATAAATCCTGTGTCATTGCAGGAGGTGTAGCCTTCAGTGGAGAGGGTGTTCTGGCTGCTTCATTGCTTATTGAGGAACATATAAATAACATTAGTGAACTAGAGGCTAAGATAAGGAAATTAAAGGCATGCAGTATCCCAGAAAAACAATGTGTGGGTTTTATGTTTGCTTGTTGTGGGAGGGGGTCTTTCTTTTACCAGAGGTCAAATGTAGAAGCTGAAATCTTTCATAAGGTCTTTCCAAATGTGCCTTTGTTTGGACTCTTTGGAAATGGTGAACTAGGAATTGACTATCTTCCAAAGAAAAGAAATATGAACTCTATCTCTTCAGGAATTAATGGAAAATCTTGGCTTCATGCTTACACAACAGTATTTGTACTTCTATCCTTTAAAAACTAAAGACTGAATGTGTCTTCCATTCTACTGACAGTAACAAATTAAACATTTTAATGACTTTTAACAAATAAAATATTTAAATGCCATGTCCTTGAGCTTAAACTTCTGTAATTTCATTGAATTTGGAAATGTTTATTTATTATGTATTCAACATAAAATATTTTATTTTTTTCTACTACAGCATTTCTTTCTTTTATTGTTTTTTTATTTCAAGGAATATCTTCAAGGCATTTAATTATCAAAACAAAAATATTTCAAATGAGAGGTTTCTGAATTTGATCAAACACCATCTTTCATTTCTATGTTTATTATTTCATTTAAGTAAGATAATAAACTAAGCCAAAAAGTATGAATTCCTATTTCCTGAGGCTTTTGAAAGGTGGACCTTTCTCTGTCAGGGGCAAGCAGTTGAGTTGCCTTTTATAAATAAAGGATTACCTTTAAAAAACACTCATGTTATAGGAGTTCATACTTTCCATAATAATTTATTTATTTTTGAAACCATCTATTTTCCCAAAATCATGAATGTTGAAACTTAAGAGTTAGATTTGCAGTCCCACCAAAATCTTTAAATTATTCAGTTTGAAAGTCTTAATGTATTGCTAACACTAAAATAGAAGCTTGTATTTGAACAGTACTAATAATTTTCTTTATTCGCCTTCTTAGTCTCTGATTTATTGTGTTTAATTGGCCCAACATGGCCAGGTGGTTAAGACACTTGCCTCCTAATTTGAGGATCGTGGGTTCGAATTCCTGTTATATCAAATGTACCTGCCTTTACATCTATGGGGTTGTTATAATGTGATGGTCAGTTCCACTCTTCATTGGTAAAAAGTAGCCCAAGAGTTGGCAATGGGTGGTAATGACTAGCTGTCTTCCTTTTAGTCTTACACTGCTAAATTATGGACAGATTGCCCTCGTATATTGTCGTGTGAAATTCAAAAATTTTATTTTCAAATTGTCTGAACCTGGTTGTGAGTAATATAAAGCATCACTTCAGTTTTTTTTTATCTACAGTATCATTCAAGATTTCTCGGATTACTTTGGATTCTTTCCTTATTTAACAGTATGTATATCTGGTTTTGAGCAGCACCCTAGTTGTACACCTTTAACAACAAAACCCAGTAGTCAAGATACAGTTTTTATTTTTTCTCTTCCCAGTATTTCCAAAACTGTCTTATCCTTTCATATGTTTGAATGTACAAATTAATATCACATATTTTTGTTATTTTTCGTTTATTTATATACAGGCGTGTGTGTTGTAATAAAAAAAATAAACTTGTGCAGTAATAAATAACATCACGGTTTAATTAGATGCATGTTCACGTGTAAGAACTGCAGAGGTTTCTTGAGGTGGAATCAGATTTTACTTTAAAAAATCTGTTATTGCGTTATATGATTGAATCCATATGATGGCGCTTCAGTTGAAATCAGTAGACATACGTGTTGTTAGTAGGCTTAACTATAATACATTCGTTAAACAGTCTGGACCTAAAGTAAAATCTCTGAACAAATTATCATTATGTGAAACAAGAAGAAAACACTCGAAGCTCTTCGATATCTAGAAAGCATTTTTTTACGTCTCTAGTTCAGAGAGGAATTTTTATATCATGAATCTGCTAACATAACTTCCAGATACTTTACAGTTGTCAGTACGTTTGTACTTTTCGTACAGGTTTTCATAGTTTATGGCTAAGATAACGTAATTTTGTATTAACATTATTACTGTGTTAACTGTCGTCATTGATTTCAAAAGTGAAATAGTGACTACCTACGATAATTATACACAAAGTTTATTCAATGGATCATTCGCGACCGATAACTTCCGATGGCTCTGTTTTAGTAATATTAGGCATTTAAATAAAGTTATCTACGTGGTTTCTAGGGTACTGTATATAGCAGATACTGTGTGGTTGACATATTAATATATTTCAGTAATCTCCAAAAATGACAGAAAACCATAACCTACCGAAGTTATTACTTTGCTCTCCAAGCTTGTTTCTTACATTACTCATTCCTTGGAAAGCATTCTTTCATTTTTATAAGTTATTCTAAAAAATGTAGAATTTGCTGTTATCATTCTAGAAAATTTTAATACGATGAGGGGACGCAACAGGTACTTTATGATAGGGGGCGTCTTTAGTTAAGTTTTGGAAACATTCTTATACGTTTTCTTCTTTTGCTCAGTTTTTATTTAATAATCACATCAGACTTGTTGCTGAAAAATACACTTATTTTTAACCTTTATATAGCTCAAATAACGGTCACCTTTTTATTGTTTAAACACCGTACAATAACATATACGTGTATAGAATAATACAGATACATCCATTTTATTACATTATTTATGACGATCAAGACACTTTACAGACATAAATGGAAGAGAAAATTGCACCTGCATTTCTTCAAAACGAGGCTGAAGTTCACCCACAAAAGTTTATACTTGCACGTGCTTTATGAAGGAATATTAAAACACTAACAGTTGATAACCACAGTAAATTATTAAAACGAAAGCAATACTAACACTAAAAATGCATCTCGGGACGCATGGTATGCGTGTTAACTTTTATCAAAATAAAGCTGTACTGGGATACATTTTTACTTCAAGTGGGTTTTTCGTCTTCCTACGTAGAACTTTTGCACTAGTTTGTAGAATTAAAAATAAAAATCTTACATGGTTCAACTGTATATGTTTGCTTTTATTTTGATTAGACGCTGCAATCAGTTTTTGTCCATTCATACCTTCGACCACGTAAAACATTGCAGAATAATACCAAATTGAAACTGCACGCGCGTTCGCGTACTATCACCAACGATTAGCGCGAGGGTAAAATAGTGTATAGCAAAGCAGGGATCGTTATACATGAACGTGCGTGTGAAATAATAAATTTACAGAAATTTGAATAACTTATACTTTGGCTGTTATCAGGTACAAAATAATATATGTAAATATATATAAGTGAAACTTTTTGTTCAATTTCAAAACTTCGAAATGTTACATCTATGCGCTATAATTGATATTACACAGCTACATAAATGAATATATTAAGGCCAAGATACGTAAGATGGCGCCTTATTTGTTATGTTAACGTAGACAGTTAAATCTTAAAGTTAAAACAGCGGATGTCCGTGACAGTTATACGTCTCTCTTCCCCAATTCAAAGGGACATAGCGAACCAGGAAAAATCGGCAGCATGTGCAACCTCGGTTCCGCCTTCTGTTGTGAGCGCTTTCTAATGCAGCTCCGAAAATGATGCGAATATGGCCGTCAAGATTATTTGATCCTTTTTAAAGTCACGTGCAACTTAAACGTGTAATTCTTTCCTCTCGCAGTAGTTACGTGAGCGTGAATATATTACTCAAGTGTCAACACAGTTTAAGCAAAATGTACGTTAAACACTATTAATTGCACCTCTCCAGATTACTTGTGCATTTTCACTCTATTTTGAAATGTCCACATTGTAAACTGACGTTTTTCAACTCGCCCCTTTTTTTTCTGTCCAGCTGTTGGTGCAATTCATAGGTGGCGCTACTTTCCTCCTGTTATTTATTGCTCTCCTTAGTAAAGAGAACACACGACCGATTTGCCCAGAGACTGTCTGCAAGTTTCTTCCTAAATTCATCGATGTTATAATCCTTGTTGTATTTGCGATGTGAACATGGTTTTAACCTCAACTTCTGAATGCATGTAAAAAAAGCCTAGAAAGATCGATTGAAACATGAATTGTTAACAGTAATAAAAACACAGTAGCTTATCGTCACTATGAAAACATTTTTGTTTTAAAAAAAAATTAGTGCCTCACAGTAACTATATTTGAGGCAGAATTTATTTAGTTCTAGTATTTACCAAAAGATAGCAGCAGTAGCAAGCGTATCGAAGACTTGATAATATCGACGACGTTTAACAAGAACTTTTGGAATTAATCTACTAACGTAAAAAATATCAATATTGGATCATATTAAAGTATTTTTTGAATAATTAAAAACCAAAATTACTTATGCTTAAAGAAAAGTGATACACTTTTCAGTTCATGGATGTGAGTTGTATGAAAAAATTTATAACGGAGCAGAAGTGACTATTTTTTTTGTTAAAGATGTAACATACAAACGTGTTCGCAGCGTGTCTCGTGGCCATTTTTCATAGATTGTCTGAACACAGTTATCATTAATTACAAATTAAGCCGTCATTAAACATTCGTGGTTAGGTCAAACAACCAGTCTATTAATAAAGCAGTATTTAAAATCGTATACAAAAATACCTGTCTGAGCGCGCAGTTGGCGTGGTACGATTGTTCCCCTGAAAGGTAACGTGTCAACTTGGAAACCTTCAAAAAGATTTTTCCGCATTTATAGAGGGCGAACTTGTGGCATTCTATATATTCAAAAAGAGCGAATAGATTAATAGGCGTCAAATACACACACAAAATAATTACGACTTCTATCTTTGATACTTTTGAGATTGTTTTCAAATAGTATTTAAAATAAAACGAAATATCTCTACGTATTTATAGAATAACTTTCAGGTATTGTTTTACAATTATGAGAATTGGGTTGCTCTCCATATCGACTTTAAAAAAAAACAATTTTTTTTTCAGCTGCCAATATTTTAATATATTGGACCCAATATGTATACCTGAATACAACAAAGTCCAGAATAATACGAACAAAATAAATAGCTATAACAAAGAATTGACAAGGACTCGCCAAGAAGTATATGATTTTAATACCAATGCGGCGCATGGTGGTAAAGATGAGAAACTTGACTAAAAACAGCAATTAAGCCTACATTTTTCGACGCTGACAATGTAGCAGTTAAGCCTACTTTTTTCATCATCATTCTCCTCATATCCGATATTTATTTCTAACATCTGTCGACAAGTTAGTCAAATTAGTTAATGCAGAATTAGCGCCTTTTGAAGTTTGTCGTTTCTATCTGGAACTATTTATTACCTCACAGTTTAACACTGAACATACATATTTTAATTTTATCATTGTCTATTTCCCAGTATTAATCGAAGTTTGTTCAACGGAAGCGTCTTTTTTTAGTTATATATCGAAAATTACGTTTTATAGAGGGCCTATTATGAATATTTCTGTCTTCAAGCTGGTCTTCTCTCAACTATAGGTTTAATACCTATAGTCAAATCTGAGAAATAGTCGTTGTTGTTTTTGAATTAAGCACAAAGCTCCACAATGGGCTATCTGTGCTCTGCCCACCACGGGTATCGAAACCCGGATTTTAGCATGTAAGTCCGCAGACATACCGCTGAGCCACTGGGGAGGCAAGAAATAGTCAACTTACTTCTAAGTCATTCGTAAGTTCTCGATTTAGAATGTAATAACGATTCACCTTACCTTGAAGTTGTTTCTTTTTGTCATTACTGTATATTGTGTTAATATCCATCTCGTGTTTATGATGCAATTGGAAATCTTTTTGTCTGGAAAAAAAGAAAATAATTTTCGATAAATTATTAATGTAGTGCAAGTATATATAATGTTATTATTTAATAATATATCATCATTGTTTCACTAGTTTTTTTAATTTTTTCACTTTTGACAAGATTTTTAATACAGTATATTAAAATCAACAAAAATATGTCTAATCATTACAAAGAATAATAGAATTAAACTGCTTTCGAAAGTGGTTTCTGAGTTGTGAAGTATTTCTTTCGTCCTTCTTTGATTTCTTCCTTCCAAGTAGGCTCGGCTCGTAGTCTGAGGTTTGCGGGTTCGAATCCCCGTCACACCAAGCATCCTCATCCTCTCAGCCGTGGGAGCGTTATAATGTATGATCAATCCCATTATTCGCTGGTAAAAGAGTAGCCCAAGAATTGGCGATGGGTAGTGAAAATCTGTTGCCTTCCCTCTAGTCGTACACCGCTAAATCAGAGATGGCTAGCGCAGATAGCCCTCGTCTAGCTTTGCGCGAAATTCAAAACAAATCAAACGCGACTGTGAGCGTATTTACGTCAATAGCCAAATGAGAAATAATGTTTGATTTTGGTACCTTAGAAACATTATTTATAATGTAAATATGATTGCTGTATGATAATGCATCACAGGCTCAGAGGAGTGCATTTGATCATTCCAAGGGTGGGGTATGATCAAGAGGCTACGATTCCAGACTGCAGATTGGAAGGTCCGAAGTTCGAGCAGCGATGTATCGATAAATACACTTCATAGTTTAAACTATAAGACTAATGACTAAAACAGTCTTATGATTAGTTGCAAGGACTGTGGAAGTGTTGGCTGGTTGCTCTCTCGATGATCAAAAGTTAAGAATGGTTTATCGTGAATTGTATGGGTTTCTTTCAATGACTACTTAGCCCACGTGCGACAGTGCGGTACCACCCGGACTAAAAATGTCGAATACTTGGCCAGGAAACAGCTAAGCCCGGCATGGCTAAATGGTTATGGTCGTGGGTTCAAATCCCCTTCACACCAAAAATTTTTGCCATTTCCGCTGTGGGAGCGTTATGAGATGGCAGTCGTTCCCACTATATATATCTCCCGCTAATAGAAAGGTAAGTCCACGAATTTACAGCGCTAAAATCACGGGTTAGAATCCTTTTGGTGGGCTCACCAGATAGCCCTATGTGGCTTTGCTATGAGAAAAACACACACACACTATATACGTATGTAAAAATAGTCTCAGATCTATTTTGTTGAACGGTTAACTTTACCCGTAAAAGTAGGTTCAGCCTTTATAATATATTCTATGAGACACGATAAACGAAAAGTTTGTTTATGATAGTTACTTTTATTAACTCTAAAACTACAACATGAATTTTTATGTTTTTTATACGGACATTTCAAAAACATTTAACAGATGGCGCTGTTAAGTTGGCGTAAATCTTGGAAACTTGTCGAGAAACTCACTTGAAATTAAAAATGTAGAACAGGTGGTGTGTGTATTAACACTTTTATTGATAAGGAGAGAATAACATTTCAACCTTCCAAGGTCATCTTCAGGTTAAGTTGACCAAGGAAGGTCGAAACAGTGTTCTCTCCTTATCAATAAAATTGTTAATACCCACACTGGCCAGGTGGGTTATGGCGTTCGACCCGTAATCTGAGGGTGGCGGGTTCGAATCCCCATCACACCAAATATGCTTGCTCTTTTAGTCGTGTGGCTGTCATAGTGTGATGGCAAATTCGTTGGTAAAAGAGTTGGTGGTGAGTGGTGATGACTAGTTGCCTTCCCTCTAGTCTCACACTGCTATATTCGGGACGGCTAGCTCTCGTGCAGCTTTGTACGAAATTCAAAAACAAAACAAACAGACTGTTACATAAATACTTTATAAAAATTCAGCTGAAAATCGTTTTCCAAACATCGCATCAAATGCGAGTTTGTTTTGGTTTTTTACATTTATACATATACATCTTAGTAGGCTAGCTGAAAAGCTACCAATGTTGAATAATCAAGTTCAGCTGATCTTTTTATATTATTTGTCCCTTCTGTAGGTTAGCCTATAATTGGTTTTCCGACTCATAAAACTGTTACCACGATTTGTATCTCAGAACGGCTGGTTATAGGTATTGTTGTTTGTATTTCACACAAAGCTACACAAGATTGATTCATTGATTGATTTAGTGTTTTATGGCACAAAGCAGCGAGGCTATCTGTGCCAGAGCTAGCCGTCCCTCGTTTAGCAGTGTAAGACTGTAGGGAAGGCAGCTTGTCATCACCACCCACCACTCTGCTAGCCGTCCCTAGTTTAGCTGTGTAAGACTATAGGGAAGACAGCTTGTCATCACCACCCACCACTCTGCTAGCCGTCCCTAGTTTAGCAGTGTAAGACTATAGGGAAGGCAGCTAGTCATCACCACCCACCACTCTGCTAGCCGTCCTTAGTTTAGAAGTGCAAGACTAGAGGGAAGGCAGCTAGTCATCACCACCCACCACTCTGCTAGCCGTCCCTAGTTTAGCAGTGTAAGACTAGAGGGAAGGCAGCTTGTCATCACCACCCACCGCTAACTCTTGGGCTACTCTTTTACTAACGAATAGTAGGATTGACCAACACATTATAACGCCCCCACTGCTGAAAGGGCGAGGATGTTTGGCGCGACAGGAATGCAAACCCGCGACCTTCAGATTAGGAGTCGCACGCCTTAACACGCTTGGCCATGCCAGACCTTTATGTAACAGTTGAGTTTTTTGATAAATTGTGCTCTGTTTACCCGAGTAAGAGAGGTTGAAATGTGTGGAACTATTTTTATAATTTCTTTGCACCCCAGCTATCCAGATAGTTACAGTGAAACTAAGGGATACACCACTTTTGTTCATGGGCTGAAGTCTTAGCCCCACAGATTTGAAGTGCTCATTTGGTTTAGTAACAACTTAGCTCACATTAGGTTAAACATGCTTAAGTTCTCTTTCTTTAGTTACATGGATATATTTACTTGTTTGTTTGGTGATGGTCTATATCCAAGTTTACTTACTGATTCTCGCAGCCTCTCCAGCTCGACTTTTGTTTTGACCCACAGCAATATTGTCTAACTAATGTTTCTCATAGTACACAACAGTTATAATCGTTACTTGTAATTATTATTATTTTTGTATTTACTGCGAGAATTTGCTTAATGTGGGATGCGCGTATTTCGAAATAATTGTTAAATACGTTGTTGTCCATCATTTCTTTGGTTCTATTTGTCAACGTTTGTTAAATACGTTGTCGTCTGTCGTATCAGTTCTGTAGTTCATGTATCTTTATGTATTTTGTGACTTTAAGAAAATAAAAATGACAGTGATCCTACACACCCTGATGACAGTAATCCTACACACCCTGTACTGATAGTTTAGACTCTTCACGATTAATTAGTTTCTAATCAAACCTCGTGCTACTGCTCACTTGTCTTTCAGAAGTTCTTTCGATTTCCTGATGCTGGGTGAATGATCTCGTCTTCTGGCCTCGCACTGTTGACCAGTTGTCAAGAGAATGATGACAGCTAACAGCTCACAAAGTGATAAAAATAACCGCATAATCCCAGGTTTCTGGATCACTTGTTGACCTGAAAACAGACACATATTTCGTTAATACTTAATCCGATATAGAAAATAATTAATTGGTGGCAAATTATCTGAGATACTGGCCATGAAGAGACTCGAACATCTCATCCTTCGCTCTCTCAGAAACCGTTTTCTTCTCAGATCGTTCTGAGAATGTTAACACATACTGTATTTCACGATATAATTATTACGTCATAGTCTACACAGAACGTTTGGGGCAACAGGAATTTTCTAAGATTGCTGACCCGGCATGGTCAGATGGTTAAGGTACTCGACTCGTAATCTAAGGGTCACGAGATCGAATACCCATCTCACCAAAATCCCATGGATGTATTATAATGTTAGATCAATTCCACTATTCGTTGGTAAAAGAATAGCCCAAGAGTTGTCAGTGGGTGTTGATGACTAGCTGCCTTCCCTCTAGTCTTACACTACTAAATTAGGGACGGCTAGCACAGATAGCCCTCGTGCAGCTTTGCGTGAAATTCGAAACAAATAAACGAACTTCCACACTTCCTCAAACATACAGTACAAGTATTTAAGTCAAACCTTTGTAGATAAAACACGATTGCTGGAAATTTGAAATGTCGGTAGTTTTATTATTTGCCCTTTAATAACTTAAAAATACACAACTCTGAGTTACGTATGTGTGAATCAATTTGTTAATTTAATGGAACGAATTAATACTTTGTCAAAGTTAACGTATTAAAACAGAGGATCAACTCAACAGTTGAGAGAAACAGTGATTAATTATATACCAGGTGTAGCTGTTGATACAACAGAGAATGTGTGTGTTTTCTTATTGCAAAGCCACATCGGGTCATCTGCTGAGTCCACTGAGGGGAATCGAACCACTGATTATAGCGTTGTAAATCCGTAGACTTACCGCTGTACTAACGGGGGGCATAACAGAGAATGCTTTATAACCTTAGTTGTATCATACCTTCAAATTATATTCAACCTGCTTAAGTTGAGAAGACAAAACACTGACATGCCTAACTCAGACTCAATATCCATATATATATACGTTTGACATATATATATATATATATCATTTTGACTCGGTAATTATCGAGACAAGAGACACTACAAAACGTGTATTACAGTGATTTGAAAAAGAACCACATTTATTACATATATTTTTATAGATATGAAATGTATTTCCGACGCGAAATTAACATTTAGAAGCGGACTGTTGTGTCAAGTTTGAGATTTTTTTCACGTCTCGATAGGGGTGTAGTGGAGAACCTTTACTTAGATAATTACTAATCTCAACTTGTATAGTTCTACGCGTCTTGCACCTGGAATGGAGTAGTTTCCTCTAACAACCTATCAAATCCAGTTCGCCGCTGACGAGAACCAAAACTTTTATGCTCCCTCAAGCTGTTGAGCTTAAATGGGTTATGTAGCTGTGTACACGTGGATGAAAAAAACCAAAGGATAGGCCTAGTTTATCGAGAAGGTCGTCTGTATGAATTACATCATTTAAAAAAAAAACCAAAACTGGATAGATAAGTAGAAACAGGTTGAAAGGTCAAAACATCGCTGACAGTCGTATTATAGCTCCCCATTTAGTGATATGGTTCACTAAACATCCACGCACAGAAAGGATTCTAACATATTTCACAAAGCAGTACTGCTACCTCGTTCATAAACTCTCACTATTATATCATTAATAATACACTTCTGTCCTTTAAAAAACAACAAAACAAAGAGAGATTATCCAATGCTGCATTACGCCCTTTAACACATACAACGGTGTGGGAACTCATGTACAAAACAAACCACGAATTCTCCCCCGCCTCTTCAATCGTACAGAAATATATCGTGTGATATTTCAATGTAATTCCTATTTCTGCAGAAGCTGAACCACGTTACTCTCACGTGCCACGTACCTGTGTGTATAACGCCCTCTGGAAATTCTCATAAAGGAGATTATTTTCGAATTTTTAATCAGACTAATAGTTATAAACGCATTGCGGAACAAATTATAGCTGGGCGACTAGATTTCAACGAAAACAAAGGGGTCGCCCATTACAAAGGTGTGTCATACACGCTATTAGGTCTATAACAGGTGTAGTTATTTGTTTAGCCCTTTCTTACACGTCTAATGTAACAAAAGAAAAAGCTTCACCACTGATATGCGGACTTATCAATAACATTTGTCCTCATTTATATCGGGTTTGGTACTTTTATCGACTGTATTCAAATACTGGTTGTTTGACTTCGTATACATTTTAGAAACCATCGATTTACGAGAAATGCGTCATCGTCCGTAACCGTAGTAACGAGACTGGTCTGTTTCATTCAACGAAACACACAGCGTGTGGAAGACTGCCCAGTTCTAATGTTTCCAGTGTGTATTTACACGTTACACAACACCACCTATTGTCGGGATGATAAGATCTGTTGTTGAATAAAAAACGTGTTTCATTGTTAAATTAATGGCCTCGAAAGCATGACGTCACATCAGTTAGAAATATAATGCACTAACCAATTAATCTCAAAAACGAGTTTCACTAGACGAATCAAACATTAATGGGGGGGATGTACTCTTCTCTGGTCCAAAGCAAGTGTCCACTCTCTGAAAACTCTTAGACCTTTCGGTCAGTATCAATATTCTTTTTTTTTTTTTTAATAAAATGAGTCCTCTTTATGTAGTAGCGTGACTTGGAAAGGTCAGATACTGTTTTTTTGTTTTGAATTTCGCGCAAAGCTACGTGAGGGCTATCTGCGCTAGCCATCCCTAATTTAGCAATGTAAGACCTGAGGAAAGGCAGTTATCACCACCCACCGTCAACTCTTCGGCTACTCTTTTACTAACGAATAGTAGGATTGACTATAGCAAAATAATACCTTCACATCTGAATAGGCGAGAATGTTTTAGTGTAACAGGGGATCGAATCTGTGACCCTCAGATTAGGAGCCGAACGGCGTAACTACCTGGCCATGTCGGGACCTAGTACAATTTCACCTCGCTTCTTTACTACTTGTATGTTTACTGTCAAATGTTGTGATTATTTTCACCAGATCAGGACATCGAATTTTAACTGTCATCCTAACCCTATATTTCCTCTTCAGGGTCATACTTATAGCATTCTGTGTTGTTTTGTTATTTCTATTCATTTGGTCGCGAAGAAATACTCGTAGTTTCACACTCGCTCATCAGTTATATAGCAAAACAGCATTTTTCCATTTGATAAAGTTTCTGTTTGTAATTGAGACCAAAGCTACACCATACGGTATCTGTGCTCTGCTCACCATTGGTGTCGAAACCTGGTGTCTAGCGTCGTAAGTTCTCAGGCATACTGCTGTGCCACTGGCGTATCCTACATAAATACCTTTTTTTAATTTACCTCTGTTATCTAAGCATAAATGATAGCTTATGGTGATATATAGACTATAGGATCGAAAGCTGGTCAACACTATCCAAATGTGCGACTTACAAGACCGAATAGTAAGATTTTACTCTTACTCTTATAACGCACCCATAGTCCGAAAGTACGAAGAACAATTTATTCTTCTTATTGTATTTTCGACGTCAATGGGACGTGAACCGCGGAACCCCCGATCCACAGACTGCCACTCTAACCACTGGTCCACGCACGGCCCTGATTTTCATGCAGGTTTGAACTTCCTTCGACTAAGTCGAATAAAAATGTAATATATAAATATATGTAGACATATTTGTTACCTTGATCTGTGTTTCGATTATATATTCGCAAATACAAGATAAAAATAAATTGAAAAAAATCTCCGAAAATAAAGTTATTTTTTTCTTCGCAAATAAAACGACATTAAAGATCCGACTCTACTTCAGCTGTTCCATAAAAATCTTAATAAATTGTTTGTTTGTTTTTTGAATTTCGTGCAAAGCTACTCGAGGGACGTTTGCACTAACCGCCCCTAATTTTGCAGTGTAAGATTTGAGGGAAGGCAGCTAATCATCACTACCCACCACCAACTCTTAGGCCACTATTTTACCAACGAATAGTGAGATTTACCGTAACATAATAACGACCCCATGGCTGAAAGGGCGAGCACGTTTGGTGTGACGGGTCTTAATAAATAATGAATGGGTATGGTGCACTGAAGACAATCGAACTAATTTTTAAGCACTTAAACCGAGTTCGTTTCACGTTACAGGAAATTAATGGAGTTAAATTCACTTTAATGGCAGACGCGAGGAGAAATGGAAGAGATTTCGTTGCGAAATCTGATTTTATAAAAAAAGGCAACAACAATCAATTACAAACCACAGAACTTACAGTTCATTTAATAATTGGTAATTTAGTAATTGGTTAAACGATAGAAAAATGGACTATATTTTAGTTGCAGTATGGCCCGGCATGGCCAGGTGGTTATGGCGTTCGAATCCCCATCGCACCAAACATGCTCGCACTTTCAGCCGTGGAGACGCTATAATGTAACGATTAGTCTCACTATTCATTGGTAAAAGAGTAACCCAAGAGTTGGCAGTGGGAGGTGACGACTAGCTGCTTTCTCTCTTGTCTTACACTGCTAAATTAGGGGCGGTAGACCAAATAGCCCTCATGTAGCTTTGGGCGAAATAAAAACAAACAAACAAATCATCACTGCAGTTTGACACCAAAAATAGAATGTATTTCTTTAACACTTTGTAGGGGCGGCACTAGGTTTGATGAGCGATTTTTGAGACTGTTAGGGGTACTTTAGGATTGATGTACTATCAATGAGACTGTAGGGGCACTCTAGGGTTGATGGGCTATCTGTGAGAAAGTAGGGGCTCTAAGGTTTTTGAGTGATTTTAATTCATCAAATGAATATAGTTGTTTCCGAGTTAAGAGAAAGTCGTGAGAGAAACAGTATGCAACTGGAACTATCTGGCACCGCGAGTTAACAAATATTAAAACGGGTAAGAATTCACGTAGAAATTGCGTATATCTAGGTTTCGAACCATGTATACCCAAGAATTAAAAAAACAACAACTAAACACGTAGAATGATACCATATAGGCACAGTCGTTCGCTTTCTGGCCTCAATTACGTGGCTGAATATATCTGTGAACAGTTTCTCAGTATGTATTCGAAAGAAGGCTTACGACGTGAACATTGTCAATTTCACAGATAACGAGTTCTTGTTTTTGAGTGAGGGTGAATCAGAAATTATATTTAACAGAACTTTTATAACGCCTCAATAAAAACAAGACGTTAGTCGTTTATGAACTGGTTGTCGAGATATTTTACTGGCTGTTGTATGTTTCGCATTCCGTTTGAACCAATTATCTCTTTAAAAGTATTATCCCATCAATTATCAACGCATGAATACCCAAAAAGAAACCGACCGAAACACACACACACGTTTATTGAACGTACCCTATCTCACACGAAAGCTGTGTATTTCTAGTCAATTTCACATAGCATATATTTAAATGACAAATGCATTTGTATAAGGAAAACATTATTACATTTTTGACATACGGAAAATATTTTAGCTTTATGTCTAAAGTTATAATAAGGTTTGAGGTTTGTTTTTTACCAAATTTATAGACTACTCACCAACGAAACTTAAGGATATTGTGGGTAAAATATTGTGCATTTCTGTAGATACAGTTATTTTGTGTATTTTGATACGTTATGAAACGATAAACTTTATCTTCTTGAATGGTCGATTCTGACACGTTATCATTTTCACAATCAGTGTGTGATTTCTTATAGCAAAGCCACATCGGGCTATCTGCTGAGCCCATCGAAAGGAATCGAACTCCTGATTTTAGCGTTGTAAAACCGTAGACTTACCGCTGTACTAGCGGGGGTCATTTCACAATCATAATAACAAACTACCTACCGAGTATTGAAATGAGGGCTAAAGTAATTAATTTAACCGAATGTGGGCCTAAGGCCACCTAGTGGGGTCGCCTGTCTTAACCATTTGCACCTTTAACCAGTAGTGTGATTCTGTACGTCAGTCAATACTCTAAAATGGCGTCACATAAAAGACGCTTAACGTTAAAATTTGTAGTCAGTAAAATATGTTCAAGCCATGAATCACGAGAATAATTATGCACTCTGTAGGTTACAACGCAATAATGCATATGAATTTGAAAAGCAAGAAATCAATAATATCGGGTGCGAAATGAAACTTTAAATCCCGTTTTAACAGATCTAGCATCTTCTTTATTTCAATGTTTAAACTGCCCCACAGTTTCGATGCTCACGGTGGGCACAACACAAATAGCTTACTGTGTGTAGCTTTGCTTTTAATAGCAAACAATCGTTTCTCAGTTTAATTAAACGTTTTTTCGGGATTACCTGTAACCATAAGCTGAAGTCGCCGTAATAAATGTGGTATTAAGTTAACGAAACATTTATTTCTTTTGACTGTTGTGGCAATAAGTCACAGGAACAACCCTTCTTTTGACAGATGTGGTAAATTGTTAATTTTTAGAGCAAAATCACAGGCTACTGTGTCCACTGCTGGGTATCGAACTCCGGATTTCGGCGTTGAAAGTCCATAAACTGACCGCTGTCCCATCGGAGATAGGAGTGTGGTAAAAGTTGAAACGTTCATTCTCTTTTATAAGTATAATATAAATATACCGAAACGCTCGTTCTCCTTAAGAAGTGTGGTATTAACTTACCGAAACGTTCATCCCCCTTGATAAGTGTATTTTGGCATCCATTCTTCTTAACACATACATTCGATACCGAAACGTTGATTCTTCATGAAAAGTACGTTACTGACTTATCGAAACCTTTATTTTGTTTTTGATAAGTCACCGAAATGCTTGTTTTTCTTCATAAGTGAAGTATGAATTCATCGAAACGTCCGTTCTCCTTAATAAACACAGGTTATCGAAACGGTCGTTGTCCTTTATACATGTGGTAATAAGTCACCGAAACGTCCACTCTTGTTTTTAATTAATGTGGGTTTAGTTCCGTATGATAACATCCACTCTACGTTTCAGTAATAGGCTTCTTACTCATCACTGACGTTTCGACTTTATTTCGAGCCACAAAAAAAGAATACACGCCAAAAGAAGAAATATGGGGCCACCGCACGTACCTTCGGTTAAAGGTACGGTTTGAGGTTTTTCTGCTCGGTTAATTAATTCAGTAATATAAGTCGGTTTATATTCTGCCGCACAACCTGTACTCCTTACTGGGTGCATTAATTTAGTTATTTGTTTTTCAAGGACGATTCACTGTCCAGTTGGTAAATACCATTTTAGTATAAGTTCAGTTTCGGTAACTTACTACCACACTTATCAAAGACAGTGGACATTTCGGTAGCATAATACCACACTTATCAAGGAGAACGAACGTTTCGGTGATTTGACAGTACAGTTAATACACTGCGTGTTTATCTTGTGTATATAAATATTACACCCGCTAAATCAACACGTAAAACACGATGTCTCATACAATTAAACAATACATTAAACGAATTCTGTACTTGGAAGTAGTTATGAATCGAGTGTATTCTGTGAATTAAAAAAACAAAAACTGTTCAGTAAGTTATAGGCTTAATAATTACGTCATCATTACGTAATAATTACGTGTTGTAATCATATAAATTATTACTAACCCTAATGATACTGATGTCCAGTAACAAGAACGCACATTAACGTAGTATATATAGGTTTTCGGCGAATAAGAAAAAAAATTACAGCTAGCTATAAAGAAATAGCACATAGATACATAAAAAGAATAAAAATGGGCCATAATATTTTCTTGTAATTCGTGCATGGTTGCCCTGGAAACTACAGAACATGAGATCTTCCGGTAAGAGGTTGTCAGATAACAGGATATTTCAAAGGAAATATTAAACGCTTTTAATCGACTTTCTCTGAATCTTTGATTCGCTGGAAAACAGAAGAAAAAAAATGTTAGGGTGAATAATTAGACTTCTCATGTTACTGAGAAGTTTAGAAATCCGAATTTTGAACTGCTGAACTACAGAAACTCGAGGGTGTATTTCCTGAGTGATACACATTGCGTGGCTGATTCTCTAATTAGTTCACAGCTCCGAACGGCCACAACCGAAACAAATGTTAACATAAATTTGGTATAAAGAATTCAGGATTTTCCGTCGATACGCACGTGAATGAGTGAAACAGGGTGAAGCATTTGGAGAACAGTTATGGTACGAAAAACATCATAACGTGCGTTACGTTAATTATATTAAACTCCGTTTCGTCGGCAAGTATAATTTATCGCGTGAAGTCAAGGGTGTGGCGCCATCCCTAAGGATTTGGGCGCCGCTTTGCTGCGTCAACCCTACTAACTTGTAGTTCGAGTAAACCTGAAACCTTGCTAGAATGACATGGTGTAATCCATTAAATCCTTTGGTTTAACACTGCGGATGTAATATTCAAGTTACAGACTGGTTGTGTAGAAGATTGATAAAACGATCAATTTTTTGGGGGGCACTGTCCACGATAAATAAAGATGTAATTTTTTTCGGGGACTTTCCACGACAAATAAAGAAATAATTTTTTTCGGGCACTGTCCACGACAAATAAAGGAGTAATTTTTTTCGGGCACTGTCCACGACAAATAAAGGAGTGATTTTTTTCGGGCACTGTCCACGACAAATAAAGGAGTAATTTTTTTCGGGCACTGTCCACGACAAATAAAGGAGTAATTTTTTTCGGGCACTGTCCACAACAAATAAAGAAATAATTTTTTTCGGGCACTGTTCACGACAAATAAAGGAGTATTTTTTTTCGGGCACTGTCCACAACAAATAAAGGAGTAATGCAGCAGCGTTCAGATAACCGGCGAGCTAGTTGATAAAATCACTAAATCACATCTGTGGGGGAAATACGTTGAACCTATTCTGATGAGTGATGGTTATCTTGACACTATTATCGACAAGGTTTTTACGGAACGTTGAAGAAAAGCACAAACTTTAAAGATTAGTACCATTAAACTTAATGAACGCGAGACACCTGGCGGAAAAGCTTTCATTACCAACATAAAGATAATCTGGATTAAAAGGACAACTTAATACCAGGAGATTGAAAGGACAACGTTTTATATGATAACATAACAATCTTTAGGAACAACAGGGGACCTGTTGGTCCATCTCGGCTGTCCCATCCTCTAAGCCAAACTAAAACTATTAAATAAAAAAGTAAAGACAGCCTCTAGTATTCACATATCTATCAAGATTTATTTAAAACTCACTCAAATGCACTGCCTCCACCACATCCTCAGGCCAACCGCCCTATTTAAAAAATAAAATTGTCTTAGATGAAGCTGGCTTCTACCTTGCTAAGCCTATATTTGTGTCCCTAGGTTCTATAATTGTCGCTGTTAAGTATGAAACATATTGGTGCATCTATAATTGCAGTTTCTTTTACAATCTTAAACACTTCATCCTCTCAAATTGTTCTGTTTTCAAGGGAAAACTATTTTAATTATCTCAGTCTTCAAGACAACTCTTCTATCCCAGATACCATTTTAGTAACCAAATCTGAACAACGTCTTTCTTAATACTCCAAATGTTGTCTAACCAGTGACCTATACAATTAGATTATAACCTCTTTAGACTCGTATTCAATATTTCTTAGATACAACATAAAATCCTGCTTGTCCTACCACTAGCAATACCACACCGGTTGGATGGCTTTAAAGACTGATCAATCATTTACTTTCATGACACTCCTAAGGTTATTCACATCGAAACTATATTTACAATTAAATTATGATAACTCACATGCAGTATCTTACATTTGTTACAATTAAAACCCATCTGTTATTTACTCACCAAACTCGCAAAATGATCCTTTTATAAAGCAGCAGCACCCTCTTCACATCCAGTGACATCAAAACCTTGATATCATCAGTAGATAAAAGTAATTTATTGACTATTCCATCATCTATATCATTAATAAAAGTCGTTGTTGTTTTTAGGTCTGCCCACCAGGGGTATAGAAACCTAGTTCTAGCGTTCTAAGTCCACAGACATACTGCTGTGTCACTGGGATGCTAATATAAGTTAGAAAGATTAATGGGCCTAAGACAACACCACTTGAATCATTAATCCAGTTTAAATAAACTTCGTGTATAAGAGCCCTCCACTTTCTTCCAACAAGCCACTCTTCTATCAACTTAGTTAACTTATCCTCCAAACTTAGAGAAACAAGAGTCTTTCAAAATCTTTGTGTCACTTTGTGTCAAATGTTTTTTGTAAATCCAGATTGATCAAATCTACACCCTTACCTTCATCTACATAAACACTAACATTTTTGAAGAATGTAAAAATATTTGTAAGGCAAGATTTTTCAATTATTAAAACCATGTTGAATATCCAATAAAATTATATACTTTGTTATATTACTTTAGAAAGTATATGTTATCAGACTTTCCAAACTTTTCCCATAACTGATGTAAGATTCATGGGTCTGTAATTGTTGAAAACATTTCTATTACCTTCCTAGAAGATAAGAGTGACATTAGATAATTTCAAGTCTGGTACGTGCCCACCATTCATAACGCGACGGCACGACATTTAGGACTAAAAGTGGACCCTGCGGTCCGCTCTCCACTTCCAGGAGTCAATAAATAAACCCGGATTGCAAGGACACTGTTATTTCAGGTGATTGAAATGTAGTGTGACCAAAGTCCTATATTCTAATATCATGTATTAAAGTTTAAAATGATCCAAGTTTTATATTCCAATATCATGTATTGAAGTATAATATACGATAAGTTAGTATTAATACATTAAAGTGGAAAGAACGAGATATTTTGAAAGTGTAGTAAGATACTGTTCCGTGATAAACAGTATTATAAGGCAGATGTACTTTGTGCCTAATTCCCTGTCACGTGAGTGTTGTACGTAATCTTATCAGCACGATGAGAAACGCCAAACCTCAATAAAAAGTCTTTTTTAAAGACAAAATGAGACATATTTTAGGATAAAGAGATACACTGTTGAGGATACACTCCTCAACGAATAAAAACAACTATGGGAAAGAAACACGCCGTTGATAATTAGGGTTCAATTAAGCCCGGCATGGCCAGGTGATTAGGGTCCAACCATCAGCGCTGAATCAGCGAAACACTATAAATTATTCCAAGATGTGTCCACCTTTATCAACCTGTAGCGTCACGTGAACTACGACAAAAACGATCTCCTCTGGAAATTCGCTTTGATGAGCCCTAACCACCAGGCCATGCTAAAGTTAGTCAATACCATTTACATAGAAACTAGACTTTTATTAACGAATGGTGGGGTTCACCATCACATTATAATGCCTTTCCAACTGCCTTAACTCCAGCCTATAAATTCTAGATTTGAAGTAATACTTCCCTACTGATATAGTCAGTAGTAACAATACTATAAAATCAGAAGCAATGTTTGAAGGAATATTTCCTTACTGATATAGTCAGTAATAACAGTGCTATAAAATCAGAAGCAATGTTTGAAGGAATATTTCCTTACTGATATAGTCAGTAATAACAGTGCTATAAAATCAGAAGCAATGTTTGAAGGAATATTTCCTTACTGATATAGTCAGTAATAACAGTGCTATAAAATCAGAAGCAATGTTTGAAGGAATATTTCCTTACTGATATAGTCAGTAATAACAGTGCTATAAAATCAGTAGCAATGTGGACTCAGCAGACAGCTCGATGTGGCTCTTTCTGTTAAGAAATCACAAGTACATTGAACTTGGATAGTAGGTTTTCCCGGATAGAATCTAGAACGGTCGTCATCTTGGAAGAGACTTATTGATGGTGAATATTTTGGAATACTTTGGTCAGTATTACTAAATCCTTAAAACGATAATGTCTACATAGGTAGAATGTGCCAAAGGTCAAAAGTCAAGTACAGGTCACAAGTGTAGCTAGAAATCTTAATACGTAATATTACATCATGTGATTAGCTTGAAACGTTCAGAGAAGCAGCATGGTGTTAAACACACTGTAGCTTATAAAACACATGGTAAAATGTTATTCAGGATGTAAGACGCACTCCTGTTTACACACACACACAATAAAATACGCTGTTGAAGACGTAAAAGAACCAGATGTCGTATCGTGAAGCTGTGATATGATTGTATCGTGAGATACGGTTTGTGTGTCTTCATGAAATTCGGCAAGTTTTCAGTAAATATTATAAGACTTTTGTTCAGAAAAGAAATCAAAGTTTCTAATAAAGTATTGCTAAAATTTAATGACTCAATAAAGGAAGATGTAAAACTCTGTAACAAGACAAGACTGTAAAACTCTGTAACAAGACAAGACTGTAAAACTTTGTAACAAGACAAGACTGTAAAACTCTGTAACAAGACAAGACTGTAAAAAACTGTTAGTGAACTTCTGTATATACATACATATCGTATTGACTACTATGGTGAGATACACACACCAGCTACAAACGTAGAGAGCCAATTACGTGATGAAGTCGGAACTTTGGGTTTGGCTAAACATAAGACACAGCGAGTAACTGTGGTTACCTTGTGCTGCCTATCGTCCCGAGGTCTTCCCTTATTGGGACGAGTCAAGGCTACGAAGCAGTTGGCCTACAGGTACGAACCACTACCACTTGGCCTATCTCTCAATTCTCATGTCATCACCCCTCTCAGGTTTTGTGTTTTTCACGAAGTTTTGGTTCTTTTTACTGACTTGCTTTACTACTGACTATATTAGTAGGAAAGTATTCCTTCAAACATTGCTACTGATTTTATAGCATTGAGTTGTTTATCATAGCTGTAAACAACTTACCTTTGGTACAAAAGACCGAGGGTCACAGGTTCGAATACCCGTCTGGCCAAATATGCTCCTCCTTCAACCCATAGGGACATTATAATGTTACAGTCAATCCAATGGTTGGGTATAAGAATAGTTCAAGAGTTACCGTTGGTTGGTGGTGATTAGCCGCCTTCCCTCTACACGTACACTTCAAATTACGGACGGCTAGCGCAGATAGCCCTCAAAAATCTTGGCGCAATGTTTCAAACAAACATCGTCCCCTCGCCCCCAGTGACACAACGGTATGTCTGAAGTCTTACAACGGTAGAAATGGGGTTTCGATAGACCATTGTGCGCCTTTGTCCTTAACTTCAAACAACAACCAAGACACAAATCATAAGGAGGGTCATTATATAATGTACCCTGATTTTTAGAGGCAGTAGCAGAAATGAGACCTAAATAACGTTGGGGGTACACCGTCTACCAGGTTTAACCTCAAATATGCCGGCTTTAAAAATATTATGTAAAAAGGATCAATTATGGATGCTAAAGCCCACAGTGATCCACGTTTTACCATTGGAAGTTGAAGCGTGGATGATAGAAGCAAAACTAATAGTATCAACTTAGTACCCTGGTACTTCAACTGGAAATAGATAACTAACCTCAAGGACAGTTTTGCTCTCTTCCCCCATTGATGTATTGTTTATTTGTTTTGAATTTTGCACAAAGCTACACGAGGGCTATATGCGTAAGCCATCCATAATTTAGCAGTGTAAGACCAGAAGGGAAGGCAGCCAGTCATCGCCATCCTCCACCAACTCTTGGATTACTCTTTTACCAACGAATAGTGGGATTGACCAAAACACTAAAACGTCCCCACGGCTGAAATTGCGAGCATGTTTGATGTGACGGGGATTCAAACCCGCGAGCCTCAGATTGATACTAATGTACTCGTACCAACTGGCCATGTCTGGCTTTTGTATTGTCGAAATGTATTTGACAAAAGGTTAGCTATTAACAATAAACTAACTTTGTATATGTTATGAGTAACCTCTATTATATGCAGTCACGTCTCACAAATATCCTTGAGTTACAAGTAAAGAAATTACTCTTTTCAACGTAAACGACCTCGTCGGCTTTCTTCTAAGAATAAGACATAACCGACCATAATTCGAACTAGTGATCACACGGAAGACAGACAGCACTGACCGCCATCAGAAGGACCATGTCCTGTGCTTTAAACTTTCGACGTGAAATACTGCAGAGGATATCCAGCAGCTCAAACCTTAGACCTGGAAATGGTGAATCTGACACTCTAACTACGAGAATACATTTTGTCATTCCAGGAAAGACAATATCCCAGAAATACACACGTAAAGCTACGAATCACTGTAGTTCGTCACCATAGTAACAACAAAATCAACAATTGGAAGCGCAAATCTCGTTTTTTACATTGTTTCAACACAGTAGTACCTTAATCCATTGTATTACTTATGTTCAAAATATCAGTTAATACAAAAAATTATTCAACAACCATAAACCACATCTTACCCTTCGTGAACGTAATACACTGAATTAACAACACATATTACATCCCTAAAACACACGTAACACAGATATTACAGCAAAGAAGCACCAATAACATGAAAAATAAAGTCATATTTTTTTATTTATAGTTTTTTATAATTATCATCTGATTGGTTAAAAGTGAATTTTTGATTGTTTATCGACCACTAGATATCTCTCTCTGTACAACGTGCGTTTCTGTATTTGTATGCTCGATTATGATGAAATGCACGAGTGTTACAGGAACATGCTGGGAATACAAGTTGTCGTACTATGTTTAATCAAGAGATTCTTTCTTATCTAACTATGTTATTCATCCACGTATATGACTGGTTTAGTACAATGGAACTTTTACATTGGTTCGTGTGATTGATTTATTATACGTGGGTTTCTGTCCTCAACATGTTTCTTTGAGTAAATAATGTGCTATCTAATATAACGTTCTGATATACGATATTTTGTTTACCATGTATAACAAAGCTGTCTTAGTTCAGACGTCAACTTAATGAAGCTCAAAGTTTACAATAAACCGAAACTTTCAACTTTGAAACTTATCAATTTTTCGTTTCAAAGCACCAATTTTTCAAACATTATATTAGAAGGGTTACCATTGTAAGACTCCTCAGACAAAGGTCATAAAGTCACTTGTATGCCACATAAGCGATGCTTCCCCAAACCATAATTTAATCACACCATTATTTTCAGTTTTGATTTATATTGTAACAATTTTTTAAAAAAAGTATTTTCCACGATGAGGTAAATATACATATATTTCTATAGGACGAATCTAAATCTCCTAAGTCGATCGATTCACGGGTGATGTGTTTGGGTTTATGGCCGAAAATGTTAACAGCGAAGATACCAAACTGATGAGACAATGCATTACAATCTTGGTAAGTTAAAACGTAAGAAAAGTACATTTAATGAGCTATACTCATTATCAGGTTGATTTCTAGTAGCTTGCTCTGTTCGGAAGTAAATATTATTCAATACATACATAATTTATTTATGCAGATGTATATCCATACACACTGCTAGCCAAAATCTTAAGACCAATGATCATAAAAAATATGCATTTTGCGCTGTTAGACTCAACCACTAATTTGAGTAGAACTTTGAAAGGTGAAAATAAGAAAAGGGAAGATAAAAATAAAAATAATTTTTTTAGCATTTAATAGGGAAAATGTGAACACTATGAAATTAGCCTAAATACTAGCTGGTAAAAAGTTTGAGACCATACCAAAAAGAAGTCATAAACCGGGTAGGAAATGCCCCACAAGAGGTTTCAGTAGTGAGTTACACGGCCGTCATTGCGAAAAGCTGCAAACATTCGCTTTGGCATGGTCGATATGAGCGTTTGCAGAAGGCTGGCTGGAATGTTATTCCAAGTGGTGAAGATGGCTTCACGAAGATCATGCACTGTTTGGAATTGATATCCATATCTATTGACTTCCCTTGCCATCCATCCCCAAACATTTTCAATTAAATTCAGTTCGGGCAAATACGCTAGATGGTCCAAAAGAATCACTTATTCCATATGAAAAAGTCCTTTGTCCTGCGGGCATTGTGGATCACAGTGTTGTCCTGCTGAAAAATCCAGTCATTTTCACACAAGCGAGGGCTTTTATTCAATAAGGATGCTCTCTCCAACATACCAATGAAGCGAACTGCTGTTTGACGCCCCTGTATAACCTGAAGCTCCATTGTTCGATTGAAGGAGAAAGCACTCCAGATCATGATGGAACCTCCTCCACTGTGTCGTGTAGAAAATGTTTCCGGTGGGATATCCTTATCGTGCCAATAACGTGGAAGCCATCTGGACCATTAAGGTTAATTATTTCTCATCAGAGAACAAAACATTCGTTCACTTTTTTACGTCCCATGTTTGGTGCTTCTTAGCAAAGTTTAACCGAGCTGTTTCGTGGTGTGAAAGGAGGCGTGGCTTTTGATGACGTTTACGGCTTTTAATGCCTTTCTCTCGTAGATGCTGTCTTATTGTTCTTGAACTGCATTCTGCGTCCGTAAGGGCCTTAATTTGGTTCGACGATCGAATGGGGTCTTGCCCGACAACCCGTCGAATCCTCCTGCTCAACGTCGACAAAATATTCTTGGGCCGACCGCTTGAAATTCTCGTTCCGTATCCCTCAGGTTATTTTAAGAAATTTATAACAGTACTTTTACTACGCCTAATCTTACCAGCGATAGCACGTTGAGAGAGACCTTGCTTTTGCAGCTCGATAATTATGCCACGTTCAAACTCTGTCAACTTTTTAGCCTTTGTCATGATTTTACCCAATGTTACAAAGGAGATGTCAGTGGGAGATCTTGACAACGCTAATGCGTGAACACAAATTACTAAATTTCGTTACGTCTTTACCGATTAACGCTACGTTTAAGTATGGTCTTAAACTTTAGACCAGCTAATATTTAGGCTAATTTCATAGTGTTCACATTTTCCCTATTAAATGATAAAAAAGTTGTTTTATTT
This sequence comes from Carcinoscorpius rotundicauda, assembly GCA_011833715.1. Lineage (NCBI taxonomy): Eukaryota > Metazoa > Arthropoda > Merostomata > Xiphosura > Limulidae > Carcinoscorpius > Carcinoscorpius rotundicauda. Next base: position 59,465,618 of record CM022392.1, on the reverse strand, counting down.
TATTTTCCCTTTTCTTATTTTCATCTTTCGAAGCTCTACTCAAATAAGTGATTGAGTCTAACAACACAAAATGCATGTTTTTTCTTTATGTTCATTGGCCTTAAGATTTTTGCTAGCAGTATTCATCCCGTTTTGTTCATCCTGTGAAGTATAATCGCGTCTTTGCTTATCAAAAGTAGTAATTTTACACCTTTCTTGATCATACATATTATATATATACAAAGAGAGAGAGTGTAAAGTTTATTATTACTTCTTTCTGCCTCGCCCGGCATGGCCAGGTGTGTTAAGGCGTTCGACTCGTACTCTGAGGGTGGCTGATTGGAATCCCTATTGCACCAAACACGCTCGCCCTTTCAGCCGTGGAGGCGTTATAACGTGTGGTCAATCCCACTATTCGTTGGTGAAAGAATAGCCCAAGAGTTGGCGGTGGGTGGTGATGACTGGCTGCCTTCTCTCTATTCTTACACTGCTAAATTAGGGACGTCTAACGCAAATATCCCTCGTGAAGTTTTGCGCGAAATTAAAAAACAAACACAATCTTTCTGTCTTCTTTTACACGTTAACAGAATCATGTGCTTAACATTTCTATTTAATTTATCAACTGGATTATAGTTTTGTAATATGAACCTTATCTCTCTCTTTAAATCAACATACTTGACCTAAGCCTAATCGTTTTCATGGGTGTAAAGTTATTTACCAAAACGCAGTTATGTGATAAGACGATATGTGGGAATTATAACTATTCAACGAGCTTTGAGCTACTTACGTGACATATCGTCCCTAGATGGCGCCACGCTAGAACATAAAAATGTGTCGAATCAATAAATTTGCCACGATAAATGAAACCAGAGAATTCAAATCCTCCTTGGAAAATAGCATAAAAATCTAAAGGCACGTGTCCTAGAAGCACAAGCGAAAATAATGTTTTTATGTTGTTAACACAGAAGAAGCAAGGTTTTCTTAACATCTAAATAAATCGACTGCGTTATTTTGTTTTTTCTTCAAGCAAATATTTTAGGCCTACATTTTGATTAATGTTTAACACTGTTCTTATTGATTTTCTTTCAGATAGAATTCACTTATGTGTTCTGTTATAGCTAATTTAGCAGTGTAAGAATTGAAGGAAGGCTACCGCCAACTCTGGGATAGAATTTAACATTATACCGCCCTCTATATCTTTACTTAAAACTATTTAGATTTTTATTAATTAAAGTTTGTTTAGTCTTCTGGCTTCTGCCCCCAGTGACACATCGATATATTTGCGGACTTCTACCGCGAAAAACTGGGTTTCGATACCCGTGGTGGATATAGCACATACAGTTCTTTGCTTAGATATGTGCTTAATGAAAAAAAAAACAATAACTTTGGCCCCCTTCTTTTTTTGCTCCAAGATAGTTAAAATAATAATTGTAAATTTTGTTTAGATCTTCCTGTATTTACTTTTTTCTATTAACACTGCATCAATGTAGTATGGGAAAGCAAAAGCCGGATTCTGAACTAAGAAAACACACTTAACTCTATGAAATAAGGAACAGCTATTGTAGTCCTCCGCAGAAAAAAGTAGTACTGATACAATTTATAAATTACAGTGCTCTAAATTCAGTAATAAGGGCCGGAATAATTAACTATTTTGCGTAGTTATAGCTCCTCCCCCACCCAAAAAAGGAGTTCACCGAGAACCGTTGTTTATAATTCATAATTTTCGTTTGCTGATAAAATATTTTATGGTGTCGCTGTACTGTTTTTGTTTGTTTAACTTATAATGTTCAACATACAAAAAAATCTGCATACTTTAGTTCTATGTTAAGTACAACTCCATCTATGTACACAGTAATCCTTGCTTTGTTAGCAATACTGTTCCCAGATTTTTTCTTAGCAAGAATCGACATTATGATTTTAATTGTCATTTGACGGCATTGCTCCCCTTAAAGTTTGCGGTCTTGCAACGCTAGAGACTGGGTTTCGATACCAATGGTGAGTAGACTACAGACTACCCATTGCTCAGCTTTGCGTTGATTACAAACAAATATATTGACAGTATGGTGACTCGTACCACAAACTGTCTTAGCCACATCTCTTACTTCTTATTACACGACCCTGTCCTTCCACATCATCGAATCCTTTAATAAACTGTTACTTTATGTGCCTCTGCTCAAGGCCAACTTATTTGGAAGTAACGAAACGTCGCTGTGGCTTTTAACAGAGAACTTCGAAGGTTCGCTGTAAAAGCCTAGGTTCTATTACGTGTAACAAAGTATGGCTTTTTACCTGGTTGATAAGGGAATTTTGAACGGGAATAACACTAACCTTTATAATTCCAAAGCCTCGAACGTGGGTTGCAACTTGTGCAGAACGTGCTCTCTGTGCCGCTTACTTGAACGACCTGCTTCAACTCTGCTCGCCTCGTTCGTCTAGTGTGCGGCGTTGAGGTGTATGACACTGTCAGCACAAGTTATGACGTCAAGAACGCGCTCACACAACCTTCCAACAAAGCGGTACAGCGGTTGAACAGCATGAAGGGGGTAGGGATTTTTCCGTGCCCTCTGTAGGCGGAATCTTTTCGTTGTTTTGAAGAGAGAAAGCGGTAATTACCAGATATTTTTCTCAGCCCCTTAATTTACGTACTAGTTCTCGCTAGGTGCTTTAATCTCGGAATTCTTTTGTTCGAAATATCGTGCTTGGAAACGCGTGTGTTTCAAAGCACGAGGTCCCACTTCCATCCCTTAAAGGTTGGCGTATTTACGACACTTTGATTATACAGCACTGTCAGGTTGTTTTCGGAGTTACTTTACAGGCAAAAGTGTGTGTGTTTTTCTCAGCCATATTCACATAATTATTGAAACGTGCTGATAATCGTAGCTCGTTAATCATTGAGTTTTGGAAGAAATTGTTCTCCACCAGCAGAGCAGTGTCAGTCATGTTAGGCTTAGCAACCCAAAGTCGAAAATGAAAAAAAACGTTATGTGTGTGTGTGTGCTGGAGTTTATTCTAGAGCAAGAGTTTAGCTCAGTTTTATGACGTATAAAAGTACACATTAACCACAGGCCTTGTTCTGAATTTGAGCGAAATTTTCAGTTATTTGCAGCAGTAAGAAAAATATTTTTTGTTACCGTTAACCGATCAAAGGCTGAAGTTACTGTGGATTGTTTCAGGTTAAGCGTCACGGACAATTAGAAACACGTGAAAAAGTACAAACCCACTGACTTGTGAACCCCTGAATTTATATATATATATATAGATAGATAACTGGTTCATCATGTTCTTAACACATAGAATAACGCTCATTGTAACGTGTGATTTTATGTATGTGTAAGTCGTGTCAGTTGAACGAAACGATAATTGTACAAACATTATCTTCAACTTGTGTAAAAAAACCCAAAAAAAACGTATACTTGTGTGTTATGTGATGCATCTGTTATACAGTAATTCTAATAACTTAGGGGCGAAAACAAACAAACAAACAAAGACAACCACAGTACATATCTAGTGCTGACAAGACTTTTCTTCAATACCAGGGTTAATCAGACAAGCAACGTTTATAGGATTGGTCTAGGACAGTGGTTCCCAAACTTTTTCAGCTTGTTACCCAATTTAACATGCCACATTAAGCATGTTACCCCTTTCACAAAATGTTTTCAACGTTGATATATATGGCTAAATTAAACTAGAGATATATTGCACTTTATTTATTACACTTTATTTATATAATTTATTTACACTAAATTACACTTTTAATTATTGTATTTGATCATTGTGCATTTCTAATGATAATTGCCAAAAATGTCAAAAACATCAGTGGGATGGGTGGAGTTGCATACTTGAAGCTAGTTCAGGAATTCTTGGCTTTGTGGTTGAAAGTGCCAGCCTGGCATCGTTTGCAACATTCAAGTGAGTCCTCTTTTTTGTTTTCATCCCCAGCACGGTTGAGAACCCCTTGTCGCACAGATACGTTGTTGAGAATGATACCAACAACTTCAAGGTTCTCTTGGACAGAGTTGGCGAGTCAGCTAGTTGTGAAATCCAAAAGGAATCTGCATTTTGGTTTTGGAATTTGACTTTCAAGGCTTCATTCGCTCGCATTGTGATCCACTCCTCCTTTGCAGGGATATCATCATCATGAATGGCCTCATCAGGTACAGAAAAGGGATGAATGATCCACTGAAGACTGGCTGTTTTCAGGTCACTCTCTGGAAAGTAGTGCTGCATGCTTGTTTAAAGCCCCTTCAAAAGGTCGCTCATCTCTTTGTTGATGGTCTGTAAAAGTGATCCAGTATCATAACTATTCTCCTCAACAAACTGCTCTAGGGTGGGAAACTGAGTGATCATTCCTTTTTCCAAGCGTCGAATCCAGAGTCTCAGTTTTCCCAGAAATGCAGTCACAGTGTTATGGGCATCAATGACAGTCGTGTTTTGGCCCTGGAGTTGTAGATTATATAATTATCACTGTTCAGCTCCGCAAATATGTCAGCCAAGTAACAAAGTCGAGCAAGCCACTTCTCATCAGTGAACTTGGTAGCAAAAGGAGATTCTTCTTGTTTCAGAAATTCCTGAAGAGCCGTTCGGAGCTCAATGACTCCTTGGCTCGTGACAACCAGCGAACATCGGTGTGGTAGAGCAGAACTTGATACTGCTCTCCCATTTCCTTGCACAGCTCCCTGAACTTGCGGGAATTCACATCCCTGGACTTGATGAAATTGACGATTTTCAATACATCTTCAAACCCTAATTTCAGATTACCAGGCAGGCTTTTTGATCCAAGAGAGTACCGATGAATTGTGCAATGATCTACAGAAATTTCTGGATTCACAGCTTGTATGAGGCCCCATAATCCACGATTACGACCCACCATCGACGGAGACCTAGATTAAAAAAGAAAAACTATTATAGATTGCGTCAGTTAGTCATTCTTACTTATCTTTTGCGTTATAATTATATGGTTTTAATTTAATTTATTTTGGTACTTTAGTATTTCAGTACGACAGGCACGATACTTTTTTGTGAATTATGTATAAAATATTAGCTACACTACAGCTACTTGTACAATAAATAAAACTATATGACTATATGCCATGTAATTCATTGTATTTATACTAATCTAGACTTTATATAAACATCTCTCCCTACCTGTTGAACGCTGTTCCAATCCAATCCATTCGTGGTAAAGAAACTGTTGATGATATTGAAGATATCTTCTCCCTTCGTAGTTGTCAGCAGATCTTTGCATAATAGGAACTCTTCTTTGATCTTGTCCTGGTGGACGTAACGAACGAACCCAAGGAGAACAGCACAACTGGCTCCGTCACACGATTCATCAAATTGCAAGGAGAATTTGCTATATGAGCTTTCCTTGATCTCTGTTGTAACTTGGGACAGAATATCTGATGCCATGTCATCGACTCGTCGGCGGATTGTGTTGTTTGATAGAGATATGACACTCAGTTTCTTCGCTTGATCCTCCCCACATACATTGCTCACCATCTCGTATGCACAAGGCATAATCAGATTCTCTGCAATGGTGTGGCATTTTTGTTGTTCGGCAACTTTATATACAACAAAGTAAGATGCTTCGACTGCAGCTTGAAGCTTTTGGGCTTGAATTCCAGATGACCGAACTGGATATTCTTCAGTGCTACAGCCCGGCGCTGAAAATAATCCTGATCCTCATTTTGAAGATTTGGATGGCAGTTCTGGAGGTGAGCTGAGAGATTTATGGCTTGAAGCTTTCATTTTTCAACACTTTGTGACATACTACACATTCTGGCCGATCCTCTCCACCAGAAGGTAAATTCACAAAGCCATAGCGAAGAAAAGCGTCAGAGTAGGTGCGCTTTTTAGACATTTTATTGTTTAATCTGCAGAAAAAGAAAAACTGCATAAAAAGTGTGAACAATGTGAACTTATTATTTTTTTTTTTCATGGCATTCTAGATAGCATTAAAAGAGCTTATTCAGCATAGGAATGATGTAATAGTAGTAAAATACTAACTATACTGCACAGGGCAGTACACATACATACCAGGTTTTGTCTACCTCGGCTGATGCTCACACAGAAACTGACAGTGTGAAATAGAGGCAACCTCAGGCAGTGAGTGACGCGTACTGGACACGTCGATGAGTCATCAGGGTTACTGAGTGACTTGTGTTCTGAAGCATACTTGTCAAAATACTTTTAGGTTACCACACACTTAGATACATATTTTTTTCTTTTCTACTACTGTATATTAGTTTTTGATGTTTATTGTTATTTGGTTTAACTTTATTACATACTTAAATAAGGTTTAATTTACAACTTTACATACTAAGACTAAGTTAACATTAATCCTAATACCAGCTACCTCAATGTTTTCTTGATTTTCAGAATTTTAACTTTTTTGCTGTCACCCCTCCATTACCCCCGATAAATTGTTAAATTACCCCCAGGGGTAAATTGGTAATTTACCCCCAGTTTGGGAACCACTGGTCTAGGAGCTATTTGTATCATCGGTTGGATTAACAACAATAGCTAGATTTTAAACTAGATTAAGTAAGTGACTTTATTTATGTGACTTGGAAGTCTGAATTACATTATGGTATAATAACACAGTATTACATATGTAAGTAATTTAACACCAACTATTTATTGTTACCTTTTTTACTTATTATCAAGAAGAAGAACTGAAGGAACTATGAAGTGTCTTCTTGTTACCGCTAGAGGGCACTTTAACTCATAATGTGTTCAGTTAGTATAAAACACCTTAATTTATAGCATGTTTAACAAGTAGAAGACAGCTTAACTTACAACATGTTTAACTGACAGAAGAAACTTTAACGTGTAACATGCTTAATTGGTAGAAGACAGCCTAAGTTATGACATATTTAACTGGTAGAAGACACCATAACTTATGTTTAACTGGTAGAAGAAACTTTAACTTATAACATGTTTAACTGGTGGAAGACAGCTTAACTTATAACATGTTTAACTCGTAGAAGAAATCTTTACTTATAACATGTTTAACTGGTGGAAGACAGCTTAACTTATGGCATATTTAACTGGCAGAAGACAGCTTAAGTTATAACATGTTTAACTCGTAGAAGAAACCTTAACTCATGACATGTTTAACTTGCAGAAGACAGCTTAAGTTATAACATGTTTAACTCGAAGAAGAAACCTTAACTTATGTTTAACCGCTACAAGATAGATAATGTATGTTATGCTTAATTGATAAAAGATACCTTAACTTATGTTTAACTGCTACAAGACACCTTAGATTTTATAACATGGTTAACCGTTAGAAGACAAATTAACTTACGGCATGTTTAACTTCTCTTCTCTGCAAGTTCATTCTAGCAAATTAATATCATATTATATTCAAAAGAGTTTCTCTGGTTTCGCAGTAGTATATTTAAATATTTAATATTGAAGCAGTATCCATACGAGATACAGTTGCATGAAAATACGCTTTGGTATATTTAAGAGAGGTGTAGTTGTAAGTATGTTTGAACGAAATTAAGTAGAAATACATTTTTACTTGTAAATAACGTATTATATGAAAGCTTTGTCTGTAAAGAATGTTACATGTTAAGTACTTCTTTCTTAAGTAGTTACACATGGAGCAAACTTGAGGATATTCGCTCAGAGGCAGCGCCCCATCTTTCCGGTAATGGGCTGAAGTACGCTCGAAAAAAACATGTAAAGGGCTAAACTCTACACCTTGGAAGCACAGAAACTATATTAATTAAGAAGTGAACCACTTTTAACAGTACTGAGGAAGTGAACCTGTTTTAACAGTTCTTGGGAGAGGAACCAGTCCGAACGGTACTGAGGGAGTGAACCAGTTTTAACAGTACTTAGGAAGTGAACCAGTTTTAATAGTACTTACGAAAGGAACTAGTTTTAACCATAAGCACCTTGTGCTGTATGCAAGGCGTACAAGAGATACTAACCCAGACTTCGGGTAGGTTTAGCCCCTCATGCCATAATTCGGTGATCGATCTTCGCAGTAACGTAAAGGTGAATAAAACTGATGAACAAATACATATAATGAGGGTACTTCCATCTTTACCACAGTTTCTGACGCTAAACACGCTTGTCCATAACACTAGTTTCTCATCAAAATGTAACTTGGTCAAGTTTATTTTTAAACAAAAGAACCTTGTGCTGCTTTTGTCTAGTAGATACAGTTTATTTTAGAGAAAACGTTTATGTGATCATGTGTAAAATATCATGGTTCTTATAGACAGTTTAAAAATATAATATAATATACACATATCTATATGTATGTACGTATACATATATATATATATATATATACACATCCATACACACCCCTAAAACTCAGTTCTCAGTCTGTTCGTTTGGTGTCTTGATGTCATAAGGTCACGTGAAGAACCGGCTGAACCAGTTTCAATAACATTTGATAGAAGAACCTGTCCAAACAGAATGAAGCAGTAGGGCTAACGGTTCGTGTGCTACAGTCATTTCAATTTTTCCTTTAGCAGCTTCGTGCCTATTTATGGGCCCGACATGGTCAGGTGAGATAAGGCGTTCGACTCGTAATCTGAGGGTCGCGGATTTGAATCCCGATCGCACCAAGTATGCTTGCCCTTTCAGCCGTGGGGGTGTTATAATGTGACGGTCAATCCCACTATTCGTTGGTAAATGAGTAACCCAAGAGTTGGCGGGAGGTGATGATGACTAACTGCCTTCCCTCTAGTCTTACACTGCTAAATTAGAGACGGCTAGAGCAGATAGCCCTCGTATAGCTTTTCACAAAATCCAAAACAAACCAACATTATTTTCTGAACTGTCTTGTTTGTTTGTTTTTGAATTTCGCGCAAAATTACACAATGGCTATCTGCGTTAGCCGTCCCTAATTTAGCAGTGTAAGACTTGAGGGAAGGCAGCTAGTCATCACCACCAACCGTCAACTCTTGGGCTACTCATTTGCCAACGAATAGTGGGATTTACTGTCAGATTATAACACCCCCACGGTTGAAAGGGCGAGCATGTTTGGTGCGACAGGGATTCGAACCCCCGACCCTGAGATCGTGAGTCGAATGCCTTAATCCACCTAGCCATACAGGGCCTGTTTCTGAACTGTAATCCACCGCATTCAGTATATATGCACGTTCACGCAGTCTGCCCGTAAAGCCAACGTCATAAATTATGAACGTGACACGACGTCCTGTGTTATCTGTATGTATTTCATATATGTGTGTGTGTATGTATATAGCAAAGTTGTTCGTCTGTATTTCTGATGTCAAAAGTTCTTATGAGGAAATTGCACGACTAATATCTATTTAATTTGGTAGAGTAACTTAGGTGGAACAACAAAGGTCAAAGTTGGTTTTAGTAGATAAACAATTAGAAGAACTGGTCTGGTCTGAGCCATGATTCAAGTTTAGACGGTGGGTGATTTGGGAAGCACAGGTAGAAGAAATACACCCCCTTTTTTTCCTCCCTATCATGTGATGTATTATCGGGTTTGGTGTGTATTTTTATCACGTAGCTAGTGGATTTTATTAACTAGGACACTAATGTCCAACCATTTTTATACCCATTAACAAAAAACAGAAAAGCAGCCTATTCGATTTAAAACATCGCCCATGCTTAACATATACTACTGCCCCTGTCAGTAAAAATGAAACAGTCTAGTTATAAACGAATATTTGCATATCGTATTAAACCTAGCGTCATTGTTGACTGGTTAAATATAGTCCAAACCAACCCTAATTAAGTTTTCAAGTTCACTTGTAATAGGCCAATGAAGAAAGTTATCTGTCAACATAAAGGAACTATATAACTTTGTGGAGATTGATGTTCGATCCCTTACAGCTAAACATATAGCAGAATGTGGAATGGATTTTGTAATACGTGATTTGGCTAAATATAACGACATAGGAGAGATATATCCTGTGACTGATCTGATGAAAACATGAATTAACAACATGTTATTTACAGGGTACTTCTAGACTTCTGAAAAGTATTTTTTTTCATTGAATTAAAGTTTTATCAGGTTAATCTAATGCAACACATGAGACCGAGAAATTTTGCTGATGTCAGAAGCAAGAAGCAGAACGAAACTCGTCCAGACAGCTGCATCATCAGCACATTGGTTACGTCTACAAGTCGCATGGTACTGACATTTATAACAGATGAAAATAGGGCTAACTCACACCGTCATTGCGGGGCCTCTACCTCAGTACAAGGTACTCAGGTTTGGGTTCTGAAGCACTCACTGTGATCTCCCTCTTATCCAGGAAGTTGGATAAAACGACAAATAATTCCCTGTGGAGTAATCTAATCTCATATGCTTGAAACCTTGGCCCATTGTGCTTTACATTATCTTAACCTTTATGTGAGTGAAGCAGGCTACCGGAGTTTGTTATAATGCTATCTATTATAGTGTATGTTAATTCTAACCAAGTGATTCGCTGTTTGTCAAAGTTTTTTGCAGCCATTTTGAAATTCAGTTAATTTACACGCAACATCCAGCAGTGTAAGCGATTTTTTTTTTCACCTAGTTTTCTGAAAGCAACTCGGAAAACTTGTAGATGTATAACTGTCAGATTTATCAAACAAATCTTCGTCTTAATTGGATATTATAACAACTGCTCGCTTTCAAGAGCATGGAATGTAACCTGGTGCTACGGTTAAGTTAAATGATCACGATTGTGTGATGTTTGTTAACTTCTGAGTGCCTGGGATTTAGATTTTATTTTTGTTATTGTTTTGGTAATATCTGTTGTATTGATAATAGATATGCTGGAGGTATGATTATTTGGGTGATATCTGTTTTATTGATCATTGATATGTTAAAAGGTATAATAATAATGACACAACAATAATACAATGATACGATAATGACATAATGGTGTAATAATAATGCAATGATGTGAATATAATACAATGACACCAAAAAATACAACGATAAGATAATAATACAATGGTGCACCGACGTTACAATCATACAACAATAAGCACTAATCATTAGAATGAAGATATTTGTGAATAAATCTACGATAATATATTAAAGTTTCGATTTATTTATTTATTACGCCCGGCATGGCCAGGTGGTTAAGGCGCTTGACTCGTAATATGAGGGTCGCGAGTTCAAATCTCCATCACATCAAATATGCTCGCCCTTTCAGCCGTGGGAGCGTTATAACGTATGGTCAATCCCACTATTTGTTGGCAAAAGAGTAGCCCAAGAATTGGTGGTGGATGCTTATGACTGGCTGCCTTCCCTGTAGTCTTACATTGCTAAATTAGGGACGGCTAGCGCGGATAGTCCTCGTATAGCTTTGTGCGAAATTCAAACCAAACCTGATTTATTTTTAAAAGATATATTGATAATGGGAAATTTACGTTAGGCATATATCATTTGACTTAAACCATTAATGGTCCTATTGTTAATAATAATAGATAGTTTGCTGCTATGAAAATGTTATATTCTAACACATAATGGTGACCTACCTTGACTGGAGTTAGAACATACATTTGGTATTCATAACCAATTTTTAAAAAGAAAGCAAAATGATTTGCTCCAATCGATTACTTGTGGGTAAGGTCACTTTTATGTAGGCCTAATATTGCCTGGTGGTTAGGGCGTTAGACCCACAAACTCTGGGTCGCATGTTCGAATTTCTGCCACCGAACATGCTCACCTTTTCAGTCTCAAAAACGTTATAATGTAACGGTAAATCCCACTATTAAAGAATAGCGTGTCTGTGTGTGTGTTTTTGTATAGCAAAGCCACAAAGGGCTATCTGTTCAGCCCACCGAGAGGAATCGAACCCCTGATTTTAGTGTTGTAAATCCGGAGACATACCGCTGTACTAGCGGGGGGCTAAAGAGTAGCCCAAGAGTTGGCGGCGGTTGGTTTTGAGTAGATATCTTACATTTAGTCTGTCACCAATAAATTAGGGAGGATTAGCGCAAATATCCCTCATGTAGCTTTATGTCCCCCAAGTAGCTTTACGCGAAATTCAAGCCAAATCCTTACATAAAAACTATCTAGAAACTCAAGCACATGTATAAAGAACCATTGTTGTTTACCTCTTTTGAAAAAAAAGGCGACTTCATGTAGGTGTCGTTTCATCTCTAATGTCACGATTAAGGAATGGCTCGACTTGACACAGACAACTGAATTTTGGTTAGTCAGGCTGTGAGAACACTACGATTTCCATTGTAACAAGTTCCTTTGAAGAAGCATAAGGTGAATATTTGACCGCTAACCTTGGAAAACTTTCCATGGCCTATCCACTGTTCGTTGATACCGACTTGCAAGACTTCTTTACCTTTTCTTTTTTTTTCAATTAAAGAACAAAGTCCAAAATATCCATTGGAATTGTATCAAGTGACTTGGCTGCTATGTGGTCCAATAGGATTGTTATCAGTCCGGTCGACTGTCTTTCTTTTGAGAGCAGATGTTGGTTTCGAGACATAAAATGTTATATGGAATGAAACTGACTTGACTGACTTAACACAAAAGATATTGAAGACAGCGTTGACTAGGACCATGTGGTTAAAGTGGGTGATCGACTCGTAAACTGAGGGTCGCGGGTTCGAATCACCGTACCACCAAACATTCTCATCCTTTCAGCCGTTGGAGCATTATAATGCTACGGTTAGTACTACTAGTCATCAGTTAAAGAGCAGCCCAAGAGTTGGTGGTGATAACTAGCTGTTTTTCCTCTAATCTCATACTGCTAAATTAGGGACGGCTTGCGCAGACAGCCCTCATGTAGCTTTGTGCGAAATTCAAAAACAAACAATGTTGCACAACAAAGCCAGTCGTTATTTATCAAATACAAACAATGAATCAGAATTGACGAGCGAATATAAACACCAAATAGAGGTGTGTGGATTATTTGCCTGTTCTAGAAATATCCGCTTGTGATTATGCATTACGTCATTACTAGGCTAAGATATCCAGTTTCTATATTCTTGAATTGGAAGTAATTAGCTCTCCAAAAGCGCATCGGCTATTTACGTCGCTGGTCATCCTACATGCGAAACTAAGGGACACGAAGCCTCTGGATACAAACAACACGTTCCTAATGACCTATTTAACTGGCTCTTCAGCAACACCGGCAGTCTAAAAATACCAAAGTGGGTTAGGTCAACCTCCTTGACCCATGCAACTAGAATTCTAGGTTAATTGCCGAGCTATAAGGTAAAGTCTACTCTTGCTCCGAATGTGAATAGATTTGACTCTTTCAAATCTTTGCTCAATGTGTTGTTAACGGTACTAGAAGTTTAGCTTCATCGCAATATCTCATCGGGTTGGAAGGTTCTCTTTCGTAACCGTAACTTTCACTTTGAAAATAAAAGAGATTCTCCAAAATATCTTGATGTCTGACATTTAACCCCATTGTTGTCCTAAAAGCTCTGTTGTGTTAGTACGTTTGTTTACATAGAGCACCCTGAAGGTTTCCTTTTCTTTTCCCAAATTGTTTTCTGGTCCAGAACGGCTAAGTTGTTAGAGGGCGCTCGACTCGTAATATGTGGGTTGCGGGTTGCTTACCTTTTCACCAGTGATGATGTTATATTGTGACTGTTAATCCTCCTATTCTTTGGTAAAAGAGTAGCCCAAGGGTTCATGATGGGTGGTGATTATTAGCTCTCTTCCTTATATAATCTTAAACTGCAAAATTAGGGACGGCTAACGCAGATGGCCCTAGTGTAGCTATTTGCGATTTTTCTAAACAGTGAAAAAGAAAAATACAAAATTAAACCACAGTATACTGAAAGAACTAAAGTCATTATCTGTAGATAATTGCTTCCATCAAGCGAAAAAAATACTTTTGAATTACAGCTCAAATCATGCACATCCATGAGGTTAGCAACAGGGCAAGATTTGTTTGGTATATTACGAATTTATCGCAAACCTACACGAGGACTATCAATGTTAGCCGTCTTTAATTTAGCAGTGTAAGACTAGACGGAAGGCAGCTAGTCATCACCACCCACGGCCAAATTTTGGGTTACTCTTTTATTAACGAATAGTGGAATTTACATTAAATTATAATGTCCCCTTCACAGCTTAAAGGGGGTGCATATTTGGTGGTACCAACGACCCTCAGATTGCACGTCGAGCGCCCTCTAACCACCTTGCCATACCGGGCGATCGCATCCAAACCAGCGGAAATCAGTTTTATCCACTGATACTTTAATCCTGGTGTTGATTTCTAGTGACAAGCCAGTCACTGTAAATAACAATATCGCTGATATCCCAATTAATTCCACCAACTATTTCCGCTGGAGTTTTCTTGGAAATTTAGGTACAAAGTGAATAACCTCACTCAGTTTTTTTTTACGTGTTGCTCATACTGAATGTCATAATATGCAATAATGTAAAGTCGTTGTCCCGTATTGAGCGATATGCAGAGGTGTCACTGTTAATTAGTTAACACAAATGATTTTATTCGAAAATGACCTGTCTTTGGGTTCTTATGACATAAGACCGTCTTTCGGTCTATAAAATATGATCTGTGATTAGGATTAATACAGTATATTTAAACAAAAATATTTTCTTATTTTTTTCTGCAGCCAGTTGTTTGGGTTTCTAATTCCTGTGTAATCACGTGCTTCATTTTTGCGCCCCGTTTTCACCCTTAATTCAGTAAAATATTGTACTGATAACTCAAGGTGCAATACCTAAATGTGTGAAAGTAGTGGTCAGGCACCCGTATAAACATACCGTCTTTCAGACCACATGTCTGTTGGTTTCAGTTTTGTTAAGTGTCCTGCGTTGTTTCGTTACTTCATTGATATATATGTATATAAAACAATGTCGCCATACTGTTGTGTTCGCTCTGTAGGAGGAACCTTGAATGGCTTATAGACGGGCCGGACTTGGACCACTGGATTCATACTCTGTGTATCCAAATTATTGTTACACGACCGGTCAGAAACTAAAGTTCAGAGACGTCTATTTTAATCAATTCTAACATAACAATATGTTACTTCAATAACACAATAGCTGGGTAAATACAATAGAAGGATAGGAAGATGATAAATATAAATATAACCTCGAATTGTTCTATTGAACAATTTCGTTTTAGTTTCGTTCTCGGTGACATCTTTCATTCTTTGACTTCAAAAATAAGCATATTTTAAAGCAAGTTCTTGAAATTATAAACGAATTTCTTACACCCTTTTTGACTTCTGATTCAATCGTACAGGTTATAAAAACGAAATGGGATCGTGAGGTAGCGAGGCAGACTAATTAAGGAGAAACCATGAGACAAACTTTGCGAACCTGCCTTTCTTCTCGCCGTCCTTGGAAACTGATTTGCATAATCTCGACTGGTTTATATATATGTATTTAGTTCAATTTTAGTCTACCACCACATTTCTTCCACAAAAGGCTCTTCATAGAGAGCATAAAAACTAACAATCTTGCTTAGGAAGTATAGGTTTCGGCATTTTAGAGCGCCATCTATTGGGAAATATGCACGATATAAAACGAACGTTTTTGTTTTGTTTTTAATAATTTATTACCATTTTACATTGTAGAATTTAGGTTCATTTCTCTGTATTGTGGAAAACACTAGAAGAAAAGTATCTTCGTCTAACAAATATTTATGTCGAACATTCAATATCCAATTAAATTTTGGATTGCGTGGTAGAAGTATAGTGATGAGAAACCCGAGGGGAAGACACGAGGTTATGATTCATAGTTTGACCTTAAATATGACGGTATTTGCTAATGAGCCTTCTAGAAAGTTCTACTATTTCTTTATTAAGTAATTTTGTCGAGATTTTTTTTTTATTTAGATTTACCTGGAAACGACGCCTCCTGAAGTCGGTATCTCAATTTACGTGACTTGGGGTTGTTGTTATTTGAACTGTCTATTAACAGGTACGCCAATCTTCAGGTTTCTCTAAAATTTGGCTCGAGTCCAAAATATATAAATCTTTGCTGAAGAAGAAAAGGCTCATGATATGGGAACACTCCCAGTGGTCCAACGGTAAGGTTACAAGCTTATAAAGTTAAAAACCAGGTTTTGATACCCGCAGTAGACACAGCAGGGGTAATACATTGCGTATTAAGCTCAGCAACAAATAAACAAGAAATTATATTAGAACTGTAAGATGTGACCTGTGACATTGCGACAACTGGACTTCGTTGAGAAAGAAAAAACTTTTCTTAGAATTACAGAATTCTATTACTTAGAGAGGTCTAATTTCAGTATAACCGTTTTCTCTATTCGTATTAAAAGTTGACGTCGAAGATATATTCTGTCGTTTTTATGTCTGCATATCTTCCAAGACCATTTCTTATATTGGTTGGTTTGTTTGGTTTTGTTTTGAATTTCGCGCAAAGCTTCACGAGGAGTATCTGCGCTAGCCATCGCTAATTTAGCAGAGTAAGACAAGAGGGAAGGCAGCTACTCATCACAATTTGGTGGTCGGGGGTCATAATGGAATCCCAATCTTCGGTCATACAAGAGTAGCCCAAGAGTTGGCGGTGGGTGGTGATGACTAGCTGCTTTCCCTCTAGTCTCACACTGCTAAATTAGGGACGACTAGCGCAGATAGCCCTCGTGTAGCTTTGTGCGAAATTCCAAAACAAAAGAGTTCATATGTCGCCCAATACGATACAGCTTATGCAGCTTTATGACATTCAGCAAGCTTTCAGTAAACATTATAAGATTGTTGTACAGAAAAAAATTAAGTTTCTCATAAAGTATTTCTCTTATATGTAATTAACCAATAAAGGAAGATATGTATTGAATGCTATATGTTGTCTTCAGTTATTTTATCAATAATAACAAATTAACAATAACAAAACAGATAAATATTAACTTTATTTTTATTTCTTTGATCAGCTTCCATTCTCAAACTTGAGAATCTGAAAAACCACTGTAATGTGTGTGGTACTTAAGTAAGACAGTGTTACTAATATAAAAAAGTTACAGATGAGACTGCTAAACGTTGTAACAATGACAAATAATAAATTACAGACGAGACTGTCAAACGTTGTAACAATGTTAGTGACATAAATAATAAATTACAGATGAGACTGTCAAACGTTGTAACAATGACATAAATAATAAGTTACAGACGAGATTGTCAAATGTTGTAACAATGACATAAATAATAAATTACAGATGAGACTGTCGAGCGTTATAACAATGACATAAATAATAAATTACAGACGAGACTGTCAAACGTTGTAACAATGACATAAATAATAAATTACAGACGAGACTGTCAAACGTTGTAACAATGTTAGTGACATAAATAATAAATTACAGATGAGACTGTCAAACGTTGTAACAATGACATAAACAATAAATACAGACGAGACTGCCAAACGTTGTAACAATGACATAAATAATAAATTACAGATGAGAGTGTCAAACGTTGTAACAATGACATAAACAATAAATACAGACGAGACTGCCAAACGTTGTAACAATGACATAAATAATAAATTACAGATGAGACTGTCAAACGTTGTAACAATGTTAGTGATATAAATAATAAATTACAGATGAGACTGTCAAACGTTGTAACAATGACATAAATAATAAATTATAGATGAGACTGTCAAACGTTGTAACAATGTTAGTGATATAAATAATGAATTATAGATGAGACTGTCAAACGTTGTAACAATGACATAAATAATAAATTACAGACGAGACAGCCAAACGTTGTAACAATGACATAAATGATAAATTACACATGAGACTGCGAAACGTTGTAACAATATTAGTGATATAAATAATAAATTACAGATTAGACTGTGAAACGTTGTAACAATGACATAAATAATAAATTACAGATGACACTGTCAAACGTTGTAACAATGACATAAATAATAAATTATAGATGAGACTGTCAAACGTTGTAAGAATGACATAAATAATTAATTATAGATGAGACTGTCGAACGTTATAGCAATGTTAATGGCATAAATAATAAATTACAGACGAGACTGTCAAACGTTGTAACAATGACATAAATAATAAATTACAGACGAGACTGTCAAACGTTGTAACAATGACATAAATAATAAATTACAGATGAGACTGCCAAACGTTGTAACAATGACATAAATAATAAATTACAAATTAGACTGTGAAACGTTGTAACAATGACATAAATAATAAATTACACATGAGACTGCCAAACGTTGTAACAATGTTAGTGACATAAATTACAGATGAGACTGTCAAACGTTGTAGCAATGACATGAATAATAAATTGCCAGTGAAACTGTCAAACGTTGTAACAATGTTAGTAATATAGTTGTCCTCCACTAGTACAGCGGCATGTCTACGGATTTACAACGCTAAAATCAGGGGTTCGATTCAACTCGACGGACTCAGCAGTTAGCCTGATATAAAAAAACACACACAGTAATATAGTTAATATATTACAGATAATACTGTCAAACTTTGTAATAAACCGTTAGCATGCTTCTGCATTTAGATACATATTGTATCAACTAGTATGGTGAGATACACACACCGGCTAAAAACGAGCAATTCTGAGAGCATGACCAAATTTGGTGTTCTTCAGAGGTTGCACGTCATCACAAATTTCCTTTATTGCACTTTTAGTTTTGCACTATAGTGCACTTTGTTCCGCTTGTTTCACAGTGACAAGTTTATTTGGAGAATCAAGTTTCGTGTTTTGTTAGACGTTTTACGGCAAGTATCGTGTATTTCCTGTTTGGCATCATGATGGTTTAACTTCTGGTTACAGTATTATGATGATTTCACTTCCAGTCCTACCATCATGATGGTTTAACTTCTGGTTACAGTATTATGATGATTTCACTTCCAGTACCACCATCGTGATGGTTTAACTTTTGGCTCCAGGTTGATGGTGAATTAAATTGCAGTTCTAGCATCATGATGACGTAATTTCCTGTAAGCATCAAGATTATTTAAGAGTCATGGTGATTTAAATTATGGTTTCATCTTGCTTGTAATTTAACTGGAGGTTTCATAATCTGCTGATTTAACTTATAATATGAAACAAAGGTGGTGTCTAAACGAAATAATAACAAAAAGCCAACAAAATCTGAACTTATTGTAATAAGATATCACATCAGCAGTATCATTTTGAATGGTTAATTTCAATTGGTCGAATCTGGATGTTTGCAATTTTGTATTTTCCATGTGTTATCTGTTTTGTGACGTCATCTCAGTACAACTTTCTGGAGTACAATAGTGATCCATACGTTATCATTAACTCAACGCCTACCTCAGAACCTGTGTTTAAGATAAACTGTACGTCAGTGTGGGTGCCCTGATTTTCTGAGGTTGTTATTGGCTGTTTAATACGGTGAAATCTATCATAGTATTAGTCTCAATGTTTAAGGCTGTTTCACAAATTTCTACAAGTCCTTTCATTTTGGAACAACGGAACGTGCGTTTAGAGTAGTTATGTACAAAATCTGAGCTATGTCCGTAGCGGGAATATAACCCTGAATTCTAGCTTATCACTGTCTTTTTCGAGTTTGGCCCGGAAGTAACATGCTGGTTAATTTGCTAGATGGTAAATCTAAGGACCTGCTACTAGAAAACGTGCGTCGCACTTTTGGGGCGGGTGATCTCAAGTGCGTTATAAGAGTGAACGTCAAGTCTTACAGTCTGACTAAATTAACCCAAAAGGTGACGGTAAGCGCTGCTGATTGGCTCCCTCCTTTAGCTCAAAATAAGAAACAGCAAACGTACTAGCAAGATTTTCCTGTTCGATGCATGTATAAAAAATTTTTTACTTCGAATAGTCAATTACTAATCAAAGAGTTTGAAAGTTTAGTTATATATAAACGAGTATTGGGACACGACTAAAACTCTTTAGCTACGATATGAAAACCAGTAAATCGTCAGAGCTGTGGGGAAACTTAGCTTTTTTTAGCCTAAATACAATCAAAATGACTCGTTCGTTTATTTAGAATTAATTACATAAAAGAAGTATAAGGGTGTTCTTGTCACGTGTTACTCTTGCGCATTCTCTCTCTACCTCCTGTCATAGTCGATGTGGTGGCCATAGTTACGCACTATTGTTTTACCTCTTGTCGCAATTGGTCTTGTGGCTATAGTGGAGCACTATTTTCTGACACCACAGTTTCCATTGTAACAAAACTCTGCGAAGGACAACAAGGTCAAAGTTAGACCACACACTTTCCATGGTCCTCCACTGGATATGAACTTCTCTTTCCGGACCCTTAAGCAGTGTAAGAGCACAGAAACCCACTGAAACTACTAGATCGGAGAACAAAACGAGTGGGTGGTAGATGTTGATTCATTGTGTATTGAACGCTTTTAATGTGAAAGGGGTTTTCTTCTGTTACGAATAAACATCAAAAATTCCCTTTTTCAAAATGCCGTATTGTTTACACTCTTACTACATGACTACACATTTTCTCAGCTATAAGTTTATCCATTGTAGTCATGAAATGTGGTTAGCCTTGTTAGTGTATATATAAAACAACAACGAATAAATATACAATTAAATTTATTGGAGGTCTACACGTTTATCTCACATTAACTTTTGCTTTGGAGATGAAAAAATAAAGGGAGAATTTAAAGTTTACTTTATTAGGTGGTGTATCAAACATTCACAAAGCTGACTAAATGATATTGCGAGAACTTCTCGTCTCGTTGGGACTTTTATGTGATACAACCTTTTTGGTCTCTGCACTTGGACCCACATACTGTCCTTTTGATGGCTAAATTTGAGGAGATGGAAGCCCGTAAAAACAGTGAAAGTTTTATGAATGTTAACATATTAATAACTTTATTTGATAAGTTGGTTTTTGTAATCTTTTCTTCATAAAATATATAATAAAAACGGGAAATAGTTTTTTACTGGCAGTAATAGAATATCTTGGTTTGCTTGTAGTTAAGTGTGAAGCCACATTATGAGCTAGGTATCTACAGACACCTTGTCTGTCAAGGATACCGAAATTCCGTATTGAACGTTATAAGTAATTCGTATTGAACGTTATAAGTCCGCAAGCTTATCGCTTCGTCACTAGAAGGCTGATTCTGTTGTTATCGGTTTGATTTGTTTTGAATTTCGCGCAAAGCTACACGAGGGCTATCTTCGCTAGTCAGCCTTAATTTGGCAGTGATAGATTAGAGGAAAGAAGGTTAGTCAACACCACTCGTCGCCTACTCTGGAGCTACTCTATTACTAAAGAATATTGGGATTGACTGTTGCATGGTAACGATCCTGTAGCTGAAAGGGCGAGCATGTTTGGTGTAACGGGGATTCGACCCTCAACCTCGCGGTTGCAAGTGCAGTGCTTTAACCACTAGATGTACTGTCATTATTTTGTTATTAATTGTTGAGTTTAATTAATTTGTTGCATAAGGGTAAAAAACATGGTATAAACGTAAAAAAAAGTGTTACTGTATTTCACGAATGTTAATACCTGATACCTGGATGGAAATATCCTGTCTTCGTTTACTCTAGTTTCATCTTAGACACAAAATTACTTTTATCATTCTGCGCACGAAACGGATTCTGGTGTTGTTGCTTGGAAACAGGCTTTAGAAAAGGCCACAAACAGTCGCGTGGAATCTGGCACGTAGTCAGGTATGAAATAATGATAATATTCCACACAATGAAAGTCACATGCTAATAAATCATCGCTTCTTTTAATAACACTCACTTCTATGTGTTTCCAAGCCTCCCTAGAGTTCCTCTGTCAGTAAAATTAGGAGGGAAATAACTACAAGGAAGGTAAAAAAACAAAGTTAACCACAGGTGGGTTAAATTTATCCCGTTTTATAACTCTTATGTGGAACTATCGTGTATTTAGTTTAGAATATCAACATAAATCGTACGATTGTTTTCAGTCACCTTACATTTAACGGAAAAACAAAGTGAGACATAGAATTTCGTGTTCAATGTTTATCGCCTCCCAGTGACTCGACTCTAAGTTCGAAAGCTTATAACTCTAACTAAAACCTGATTTTCGATAATCATGCACGCACATAGCCCAATACATAACATGAAAGCAAATAAATAAATCGATATTTAGCAGTTTACCATTACGGAATTTCTATTCACTTCTGACTTATATTTTCAGAATACGTTCGCTCAATACTTGGTTATTCCAGTGTCATGAGGATTTATCGGTATTCTAAAAGTTCACTAGTCATGTTGAATCCAAGCTGTAACAAAACGTCTGGGTAAATCGCATACCAAAAAATATTTGTTTACAAAGTTCTGATCACAATAAAACAATACAGATGTGTGTTTTTAATTTACATTGTTAACAGAAATAAAACCAACAGTAATAAATAAACAATTTGTGTAAAACAACAGATCAAACATTAGAGTCACTTATAACAGGATACAATATATATACGAAATGTCTCTTCATATTTTGTATCTTTAAGGGTTAGTTCACCTTTTTATAATAAACAAAAAACAATGTCTGAAAATATATTCCAACCCTTTTGAGTGTGTATGGAAACTTCATCAAAGTTTAAGATATTAAAATGTTAAGTATGCTATTATCGGCCGTACACGGTCCGGCATGGACAGGTGGTTAGGTGGCTTCGTAATTTGAGGGTCGCGGGTTCGAACCCCTGTCACACCAAACATGTTTCCCTTTCAGCCGTGAGGACGCTATAATGTGACAGTCAATCCTACTATAAGTTAATGAAAGAGTAGTCCAACAGTTGGCGGTGGATGGTGATGACTAGTTGTCTTCCCTCTGGTCTTACACTGCTAATTCAGGAACGTCCAGCGCAGATAGCCCTCAAAACAAAGAAATAAAAAAACTATGCAATTTGTTTATTTCAGACTTCTTTTTCCAGATTAAAATAAATTCTTTAATTGTTTTAGTCCAGAAGCTTTCGACATGTAGATAAAAGATTGACACCTGATATATGTTTTCCCCATGTTGTTGGCCACATTCTTTTCTATAATGGTCCACAGTAGCATTGAAGTTTTGAATTCTACGTTCAGACATTCGATCATATATGGGTCGGCAAGTTTCTACTCTATACCGACCATAGCATCTATCAGAAATTACTTCATAAACAACGTTGGTATTTATAACGTAGTCCATATTTAGTAGATTTACACTTAGTTTTCATACCTCATGTTCCTTTCTTGTATCCCTATCGCGCCAAACATGTTCGTCCTTTAAGCTGTGGGGGCGTTACAATATTAGATCAATCCCACTATTCGTTGTTAAAAGAGTAGCCCAAGAGGTGGTGATAACTAGTTGCCTTCCCTCTAGTCTTACACTGCTAGATTAGGAACTGCTAGCGCAGATAGCCCTTGTGTAGCTTTGCGCGAAATTCAAACCAAACCAGTCTTTCTTGTATGCTGAACTTGTTACCAACTGTTTATGGGAGATCCCTAATTTGTGTACTGTTCTAATACATATCTATTTCCCCTACTATTGTCTTTATTTTTGTGATATCATCACTTGTATATGGAATCAACCAAGAGGCCGGATTTGTTTTCTAGGTTTCCATTCTCCAGCGCCACAGCGGTATTTTTGGGAAATTGTCTTCCTTGTAACTGGGTTTCGATAGTGAGGGGGGCAGAGTACAAATAGTTCATTTTGTAGCTTTATGCTAAATTACAAACAAACTTGATTTATATTGTTCAACTGAACGTGTCTCTTTTCTTCTTGCATGTTCACATTTATTATTATGCTTTGTATAAATTCACGTCGACAAGCATATTTCCCCTACATCCTTTAGTTCTTTTTATGAATACCATGGTGATAAACAGTTAGTATACATTTTTTTTTAGAGGGGGTGCGTGAGTGGAAGTTTCAACAAAGAACTGCAAAAGATGGCTTGCAAAAAATAAAAGTTTTATGTACTAGCCCTAAAGAAGCCACAAAGGCGAAACGTCATTTAAAATAAAAGTTTTATTGTGATTATCTGGAGTGTGAATATCGTGTTTTATTATCCAAATGTATAATTTCATTGGTGAGGTCAAGTTTGTTTAATCTTGGGTTCCTTAACTTAGAAAAGACATTGAAATGCAAAAGGTTCAGAATAAAGCCAGTGGTATGGTATGTGGACGAAAATAACATACGAGGACATATTGAACTGAAACTATTTTCTGTTACCATAAAAAGAGTTGGGTTTTCCTGGGTGTGTTTGGGTTTTTAAGGGGATTAATGGTGTTAATGCAACATCTTTTGGTAGGACTAGGGAAAAAATAAAGATTATATTACGGAAGAGTCATCCTCACCTAAGACAACTTTAATTTTTATAACTGGGTGGTTGGCTTTTGAAATAGGGTGTGGTGTATGTAGTTAATTCAAGAAAGTTTAAAGGAAAAGGCTTAGATGGATAATAGGTCCAATGTTGAACTTAAATGATTATTTTTTGTATGTATAACTCAAACCCTACTAAGATATAAGGAAACCAAAAATATTTTACACCATTATTAACTTTTATTATACATAAATGTTGATATAATTTTTCTCTATATTCGTATAAATCTGTGCAAGCAGTTTCAATAAAATGCTTACTGTATTATAAGCAGTTAGTGTTGCCATCTGTTTTCTGTTATTACAACTAATATATTTATTATATATATTTAATATATTTATTATATTACAATTTGTTATATGCAATTCGCGTGGCTATTATTTATCACCAAATCTTGAAGTGGTCCATCTTTACTAACTACCACGAAACTGCAGACATGCGCGAGTTTGTGTTGCAAGAAATCTGAACATGAACGAAAGTGTTTTGTTTAATTCTTAAATTATCGTTTTTGTTTTCTATAGTGCTCACTACCGCGTTGGGGTCCACGCGTTACATCATACTGAATTATTCTGAATTTCGTGCAAAGCTACACAAGGGTTATCTACTCTGGTCGTCCCTAATTTAGCAGTGAAAGACTAGAGGAAAGGCAGCTGGTCATCACCACCTATTATCAACTCTTGGGCTAATTTTTTACCAACGAATAGTGGAATTAACCATCACATTTTAACGTCTTCACGGCTGGAAGGGCAAGTATGTTTGAGTGCAGGGATTCGAACCTGCGACTTTCAGATTACGATCCGAGTGTTCTCACAACCGAGCCTGAGCGAGTTCGTCCGTACTCATGTTTTTTAGAACGCCTCAGTGTAAAGCTTTGAGAAGAGCGTGTGTGTGTGTGAAACATAGAAAATGAACATTTCCATACAGTAATATTAATTTTAGTATTGGTGGTACTTTTATTTACGTTTTCTCTTGTGACTCTTATGCTGCTGAAAGCCCTGACACCAATAAATCATGGACCTACAAGAACTTGATTTGGTTTGGTTTGAGTTTTGTGCAAAGCTACACGAGAACTATATGTCCTAGCCGACCCTAATTTAATAGTGAATGGCTAGATACAAAGCAGCTTGTCATCATCATCCACTACTCTTTTACAAACCAATTCTGGAATTCATCGTGAATTTATAACACCACCACGACTGGAAGGGCGAATATGTTTGGTAGAATAGAATTCTATCTCCCTAACCTCCTGGCTATGCCAATCCCAATAATTTAGTGAATTTAAAATACAATAAACTTTGTTTGTTTTCTAATCAATAATATTAGGGTTAGGTACATTAGTACTGTATTAAATCCCAGTGCACTTTAACTTCTTTTCCATACTACTTTTAAAGCTCCTTTTCAATTAATCACACAGTAAATAATATATATATATATATATATATATATATTAATAATCAACACTTAATTGTTATTATTTATATCGATTATTAACTATTTATAAGTTGAATTATTGTAAATGTTACTATAAACACGTCAATACTTTTTTACCATTGTACTTATTTCAAATTAATATTCATATTTCTATTTTACGTTTTTAAAAAATAATCAACCCCCTCTTTTTTTCTTTTTTAAGTTAATATTGTAATATAACGTCATTATTACCTGTATGGTGTTACATGGGCGTTTTCAAGTTTTAGTGATTGTATTTTGTTTCGACCAGGAATTCCAAGTTATTTCTCCCAATATGAAAACTGAAATATTGTGAAAGTATGTTGAGAAATAATTCTATTTGATATTTTCATTCAGTAATAAAAATAACTTGGATGAATTGTAAAAGGCTAAGCTTAATGTTAACGTAGCGTGGTACGCCTAGGTAATTTTAGGCCTAACAGATTTTGAGCTGGATAGTCGTCAGGTGGAAATTAAAGAAGCCGCATAAAATCAAAAAATTTTAACTTTTTAATCAGTTGTTTTGGATAAAATATTTCACTTAATTTTCATGTGCCCTGGCACATACAGTCTTTCACTGTATTAATTCTGTCTTTAGAAAAATATATGTTGTCGGGATAGTTGGTGATTGTACTTTTTTGTATATGTGATCCATGAGTTTTAATGGGGATCTCTCATGTTGATTATGCGTGAAGATAGAGGACGCTAGAAACTTTGGTTTCCTTTTTGGAATGATCTGGTAGAGCTTAAAACTGAATGTATATACTTCTAATTCTTAGCAAAATTAGTTCTATGCCAAACTTATAATTTATGCAGGATTGTCGTTAAGTGTTAATTTATTTACCACCCAAGAGATCCTACGTGCAAGTTTTAGTTATTTTTGTTTGCTTGTATACGTGTGGTTATTAATAATAAAGTGTTCAGAATTGTTTGTTTAATTTCGCGCAAAGATACGCTAGGGATATCTGCGATCGCCATCCCTAATTCAGCAGTGTAAGACTAGAGGGGAGGCAGCTAGTCATCACCACCCACCATCAACTCTTAGGCTGCTCTTTTACCAACGAATAGTGGAATTGATCTAACATTATAATACCTCCATGGGATGTTTGGTTAGATGGGCATTCGATCCCGTGACCCTTAGATTACGAGTCGATCGCCCTAACCACCGAGCCATGTTGGGCCACGTATAAGTAGATCGTTCGTTCGTTTTGAATTAAGCACAAAGGTACAAATTTGGTTATCTGTGCTCTGCCAACCACGACTATCGAAACCCGGTTTTCAGTGGTGTGAGTCCGTGGGCTAAGCAGAGGAGTGCTGGTATGACTTATTAGACGTAATTAATATGTACCTAAACTTTAGAGCAGTTATTAACATGAAATATCAGTAGAAATAAAGACTAGCAGAACTTCTTTGCATGAAAACTCTGCTGTAGACAATACAAAATAATTCTTTCCTGCGAATTAAAAATGGAGACATCTTTACATTTTAGGCTTAACATCTGTAAATGATTCAACTAAAAATTATTTCTCTCCTGCGAGCTAAACACAGTATATCTTTACATTTTTGGACTGACATTTGTAAGTGAACCAATTAAAATTAAATTCGTTTACTTTTTGAATATAATAAGTATAACAGTGTGCTCAATCTATTCATATTTGTGGTTTTGACATCACGATTATCAAAAACTGGTTTTTGTTGCAACAAATATTACCATGTTGTAAGATAATGTCTCAATTTAAATGCAAGCAATTTAATTTCCATTTGTAATTTCCTCAAGTTTGAAAGGAATTAATTGTTCAGTCATGTTTGTGCAGAACAAGGTTACACAGTGTCACAATTCAAAGTGGTTCGAACAATAAACAGAGGTTAAAAGACTTATTATTTATGAGCAAACGCTCTTCGTTGTTACGTCTTTGTAGTGGTCGAAGCACTTATAGATTTGTTTTAAGAATAGAACACAGATGGCACCAGCTGTCTTAAAAATAAAACAAAAAAAATTGTTTTAGAATATTTCAGAAATCAGCATTAAGACTTAGTTGAGTTTAGCCGTTCTGTGCCCGGCATGGCCAAGCGCGTTAAGGCGTGCGACTCGTAATCCGAGGGTCGCTGGTTCGCATCCCCGTCGCGCCAAACATGCTCGCTCTTTCAGCCGTGGGGGCGTTATAATGTTTCGGTTAATCCCACTATTCGTTGGTAAAAGAGTAGCCCAAGAATTGGCGGTGGGTGGTGATGACTAGCTGCCTTCCCTTTAGTCTTACACTGCTAAATTAAGGACGGCTAGCACAGATAGCCCTCGAGTAGCGTTGTGCGAAATTCATAAACAAACAAACAAGTTTAGCTGTTTCTTATTTTTAACTGACATACTAGAGGTAGCCATCCAATCTACAGAACCTACTGCCAACTCTGAGGTACTCTTGTCTGATTAAAGTAGTCATTCAAAATCTACTTATACAAACCACAAACCCATATCCGGCCTAATAGAGTTTATGTATACTTATTGTGGAGGTGTTGAATAAAGTTTTTGATAGTCCAAGTATCACGTTACTAAATGATTTTCACGTGCTAATAATGTGATGTGTTGCTGTCTTATGTCCATGTAACTACTTCGCAGAGTGTGGGTGGGACTTCAATAAATTTGGTATGGAAGTTCATTGGGTCCATGTGGAGTCAACGTAAATTTTCAGTTTTACATTTTGTGTGTTACAGTTATCATTGGCGTTTTTTTACAGTTACGGTATCGAAGAAGTAGCTTTTCGTGTTCTTAGATAACCTTTCGATAATCATGAATTTACATAATTTTTGTCCAGAGGATGGGTGCTCCACCTATTGAAACAATATATTAGGTTCGTGGTCAACTCTCGGCCGCTCGATAGTGAAACGCTACGGAAGGAACATGTGAAAACATTCCCGAAAAGAAATATTAATACAGCAACATTATAGATTAGGTTGCAAAACAGAACTCAGAGTTTTGAACAAAGAGTCTTCAATAATGTTCATTAAACGTAAATAAAGTTGGAACAACAGCATTCAGGACAACAACAAGCTTCAGTTGTGCTTTATAATCCAATCGGTAAAATGAATATTTTAGTTACGAAAAAGACTCTTCCGACCCAACAAAAGCTACAGTAGTGAAGCTGTGAATATATTTTGGTTCAGTTATAAACACAATAAACAATGGAGGACCTGTGAACAGTTTGTCAAGATGTGTGTTGTAAGAACGATCTATCTGTCTTTTGTGGTTCTATATGAAGATTTTTCTTAAAACAAGCGGAGATAGCTTTCTGTAGTAACACGTTTGTTAAGATGATTTTCATTTCTAACACAGATCTGTTGTCATTTTTACACAGACATTTTCTCCTCGTATAAGCATTTATTTGTTTTGTTTATTTTACGCGCATTTCTAAAAGTAGTCAGGTTTTTTTTCATCACCTGAAGACGAAGACATACAGTGCTGAGGTCGATAAATAATAATTTCTTGAAATTAAGCAATTTTACGTAAGTTATCTTTTGTAAACACCTTTGCAAAGACCATGGGACTATTGAGTTTTGTATGTGCTGCCATCTGTCAAGCAAAACAGCAACCTTAAACGATCTAAATTGTTCAATTTTTATCTAATAACAGCGATTGCATCCTCTCTTGATCTAATCACTTAAGTCAGTAAAGTTTTTATCCTGTATAATAAATCTCACTATTATTTAAATAAATTTCCACCTCACATCTAATGATTGGTGCAGACTTTAATGCAGATTACTTTACTTACTGTTTAAAGTAACAGAGTATTTATTTTAGTCGCTGATAATGAGAAAACTTCACTAATGCGTAAATACTTTAGATACAGTTACAGTGCTTCTTTGGCATTGTTGAGACGTTGATAGCAATGTATATAAAACACAACAAACTGCAATTACATTTCACGAGTTACTGCATTTGGATTGCACTTCGGCCCTTTATAAAGCTTGTACCTTCTTTAAAATTTGTTCTTGCACTACCGCTAGATGGGGTCATCATATGAAAGTTCCCAGTATAATGACTTTCAGCTTTCTAAACGACCAAGAAAGAGGCCCCCTGGAATTCTGAAATAGCCATCACTAATTATGGTATAATGACCAAAGGTCAGACTGTAGTATCTACCACTACACGGACTCTTTCCGGCTCCTTTTACTAGATAATGGAGTTGACTATTGCTTTTATAATGCGCCCTCAGTTGAGAGTGCGGGAGTGTTGTCAGCTGTATTACCTCTAGAATTTTGGTTAATTCGATTCGCAACGCGCTAACTACTGGGCCACACTCGCTCAATTTCGTTTGCAAATTGAGAAAAAAAAAACTATATGGTAGTGACGCGTCATCTGGATCACCACCTTATAGTGAGTTATGTATTACATAAAACACCAAAGAATATAACCATAAGTGATGAGGATCATAAGAAGTTATTTCACTTTGATTGTTGTTCTTTTTATATATACAGTTCTTAGTCAAATGTAAGAGATTTAAGTTCATATTATGAAAATTATTACTTTATTTTTGTGTCGTTCCTTGTTTAATCTATAGAACTTGTCATTTTACTGCTTAACATCAGGACCTCAAACACAGTACATACATTGAAGTTACGTTTCAAAACCGAAACTTTCGATAAATTATAAGATAAAGATCCATAATTAGCACATTTTTTATTTAATTATATTTCTCTATGTATTCGTTAATTGTATAAAATTATTACAAGCCCCCAGTGTCACACCTCTAGAAACCTGGTTTTGATACCCGTGGTGGGCAGAGTAGATACAGCCCGTTTTTTTTCGTAATTTCAAGCAAACAAAATTTTATATGCCTAAATTGGTTTTTACATTAACACTGGTTGTGTTTGTTTTGCCTCTATCCATAAAATAAAAATATACTTAATATCAGCGTATCCTGTATCGCTTTGCTGTATTTATTTCCGTAATTATTAGGAAAATTGTTATTTGTAATTCAAATCAAGTCTCTAATGTGAGCTTGATAACGTGCTCGTTTTCTTTTTCTCTTTTTTTCACGCTTCTTTTTTATACATTCTCCCCTCCAACTGAAGGCCGGTAGAGGTCACTTAACTTTGACCCCTGAAATATATGAGAAGTTGAAGCCAATTTCTGGACAGCCATCTTGCTAGTGTATTTATTAATTAGTTTTGCACTAACTCACGTCACAACACTGTAAACTCGCGGGTTCGTATCCCTGACACACAAAACATGCTCGCCCTTTCAACCGTGGGGACGTTATAATGTTCGGTCATTCCCACTATTCGTTGGTAAAAGAGTAGCCCAAGAATTGGCGGTGGGTGGTGATGACTAGCTGTCTTCTCTCTAGTCTTACATTACAAAATTAGGGACGGCTAGCGCAGATAGACCTCGTGTAGCTTTGCGCGAAACTTCAAAACAAACCAAGCACTGTGTTAAGGAGGATTGAGTGCTTTGAAATAGGGAAACTAGAAACACGAGGTTTTAATTTTTTTTTTTGGCAAGAATTCGTAGATGAGATCACGTGACTCCAAAAGATACGAAGAGGTGAACGCAACAAACAATAAACGCTGGGAAATGTCAAGAATTGGAATTCGTTTTAAGATGGCTATTTTAAGAAGTTCTCATGACTGCTCCAAGTGAATGCTCCAGAGTAGGACTACATTTCTAACCTTTCGTGTCTGATTCTCGTAATTATAACTGACGTTATAAAAATACTTGAAACGTAGTCTGTTCAGACGTATCACAGCCACAATAATCAAGTGTTTTACAATCTGACTGCTATTAGAAAGTTATGCCAATTTTTTTTATCCCTCACTTGGATATTGGTAGTTTGAAAAATATTTTGTCACTTAATGGATATAAAGCTGGGGAACTTATGATAAATCTGTAAAGGCTTAAGGTCATTTTTAGTAGAATGGATCAGATATCAATGATTGCTATAAATTTGTAATGAATCTTCGTTATAAACAAACGATAAGTCAGCACTAGCACATCACACTGCTGATCCGAAGAAGTCTTAACAACTAGAACCAGATATCCTACATTTTTCATATCTAAAATTTATCCTGTTTTTGTCACAACGGTAAGCTTGAGTTTGATCTCCGTCGTAGCTTTTGCACTTGATAACAAAATACAAACAAACTTTTCTTTTTAAAACTGAAATAGCTGGTAACCCCAATCGGAGAGCTAGCTATGTTTGCCCTCTCGTGATGGTGGAATATTCCTGTACAATAAAAATAACATAAACCGATCGACTTCAGGTTTTGTAACACGTTTTTACATATTGTTGTAAATAAGAAAGAAATACATCAGTCGCGTGGCTCGTGTGACCTGACGACAGCATTTTCATCAATATGTTTGTTTTTCTTAAAGCAAAGACACGTCGGGCTATCTGCTGAGCCCAACGGGGGAATCAAACCCCTGATTTTAGCGTTGTAAATCTGTAGACTTACCGCTGTACTAGCGGGGGGGCTCTTCAATACGACCCTGCAGGTTATCCATCTTTCTTTATTTCAGAAAAAAAATCAACCCTAAATCCAGGAACATTAAATTACTTTTAGTGTTTTACTTTTTTTGAAATGGGAATTGGGCTTTGCTTAGTGATTAGCTGCCTGGACTGTGAATCCAGATATTCATGGTTCGTGACTCGTTGCCGTACTCTTGGAGTCGTAGTGTGACAGTCATCTTCCACTAGTCGATCACATTGGAATATCCCAAAAAGTTATTGGTGGGAGCCTTTGACAAGCTGGCTTCCCTCTGGTGTAACAGCTTAAAATTAAAACTAGCTACGTGTACAGATAATCCCTTTGTAAAACTTTTCGTGCAAAGTTATAAAATAAATGTGTTTGTATTTCATTATTTCACGTCAGAAAAATAGTAATTTTTATAAGAAAAAAATAAGGACCTCGAGTGTAAATCCTGGTTATAAAAAGATGAATAATAAGCAAAAGTTTGGAAATTTCTATATAAGAATGTTAAAGGAAATGTTTGTTTGTTTTTGGATTTCGGGCGAAGCTACACGAGGGCTATCTGCTCTAGCCGCCCATAATTTAAAAGTGTAAAACTAAAGAGAAGACAGCTAGTCACCACCACCCATTGCCAACTAACTCTTGGGCAACTCTTTTTCCAACAAATAGTGGGATTAACTGTAATATTACAACGCCCTCACTTCGGAAAGGGCGAGCATGTTTGGTGTGACGAAGATTCGAACCCGCGACCCCCGGTTTTGGAGTAGAATGCCCTAACCACGTTTAAAATGACTTAAGGCCCGTTCGCATTCCCCACAACGTTTACTGTTTTCTCAGCAGTGTTAAACTCTGATAACATTGTTTTCACATAATTCAGTAGCTCAAGATGAAACAAACAAAAAAATAACTTAGTGAATAAAAAGGGGGAGTTTACAGGTCCTGTAATTTAGTGTATTTTAAATGTGAGTTTTGTTTCTGCTAGTGACACTGGTATGGCCTTCTGGAACAATTCAGTCCACGTTAAAACGCGTTATTTACTGCCATTACGTGTTTATTATCCAGATGTGTTCACAGTTGGTAGGTTGTAAAAAGTTTGTTTGTTTTGCGTTTCTCCAGCCGGTGTGTCACTGTTTAAACGAAGAAAATGCACCTCATCTGGTGTTTTCGCTCACTGATTTTTTGAGTAGCCTATGCTGAATTCACTTCGATAAAATCGATAACTATCTCCCATCGAACATTAATTACCTTACACCCTGCTGAAGAATTATAATTATTAAACAAACAAGTTTAATCATTACTCGGAAAAAATATTAACGTTTGATTAAGTAAGGAAGAGAGAGAGAGAAGAAATATATACATATAAAAATAGTTTAGGTTACTCAAGTAAAGCTATTCTGTTATTAACCTCACTGTTTGCAGTGACTGTGATATATTTTATTTATCGTTGTTGTAAACCCATAATGGGATTGTTAAGAATATTGTGATTAAAATTTTAATTAAATAATGCCTCTCGATTGCTAACAACGAGACAGAATGTTGTTTGCATGGCTTAATATCTTCTCGGGGGATCAGCGATAAGTTTGTGGACTTGCAACAATAAAATCTGGGGTTCGATTACCCGCAGTGGACGTAGGGAAGGTAGCTCATTGACTTACCAAGCAGCAAAGTTCTACTCAGTTAATCGCTTTAAACACTCAAAAATAACGTTAGGCACACGGTTTGAAGATTTTTCTGCTTTTATAATAGAGATAAGTTTAGTGAACTGATAATCTGATTAAATTTTCATATGGTGAAATGCAGTAATTTACAAACTTTCCGTAGAGGGGGTGGGGTACTCCAGCCACTATACATAACATTTTACTGACCTCAACAAAATGTCCAAATGTTTGGTTTTAAGTTTCTCAACTTGGGCCTAAGTGTTTTTAAAATTATAATCATTAGACACGAACCTTATGTTGTCTTGTTTCATTGAAGTGTTCATTTAATGTCTAAATTTCAAACAAGACACTAGATAACTCTAGCTTTTCGCAATTACTTTTACTGGTTAGGCCTTTAAAATAATACTTAATCGAGTATATATATATATATATAAATTAAAATCAAATCACCATAGCATTTCCTACACGAGTGCTATCTTTGCTAGCCGTCCTAAATTTAGCAGTGTAAAACTTGAGGGAACATTGCTAGTCAACACCACCCATCGCCAACTTTAGGGCTACTCTTTTACCATCATATAGTGGGATTAACCGTCACGTTATAATACCCCACGGCTGAAAAAATAGGCATGTGTGGTGTGACGGGAGATTCAAACCCGCGACCCTCAAATTACGAATCGAGTACCTTAACCACCTGATCATGGCGAGCCACACCAATAAAGTCAGATCACTAACAAAACCGAACACCATTTAAACACCCGAGTCCAGGGGTACCTTAGAAGAATCCAGTGGAACTGGACTTTACAGATCATAACATATGAATTTCTAACTGGACTTCCAGGTTTTCAAATTGCGTTTGATGAAAACCTTATATCCATTACGGACTCCCATGCCGGAAAGATGTCCTCCTGTTATAAAGACGTAGTTAACTTGTTCTGTCTTGTAATTAACATGTTACTATTTTATCTTTTGTGTGTGAGCTACTGTTATTATCCTGATTGTATTTTTTATTTACTTCACGGCCATTTGTCTTAATTCTACTGTCCATTTCTTCTTCGTGTCTTACATTCACTTTCTCCAGTGTGTTTAATATTTTACTTAGTTTGCACTCGTATATATCAATCAAACATACGTTGGTTTCGACGAGTCGTGTAAATAAAGAATTTTGCTTTCTTACGACTGTGTTTGTTTTCATTAGTAGACTTGGTTTTTGTTTATGTCAGGTTAAACACGGGCCATCTCAATTCGCTCCCCGTTCACACAAATATAATTTTTGTCTTTACACTCAAGTGGGGAACAGCCTCTCACCTCGACTCTTATCTCTTCACGTAACATCTTTTCACCAGACTGAAGGGAGGTTCTATGCCTTTCATCCCGGCCACAGTCATATAGCATTATGCTCGTATGAAAATAAAGACTCATTCCTTCTTCAGACTGCATGACCAGTCATACCCTCTTGTTGTTGTGAACGTATGGTATGTATTTTGTCTCGTTGTAGCACTACCATAAAGGCGAAGACTAGAATAAATCGATGATCTAAGCCTGTAAATATCACGTGACATATTTTTGGTTTAGTCCGGTAGCGGAATTGAAATTCAGGTTTACCAATGTAGTTTGGTTTGTTTTTAGTTTCGCACAAAGCTACGCGAAGTCTATCTACACTAGCCATTCCTAATTTAGTAGTGTAAGACCAGAGGGAAGGCAGCTAGTCATCAACCGCCAACCATTGAGCTACTATTTTACCAACGAATAGTGGGATTGACCGTCACATTATAACGCTTCCACGGCTGGGAGGGCGAGCATGTTTAGCGCGATGGGGATGCGAACGCGCGACCCTCAGATTACGAGTCGCACGCCTTAACACGCTTGGCAATACCGGGCCTCTATTGGTGGTAAACAAAAACAGTCCTTCCATGAAAGGACGAGCATGTTTGATGTGACGGGGATTCGAACCTGCGACCCTCAGATAGTGAGTCGAATGTCTTAACCAACCTGCCATGCCGGACCCACAGTGATTGAGACCCATAATGCTATAAACAAAAACATCATTCTAAGTTATACTATATTGTTTTAGGCCCCCTATAAGTTAGAAACTCGAAGACATTAATCACGAACGCTCATCAACTCTTTTCGTGACTAAAATATAATTGTGGCCAAATATCCCTAATACAGGCTAACTACCGTTGGTATCCAACACAGACCACTAACTACCGTTGGTATCCAACACAGACCACTAACTACCCTTGGTATCCAACACAGACCACTAACTACCCTTGATATCCAACACAGACCACTAACTACCCTTGGTATCCAACACAGACCACTAACTACCCTTGGTATCCAACACAGACCACTAATTACCCTTGGTATCCAACACAGACCACTAACTACCCTTGGTATCCAACACAGACCACTAACTACCCTTGATGTATCCAACACAGATTATCCTTGAAACTACTTCAAGAAAATCTGATAAATTGTACACTTTGCATCAACCGAGTTAATTTATGAAAGTAAAAAAATGGCTAAACATGTTTGCTATTTTAGCCGTGGGGCTTTTTAATATGATGGTCAATCCCTCTGTTCGTTGGTAAAAGAGTAGCCCAAGAGATGGGGTGGGTGGTGATAACTAGTCGCCTTCCCTCTAGTCTTTCACTGCTAAATTAGGGACCGCTAGCGTAGATAACCGTAGTGTAGCTTTGCACGAAATTAAAACTGAAACCTTTCGTTAAAAAGAAACAGAGTAACGAAACATAGAGTCTTTACTGGAAGCACAATTAATGTTTGTTTATTATTGTTAACGCGTAAATATATCACTGATAGCTCACCATATTATATACAAAATATTGTCCAAGGATATCGGTTACATACCAACACCAGGTGTTTAATGTTATGTGTATAGCTATGTTTCCATTAAAGCCATTCTATGTTTTTACACGTCTTTACTTTACACGTAAAATAGGATAAACCCACAAATCACTCTTATTTTTGTTACCAGCAGAGCTTAAACCTTAAAACTGAAATGAAACAGTAATGGTAATTATTCAAAATATCTCTTTTGAAAGACAAAACTACACAGTGCTCCGCCCACTGTACGTATCGAAACCTGAATTTTTCACTTCGTGAGCCTGAAGACTTACTGCTGGGCCTTATGGGATCGTGAGGGCGTTGTAAAGATGAAGGTCAAACCCACTATTCCATAAGACAAAACTGTTGGAAGTGACATTGACCACCCATTTTCTCATAAATTGTAAATTAAAAATTAGGAACGGTTAATCCAGCTAACCCCTGGATAATTGTGCGAAAATATCCGAAAACAAAGAACAAATAATTGGAGAGTTACGGTTTAGAACGAATTTCAAACAAGTAGAACTAACAGACTATTATCTAGTAACTTGTATGTTTCCAAATAAACGCCACTAAAAATTGTGAATTAATGATATATTTAGGGCAAAACGATTTTCAAGTAAGCTTTAAAAAAGGGTGAATAATTGAGTAGTTAAAGATGGGTGGTATAATACTGATAACAAATAGAAAGCTCAACGTATACGGCCCTCGGCTTGACCTGATGGTTAGGGCGCTCGATTCCTAATCTGAGGGTCAAGAGTTCGAATTCACTTCTAACCAAAACATGCTCGCCCTTTCAGCCGTGAGTGCGTTATAAATTTGACGGTCAACCCCATTATTCGTTGGTAAAAGAGTATCCAAAGAGTTGACGGTGGGTGCTGATGACTAGCTGTCTTCCTTCTAGTTTATCATTGCTAAATTAGGGACGGCTGACGCAGATTTTCCTCTTGTAGCTTTGCGCGAAATTTTAAACAAATCAACGATAGGACAACTTAAATATTTGACAGAATAGTAGAGGGTGTAAATATACAAATATAATATATTCATTATTATTGCGCAAAAGTTGTCAGTGGAAGTGACTTGTAACCTGTTTTGAACTAAACTGAATTTGCAAACAGCAAAAGAAGTTGTATATGTGTTTGACTGATGAAAAATAAAATATCTGACCTTTTTAAATGCTTAGAACAAGTCTGAAGCCGTGTACTTGAAGAAAAGAGGTGTAATTCAGAGAATAAAGAAAGAGGGCGTTACTTGTTTTTGTTTAAATTAATTATGATAAAAGTGATCGATAAAACAGCCAAACAAACATTTCTAGCAGAGCTTAAACCTTAAAACTGAAATGAAACAGTAATGGTAATTATTCAAAATATCTCTTAGTCATCTCGTGAGTGTATCTTACCTCAAATTTGAGATACTAAAATACCTATAATTGATAAATTATCCTCTCTCTTTCATTCAGTGACCTGCTAGTACAGCGATAAGCGTACGGATTTACAACGCTAAAATCAGGGGTTCGATACTCCTCTGTGGGCTAAGCAGATAACCAGATGTGGCTTTGCTTTAAGAAAACACACACACACTCTTTCTTTGAAGTTAGTTTTTTGTATAACAGTAAATACTTAAGAATGCTAAAGATAGACAATTTGTTGTAAACAATAAATACTAAACAATACAAATGATTGTATATTTACTTTGAAACTTATGTTAATGTATGGGGAGAAAGAAGTTTTTTTGATCATACATCACAATACATTCACGTGTTATTCATGAAAATGTTTTTTGTTACTCGACGTTTATTTCGCTTGACGAATTTTTTAATTTTTTGCGTATAATGAATTACTTTCCTAACGAGAATGCCAGACGAAATTATGGATGAAAAAGAAATCACGGATTTTCTTGTGCAACATGATGTATTATTGCAAACAAAATTACTTCTTTAATAGCTCAGTGCTGAAACAGAGAGCTTACAGTGCTAAAAATGAAGTTTCGATACGTATGATTGGCACAGTAGGAATAAGCCAAAGAAACAAGCAAATATAATTTTGTAGTGGTTTGAAAATTGTCTTACGATCTGAAACAACAAAGCAGTACTAGAATTAAAATTGTTGACGTTGATTTGAAATAATTTTACGTAGCTTGAGAAATTGTTATACATTTAACAAGCTTTCACAATACTGTAAGGCTTTTATTCAACAGTTAAAAGTTCATCTTCAGAGAAGAAGTTAGGCTTAAGTGATGGGTAACCGAACATGAAATAAAAATTAAAAGTAACGAACCACATTATTCATGTAAGATATTTAGGTTGTCAGTGATAGGAGCAAATAATATAAATAGGATAAATTAGGAAGGAAATATATATATTTTAAGATACTGTAAATCCAGGAAGCATAGTTGAATTTCTCTAATAAACATTTTTAAACTAAAATACGAATATTTAGTTAATTTAGGGCTTTTTATCAAAATTAAATAAACATAATTAGGAATCTTATGAATTAAAAAGGTTTTGTATTTTGGTAAATGTAAAAGCTAACAACACTGGTTCTGTATCTGTGGAAATAAACTATAGTCTTCAGACCTTGATCTTTGTCAATAACACGTGCCGTCTACCTGCTATTTTAAGTAGAGAATAAAAAAAATTTACCGCTGCAGGGGGCGTTGTAGATGTAGAAACACAAATATGTTTTAATTTTGGAATGACGTATCACAAAAAAAGCGAAGTTTTTCGTTGACGCCGAATAAGTCGTTTAAACTATAAAGGCTTAACATCGTTTATTTTGGGCTTTGGTAAAGAGAAACTATGTTAAAAAACAACAGGTGCTTCATATCATTTAGATGAGGAAACAGACCAAACATTGGCACCTAGTCAGAATCTGTATGTGTACCTCAAGCCATTTGTGGTTAGATTGTCAGTTATTTTCCTGGGATGAAATAAGAAACTTGACGTGTGGGGGCGCTCGTCAACAAGCCTAGCGAAGATATCTGAGAACAAAAGACTTCTACAGTGTGTATGTGCTGTAAATTATACAGAGAATCTCTTACATTTAAAGTTTAATCTTTCGGTAAGCTTACAAATCCACTTTAAATTCTAGCAACCAGAATCACAGTTTGTTCTTTGCGCGTTCTTTCTTTTTTTCTTTGGTTCTTCGTATTTTTTTCTTTCAACATTTTTTTACTCGGTTATATATTTCTGATATCTTATTTAATCGTTTCTCTGTCTGTCTGTCTTATTCGACTTTAGCCCGGCATGGCTAAGTGTGTTAAGGCGTTGACTTGTAATCCGAAATTCGCGGGTTCGAATCCCAGTCGCACCAAAGATGCTCCTGATACGTTATATGTTACGATCAATCCCAGTATTCGTTGGCAAAAGAGTAGCCCAAGAGTTGGCGGTGGGTGGTGATGACTATCTGGCTTCCCTCTAGTCTTACACTGCTAAATTAGGGACGGCTAGCACAGATAGCCCTCGCGTAGTTTTGCGCGAAATTCAAAAAACAAACAAACAAACAACTTTATCTATAAATAAAGTACTTCAAGTATCTTACCGGATGAAGGGGCGAGTGTGGAACAAAGTGGTTATTTTAAAGCTTTTTTTTTATGCAAAACAAGAAAATTGAAATTAACAGAATTCAAGAAATCCAACAGATTACATACTTTTTTATGGCCCAGAAAGTGATCCCGAAATGTGTCGTGATTATAAAACCTACTCGTGCTTAACACAAACTGTCATACAACAAAATATAATAATTTCACGATTTTATGTTCACACTTGCTTACGTACACTCAGCATTGTCATGGCAACAGAACTTTATGATCTGTTTGTTGTCTACTACTATACTACTCATTTATTGTTACTTTCATTGACATCTATTACAGTAGTTAGTATATCGAATGGCATTATTTTTACTTTGATTTATTGTTTATTATTACACTTTCATTATAATGTTTTTTCATCGTCAGGTCAAAATATGTTATTTAGAACTAGTACAGATCTCCTAAGCTGACTAAATCTCGTCAGATATTAATGGGTTTACGGCCGAAATGTCGTTAACAGTGAGAGTACTCAAATAATTAAATAATTTATTTTAATATATATAAAAACACAAACGTAATAAAAGTATTTTAATTCATTTTATTGATGGCCAGGTTGATTTTCAGTTTCATTCTGTGGACATAGATTTTTCTGATAAGAAGTTATAACATTGTAACAAAGTATAATTATATCGTGTGTTTTTTTTCAATTTGTAGTTAACGAATGTTGATTGTTGTTATGGTAACAGAGAATAATAATCTCGTTCATTTCAGTTTATAGTTAATGTATGTTGATCGTTGTTATGGCAACAAAGTATAATAATCTCGTATTTTTTTCATTTCGTAGTTAACGTACGCTCACCGTTGTTATGGTAACAAAGTATAATAACAGTCAATAGGATATGATTATAATTTCTTGTTAAAATTAAGAGCCCAGCATCGCTAGGTGGGTTGAGGCGTTTGACTTGTAATCTGAGCGTTGCGGGTTCGAATCCCCCTCGTACCAAACATGCTTGCCCTCTAAGCCATTGGGAAGTTATAAAGTGACTGTCAATCCCACTATTTGTTGGTAAAAGAGTAGCACAAGAGTTGGCGGTGGGTGGTGATGACTAACTGCCTTCCCTCTAGTTTTACACTACTAATATAGGGACGACTACCGCAAATTGCCCTCGAGTAGTCCGCGAAATTAAAAAACATACAAACAAATTTAAGATTACCGTAGTTGTATGACGATAATAGGTTTTAACGGTCCTCCCTGTATTACTGATTATTTTATATCGTTAGAAGTTGCTTTAATAAAAAAACTCCAAGCTTGGCAGTTTATTCAAATACATTCAACCCACACTTAAGTTACTCAACATTCAATCTTGTCTACTATTGTTACTTTAGCTTTCTGTGACGTCCGTTCTTGTCTGTCGTTCTGTCACCTTTTTAGTATACTTTGATGTTCCAGTTTGTTTGAATTTCGTCCGGAGCTACACCAGGGGTATTCGTTCCTACTTTAGTTTGTTTTGAATTTCGCGCAAAGCTACACGAGGAATATCTGCGCTAGCCGTCCCTAATTTTGAATTGTAAGACTAGAGAAAAGGCAGCTAGTCATTACCACCCAGCCGCCAACTCTTGGGCTACTCCTTCACCAGCGAATAGTGGGATTGACTGAACGTTATAACGTCCTCACATGCCTGAAAGGTCGAGCATGTTTAGTGGGACGGGTATTTGAATCAGCGACCCTCAAATTGTGAGTCGAGCGCCCTCACTCTGGTCAAAACGGGCTGCTTGATTACAGTTTTCTTAAAATAGTCACTCAAAGCTGACAATGGGCTATGTGTGCTCTGCCCACCACGGATATCGAAACTTGATTTCTAGCAATGTAAGTCCAGAAACTTACAGCTGTGCCGCTTTGGAGAGTGGGGTACCAGTACAATTGTGTTGATTTGGGTGTCGTGAAATAACTGTTAATGACAAAATAATGAATTAAGAACAATTATTTGTATTCAGTTCGAATACGTGAACTATTGTTAATTTCTAAATATTTAAGCATTCTAAATACATTTTTTTGAAGCAGATAATGTTTTAATTATATCGAATATTTTGACTCAGAAATTGTTTCTGGGTTAGACTTACTGTAGTTAAAATGTTGCCGATAGGTGTCGTTGACCTACTGTGTTACCAGTAATCTACTAGTCCAAAATACACCGTTGACCTACTGGTCAGCTGAAAGCTTATAAAGTTAAGAATCGGGTTTCGATATCCGCAGTGAGCAAGGTACAGATGGCACATTATGTGCTAAATAACAAGCAAAGATTGTTTTTGAATTTTGGGCAAAGCTACACGAGAGCTGTCTGTGCTAACCGTCCCTAATTCAGAAACACGCGCTTTGTTGCGCTGCCCGCAATCCATATATCTTACTTGTGCATATAATTACACATGCAATTTTCCCTAGATTACTTAAAAGTTATTTTTAGATATAATTTATATATCCTATAACAATAGTTACACACCCTCACCCTCATTAGTAACTTTTTGTCCCTATTAAATATTTTATCAGCCAATAGTGGGATTGACTGTACATTATAATGCTTCCACAGCTAAAAGGGCGAGCATGTTCGGGGTGACGGGGATTCGAACCCGCTATCCTTGAATTACGAGTCGAGTGTCTCAACTACCCGGCCATGCCGAGCCTAGGGGTGGACTCATTCTGTAACGCTGGCTACGCCGTCATCACCACCCACTCAACTCTTGTGCTGTTCATTTAACTAACGAATAATGGGATTGGCCGTCACATTATGCAGCTTTGCACTGAAAATAAACTTAAACCTCTCTCTCTCGATATGTTCTAGTCTTCGTTCAAAATACTTACATTAGAAATGTATTTATTTTCAAAACGTTTACTGCTTTACTAGCTCTTATTTTGCAGTTAACGGGAGGGGTGTAATATAGTAGTTTCACGTGACCTTGGTCGATTAAACAAGGGTCGGCTTGGGTTTCGGTCGAACCTGTCATTATAAATGGTAATGTTTTGCTATATTGCACGGTTGTTCTTCCAGCAGTAATAGATTTTAATTCATAAATTAGGCCGAGCGTCAAATATTGGTTATCATTTCGAGATATGTATTGAAATGTCCAAGATTCGAGTTCGCGATATGTTAATCTACACACTTTGCTCTTTTAACTTTGGACGAATCATAAAAGTAACAGTTACTTCCGCTTTCCTTTGAGACTAACGAGTTGGCAACTGGTGGTACTGCTCAGCCACACACTATCTGGTCAGCAAAACCTTGAAAACACCAGAATGTTTATTTTAGAATACTCTGTCAGAACTGCTAAATAAAATAATTAAAAGGTTTCTATTTTATTTTTAAAAATATTCACTAGAAACCGTAAGAAATATTAATAGTTATATATTAATATCATTCCTCTGTTAGAATGCCAATAGTATTAGTTGGTATCGTTAGAAATATCAGTTTTAATTTTCTGTAAACAACTTGTTACGTATTTCATGTGTTAATTTTATAACGTAATACTTAACATTATATAGGGTGTTAATCTTCAACTGAATACCAGAAGATACAACTCTTATTTATAATTCGCTAGTTAATTGTTGGTATTTGAATAATTTAGATGATTCTTACAATCCAAGTCGTTGTTACTACGAACGACCTGAGAACCGGCGGGTGAGTCACAAGGTCCCTTTTGTGTCAACATAATACACTTTCATATGTTAACAGAAAGAATGGTTGTCGATAGTCAACAGCGTGTTCTGCCTATAGTTACATTTAGACACAGCCATTGCGTTAGCATATGAGCGAAGAATTCATGGCCGAGTAAACCTGACCAACTCGTCTATTTCATGTCCACACGAGTCCGAAATT
Source organism: Carcinoscorpius rotundicauda (assembly GCA_011833715.1). Taxonomy (NCBI): domain Eukaryota; kingdom Metazoa; phylum Arthropoda; class Merostomata; order Xiphosura; family Limulidae; genus Carcinoscorpius; species Carcinoscorpius rotundicauda. The sequence goes on along the minus strand of CM022392.1, from coordinate 59,421,602 downwards.
CTGTGTTCTTTTTGTGTGTGTGTGTGTGTATGGGGGGGAGTACTTGGATAGTACTCCGGAAATCTGGTCGAGGAATTGTGTGGGGTCATTTTAGCGTAAACAATATCAGAGCTTCTCGCCAAGTGAAATTTAATGTTACGTACCGTAGTAACGACGGGAGTGAAACACGGTTGGCACGCGGGAACTCATCTCGTGAGTTATGTTGTTGATTAGAATAATTGATGTGTAAGACTATGCTTAGAATAATTTAATGTGCAGTTAATGTGAGCTTTGGTCGAAAGAAGTGGCAGATATATGACTGCATTTATGGGCGTGATCAGCACTACAAAGTGGAGGTGGGGTCTTTCTTCCGATGTGGTCTTTTTATTCCATACAAAGAACTTAAGTGACTTGTATGAAAATAAACTGTTTAGTTAAAAATAAAAAAATATAAGATAATAGTTACACTCCTAACATGCTCTTACCTTCAAATATTTCCTTATTCAGAAATATATTTATGAGCAAATCCAATCTAGCATAACTGAAGCATTATCGAGAAAAATCTGACAAACATACGTCAGCAAAAATGTGAACAAGCAGGAGGCAAGTTTTGTTTTGTGTTTGTATTTTTAATTTGGTGCAAAGCTACACGAGGACCATTTGCAATAGCCGTCTTTAATTTAGCAGTGTGAGACTAGAGGGAAGGCAGCTAGTCATCACCACCCACCACCAACTCGTGTGCTACTCTTTTATTAACGAATACTGGGAATAACCGTAATATTATAACGCCCCTACGGCTGAAAGGACGAGCATGTTTGGTGTGACGGGGATTCGAACCCGCGACTCTCGGATTGCGAGTCATGTGCCTTAACCACCTGCCCATGCCGAGCCTAGAGGACAAATTCCCGAAATACTTCTGCACACACACTCATTTTGGTGAGTGTATTACTATTTATTTGTAGCCACATGAGATAGGTACGTGTGTTTATATATATATTGTGTACCAGTGTGTGCACAGAAATTTAAATCCTTGTCCAACTATAAATCAGTAACAGTTTAAGGAAAGTGACTTTAAGTTACATTAAATTTCGTTATAATGGAGAAGAATGTAGTTCAGGACACATTTTATTGAACCAGAAAAGTAGACGTACTTGTCCTGTAGGATTCACACTGGAAACATGGTGGTAAGCCTAAAAAGATGATATAGTGGCTTTTTTGAATTGATACTGATATTGATACTGTATTGAACCAGGAAAGAAGGATGTGGCTGAAGCTATTACTAGTGTCATTATGATGCTACGTTGACTTTTTTTAAAAAGGCTCGTGCTTTGCCAAGTTAAACAGTATTAACGTGTAAGTATTCAGAGTAAAGGGTTTGTATGATTAGAGTAAACTAGACAAGTCTTATCTATCTAAGACAAGCATCGCTTTCTTATCGGTGGCATACAGATTCTTTAATCACAAAACGCAGGGCTAGACGTAGTTCAGAGGTTAGCATGCTGTACTATGACTCTAAGGGTCCACAGTTCGCGTTCCCCTGTAAAAAAATCAAGCATTGTATTTTAGGACCATAGATACGCGACACAAACAGCGATTGAAACCCATTAGTGCCACAACATCTAGTGATGGATACTGTGTACTAGTACCACAACACCTTGTGATGGATACTGTGTATTAGTACCACAACACCTAGTGATGGATACTGTGTACTAGTACCACAACACCTTGTGATGGATACTGTGTACTAGTACCACAACACCTAGTGATGGATACTGTGTACTTGTACCACAACACCTTGTGATGGATACTGTGTACTAGTACCACAACACCTAGTGATGGATACTGTGTACTTGTACCACAACACTTAGTGATGGATACTGTGTACTAGTACCACAACACCTTGTGATGGATACTATGTACTAGTACCACAACACTTAGTGATGGATACTGTGTACTAGTACCACAAAACCTAGTGGTGGATACAGTGTACTGGTACCACAACACATAGTGGTGGATACTATGTACTAGTACCACAACACCTAGTGATGGATACTATGTACTAGCTGTCCTCTGTATGGTTTATCAGTGGAAAATTATGGGAACTGCGCGCGATTAGCACTTGTGTAACTTTTTCTTGCAAAAGTTTCAGAATGACCGAGAGAAATGTCTTATACACACATGGAAAAACTTAATTTGATAAAAGAAAGACATTGGTATTGGAAAGACAAGTTCGTTATATTCTACTATTCCTTTCTGTCTTCAAAAATTGTCAGTATGCACGCCTGGTGTCGAACTCCGAATTTGTTTCTCTCTCTCTGTTTCTTTTGTAATTATTAAACATCTTTCACTCGTAAAATATTAATAGCTACTTACTACATATTTGATTCTGTGACCTCTAGTAACGCCATCTAGTGTAAATACTTTATTTATTTACAAAATATTATGCATGTTCTTGTTCTCAGATGCATAAGAACGATACACCACTGCCTAGCCTATACTTACTGTGAACACGTTGGAAAGGCTCGGCATAGTCATGTTGGTTAAGGTATTCGACTTTGAATATGAGGGTCGCGGGTTCTAATCCCGGTCACGTCAAACATGCTCGTCCTTTCAGCCGTGGGGACGTTATAAAAATGATGGTCAATCCCACTGTTTGCTGGTAAAAGAGTAGCCCAAGAGTTGGCGGTGAGTGGTGATGGCTGGCTGCTTTCCCTCTAGTCTTACACTTCTAAATTAGGGACGGCTAGAGCAGAGAACCGTCGTGTAGCTTTTGTCGAAACTCAAAAAATAACAAATAAATAAAGGCTCTGGAAGAGGTAGCTTTGGTCTCTTTACACATCGCTGTCAAAGTGTTGGTGGTCGTATTGGTGAACGAACTTGTATAGGCTTTAGTTGTTGTTGCAGTCTAAATGATTTCCACAGTTGTAGGTCTGGTCGTAAGTCTGCTTTTTAACAGCGGTATCAGACTTTGAGAATGACACAAACGACGTTTGTTGTTCTCCCTTACCGTTTACTGCGTGAGACCGTGTCACATGTCTACCACCCATAGAGAGGCCTTCTGCGTTAAAAAGCTCTGGTTTTGGTTTCGTCGCACTAGATAGAGTAACTGTGTGCTCTTAACGACAAAGTCTAACCGTGGTATTAAACCCCTCGACCTTGTTGGTCGTAACTTCGTTTCCAATTTTGCGTGCACTCTCGCTAGTTGCCGCGTTCAACAAGGTGCACCGCGGGCGGCAGCACCACAGGTGTGGCGACGGGAGCGAATCAAGGGGCTACATCAGTGGTTTAGGATGATGCACGAGTGAGTGAATTGTTTATAGATTTTAAAAAAAAGGGAAGGGGGACGAATAAAAGGGAAATTAGTTGTCAAATAGAATCAGGAGCCACGGGCATCATTTTCACATTGGTTCTAGTTTTTCCCATGGAGACACCCACTGCTCCTCAAGAATAGAAACGAAACCATAAAATTAAGTGACTCACGATGTAATATATATTATCACACTAATCTGATCACCTTTTGCGGTACAGGTTCGTTTATCCTAGCTCTGTCATTTTGTGGGTAATTAGCCTAGGAGTTTGTGTTGTGTTTTTTGAATTTCGCACAAAGCTATTCGAGGGATATCTGTGCTAGCTGTCAGTAATTTAGCAATGTAAGACTAGAGGGATGGTAGCTAGTCCAACGAATAGCGGGATTGACTGTCACTTTATAACGCCCCACGGCTGAAAGGGCGAGCATGTTTGGCGCGACGGGGATACGAATCTGCGACCCTCAGATTACGAGTCGCACGCCTTAACACGCTTAGCCATGCCGTGTCCATTAGCTAAGGAAAGCAAGACACATCATATTTAAGCTTTACAAATGAACCAAAATGTCATAAGTGCTTGTATAAGGTATGGTAATTCTAGTCTACATTCTTGTAGCCGAGCCTCTGTTAGATTTCTCTAGAACAGCGCAATCGTACAAGCTATTGCTGGGATAGTTGACACGTTTGAACGATGTTTTTCTCCCAGTATGATTTGTACTTCGTGCTGTGATTGCACGATGTTTTTCTCCCAATGTGATTTGTATCGCGCACGATGATTGGTTTCGGAAAAAAAAAATTGTCGGCAAGTGGTACATTATAGCTTGTAAAAATATAATTTTCTTCTTAGCTAACCAGAATTTTAACCTATTAGCAATTTTATAAGTAAAGGTACAAATTTTCATTTCTAAATTACGTCTTAGTTAAGTTGAAACTTTACATAGACCTTTAAGAATTAGGCCTAATTAATAATAATAAGATATGTGATGATTTAGAATTAGGCCTTTTCAATATAGTGTGCAATGCTTTTAGAATTAGGCCTAATTAATACAATCATCGAATGTACTCTTTGTTTATGTGTTTATTTTAAATACAGGGCCATATTCTCATCTGATCTTACACTATTTTTTATCACAGGCATAACTGTGGACGGAGGCCAGATTCACGGCTTGAGTCGTAAGCTCAACTTTTACAATCGATGTTAGATTTAATCGTAATATCGATTTATTTTATTTTCTTGTTCACTGAAAAGACTGTTTTTTTTTACATCTGAAGTCTACAATAACTCCATAGGTACCATACACTTCTCCTCAGTTGTTTAACAATCACTTAGAAGTTCGTGTTAACAATATATTAAACATACAATGGCAGAATTATTGTTGTCATTTTCAGCGAGCGAGGGCAAGGAACAGAACCCTATCAACAACAGCATGGCAAAAATATTGTTGTCATTTTTATTGGACGAGGGTTGGGAACAGAATCCTGTCAACAATAAGCATGACAGAATTATTGTTGTCATTTCTAGCGAGCGAGGGTTAGTAACAGAATGCTATCAATAATAGCTTGACAGAAATATTGTTGTCATGTTTAGTGGACGAGGATTAGGAACACAACCCTATCAACAATAGCTTGGCAGAAATATTGTTGTCATTTTTAGTGGAACAGAACCATATCAACAATAAGAGATTAAAAAGGTTTGTGGTTTGCAGCTACTTAAGAGCTTTGTAAACAGGTAAACAATGACCTTATTAACAAATTTTTACCCTTAAGCCTTTCGTGGTCAGTCGTTTTGTATCTCCACAAATCATGGAAAGTCAGGAAAACTAAACAAAGTCCCGTTGTTGTTGTTTGTAATTAAGTATAAATCTACACAATGGGCTATCTATGCTATGCCCACCACTGGTATCGAAACCCGGTTTTATTGTTATATTTGAAACAATTAGTTTAAATTAACATATTCTGTCGCATATAAGGGAAGGGTAAAATGATGAGAACATTTACGCATTTCGAGAACGCATGCTGACATGCGCGATGGCTGTGGTATTTGTGGCATTAAGAGAGAAACAAAATAAACAAACGAACAAAAACTTTCATTCAGATCAAGCTACCAAGTTAGAGAAGAACTTGAAAGGAACCTTGCAATGAATGTATGTAATTACGTACATATACTTTTCTTACGTTCTTACGTGATTATATTAAAATGTATTGTTTCGCCACTTTGGTGTAGTCACTCTTAACAATGTTGTTGGCCTTAATATTGTACTGCTCCCCCCCTCACCAAGGCCTTGCAAGGCCAAGCGTGTTAAGGCGTGCGCTTCGTAATCTGAGGGTCGCGGGTTCGCGCCAAACATGCTCGCCCTCCCAGCCGTGGGGACGTTATAATGGTATGGTCAATCCCACTATTCGCTGGTAAAAGAGTAGCCCAAGAGTTGGCGGTGGATGGTGATGACTAGCTGCCTTCCCTCTTGTCTTACACTGCTAAATTAGGGACGGCTAGTACAGATAGCCCTCGAGTAGCTTTGTGCAAAATTCCAAAACAAGCAAACCCCCTTCCCAGTTGCTCAGCTCTATGCCTGCAAAATTACAACGCTAGGAACCGGGTTTCGATACCTGTGATTGACAGAGCCCATAACTTTATGCTTACTTGCAAAAGAAACTAAACAAACCCAAAAACACCCTACACTATTCCGAGTGACTGTTCTTATTTTCCTGAGAAACTAACCTGCCCTTCCCCACCATATGTGCGCACCAGTACCCTTTTAAAACTATTTTAAACCATTGTGCGTACTGGATTGATAGATGTAAACAGCGACAAATTAAAGAACAGCAGGTTTTGAAGAAAGTTAAGAAAGATTTGAAGTTGATGGTGTGTCCCAAGCCGACCACATTACCTATGATGTCAAGAAGATGAAACCACATCAATCCTGTTAGAATACTTACCTACAGCGTCCCCCAACAGAGTTTCAATTGACCTCTATGCCTCTTAAAACTTTAATGAACCTGTATTCTTTTTCACCTTCAATGGACCTTTACATCTTTTAAAACTTCAATGGACCTGTATGCCCTTTCAGCTCCAATGGACCTGTCTTTTGTATGCTTGAGTGTACCGTTAGAAGCTCAAGACTAAATAAAGTCATATTTCATAGAAATGCAAAGGTTTGGAGAAGAACATTTGTCAGTTTTAACATATTACATACAGGCATTGTTTTTAAGAAAGCTGAGTTGACTTTCCTTACTAACCCTTGCTCATAGATTTCATATTATGTAATTTAAAGAACGGGGGAGAATTTTCCACCGCATTGATAGAAGATTCAACAGGACTTACCAGGTGGAAGATGTTGACAAGGCGTCAACAAGTGTGTACAAATGAAACACTTTAGTAAAATTAAGAAAAATAAGAAGAGATATTGAAAACTCAACCAAATATAAATGTTCCTACACAATCATATTTACTCGTAATAAAAACAAACAAAGAAAAAGAGATAAGAAGATACAGAACTCTGTGGCCGTTTGTTCACATTGAGATTCTTCTGTACAAGGTGAGGCCCGACTTGGCCAAGTGGTTAGAGCGCTCGACTCGTAATATAAGGGTCGCGGGTTTTAATCTCCCTTCACACCGCACCTGCTCACCATTTCAGCCATGGGTGCGTTAATATGTGATGGTCAATGCCACTATTCGTGGGTAAAAAGAGTAGCCCAAGAGTCAGCGATGGGTTGTGATGACTAGCTGCCTTCTCTACACTCTTACACTGCTAAATTAAGGATGACCTGCGTAGATAACCTTTGTGTGGCTTTACGCGAAATTCAAAATAAACAAACAAACCGTCCAAGCTGATTTTGAAATGTAAAACCGAAATTTGAAGCTGAACTGTTCACAAGTAGACAAATCAGGCTTATTTGTTACACCCTATCTTCTCACGTAACTATGAAGTTGGTGACATCACAAGGTTAATTTTTTAGTTACCATAGCTTAACAAACCAATCAGAAGACGTATGGTCCAGAGAGACAACGGTTCACGTTAGTGGATTCTCTAGTTTGAATCAGAACAAAATATACAGGGTGGTCGCTAGAAAAGCGGAAATTTGTCAAACAGCTATTTATTTTTACAAAGAATAACTTTTACAAAGTTTTTTAAAGGCATATGTTATATTACACTCATAGATGCTCAAAGTTATTAAAATCATGCATTTTATTCATGATGTAAAGAAATCAAAATAGAAATGAGTAAGCACGCATATTATTCATGATCTCATCTGACCCTCAAATTTTTCGCTTTTCCAGCGACCACCCTGTAGTATTCATTTGTTTCGTATATTCGTATACAGCTATATCTGGTTTTGTTAGTAACAGACTAGAGGTCAGGTATCTAGTTAACAGCATTTATCGTCAGACTTGGATTACTCTTGTCTGACTGCAATAGTAAAAATTCACCGTCACTTTTACAATACCCCCTCCCATTAGCACAGCGGCAAGTCTTTGGAATTACAACGCTTGATACTGGTTTTCGGTGCCCATGGTAGGCAGACCACACATAACCTATAGTGTAACTTTATGATTAGTTACAAAAAAACAGACCTTTACAACACACGAATGGCGTCAGAATAAGAAGCTAGTTTCCACAGAAAGGAGACTCAAACTATGAATTCAAGGATTCACAGATCTTTCAAGTTAACCACGCCCGGTTTTTAACTCGTTTTAACATAAAAATATTTTTTTGTTTTAACATTTGTGAAAACTGTTTAAAAGACGTTGTATAGTTTTCGGTTAGTTGAAATTTAAGTAATATTCTTACTGTATATTCCAACGTCTCGGGGGTGGGGCGGGGTTTCTGAAGTGCTTTATTATTCTTCAACTTACGTAAGTTCATCTCTAGTAATTTTTATGTTAGGCCACAGCGTTACAGACATTGTTTATTGTGCAGCATGTCGCTGTGGAAACTCGCTGAGTTGTTTTCCGGATGATTTCCAGTCAGCCCCCTATCTAAGGAAATATAAAGTTTCCTTGAACCAACAAATGACAGAGGGCGCAGCATGAAAAGACATAAAATCGCTAGTCCCCCAGAGTCAATGAAATCTCCTCTAAGCGATGAGGGAGCATCGTATCTAATGGATTGTTAAAAAGATATGAGAAATGGGTAAAGGAAGTATACAACATGGAGGCGGTCACAATTAGTGATTCAATCATATTTCATCACTCAAGTGCCGAGTGCATCGGTTCCTAGCTACCGGAAGTAGTAAGGCCCGGAATAACTACTATTCGCCTCGGGAAGGCAGGAAGAACTGGTGATATCCACCAGTAAATGGATACTAACCCGGAAAGACCCCGCAGTTGCGAGAGACGCTAAATTCTCTTTTACAAAATATGACCTGTTTCTCCCTACTGCTCATGCGCCATCTATTATCATTTATCTATGTTTGAAAACTTCTGACAGATATGTGTCTAGATATAAGCAAGTCCGATACACCAATGCTCATTTAGACAACTCACTTTTTATTCTCTTTTGTGTCCTTTCTCTTTTCTCTATCTTATAGAGTATTCTTTACTTCTAACTTAGTTTACTGTTTGTTTGTTTTTGAATTTCGCGCAGAGCTACACCAGGGCTATCTGAGCTATCCGTTCCTAATTTAGCAGTGAAAGACTAGAGGGAAGACAGCTAGTCATCACCACGCACTGCCAACTCTTTTACCAACGAATAGTTGGATTGATCGTGACATTATAATGCCCCCATGGCTGAAAGGGCGAGCATGTTTAGTGTGACGGGAACTCGAATCCGCGACCCTTAGATTACGTGTCTAGCACAATAACCATCTGGTCATGCCGGGCCCGTTGAAATATTGTGGCTGTGGCACTGGACTGATTATGATGAGGGTTAAAAGTGAAACAGTGGTTGTGGCACAGGACTGATTATGATGAGGGTTTAAAGTGAAACATTGTGGTTATGACACGGGACTGATTATGATGAGGGTTTAAAGTGAAACACTGTGGTTGTGGCACTGGACTGATTATGATGAGGGTTAAAAGTGAAACAGTGGTTGTGACACGGGACTGATTATGATGTGGGTTAAAAGTGAAACATTGTAGTTGTGGCACAGGACTAATTATGAAGAGGGTTGAAAGTGAAACATTGTAGTAAGAGTCTTATTCTTTAGGTCTGAAATATATGAAGCTGGCCTTATCTCATTGGTTATTATGTCGGACTGTGAATCTGTAGGTCCCAAGTTTGTGCCCCGTTACAGTAGTAAAATCCCACAATTTGATCAGAAGAGAATAACCTAAGCTTGGCTGCGGGTGTTGTTGTCTTGTTGCTGTCTTTGCTGTAGTATAACAGAAACGGCTAAAACCCTTACTTTTGTAGCTACTCGTGAAAACAAACTGAAATACGTCATCACAAAAAAACAACAAAAACCGATTGTAGGATGGTACTTTTAATAACAACTGAATTATACGTAAAAAAAGAAAAACTTCACGGTCTCTAGTGTGGCTTGGAATGGAATACTGGAGGAAAACTTTCTTAGTTATAGTGGTCACAAAAGGCCATCAACTTTAGACAAGGAGTGACCATTGGTCAATAGGAAGGACAGTCTGCCTTTCCCCTTTTCACGTTGTTTTTCTTGTTATTCTCCTTTGAATCTTTTTAGAGGACTTTGACACGTGGGGATAATGAAGCGGGCGGATGGAATGAGCCGTTGTTACTATAACAACAAAATTTTTTGTCCCAGAAGACTGTTTGGTGATGCGAACGGAAACCGATGGTCAGTCGATGGTCAAATCTAAGTAAGTCTGAGAAAGACAGCCCGGGGACTACAGTTCCTGAATGTTCTTTTTTTGTTGTTGCTTTATCATTACAAGCATTCATAATGCTCTGGGGAGCCGACCCGTGAAATAAAAAAAATCCCACCGAAACAACATTAACAACTTACCGGCCGCAGTTCGTTGTAGTCTCGGCACGTTCGGAGTTTAAGAGCCGTCGGATGAGCAAGACTCCTGTCGCCCGGTTTATAACGAAACTACCTCAAGTTTAATTGGTCCATCACTAAAAGAAGTGAATAAAATGCTTCATGTCGTTTGTTGCTTTCTTTCTCATCACGATTGCAGGCCTAACAGATAATACAAATATGTGTACCTGGGTAAGATGTTTGGAACCACTGTTCATAAAAGGTAACTGGCTATAGGCAGTGTTTGTAACTTTTTACGTGCGTGTGTTAGGCTTAGATAATTCTCATAACATTCACAAAATGCTACATGTATTTTACTTCACCGCTTTATAAAAATTCATAAACTTATCTATATTCATCTGTCCGTCTATCTATCTATCTGTCTGTCTCTCTATCAGCTTTCCCAGTTTGCCTCTGAAGAAGAAAGGTTCATCTTTCGAAAACGCAGGGGTTATAGGGTGTTTTATTATTTTGTCTATGTATATGTTTTATAAATAATATGATAACAGTGCCAGATATTGTAGATAAATGAAAATAAAAAGATATTAATCTTGCCCCCACAAATACAGAATGAAAAATGTCTAAACAGACTATTGACTACCAGATAATATAAGACGTTCTTTATTCAAGACAGAGCAAAGAAAAAGTATCTTATTTAAAACCAGCAGTAAAAACAGAAGAAATAAAAAAGCCTTGTACATGAAGAGAAAGTTTTGTTTGAAAGAAATATCTTCCTAGATTGATAACGAATAAGTCTGTGGAAGTCTGACTGACCACACAGTGGCACAACGGTGTCTACAGACTTATACCACGAGAAGTAGTTTCGAATAAACATGATAAGCAGAACACAGATAACCAGATTTTTGTATGATTTTGTGCTTAATATACAAACTGATTTACAAACGACGGGCACATAGAAGAGACTTATTACACTACTTTTATTAATAGAATAGAAATACTTAATACATTGCCTTTATCAATAGATCGAAGACTTATTTCACTACCTTTATTGATATATAGAAGAGACTTATTACACTACCTTTCTCAATATATAGAAAACTTATATTACTTTTCATGATAGATAGAAGAGCCTTACTACATTACGTTTCTTGATAGGTAGAAGGGACTTATTACACTACCTTTCTTGATAGATGGAAAAGACGTATTACATTACCTTTTTTGGCACAGTCACGACAGAAAGTGTTCGTACATGTGCGTTCCGAGTAGTTTTTTGCTCATGACTTAAAAAAGTATCACGATAAGGATAATAGACGTATAATATATTATAAATATTATATTAACACATATCTACATATTTTAATGTAAATTAAATGACAAATAAACTCTTTATAAACAAATAACCAAAAATAGGAGGAGCAGAAAATGTTTGTACATTTCAGAATGTGTGAAAAAATGATATTCCCATAAAAATTTTGTTTAGTTTGGTGAATAAACTACATTATACCATTCCAGAACTAGACACTGGGCTCATAATTATTAGAATTTAGCCAGCAAAAAATGTACTTCCGGCAATTTAGCGCCGTTTCCGTCATTATCTGCTTGGTCATCATGGCGAACAGGAAACAACTGTCCAGTGATTTAAAAAAAAACGAATTATTGTAAAAGACAAGTCTCGTGTGTCTTTTTCCGGTATTTCTACACAACTTAATGTGCCGAAATCTACTGTTCAAAGTATAATTGCCAAGTTTAAGCTTACAGGATAAACTACTAACCTCCCTCGTTCTGGACGCCCCACCAAAATTCCAGAGAGAACCAAAAGAAAGGTTTGCAATGAAGTTAGTAGGAACCCTCGTTTAACACGTAATGACATGCAGAAACTGGTAAGGGAAACTAGGGTTGAAGTAAGCACCTCTACAGTTACGAACATGTTTCGCTCTTCTGGGCTCAAAGCATGCTGTCCTTGTAGAACTCCATAATTAAATCCCGTTCATTTAGAAGCATAATTGAGGTATGCAAGAAAGCATGTAGATAAACTTTTTACCTATTGGAAGTGTATCCTTTGGTCAGACGAGACTAAAATCGAGCTTTTCGGCTACAACGATGTTTGCTGTATTTTACGTAAGTACACGCTAAAATCCGGGTTTCCATACCCGTGGTGGGCAGAGCACAGATAGCCCATTGTGTAGCTTTGTGCTTAATTAAAAACAACAACAACAACAATTTTACGTAAGAAGGGGGAACGAAATCTTCCAAAGAATACCGTCCCTACAGTTAAACACGGAGGTAGCTCGATCATGCTATAAGGTTCCTTCAGCTCTTCTGGTGTAGGCAGCCTTCACCGCGTCAACGGAATCATGAAAAAAGAAGAGTACGTTCATATATTAGGCATTTATATCAAGAATGATGCTCGGAACTTGCGGCTTGGGCGTCGTTGGATCTTCCAGCACGACAATGACCCCAAGCACACATCGAAATATGTGCAATCCTGGTTGCAGAGGAAACATATAAGCGTTCTGGGGTGGCTATCGCAATCACCCAATCTCATCCAAATTAAAAACGTTTGGCATGAGTTGAAGACCAGGGTTCATCAGCGTCATTTCAAAAACTTTCAAGAATTGGAGGCCTTCTGTAAAGAAGAATAGAAGAAAATACCAGTCGAGTACTGTCAAACGATAATGGAGGTCTATGAGGAGAGATTGCACCAAGTAAATCACCTGAAAGGTTACACAACTGACCATTAAAATAGACGCACAACACTTTCTGCCCCTCTTATGTTTGGTTATTTGTTTATGAAGAATATATTTGTCGTTTAATTTACATAAAATTTATGTAGATGTGTGTTAGTATAATATACCATTCAAAAAAAGAAACGCAAAAGGCAAAATTTGACACAAATTGTTAACAAGTTTATTCCGGGTAGTTCTGAATGGCATGTGTGAAACTTTGCACATTCATTGCTAAACTCCCAAAGTCTGCAAAGGCGAAGTCCACGCTCACTAGTTGAAGTTTAACGTCACTCAACGTTAATAACGAGTATGCCCCCCCGTGAGCATCAATAACTGCTTGGCATCTCCTGCCCATGGAAGCGATGAGATGACGAATCACATGCTGTAGAATGGCTGTCCACTCAGCCTGCAAAGCTGCTGAAAGCTGAGGTAGAGTTCGCGGTTGAGGTTGTCGCCGTCGCAGACGTCGGTCCAACTCGTCCCAAAGATGTTCGATGGTGTCTAAATCTGGTGATCTCGAGGGCTAGGGAAGAACGTTGATGTTGTGGTGTCTCAAGAAGACAGTGGTGAGTCGGGCTGTGTGAGGATGGGCGTTATCATGTTGAAAAACATCGTTGACGTTCACCATGATGGGTTGCACATGGGGCCTAAGAATCTCGTAGACGGTTGCGTACGGTCTGATCGGGAATCTTACACAGCCCTGGCATGATTGAGATAGTAGACGTCGCAGTGGTGATCCTATCCCGAAGGTGACGTAACCGATGTAGCGATCTTGTGCGGGCGTGGTCACACGAGGTCTGCCAGATCGTGGACGGTCACGAGTTGATCCATGTTGTTGGTGACGATTCTATAGCCTTATGATGGTGCTTGGGTGGACATTTACAGCTCTGGGAACATCTGATCGAAATTCGCCTGCTTCCAATTGACCAATGGCGTGGTTGCGTTGTGCTTCAGTCAGTCTTGGCGTAGCTGTATTGCGTGTCGGTGGCTTAACACTGAGCTATGGAAACCGAGAACCCGTCACTTTTATGGGGATTTTGCACATGTTGCACTTGCAGAACATGCAGATCCCTCAAACAAATTTATTGGACACAAATGCGTTTTGGCGAAAAATCCGATGTTTTCCTCCGTTTTCAAAGTGCACTTTTATTGTAATTTTGGTCTGACAATCAGTGCCTTAACACGTGTAATATCACATACTCTGAGCATGTAACGTTATAACATATATTTCTCTTTAAAATAAAAAAAATATCCCTTTTGCGTTTCTTTTTTGAAGAAGTTTGTTTTGAATTTTTGCACAAAGCTACTCAAGGGCTATCTGTGCTAGCCGTCCCTAATTTTGCAGTGTAAGACTAGAGGGAAGGCAACTAGTCATCACCACCCACCGCCAACTCTTTTACCAATGAAAAGTGTGATTGATCGTAACATTATAACGCCCCCACGGCTGGGAAGGCGAGCATGTTTAGAAAACCTGCGACCCTCAGATTACGAGCGCATGCCTTAACGCGCTCGGCCATGCCGGGCGTTCTTTTTGAAGAGTATATTTATAATATACTATACTTTCATTATCCTAATCGTCCTACAATTTAAGTTATGCGGAAAAACTACTCACGACGCAGGCGTATAAACACTTTCTGTCGTAACTGTATATTGGAAAAACTTATTTTACTTATAACTTTTATTTATGACTAAAAGAGACTTATCACACTGCCTTTCTCAATAGATAGATGTCTTATTACACTCCTTTTCTTAATAGATAGAAGAGGCTTGTTACACTAATTTTCTTGAAAGATAGAAAAGACTTATTACACTACCTTTTTTGATAGATAGAAGAGTGTGTGTTTTCTTTTCACAAAGCCATATTGGACTATCTGCCCAGCCATCCGAGGGGAATCGTACCACTGATTTCAGGGTTGTAACTAGATAGACTTCCCGCTGCACTAGGGGAGGGTAGATAGAAGATACTTATTATTCTACATTTTATTATAGGTAAAAGAGACTTATTACACTGCCTTTCTCAACAAATAGCAAAGGCTTATACATTACCTTTCTCGATAGATAGAAGAGATTTATTACACTACCCTTTTTGAGAGATATAAGAGGCTTATTACAGTACCTTTCTCAAGAGGCAGTAAAGGCTTATTACTCGATAGATAGAAGAGACTTGTTACACTATATTTCTTGATAGATACCAAAGGCCTATTACACTACCTTTCTCAATATATAGAAGAGACTTATTACGGTACCTTACTTGATAGATAGAAGAGACTTGTTATACTACCTTTCTTAATGGAAATAGTGTGAGTTTTCTGATAGCAAAGCCACATAGGGCTATCTGCCCAGCTAACCGAGGGGATTCGCACTCTTAATTTCAGGGTTGCAAATCCAAAGACTTACCACTGTACTGGCAGGGGGCAGATAGGAGAGACTTACTGCACTACATTTCTCAATAGATAGAAGACTTATTCCACAACCTTTCTTGATAGATAGAAGAGTCTTATTACCCTACCTTTTTTAACGCTGTGTTGAAGTAATGGTGATAGGTGTTTAGTCACGTTTATGCTAAAGTGAAGTAATGTACCTCACTTGGGTTTTGCTGCCTTTATGGTCAGAGAGTACATTTTGTCTTACTTGAAGTTTAAATTATTAGTTGGGTTTGACTGTCTGCATATGAAAATAATGTCTGTACTCTGTGTATTTTAAATAAGCTTAGACATCGTTTAGAAGGCATAGCTCAATCTGGTGTTTAGCTTCAATGTCGTGGAACCCAGATTTTGTTGTTTACCGCAATATGTTAATACACGTTGGTGTATTACAAGGACAACGGTTACACTATGTAACAAAATTTTACATTTTCTTGTTCCTGCGCAGAAAGTATTATTTCCCAATTGTTTATGCCTAAAGTAAATAAAAAAGACCCATTTTTCTCTTCAAACTTTGCTTTTGTGACCTGGAAGCGTATAACGAAAACATGATGGGAGACTGTATTTGGGGTCTGATTCGTGAAAGTGATTTACATTATAGTCGCAAATCTCGAAAACTTACTTCTAAACATTTATGTATAACTTTAGTATAAATACATGTAAATCTTGATTCATATGTTGTTTTATTCAGACCTTATGTAAATGAAGATGTGCAAATTTGCCCGTTTTTACATAGAAAATAGGCTAATTTATAAATTTCATTATCCAGGTCACAAAAGCAAAGTTTGAAGGGAATAATGTCTAATTTCTGTACTTTTACAGCATAAACAATTGAGAAATAACGCATACTATCCAGGAACATAATTTGTGTTATATAGTGTTATATATCATTATTTAATCTGACAAGAATAGCCCAAAAGTTTATGTTGCTTGGGGAGGTTAGTGCAGGTAGCTCTGCCCGAATTTCAATAGTTAAACAAGAACATCTTAAAACTGAAATAACTTAGTTTAATTTTGTTTTGATTATCTTCAAGCTTCTCTGACGTAATTAAATTTAGTTTGCTTTAACTCAGTCAGAGTTAAATGTGTCCTTTAACAAATGGTTTACATCGTTTGTGTTTGGAATTAAAATGTTTTGGTTTGTGTTGTATAAAAAATATAAAGTGTTTATGAACAAGTTTCTCAATAATGCAACACTGAGTTTTTGAGAATTACATAAACGGTTTGTATTGTATAGACATCGTGACGTGGACATACCTGATGTGTCCATCGGTTTTGGTTTGCTTCAGAGAATTCAAGTTGTAGAAAATTAAGTGGCAGTCACCAATTCTTGTATTATATTCCAAGAAGTAATTCGTTGCCTCTTTCTTATTTGTGGAAGACGTGTTGATTTGATGGCTTCCACTTGGCTACTAGCCGGTTCAGCATGTTAATGGTACAAACAACTTTTAATGTCAAACACGGATGTATGTTTGTCTTTAAAATGTATTGATGCGTTCCGTTTTTATTTTAGTATTTTGCACTTAGTTCCTTGGTATTTTAAGTGTATCGTGTGTGTAGCAATGTTAGTAACATGAACGTAGCGACAATTTTTTTACTAGTATCGTTACAAAGCAGCTGTACCTACTATCAGAATTGAACTGTATCATCTGTTTCAGTTTCAAAAATCTTAAGCAAGCATTTTCTGTTTTATTTTAATTTTTGTGTACGTTTTGTTCTTGGAATAAAAGGGAAATCACTTCTATTGCGCGTGGTATTCAGGAAATATATTTTTGTGTCTCAGTTGTTTTTTTGTTTTTGTTTTCGTAAATCGATAGTACATATCTTCATTTTAGTTTGATAACTGTTATACTTTAATTTACAAACTGAACATCAAGGAAAAGAAACGAAGTTACACAGTATATTGTCTCATAAAACAAATGTTTATTGTTCTTGAACCTCGGTATGACAAAATAGAAAGCTAGCTAAATTCTAACACATCCCACCCAGGAGAAACTAAACAATACTAGCGGGAAACAGGGAAACTAGATAGCAATCCACGGAGCAGAACAGATAATCACATGTCACAAATGCCTACTTGGTAGCAATACCTTTTGCAGAGTAGCAGTTGAAGCACCAAAAATGGCTACAAGTGTTACAAAAATAGCTTTCTCCTGAGTTTTTGATGCTCCAATTGCTATAATGGGGCAGTAAATCTTGAAAAATCAAAATATCACCATTTTGAAAACACGTTTGTTGTAATTGGCCTACAAGTTTCTTTTACAATATTTACAAAGTCAAGCAACAATGGTGCACAATGGTAAAAGCAGGGACTGTCTCCAAGCATTTCAAACGACACCTCCCTTCAGAAGTGGAATGATTTTGTTTATATATAATTTCTCGCAAGGGATCACCTCAAACAAGAATAGTAAAAAACAAAAAAGTTGAAATGTGTTTTATATTCAAATAATAGTCTGAACAAGAATTACTCTGTTATGTATTTACTATTTTATTAAAGAACTAAAAAAAAAAGTCCGATTGAGGTGGCTCCCTCTACTATCACCAAATATACGGCTTGCTCCAAAAATAATAAATTAATTCATATAAGAATGAGGAAAAAACATATCACAGTTATCATATCACCAAATTTGTCTTCCCCCATTTCAAAAATCAGAAGAAACTATAAGAATCTAGAATATTTTTAGACTTACACTTTTACAATAAGAACAATGCGAAGATACCGAAATCAGAGTACTGTTTTTCTTGCTCTCACACGTAAGAGGTATTTCATTAGAATAATGTTGAATTACTTTAGAGGGACGAAGACAAAATAGTTCAGCCTGAATGTGTGAAAGTTTTAAACTATCCATGTAATTCTTATCATCACTATACACATTAAACACATATTGAGTAAACATAGTCCGCTCATTCACAACCAGCATAATATAGTACCCCTAGACAGGTTCAGTACAAATGACCAGGGCGGATTGGCTCATCGGCCAGCCGGTGCATTTGGCTTATTGGTAAAAATTGATTTAAAATTTTATTTTTTTTTGTTAGCAAATATGTATCATAAGATACTCACTGCCCAGGCTGGTCCTCTGAATCCAATCCTCCGCTGGGAGCAAACACAGAAATTCTAAGGTATATAATTAACAAAAACCATTCCTAAAGTAATAATAATAACTGCTAAATTAGCTTAACGCAACATAAGCAATAGGCTTCTGTGGAAGCGAAACGATGGATTACTTACACCTTCTCAACGTTCGACCGCCACAGAAACTAATTTCATCAAAAAATAAAATTCTCGAACTTTAAGCTGACACAGACGTACAGATACGAAAAGTAATTTCAAAATATAACCTTTGTTTGCTAAAAACAAAATGATGTCATTTGAGGTCACTTGGACTCGTGTAAGTGAAAGACATTTTCAGAAAGGAGGTCCTACCATTGTTCACACCCAACTGTGGAGACTACCATTAATATCAGTCCCTGCTTTTAGCCACACGAAATGATTAAAAAAAAAAAGACAGAAAATCTCAAGCCAAAAAACTTTTTGTTTAAAAGGGATATGGTCATCAGATAAGGATAAGTGATATTAATAAATACAAGATCCAAACTCTTCAGTGTGTTTTTTTTTGGTTGCTGGTTTAAGATGCAAACTGTTCAGTGTCTTTGGTTGGTGGTTTCGAGTTAAAGTTTTTGGTGTTTTAACTTATCCAGTGTGTCAAGTAAGATTCCAAACATGGGTTCAATTATTATGGCGTCTGTCGTGAAGGTTGTTTGTATGAGGTTCATTGAGTGAGGAGGATAAGGTTGACAGGGGTGAATCTGTTAGCAAAAAAGGGAAAAAAGGAATGGTTGCCATAATCTGCAAAGAAATATTAATTACGGGGAGGGGGGAAGAGATAAAAAGTTATGATATGTGCACAAGTACACCTAGTTGAGGACCACTATACATTTCTAACACTCTACGCTGATATGACTTGTATTTGGTAATCATTTTCAGCAAATTCCAAGTTGTTCACCATTAATTTCATATTGGAATAATTTTACTATGCACAACATTTTAAAAAATCATATACTGTGGGTAAAAAAACATAAAAACTCATATACTCTAGGTAAAAAAAACAAAAAAACGATGTTTCTACGTCTTTCAAAACATTCCCCATTCCAGTGCAACTAAAAAGTATCTTTAGCTCAGTGCACTCCAACGTAACTCCCTTAAACTTGAGTATTTTTTTTTCTGTCTGTCTAACTAAATGTTTGTCAAGTGAGTTTCTCTGTGAGTGATTGCAATACTGAGTTGAGCACGCAGTGTTTTTATCATACACATCCACCACAACTGTGGTGGGATAGATGAGTGACAGTTTAATAATCTCGAACCCACGATGCAATAGAAACCAACACCGAACAGTCAGCATGGTGCACGTGAGAAAGCAATTCCCGGTTTGAACACAAACACCTTGCACTTTTTTAAAAAGAAAAAAAAAGCTTTTGCCAATTTCCTTGGGATAACTCTTCCATTATAACACCGTGCAATTATTTTTAACACCCTACCACTGATTAGTGACGAAAAAACTAGCTTTTAAAACTACATTTGTTCAAAATTTCATCACTCTTACTCTCGTAAAAAATATTCTATGTCCTGACACTGTTACGTTATTTCAGACTGTTTTAAATCATTCGTTTCATGGCGTCCTCTAGGTCTCCACTAACCTTCAAACTTCTGAATATGACAGCACCACATTTTCTTACATTATCATTAAGTAATGTGCCCAGCCTCGTGCGTTTCTCAGAATTGTCCGCCTACGAATTTTACAGAATCATGTCCTTTAACGTTTAATGTAATAAAAGTTACGTTTCCACGTTCAACATTAACATGAAATCATGTTTACAATATACATTACATAGATATACATCAATGTATCTCTTGTATACACATACAACTATTTTAAGTGGGATCCATTCTCCTTTCTGTGTGTAAGATTCATCAAGAAGAGACAGAAACTATGCATATCATTGAACAATGACTTAGTACTCTACAGGACCAAATACCTCCGTACCCTGGACTAGTTTTATTATAGGAACCATTAAAATTGGCCTGGCATCCTTCCAGGCCCAAGTTAGGCAGGAGGATGGCAAAATGCGAATCTGCGATGATAATTTTGTGAAACATCCTTAACAGAGATTTGTACGTTTCACTTTTGCACCGTGAGACGACTACGAGAATAAAAATGATTCACAACTATTCCAGTTTTGTAGGGGTTTCACAGTGGAGTGTCAATATGTCACTAGTTGTTCAACAAATACTAAAGTCTGTTAATTATTTGTCTTTACACAGAGACATATATTGTTAAAAAAAATCAGGCCGCAAGGTTTTCGGATGTGGATGTGGAATTATCTTCTTCATTATTATTAGATTTGAAGTGCGATTTGATGTGGTTTTCGAGTTCAGTAGAAGAAGCACAAATCTTGCTGCAGATGTTGCATGCCATCTTCCAGCCCCAGGTGGGTGGTCTGTCTCCTGCTGGTGAAGAATGCTGAATAGTTGGATGTCCAGGAGAAGAAAGGTCACGAGATGCTTTTGGTGACTGGGATTTTTTCTTCTCCGGCTCTTCTACTGTCTTCAGGCCGTTAGTAGACGCAGGTGACGTTGTATCACTAGCTGAGATGGCGTTAGTCATTGGCTGTTGATGGATAGTTCGAACCAATCCTTGAGGAGAAAGCACATTCAATGAAGAAGGTATGTTTCCATTCGTCATTCCTGCACTCTGGATGACTGATATTTCATTCATCTTTGGCGTCGTTATGCCATTCATGTATGCTGGTGGGAGATATGGGAAATAGAGGTCTGGACGATGTGGATGAAAATCTCCTGGTTTAGAAGCTGGGGTCATCTGGAGTGCTGGCAGGTCTATCGACATTCGTCGACCTCTTCGAGAAGTGCTGTTGTTCCACATGTGTGTTCCCATGTGAACTTTAAGGTTACCTTTGGTAGTAAAAGCTCTCTCACACACATTGCATTTGAAAGGTTTGTCCCCCGTATGTGTGCGCATGTGAATTTGAATTGCGCTTGCACTTGAGAACGGCTTTTGACAAACGTGACACATGTGTTTGGTCATTCCTGGTGATCGTTTGGGGACAGGATGAGCAACGACATTGTTTTCTGACACTGGTCGTTTGTGTGAATGGCTAGATATTTTGGGTTCGTAACTTGCTGTTGTTGTGTTACTCACAGTTGTAGTATTAGTTGACTTACAACTATTCAATGTCGTTGTTGTCAGGGTTGGAGAGGCAGTAAAAAGCTGTGATGGTAAATCGTTGATTTTATGTGTTAGCATATGCTGTTTCATGTTGCCTTTGGTAGAAAAACGTCTGTCACAGAAGTCACATTTAAAAGGGCGCTCTTTTGTGTGACTCCGATAATGAATCAAAAGGGCACTCTGGCAAGCAAAAGTCTTAAAACAAATCTGACATGTTGTATTCATTCTTCCTAGACGAGAAGCAAAAGGCAATCCACCAAGAGGTGAACTAAAACTCTGAGTGACCATCTCAGTTGGAGAAGGAGATGTGCTACTCGACAACATTGAGGATTTTGGAGTTAGATCTAGGGCTTCAGTTTCTTGGTTTATACTGGTTATGACACTTGATGGTACAATTAGGGAAGATGAAATTGGGGTGGATACTATAGAAGGAGATTCCAACTTCCTCACAGACCCAGGTGTTGAGCACTCATCCCCAGAATTGTCTGATGTAGTCTTGCTTGTTGTTGAATTTGGAGAGTAAGGTGATGCTAATACTTGAGGATTATTATTTGCTTCTAGAGATGTTTGAGGCCTAGGAAGGTAAACCGGTGGATTTTCAAAACGAGGAAAGTAACCCAAAGGAATTCCCATTCCAAAAGGTGCAAAAAGAGGTTGAGACATTGATGTAGAAATGCTCTTAGTGTGATTCTCTAATGCTGCCAATGAAGAACTGGTAAGTGAGATAGAGGAAGAAAGAGGTTGATCACTGATTAGGGGCAGAGACAGTAAGGAATGTGATGATGAAATTGAAGTCGTTGTGACTGCACCTGTTGAGGTCATTGGGTATATATCTGAGGTCATCTTGACATTTTCGTCAATCACTGGCTGAGGTGGGAGAGCCTCTGTTTGCGAAGATCCATCATCTTCTAATAATTCTTTTTTTGAGTCTTCCTGGATGTTCGTAGGTATACTGATAGTTTTTATAACACTATTTGTGTTTTTTGTTAAATCTTGAAGAGAAGGTGAAGTCACAGCAGTTCCTGGAGAGTTCGATGGGGTAGAAGGGTGAGAATGAGGGAGATTGAATGGTGTCTGCACTGAGTGGGATAAATGATTCTGGTTTGTGAAGTTTAATGGTAATATGGGCCTTGGAAAAGGAGCAGGAAACGAAGCTGAAGTTTTAATTTCATTGGCCATGATTTGTTCTGGACTCATTTCAGTAGGCTCACCAGTGTGCATCCGAATGTGTTGCTGTAATACAAGAGAATTCGTAAATTGCTTGTGGCATACTGGACATTGATGAAGCACCCGCAGTGGCGGCTTCACCCTGTGAACGCCCATGTGAGTTTTCAAATTACCTTTTGTTGTGAATGCCCGACCACATATTTTGCATTTGAAGGGTCGTTCACCAGTATGAGTACGATAGTGCATCTGTAGAGCACTCCTACAACTTAGAACACGATGGCATATGACACACTGGTTAGGGTCACTGAGCTTATGTTCAATATTGTCCACAAGCTGCTGAAGTTTAGATGTTTCTGATGGTTTTGTGACTTCCATGAGTGATTCCCAGTTACTGTCTGTACTTCCCGGTTTAGGAAGCAAATCTTGATAAAATACAGGATCGTGAGTAATGTTGGAGTCATCTACAGTTGTGGCAGCTGGAGTTAATGCATGTGTAGAAGAGGTACTAGTTAATGAATGCAAGCTGAAAGGAGGTAATGCAGGGGGAAATGATGGATGAAATAACGTTGGATATGAGGCAGCCATAGTACTTAAAAAAGGAGGATAAGGATGGATAACAGAGGGTGGAACTGAAGTACATCCTATATGAAAAGGAAGACTTTTTAGTTCTTCATGATTTTTCATTTCCGCATCATTTTTTCCCTCTTCTGTATCAATAGGACTCTGTGAAGTTGATGGTTCAGGACTTAATATACGGCTTTGTTGAATTTCCTCCTGATCTTCTCCATTTTGTACAACTTCATCGTCTTTTTCCAATGGAATATCAAGCTCAGGCTCCTCTGAGTCTTCACCCGTTCTATTTGAAGGATTTTCAATTTTATGAAAAGATAAACTCTTTTCTTCATTTGAAAGCTCTTCCTCTAATGAGGTAGTAGGTCTACTTTGTAAATCAGTGGAAGGTGGAACCTGTTGATGCTTCCCGTTCACTTCTCTTTGAGATTGTGGTAATGATGTTATTTGTGGCACCAACAAAGGAGGCTGTGAGTTACAACTGTTAGACATTTCTTGTAATACAGGACTCATTCGTTGCTGGCCAGAGGGTGGCTCGATTGGTGGATAAAGTTTATCAAGATGTTCAGGGAATGGATTACTGTCCATTTCAATGTTTGGATATTTCGACTTATGTCTCTGAAAATGAACTTTCAGATTTCCTTTCGTTGAGAAACGATTCCCACAGATGTTACAACGAAATGGTCTTTCACCAGTGTGGGATCGAATATGAATTTGCAAAGCACTATCACTACCAAACACCTTACCACAAAATCGACATCGATGTCGAAAGAAAGAATCATCTTGTCCAGACAGAGGTTTTCCATCAACGGTGGTCACATGAGGTAGTTTTCCTTTGCGAATTTTACAAAGTTCTTCCTCATTACTATAACTAATGACTCCATTCAATAGAAATGATCCCCCTAACATGGTATTTTGAAGTGCTTGTTCTGTGTGCCTCTGAAGTAGTTCTAGTGTATTTGGTTCGTGAGGAAGAGGTGGGGAAGGAACCAGTGGTTGTTGCAAAGAATCTATTGCCTGACTGGTACCGTCAGATACTGAATTACCAGTATTTAATTTGGGAGTCTCCAGAGAGCTTGGTGTTGTCCCATGCACAGAATGAGACTGCTTAAATGATATAGAAGTTGTTGTTGTTGCAGTGGTCAGGCTGTTGGAAGCACATTCACCACTCTGTAAGGAAGTCACTGCTGAGGGCCCTGTTAGTAGAGGTAGAGGAGCTGAAACAGGCGGAAGTTTTGTTAGCTGAGACTGGAGTTGCTGGATGATTTGGAGCTGCATAATTTGCTGCTGCTGCAACGTATACAGAGCAGATTGCAGGGCAGCCAACTCAGTTGTCTGGCTGTTGTTGTTGGAAGAGCTGTGCTGTGCTACTGCAACTTTCGTGTTTTGTAGGGTTTCCAAGGTGACATTGGTGTCAGGTAAGTACTGAGAATACAGTAACGACTGAGGTAGGCTAGTGATAAGTGACGTGGAGTAGCTGTTCAGATTCTTGTTCAACGTGTCTTTGCAATTATTCGAGAGGTTAAGAACGCCATCGAGGTTTTTATCTAACTCTCCCATTAAGTCATCTGCGCACACTCCAAATTGACCCTTGCTCATTACCAAACTAGGAAGGTCATCGCTATCGGAGGAGTCCATTTTTTCGTAGCAAAGTTCATTTGCACTGCTCACAATGTCATCTGTCTGTTTCCCAGTCAAATCCTGTTCTTCCATTAGCTCCACAGATGACGTGCCACTTCGACAAACAGGACTGTCCATTCCGTTTAAAGGACAGATATCAACTGTTTCGTCGCCCATGATATACACTGATCGTTTTCTTGTACAAGATTTCTTGTGGTTAAGAAAATCAGAAAGTTCAATAAACTCGCCTCTACATTTTCCACAAACATGTGCATCACCTGGTGATCCCGAACTCGTTTCTGAAAGATAATGATAAAAAAACGAATCAGAATTAATGGGGGGAAAAGTTGATGCGAATATGATTTTACTAAAATCAATTTATTGTGTAAAAACTGCTTCCCGGCGGCTCAGCTGTGTTTTATAGCACCTTACAACGCTAAAAGTTCAAGTTTCGATACCTGCAGTGATCATATCACGCAGATAGCTCATTTTGTAGCTTTGTTATTAATTAAAAAACAACAAGAAAGTAAGAAGTTCGAGGTTACACTGACTTTACACCCCTAGTGGCACAACGGGATGTCTGCGGACCCATACTGCTAGAAACCGTGTTTCGATACCCATGGTGGACAGAGTACAGATAGCTTTGGGCTTAAAAATAATAACCAGCCAGCCATCATTGACTGTTTTAGAAGGAAACCAGTATATTATAAGTGCTTGCTTCTTTACATCAAATTCATAAGATTAAGTTGATCCATAAATAAGCTCTGTAACACATAGGTCAATATTTAATTTTAATTTTATAAGGAATTTATTGGTTTATTTTAGCACAGAGATACATACTGGACAAAGTGTGCTTTATTCTCCGCGAGGATCGAACTATGAACTACATCGTTGAGTCTGCGGAGTAGACAAAAATAAGCCTAAATCGAAAGAAACAAGACATTTATAAACAATTGATAGAATTATGGCATGAATATATATAATGGGTATTTGCAACACTGTCGAGTGTATTTATGTACTCGAACACTCGGTTGACTTTTGTTTTTCAGAAGTAACAAGTGTTTTGGAGGTCTGATATACATAATATGTCTTCTCTCTCTCTGAAATCCCGTGAAACGAAAAAATATTATTACTTCCCAGAGATGGACGTAGCGTGGTCGAGCAGCTGGTGCAATTTGCACGTGCGTCGGCCAGAAGACTTTACTATTAAAATACACACTCATAGTACCAACGGTTTGTTTGTTTATTTGTGAATTTCGCGCAAAACTACATCATTTCAAAATTAGGAACGGCTAGAGCAGATAGCTCCCGTGTACCTTTGCGCGAAAGTTTACATCTCACCAAACAATCTTACTACCGTGGTGTTTTTTTATTACAGGAAGATAAGGTCTGCTAGAACTTCAATGGGAATGATGAACGCGGATGCACAAAAAGGAGCCATTAATAAAAGAGAAGGTTTCCATCAGAAGATTGTGGAGAGCTGTCGGCAAGCTTGTTTTATTACTTATGCGTAGTAGTTAGCTCATTCTGAAATCTTACTGACGAGTGCAACCAGGCTTTTAATGAAGTGAAACACAACCATGTGATTGTCTGTTGGTGGTTTGTTTGTTTGTTTTTGAATTTCGCACAAAGCTACTCGAGGGTTATCCGTGCTAGCCGTCCCTAATTTAGCAGTGTAAAACTAGAGGGAAGGCAGCTAGTCATTATCACCCACCGCTAACTCTTGGGCTACTCTTTTACCAACGAATAGTGGGATTGACCGTCACATTATACCGTCCCCACGGCTGAACGGGGCGAGCATGTTTGGCGCGATGGGGATGGAACCCGCGACCCTCAGATTACAAGTCGCACGCCTTAACACGCTTGGCCATACCGGGTCTCTATTGGTGGTAAACAAAAACAGTCCTTCCATTGAGAACTTGATAACTGATAGAAATCGTTTAAAAATGAAAAAAAAGGTTGTTTTTTTAATGTTGTTATTTCTTAATAACTTTTTCGAGTTTGACAGGAAATACGTTTACGAAAACAAAACAAGTAATTATGTGACTAAATCTGAAACATCTTGAGGTCCTAAACATGTAGGAGTGAAAGAAGCAAATATTTCTACGACTCTACTGTTAGCACCCACTGGTGTTCACGGCTGTCCTATTATATTGCATCTAGTAAAGTTTTTAGTTGTTTGATCCTCTTTGTGCCTGGATTCTGTTTCCGCAAAGACAGTAACATTGAAACAGTAAAAGTTACCACCGTCAGATGGCGGCAAAGAAATAAAAATACCTCCTTTCAAATGGATAAAGCACCCGAAGTTTGTTTCAAAAGAAGTAAATATTACTACGATTGCTTGAAATGCAATAGTGGGCAAACCTGAACACAAACCTTCTTAGGTAAAAGATACGGAATCGTTGATCCTTCTGAGAGAAATCATTATGATGTCTATGTTTGTATCGCCACCTATCGATTAACTTGGCATAAATTACACATAAAAGCCTAAACTCCTTATCGAAACAGCCTTATTCGTTGATTATAGTTTCACAAACGTGATGCACAGTTAACCTTTAGCTTTGTTTTACAAAAGTTCATCATACCCTCTCCTCTATCTCAAGGCTTATGCTACTAAGTTTCAGAGCGTAAACCTCACAGTTGGTATGGCATTAATAGTCCACTGTGTAGCTTTATGCTTAATAAGAATAAACAGTTTGTCAGTATTGTGTCTTGTGGGGATGGGGTCACCTCACTTTTTTTTGTCGCTTGTTATAATACGTACGTAATCATAATACTAAAAATTTATAGGAGAAAATAACATGTAAGTATGCAGATTAATAAACAACCCCTTCAATCCTCCGCCCCCCCCAGTTATTAGAATTAATTAAGATTTGTTAGTTGCTGCAGGTGAGATGATAACATAGGACTAACACTGAGTTGACAGTAAGCATTTTTTCAGTTAATGTTTTTGTTTTAAAAAATGAGGTAATGAGAAAACTAGTTTATATAGCGACTTATAAAAGTGCAATGCATAAAAGATGCCACCGCCTTCAAGATAATATTAATATTTTATTCCTGTCAAACATTCGGAAAATTAACAAGCGCCATCTACCTCCAACCTATAACAATCAATCTTAGTCACGTTTTTGCTGTAATGATGACACGGACATGTTATCTTTTATGATAGGCTTAAGTAAAATAAATATAATTTGCGTAAGTTCTAAGACTTACAATTTGCGTAAGTTCTTTACTTACAAGACATACTGATATGTGTGTGTGACGTATATTATTACTTGAATAAGAAAAGTGAACCGATAACAGTAATAAGGATTTGATTCGGGCATCAACTAATAATAATAATAAATTAAAAAGCAAAGAGAAACATCTTCTGTGTTCTGTATAAAAATGCATAAAGATTAATTAATGCATACTGAATTTATCATATAACTATTAAAGCAACTCTGAGTTTGGTAACTTGAAGAATACAAAATTTATTATTTGTTAAGAACAGCGAAAGTTTTCCCACGTTTTGTTGGTATGAAAGTTTCGACAATGAAGATCTATCCAGTTTAATTAACACTAACAGCGAGGGTCTGTCCAGTTTTACTAATATTAACAGCGAGGGTCTGTCCAGTTTTAATAATATAAATAGCGGAATAACTTAAAACAACATCATCAAAGCAGATAAAGGTAATGCTATAGTTACAATGAACACAAATATTGTTGTTGTTGTTTTTGAATTAAGCACAAAGCTACACAATGGGCTATCTGTGCTCTGCCCACCACGGGTATCGAAACCCGGATTTTAGCGTGTAAGTCTGCAGACATACCGCTGAGCCACTGGGGGGCGGTGAACACAAATAAATACAGATACAAACAAATTTAAACTACTAAACACAAATCCAACAAAAATACATCAAACCATTTAAACAAAATAGTACTACAAATAAAAAAAACAACACAATCTTAGAAAACATTTATTCTTACTAACGAAAGATCGACTCACGCACACCACAGCTAAATAGCACCCCAAACCTCACAAACCTGATTGTCCACTACGACCCATGATATCGACCTACGAATCATTTAAGTAAAGACTCGGTAAGTATATAGCGTGAGCATTTTCTAAATATATAACATCAGCCGGCTTTTTTCCAAAGACTCTTTAAACTTTAAATATATTCTAAATGAACTAAATCATAAAGCCTTAATGACCAGTTTTGATGTAATCTTCCTCTTTACAGAAATCCTAACAACTGAATTCTGCAAGACAGCTTTAGAACTTTATATCCAAGACCCCAACCCACTGATACACATCCCCAGCAACCAATTAGCAACCATTATAGAATTCACTACCATCAAAACTAACTTTATGTTCAATAACCAAAACTACCTACATATAAATGTTCTAAGTATGGGGAATCCCGTGTCACCAGTTCTAGCTAAGATTTTTATGACACAGATCGAATCACAAGAGATCAGTTCAGCCTTACACCCACCACTATACTGGTACAGGTATGTTGATGACACAACTGTTGGATTAACATCTACAGAACACACAGCTAGCTTTTCAATCACGTTAACTCTGTCCACTTCAACACGAAGTTTACCTCTGAATAAGAAACAAATAACCAAATGGTATTTCTTAACCACAAGATCACAAGAACTGATACACAATTCAAAACAGAAATCCACAGAAAAATTACCCATACTGGATTATACATTCCCTGGGACTCAGCACGTGAAGCAAAACTAAAACTCAACATACTAAGAAACCAAATAAACACAGCCACAAAACTATGCTCACCAGATAAAATTAAAGATGAATTAGACAAAATAAAACAATACTTCATCAACATCAAGAAATTTCCTCTAAAAACCGAGGAAAAAATTTACGCACACACCGAGACTAACAACAAACAATAAATCCCAAGATACAACAAACTACAGAACCTAGACTAACAACAAACAATAAATCCCAAGATACAACAAACTACAGAACCTTATACTGCTTCATACCATATGTTCCTGACATCAGTGAAAAAATAACCAACGTTTGGAAAAAATTTGTAACAAAACAAACATTCCAGTAAACACCAAATTTATTCACAAACCAGGTTCAAACTAAAGTTCATACTATGTAAAAACTACGCTGACAAACACAACACTAACATTATTTATAAAATACAATGTAATAACTGTCACGACTTCTGTATTGGAGAAACAAGCATAAAAATGAAGGCCAGATTAAAAGCACACAAAAACCAACACCTTAACACGTTTTTAAACACTGCAAACTGAATAAACACAACATAATAATATTAAGTAGGTAAACAAATATAATCAAACCCAAAATTAAAGAAGCCGTACTTATTCAGCAACTAAAACCAAAATTAAAACAATATAACCGAACACCTTTATATCTATATTAATTAATAACATAACATCCACCTGCAACGCCCCCTACAACCCGGTACCCGTTTACACTTTCGTCTCTAAGACATGTGTCCGTCAACAGTCACATTTAAATTCTCTCCTTCTTAACCTAAATATGACCTAGCAAGGTCGAAACGTTGTTCTCTCCTTAGCAGTAAAAGTGTTAATACCCATAACAGCCATTCTGAGATACATTTTTATTTCCAGTAGGTTTCTCGTCGGCAAGAAAAACCTCCTACTAGTTTAGTCACATAGAGTTAGGGCTAATATAAACATGCAACGTTGGCCGCAGATTGTGAGATTTTGAAAAAAAAATCATATATCACATGATATACATATATTGGTCATATAAATCTTTGTGGTTTGTATATTTGTAAAATAGCGATGAACAGTCACACTTGCCTGGCTTGGATATGGAACGGTACGTGTACTGATAAAAATGTATGTTTGGCAGAAAACCAGAAAAAAAATGAAATATAATGACTGAAAAATCAAGGACAGTTGTTGAAAGAAATTAATACGATTCATAAAATCAACTGCTTTAAAACGTATGTATGTTTTATTTATTTTCTTCATAAATAACACAACAAAACCTTTGAATAAACGTCTGTACCAACTTGGCGCTGTGCCAGAAATATGTTTATTTTAAGAGATGGTTTACATTTGGAAGTTGAACTTTTTTTTTTCTTTCGCAGTCACTATGTTAAAATGACCACAAATCTCACTGGCAATGTTTAAACTTGTCAACACAAAACGTGCTTTTTGCTTGCCGAAAGAATTTTGGAGAACTACGAATAGTTTTTCTGTTGAATTATGTGCGTTGAGAAAATACAAGTTTGGCTTGTTTTTAAATTCGCGCAAGGCTAGCTAGCTGTATGAGAATAATCTAATTTTACACATAAACCACTACATTATGTATATATATATTATTCTAAGCATGTACTTCCAATGCTCTCTACCCAAGTAACTCAGGTCTATTTATGCAGGCTGAAGATGCTAAACACCGAGATTTGATATCTGTGGTGGATATAGCACAGATAGCCCGTTGTATAACCTTGCAGTAGACGACAACCAAATCAATCAAAATGTTAACACGATTACGTTGTTATGATGTGCAAATTACATTATTTTGATATAAAATAAGCGTCTATTTTACTCTCTCACTATATATATACTATTGTTATTGTTACTGTCGTTTGTATGTTTCGTTCATATACAAAATTTCGTCTTTATAATATTACGAATTTTGTGATATAGTAGCTATTCTACAGCAAAAACAAAGTATAATATATTATTAACCTTATAATTAACTCGTAATGTTAAAAACCGCATTGTTAATCTGTCTTTTCCACTTATTTAATCTCTATTCTATAGCCTCCCCCCAGTCTGCGGACTTACAACAGTATAAACCGGGTTTCGATACCCGGGAAAAGCAGAGCACAGATAGCCCTTTGTGCTTAACTGAAAAAGAAAACAAAATATATTTTATCTTAACTATATAAATAATACACTTGCGTTTACCTGTTCGGAACTTTTGTCACATGCTTTTCGATCACTCGCTACAAATCTCATAGTTTAGAAAGGCACATTTATCCAAGGAATCCGAATTCATTATTGACTTTTCCCATTCAGAATCACCTTACTCATTTTTTGCATAGTAAATCTTTTCAGTACAATAAATATGGTGCACAACGTGGCAATTTCGTTATCACGTAAAGACTGGTTTCGATTTCAACTTGTTTTCATGTCACACAACGTTTAACCCGTGTGTAATTTCCTTGAGAAAAAAAAAGAAAATTACACTAAATACAATTTCTATGGGCTTTCCCGATTTTATTGAGGTTTAAAATATGCATGCACAATTCCTTCAAAAACATATGATCACCACTTTGTGAACACACTCTCAGACGTTTCTGCATGTTCAGCTAAGTTTGTCTTTATTATAATTTTACATTTACTTTTCTTTGTAACAATTCAGTTTCGGTTAGTTTTATAGCCTGCCATAAACACTTTTTAACTACGTTTTTCTTTACTACGAGTTTTATTCTTCGTTTTTGTCATCTTCTTTGTTTCAAACTAGTAATAAAAAAACCGTGTTATTTATAAATGCCATTACTTTGTTTACTTCACGAGAAGTTTTATTAAAGTTACGTCTTGATTTATTTATTTGTTCGACCACACATTTTTTTCCCCTCAAGTAGACCAAGATTTGTCAGTCTAACACCTGATGCTTGCAAGAAAGCGTAGCTTAAATGACGTGCGTGGAAATGATAAAATAAGGAAAATTGAAGCGAATAGCATAAATACTGTGACAAATGTTTTGCGGGTCGAGGCTAGTTCTAATAAATTACTTAAGAACCCGGAATACTTCCACTTATAGAAAATAGATGGCAGCAGGAATGTATATTGCTATGTGAACTACAATTTCGTTTCTTAAAAACGTACATCATTCACGTGTAAATTTCCAGAGAATTTCTTTCTCGCTGGATTGTTGAAAAAAAGCATATACCTTCTTCTGAAATTTCCTACCTACTAAGTAGTCATTGAATATATCGCCACCTCTGTCTTTGGTCTTCATCAACAATTCTGAGCGGGTTGAGCAGCTGGGGCTTTATCGTGGAGCTACCATTTGATTCCCCACGCTGACGTCAAACAATAGACTATAAATCTTGGTCACGGTGACCTAAAGTATACAAGTCCGCAAGTATTGAAGCGCCATCTACTGCCTTATGCCAAAAAATAACATTTACTCTGTTCTAACAGTGGTAAGAGAGCTAGCTAGCTTGTCAAAACGTCATTGCTGCCCGTTAATATATTATACACGATGAAGTTTTTATTAAGCAATTAAAATATTGTATCAAAAACATTGGAGGGGACATGTTCATGCATATTTAACAGTTTATTAGTATTATGGAAGTTAAATCTAGTTTCCTGTTCATCTTGACAGGAAAGACAGTTAATTTAAAAACATTAACCTATAACACAAGATAAAGAACGAACTGTATTATAATTTGGAGTTTTACACAGTGCTGTGGGATAAACTTATATGATCAGAACATTAAATCATAAGGGGAAAAAAAGTCTAAATTTATTGTAGAACCGTCTTAAGTTAGACCAACACACGTCATTTAATAATTATCTGTTAAGATCTGTGGTACTTCGTTTTACGAACCAGTGAATGTTCTTGCGTATTAATGATTACAAACAGAACATATTTCGCTGATATAAATTACATTCACTTGAATTTATTTGAACAGCTTTAATTAATATAATTGATATATTAAAACATACAACAATAAACACAAACTAATGATTTAGTTACTTTGGTCATATCTCCAAACTTTCGACTGAAAAACGCGCTCTGTACAAATTCTCAATGGAAGCGCTATTTGGCAGGAGGCTTAGCCACTTGTCAAACATGACCAGTACAGATATGATGTTAGAACCCCGATATAAAACTTTCGATATGTGTGAGCTTTCCGCAAGATGATCTAAATATACACAATGACTGGCATCTGCAGCCATGACTTTATTTGGCAGGCACTTGCAAAGAACAATACACTTATATATAGCAAAAGAAATGGAGCTGTTGGTGAATGTTGCTCTGAACCAAATATTCTATAGATGGGTGAAGATGGAAGATGACAGAACACACTGC
This sequence comes from Carcinoscorpius rotundicauda, assembly GCA_011833715.1. NCBI lineage: Eukaryota > Metazoa > Arthropoda > Merostomata > Xiphosura > Limulidae > Carcinoscorpius > Carcinoscorpius rotundicauda. The sequence goes on along the minus strand of CM022392.1, from coordinate 59,387,597 downwards.
ACACTTAACATTGAACAATGCTAACATTTGTCCAACGTTATTGAAAGATGTACACAGCTTCCGTTGCCTCCACACAGAGGGCGCTACGTCATATTAAAAAAATAAGGAGGCTAAAACCGAACGTTATTAATTTCATTTGTTCAGAACCTTTAGGGTTAACTAAAACAATTTATTTCTTGTCTTTGGTTTTAAAAGTATAGTTACTACATCTTGGGTTAATTACCGCTCAGACTATATGACTTTCTCTAAGTCAAAACTAAAAATAAAATAAATACACCCAGTTAATAGGTATAGCTAATTAGATATATTTAAGTTTTCACTTATCAAGTTGCGATTGGAATGTTTGTTCTCGGCATTCGAATATGCGGTGGCCCAGTGGCTAAGGCGCTCGACTCGCAGCTTAAGGGTTGCGGGCTCGAATCCCCGTCATATCACGCATACTCGTCCTTTCAGCCGTGGGAGCGTTTTAATGTGACGATCAATCCCACTATTCATTGGTAAATGAGCAACCCAAGAGCTGCCAGTGAGTGATAATGACAAGGTGCCTTCTCCAGTGTTACATTGCTAAATTATGTGACGTCTAGTTCAGATAGCTCTGGTGCAGCTTTGCGCGAAATTAAAAAAACAAACAAACCGAATATCCACCAATAAATACGAGGAAAGTATAGTTTTTATCCTTGGATATTTAAATTCCGGGCCTCCAGTGACACGGCGATATGTCTGCGGACTAAGAACGCTACAAACCGGATTTCGATACCCGTGGGTGCAAAGCACAGATAGCACAATGTGTAGCTTTATGCTTAATTCAAAACAACAGCTTAGATTCTCTTTAACATTATGATAATGGATAATCAAAGACACAAAAATAAAAACATCCTTGAAGTCTGTATTCAGATATTTTAATGTTGTTGTTTTGAATTAAGCACAAAGCTACACAATGGGCTATCTGTGCTCTGCCCACCACGGGTATCGAAACCCGGATTTTAGCGTGTACGTCCGCAGACATACCGCTGAGCCACTGGGGGGCGAAATTTTAATTTATCGAATACGAGACAATAAATAAAGTCTATTCTCTAAGGGTCATCGTTGAGTTCATAAAAACTTGACTAAGGAATCTTTTAGTCGGGGACAACAGACAAAATAGGAGTGAAACCGTGTCACATGATAAAAACTCATCTAATGAATCCTTTAGTTAGGAACAACAGGTAAAATGGGAGGGAAATCATGTCACATCATAAACAGTAGTCTGAAAGGTGTTTTCGTTGTAGTGATAACAAGTGATATAGCAGTGAAAGTGAACACTGTTTGTGATTGTATAAGAAAGATCGGGTCCAGCCTTCCTATAGTTCGTGCTGATGAATGATCCGTCCATAAGTGGTACCAGCAAGGATAGATTTTCTGGAAGCGAACCGCCATAATTTAATAACCAGGCGAGGCAGTGCTGTCTCTTATAACCCGGACCATCAGCGGTTGTTTAGCGCGCCACATCAAACACATCCTTAATGCTTCAATTAGTTGTTTTCTCATAAGCGAAGATCCTATTCAACGAGTGGAAAACCAAGGGGTTACCGATATTCAACATCAAATATCTACGAGATTAGGTGAGTGTCTTAGTAGTCTGTGTTGTTACTTCACACGTCCGAAACGACAAAATACGTTTCAACCAAGACTTGTGATCATTTAGTGGTTATTACTGATAAACTTTCACATACACGTACAAGTTTTAGCTTGAAACTTCTGTCTGTGTGTGTATACATGCAGCTATGCTTTGGTTTGGTTTGCGTTGAATTTCGCGCAAAGTGCACGAGGGCTATCTGCACTAGCCGTCCCTAATTTAGCAGTGTAAGACTAGATGAAAGGCAGCTAGACATCATCACCCGACGCCAACTCTTGGGCTAATACTTTACCAACGAATAGTGAGATTGATTGTAACATTATAACGACCCCACGGCTGAAAGGGCGAGGATGTTTGGTGTGACGGGGATTTGAACTTGCGTCCATCAGATTACGAGTCGAGTGTCTTATCCAGCTGGTCATGCCGGGCCCGAAGTTTTGGTTTATTTCGAATTTTGCGCAAAGCTACACGAGGTCTGTCTGCGCAAGCCGTTCCTAATTTAGCAGTGAAAGACAAGAGGGTAGCTAGTCAACACCGCCCACCGCCAACTCTTGGGCTTCTTTTTTACCAACAAATAATGGGATTGCCCATCACACGGCTAAAAGGGTGAGCATGTTCGATGGGATGTGGATTCAAACCCGTGATCCTTAAATTGCTATTCGAACGCTCTAGCAATCGAGCCATGCTGGGCATGTATGTAGAGAGATTTTTTTAATGCAAAGCCACTGGGCTATCTGCTGCGATCCTCGCTGAGACTTGAACCTCGGATTTTAGTGTTGAAACAATTCTGTACACTTGCCGCTGTCCCATAGAGGGACAATTGGATTTTGTTTGCTCTTTTTAACCAAACATGCTGCTGTGTCCACTGCGAGAAATCGCACGCCGGATTTTAGCTTCATAGGCTCGTCAAATAACCACTGTCTTAATGGGGGAGGAGAGAATGGGATAACCTAAGGAAGGGTAGTTAAATTAACACAAGATATGTACTTATTTTCGATAATTTAATTACGTTTTAATATGATCTCTCTATTCATCTCTGACGTGTATTGTCGAAAACATTTCTTGATTGTTGGCGAAAGGTTTTATTTTGTTTTATATATAAATTGGCTGCTTTAAAAAAATATATGAAATAAGCCAAATGAGTTGTAGCGTTGTAAATCCGCAGACATACCTCTGCGCCACTAGGGGGCGCCATCATCAAATCGATATGTCGGTTCTAAACCTGCTGAATCTTTCTTTTCACATGACAATTCCAATGTATATTTTCAACGTGTCCCATCGACATTTAAGGTAAAATAAAGTCAAAGTTACTAACCTGAATTCGTTTATAGTTCGAGCATTATTTTCTGTTAATGTATCATTCAACAACTGTGAGCAAGTTCGTCAAACCAATAATAACACTTCTTTTTATCACTCGTACTTCTTAACGCGACGTCTGTTTCACACAACAGAAAAACAAAAATCTTAAATTTAAAGGAAGGCACCTAATTTGAGTCACTAAAAATAATGACATGGCGATCATATAAACGCTGCCCATATTCTGCTTACCTGTGAGCTCACTGTTATTATTGGGAAACCCTTCTGTCACACTAGTGGGGAATATATATATATTATTCACATTTCCCCTTTAACCTTCCACGATCTTAATCGGTGTATTGTCAATTTCAATAGAGAAAACACACAAAAGCAAAGGAAAGGATAACTAAACTCTTACAAGTGGAGATCAGTTGCTAATGGGTAAATAATGTTAGTAAAATGATGCAAAAATAATTTGGTTAATGTTACTTGTTGTGCTAGTGTCTGTTTATAATAACAAAGTATCCCTGGATGGTGTATGTTTATAAAAACAAAGTATCCCTGGATGGTGTATGTTTATAACAACAAAGTATACCGGGATGGTGTCTGTTTATAATAACAAAGTATCCCTGGATGGTTTATTGTTATTATGGATTGATGACAGTTTTTATTTTAACATAGACCAGTTATCAAGAACCACTAGGTAACAAATCTGAGATTTAAAAGCAAAACAATTTAAAACATGTGAAAGAAAGTGGAAATTTATGAGTTTTGCTGACGAAGTGCAGTATTTTGAAAAAAAAAATTAACCTTTTCCGCTATTTCCATATATTTCCCAAAGCCGGTCTGTATCACAGTATTGGAATACAGCAAACCAGAGTCGACATTCTCCTAAGCTTTACTTACTGTGAGGCTGTGTTGACAAGAAAAGAAAACCCTTGGATAACTTGTTACAGTTGACGATCATATGTTATTATATAGTTAACCATGCGTCTACCGACTAGCCCTGTTGTCACGCGTTTACTCCTTATCATGTGTTTCTCCCGCTTTTCATCTCTATTATTATATCCAGAATCGTTTCGGACTGTCATACGACCGGTAACCCCAGCTATGTTGAGCTGGATGATACGTCGGTCAACATCATTAACCCGGCCTATATGACTGTAATTTCTGTACTTTATGTGTGTTATCTTTGTTGACATTTGAACCCACTGTCAATATATAATCTCAGCGGCAGTGTGAGTTGAAGGATAACCGAGTGTTGTTGCCTGGAAACAGTAAACTTTTGTCCACACATATTTTATACACGATATGCACATTTCTTTTGTGTGAACCACTAGTGCTAGTCAAACACTTACCAGAAAAAACCACCAACTGGACGCCCAGATGCGTAGATACTGCAAAATCCATCTAATCCTAGTAAAGTGACCTCTGAACTGCAGAAACTGACGACACAAATATATTAAAATGGTACCTTATTTAACTGGAGCCTGTGTATCTATGTGGCTGTTGTCATGTCACAAAATATACCCAGAACTTTCAGCCGTGGGTGACTTATTAGTAGCAGGAAATCAATTCGATTTAATGGTATGTGGTAAAATGCAGTTGATCGATTCCTTTCCCTCTGGTAATTACGATACCACGCAACCTTTTTCGTCGTAAATGTAAAGATAACTACACAGAATTAAAATTAAAATGTGCGCGAGAGAAACAAGAAACAAAAACGTTATAATAAAGCAAAATATGAGTGTGGGGTGTATGTATGGGGGTATTTTTTAACTAATAAAACAAAACGATTAATTTTAGACCAGCGTTTCTTAAGTTGTATGTCGTGTATTTCTATTTTTCATGAATAACTTTATCTATCCTTATTTTGTTGGTTAGACTCATTATAGTTTTGTATTAAAAATAGGGGGGAATTCAATTTCTTTTACTTTTTTTTAATTTCGCGCAAAGCTACACGAGGGCTATCTGCGCTAGCCATCCCTAATTTAGCAGTATAAGACTAGAAGAAAGGCAGCTAGCCATTAACACCCACCGCCAGCTCTTGGGCTACTCTTTTACCTTTACCAATGAATAATAAGATTTACTGTAACATTATAACGTTTACACAGCTCAAAGGGCCAGCATGTTTGGTGCGACAGGGATTCAAACCCGTGTTCCTCAGATCACAAGTCGAACGCCTTAACCCACCTGGCCATGTCGGGCTCTCTTTGAGTAGCCATAAGTACTATTGAGCCTCGAATCGAATATCTATGTGAAACGAATTAGAACTAACTATCCCACTAATCAGGGGTATAGCCAAGGGGGGGGGAGTTTGGCCACAAACTTTTTAGACAAGTTCAGTTGCAACCTGTGAAGTTTCATAAAAATCCGTGATTACATGGCAGATAATGTCACACACAACAAATGGTCAAATGCAAATTTTTGATTGAACGATCTATTAATACAGCAAATTTTGTAAGAACTGGAGAAATATAATCGAATATCTATGAAAGCCTCAAACGTCTGTTCGTTCTTGCCAGGACATCTACAATACAGTTTAGTTCAACTTTAATATCACGGTGAATGTATAATGAATTCAGGCCATTCAATCAATCTTCAGTGGTGGTTTTTCTCAAATACGTTTTGAGTCTTTTGACTCCACTGAGCTCGTTGACACAGGCAGCGTGGCAAATACTTTCAACAGTCTAGAAACGACTGGGAACTTTTCTGCATTGCACATTGCATATGTATCTATGACATTTTTTTGGTCTGTTGTTCCCAAGTGATTTGTACCAAACCCTAAGTTCACCTACTGCAGCTGTCAATGCTGTGCTGTCAATGTCAGCCTTGTATATATTGACCAACTCTTTAATTTAGTCACATTGTTGTGCTGTAGGTTCTGACCGTTCTGTGGTAGATCCTGATGGTAGTAGACACATGAAGTTTGTAAGGAGAATTTTGTGACTGGACAGACGGTCACATATTTGTAAAAGAAGGTGATAAACAAATGGTACAAATACAATACGAAAGTACTCCTCAGGACTAGTGGTTTGTGAGTTAGCACAGTACGTCTGTCTTTTAGCCTGCCTTGGCATTATGATGTCAATTTGAAGCTCACTATTCAGAGTTTGAACCTCACAGAAAATGTTGTTAAATTCATTCACAGTATTATTTCTGAGTGAACTGATTAAATCTTCCACTATTTCTACATGATGCATCGCAGAACCTAAATCAATGTTCTGTCGCTGCAGTAAGTTGCATATAGGTAAACTAAAGAAAAACAATTTAACAATGGTAAGTAGAGTGATGATGAGTTTTGGCTGTGTTATAGAACACAACAACTGATTGGCTTGCGTGGCAGAATATTTGTCTTGTCAACCTGATATGGTCTGAAGGGCATCTGCAACTGCATGGATAAATTCAAGAAAGACAATGACTGAGTCATGTCTCTCAACCCACTTGATGGGGCAGAGACCTTTCAAACTTTTCTTTTTCGATTCAGGTGCTTTACTTTCCACTGAAAGAGCAAAAACGTGCTTTTGTATTGAGAAAGTTTTCAATGCTAGAAATTACTCCCATGTAATTTTACACAGGAATTTCTTTACAAGCATTAGAAATTGCCAAGTTTAGGGAATGGGCACTGAAGTGTACATAGGGTGCAAGTGGGAATTTATCAGTTATGTGTCTCTGAAGACCATTGAATTTCCCACTCATAGAGGCAGCACCGTCGTACCTTCGTCCTCGCAGGTTAGCCATGTCAATACCATATTTTGTCAGATTGGTTATGATAACATCAGCCAAGTTTATGCCTGTCACATCATAAACAGGAATAAATTGCAAAAAAATCTTCTCTCATTGCAACAGAGTTGTCATTGGCATGCAAATATCTAACACACAGCGAAAACTGTTCAATGCTTTAAATATCTGTTGTTTCATCAGCTAATATTGAGAAACACTTTGCAGTATTAACCCTGTTGACCAAAGCATCAAAAACATGAGTATTACAGGCATTGATGATTTCATTTTGAATTTGAGGACTCAGATACGTAACATTCCTCTTTGTACTCTTAAGGCTTGCTGAAAGCTTGACATCACCCTTTGTCCTGTCGCGCAAAATTGCCCGAAAATTCCCATCATTATTGATTGGCTCCTCATCAGTTTCACCAACAAACATTGGACAAGAATCATATTTTCCCCTCAAAGCTAAACCCTGTCTCTCACACAGCAATACAGAATCAGTAATAGGCATTAAATATTGCCGGTTCTGTTCAATTTCTTGCTTGTAAGTTACATCAAGCTGCACGTGCACAGATGAACTTGTGTTTACGACCTGTAGAAAATTGTTAGCTTTTTCTTTGCTGTCTTGATGGTACTGTTTCAATTCATGTGCCTTGAAGTCTTCAATAGCCTTCTTCCAGTTTGTGTGTGGAAATTTCACTAGTTGTTCCAATTTCTGGCTTCCAACATCAGCACCATCAGGAGCAAAAAGACAGCAGTACTTGCAGAAAGCACCCTTTTCATGTTGACTGTAGAGTAGCCATCTACACTGTGAAAACTAACGATACAGAGTGTTTGCATGATTTTTAATACAAAATTAATATAATGACGAGTCACCTTACCTGTTTACCAATGCAAACATCATCAGAAATGTAATTTCCAATGTCCCAGACTGGACCTGAGATGGTAGTGGCAGCACTGGTAGAAGGCCACGGTGATGACTCTGACAATTCAGTTGACAATTCTGATTCAACCTGATTGGCTGCAGCAGATTGATCAGGTTCAGCCTCATGAATGAATTTAAAGAATCCATGTTGTGTCTTTTGCTTTTTCAGGCTTGACATTGCGAATGGTTGTTTATCGCAACTTATGCCTGTCAACGTCACATTCACAGTGCCACTGGCGCCATCTATAATGAATGATTCACTATAGATGGGCCCAATGGTACTAGGCTAGTGCCATGGTGCTGCCAACCTGCCACAGTGCCACCAACTGTTTGTTTGTGAAGTTAATTCTTGAAATCCAGGGAATCTAAACATACACTGTCCATGATAGTTTAATACAGAGTATCGACACCATACATGTATTTTGCACTCTTCTGAGTAACTCTATATTTTATATATAGATGACAGGATTGTAGGCCTACTTTGCTGGGCCTGATATCTTTAAGTTGTATATTATATATATAGGTCTATAAAGTTTATGATTAAAAAAATAAGACAAACACCTCAGTGTGCCATTCTGAAATTTGCTAAAAAGGTGGTCTCAGAATGCATAATTTAGGCTTTGCTTTTATGTTTTTATTTTAAAAATTTCCCGGGGGTACTCCCCCCAAAACCCCTAGCATGACTTTGCGCCTGCGGCGCTTGCATCAAGCACTCAAACTGAAAAAACACCTCAATGGCCATTTCTGGCTAAGCCCCTGCCACTAATTATAATGAATAATAAACGTATACTTTAAAACTTTAAATAAGTATTTATATTGCTATATCTTGTATTGTGTTTTAATATTTTAAGCTAAGTTTAATAAGACTTCAAGCCGAAAATGTTGAGAAACACTGGCTTAGAGGTTTAGAAATTATTTAAAGAAAATAAACTTGGCAACACACTGATAAAAAGTGAACAACTCTGCCAGAACTAATAGAAATACGTAATTTACTGCATGTGGTGATCCTACCTTCATGTTAAAAAGTATTCATCAAGTGGACTGTTCTGTTTACTCTTCTTTCTTTCTTCTGTTTTTTACTATTACGGTTTACATTCCGTCAAACTGAACTAGCAATTCAATTTTAAGTTCAGTGTATTCATACATCAAGAATATTTGTTTGTTTTTTTAATTTCGCGCAATGCTACACGAGGGCAAACTGCGCTAGCAGTCCCTAATTTAGCAGCTTAAGGCTAGAGGAAAGACAGCTATTCATTACCATCCAATACCAACCCTTGAGCTACTCCAGCGAATAGTAGGATTAACTGTAACATTATAACGCCCCCACGGCTAAAAAGGCAGACATATTTGGTGTGACGTATTTTCGAACCTTCGACCCACAGATTGCGTGTTGAGAGTCTTAAGTACCTGGCCATGCCATGCCTCATCTGGTACAAATCATATACACGTGCGTGTTGTCAAAAAAGAAACAAAATTGAAATAGAGCTTTTGATCAAAGTGGGTGGAAATATTCTACAGAAATAATTGGCTTATTCTTTTCTATAATGCAACGTTAGGGGGCAGATTCTTAAGCGTGGGAGTTGGAAGTGCAAACTTAGTTATCGCAAGAAATAATTCAGAAGCTCAGGAGTCAGTTCTTTTGAAAACATTTTATGGTTGTGATTTATTGTTAGTTGTGCCCTGCTATAGTTTTCTATGCTGTTTAACTGAATGTACCATTATTAGCTAGGCCTTGTCTGTGTTGACGAGGGTTTCGATTCCCTACGGTGGATTGAGTACAGATAGCCTATTATGTAACTTTGCATTACTACAACTCTTAGATGTTTTGCAAGCTTCTCATTGGTAATCAGTGTTATTGGTTTTAAATGATACACTAATCATAAAATTATAACACTTATATCAATATCGCTGATGCAAATGTTTATCTTTTTTTTTTTTTTGAAATTTTACTTTTATGATATTTTATAGTGTCGGCTTAGAATCAAAATTCACGACTGTCTAAATATTCTGAGCTTGGCAAACCTCGCGACGCATTGGGATTACGGACGAAAATGTCTTCAGTGATGATTCAGTACACTATAATCATTATTGATTTTTTGTGTGGCTTGATTAACGACGTCTAATATGTCTTGTGACTATTAATTTACTTAATGTTTTGTTTTCCAATATGGCTAGTTCAGTTTTGATCACAAGCTATTAATAAGTCCTAAGTATATGTTTGTTTACCTGTCGTGTTTCATGCTGTTTGGAGATGACACACCACAGAAGAATAGCTAAACTCACTCTGACTCCAACATCTCCAGACGAAAATGTATACATGGAAGATGAATGGCTCTCTTAGTAGGCTTCAGTTTCTATTGCTTATGAAGCGATTTTTGTAAAAAATATGACTTTTGTCTGACGTAAACGAACTTGAAAAGACAATACAATCGATAAAGTTCCTTCGTACCACTCGTTTTCTGGGAAATATTTACAACTTTTCTGTCAATAGTTATCATGTTCTATTCAATTCATATAGAAGTAATGTCTCATATATTTACCATTTTATTAGTCTTTCGATTATTACATGTAACCAATCAAAAGAGGGAATCATATAAAGACCAGAGGAAAAAGGCTACATCCAAACAAAGGTTTAGCGAGCACAATAACCTAAAACTGCTCGTTGGAAGCGATAACACTTGTAACGTTTTGTTTGTCTTCCTTTTTCTTTCTAAACCTAGAATACTCAACTTCCGCATTGAAGGGGGTCGTTTACGTCACGTAAATGCAAAGGCTTAACTTGAGTCACCTTTTACCTGTTCAAGACAAAGATTCATTTAACTCATGAAAGTCGAAAATTCATCTATCATCTAGTTGCAGTTTAAGTCAGACGGACCTAATCAATTTTGAGCAGTGCAAAACAAATTATAATATAAGTAATCTGTTATAGTGTAATGAAGTGTTTGATTAATTCATCTGGTACCTATAAGGAGGATTCATGGTAGAAGGGCAAGTCTCACACTGCACACAAGACTTTAGTTGCCCCCAAAGTACCCTTCGTTGTAGAGAAAGAAGTCTCCCACTGCACACTGTAATCATAAGACTTTAGTTGCTCCCAAAGTGCCCCCTGTTGTCAGGAGAGGAGTCTCTTTAAAGAGACCAAGAACAAGTATATGAAATTTGTTTGTATGCATATGATGGGCACAAGGAAAGTGCTCTCTTGAGAAAGATTACAGGCTGTGGTATAGATAATAGATAAACGCCCTACAGAAGTGAATACCAAAGTGTTATACAGGGAAGCAATCCAGGTAACATTATATTGTTAAGGTTATAGATTCTCATAAAATTACTTTAACTTCAAAAAACAGGTCAGAGTAAAGTGGTAATGTTAACCATTCTTACTTAGGAACCACTGGTTGTCAGTGTTAACATATTTGTAAGATCAAGTCTTGAAGAAAAAGATATTGTGCTTGGTTGTCAAAAACAGCATTCTTTTTCCACGTAAAAATGAAGCACACACACATCCAATGCTGAGGGTAAAACATAAGACCGAATATTTGGTCTTCTAGTTCGTTAGATCTCTTCTCACAATAAACGTCGAGTTTAATTTACGACTTCAAGGGCACAGAGGTCACTGATACGGTCAGACTCAGTGAGCCTTCTGTAATTGGAGCGTGTTTTAGGCCTGGCGGAATGTAAAAACAAACCTAAAGCCCTGTAGCGTGGACTCTCTCCTTTTCTATAATCCAGGTCCTAGGTCTGACTTTGCGGTTAGCTGGCTTTCCAGGGACTATGCGGGGGCATTGAAAATGAGCCTAAGATAAAGTAGGCCACCTGTCCAAATGTGTCCAAAACAACGCTTTTTTTTTCCAAGAATTGCCCCTGTAGCTGCTGAGCGGTAAGAACAGAGACAGAACTCAATTGCATCCTTTAAAATCGTTCGACAAGCTATGAAAAAAACTTTGAGAAGACAGTTCTTGAAACCGCAAAATAACACAGCAGCGACGGAAAACACAATATTAAAATATGTTTTTCTTATATTATGTGAACACACGGAGCGTAAAAACGGTAAGATGAAGTGATAAACCAAACGAAAATAATAAGGATAAATGTAGGTATGTTTACTTTAAGCATCTATTGAAGAAATCGCGTATCGAGTACAAACGGAAAAGTTTACAAGCTAAGCCTAACTGTCTTTGTTTTCAAATAAGCGAGTATCATTATGGTTAGAAATTACATTAGACATTAAGGCAAGAATTTGAAGCAACGTGAGTTCTATAGAATGTTCCGATAATCTGGGTTCGTGCATGAATTATCTGTATTTTAGATTCAGTAGTTGGTGGAGTCGCTTCTTATAAATTCATATTTCAATATGGTGCATCCATAAACCGGAGTTACCACTGAACCGAACTAAACCTTGTTAAGACGCGTCCGAATTTTGTCAAGAGTATTTTCAGACTTTGTCGTCTGTTATAATGATTTTTTTGCTTCGTTCCCCACCTTCAAAGCGACTCGCATTTTACAGATTAAATATTGTATCGTAAGATTTCGTGATTCTAGTTATTTTGGGCTCAGAGTCAGACAGCACTAGGTGCTAGGTAATGCTGACTTATTAGTGACACATAACGTTTAGTCAGAAATATCCGTACACTTTGTCATGTAATAATGTTGATATTTTAAAGCTGTAGACTTGTTTCCGCCACATTGTACGTTACACGTTAGTGTTACTTTCAAGCTATGTACGTGCACCACGTACTTTTAAAAACGTTCTTCACGGTAAGATAACAGATCTGGCACATAGGTTGTTTTAATTATTTTCCTCAAATTAACCGTTTACTTCAGACAGCAATATATTTATAAGATATGGACTTAAAATGACTAGTTAAAACTAATTAGTTGTGTTTATTAGTGTTAAAAACAAACTTGGCCTGTCATCCTCGCGATGATTCGCTGCTAAAGAGTTATCCACTCTCTCGAGGAGCATAGAGATACGATTCACTAATTAGGTTTAGAACGCTATAATTCAGGCTTCGATATCTGCAGTAGGCAGACATCATAGACAGCTCACTGTGCGGGTTTGTATAATTAGGAGTAGCGGTGTTGTTAATTTGGAGCTTAGCTCCACGTCAGGTCTGATATGGAAAATAAAAACAAATGCCCTCCAGTGGCACAGCGGCGAACTTGCAACACTATAAACCAGGTTTCCATACCCGATGATGGCAGAGTACAGGTGGCTCAATTTGTAGCTTTGTGTTTATTTACAAACAAACAAATAAGCAGTCGATAAACCATTAAAGATCTGAAGTAAGGGAAAAATATGTAGTAAAGAATGGAAAACACAAAACCTGAATCGAAGATGAAATGTCTTATTTTTTAACTGTCACTTTGGATTTTTTTTTCAATTCTGATAAACGACGATCATTTTTGAATCGCGACGAATATCCGTAAGTTGCTGGTGTTAACAAGAATAACATTCACACTTTAAGCCATCAGTTCTCACACAGCTAAACAAATCCGACGTCAGAAACGGATGTGATTTGATTTTTGTTTTTCATAAACCGCAGACACTGCGTCAGACGATATAATTTTGCAATGAAGATTTCAATCATCGTATTATTCTTAAGCTTTCAACACTAGGTGAGGCTGATATCTAATATCTCAGTAAGGCTCTTCTATACGGCCATAAACTGCTTTGTGAGTGACTCCACGGGCGGTATAAGGTTCGTTGTTGTCATGTTTTACAATATGCTTTTGACAAGGTTACAGTTTACTTACGAACTCGGCCTCCAGGTCTGACGCCGCTTCAAAGAAATATCGCCTTCATGAGGGTGTGTAGACAGAACTTGTGTTTGATAAACGTTGTGTATCTTTAATCTAAGTTATTAAGAGTTTAATAATCCGGCGTCGATTTGAAAAAAAACAAACGAACAGTAAGCTACCGTGAAGTGGGGAAATAAACAGTTCATGCAGTTGGTAAGTAAGTGTTTCTACCTCTTTGTTGGTAAATACGACATAACGCTGCAAAATAACCCATCTATGTGTACAACGTAATATTAAGTAATAACTGAAGTTTCATCCCACTTTAATTTTTCAGAACAACTTTAATATTTTAATGTAATAGTAAGACATTGCAGATATTGTATCGTAAGATTTCGTGATTCTAGTTATTTTGGGCTCAGAGTCAGACAGTACTATGTGCTAGGTAATGCTGACTTATTAGTGACATATAACGTTTAGGCCCCCCAGTGGCTCAGCGGTATGTCTGCGGACTTACACGCTAAAATCCGGGTTTCGATACCCGTGGTGGGCAGAGCACAGATAGCCCATTGTGTAGCTTTGTGCTTAATTCAAAACAACAACAATATAACGTTTAGTCAGAAATATCCGTACACTGTTATGTAATAATGTTGATATTTTAAAGCTGTAGACTTGTTTCCACCATTTTGTAAGACGGACTGTTACAGTAATAACCTTCAGTGAAGAATGTTCTTCACGAAAAGTAGTCACAGTAGCTACATGAAAAATGTGACATAGTTTAAAATGTGGTGGGCAGAGCACAGATAGCCCATTGTGTAGCTTTGTGCTTAATTCAAAACAACAACTGGTAACGCATTTAACATTTATATACCTGATTTATACTTGTTTCTCCAACCATTCGACAGTAGAAATTGCAATGCCACAAACAGTACTGAAGCTTAAGTTATATGTATTTACTTTTTCCGAAAAGTGAGGTTCTTGTAAGATCTTTAATGATTGGTCACAGCAGTTCGAAAATAGGGGCCAACAGTTTTTTGGGTGAAAGTTCGCAGAACAAAGCGAGACCACATTCTTGGCAAGTCAGGAACAGTCTTCGTCTAAGAAGAAAAGTCTGTGATTGCGAAAGAGAACCACCTCGACCACTAAAGTATCAGTAACATATTAGTTGACGAAGATTTAACGCTAACGAAGGCCCATCACCATCAGCCAAGTGTCCACAGACTGACTTCCAATAACATCTAGTATTCACTAGGAAAATGGCTGAAGAAACTGTAATCAGAGCATATGTGTAACCACAGGGAAGTGGGGGTTCTGGGGATATCACAAACAATTGGATTAACATTAAAACACATAAGATTACACATTTTTATATTTCACAACGCTAGTTTTAACCCAGCTTTGTGCTTAATTCTAAACAACAAGTATACTAAATGACTAAGAAAAGAAGTATTATCTCATTTTCCAGTGGGCATGGACCCCCTCACACACACACACACACGGACGCCCATAGTGAAAAGTAAAATCTATTATATTCAAAATCCATTTATACAATAATATGAAACGTGAACGTCGCCATTTGTGTAACCCGCCCTTTATAATATTTTTAGAAACGTGTACAGACACTACGCATTGATGTAATCACCACGATGTCTAACAGCAAAGTTTACCATGATAATTTAAGTCATAGTGGAATAGTCCCCCCTCCGGTGGCTCAGCAGTATGTCTGCGGACTTACAACGCTAAAATCTGGGTTTCGATACCCATGGCGGGCAGAGCACAGATAACCCATTGTGTAGCTTTGTGCTTAATTCAAAACAACAACGACAACAACATACTGGAATAATAAAATAAAGATCGTAGAAAAATTTTATTGCTGACGTCACAGTCTAACTACTTCCACTATTACTTAATTAATTTAATGAGAATATTTCCTGTAGGGGAAAAATAGAGACTGAGGAAAAATTAATGTAAGATTTTTTAAAAAGTAGAATTGGCTAAATGCCTAATCTCTAGGTAAGTGTTTTGTTGTTGTTTGTATTAAAATCCGGTGACCTGATTATTTCTCGTATTCTCACCCACAAAAGACAATATTTTCAAATCAAATTTGGCATGATAATTAACTGTCAAATGTTTTGTAATAGGAACTTTATTAAGTCTTGAAGATTATGTTGCCTTAGTTATGGACCCGGCATGGCCAGGTGGTTAAGGTATTCGACTCGTAATCCGAGGGTTGCGAGTTCGAATCTCCGTCGCATCAAACATGCTCGCCCCTTTTAGCCGTTGAGTCGTTATAATATATGATCAATCCCACTATTCGTTGGTAAACGAGTACCCCAAGAGTTAATGGTGGATTGAGATAATTAGCTGCCTTCCCTCTAGTTTCACATTGCTTAATTAAGGACGGCTAGCGCAGATAGCTCTCGTGTAGCTTTGCGCAAAATTGAAAAACAACAACAACAACAAACAAATAAACCAATGGAAGACAACAACAAAAGATTAAAATGGAATACCAATGAAAGAGAATGACAAAATATTAAAAATAAAATTTATACTTCTCGACAAATTAAGATATATAGTTGAAAATATAAATGGAAAGTAGACGTCATTTTGTAAGACGGACTGTTACAGTAATAATCTTCAGTGAAGAATGTTCTTCACGAAAAGTAGTCACAGTAGCTACATGAAAAATGTGACAGTTTAAAATGTGGTTCATAAACAGCTCGGATGAATCTTAGGATTAGTGGTACAATTATTACTAAATTAGTGGCATCACTAAATCTAGCGTAAAAACATCTACAGTGAAAAGTGATACATCCGTGGTTCCTTCTGGTTTGTTTTTTTTCACATTGTTAAGGTAAGAAAAAAAAACATCCTGCGAATGATTACAAATTAGTTATGGTTATTGTAGACATGGTGCATTGTCTCATTACAGTAACCTTACGACAGAAAAAATAAATTACAGGGGATAAAGTGTTATTATCCAAATACTAATTACTATAGATTGAAAAGAAGTTCATCGAAAGAAGAGACGCGTTAGGATTTCCTGAAAGAAATGACATCCGTAGTTCCGTTTTTAATCTGCTTTTTTTGTATTACTGAAAAACAATGAACATAATCATTTTATTTTTGACAGGAAACATGGATTTTGTGTTTCTAGTTGTGGCCCAGATTGCTTTGAAGAGGTGAAAAATTTTTAGAGGAAGAAACTGTCTTTCTGCTGAGCTGTAAAGGACCTCATTAAAAACGCATTTATATAAAAGTGAACCCTTTTCTTTTCTTTGTTGTACCTACAGCACAGTAAACAATGGTCACAGACAGTAAAACCTTTCACTGTACATCCTGTAACGAGGACTGATCGTATCGTGTATGTTCACACAATTTTATCGAAATGACGACCTTCAAAACAAAAACCACTTTGCAACAGTTACTTCTAGTTGTCAACATTTTGCTTAATAAAAAATAATAATAATAAATAAAATAAGAAGAAAGCTGATTTTAAAACTATTAAGCCACTAGAGGGAAACAATCTGTGAACTCGAAATTTAACACACATTTCGTATATAATGTCACGTAAAGAGAACAGTACTGGATGAAACGTGGAGACTCAACCAATCAGAAATGCTTTATCCATTGCAGAAGTCTTAATAGTATTTTGATTAAAGGGTTTTATCTAGAACTATTTACATAGAAGATACATTTTCCCTCTCTATGACTCTTTGGAATTACACTTTTCAAAACCCATTTCAAGCCCATTTAATCGGAAGCACGACCTATAATTACCATTAAATTCTGAAAGAGAGGAAACTGCGCGCCTTACGTTTTCCTCTCTTCTTTCACAACAGCCAATGAATTAACTAACAGAACTATCTGCATAGTTTCTTATCGAAGTTCTACTACACCACTTTATCACGCCTCAAGACAACATAATATCCAACCGAAGTCTACTACACCCTGTGATGCAAATGAAAATACAGTTTTAGTATACTTTCCTCTCCGTGTCATACATAGACATATTGTTTCTCAACTTGTCTTTATTTCTCTTTACAAGACACACTGAACCAACACACCGATCACGTGACTTAGGTAAGAAACAAAAGACATGATACTACTATCTATATCTCACAAGTTCGTTCCTGGCGATGATGTAGAAAACGTCGAAACATTTGAGAGTCTACGTTTTACAGCCCATATTTATAAACAGCCCAAATTTAAATGTTTTCAACTGTGTATCCATTTTAATGAGGTGTGTGTTAGTAATTTACCACTTGAGAAACAAAAATAACGACCAGTAGTAGACGGACGCTGCCTAGCGGTCAGATACCTCTGTTATTCAAGATGCTCTTGCTATCTATTTTTTGGGAGACCCGGCATGACCACGTGGTTAAGGTACTCGACTCGTAGTTCGAAATTCGCGGGTTCGAATCCCGTCGCACCATACATGCTCGCCCTTTTAGCCGTGGGGACGTTATAAATGTGATAGTCAATCCCACTATACGTTGGTAAAAGAGTAGCCCAAGAGTTGGCGGTGGGTGGTGATGACTAGCTGACTTCCCTCTAGTCTTGCACTGCAAAATTAGGGACGGTTAGCGCAGATAGCCCTCAAGTTGCTTCGTGCGAAATTCAAAACAAATTTTATTTACTTTTTATTTGCTCCTTTCCTCTGTTGTTCTTAACTTCGCTCTGTGAAATCTCAACCAGTGACCACGCTGTTGGTGGACTTCAACAGCTGTTTACCCATTACACGTGTACGTCCACTCAAGTCATGTATCATAACATCTACCAGCACGAGGATCGAATTCGTGCTGGGTAGTATGGGTGGTAGAGCTTTCGATCCCGGCAAATAGGGATTATCTCGCTTGGCGACGGGATGACCTCACGTGCCACCCGGCAAGCTCATCACGTGCAGTCAGGGACGAGATAAATACCAGGGAGGTATACTGCTAACCGTCCTTGTGACATTGCTATTATGAGCACCAAGCAAACGGTGCGCCTTCAAACAGACGAAACTGGAACCATTACTTTCTCAGTATCAAGTGCAGTAGCTTTAAAGGTACTTACACGTCTGGAATATGGAAATGTTTAACGCTCCTCTTCATGGAAGTCACCTCTATATGTAAAACTATTCTGCTGTTACTAAATGTACAATATTCTTCGTTACAATTAATTATGAGACCTTCAACTTCCGCACAGTGGGTCCGCAGTAAGTCTTTGAACTCACGAGGCTAAAATCCGGGTTTCGATACTCCTAGTGAGCACAGCGCAAATAGCCATTTGTTTAGTTTTGTTTGATTAGTTTGTTTTGAATTTCGCGTAAAGGGCTATCTGCGCTAGCTCTCTAATTTTGCAGTGCAAGACTACAGGGAAGGTAGCTTGTCATCACCACCCACCGCAAACTCTTCGGGCACTCTTTTTACCAACGAAGAGTGGAATTGGCCGACACATTACAATATCCCTATGGATAAAAGGACGAGCATGTTTAGTGTGACGGGGATTGGAACTTCCAACCCTCGTATTACGAGCCGAGAGCCTTAAACACCTGTCCATGCTGGGCCTTTTTTAAAGAAAGCTACGATACATTATTACTGAAATCTTTTCTCGCTAGGCTTTAGAGGTGCTTTTGATAAAACACCTAATAAAATGAGTGATTATCCTTCCAAGGTATTATTGTATTGGCGAAGGAAGTATTCTAGAGTCGTTCGATTGTCTTATTCACTTATATTGGTCAGAATATACGACCAGTTTACATATAGGTTTTGTGTCCCTAGCTGTAATAGAACAGACTATTGATAGGTTTCGTGTCCCTAGTTGTAAAGGAACAGACTATTGATGGGTTTAGTATTCCTAGTTGTAAAATAGCAGACTATTGATAGGTTTAGTATCCCTAGTTGTAAAAGAACAGACTATTGATGGGTTTAGTGTTTCTAGTTGTGAAGGAACATGCTACTGATAGGTTTAATATATCCCTCGTGATGGATCCAGAGAATAGCTATCGGTCAGTTATCTTTTTCTTTCTTTGTGAACCTTACGATGACCGAAAAGGTCGAAACGTTGTTCGCTCCTCTACATAAAGGTTTTCTCTACTCATACCAGCCGTTTTTACATATAAAAGGAGACGTAATGATTTAACCGTCAAAGGTTGAGCTGTAAGCATTATTCACGTGAGACCAGAATGAGACGATAGGGTCTGCGAAATGTTACTTGAAACTAACAACTGAGTTTCGGAGTAAGAAATTTTTGAAGGAAAGAGTTTTTTTTCTTTCTTTTTTTGCATTTGATATAGTTGGGAATTTAGTCTAAAGCCTTAATAATGTTAACGGAATTATTTTTTATTGGACAATCTGATTCGTAAAGCTGATTTATGGAGGTAAAACATTACACCAGGGTTAAAAGACCGCCTGGCATAAATAACCTAGTGGTTACAGCACTCGATTAGTAATCTCAGGGTCGCAGGTTCGAACCCCCGTTACTGTTGAGCATGCTCGCCCTTTCAGTCGTACGACGGAGGCGTTATAATGTGTCTCCCAATCACACTATTCGTTGACAAAAAAGTAGCCCAACAGTTGGCGGTGGGTAATGTTGACTGGTAGATTACGGACAGCTGGTGCAAATTGGTTTCGTTTGTTTTGAATTCCACGCAAAGCTACACTTGGGCTGTCTGCGCTAGCCGTCCCTAATTTTCCAGTGTAAGACTAGACGGAAAGCCGCTAGTCATCACCATCAACCCCTAACTCTTGGGCTACTCTTTCACCAACGAATAGTTGGACTGGCTGTCACATTATAACCTTCCACGACTGAAAGGACGAGCATGTTTGGTTTGACGGGGATACGAACTCGCGACCCGCAGATTGCGAGTCGAGTGCCTTATCCACCTAGCCATGCCGGGCCTAGCTAATGCACATAACCTTCGTGTATGTTTTCGCGGATAAAAAAAACAAACCAGGTCTAAAACTTAGGTTCGCAAAGCCGCCAAATTCGAAAGTGACAGATGGTAATGGAAGACTACGAATTTCTAACGCTAAAATCCCAGGTTTGATTCCGGTATTACGCAGAGCATATTGTCAGTGGTGTTGGTTTGTGCTAAAAACAAACACAAGAAACAAGCGCTAAAATAAATTTGAAGACAGCATATAATAAATTCTTCTATCATTGTCTTCTATCAAAATTTCATAATGTTCTTGAAAATGTGCATGCAAAACCTAGTATAGAATGTTTTGTAACACCATCAATGACATTTTCAAGTTCAGTGGTACCATCAGTATGACATTTCCAAGTTCAGTGGTACCATCAGTATGACATTTCCAAGTTCAGTGGTACCATCAGTATGACATTTCCAAGTTTAGAAATAAATTTTCTGTATTTCTAAAGGACTGACATCTGGTGTTCATCATCTTGTTTACAAACTTAGAAAATCTTCAAAGTAAATATAAGTTGTCAAACCAACGAAAAGAATAATATATCTAAGCAGCGTTAGAAGATGAGGATGGGTCAAAGGTAGGGAAGGACCCTGGAAAAAGGAACCGATTAAATGGTTCTAAACTTTATAAAATGTGAAGACTGAAACGCGCTCACTGTGGCAATAACATCTCAGTGAATATTATTATTTAGGCCTAAAAGGCCTAAATTCTTCTACAAAATATGATATACGTTAAACTTTGAGAGAAAAAAATATCTGGGAAACAAGTTATCATTGGGATCTGTAAATTCTAGTTAGCAGTTAAACGAAATACAGACAGGGTCATAACGCTGTCAGTTAAAATGGAAGAAATATTGGGTTAACGGTGTTTACAAGAGTCTTTTCTCACCCCACCCCCTCTCGTTCATCTGGTATGTCCATCTTATACAGCAGGAGACACTGTGACGCTTGCCGCATCCCGAGACCGGGGGGTGACAGGCATAAACAAGCCGTGTGGCTTCTTTCATGGTCGATCTAAGGCTGTCAAAGCGGGAGGATCTCGTTTTATGCGGGGGGGGGGTGATATGCATGTGAGCTCCAGGATGTGCTGTCATATTTCTTTTGAACAATTCTTGGAAAAGAAAAAAAGCAAGTACCGGAAGAAACCAGAACCATAACAAGCCGAAAGTGCTGGTTCTGATATAACAAACAAAATAATACGCCAGAAAAATAATTAGATGCCATATAATAGAAGATTTTAGTGGAAATCGCTCCTGGAAGATATAGAAATGGAGTCCTTCCGTTTTAACAATTTTGTTTACCATACTGAACCATACGCTAAACTCCCAGATTTAATACTTGTGATTTGCACAATGCAGCATGGCTCCCAATGGCTTCCAGAGGACCTAAGCATGATGCTGTAACTCCGTTTGTTTTCTTTTTTATGTTGAAACAGACAACATCCTTCCACACCATCTCAAAAAGTGCAATATGGAGAATACGGTAATTTGAAAGTGATATACAATATTGCGAAACATATATATATGTATAAAGTTCCTGAAAATCAGGTTACCATTTCCGGTAAAATACCACGAAGAGCTTTTTATACCCGTGTTAAACTTTTTAAACACTTTTGAAAGAAGAACGGAAAAGATGAATAAACACGAGAAGTGGTCACGATTAGAATTGGGGGCAACTTTCTAAAATATTTCTTCTTAAAGTAAAAAATCATAACTATAATTTATAGAAAATATGGATTCATTATTTAGGAAAAGCAACAAAAATATACTGTTTCACCTTTCTTGAAATGTGATTTTCAACCATTAGCTTATTCGCTGGTGATTTAAGTTAGATATATATTTAACGAAAAGCACCTTCGGTGTTAAAAAACAAAGGTGTAGCTTAAAAAGGATTAAGTGAGCGAATTCAAGGAATGAAATCAAATTCCTTGAAATGAAATTGATGGCTTAACTGGTAGCAGGCCCGGCCTGGCCAGGTGGTTAAGGCACTCGACTCGTAATCCGAGGGTCGCGGATTCGAATCCCCTTCACACCAAACATGCTCGCCCTTACAGCCGTTATAATGTGATGATCAATTCAACTATTCGTTGTTAAAAGAATAGCCCAAGACTTGGCAGTGGGTGTTGATGACCAGCTGCCTTTCCTCTAGTCTTACACTGCAAAATTAGAGACGGCTAGCGCAGATAGCCCTCGTGTAGTTTTGCACAAAATTCCAAACAAACCTACATAACTTAAGAACCGTTTTAAATCCTAGATAATTAGATTTAAGGTTAGGAAATATATAATATAATAATTTTAATACAAAATTACAGACGTGAACAAAAAATCATATCCACAATTAAATCATTAATCACTTAATGTAGTATAACGGTGAATAAATATATTTTAGAAAACTTTATTTTGATATTTAAAATGGCTTAGCATACTTGAGTATTAAGAAATCTTCATTTGAGTATTAAATAAAGACAATTTCATTCTTCACGAGTACATGAGTTATGCCAATAATATTTTACTTGGATGACTTTATAACTTCATTGTTTACAAGTATGTAAAAAATACCAAGAAGTCTACTTAGATGACCTATAACTTCATTGTTTACGAGTATGGGAGTTCTGTCAATAATTTTATTGATACAGAAAAAGCTACGTTTAACTACTAGTATATCTCCGTGATAGAAACAAGTTCCTGTGGTAAGATAACAAACTCTTCGAAATCCTTTCTCTTTCTCTAGTTCACTGAATAAAAACCAATTTATATTTGTTGGGTCTGGCTCGTCGTGACACACACACCCTCGGCATTAAAAACTGAGTAATATATCATAATCTCACTAACAAGACAGACCCACTATTCATCCCAAGTCATGATTATTTTGCAAAAGAAAAAGAAAAACACAGTCAGCTTACTTGACAGGTTTATTTTTTATTTATTTATCTTCCGTTTTTCTCATAATCATCTATAAGCTTTGACGTTACTTACACCGACTCATATTAATGGTTGGTTGTTGTTTTTTTGGTGATTCGTTCGTGTGAGTCCTCCAACTCACGTTCACAGCAGGGCAAATGGATCTATCAAAACCTAAACAGCAGTGATTGTTCAATTCCTGAGACAATCATATAAACCGGGTCTTTTAACCTTGAAACATTGTCTTTGTTTCTTAGCATTTTATATATAAACTAAACAGATTCATAAGCCATCAACTCAAGCGAGAGAAGAAACGCGTGAGAAACAACAAATATGTATAAACACACGCGCACTCAACACACCCTTTTCAAAACGTTAGTCGTTTGGTGTAAATCCTCAGGCAGTGATGAACAGCGCAGCCAGCGGTCGATGTCGGTGTCAACTCAACCGAAATTATTTAGTAAATAAAAAAATTATATCACCTTGGTTTGTGATACTAAAAACAACAACAAGGCGAGAAGAAATCGAAGGTATTTCTACTTGGATCAGTTTGTTCCAGTGTTGAGCTCTGTCTACGGACTAGCAAATTGTTGGGGAGGGAAAGTACGGGTCTTTTTACAACCGGAGTAGATGGAATAGTGCAATAAACTTCACGAGGACGAAGAGATCGGACAATACGAAAATGGGACAATAACATCCAGGGACAATCCTGCTGTCAAATGCAAAATGCGTGGATGTACGCTGATTCTGTAGCCCAGCAATTAGTTGTTATTTATTACTGTTTAAAGGCATGCTATCAAATCAAAACCGGCCAGCAACGGGAGATCTGCAGGGTCCACTTTGGACTCTAAAATAGGGCTAGTAAATAAATAACTTGATGTCACAGTTTCCCGACAAACACCCAAGGCGCATGACATTTTTTTTAATGGGAATTTCTGAGAACTGGTTCTGCAACGTTACCAGGAAAGAAAAACAAAAATATGTTACCAGTTACAGAAGTTACCAGTTGAACTACCCTGCTACGAAACAAGGTCAAAGTAGTTAACATCGACTTTATGTAAGAGAGTCATCATACGTGTAATTACCCACTGACCACTTTTATTGAGAAATATTAAATATATTGGAAACGTTCCGATTCTCCGCGTTGGTTTGGTTTGTTTTGAATTTCACGCAAAGCTACACGAAGGCTATCTGCACTAGCCGTCCCTAATTTAAGAGTGTAAAATTAAAGGGAAGACAGCTCAGCCATCGCCAACTCTTGGACTACTCTTTTACCAATGAATAGTGGGATCGACCGTATTATTATAACGCTCCCATGGCTGGGTCCCAGAAACTGTTTCTTTAATGCAAATGTACACAGTACATTATAGACATTTTCCTCCAACGCGGAGGCCCGGCATGGCCAAGTAATTAAGGCACTCGACTCGTAATCTGAAGATTACGGGTTCAAATCCCCGTCACACCACATATGCTCACCCTTTCAGCAGTAGTTGCGCTATAATATTATGATCAATCCCACTACAGTTGGTAAAAGAGTAACCCCAGATTTCGCGGTTGGTGGTGATGACTAGATGCATTCCCGCTTGTCTTTGTTTGATAAATTAGGGACGGCTAGCGCAGATAGCCCTCGTGTATCTTTGCGCGAAATCCAAAACAAACCAAACTAGACAAAACGTTTCTCGATGTACCTGAGCCTCCTTGGTATAAAAAGAAACTGTATATACCCAAATATCGGTGAGAGAGAGAGTATCTGGAAATAGTAAAACGAAAACATACCACCTAAAGTTATTATTCGGTGAAAAACAGTTTCCCAATTAATCAAAATTGCCTTGTTTCACTGGTCACATAAATTAAAGTACTTTACTGTCCAGTTTACAAAAACCCTCGTAGAAAACTTAGAATATTCTACAAGTAGTGTATAGTTTAATTTCATCACAAACGAAGCCTATCGGGAATATAAATAAACATTTCAGGTGCCGCTCCCACCACCTCAGTGACGTGGCGGTGAATCTGAAGGCGTTTAGCGCTGACAGCCAAATTCCATTACCACTGGTGGATACATCACAGGTAGGCAATGTGTAACTTTGTGCTTTACAGCAAATAAACTGAGCATTTCGCACAATGCTGTTTAAAAAAATCTCTGTAAGATTTTCGATTTTAAAGATTCCGTAATAAAAAATGAATTTTACAATATTGTTCTCATGCAGAAAATGCTGTTTCTATCATTGCCTGGTACAATTAAAAGGGCAATAAATGAAGCCAAGTATGATATCGTAAAATCACTTGTTTCTTCTTGTACGTTTTTGTTTTTTGAAACATTTTTGACTACTACTGCTCTGTAATAAAGCCAGTTGTAAAAAATCCAAAAGCGCCAGTCGCACATAATTTTGAACTAGATAGAAGGATTCTATCTTTCAGCGCCCACAGACAACACTTGAGCAATTCCCTTTGACCTATTCGATTAGATGAATTTCGCCGTCACTCTTACAACGTACTCGAGGCTTCAAAGGGCGGAGCGCGTTTGTCGGATAAACGCTAGCCACGCGTGGCCAGAGGAACAGAGTTTCCACTTTAAAATTAACAGATAGAATACTGTTGACGTCACTAGAGTGACACGCGTGTGCCTTATTCGCTATCTGTGCTCTGCCCACCACGTGTGTCGAAACCCGGATTTTAGCGTGTAAGTCCGCAGACATACCGCTGAGCCACGGAAGGGGGGGGGGTCTGGCATGGCCTAGCGCGTTAAGGCGTGCGCTTCGTAATCTGAAGGTCGCGGGTTCGCGCCCGAGTCGCGCCAAACATGCTCGCCCTCCCAGCCGGGGGGGCGTTATAATGTGTCGGCCAATCCCACTTTTCGTTGGTAAAAGAGTAGCCCAAGAGTTGGCGGTGGGTGGTGATGACTAGCTGCCTTCCCTCTAGTCTTACACTGCTAAATTAGGGGCGGCTAGCACAGATAGCCCTCGAGTAGCTTTGTGCGAAATACCCAAAACAAACAAACAAAGCCTCTGGGGGACAATATCTGTAAAGACACATGTACACATCTTTCATATTTTTAAGCTTGATATCTTGTTACTTAAGCGTCGATTTCTCACACAACATGTTAAAGACATTAATGCTTGCGTGGGTTTCCCAGTGGAAATGAAAAATGTGCGTTGACAAGGAAAACATAGACAAATAAAGAAATGGCGCTGACGTGGACAGTTTAAGTTAATATTCCACACAACTAAAGACTGGTCATCAAAATGATGGTCTTCCTGAGGTATGTCTCAGTCGGGCCTGGACATCAGGCACGAACTGTGTAGATGAGGGTGCGTTATAAGTGTGACAATCCAACCTCACTAATTATTCAGCCAAGAGAAGGCCAAAGGTTGGCAGCAATTGCTGTTGACCAATTATGTACAGTTCTGATACGCTGACAGCCCATGTGGAGCTTTGGGCGAAAATACGGAAAGTTCGGATTTGTGATATTCCGTACAGCTAGTATGCTCTTTCCTGATGATGGGAAATCCACTTGAAATAAAAATATATGTCAGAACGGCTGGTATGGGTATTAACAGTTTTGCTGATAAGCAGAGAACAACGTTTCGACCTTCATAGGTTAAGAAATAGAATCTGAAGATGACCTAGAAAGGTCGAAATGTCGTTCTCTCTTTATCAATAAAAGCGTTAATACCATTACCAGCCGTTCTTGAGATACATTAGTATGTTCTTTGTTACCCGCTAACAAGGGTTAACAGGACTTTATTGTACAGATAGACATACACATGTACTTTCTTTATAAGTTCCTGCGGAACGAACTGTCATATCGTTAACTAACAATTAGTTATTTTGTACAAGTTCTTCTGAATTTAAATTGTACGTTTTATAATAATTATCGCATTAGAAACTGATCTCTCGTTTATTTTACAAATTATTATTGTCTGTACTAACCGCTAGGCGGTACCACTATAAACTCTAATTTTTTATTAATCCCACAAGATATTAAAAGAAACCTCACTGCTCAATGTCCTTATTATCAGCCCTTGAATACTGGTAAGAATGCTCTATTTTTAAAGTATAAAAACTACTTTTCAGTGTTATCCATAGCTCTTAAGCCTAAATCTTTCTAGGCCCGACATGGCCAGGTGAGTTAAGACGTTTGAGTCGTAATCCGAAGGTCGCGGGTTCGAATTTCCGTCACACCAAACAAACATGCTCGCTCTTTCAGCCGTTGGTTCGTTATTATGTGACGGTCAATCCCACTATTCGTTGGTAAAAGAGTAGCCCAAGAATTGGCGGTTGGTGGTAATGATTAGCTGCCTTCCCTCTAACCGTATACTTCTAAATTAGGGATGGCTGGCACAGATAACCCTTGTGTAGCTTTGGTTGAATTAAAAAAAAACAAAAACAAACCTAAAAGTTCTACATTGAACGTTGTTGTGACACATTTTAATGTGTGTCGAACATCATTCTTCATGTGGACATTTACTCAACACTTTTATTTTTGCGGTAATAAATTAAAAAAAAAAGCTGTCCTCAAAATATTCCCGTATACTTCGGCGCATGAGTGTAATTATTTGTATGACGTCACTGTCACCACGTGACCACACCACTCGTGTCAAGAGCACGGAGTCAGCGTGTTTGTTGGGACTACAAGAGTGAGACTGGTGCGGCGTCTTACCTTATGTCAAATAAACTTCAGCTACTTGTTAAAAGTACATCCATCAGACAACAGTTGAGAAAGCAAAAAAAAAAAAAGTGTAACATAATGGTTTGAAAAAGAGTATCCTGGAAACAAGACAGACACTAAGGCAGAACCTTAAGCTTGTTAAGCCTAAATAGCCAGAATTAATCTTTCTTATCACGTATTCCCTTTCCACAGACACACTGAAAGATTTAACGTACAAAGGTATGCGATATTGTTATCATTTCTATCACATAAAACAACTATAGTATAGTTGTAATATAGTAACTATAGTACGTATGTGTGTGACTCTTAAAGAAAAGAAAACTGACAATATTACAGATACGTCAATATCAGAGAAAGAATCGAATTTCTTCTTCCACTTGCTCGACTCTCGACTTGGATATGTTTTGACTATATAAACATCCTGTAATGCCACAATTATGTGATTTTGAAGCAATATCATTAGAGTTGGAATATTTAAAATGTCACACCGTTATAGCTAAAGCCATTAATATCATGTAATAACCTCATTTAAACCCGTTACAAAACAGTTTTGCTCTATTTCAAACAATCGAAAAGTGGTCATTACCCTAGTTAGAAACAGCAGCCTGCGAAATCATTCACGTCTAGTTATCAAATGGTTGGTTACTGATATTAATTAGTGTTATTGTTGGGTATGTCCTAAGAAGAGCTGTTAACGGTGGTACCTAATTACTGAATATTATAATGTTCTCTTTCACTGTCACTCACGAGTTCTTAAAATAAATATTCTGAGAGAAATTAATAATTATACTTTGATGATCCTATAGAGTACTAACCATTTCAACGACTGGTGTCCATCAGTTGCTTTAAATTTTCCGTGATTGTTTAATCGGAAATCAGATCTCACATACGTATTTTTCTACTTTTTTTGATATTCAAGTGATTTGTTTCTTTTTTGAATTTCGCGCAAAACTACACGAGGGCTATATGTGCTAGCCGTCCCTAGTTTAGCAGTATAAGACTAGAGGGAAGACAGCTAGTCATCACCACCCACCGCCAACTCTTGAGCTACTCTTTTACCATCGAATAGTAGGATTGGCCGTCACATTATAACGCCCTCACGGCTGAAAGGGTGAGCATGTTTGGCGTGACGGGTATTCGAACCCACGACCTTCAGATTACGAGTCGAACGCCCTAACCCACCTGGCCATGCCGGACGTAATATTCAAGGGGTCACTGATATTTCGTAAACGTTACTGCAATCATAACATATAGAGCTTGTTCATGTTTTAGACAGTTCCCCCCCCAGTGGCTCAGCGGTATGTCTGCGGACTTACACGCTAAAATCCGGCTTTCGATACCCGTGGTGGGTAGAGCACAGATAGCCCATTTTGTAGCTTTGTGCGTAATACAAAACAACAACAAAAACAACAATTTACACAGTTCTGTTTATAAATACCTGTGACCACAATTTCTTTTATATCTTGGACCAGACATCATCTTCAAGTACCTCCCGGTGGCATGGAGGTTTGAGGTTCCATCCTCGATACAAACTTAGTTGTATTAAAAAAATGCACGATTTCTGTGTTTGGTCGTAATAAGAGCGCGACTCCTATGATAAGTTAGTTCAACGCTCTGAAATACTATAATCTACGAAGATTTTCTACTCAGTTTCGAAAAGGTTTAGGACAGAAAAGTAAAAACATGGCAACAAGATAAGAATGTAGTAAACCTGTTGACCCCTCGCCACCACTTGGTATTGTTACATAATAAAAGCTACGAGTGAAGAATGAATTTTTTTGACAAGTCGTCTCTTTAAAAAATATATTTTACAGTTTACAAAAAGTTGTCACCCTCCCTCCAGCCAAGGGATGAGACTTAATATGAGGTTTACAAGCACAGTTCGTAGAACTTTCTGTTTTAAAAGCTTTGCTCACTTCGAAAACAAGCAAAATAAGCAGGCGAAAATGGATGAGGGGGGAGGTAAGCCAAGATGGCAGATGTAATCCTTATCGTTTCTTAGCTACTTTCAGTTTTCATGGTCACTTAGAGCCAATAAGGTCAATGTTTAAGAGAGACGGCGTGGCTCAGTCGCCGAACATATTTTCGTGGTGCTCTTAAGATTCGAGAGAGCCGTTTATAACTTCATTCTCCCAATGGCTACCCATGAAAAATGGTTATGGTGTGGAACGCGGCACAGCGCGTACAACGAACTAGTCCAATGAAACACGAGCTGAAGACCGCGATTGACAGAATTTCCTATCCCAACGGACAATATTCGGTTCGCTTACTTTATGGACCTATGAAAACAATCCACCCTGCATCTTCGCTCCAAAACGACCTTTTTGACTTATTGTTATATTAAAGAATCTTTAGTTTAAGCTCACCTGTCAAACCGGAGCAATCACTCAGTGCACGTGCTTCCAGCACGCCAAAGACTTTCCTTCCCAAACTGACAAATTGTTATGGTCCACGGAGTATCCGGTATCTGTAACTGATGCGCCAATGACAGGGGATCAGATTATTTGTAACCTCTTATTTCAAGTCTCTCCCTTACTGATTCAGGGAACAAATCTGAAGGCTTATAACTATAACACTAAAAACCGAGTTTCGATACCCTTGCTGAACATAGCACAGATAGCTTATTATGTGTGTGTGTGTTTGTATAGCAAAGTCACATCGGGCTATCTGCTGTGTCCACCGAGGGATATCGAACCCTTAATTTTAGCTATGTAAATCCTAAGAATTACCCCTGTACTACGGTAGCTTTGCGTTTAACTACAAATAAATTTGATTATGGTATTTTCTTTGTTTGTTTGTTTGTTTTTGTAGGAAAAAAGCAAACAAAAGTCGACTTTGTCGCTACCGTTATAAGTAGTAAACATGTTTTTGTTTCTTATTTAGCACAAAGCTAAAGGATGGAATATCTGTGCTACAACCATCACGAGTATTGAAATCAAATATTTAACGTTGTACAGGTTTACCGCTGAGGTACTGGGAAGAGTAGGGGTAATAAACGATTTATTTCTCAACTGAAAACTCCGTAAAAATCATGGCTTGGTATTTCGTAATATCATCATCCTTTCAGCTGTGGGGGCGTTATAACGTTACAATCATTTCCACTATTCGTTGGTAAAAGAGTAGTCCAACAGTTGGCGGTAGGTGGTGATAACTAGCTGCTTTACACTGCTAAATTAGGGACGGCTAGTTCAGGTAGCCTTCAAGTAGCTTTGCGCGAAATTCAAAACAAAACAAAACCAAAACCAATCACTACATTCCATGTACTGCTTCACAGTAAAACTAACTTCACTGTGATAGAAGTAACAGTATATTTGTAGACATATCAATATGAATACAGATTCAGATCGTAAATATTAAAATCCTGATGAAACATTTCGATCAGAGGAGTTAAGAAGAGGAGCGACAGATAAAGGGCGTTTATTAAGTTAAATGTTAAACCAACCACATTCAGGTTTTATCTGTCTTCTCGTATGCACACCTATCAAATAGTTGCTAATCTTAAGGTACAAAGTTACGTTCTTTTCTAATTATTTCAGAAAACAAAACAGTGTTTGTGTAATTTGTACACGTAGAGGGCACTGCAGGATTACTTCATTTTCTCCTTAAAGTTACGACATGAATTACAAAAGGAGAATTTAAATCATAATATTACGGTCAGGTTAATATTTGCGAGCCCCTTAGTGGCAGAGTGAAATGTCTGCGGACTCACACCACTAGAAACCAGGTTTCGATACCCGTGGTGGGCAGAGCACAGCCAGCTCACTGTTTAGTTTTGTGCTTGATTCCAAATAAACAAACAAAAAACATCTGTGAACGTTTATTTTAAACTCTCCGTCACCAGGTGGCGTAATGCTGCTACAGCACTTACTTTAATATTTTTTTTACTACTTCTCTGGCTACAACTGAATGTTGAAATCTATCTGTCTATCGACTTACTTCCCCAATGATAAGAAGAAAAAGAAAGGCATTTATATCACAGTTATGCTAATAACCAGCACATGACTTTTAGGGTTAAGTATAATAAATTAACCATAATGTAGAAAGTAGCTTTTCCAGGTAGGTAGACAGTATTTTTATCTAGTGCTTGGTTACTTTGTGTTTTATTCTTCTAAATTTCTCGATATATAACAACTTCTCTTTCTAAGTGACTTATTGATAGAATAACAAGAAGTTATTGTTAGGTCACGAGCAACACATTAAAGCAGAAAGTTATTGCTGCTGGTAAACTGACCATACGCCTCGAGCTTCTCGCCTCCTGTCGTAGACCTCCCCCCCCCTCCACACTACTCCGATATTGTACACTTCTCTCGTAGCAACATAACTGTCGCTAGGATATCCCGAGCTATAATTTAAGTTCGTTTCGAAGTAATGGCAGTACTGACACCAACACGTCTTTCCTTTTATTCGTAATGGCCTTGAATGTTCTTTGAATATTTTTCCCAGCCAGTACAAAAACTGGACGCAGTATTTAGTGTTAGTGTATCTACTGTTGACAGATGTAGTCCTAACAAATGTTACACAAGCATTCATCTGACACCAGGTTACCTCCCTCCCCTCGCCCATTTGTTGAATTCCATCACGAAATGTTTTCTACTCCTAAATTGTAAAATATGATATATCAAATATACAAACAAATAGCCATCTATTCTGATAGCCCGACAGGTAAGTAAATAGATAGACAACCAGACAGCTAGGAAGTCAACTAGCAAGTCTACTAAACAGCTAAACAGAGAAAGAAATAACCATACTGCAAGTCAATTAGCCAGAAAGGTACGTAAACAGACAGAGCTACGCAGACAGTCAATCAGTCTGATAGAAAGCTAGCCAAATAAACAACTCAGCCAAACACAAAGATAGTCAGCGAGATAGATAGAATACTACAGATTATATATAAGTTAGACGATCAGCTTAACAAACAGTCAGATAGCCAGCTAGATAGAATCATTTCAGTAGTTCCTATTCAAGTAAATAGTCATTTCTTCATCACACATTTCATAAACCAAACAGTAACACATCACACCACAGCTAGAACCGTGTGACCAAATAAAGAACAACAACGTTACATTCTCTACCTAGACAAACAAACAACGGTTATAAAATTGAAATGACAAAAATAACAAGACCTGTTTTCATTACACCTTGCCAGTGAGTTAATCATCGTGTAGTTAGTGATTTATGTGAGTTTCGTTACACAGACTTGGTGCTGAACCAGCGGATCCTGAAGGAATGACGGAATCGTGTAGCGTCTGTGATGTTGTATATTTGTCTATACCGGACAAATATGCCATCAAACCTTAACTGAGAAATGCTTATGAACACGTTTGCATCAGAGATATGGAAAACAATGGTTGCTTGATTCTTCCTTGCTACCCACCGCATACTACTTTTTGTGTAAAACCGAAGTATAGTTCTTATGACTAAAAGCAGTATCGACCAGCGAGATCTTGACATTGCCACCCCCAGATGCCGGTAAGCCAACACCTACACCCTCTCAAGAGCCATATCTGAGATGACATATAACTGCTGTTTTTGCTTCTGCCCTAAATAGATCCACAGAAAACCCTAGACGACAAGCTTCCAAGCGAGCGTGTGAACCGTCAGAGGTGGCGAGGTTTGGATTAATATGGCTTACAAAGAGAATCAACACACGCGTCCACTCGGAGTTGCAATATAATTGCCTGTTCGGTGGGTGAGGGGGGCATACGTCAAACAGAATTACTGACCAACAGTTGCTGACCTGAAGCTTAAGACAGCATAATCATTCTGTCTGAAACAGGTTTCTCCCTTCATCTCTTGCTTCAATACACTCCCAGAAAGAGACTCCGAGATTAGCTCTCTACCACGGCCACAGTATAATTACCACCAATCCAAAGAAAAGAGATCTAATCCACGCTTCAGTCTACGATACTACTGACACATATTAAGGAAAGGGGGGGACTTGCGAAAAAAAAAAGTCTGGGTTACACAATAGATTGCGTTATGCAGAAGGGACGGAAATTAACGCGATAAAACGAGTTCTTTTTTTCTTTTTTTTTCTGCTTCTCAATTTTCAGGAGCAGTGATTTTGAAACACGAAGTGAAGTCGTGGCCACGTCAGGGTTCGCGAACAGCCGGCCGGCTCATCCAACACCTGGTACGAGCTGCCACGCTTCAAACCTAAGAAGGTATAAAAAAGCCATCACTCGAGGTAGGTTTTATCAGGTAAAATCTTTCCTCCCTGAGGATTAACTTTCCCGAACAACTACGGCAAGGACGACATATGGTGAGTTATATGTGTGTAGGATAAAGCTTATTTTTAGCCGTTTCGTCTGCTTGGATGGACCCTTGTTCCCGTAACGACAAGAAATGAGAACACTCTCCAATATGACATATGTTTGAAACCTCAAACCTGTTATATTTGGCACATTAATACGTCAACAATGGTTCAGTGTTTCCTTTCAAGAGATTCTTCGTAGCCCTGAAGTTCTACATAACAATGAACGTGTTGACAACGCTACAAAGAGCCAAATACATTGTTATGTATCTCTAAACTAATTCAAAGTATCCAACTCAAACAGTACCATAACACCAGAAACTGCGTAAGTTTGGTTTGTTTTGAATTTCTCCCAAAGCTACACGATATAGTTATTTGCGCTGGCCGTCCCTAATTTAGCAGTGTAAGACTAGTGGGAAGACAGCTAGTCATCACCACCCACCACTAACTCTTAGGCTACTCTTTTACCAACGAATAGTAGGGTTGACCGTAACATTATAAAGCCCCCACGGCTGAAAGGGCGAGCATGTTTGGTGTGACGGGGATTCAAACCCACGACCCTCGGATTACGAGTCGAGTGCCTTAACCACTTGGCCAACCGCGTAAGTCAATAGCTAATTATTTATATTAAAAATACCATTTAATGGCTTAAAACGATTCTCTTATCAAAAACTCCTGAGAGGAAAACAAAACAAAATAATAAATGTTCAGTTTTTGTTGGGCCTCAGTTTGTAGTAACCACGACGACGGTAAGCACTTTCCAGTAGTAATCACACCATTTCTCCGTTTCGACCTAGGAATAATGCCTTCAGAACTTAATGGTCAGTAGCTTGGCCAGCTGATGTGAATATTGGCTGAGTAGCCATAAAGTGGTTTTCATTGTATGTGTTTCTGACAGATGCCATAGACGCCGTTTCTCACCCTTTAGCTCGAGCGCTGAAACTTGCCATTTAAGAACAGACTCGGGTAATGGGGGAAGACGCCAAGTTCGTATTGTAACAGTAATTTAGACAATTTGGATGAAACACATGAGTGAATACATGCGTTCGACGTGTGGTGTTTGACATATGCCACTTACGGATTACTGGACTTTAATTAACTACAACATATCATTTTAATATTACACTCCATGAATTTCGCAGACCTTTTTATTTAACAGCATTAATTCTTAACAGCTAATCGGACCATTAGGCATTAGCTACAAACATTGTCTTTTTTCAGAACAAAGCTGTAACTCATGTAACATTCAACAATAAAGCATGGGTCTATTAACTATATGCGATCGTTATTTGCTGATGGCCCCTCAGTGACTCAGCAGCAAATGTGAAGGCTAAACTTTCTAAAACCCTGTGTTTTTATACCCGTGTTAAACACAACATAATAGCCCAGTTTTGTAGCTCTGTGCTTAACAACAAATGCACAAACTTTCCTGATGTGATTTCGTGTCATCTCAGATCTAGAAAAGTTATTTACTTGGACAATAAACATCATTTTTAACGATGTGAAATTCCATGAAAGTCCCTTGAAGCTAGTTAGAAATAATTCTGGTTTGAAACAGATTGAGATGAAAAACAAAAGGAGTTGAATATTTATTAGTAGAGAAAGCTATTAACAATTTCCAGTCATTTTCTCGTCATACGTAATTCCTAAGAGCAAGTCTCCGTTTAGAAACGAGTTAATAACAGCTGTCTTAAGTTATTAAAACCGATGTTGAGAACCAAAAGAAATGGGCATAACTCTTCCTCTCCATGGTTACCAAATAACGTCTTCCAATCGTCAACTAGTTATGAAGTTTTGGGGACAGTTCCGAGTAACCATGGAAGCGGCGGGTCAGGTAGAGAGAAGAAGCCCGGGAAAAACAACGACTTCGAACAATGCCTGTGACAACTAACTAATCAACTCAGAGGAATAATTACATCGGGGAAGCGTCCCCCCTCGGCGAAGTAAAATATGTGTACATGCAAATTGGCGCTTTTTCTTTTCCGAGTGAAGTTATGTAATAATGCCACAGAAGTCTTACACATTGGTCTTGTTCGAGATATAATCGTCGTCGCACATGTTTAATTCTCAGTGTGTATGTATCAAGGAATTGTACAATGTTCGTAGCAATGTGTATGTATCAAAGAACTGTACAACATTCGTAGCAATGTGTATGTATCAAAGAACTGTACAACATTCGTAGCAATTAATTTCTCATGTTCTCCCTTTAAAACACAAGGAAATTAAATAAAAAACAAACAAATAAGTAAAATAATTCGACATAAAAAACATTTAAAATGTTTACAATTCGTTTCTTTAATCAGTTAATTTCAAAAAGTGTGAACTTTTTTTTTCGGGAGTTTATTCACCGGGGGCATTAGTAAAATAAAAATGTAAATTAACACTTTAACCCTTTTTTTTCTTTGTATGCTCCATAAATTTAAATATAAAGAATTAATTTATGCATTATATATCCGTCACACCAAACATGATCGTCCTTATAATGTTATAATGTTACAATCAGTCCCACTCTTCGTTGATAAAAGAGTTGGAAGTGGGAGTGGTGATAACTAGCTGCCTCCGCTCTAGTCTTACATTGCTAAATTAAGGACGGCTACCGCTGATATTTGTCGTGTAGCTTTGCGCGAAATTCAAAATCAAACAAAGAATACAGTATATATATGCGTGTGTGGATGATTTAATAATCACCATCTAGGATAAAAACCTCTTGTCAAGGTGAGCCCACCAGTCTAGAGAGAGAGACACCTTCCGTCAGAATAAAATCACCAATTCAAATGACGTTTCTTGTCAGGATGAATTCACCAACCCAGATCAACATCTCCTAGGAATGCGAAACCACTACCTTGTAAATACGTCTCCTAATAGGGTGAAGCCATGTGGCAAAAAATAAAATTCCTGTCAGTGGCACAGTTGGCAACTATTTTAGAGTGAAGTTGTTTGTGGTTTGTTGTTTTTTCTTGGCAGAGTTCAGCCATCAGCCGAAAGTGACACTTTCTGTTAGAATGGAACTACCAGTCTAAAGTATTATGAAAATGACTTTTCTGTCTAGAATGTATTTCAGAGAGCAACTATATAAACACAGAGAAGAAAATTACCTTACCTATGATATGTATAATAAGTTTACTTTGTATTAGGAGTTATAAATAACAACCCTACCATAGTAAAATGACCATTCTAATATCAAATTGTTATTCCAGACTGAGATAGAAACTACCCACCAGAGTTGAATCTCAGCCCACAATTGCCCTCCACAAGAACCAAACCATCAATCCCAAAAATTATTTCCTGCCAGAACAGAGCGTCTACTAGTAGAGTCGATTGGCAAGCCCAGAGTTGTACTTTCCACAAGAACCGAACCGACAACCCAAAGATTCATCTCCTACCAGAACAGAGCATTCTTTAACAACCTAGCATATTAACTTTAGTAGTTAAAGTTTTAAGATACAGTTTCTGTAAAAGTTAAGATGCAGTAGGAAACAATGGATCGTCAAAAAATATCTCCGAAGATCTTTAAGTAATTCTTATAAAAGTACGTGATGCATAGAATTATTTATTTCTATTTCTAAGTCTATTTCTACGATACCATCTGTAATGTGTATTATAAGCATAATGCAATCACCCACATTCTTTCTTCACCTTGTTATTAGATCTATGACCTTTGATGACTTTAATAAAAACTTTGACAATTTCTTATCTTATCCAGTAACTTCTTAATCTGAAGAAAACTCATCCACCCAAATGTTCATTTTCTCATTTTTCGAAAAAAACCTTTTCTGTTTTTTTATTGCCGCGAAAAATAGTCAGAAGTATATCACTTGGAAACAGTTATATTCCAACAATTAGAAGTATATCACTTGGTAACAGTTATGTTCCAACATTACATATCTCTTGACGCATATGCCTCATTTCATTTAACCCACACACGCTGCATATGTTAAAGGTCTTTGTCTCATAGACGGAAAATTAAAGAGTCACTGCAGACAATTAAGTCCGAGGGCGAACACGATGTTGCTAGTAGATACAACAAAGGAATACAAATGGACCAAGGAGGGGGAAAGGGCTGCGGGGTATCTACCGGGTCATAATGAATATCCATCGTTCTACTTTAATGGCCCAGATTTAAACGCTTTGATCTCGTTAACACAATATATTCAGTGAGATCCAGCAAACGTCACGTGCTCCAGTGCATCTCGGATGCCAGTATTAATTCCGATATGACGCATTGAAACCGTGAAATGCTTGCATTATAGAAAATTAAACGATGCTATAACGGTGAGAAAAGTCTGGCCCTTGACAGTCTAACACGCGTCAGAGTCGTCGTGATTGACGGAACCATCTATCGGAATAATATTTAGAAACTTAAAAGTGACGAATCCCTCAGAGAAAGGAACGTGTGTGCCACTTTCATACGAAGAGATTGTTGTTGTTTTGAATTAAGCACAAAGCTACACGATGGGCTATCTGTGCTCTGCCCACCACGGGTATCGAAACCCGGATTTTAGCGTATAAGTCCGCAGACATACCGCTGAGCCACTGGGGGGGCCATACGAAGAGAACAATAAAACACCGTAATACAGTAGATCTTCGGTCTTTGTCTCTTTCGTATTATTACTGGTATTTTTACCTGTCAGCCGTAAAGGTGTTATAATGCAACGATCAATTACACTATTTGTTGATAACCAAAGTAACCAAAGAGTTGGCGGTGGGTAGTGTTGACTGGCTGCCTCCTCTCTTGTCTATTACTGTTAAATTAGAGACGGTTAGTGAGTAGCTTTGTGCGAAATTCAAACAAATTGTGTTTATAGAAACGGCGGAAGAGAGCAATTGTGGCAGTGACGTAAATACAAACAACATATTTCTCAGACATGAAACGATTTATTTTATTATTTATCGTTTCGCGATTAATTTCTAACTAGAAGAACATTTAAAATTTCAAAGTAGGCTCGGAATGTCAAGAATGACCAAAATAACTGATCAGTGTTTCTGCCCACTGGCTCCCTCTATAGACGGTGTAAACTGCTGCTGTAAAATTTAATGACAGAAAAAAAACAGTAAACAGGAAACTCACGAAGCTTAAATTTGCTCTTCGTTTCTTGTTATTGAACTAAACACCCCAGGGGTTTGAGGCTGTTGTTTACTTGAGAGTATGAAGTTAATGTATTTTTTATTCCATCTCACATACTGTTCAGCCCATCGCTAGTATAGCGGTAAGTCTACGGATTTACAACGCTAAAATCAGGGGTTCGATTACCCTCGGTGGACTCAGCAGATAGCCTGATGTGGCTTTGCTATAAGAAACACACACACACACACACGTACGTACCGTCCTTAAATAATTCAAAGTTTATTGAGCAAAATTGTAATCGTAACACAGTGGAGAAGGACGAACCAGGGTGTGCACGCAACACTAATTAGTTTGTTTGTGTTTTGAATTTCGCGCAAAGCTACTCAAAGGCTATCTGTGCTAGCCGTCCCTTATTTTGCAGTGTAAGACTAGAGAGAAGGCAGCTAGTCATTACCACCCACCGCCAACTCTTGAGCTACTCTTTTTACCAACGAATAGTGGGATTGACCGTAACATTATAATGCCCCAAGGCTGAAATGGTCGAGCATGTTTAGCGCAACGGGGATGCGAACCCGCGACCCTCAGATTACGAGTCTCACTCCTTAACACGCTTGGCCATGCCGGGCCAACACTAATTAGAAATCAGTTGTTGTGAACAATATCTTAACATTCTTCAGTGATAATCGTCTGCTTCTATCATAATTTTATGTTTTTCTTCCTATTTGAGCATAAACAAATATGGTCAGTAGTGTTTTGACGTCATTTTTACCGCTACATACACGCATGCACACCGTGAAACATCCAGACATTCAGGCACGGCTGACGTCTCTCAATACCCATATTCAGAATTAAATTCAAGTAGCGAACTTCGGTGAGATTGAAATCTGGTAGGAGGGCAGGAGGGCAATTTTACAATGGGTTCTGATTTTATTATAAGGTACGTCCGTGCCCGTGTTACTGCTTTTCCGCGCCGAATATAATGTTGCCAATTTATCAGTGGGGTCGATAAGGTTAAAAACGGTGTATTCCCTTGGTGACCCGAAGTGTTTTTAATGAGCCCTCACATGCCCATCTTGTGGGCGTTCAAACGCAATTCGAGTTACGTTACATGCAAAATCAACTTTCTAACAAGTTGGCCTTTGTTCTCTCGACGAACGCTCGAAACAAAGGTGTATGACTAAGCACGCGCGTGTAGTCACGCTGGGAGTCGGAGGTTGAATCCCTCGAGGGTTTTGTTGGAAGATGAGAACGTGGATTTACAGTAACCTACAGAGCAACTGTAATTCTAGATGATTCACTTCTGGCTGGAAAACATGATGAGTATGCGAATGAAGCTAAACATAAGGGAGTGAAGTAAAAACAAAAACAAAGCTCGTGCGATGTGTGTCATGTGTGACTTCACAAACTGCTCGGTTTTGGATGTTGTTGTTTTTCCTCGTATTCTTCTATGCCAATCGGGTTGTACTTCTTAAGTTGTCTTCCCTCCCGCCACAATGAATAAGCGATTAACTTACGTACTTACAATGATGAAATCCGGGATTCGATCCCTGTGGCACATATAGGGCAAATAACAATGCGATTTTGCTCTAAAACAAACATATCACTATACTGTTTCGTTTTTGCAACAAAAAAATTGCTAAAAAGTAATGTTTCAAGGGAAGCTGTGAACTAGTTATTTTATACCACGAACCATGGAACAGTTTCTGTTAAGCCTCGTTAAGCTCAGTTAAAAATGAAACTGAAACCATTTATGTTCTTTTATAAGTTTAGTGTTGAAACACCATATACTAAATATTAAAAACACGCGCAGTCCATAATATTTTAACTCTGGAATAGCTAATATCACTTGATTACATAGCTATTTTTCTAAACTGTTGTTTACCTATTCAAATAGTTGGCTTTTATGTTACAAAGTCTCCGACAAGTTGTGTATCACACGCGCCTGCAACATCCAAACAACAACAAAAATCACATTGAAATTACAATAAAAGCAGTAGGTACTCATTTGTTTGGTTAGTTTTGTTTGTTTGTTATTTTTCTCACTGAGTGATATACGTAACAAAGAATAAAATGTATTCAATGTCTGTGGGTCTTGCTGGTAACAATAGGTGCGTAAAGAAGTCGGTAATTTGAGGTTTTACACAATAAATGTGTGACTTCTGACTGACACGAAAGGGGAAATAAGGAAAAATAAAATCATGACTTTAGTAAAAATAATTTTGTAAATAAGAAACTTAATAGTCCAATGATTCAACTTAAAATTATCTGAGACATCACTGAGACCCAGCATGGCCAGGTGGTTAAAGCGCTTGATTCGTAATCTGAGGGTCGCGGGTTTGCATCTCCGTCACA
This sequence comes from Carcinoscorpius rotundicauda, assembly GCA_011833715.1. Taxonomy (NCBI): domain Eukaryota; kingdom Metazoa; phylum Arthropoda; class Merostomata; order Xiphosura; family Limulidae; genus Carcinoscorpius; species Carcinoscorpius rotundicauda. Next base: position 59,346,150 of record CM022392.1, on the reverse strand, counting down.
CCAAACATGCTTATCCTTTCAGTCGTAGGGGCTTTATTATATGACAGTCAATCTCACTAGTCGTTGGTAAAAGAGTAGCCCAAGAGTTGGCGGTAGGTGGTGGTGACTAGCCACCTTCCCTCTAGTCTTACACTGCTAAATTACGGACGGCTAACGCAGATAGCCCTCGTGTAGCTTTGCGCGAAATTCAAAAACAAATTAACAGACATTGAAAACATGAAAACCAGCCCTTTTTGATTGCGTCACTTCCGGTTTTCACCAAACATTTCCTTCGACCAGAAATATTTACGTTCAGAATCTGTTTGCACAGAAAATGCAGTTTCCAGCTACAATGTATTTGTTTCCGTGCAAATATTATTTTCTGAATACCTAAGGTTTGTTAAATAATAAAGGACGTTCTGTCAAACCATTACAAAAAAAAATGGTTGTGATTTAATCAACACGAATACATAAGGTATGTTTTGAATTTCGCCCACAGCTACATGTGGGCTGTCTGCACTTGCTGCTCGTAATTTAGTAGTGTAAGAATAGAGTGAAGGCAGCTAGTCATCACCACCAACCGCCAATTCTTGGGCTACTCTTTAACCAACGAATAGTGGGATTGATCGTGACATTATAATGACTCCATGGATGAAAAGGGCGAGCATATTTGGCATGACGGGTATTCGAACCCACGACCCTCAGATAACGACTAGAGCGATCTAACCACCTGGTCATTCTGGTCCGATACATAAGGGCAACCGACATGTAATTTGGCGTTTCCTCAAAGTGAAATGCGATCCTTTCGAACTACCCAGCAAGTGGAAACACAAGAAGTACTTTCTGTTCTGGAATGTTCTGCAACAGTAGTTAGGCCTGACGAAAAAAAAAGAAAGCTCAAATCACCGATCTCCAACCAAGAAAAATAAAAGTAGATCAAAATGTCAAATCGGGACCGCAATGACCAGGTGATGAAGCGTTAAACGGGTCAGAATGACTTGAGGAAGTGAAATCAAGTTATCCATCAACTTCTGTGATAATCTCCTTTACAATAGGGTCAGATGTCGACTCCAGTATGAGTGCACTGATCCAAAACAGAAAGATGAAACCCAACCCCTGGCGGTGTGTAAGCGAAGTTAAAAAGTTGCTTATCGTGTAACTGAGTGCGTGAGACACGGAGAAGTTTCTTTTCATTCCCGGGGGAAGAGGCAAGATAGATTAAGCCGTGCATTGCAGGTAAACCGGGTCTATTTAGTAGGCGAAGATATGATGTGGGAGGGGGAGAAGATACTGTATTGGGGGAAAAACAGTTTGTGCCTAAGGGCACGCGGTGAAACACTTTATCAAAACGCATGCTTGAATGAAACTAGCACGTGGCAGGAGTAAAGTTGTGACTCGAGGCGACCCACCGGGCCGCACATCCCTTTACTCTATCTTTACATCAGTAAGCTACCTAAGAACACGTGCAAAGTGTACGTGCCTACATACCCCCACGTAAACCTTGCCTTCTGTAGGAGGCAAACAGAGCAGTCGGTTTGTTTCTCCTCCTCAAATTTAACCCGTTTTGTTAAAATCACACGAACACTAATTCTTCCCTGGAATTTACAAATATCTATGCTTTGGTCGCGAAACAAAGATTTCGTCTACCGTCTCCACCCCCACTCCAACCCCTTTTTTTTTCTCCATAGCAAGCATCCACTGACTTCAAGATTCGCTTAAAAGTGCGAGATAGTTTATCACCAAAACCTTCACGGGTATGTATGTCTACATTGACCAATTGTCTTCTGTCGTCATTGTTTGGGTTTTATTACATTTCTAGAGCTGCACAGTGAGCAAGAAAACACTCCATCTGGCGGACACTGTGGCTGATCGAACGTACTTTTCTTTCGTTCTCATTCATAAAAATTAGAATCCATTGTTTCGTCATTTGAGCACATTTGCTGTTGACGATATTTTCGACTGTAAATGTTAAGGGGAAAACTGCACGATAAGCTGACTGTGGGTAATTGAACTACGAATTTTATGGTTAGAAGCCCTAAAGCTTACATACAAACAGAAGTTTGTTTGTTTTATTTTTATTGTTAGCTAATAAATGTTAGGTGACCACACTGGAAAGTTCACTTGTCCATCTCTGCTGACCATGCCTTCTCTTGAGTGGTAACTATCCATTAGAGTTCAGATTACACTGAGAATGATTTAAGTACACCGTACAGGTCTGTTCATGTAAGTTGGTGAAACCGTATAGGACTATTCGTATAAACTGGTAACACAGACTCTGGCTCAGATTGATTCAAGTACAGGCCTGTTTATATCACTTGGTTTTACAAACTCAGAGTTACGCTCAAAACAATGAAGAGATATTACTGTATAGAAAGAATGTACTGGTAGATGGAAGACATTTTTTAAATTGCGTTAGGGAAGACACCTAGCGTGAAATGTTATTTCTCTGAGAGTACGTTTCCTATGATGTCAACATGATCTACACCATATCGGCAGTTTTCACTCTTCTAGTCTATTGACATAGATTCGTTTTGTTTGTTTGTTTTTTTAGAAACACATCATGTACTGTAAGCGTTTAAATTTGTTTCTTATTAAGTGCAAACTTACACAATAGGCTGTCTGTGTTGTGCCCACCTCGGGAATCAAAACCCAATTTGTAGCGTTATTGGTCCTTCAGACTAACCGCTGAGCTACTGAGAGGTTGAATATAACGGTCAATGTTTTAAATACATACTGACTGAAACAATAGACACAGCTTTAGATATCTTAGTAAGTTAGCACATCAGTATAGTGGCATGTTGTCGGGAAATGAATACACATATATACACATAAATACACTGCCAATATTGTATTACTTGAATATTCGAATAAAACAGAGACTGGCTAATGAAGTTGGAGGTTATAGAAAATACAGATTTAAATAAAAAGTATTTTGTGTAGCATTTAGCCTACTACACTTCATTTTCGAATGCAAAAGCCATGTGACATAACGTGTTAATACGCTAAGGACTATTTGTTGTCGTTGTCTAAGTGTGAAGAGAAAATCTACTTTTGTTCGCAACATCGTTTATGTGTGTGTGCGTATACATATATGCATGTGTGTATGTGTATAATTACACATTATTATAACACGTTTTAGCTTCTACACAAAATGTCAGGAAAAATACGAAACACGTTTCGAACGAGACATCACGCCCTTAAAACGGACGTAAAAAACAAAACTGTGTTATATTCTCAAGTAGGATTGTCATTCGGTAGGCAGTTTTATGTTATTTTATTTATATTGTTTGATTTAGAGCACAAATGTATCATGGCCTATCTGCAGTCTGTCCATCGCAATGAATCAAACCCCAAATTTTAGCATTATACGGACGTAAATTTACTGCTGTCTCTCGCATATAGAAACGTCGAACAGTGGTGTTAGTTACATCGATGATACAACTTGAAAGTATGTTGTGAAAAACAAAGCTACGTGATGGTTTGACAATCGCAAGTATCGAAACCCGATATTCAGCAATATAAACACACTGACTTCCCATTAAAACACCAGGGTGGAAAATTTGGTACACATCTTTACTAAATGGGTGTATTGTACATATATTAATTTTATTATTATTATTCCAGGGATAGCTTTAAAATCCACACGGCTTAAAATAATTACTTAATTGTGCTGATGTAACAACATATATATTATGTGTTATTATTCATACCTTCAGACAGTTGTTTTTAATTTATGAACCTTGAAATATTATATCCTCTTTATTCGTGTTTTATTTTCTTTTGTCGTATTATTCAGAAGTCGTACACATTGTGCTTGTTGTTCTATTAGATACGGTGAATTAAATACGTACATAACAGAGGCAACAACTGTTGACCTGATTACATTGGGCTTCTACTTATTAGCATCTGGAGAAATAAATATACATGAGAGTAATAAAACTCAGCGAGTGAAACCCCACCCAGAATGTTATGCACGGGTCCAGTAACAAAGCAAAATTTACTGTGGTTTGTGATTTGAAATTTTTATCTGGATGATGGAGGTAGTTTTGTTTCGATGTTTGCGTACATGTAATTTAGTCATTTATTTATTCCTATCTTAGCACAGATAGCCCATTGTGTAGCTTTGTGCTTAATTCAAAATAACAAATATTCCTATCTTTATAGATTAGACCCAGATCCTTGTTGAAAAAAAACAACAAATGATGTAAAGTAACATTAAGGATTCAATGAGACCCGGCATGGCCAGGTGGTTAAGGCACTCGACTCGTAATCCGAGGGTCGCGATTTCGAATCCCCGTTCACGCCAAACATGCCCGCCCTTTCAGCCGTGGGGGTATTATATGTAACGGTCAGTCCCATTATTCGTTGGGAAGAGAGTAGTCCAAGAGTTGGCGGTGGGTGGTGATGACTAGCTGCCTTCCACCTAGTCTTACACTGCTAAATTAGGGACGGCTAGCGAAGATAACCCTCGAGTAGCTTTGTGCGAAATTCAGAAACAAACAAACCATTAAGATGTATTGGAAACTGAGTAGCAGAAAAAAAAAGTTGAAATAATTTCATAATGAAATAAATCTTAAAAGTTCCAAATATTTTCAAATTAACATTAATTAACATAAAATAACCACCTTACTAAATACATGCTGCGTTTTTGTACTTTCACAGCAGCTTTTTTTTCCGTTTGCTAAATATTCGATACAATTTTTTATCCCACTGGTAGAGTTGTTTTTGTTTATTGGACAACTAGTTTTATACCGTTGAAAACAGTGTTAAAGTATAATAATATTCAGCCCACGAAGTAAATACTTCTGAATAATTTACTTTCTGTTAGATTAAAACGGAAGCCAGGCTACATTATTATTAGTCATGAAATATCTTTGTCATTGTAGCGTCATCTAAATAATTATTTTTAGTTATTTGTGAAGAAACAAACTTACTGTCGCTTTTATTCCAAAGCTACAGAATTGGCTGTCTGCGTTTTGTTCATCGCAAGAAATCGAAATCCGGATTCTAGTGTTGGAAGTTCATAAACTCACGTTCATCGATTGGCCAGCAGTAAGTTTATGGACTTACAAAACTAAAGTCCAGGGTTCGACTCCGCGAGACAGATACAGCAGATAGCCCAATGTGGCCTTGCAATCAAACAAAACAAGCCATCACTTAGTACCAATCGTCTACCGGGATATATCGGTGAAGGAAGTTGCTCATAAAATTGATATATTTCTACTTTACAGATCACACTTACCCTGAATGAATAATATTAAAAACTCGAAGAAAAAAAAGTTAAAAAACTAAACTCGAAATGAATATGACGAAGTTTCTAGGGAAATAATAACAACAACTGAAAGGTGGTTATTAATAGCGCGCCATTTTGTTGCCCTAATAAAGGGAAAGTGCACGTGAATTTTAAATAACTGATCTCATTTCGTTAAAACTTTTCTTGCTAATACGACGGGTGTACGTAATATATTCAAACGTGGTCTGCTATTGAACAATGTGGGGCAACTCCCTTTCTAGTAAAGCACGTTAAACCACAAACTATAATACATTTTATGTTTATGATTTGACTCGTGGAATGTAAGAATAAGATGTGTAATATGTAGTTTTAATTGTTTTTCAAATAAATGAAACTACATCAAATCATTTTCTAGTTTTCCAGCCACATTCCACTCGGCTAGCTGGCGCTTAGACTAAAATCGCAGGGTGGCTGGCCATTCGGGGCAATTTACCCAAATTTATTGCTTTTACGGTGTTGCTTGGATACGATGAAAGGATGATAATTTTATGAATAATCATATATTGTCACTGGGTAAAAGAAAACAATCAAATTCCCGCCACCTAAGGTATCCGGTCACCTACAACGCACGGATCTGTGTCTGTCTGTTTGTCTGTATACTAGTACTATGTGTGTATGTAAGTGAGAGCAATCAATAAGTCGGAAAGAGTACTCAGGCTAAGTGCACAGATCTGGAGAGTGAAACATGATGTTCAAGTGATTCCAGCTCCAACAAAGTACTGGAACAAATGGGGCCTTATGATTTTAGGGCCAGGCGACGTCATCCTAGAGACATGCTGTTATTAATCCTGTTATAGCTGCATTAGCCGAGCCACGGTACGAGAAGAGACACGCTCTCCCATTGTTTCCCTTATCGGAATTCTACTGGCTTTCTGCCGAACTGATTCGCCTAAGTGTGGGCTGGCCAGTAAAGGGAAAGCTGCCATTTCCCAGCTTATGTCTTAAAAACAGGAATTATACCTTATCAGCCGTGAAAATACTTTGAAGGCTAAAGAAACAAAACAAAAACGGTTTTAACAAAGAGAGAGGATCAGAGCGTGACTGTCCATTCCGTGTTGTCCAGTCCACTCGGACATTTAGATCAATGAAAAACTACCCCAGTCATCTTTTCCTTACCAGCTTAACCAAAGGAACTAAACCATTTCCGTTCTCCCATCAAACGATGGCTCTCGTTTCTCAGGACACGTATCATCTTTATTATTTTTCTTCTGTTTGTCTCTTTCGATCGTCAGAAGAATAACTCACGGCTTAAAAAAGTAGCAACTATCGTTTGTTGTCTTTCACCCTGAACTTCAACACAGTTGTTGAGAGAGTTTACAATACGTTATAAAAATAAAGACTATTTTAGTCTCTTATGAATATAATTTTCCTCATACAAAAACGACTACATTCAAATTATTGTTTGAAAGAGAAAAGAGAAAAATATATAAACCGTATTTTTTTTTAAATCTTACATTACTGTTTTGATACTTAACAGTTTTCCAGTGTCACCTTTGTCATGACATCCACCCCTCAGTTTTCGTATCATCCTCCTAATATATAAAGTAAATGACCCAGCATGGCCAGGTGGTTAAGGCACTCGACTGAAGGTCACGGTTTCCAATCCTGTGACACCAAAAATGCCCGCACTTTCAGCCGAGAGGACGTTATAATGTGATGGTAAATTCCACTTTTTGTTGGTAAAAAAGTAGCCCAAGAGATGGCGATGGATGTTGATGACGAGCTGCCTGGCCTGGCATGGCCAAGCGTGTTAAGGCGTGCGACTCGTAATCTGAGGGTCGCGCTAAACATGCCCACCCTCCCAGCCGTGGGGGCGTTATAATGTTACGGTCAATCCCACTTTTCGTTCCTAAAAGAGTAGCCCAAGAGTTGGCGGTAGATGGTGATGACCAGCTGCCTTCCCTCTAGTCTTACACTACTAAATTAGGGACGGCTAGCACAGATAGCCCTCGAGTAGCTTTGTGCGAATTTCAAAAACAAACAAACAAGACTAGCTGCCTTCCATTTAGTCTTACACTGCAAAATTAGGAACAGCTATCGCAGATAGCCCTCGTGTAGCTTTACGCGAAATTCAAAACAAACTAATAAAGTAAATATGTAACTAAACACGTGTTTTCCAAGGTTGAGAAACAGAAATTGTCCAAAATTTTAGGTGTTCTCTGCAAAGGGGAATCGAGTTTGTAAATAAAGTTTAGAAACTACTGACAAAACGTTTAAGTTGCTTCAAATAATCATTTAAACCTATGACACATCAGAAATACATATTCTTTGAAACGTCGTCCTCTACACTTGTGTCTCCACAAGAGGCAGTTGCCATCCATTCAACAAAGTTTTATCAGAAATACATATGAGACGCAAGTCGTCTCTTTCAGAGTTCAAGGATAAAAAAACACAGCATAAGTTATAGCATCATTCAGAAGAGTTAAAAATTACTACTGTCTTATGTTTTTACTCAACATTGAAATGTGACTCTGTTGTCAATAATTTTCCATCCACGTGTGGTTTTTACCCAGGTGTTATTTACTGTAACTACTTATGTATTTATCTGATATTGTGATACAAGAACTTAAATCAACGACTTGTCAAGCTGAAATTAAAATTTCTTTTTCACGAGGCCCGGCATGGCCAAGCGTGTAAAGGCGTGCGACTTGTAATCTGAGGGTCGCGGGTTCGCATCCCCTTCGCGCCAAACATGCTTTACTGTCATTTGCTATCCTCCGTAAATTTTTCGTATTTTATAAGCAGCCTCGAATGTCTGTAATCCCACGTCTTACTGTTTGTTGTTTATATTACAATTCGTAGGTTTCTTTCATTAACGACTGGGGCCTGGCATGGCCAAGTGGGTTAAGGCGCTCGACTCGTAATCTGAGGGCTGCGGGTTTGAATCCCCTCGCACCAAACATGCTCGCCCTCTTAGCCGTGGGAGCGTTATAATATGACGGTCAATTCCACTATTCGTTGGTAAAAGAGTAGCCCAAGAGTTAGCGGTGGGTGGTGATGACTAGCTGCCTTCCCTCTAATCTTACACTGCTAAATTAGGGATGGCTGGCACAGATAGCCCTCGAGTAGCTTTGTGAGAAATTCAAAAAACAAACAAACAATCTTTTTTTTCGAATCAATAGCTGATTGTCTGTAGAGGTATGCCACCAGATGTCGCCGTTATCATCACTGTCAAATATCTCTTGTGGCTGAGCTGAGTTTTCGAGAGTGAAATCGGAGAAACGCGCTCGAATGCTGAACGTGTGTAGATCACTTTATCCTCAGAAACACGATTCTAATAACATGCGAGTGTGACAAGAACGACTAAGAAACTGAAACAATGTTCTTAAATGTAATACGGCTTTCCTTCGAAGGAATTAATCACTCGTGACAACTATATCGTAATGTAATATTGAAGGTTAAAGATGAGCGACTTGTAAGCGTTCGTTCAACTAAAAGATGTGTGGAAGTTATTTTTGGTTTGTTTAAAATAGAAAGTTAACTACACATAACTCGATTTTTTGTAACAACTTTAGTAAAAGAACATAATATAATAATAAGTAAATATAAAAGAAAATCAAAAACCTATGGTAATTAGAATGCTTTGACTCAAGCACTTAGCTGTATTCTATCCTACGATCGATGTATGTAGGTGTAATCCCAGTGACATCGCGAGAAGTTTGGTAGTGCGTCATGGCAAGGTGGTTAGAGGGCGCTCGACTTGTTATCTGAGGGTAGCGAGTTCGAATCCCCGTTACACCAAACATGCTCGTCCTTTCAACCGCAGCGGCGTTATAATGGTACACTCAGTTCCACTATTCGTTGGTAAAAGAGTAATCCTCATGTAGTTTTGCGTGAAAATTCAAAACAAACGCATTAAGTTTGATCCATTTAAATCCATACACTAAGCAAGCAAAATAACATACTTTTTAAAATAGCCATTATTAATAAATAATAATATAAAATACTGTAGCCGATAATATTAATGAAACTACCGTTAAAGAAAAACGACGATCTTTCTAGAACATTAGAAAAAGTATTAGGAATTTTTGTTTTGTTTTTTCGAAGCAACGTACAAACATGTAACAGGCTTACGATTTATAAAATCTAAAATTCATAATTTAAAAAATGGAACAAGGAGTGAGGTTACAAGCCAACATTGTAGAGACCTGAGAAAACTAAGATGGCGAAAAATATTGAAATATGTTACTGTTAGGCTTCGCTGATAGAAATCTAATTAGAAAACATCGCTGAAGACGCCTTCACATTTGTGATTAGAAAAATGAATTATCGACGGAACTTGAAATCTATCTTACATGTTTTCTCGTGTATGAAAATGACCCAAACGGAACAATGGCGTGTAATTATGATTCAAGCAAGACTTAATGACCTGCAAATGCTGAACAAAGAAAGCATCGTGGAAACAATGGTCATCTGTGAAGCCTTATCAGCTGTGGAAATACAGAAAAAATTGAACAAGTTATCTTATTCTCAAACCAGGCGATAACGACTTGCCTGCCCTTCCACTTCCTTTTTACTTTTCCCTAAGAATTATAAATTTCCCTTTGGGTACTAAACATTGAAACTCTCAGTAGGGGGCGTGCGAAAGATACCAGTGCATGGAATACTGACGATATGCTAATATTGGTATTTTTGTTGTTTCGTAAAATATACAAACACTATAACTGGCGAATTTATTCGGTTTTTAAATCCATTGTTACATGGTTTGTTACTCATGTAAAAATTATATATTTAATAGACAGAAACTGTCAGAGATGTTATCTCAAACACACAGATTCGGACCACCCTTTTCCTAAGTGTGGTCATGTTTGGTTTCTAAAAAGTGATTTTTGCCAAATTGTAAAAACAAAAAACTTCACATTGAAGTAGACTAAAAACTTATCGCAACCAACTCACCGATAATAAAGTAATAAATATAACAATTACAATGAATAGTTCTTAACGTTTGTTGTAAAGTACGCAATAATAAAATGGGCTATCTGTACTCTGCTCTTAAAGGGTAATGAAACCCGATTGCTTTGGCATTATTAGCCCAGAAACTAACCACCTGATGAAGGAGGAAGGTTGCTTATAATATCTTGAAAGAATGTGCGAAATGCAATGATTGTTTATTTTTTTTTAATTTCGCGCAAACCTACAGGAGCATTATCTGCATTAGCCGTCCCTAATTTAGCAGTATAAATAAAAGTGAAGAGAAGGCAGCTAGTCATCATCACCCACTACTAACTATTTGCCTTTTCTTTTATTATAGAATAGAAGGATTGACTAAACATTATTACGCCCACCCCACCCCTGGCTAAAATGGCAACCATGTTTGGTGTGACGAAGATTTGAACCCGCAACCCTCAGATTATGAGTCGAGCGCCCTAACCACCTAGTCACGCCAGGCGTAAAAGTAAATAAAAAGTTCTGATTAAATGTGTTAAAAATACTTAATTTTAATGTATTGTGGTTTACTAATAGGGTTAACGTAACAGTATATCTGAATGCTTATGGAGATCAGACAACCCATTGTGTGGATTTTCGCTTAACAACAAATTATAATACAGTATACAGTATAACATGTAGGCCTAACAGCTGCCTGCTCTAAAAATAAAATGTTGTGTTTTAGATAACACATATTCAATTTAACACTCTTACATGTTCATTCTATTCGTACCCGAACCTCATTAATGACAGATAAGAGTCGAGTGATATAACATCTGGAAATACAAAGACATTGTTAAAATCCGCGAAGCCCCCCAGTGGCTCAGCGGTATGTCTGCGGACTTACACGCTAAAATCCGACTTTCGATACCCGTGGTAGGCAGAGCACAGATAACCCATTGTGTAGCTTTGTGCTTAATTCAAAACAACAAAAAATCCGTGAAACCGCAACATAATTGTGTTTAGATTAAATAATGTGTTATTGGAGATTTACACTCTTTCCGTTACATGGAATTTATTTTTTATGTTTTAAAGCACATTTAAGTGAAAGCAATTCTGCATAATTTGCAAGAATATTCAAACAGATTGGAATACTTATTTCAGGTCAGTGACCTCTTTGTATTGATTTTTTTTTTGCGATAAGTTCTTCAATTTCCTTCCAGAGAGTGAGACGGGACGGAGGGTGAGAGGAATTTGTTGATTTTTCCACCCTCTATAGTCACATCATCGTTCTAAATATGCTCAGGTTTCATGGTTTTCTTGGCATGGCCAATTGACCAACCATCTGGGTCAGAAACCGTGTAGACAGGAAGTTCCGACTAGGCGTAACCATTTATTTTTGGGAAATAGCATGCTACTATCGATATGACAACAATTAATACAACACAGTGACATCAAGATCACACACACACAACAACCACAACAAAAAAATTCAAAGAATTACTCCCTATGATTTTCAAGAACTGGCCGTTTGATTGTCCGATGCTGAACGAATTGTTGAATGTTAACAGAACGGCTGTTTCCCAAGTTTAAAGTTATCGATTTGTTAGCGCTAGTTCTGATGAGATTGTGTGTGTGTGTGTGTAAGTGTTGCGATACAGTGCTTTTGTGTGTATATGTGTGAAAGTTATAAAAAACATCTAAAATTTTCATATTTTGAAATCAATTTTGATATAAATTAAAAAATACTACATTCAAGATGGTCAGGTGGTTAGGTCGGTATACTAACAGGTTTCAATCCCTCTCCCACCAAACACGCTCGTCCTTTCAGCTGTGGAGGTGTTATAACGTTACGATCACTCCAACAATTCGTTAGTAAAAGAGTAGTCCAATATCTGGCGGCGAGTGGTGATTACTAGCTGCCTTCCCTATAGTCTTACACTGCTAAATTAGGGATGGTTAGAGCAAATGGCCCTTGTGGTAAATTCATAACAAACAAGTTTTCGAAAGGGTTGATTGTATTCAGAGACATTAGTTGCCTTTATTAAAGCGGAAACGGCTAATACAAAGTTGAGCCAGTTACAATAACGTCACACAATCCGCAGAGAACAAAGCTGATGATCTGGATTAAATAATTCGGAAAACCAGCGTAGGTAACTGAGATAGTGGCGGTTCTCTTCGGTTTTTAAGTTCCGTCAATCCAGATATTTAACTTTCAAAATATTCGGCGCAAAAATTACAGATCTCGTGAATATACAGGGGAGGTCGATAATCAGAATATATCAATTCAAATAAGTCACTTATATAGAGCGTGAATTTCCATTACTTACCCACGTATATGTTGTCATCCTATAACGTGAATTTCCATTACTAACCCACGTATATGTTGTCATCCTATAACTCATTCCCAGTCACTTAACGCGGGAAAAGTTTATTTACACCCAGATCTACCACCTGTATGTTCTATTTGCACTTTGTACACTTTGTTTGAGAATCGAAAACACCTTTCATTCTGAAATACTTTGACCTTTTACCATACTTGAAAAATCATGTAAGCATCCATTATATTCATTTCCAACCTTTTCAGACGAAATGAAGCAGACTACGTCCCTAATAATAATAAGCTGTTTCCTTGACTTCGTGAACCACGTGCTTAAATAACAATAACCAGTTGAACACTCAACCTGAGTATCTTGTGTTTTAAAATATTCTGAGAAACGTCCGGGTCAAAAAGTAACTTTTTCCCCCCTTCTCCTTAATGGATACTTGTGCTCTAAAAGTATGGATTCACAAAATATTTTAACGACCGTGGGGGTTACCTGTTCCTGTGTGTGTGGGTGTCTGAAGACAATAAATTAGTCATTTTGCACATATCTTATATGCTATGCTTTTAGCAAACTTATTAACCCTAAACATTTCATTCTATTGGCCATTAGTAACCATACTTAGAAGGAAATTAACATAGAAAATAATAATACGATGCTCTTAGTTCACACATTGTTTGATTTGTTTGTCTGGGAAATTTGTGCAAAGCTAGTATAGGCCTATCTGCACAAGTTGTTCCTAATTTTTGGACTTCAAGGTAAGCTAGCCAGTTAAGAGCACTTAATGCAATAGTGGGGTCTCGTTGTCACTTGCATAATGTACCCCCAACTCGAAATAAAAGAACGTGCTTTGTATTGTATTTTATTATTACTGTTATTACTTTATTTTTTATCGATAATACAAACTTGGACTGAAATTCACTTCACAGTACACTAAACTACGTCTAGAACTGAACCCCAAAGTGATAACATTTAAAGTAGATAGTTTAGAAGAAACAACCGCCAATATTTAACCTTTTATTAACTTTCTGAACTGACTGAGAAGTAATTACTGTATAAGACGTTAGGCCTTATTCAGTACCTAATTAGATACGAGTATAATCGCATAAAAAACAAATTCGTAAAAAGTATGTGCGGTTAGGGTTAATGGTATTTAGTCCTGAGAGACAGATAAGGCTAATTTGAATTTTTGTTAGGAAATTAAAATTTGCATCTGTAATATCTGTGATGGTTCGTTAACGAGTTTTGGGATCTTTAAGTTTTCACAATTTTCAGTAAAACTGAAAAACCGATAAAAATACATATTCACCACGCTTAACATTTAATTCGTCGATAGTTTAGGTAGTTCTTCCATGCTGGTTTATCATGGTTAGAGTAACCCTAATGAGGACTTTTTGACTCTACACTGACATAAGCTGTTGTTTCATATTTTTCATTTGCGCTAATCCTGATATAAAAAAAATAAAAATAAAATAAAATAATTTCCCGGTGCTTAAGTAAAGTAACTTGTTTGTTTTACTGATTTTGTTTGGGTAAAACATGTGTAAGCTAATAAATTTGCTTCAACCGGCTTTTAAATAATGGTTGTTAGATAACAAGCTCGTGTGATATTTTAGCAACAGCTACGAAAGAAAACAAACTTCGATAACAATAGACTTATTATTTATGTTAATCTAAGCTTAAAGGAAACAATGTTGTAATTATATTTGTTTTGTCGTCTGTTCATGTGACCAGAGCCCAAATAGCTCTCGAGTAGCTTTGCGCGAAATTCAAAAACAAACAATCATGTGACCAGTAACTTGGACTCTCCACATTCTTGGAGGTAACATCAAAATTACCAGAAGTACAGAATGGATTCAGAAAATTTAGACAAACGACAGATCATTTAATAAGATTAACCGAAACCATTATAGATAGTTTCAACAAAAAAGAATGTACAGTCGCTTGTTTCCTCGATATCGAGAAAGCATTCGACACCGTTTGGCACGATGGTCTAAGGTTCCGAATGAATGAAATGGAACTACCGCGAGGAATTATTCGCTGGTTATCTAACTTTCTGGAAAACAGAAAATGTAGAGTAAACGTAGAAGGAACTTTTTCCGAATACTTTACTCCACTAGCTGGTGTCCCGCAGGGAGGGGTGGTTAGCCCTATACTCTTCATCATGTATGTTAACAATATGCCATTGAAGGATCCAAATCATGGATTCTCATCACAGTTCGCAGATGATGTGGCAATCTGGAAAAGTGCTGCAACACCCACGATAGCAGCTACAAACATACAACCACAATTAAATAGAATTAGTGAATACTGTGAAAAATATAGAATTAAAATAAACACAGCAAAAACTCAGCTCGTACTCTTTACGAAATCGCCAAAACACAGAAAACAACAGATAGAAATATATATGAATGGCACGCTGCTCCAGATTGCCCAATCAGCAAAATTTTTAGGTCTGACTTATGATTCAAAATTAACTTGGATCAATCATGTCAACGAAATTAAAAATAAAATTTGGCGAAGAACCAACTATGTTAGGAGTCTAACTGGTAAACACAGTGGAGCATCCACAGATAATATTTTGAAAATATACAAAACATATATTAGACCAGTAATAGACTATGCAGCTCCAGCATGGGTAACTGTAAGTAATGTAACAATCAAAACCAAACTACAAAAAATACAAAATGCACTTCTCACAACAGCATACAGAGTTCCGAGAGCAACATCATCTAAATTCATCCATAATTACTCGAACATACCAATAATAGCAGATAGACTCCTAAATATTACAATTAGGTATTTTAACAAAAATTGGAAGAAAAATGATTTGTTATGCGAACTAGATAGGTACCTTATACATGATGAAGATATTCCTAAATACCTCTCCCCAATTAACATATATATTAAATATAAAGAAAAAATAAATAAATAAATTAAATTAAAATATGTATGTATATAAATTTTAAATCTTTTATTTATAGTTTACATACTAATGTATTTTAAAATAATAATAAGATTAAAAAAAAAAATGCCACCAGCAAGCTTGACTACTGTGAATAAGAGACTATAAATGGACATTGCCCTGAAAAGGACCTAACATAACATCACGAGTTAGGGAAAATATGTTAAGGAAGGAGGAAGAGGTCAAAGTGAACCTGACCCTCCAGGGCAAATACCCAAACACCATCGAATTAAAAAAAAAAAAATTTGCGGTTAGGGTTAATGGTATTTAGTCCTGAGAGACAGATAAGGCTAATTTGAATTTTTGTTAGGAAATTAAAATTTGCATCTGTAATATCTGTGATGGTTCGTTAACGAGTTTTGGGATCTTTAAGTTTTCACAATTTTCAGTAAAACTGAAAAACCGATAAAAATACATATTCACCACGCTTAACATTTAATTCGTCGATAGTTTAGGTAGTTCTTCCATGCTGGTTTATCATGGTTAGAGTAACCCTAATGAGGACTTTTTGACTCTACACTGACATAAGCTGTTGTTTCATATTTTTCATTTGCGCTAATCCTGATATAAAAAATAAAAATAAAATAAAATAATTTCCCGGTGCTTAAGTAAAGTAACTTGTTTGTTTTACTGATTTTGTTTGGGTAAAACATGTGTAAGCTAATAAATTTGCTTCAACCGGCTTTTAAATAATGGTTGTTAGATAACAAGCTCGTGTGATATTTTAGCAACAGCTACGAAAGAAAACAAACTTCGATAACAATAGACTTATTATTTATGTTAATCTAAGCTTAAAGGAAACAATGTTGTAATTATATTTGTTTTGTCGTCTGTTCATGTGACCAGAGCGCAAATAGCTCTCGAGTAGCTTTGCGCGAAATTCAAAAACAAACAATCATGTGACCAGTAACTTGGTGAGCTCGTGAGCTCGGCCAGTCGGTATAACGATCAAACATACAAGGTAGACCTCTTTTTTTTTTATGCCTCCTAAGAATGGAGACTATGTCAAAGACTGAGGCTTTGGTTGTCATAACCACGTCAGAACGCAGTATTGAGGGAAGAATCTTTCTTCCGTATCTCTGTACAAACGTGAAACTCTTTTACACTTGGCCAACGAATGCGAAAACTGGAGGTAATATTGTAGAAAACAATACCCCAAACTGACAATCATAGAAGAACAGGAAGTCAGACGCACACACAGAGAGAGAAAAAATAAAAAGAGAAGAGGGGGAAATCGGCCAACAGTGCAAGCGACGAGATCCAGGTGGCGCCAAGAGTAAATAACTTTGTTGTTCTCATGCTTAGTTAAGTCGAAGGTAGACTTGAGAAAATTAACTGTTTAGCGGAAAAGGGTACCAGCAAGAAAGGGTTAACTGTGGAAGTTTTCGTACATCCAGAGAAGACAAACGCTACTTCCATGGAGGAAATGTCTTCCCCCTCGAAATACAGTCGTATAAATTTTACTAGCCGTAGGCGATTTGCTATATTCCGCAAAAGAGCCCCTCCCCTTTAGGAAATGAAAGTAAATTTGAACGTTCGGATGTTCATAAATATTGTTATTTTTTCAACACAGTCACCGAGGTAGGGTAAAATTAAGAAGTGCGTCGGAAAACACCCAAAAAGGAAGCGGAAGTTATTTTCGAACTTACTAACGAATAACTAAGGCGATTCACTTTCGGAAACTGACATGCCTTTCGTTATTGGTTGTAGCTTGTAAAAATTAACAAGAAAAATAAACTGTAATAAATTCTAAGAAAGTTACGAATTGTGGTTATATTTTCAGATCACTTCTGTCACGACTCTTTTACGCCTGCATGTTTGTCTTTTTATATTTTGTTTGTTTGGAATTAAGCCCAAAGCAACTCCGTGGGCTATCTGTGCTCTGCCCAACGCAGGTATCGAAACCCGATTTCTAGGATTATAGGTCCGCAGGCATGTCACTGGGAGGCTTTTTTTATAATTTAATATAATTGCCTCCCAGTGGCACAGCTGCATGCATGTGGACTTACAACGCTAAACTTTTGGTGGGCATAGTACATATATATAGCCCATTGTGCAGCTTTGTGTTTAACTACAGGGTGGTCGCTAGAAAAGCGGAAAATTTGAGGGTCAGGTGAGATCATGAATAAAATGCGTGCTTACTCATTTCTATTTTGATTTCTTTACATCATGAATAAAATGCATGATTTTAATAATTTTGAGTATCTGAGTGGAAGTTTACGTACATCATACAATATAACATATGCCTTTAAAAAACTTTGTAAAAGTTATTCTTTGTAAAAATAAATAGCTGTTTGACAAATTTTCCGCTTTTCTAGCGACCACCCTGTATAATCAAACAACTAAATATATCTTTAAAATCAAGGCTAGTGAATGACGTAATTCCATATCTACGTCACAAATATGAGATAATATGTGTTTAATGTAATTACCTGTTATTAGAAATATGGTTTTTTATTTGTATTTATCTACTATACCTATTTTAGCTTCCACTTCCTCCAGGAGAGTTTGTTTGTTTTTGGAATTTCGCACAAAGCTACTCGAGGGCTATCTGTGCTAGCCGTCCCTAATTTAGCAGCGTAAGACTAGAGGGAAGGCAGCTAGTCATCACCATCCACCGCCAACTCTTGGGCTACTCTTTTACAAACGAATAGTGGGATTGACCGTGACATTATACACCCCCACGGCTGGGAGGGCGAGCATGTTTAGCGCGACTCGGGCGCGAACCCGCGACCCTCGGATTACGAGTGCACGCCTTAACGCGCTCGGCCATGCCAGGCCTCCCTCCAGGAGAGACAGAAAAGTTAGATAAATCCTTCTATCCTTGTTTTGGACATTCGAGTAAAGCTACACAAAGCGCATTGTCCCTCAGTGGCACAGCGACATGTTCCATATTTTAAACAGATAACCTAGGGTCTCTAACATGTTCCATATTTTAAACAGATAACCGAGGGTTAAACTAATTTAATCAAATGAGGAGATTTGACCGTCACTTTCATGACGCAACTTTGGTTTCAAAGTTTAAAAACGCGGTTTTGCGACGAAGGGACATGAACCTGGAACTATCTGACTTATAACCCAGCCTAGGAGCCGCTAAGCCACGTGTACATCCCAATACAGATAGTTGATACAAACCGATAAAGTTTTAAAACATATTCAGACCGTAACGGCGCCAATTCGCGATTCGTTGAGGTGGTCGTTAAGGTGCTCGATTTACAACTCGCCAGTCACGAGTTCGAATCCTGTTAAAGAACACGTAATTTCATTCGTTAAGGCGTTGTAACGTGATGGTGAATTCCACTTTCCTCTAATGAAAGTAGCCAAAAAGTTGGCGGTGGATGTTGTTGAATAGTCAGCTTCTTCACTATAGTCTTACACTGTTAAATCAGGGACGGTTAGCGCAGATAGCCTCGTGCAGCTTTGCGCGACATTTTGAATTAATAATTTAATTTAATAATATTTATTATTATAATTATTAATTAATAAATAAAACAAATTAATAGTTTTAATTATTAATTCCACATTTTTCTTCGCCACATATTTCATGTGGTAGGAACTGCTACGCTCTTCTGAAATTCGCAATTAAAAAATATTATTGACGACTACCACCGCCATCTAGTTTTCATTTGTTTTTATCTCAATCAAATAATAAAAATAAATAGACAACAGCGACAGTTTTCTCTTATGCTCTCTTTAACTCTACCTATAATATCAAAGAATGTAAGTTCTTCACCTTCAACCATACATTTAAAACGTAACTACATAAAACAAACGATATCTAAGAATTTGCTTCCCTCTTTTTACGTGCAGGTGTTACCTCTTTCCACCACGAATTTCAAGTGACTCGTATTGCATGGTATTCGTTCAACATCGATATCATACCCGCACAAACTGCCACGAAATAAAAAGTAAAGCACAACGCTAGAGGCTACATAAACAATAACGACAAAATACAGACGAACTAAGCAGTACACGCCCACTTCGTATTTTTGCTTATTTCGTAGAAACCTCCTATAGATGGGTAGAACATTTCTGATAAACGGACGATTACCTATCTGATACGCCTCTCACGCGGTGCTACACCATTCGACAAACTGGCTCTCCAACAGAGAATTGTTATCCGGACTTTTAGGGATTGCATCATACAGAGAAGCAAATTTCTTCCGTTATCTTCCTCTTATTTGAAATATTAACAAAATTGATTTGATTTGAATTTCGCGCCAAACTACTCGAGGGATATTGGCGCTAAACGTTCCTAATTTAGAAGTGATAAACTAGAGCCAAGACGGCAGTGAACACCACCCATCGTAGCCAATGATTAGTGTGATTGATCGTTACATTATAACGCTCACACGGCTGAAAGATCGACCATATTCGATGGGTAGATTCGAACCCGCGACCTTCTGATTGCGATTTGAAAAATATTAAGGACATAAAAAAATTGGAAGATATTGCAACCTAATTTTATTTTCTAATTGTGATGAGTGGGGGAGGGGGTATTATACTTACCCAAACTTATGGGAAAATATAAATGTTATTGGATTTTAATGAAAAAAAGAAAACGTTGTGTGGAGATCTGGGTAGAACGTAATTCTATTAACTCGAGTCTCTTTAAACAAACACAAATAGACGCCGCCTATACACGTATGTCCATAGAAAGGAAGATAATTTTAAATACACAGTTAATAAGCTTAGATAAGGGACCAACTTGTGCTTGTCATTATGAATATATTAAAAATAAAAGCTCTATAAGATGCGTGGAATCCTTATCGTATGAATAATTGATTTGTATAGTCAGTAATATAAAAGCGAGGCCCTTGTTACCTCCAGTCTACATAATACCACAATTTTAATGTATAAAATAGATGGTGGAGGGGGCAAGCGTGGACTGAAGCCACTGGGGAGTTCCTTGTTTTTCCAGTTTCAGCATTTTCTGTTTTGTGACAGAACAACGACGCCTCCTATATCTGAATCCTTTCAGAAAACTGGCAGTTTACTCAGTTAAAAGTAATAGCTTCATACAACAACAACATGAATTATATTACTTTTTCATGTCATAATTACAGCATTACAGAAATGAAAAATGTTAAACGTTCGTAGTTTCGACGTTAACTTCTACACTCGGATTACGCGTCGACCAATCAACACGGAGTAATTGATATATATATATATATATTTTTTTTTACCTTCTATTTGAATACAACCGCACGTGAAGAAATTCGAGTACTCAGTTGAAGGTTAGTGGGTTCCGAAGTGAAATGATAATCACAACTTAGCTGTACAAAAGTGTGTGTCCAAAATGAAATGTCAAAGTGTTGTGTATCCAAACTGAAGTGTTAAAATATTGTGTGTATCCAAACTGAAGTGTTTAAATTTTGTGTGTATCCAAACTCAAATGTCAATTTTCCATGTTGTATTTTAAAGACAGTCGATAATTGTTTAACCAGAAGTCTAGAATACTCTCAGTTATGTTTATGAAATCGTTTTCAAAATATATTTTTTCTTATTTAAGGCCGATAAATAATTGGCTCCCATTTTCTCACAATCGCGAATCTGTTACTTAATAAATAACTTCAGTGAATTTGTTTTCTGAATCACAAAACCCACTTACATCACCACGACCAACCTGCCAAGGCGAACTTACTCAGATGCCAAAACGAAGAGTCGCGCATTAACTGCATGCTTTTACACAGTGTTGCTAAATCGCATCTGTGGTAAATGTAAGCGGATTTAGTTGTAATGTTTTTCTTTTTGGAAAGATTCAGTCGGCGAATCTCACAACTCGAGTCTTCTCTCGCTAGGACTAATGCAACAAGAAACGCTGAAACGAGAAGACAAAATTGAAGGCGTTGGGAAAAAGCGATTTTTCATTAATAAATGTTGACGTTTTTCTTTCTTTATTATAGAATTGATGAAATTTGTTAAATGTATTACATCTTGTTAGTTGAACCACCGTGTCAGAACGTGCATCGTGCAGAAGCGTGTGCTAGTTTGTCGGTACCACTGTTCTAAAGGAGATGAGCGCCTCAGTGGCACAGCGGAATGCCTACAAACTCTCATTGCTAAAAACAGGGTTTTGATACCCGTGGTGGGAAGAGCACACATAGCTCATTGTGTGTAGTTTTGCGCTTAATTCTGAACAATTAGTTAACCGAATTATAATAGATAAAGAAAGGCACGAGCATTTGGCATGTTAGTTTTGTGAGGTTAGTTTTAACTTACTGCATTGAAAGATAACACTTGGAAGCTCGTACGACCGAAACTAGAGTTAACGTGGTTTCCGTTTAACTGCTGCACCAACATAACGTTTTTCATTTACTTGGTAAACCCATATCCTCATAAAAAACACTTTGAAGTTCGTAGGGTCAGAAGTTATTTGATACTGCCAGAGAGTAGCAAATAAAAGCTCTGTGTCGTACGTAACTTGTGAAGATAATATTATTCTAGTTTGGTGAACAAATGAACAGTGGAGCCAGGACAATGAATTGTAACATCATTCGTGAACGTTTCGGAATCACATTTATTGAAATCTATAACAACAATGAATTGGACAACCCTTAATGTAACCATCAGTATAAAAATACAATGAATATTGGTGGAAAATGATAAGATAGTCAGTTATTTTTTAAAAAATGTTATTGTATCTACACTGTTCTTTAAGAATATTTCAGCTTTCAAATGACCCGAGATTTTCAGTTTTTACTTTACGCGTTCAGTTCCTTTTGTTACAGTCTTAACAAAATCTATCCTCAAAATATGCATCACAATCGACACTTAACCCTAAAGTTATCGATGGTTTATCAGGTTTATCAACATTATTCTAGAGATTTTATTCACCAAATACACAACTATGTTCATTAATAACGTGACTCACAGATCAAAAAATAAATAAAAATACCATCTCAGCCGCAGGGGTGTTATAATGCCACGGTCAATCCTACTATTCGTTGGCAAAAGAGTAGCCCAATAATTGGTGGTGTGGTGGTGGGTGGCGAGGACTAGTTGCCTTCCCTTTATTACACTGCTAAATTAGAAACGTCTAATGTAGATAGCCCTCGAGTAGATTAGCGCGAAATTAAAAAAACAAACGAACAAATTCTTTATTTAATTCCTGTTAGGGTTTCCTGCGTGTGTTTTACATAGAAAAGGAGTAATTTTGCTTTGTTTCTGACAGTTTACAGCGAGTTTAGTAAGAAATAAAAATCATAAAATTACTCAAAGCGGTACAACTGAGTATACCCCACACTAATATAGTGAAAAACATGTATAGAAAACTGCAATTTGAAGGTCACAAACTGTATTGACTCGATCTGTTGTTATTTTTTCAATGGTTTCTCACTTTATTGGAAGACTATTTATGAACTGATACTAGTAGCACAACTGTAAGTGTGTGAGCTTACAACACGAAAGATTAGGTTGCAATACTCGTTGGTGTCGGTAACCCGACAAACAAAATAGGTAGGTAGGTGTATCCCCCACACAACGTCACATATTCTCGAGATGCGTTAAAGTCTGCCGAGATTTAGTTTTATATAATATATTGTTATAACTAAAACGATTTAAATGGATTCCAGTCGTTTTTGAGTAAGATATGCGCCAGATAATATAATTCAAAGTTTACCTAAGAACGTTTATAAGTTTATACCCTCTGTCTCTCTAAAGAGACATTTTTCTGCGAATATTTTGTAATATGAACAAATTTCAAAGATAATAAGCGTATTATCTAATAGTTTGAGATCCAGACTGTGTATAAGATGATTCAATGTTTCAGCCGCGATTTACTACTTCGTTCTCTGAGCATTTTCAGCTGTAGGGTAAATTTCTCTTATTGTTATGAGACATCACATAAGTGATAGTCAACAATTCTAAATAAAAAAATGCTTAATTTCTACAGTGTTTGACAACTGAATTCATGTTTCACATAGCGTTTCGTCAAAGTAGAAAATAACAAACATCACACTTTAGTAATATAGAAACTACAGTTTTATAACGACAAACATCACACTTTAGTAATATAGAAACTACAGTTTTATAACGACAAACATCACACTTCAGTAATATAGAAACTACAGTTTTATAACTACAAACATCACACTTCAGTAATAAAGAAACTACAGTTTTATAACTACAAACATCACACTTCAGTAATAAAGAAACTACAGTTTTATAACTACAAACATCACACTTCAGTAATAAAGAAACTACAGTTTTATAACTACAAACATCACACTTCAGTAATAAAGAAACTACAGTTTTATAACGACAAACATCACACTTTAGTAATATAGAAACTACAGTTTTATAACGACAAACATCACACTTCAGTAATAAAGAAACTACAGTTTTATAACTACAAACATCACACTTCAGTAATAAAGAAACTACAGTTTTATAACTACAAACATCACACTTCAGTAATAAAGAAACTACAGTTTTATAACTACAAACATCACACTTCAGTAATAAAGAAACTACAGTTTTATAACTACAAACAACACACTTCAGTAATATAGAAACTATAGTTTTATAACGACAAACATCACAGTTCAGTAATGTAGAAACTACAGTTTTATAACGACAAACAACACACTTCAGTAATATAGAAACTACAGTTTTATAACGACAAACATCACAGTTCAGTAATGTAGAAACTACAGTTTTATAACTACAAACAACACACTTCAGTAATATAGAAACTACAGTTTTATAACGACAAACATCACAGTTCAGTAATGTAGAAACTACAGTTTTATAACGACAAACAACACACCACAATGTAAACGTTACAGTGCGAATGTTACTTTCCTTATTCTTATTAATATAACTTGGTATAAACCAGTCTTGTTGAAAGAAGCTAAAAGGTATGGTTTTAATTCTTGCTTGAACTTTAACTGTGGTGAATAAGGAGACCCTTGTTAACAAATAGGGAAACAGTTGTGTTCTAACTGTGGTGAATAAGGAGACCCTTGTTAACAAATAGGGAAACAGTTGTGTTCTAACTGTGGTGAATAAGGAAGCCCTTGTTAACAAATAGGGAAACACAGTTATACATTAAATCATTGTCATAGTTTTTAATCTAACTTGCCAATAATATCAACAGAATTGTTATCGTCTTCGATCCAAGACTGGTCGATGAGTTTACAAGTGAAATCTTCAGCCCGAACAGCACATTATTCAAACATGGCCTAAAGGACAGAGACCTCTAGTATTCAGATATAGTCGATGAACTACTGAACAAAAGGAAGGCAGTTAGTCAGTAGTACCCGCCGCCACAATGGCTTTGTACTGTTCTTTCAACCGAAAGACAGGATTGGCTGTCCGTTTTACAACGTGCTTACAGCTAAAAGTGGCGAGCGCGTTCAGTGTCGTTAGATCTCGAACCTCGAACTCTTCGATTTGACGAATACTGTTCCAAACGTGTTTCAATATCCGTCATCCTGGAGATAATTTGTCGTTGTTTTTCTCTTAATAATTCAGAAGTAATATTAGCTCCTGATCAAAACAAATTACCTATACGGATCAGAAATTTTAAAAACCATACACCAACAACGAATATATATGTATCTTAACTATATCTTACGTCACTGAGACAGCGCTTTGCAGATTGATGCCAGTTCTAAATCCATAAACTAAGCTGACAATACAAAATAATAACAACTAATAATAATAATAGACGTCGGTGGCCGTAAAAATGTGTTTTACAATTAATAGCCAACAATGTTTTCTTATCTATTTTGATTGTTTGTTTGTTCTTGTTGTTACTCGTGATTTTTGTGTGTGACTAAACTTAGTTAAAAAGTGATAAAAAGTCTTTCTTCCTTTGAGAAAGTATAGTGGTTTATTTTTTATTTTTTTACGGAACGTTGACGAGTAGTTGTTTATTTCGCATCCGCTATTTTTTTCTATTTCTGACCTCTAGACAATTAAGCGCAGAATTTACAGAATGCGTTCCGGTTGCTAACCAAAAGGACAGTAAACAACGTGCTTCACTAACCAAGATAACTAAATATATTCAAGTGAATGTGGATACATTACTGATACAACTATGGCTGATCGTAACGTCTCGGAGTCTTCGCGCCGCCCTTTTCCCACAACACACCGCGGTTTTTACTTGCGAAGGCAGCATATTTTGCTATGTATTTAGGGCTGTGTGAATGCACGTGCAGCTGCAGTACTTTCTATCTGTGGAATGTAGACTTATAAGTTTATAATTCCAAGTAAAGCGGATTTAGAAAGTAATCTCTATTACTTCGGAGATACTGCTCGAAGTGCGGCCGGCGTTGTCTGCTCTAATACATAATTTACTACACTGGGAAAGGAAGAGGTGGCTCTTCCTGCAGAATCACATGTATTTCTGGCCACATTTCTCCATTAAATATGGGAATAGTAGTATTGGATAGATGCGCCAAGACAGGAGGGTTAGCAGTTTGGTCGCATCTGGGAAATGAGCCGGGCATCAGAATATATGTATATATACACACAGCTTGAATACCGCTAACATTGACGATGGTTTACCGTCAGAAGACGGGCTCCCAGTGCTGTGAAATATGGCCCAGAATGAAAATCGGTCTCGGAGGTACGACCAGGGCAGCGACAAAGAGCTCTCTTGAGATTTCAGGGTGTTAGGCGACTCATTCTCAACGTGTATATATGTATATATATATATATATATAAATTCTATCTGTGAATTCGGTCAGGTGTTTTTATAAGCTCCTTGTGATCGCATCCCACGTGGGAGGCCGCCATATTGGATCATGAGGGTCAGGGGAAGATTTTATGAGAACATAAAATACAGCTTAAAAGAGCACGTGGTGAGAAGCTAGGATTCCATGTGTTTCATGGAAGGGCCCACAGGAGCAGGAACAAATAACCTACTTCAACCCTACGAACTTTTCGTGAAGTTTTAACCGAGGTTTGTAGTCTAAGACTCATATAAATAAGCAACGTACATAGCCTGCACGTGTGGCTAAAAAATATATATCTTAATATAATTCGGTAGCTCAGGCCTGATATAAATTAATTTATCATAATTATTACAGTCCTTGTTAATTAAAAACTACCCCAGTTTAACGGGATTCTGTGATTAAGTTCTCAAACAAAGCATGGACATTATTAACTAAAAACTACTTCAGCCAGGATGTACATATGTTTAAATAAAGCATACAGACAAAATGTGCAAAAGTTAAATAAAGTATATAGCAAAGATGTATCCGTATCTAAATAAGGTATATAGCCAAGATCAAAACATATTTAAATATACTACGTTGCCAAGACAAACACGTTTAAATAAAGCATATAGCCGAAATGTACACTTTTTAAACAAAATATATTGCACAGATATACACATATTTAAATAACTGATATTGCCTGAATGTATATATGTATAAACAAAGAATATAATCACGATGTACACTTGTTTAAAAATATATATATAGCCAGCATGAACTCATATTTAAATAAGGTATATTGCCATAATGTACATATTTTTAAATAAAGTATACAGCCAGTTTCAACAGAGGTTTAAATAGAGTATATTGACAGGATATACAGAGGTTTAAAATATGTCTATAGACAGGATGTACACACATTGAAATAAAGTATATAACCAAAGTGTGCATAAGTTAAAGAGAGTATATAATATAGAAAGAAAACGTATATTTAAATAAAGAATATATCATTATGTAAACATTTTTAAACAAAGTATACACGTAGGATCTACACATATTTAAATAACGTATATACGGCCAAGGTGTACACGTGTTTAAACAAAGTATATACTCAGGACGTACACTTGTTTAAATATGATAAGTGTATAGCCAGGATGTACACATTTAAATAAACTATATACCCAGGATGTACACATGTTTAAATGAAGTATATAACCAGAATGTGCACATGTTTAAATAAACTATATACCCAGGATGTATACTTGTTAAAATAAAGTATATAGAGAAGATTACATGTTAAAATAAAGTATATAGAGAAGATTACACAAATAAAGCATTGCTCCAAGAAGTGCATAATTTAAATAAATTTTATAATCAAGATGTACACATGATTAAATAAAGTATACAGCCAAGATGTACATATGATTAAATAAAGTATACAGCCAAGATGTACATATGATTAAATAAAGTATACAGCCAAGATGTACAAGATATCTATGGCAGTAAAAAAGTTAAACACACTAAAGACATGTATTTCTAACATACACTTTCTCATCCATTAGATTAAAATTCTTGTGCCAAGATAGTTAAAATTCTAATCGTTCCAGAATGTAAACATGTTGTCTCAAAATATTGTTCATAATAATACTGTGATAAAACTATAGTTGCATCTAAAATCAGGGCCACATACAAACGCATATATTTTCACATGTTAAAAACATGTTTGCAAACATATTGCAGTAAGAGAGTTAATACATGCACATATCACAAAAGTGTTGAGATATTCTTATACGTAATAAGAGAATACACGTATACTGTAAAAACCGATTTTTGATAAATGTTTTAAAATGTGTAAGTTTATCTTTAGAAAGAAAAATTAAACAATATTTTCACATCTTCAGGGCTGTTCAAAATTGCTTATCGCGGTAATATAAATTTGATAAAAGTTACATCGCGTTTCTATTCGTCTCTTACCAGCTAAAGCACTCGACTCGTAATCCTCGCCTTTACAGCCACAGGGACGTTAAAAAGATATGGTCAATCCCACTATTCGTTGGTAAAAGAGAAGTCTAAGAGTTGACGGTGGGTGGTGATGACTAGCAGCCTTCCCTCTGGTCTTACACTGCTAAATTAGGGATGACTAGTGCAGATAGCCTTCATGTAGCCATGCATGAAATACAAACTGGCTCGGCATGGCCAAGTGTGTTAAGGCGTTCGACTCGTCATCTGAGGTTCGCGGGATAGAATCCCGGTCGCAACAAACATGCTCGCTTTTTCAGCCATGGGGCGTTATAATGTGACGATCAATCTCACTAATCGTTAGTAAAAATAGTAGCCCAAGAGTTGGCGGTGAGTGGTGATGACTAGCTACCTTTCCTTTGGTTTTACACCCTTTAATTAGGGACGGCTAGCGCAGATAGACCCCGAGTAGCTTAGCGCGAAATTCAAAACAAACAAACAGAAATTCAAGCCAAACCACTTGCGTCTATAAAATAAAAAGCATGCACAACTGTTTAGGCTAGCAAAGTTCAGTCCTTTTTAGGCTTAAGTTATTAAGCCTAACGTATTACTTACAAACACTTTGAAACAAATATAAAACTTTTTCGCTCTTGTTTCTCGGGGTTGATTATACGCATATGAGCAGTGATTGTTATATTCTCTGTTAATGATACTAGTTCGGTTCAAAGCTTTTAAGTAGTTTCTATTAAATACGTTTGGGCAGTTTTGTTATTGTTGATTTGATATTTGACCAGAACTTAAAATATTGAATTAATAAACTTGAAGTAATGTAGCTACTTAGTCAACAGCATCCACTATTAACTGTTGACCTCCTTTGATGGAAGTATGGGTTTTGATAACGCCTCTCCCTATGTGTGCGAAGCGCGATTTTGCTTTCGTTTGTTTGCTTTTTAATTTCGCGCAAAGCTACTCGAGGGCTATCTGCGCTAGCCTTCCCAAATTTAGCAGTGTAAGACTAGAGGGAAGGCTGGTAGTCATCACCACCCAACGCCAACTCTTGGGCTACTCTTTTACTAACAAATAGTCGAATTGACCGTAACATTATAACGCCCCCACGGCTGAAAGGGCGAGTATATTTGATGCGACTGGGATTCGAACCCTCTACCCCCGGATTACGAGTCGAACACTTTAACACACTTGGCCATGCCGGGCCGCGATTTTGCTGAAAGGAACCCTTTGCTTCACAGTGGGCACTCTTAGTACCAAATCACACCCGGTGATTACTAACTTGATCGTTATAGAAGTAGCCGAGAGAACGTTGGTGTCCTATTGTTATATACTGGATACGACAGAGCCCTCTGTACGTCTAACCTGATGAATTCAATTACACAATTGTTGCGGACAGCGTATTCACTTGGAATGTATGACTAAGCTAATAAGACTACCTTGACATCGTTCCAATTTTGTACTACTAATCAGAAATAAGAAAGCCAATCAAAAAACACCCTACCACCCATCAATAATATTACGGGTATGACTGTTACTCTTATAATGTATCTCCACTGCTTAAAGTGCGCGAAATATTTTGTGGCATCGCACGGAATCGCACTCATCTCTTAAATTCAGAACTCTACTATGTATCCAACTTGCGCCCTTTAACAGACGGAGTGGTTAGCATATCGCGATCATAACCAGTATCACAAAAAAGATTGAGTGGTGTGAAAGATAACTTTTGGTCAGTCAAAATTTGGTTTAAAAATTAACTTTCAAATTATACTTCATTGGATGCAGTGGCTGTTGCAGGTTTTAAAAATTCCGTCCACAACAGTAAGACATCGCTTAAGACGTCCATAGTCACTGTTATTACGACTTTTCCTTATTTCGTTCACAAACATATTTTGTGTGTGTGTTCGCTAAGACCCACAAGATTTAAAGAAGTTATATTGAAGTAGAAGCCGTCCCCGGGGCACACAATCACGACGACAGACAATTGCGTTACTTTGTACACCCTCGCTAGTGTTACGCCATCGTGACCAGGGGGTTAAACCGGTCCTAGAGCGCATTCGCCATAGATTAGGGTTGTAGCCCAGCAATGTAACTAACCATCGTCTTGGGACGAACTGTCATCTTTACTTTCTGGTTAAGTGCTTGAAGTGTATTACCTTTTTTTTATTCATTCATTTCTTATTCAAAATGTTCCTTGAATATATCACAAAAGAAACGAAAAAGAACTATTTCTTTCTACGCAATCACACAGACCACCAAAGTGTCTGTTTCAACATTCCTATGTCACCTGACATAAAATATGTGTATAGATCTCTCGTAACGCTCTTAAACAGCTAAGGTTTCTCTATTCACATTGGTATGTACGAAACATTAAAGAGGTTGGTACCCCTATGAGATTCTATACCATGTATTTCGTCTAAAAAACAGCCTTTTATCTATCATGCATTGTTGTATTGAAACTAGTGTCATGTTTATCTTTTAGTTTCATACCCTCTGTGTGTGTGTATATAATGAAAACCACTGAACAGTAAATTGGTTTATACGAAGAGTATACATGGAAGCTTTAATAATTAATTGTCTTAATAAATCGTCCAGTTTCAAATCTGAGCTTTCTATTTCTAATTAAAATAACCCCCTAGCGGCTTCAAGATTAAGTAGGAAAAGTGCCGCCATCTGCACGTCATACTGTTCTTTGCTGGACATGTTCAAGAAAGTTTTGTTTAATCGTTCATATTCTAAAAAAAATCCAATTTTGAACAGTTTGTCCACCTCGCTATATATTTTTTACATCTTCCTAAAACTCAGTTATTTCCTCATAATTTAATATTTAAGTCTTAACTTTTCATCGTTATTTCTAATATTCTGATCTTTGTTTTGAGGTTTGTCTTTCGTGTTTTCATACTTGTTTTTTGTGTGTGTTTTTACATCTCTCTCTAAAACCAGATTTTTATTTAATACAAGTTCATTTTCCTCGTCTTCACTCTTAATAATTGTTCTTCTAATTAGTTCATTCTCTCTTAATCATCTCTTTTTGCACGGGTACCCTTTACTGCGCATGTCACGAGGTTTTTAGTTTCTTATATTCAAAGTTTACTTAAACCGCTCTTTGTTTATGTTATGCCAATTAGTACAGTATAAACTCCTCAGTAATAATCCATATTTTAATAGTTTATGAGTTTTAAGTACTAATTTTATAAGACAATATCAAAAACATCCTGAATTTCCCCTAGTGTGAAAAATGTGACTTTTTTCTTAGTATCCCCTCTTCTGTAATTTATTAACCTCCTCTTCAATAAGTACGAAATTTAACGTAAATTACTGAATATAAAATTGTCATCACTCAGGCAAACCATAATTTTTATGGCCTTCAATATTGTTTGGTTACAGAGCCATCAAATAGAAAATCTCACCCATCTTCCCACACCCACATGTCACATCATCTCTTTCAGGATTTGTTAATAGCTCTCTATTATGTTTAATTACACCTTATTTACAACCAACAGAAAGTCGAGGTTTTGGTTTTCATCTATCCAACGATATATTATTTCACGTTGTTTTGTCTATTTCTCTTTCAGTAAAGGGTTCTCTCCCACGACAATCACCTAGCTTGGGTGAATTTGTAATATATCTTGTTCTATCGTAAGAAGGTTAGAAAAACTGCTATAGTTAAGGGACTTTCTCTGCTTCTTGCATGTTATTATTCTTTTTATCTGATGTTTTATTTAAAACATTCCATTTTATTACAGAAATTGTCTTTTGGATTCTTAACATATTTTCTCACGTCATAAGTCACTACCTATAACACTTTCACGTGTGTACGTACGGATTAAAGTACTTCTTACTATCATAAGACACTAACTTTGACTCCACGAGTATACATACTGATTAATGTACTTCTTACTGTCATAAGACACCAGCTATGACTCCACGTGTGTACATACTGATTAATGTACTTCTTACTGTCATAAGACACCAGCTATGACTCCACGTGTATACATACTGATTAAAGTACTTCTTTCTTAACAACTAGATCCCATCTTTATCTTCCTGTTTATCCAACATGTAACAGTCCCGTAATTTTTATTTTCTTAGGGGGTGGGCACCCTGACCTTGGACCTTATCACAATGCTTTTAATTTAGGTATCACACCACCCACCTACCTTTTTTTATTTCACGGGAAACCGAAGGACGGTTGGTGATGATATTTGGAACTCTATTCAGAGGACAGACACACAGACAGCGTTAAACAAGTAAAACGTAACTATCATTACTAACAACTGCTACTGTTACAGACGGAAAGACAATGGATACTCGGAGCAAATACATCTGGAAACTTCTCATTTCAAAGAAAGCTACATTTCCGGCGATGAAAGACTCCAATAAAAATAAACTCCGTGTCTCAGCTCAAAATACTGTTGGTGGTCCAGGCTTTAAAAAAAACAACAGCCGATTCGAGACACGCATTTGTAAACTAACGTCATTGTAAATATACGTAAATCGTGACAATGCACCAACCTCTTTATTGTTTATCTAAATCTTTTTCAAAAGCAACTGGCTTGTGTATTTGGTTAACTACCTCACTTAAGGCAAACAACCAGTAGGTTCGTAAAAGAGCACTTTTCCCAAACCTTTATTTATTCAGTGTTGTCATTGCTGTTACAGGATATGATAGGAGTGTTGCCACAGACAACACACCACTTTTTACATCAGCTATTTTTTTCTCATTAAGTTCAGAAGTTGCGCAGAAGTCTGTGCTGTTGTTTTTTTCTTATTTTTGAGTAGGAAACTTAAAGAAAAAACATCTCTTTATTATTTCACGAATACTATATATTTCAAAGACCTTGAAGTCGTTTCTTACTAAAGCTTTACGCGAAATGTATAACAGCCAGACAAACCCTTCTTAGCCCGTTAGTGACCCGGCATGGCCAGATGGTTAGGGTGCTCGACTCGAAATCTGAGGGCCACGGAATCGAACCTCCGACAGACCAAACATGCTTCCCTTTTTAGCCATGGAGGCGTTATAACGTGAGGTCGATCCCACTATTCGTTGATAAAAGAGTAGCCCAAGAGTTGGTGACAAGCTGCCTTCCTTCTAGTCTTAGGCTGTTAAATTGGGCACGGCTATCGCAGATAGCCTTCGTGTAGTTTTGCACGAAATTCAAAAACAAAAGAAATAGTCCGCTGAAATAGGTTTCAAAATTCAACATACCTAAATACCCCAAAAATAAGCGGTTAATGTGAAATAGGTTTAGCGAACGCTTCCCCTAACATTGTCTAACGTTTTACCACCTAACCTTAACGCCCCCCA
Source organism: Carcinoscorpius rotundicauda (assembly GCA_011833715.1). Classification (NCBI taxonomy): domain Eukaryota; kingdom Metazoa; phylum Arthropoda; class Merostomata; order Xiphosura; family Limulidae; genus Carcinoscorpius; species Carcinoscorpius rotundicauda. The sequence goes on along the minus strand of CM022392.1, from coordinate 59,312,783 downwards.
GTGGCTCAGCGGTATGTCTGCGGACTTACACGCTAAAATCCGGGTTTCGATACCCGTGGTGGGCAGAGCACAGATAGCCCATTGTGTAGCTTTGTGCTTAATTCAAATCAAACAAACAAACCCTAACCTTAACCTGTCTTACTTACCAGTCACCTCAACCTTTTCAATGACACAAGTTAGAATTTGTGTAACTTTGCAGAGTTAACATTAACGGTGATCATTTAACATTGCGTATCTCGATATTAAATTAACCATAAACTGATTATTTAGCATTGCGAATTGCGATATTAATTTAACATTATTCGGTCACTTTACATAGAGTATTGTGATATTAAGTTAACCATAAACTGATTATTTAGCATTGCGTATTATCAAGATATTAATTAAACATACATTTCATCAGATCTGTTTCTTAAATCAGAATCTTATCGAAGATAGCCTTAAAGACTAAATAACTGAGGACTTGCTAAGACTAACCACTGTATGAGGTAGGTCTTTCAAAGTAATACCACGTGAGACGCCGAAATATAACGGTTTCCCTCCTTTATGGGTCTTTGGCACACTTGGGGGCTTATATCGCCAACATTTTGATGTTCGAGCCCTGTAGTCGCAACGACGCACGGGACACATTGTGCGGCTGCGCACTTGGATAAATAAACAATCTGCAGTGGCGAATAGCATAAAAATTTATTTAGTTTTTAACAACTAGCATGAGAAATATAACTGTTATTAAAATTTAACTTGAAATAACAACAGACAAACACCTGGATTTACAACACTAAAATCAGGGGTTCGATTCACCTCGAAGGACTCAGCAGATAGCCCAATGTGGTTTTGCTACAAGAAAACAAACACACATGAAAGAACCGTCTAGAAAAATAAGAGTCCTTCCGGCCTGACAGCAGTGAGTTTACGCTAGAATTCGGAGCTCGATTCCCCGCAGTAAATAGAACAGACAGCCTGATGTGGCTTCGTTCTAAAACAAACAATTATTATTATTATTTAAAAAGTTTCGGTTGTTAGCCTGTAACACTGTGTGTCATTGAGAGTTGTATAATGTCTGTATTCTACGAGTGCATACACTCTGACGAAATTCATACAGCTACAATGCTCAGTCTCAGATGTGGACTGTAATATCTGTTAGCTTCTTATTCCAAACTGGATTTTTAAACCTCACACTTATCCATTCTAGCGAGATAAGCAAGATATGGTATGCAAAGATAGACAAATAAGTTACATTATTGTAAGATAGAGAAGTATGTTAGGTACATTATTGAAAGATAAACAAGTACATCACATTATGTTGAGATAAACAAGTTACGGTACTGTAAGATAAACAAGTAAGCTACATTATTATAAGGTAGACAAATAAGTTACGTTATTGTAAAATAGGCAAGTTAGTTACGTGTTTGAAAGATAAACAAGTGAGTTATAGTTATAGTTTGCAAAGACAACCAGTTTCAGTGACAACTATAACCAGGTAATAGACCAGTGGCGGAGACTATATTTCTTGATGTTTCTGTAGTATATCAGAATGAAATTAATACCATATTACAGCCTGATGTCTGCTGGTTCCAAAATGGGTTACTTTTGCTATTAAGCACAAAATACCAGAATGGACTGTCTGTATCGAACTCACCGCAGGTTTCGAAACCCGGTTTTTAGTGTGATAAGTCCTTGGATTTATCTCTGAACCACCTTCGGGATCCAAAAGTAACAGAAGAGATTCCATATTCTCTGGCTTTTTTAAAAACCATTACTAAGATGATTATGTGACATTAAAAAAATGTGCGGAGGGGGAGAATTGTTTTCTCTTTTTTGGGCGTCCCCAGACATATCTGATTGTACTATTTCAGGAATTCATATAGTTGAGACATATGTCACTCACCATTGAGTTGACGTTGAAATGAAAAGGATATAGAACATTATCTAACATTCAGAAAAAATCACTGTTATTCAACATGGACGACAAATATTTTTAACCAATATCTTCTGGTCGATTGAACTAAGCTAGCTATAGAAATTATAACTCAAAACTAGCCCTAAACTAGTATAAAGATGATTTAATATATTGCTCTTATTTATAATAATTCAAATGTTTTGATTCATTAGGTGGGTATCCTCGCTCTTTTCAATATTTTTGGCCGTAATCCCAATAATAGCACATGAGGTCAGACCAACTTAGGAGATTTAGATTAGATATAAATCCATTAAGGTATTTTAATAATGCACAATAATGCTCATAAGTGTGTTTAAATAAGAATTAAAATTAAATAAACAAATTTATTAATCAGTAGTGTTAACGAAATTAACATTAAAATAAGAAGTGACTTATGTCTATGACAGCTTCTCTGAAAGAATCAAAAATTAGCTCCGATAAATAAGCTAGATACTTGTAACAAGGCCTGCATTAATGGGGGATCATATCCCCTGAAATATTGTTGCCCAAAACTTTGGGCCGTCAATTAATATTACCTTAAATTTAGTCCCATTAAACGTCTCTCCCTTATCCGATTAGAAATCCGGAGCCGGGAGTTAGTTAGAATATGTTATTTTTAACATTACCCACATTTAAAAGTCAAGTTCGTTTCATGGCGCCCGGCATGGCTAAGTGGGTTAAGGCGTTCGACTCGTAATCTGAGGGTCGTCGAGGGTTCGAATCCCCGTCGCACCAAACATCCTCGCCCTTTCAGCTGTGGGGGTGTTATAATGTGACGGTCAATCCCACTATTCGTTGGTAAAAGCGTAGCCCAAGAGTTGGCGATAAGTGGTGATGACTAGCTACCTTCCCTCTAGTCTTACACTCCTAAACTTGGGAAGCTAGCGCAGATAACCCTTGTGTAGCTTTGCGCGAAATTCAAAGATAATCGTTTCATGATCATAATTTTATTATGCATTGTCATAATATTTCATAAATTTTGAAAGTTTCACAGAAAGACACATTAAAACACGATAATTTTGTGAGACTGAAGTTCAAATAATTAAAGATAAGATGAAGAAATAAACAAATATTTAAACATCGGTTTTATTTTGAATGTAAACATTTTTTTTCTCTAAGCCCAGGCACAAAAGTTTGATTTTTAATTTATAATCAACAAAAGTCTGGGATCTTCTTTTTCGTTTTAAGTAACAAACCTATTCTTTGTCATCTAAAGTTGCACATTTTTTACAACAGAATGTATTATTGAACATTCACATGTTTATCATTTGGGCTAGATTCTGAAAGTAGCTCTCTAGACCCGGCATGACCAGGTGGTTTGAGTACCTGTGGGGGCATTATAATGTTTCCATCAATCCCACTTGGTAAAAGAGTAGTCTAAGAGTTGGCGACGGGTGGTGATGACTATCTACCTTCTCTTTAGCTTTACATTGCTAGATTAAGAACGGCTAACACAGATAGTCCTCGTGTATCTTTGCGCGAAATTCGAAACAAATAAACAATATCCCCCTCATAAAATTTAGTCTTATTTTTTGTCAAACTCTGGTTTTCCCATGAATACCAGTGAAAGAGGTGTGTAATTCGACAATAGTGTCATAAATCAGAGATATTCGACAAAATTTAGAATTGAGACAGCAGTAATACCATGGACTTTACAACACTAAATGCCGGGGCTCGATTTTCACTTGTAGACACAGCAGATAGCCCAATATGGTTTTGTTTTAAAACAATTCATGAATCAAAATTCACTGTTTTATTTGTGAGAATTTCTATTAAAAAATCGCCATTCACTGTAAGATGTTCTTCAAGCATCGATGCGAATTTTGGCCCTCCCAAGCGGTACATTGGTAAATCTGTGGAGTTATAACGCTGAAATCAGAGGTTCGATTCCCCTCGGTGGACTCAGCAGATAGCCCAATGTGGCTTTGCTATAATAAAATAACACACAGACACACTTATAACGCTAAAAATGCAATGCAGATGACCCATTATATATAGTTATGCACTTAAGTACAAACAAAGAAATACTAATTTGGGGAACAGTTCCCAGAATCGGTTTTGCGACTTATAATTTGAATTGTTTTTTTATCCAAATTATAAGTCGTAAAACCGAAACTGGAAGCTTTTGTAAAATAGTAATCAAACCTCTTTTTAGCAATTTTACGCAATAAATGTCATACGATTAACCTACAAAACAAACATTGTAAAGCATCTCAACAAAACAAGTATTTCATAACAATACAATACAATAAATGTCATACGATTAACCTACAAAACAAACATTGTAAAGCATCTCAACAAAACAAGTATTTCATAACAATACAATATAATAAATGTCATACGATTAACCTACAAAACAAACATTGTAAAGCATCTCAGCAAAACAAGTATTTCATAACAATACAATACAATAAATGTCATACGATTAACCTACAAAATGAACATTGTAAAGCATCTCAACAAAACGCATTTCGCAATAATGAGATAAAAACCTTTGTAAAACGAACCTACAAAAAATACTGTTAAACAAATCAACAAAAACATAATAGTTAAGAAAGAAACACTATAGAACAATTCAGCGAAATAAACATTATTCTCAAAGCTCATGAAGAGCAAACATTATAAAATAACTCAATAAAATAATCAAATATAAAATCTGAAATGAATATATTACGTATTATATCAACACAAACGCTACGTAATAATTCATCAAAACAAACATCGAGTGTTAAAAAGATATAAGATCTAAATATCTTTCACAACCAGGCTGACCTGTTTCATTTTTTTTTCAAGAAGGTTAGAACTTGTGAAACAAAATGAAGGAACAAATAAAAACTATTTCATATCTACTTCTTTTATAGTTTTAAAAGCTTAGCAGTTTCTTTTGAGCGTTTAATATGCCAGATATAAGCTGTATGTAATATTAAAGCTCAACAAACCGAAACTATCAATGTTTGAGTTTATGGCAAAGCTACTAAAACTGTCTACTGACTATTGCGAAATTCCCACCTATTCACTAAAATTGTAAAAGATTCTTGAGGTTAAGAATCATCATTATGTGTGTACGTAAACGTTAGTTATGTTTATTTTGTTGCCTACTCTGAAGTTTCTAGAAACTCTCTACACACTTATAAAACACCGTTTTAAAATGCAAGACGTCCACGTCATTCATTTTATAACTCCCACCATACACACACACGAACACTGCTTAAAGTATGAATAATATATTGTTGTGTTACATGGATTCGAATCGTTTAAGACATCTCCAAATTCCAGTGTCAACCTGTGCCTCAGTCTGCTATTAGCAACAAAATGACTGAATTTGTATTGTAGTCGAAATATCTGTATTACAAAACGTTTAAAAAATACTACATGGCTACGTTAGAGACGTTTCTTAAAAACTACTCGTTATAACAACACATAGTCGTATTTGTAGTCAACGTAAAAATAAAATAAAAGGATAAATAGGGGTGTTGGTGACATCACAAGCGTCTCATAGGAACGAGTCGATATGGCAGTAAGTAAATCGTGTTTTGCGGTTTCCATTAAACTGATAAAATAAGGAAAATAAATAAATGGCTACGTCACAAACGTCTCATAGCAACGAGTTGGTATATCAATACGTGAGTCACGTGTTACTGATCAATGAGTACGAAGACTAAAATTTATTTGTTTGTTTTGAATTAAGCAAAACACAAACTTCACGATGGGCTATCTGTGCTCTGCCCACCACGGGTATCGAAACCCGGATCATATCAGTGTAAGTCCACAGACATATCGCTGTGACACTGGGGAGCGTAATATTTGTTACGGCAAAAGTTGTTAGTTTATCTATATACCTAAGGTCAAAGTTCAGTTGCTTCAGAAAATTTTTGTTTTGTTACAAATACAGTGCTTAGCCTCAACAGTTATCAGTGGTTGAAAGGTTCTCGAACCCCACAATCACCATACAGATAACACCAAAGCCTTATGACTGCGCTGCGCACACTTAAACAGTGACAAGTTTTGAGTGTCTGTTCCAGAATTTCTCACAAAGTTACCACACAGGTATATTGACCGTCTCCACATAGCCGGTCCTAACTTTAACCCGATAGACTGGATAGAAGATAACTAAACCAGTTAGTCAAAATTATCTACCGTTTAAAACATCAGTTACTTTTGTCTCGTGAAATATTGGGATTTTGACGTTATTATTATGGCACAGTCGTGACCTAAAATGTAGAAAGCATAGCTCTACATTCTTGGTCTACTCTAACCGAATAAAAAATATGACTGCCATTCTTATTACGCACGAACTCTAACAACGGAGTGTGATTTTTTTTTTCGGCACGCGAACTTCGACCTGGAACATAGAAAAGTCATCCATAGAGCTAGGCCTCGCCCGGCCTCACTTTGAACAATAGGAGATGCTAAGCCAATAGTAAGATGGTAAAGACTGACGGTTAATTGTTTTTGTGTGTGTGTTTTACCAAATCATGACATTATCCAAGTACAGGAATTCTCCCGATGTATTTGGTTGCTCCTGTTATAATCTCCTAGTTTTGGAGCTAAGGTTCAAAAGAGGACATTCTTTGTCTATCCGCTTGTTTTACCTTTTGTTTCTATCGTGTTTAAATATTCAAATATTTTTTTCGTAAAGGTTCAATATATTGAGGGTCTAAATTAACTTCAGAACTAAACAAGAAACACTTGACCGAAATAATAAGAACTATATTAAAACAATAAAGCCAAAATAATAATTAAAAAATATATAATAAAATATGAGAGAGGAGGGACTTAACCAAACCTACATGACATATTAAAATCTAGTCCGAATAACTGGAATTAGTCCTAATCTCAGTTACACAACATTGTAATCTGTAATTATCTTGTACCGTTTGACTCGTTAAACTGTAAATATTCACGATATTTGTTAGCGAACTCGTTGTATTTAAACTGGTGAGAAAAGTAAGACTAATGCGCGATAAAAAGTAACACTTAACACAAGCAGCTAAATTTTATGAGCACCATCTACTTTGTGTAGACGGCTAACACGTCGTATCGTGTATGACTCCGCGATAGTAAAGGACTGTATTGAACTTTTTAAAGAAAAGTTTTCCTGTACAAGTACGAACACGTTCATTATGCAGGTGAACTCGACTTTGACCTGACGACACCCAAAATTATTAAAAAAAACAAAAAAACATACAAAAGCAGAGGTCCAGATAGGGGATGAATCTGACCGCTAGATGACGACCCTGACGCCATCAGAGACAACGATAGTTTCGGCCGACGGTCATCTCCTGAGAATACCGGATGAATTTATACATATGAGAAGACCTGACAGGACTTCCCATCACTTTCAGTGAACTTCACTGAAGAACTGAAGAAACAAGCAATATATGACGCACGAAGCCCCACAGAATACCCTAGTAAGTCCTGATATCGGAAAATCAACGAGCATGCCTCAGTACTTCATACCAAGCACGCTCTCTAAAGTAGGATTTATAGTCGAAACAGGAGCTTTACTTTCTCGACCTCTTCTCCCCCGAGACCTGGGCAGGAGATTTCATAACCTGAAGTCCAGAGTTCTAGTTTGTGGCTAAAATTGTTTCTCATAAACAGCAACCTTTATATCTCTAAGCCTCGGGAGTATTTGGATTAGGCGGTAGGCCAAATTTCTCGTTTCATATTCGACTGTTTCTATATAAAGATTAGGAGATCAAACGGAGTAAGTGAAATGTTTGGAAGGCCAAACCCGGGAGTGAACCAGGTTTTACCATCTTAGTGTTTAACTACATTTTTTCGGCACTACCACCTGATTGGCTTGAGAACTGGCTATGCTGTGCCTAAATCACCACGTTCTTGCGATAAAACCGCGAGAACTTCGACCAGTGAGTAATAATAAAGTAGCGTACGAGAGATAAAATAAACATTCTACACAACTTCGGAAATCGTTTCTTATCAACCCGAGCATAAAACTGACAAACAGACCAAAACCCAACAACAAACACGTGTGATCTTTACAGTTTACGAAACTGTATCCGAAACATACACAATAGGGTAATACGTTTCATAGAACATAAAGTTTAATGCTGAAAAAAATTAAGTCAACAATATAAAAACTTTGGATTTATTGAAACAAAATAAACTTCGGTTTTCATTCACTAGGTGGAGCAGCGATAAATTTAAGGACTTACAACACTAACATCCGGGATTCGATTCCTCGCGGTGGACAGAATGCAGCGAGCCATTGTATGTCTATGTTCTGAGAAAGCAACAACCTCAGGCGTTATTATGAACCAAGAACAACAGAAAAACGAACAACAACCGACGTATCTCACTGAACTGATAATTTACTAATCTATTCATGGTGTTGATCTCGTACAGAATGAAATTTGAAAGAACTTGAGTAGAAAAATAAACAAATCGAGCGCTATTCACGAACTTGCCCAACATGGTAAAACATTATCTGTTTGTATTTACGTTGATCGATAGGAGGTAACGGCAAGTTAGGTCTTGTGTCTATGCATTTGAATGGGATTTGAGAGGTAATCCGCGTAGAAAAACACAAATATTTGGTCGGCTTACAATTCTTGTTCAAAGAAGAATGAACTTTCATAATAGATCACGAAAGTCAAAAGTAACAAGAGTGGACATAGGTTACTTTTAGCTCGGGAACCCACCTATTCTTCAAAGTTGGCCATTGCACCTGCAAAATGTGATGGTCAACTACCAAAAAGCAGTTGTGAATTTGTCAGCCTTATGGCTACAGTGTCCTTTCTCGGCCTTTTCCAATACAATTTACCTGTTCTCTGGCCATTCTTGATAACCTCTTACAAAGTCAGAAGTGTGTGGAAAGAGAGATAGAAAAATCTGGATACGAGCATGGTGGGATTTAGATACTGTGGTGGGGGTGAGCAAAGGGGCGTTTTAGTGAGTAAGCACACGTGCGGGCCGTGGCGGGAATTCGTGTAGTTGTTGGTCTCGCGCAGGAAACCATGGAACAAGGCGGGTGGTGCGAATAGCATAAGCCACGTGCTCTTCGATTGTGTTGCTGTTGGAGAGATATAATACTTGAAATCCACCAATAGAAAGTACTCTTATATATATATATATATATATATATAAACCGTAAGACATTTGGCCGATCTCGCACGTGTACAGTTCGCGACCCCACACGCGTTTCAAACAGAAGCACATGGTCTTCCGATGACACTTTTCTTCCTACATGTGATTATGAATTATTCCCTAACCCCCTTCCTGGAAGCTGACAATACCCACCCCCACCCCCTCCTAGAAGCTGACAACAGACGGACGTACAAAGAAACTACGTGCATTTCGTGGCACCACTAATAAGACAGATTTTTGCAGCGGCGACTGATTCGCTAAGCCGAACTAACACAAACGGTATTTGGTTTAATAGAGTTTCTACAATAAGTGTAAAGAGAGAATGTAAATTTTGGCAGGGGCACGTGCCATCCAGATGGTCAACTGGTTTGCTTGTCTTGATCAAGAACGATTGTCTTCAAATTGTTAGGTAGTAGTCCACCAGAAAGGTCAACAATACAGAAGTGATTTCCGTCCACTCGAATGATCCTTGCTATTTTGTGTTTCCTCGTTTCGTTTCATTTCACGTCTTTAGGCGATAGAAAACACTTAACATATTTTTCTACTGATAACCTATCTTTACATTTTTATCCTCCGTCCTTCCATTATCTTTTTATTCTTTATCATTCATTATCTCTATCCTCCACCCACCTCCTATTTGACGTTGGAATAATAATAATATAATTTTTTTCCTTCCTGAAATAAAAATATATGTTTAAAGCCAATCAGTTATCTTCTCATCTGTTTATCTGCTTTAGACCGCTTGAAAAAAAACGAAACACATTAGACCCATGTTAAAGTAATAAATATGCGCAACTTTTCTGCGTTTTCGGAAAGAAAAAGCGCTATTTTTTTCTTCCAAGATGATCACGTGTACTTCACGAGTATACTTCAACACTAGAAGTAATGTGGACGTGTAAAAAAAAAAGAAAAATTGAGTAAGAAAACGAAGAATAGGGTAAAATAAGAAGTTAATTAATCATCCAGGTTGCTGGACGCCAACTACCATCACGTCTGCATGCATACAGACGGACAGACCCAAAATGACGGTAGCCCCAATCCTAAAAGATTAATACATCGATTATTTTTAATTTTGTTAACTGTTTTTTTATTATTACCCCCACCCCCACGTTGATAATGCATTATCTCTGACGTTCTAATTTCATTAGAAGCTTCCATCAAAAAAACGCGCGCTCCGCCCTTTGGGGCCGTGGCTGTACTGTAACAGTAACGGTCAGATCCCGCTACTCTGTACTCGGCATGGTCAGGTGGTTAGGGCACTCGAATTGCAATCTGAGTGTCGCGGGTAAGGGAGTTATATTGTGACAGTCAATCGCAGTATTCGTTGGTAAAAGAGTAGCCCAAGGGTTGGTGGCAGGTGGTGATGACTAGGTGCTTTCCCTCTAGTCTTACACTGCTAAATTAACGACAGCTAGCGCAGTTAGCCCTCGTGTAGCTTTGCATGAAATTCAAAATAAACCAAAATCAAATCCGTTATTATGTCAGACAAAAATAGTCCAAGAGTTTGCGTAGATGTTGAAAACTAGGGTTACCTATGTTCTGATATTCCTTTTAAAACACTAAGCTATAAACTTTGCTACAACAATTATATCTATCAGTCATGGTGGATTCAACTGTTGACATATAATTCTCTGATTCGTGACATGTGTTTGCTAATTTCTTTCAGAATTTTCAAGCAAACCCATCTGCGCACAGTGATCTTTAATCTTGAACTAACAGACTAAAAGGTGGGCTCCTAGTTAACAACACCTGCCGCCAACTCTTGGACTACTCTTTTCTTACTGAATAGTGAGGCTATAGTGAAGTTTTAACTACCATCCTTACAACACATGAATTACCCCTAGCAGAATAAGCAGTCCAGTAATGCGGAAAACTGTGCATATAAAAGCTTAGTTGTAGCTTCGCAAGGAAACTAGAGGTAATGTAATTTCTCAGTATTAACACCTTTACCACTGCGAACTTTTAAAAAAAAGGCCAAAAAGTGTCGGTGACTCATTCAACAAATGCTAGACTCAAAATACTAAATTTTTGCCGTTATCAAAACACAGGTAAATCATTGTGTAGCTTTGTATATATATAATGATCATATATATATCAATATCAGCATCAGATAATATTTCTTGTGTTCACTTCATCTATAATCAAATAGGAATTATTTTTATTTAGTAAGCTGTTAGCAGAGAAAGTTGACGTCACAATACCTCTGGTGAGTAGAGAAAGTGAACGTCACAATACTTCTGGTGAGTAGAGAAAGTTGACGTCACAATACCTCTGGTGAGTAGAGAAAGTTGACATCACAATACCTCTGGTGAGTAGAGGACGTTAACATCACAATATCTCTGGTGAGTAGAGAAAGTGAACGTCACAATACTTCAGGTGAGTAGAGAAAGTTGACATCACAATATCTCTGGTGAGTAGAGAAAGTGAACATCACAATACTTCAGGTGAGTAGAGAAAGTTGACATCACAATATCTCTGGTGAGTAGAGAAAGTGAACATCACAATACTTCTGGTGAGTAGAGAAAGTTGACATCACAATATCTCTGATGAGTAGAGAAAGTGAACATCACAATACTCCTGGTGAGCAGAGAAAGTTAAGATCACAATAGTTCTGGTGAGTACAGAAAGTTAACATCACAATTGTTATATGTGTATCATATTTATGGAACTTGAAAAACACCTGCATGAACACAGATTCGCTGGTAAGTGCGTTTGAATTATATATTTCTCTGGTTATAGTTTCCATTCATTGTATTTGAATTATGCAGTGACATGATCATACATTTTTAGTTAAGCTCTTCCCCTGTAATTATTAATAATTATCGTCTTTCTATGTTAATTTAGTTTGTTTTACGGTGTATTTTATCATAGATGGTATTCATGTCATTCGATCTAGTATAATTTTTGGGATAAAATAACGTCAAATTTATTAATGAAAGGAAAATTATTCGTTGGAAAAAGAGTAGTCCAAGAGTTGGTGGTGAGGGGTGATGACTAGCTGCCTTCCCTCTAATATTACACTGCTAAATTAGGGATGACTAGCGCAGATAGCCATCGAGTAGATTTTGTCGAAACTCAAAACAAACCAAAACCAAACCCTGATGAGGAAGCGTGGATGAACAAATTAAAATATACGAATGATCTCAATAAACTATTACATCAGATGCCACTCTATTACAACGCCCTCTGCTACCAAAACTCTTAGGCTTAAATCAAACATTACATGATAATAAAGTCCTGTTTTTAATAACATTTCCTTTTCCGTACATTTTTCCCGTCTTCGGATCAATACGGTCAATTTGTTTCAATACCGTGAAAAGAAAAATGCAGTTAATTACTCGAATCACACGCGCATGCGCGATCACCGAACTCTGTATAGACTTATTAACGGGCTTTTCAAAATTTCGGGAGTGGAACATTTTCCCATTAGTTTCTGCGTGCTTGGTTGCTCTCTGCCATTCAAAGCAGGATTCACTTTTAGTAACCCTGTACAACATTCCAGTACGCTTCACGACACCTATCGTGTAAAACCTGTACTATCGCAAATTATAGGTGACTCTCCTGACGTAATTACCCTGACTCTTCTAGCTAATTAAACCTTTTTCTTCTGTTTTAAAGCCTTCGTTGGCCTATTGAAAATTACGTCGTCCAGACCATTGCTTCATGGAATGATATTGTAATCTGTTTCACCAAAATTTCTGCTTTATTTATAACACGCCACTGTTTATTGTGCTTTTAAAAATATTCAGATTATTTAATCGAGTTACGATTTTTTTCCTGTCAAATTATAAAAATTAGCTTTTCAAGAACGTGTTCTGTAGAGAAATATTAAATACTAGTCGTTTTTAGGCGTGAAAGTTTCACAATAGGATATTTATATTATGTCCATCGAGAGCATCGAAATTTGATTTATAGCATCACTAATCCCTGAAGAGAGAAGTTTTACTTAGTGACAACCCTTCAGAAAATAAGATAAGTTCGCATAAGAACTGTCGCGCGAAACTGTCAAAAGCATCCACCGCCAACTCTTAGGTTTTTCCTGTCTCAGCGAAAGTGGGATGTGATAGTTAATGTTATAACGTACCCACAGTCCTAAAGTATGAGTCATACAGTAATCCACTGGTTAGAGCATAGGAATACGTGAACCTGCTGTTTGATACTCCACGTTCCAGTAAAAAAAAAAAAGAAAGAGAAAAAGAGTCATATTTTGCGGCCGTTAATGCGTCATTAGAGTGACAGTCAAATTCTACTTTTCAATCACATGAGAGTAATTTACGAGTCAGGAGTGGGTACTTTTGACTAGCTTCGTTACATCTAATCTATCAGTTCAAAATTAAGGCATATTCAAAAACAAATAAATAAGCGTTTCTGCAGGAAGGTGACTCAAACCATGAACCTTCGAATTCATAATCCTAGTTCATTAATCGTAGATAAAACCAAATGGTTTGAAAAAAAATCTGAAATATCCTCACTCCGTTTTAATAATAAAAGTATCCGACAATATAATATCATGCATTTGTGAAAGACGCCAACAACTGAAAACTGGTCTAAAAACAAAATAAAATCCGACCAATCGTGATCAATAATAAATTTTCCAAATAAGATTTTGTCTATTTAGAATTAACACAAAGATCTATCTGTTCTCTGCCCACCATGGGCATTGAAACCTGGTTGTTTTTATGCGGCGTGAGTCCGCAGACATACTGCTGCGCCACTAAGGAGCCCAAATCATATTTGGTCTGGTTTGTGTTGAATTTTGCTCATAGCTACACGAAGGCTATCTGCGCTAGCCGTCCTTAATTTTCCAGTGTAAGACTAGAGGGAAGGCAGCTACTCATCACCACCCATCGCCAACTCCTGGGCTACTCTTATACCAACGAATAGTGGGATTGAACGTTACATTATAACGTCCCCACGACTAAAAGGGCGAGCATGTTTGGTGTGATAGGGATTCGAGCCCGCGACCCTCGGATTACGAGTCGGGTACCTTAACCACCTGGCCGTGCCGGGCCTCAGATTACCCATATAAGAGCTAGAAACGATTCAGCACGGTGTGGAACGTTTTAATCTGTACACAAAATTAGTCAACTCTTAAGCTCATCCATGTTTTTAACTTGCATAAATCTAAGTACTCGTGTACGAAAGCAGATGACAATACTATAGTCCACTGTAAAATAATTTCCATTGCTCTTATAAACCATTATTAGTTAACAGATGACAATACTATAGTCCAGTGTAAAATAATTTCCATTGCTCTTATAAATCATTGTTGGTTAACTTACTTGTAAAACTCTAAGGTTTTGTTGTTTAATTCCTATGTTGCAAAAGTGTTTCTCTACTTCGGATCTAAGGCATAAGAGTTACTTAAGTGTTTCGTAATATTCTCACTTACGAGAACAAAAAAAGCGTGAAAAGTGTTCTGAAACATCTGTTATCCAAGCGATGTAGGACAGCGGTGGTTTCACCTTATTACTTGCATGTCAAACTAAAGTCGCAAGGTTCCATAACCCGTGCTGACCTCAGTGCCCCTCAAAGTTCAAGGTCAAATAGAGAAGGGTGCAAGTTGTGTAAGACAAGCGAACTCCGAGTGTAACAAATGTGCCATTGACAGCGACCTCTAACTTCCGCTTTAGTTCCTGGAAAGTGACCTTACCCCTCTTCCAAGTTGGGAATCTAGTAGCATGAACAGAAAAAAAAAACACCTCACTCTCACGAGGTAACGCTCTTGTAACTGCAACAACAAAATTCTGATTGAAACACATTTGTTAAATATATATTTATTTGTCTTTTCACAAGCTTAATAAAGTGGCTTAGATGACGTTGTCGAGGATATATTTGTATAATACTACAATATAATCTATGTTCAATATGTGAAACAGGTGACCGAACTGTCCAATTTACCTATAATATTGTTTAACAAGAGAAAATAGCCCGGGCATGGCCAGGTGGTTAAGGCGTTCGACTCTTAATCCGAGGAACGCGGGTTTGAATCCCTGTTGCACCAAACATGCTCACCCTTTCAGCCGTGTGTGTGTTATAATGTCACGATCACTCTTACTATTCGTTGGTAAAAAGAAGCCCAAGAGTTGGCGGAGGGTGGTGATGGCCAGCTGCCTTCCCTCCAGTCTTACACTGTTAAATTAGGGTCGGCTAGCGCAGAAAGCCCTAGTGTAGCTTTGCGCGAAATTAAAAAAACAAACAAAAGAAAAAATTCCTCGTAAAGTACTGACGAAAGTTACATTAGCAAAATATTATGTTCCTCTTCGCGTGGCTTCAACAGGTGACGTAACACATGAAATGGAAAGATGATTGAGAGTTTAAGTACGTATAAAGTAAAGGCTGCTAAGCTGATAGAAAGGGTACAAACAGCACACTTGGAGGAATTAAACAAAGTTATTCAGATGTATTTATTCTTTTGGATAACAAAGAAAGTAAACTAACCTACACGTGTATAAATAAACGGGCTTATTAAATAATATAAGTCACGTGTTCCACAAATTCATTCAGATATTATAATTAGGGAAATATTAGTTGTGCCAGTGATTTAAGAGTTCGATAAAAATCATAGATTTAATTTATGATTTGAAATTAAAAGTCTGAGATATGAAATGTCAAACAGGCACAGGTTAATAAAGATATGGCCAGTTGAGTAATGGTGCCTTAAAGGAGTTATTATAACCTTGTTAGAGCTAATGGGATACCAGTTTAGTTACAAATATTCAACATTTTTAAGGCCTAGCCGTCACATCATTCAAGTTTGAAGAATGCAGATTATTATTTAATACAATATGAATATATACTGTATGGTCTAAGAATGAAAGTCATTCTTTACTACAATATAGTCGTTGAGTTCGTTGTCAAGAGATCAAGAGCACTCTTGTCTAATGTAGAGCTGCGTAATCAGTTGTACAGAAACAAAATACAACAACTAACAAAAGTAAATGTATCTCACGAATCAAAAAATCACGAAACCATATACTGCTGTATACCATATATTCCTGACATCAGCAGACAAATAACCAACATTTGGCAAAAACTAGTAACAAAATATGACATTCCAGTTAATACTAAATTTATTCAAAAACCAGACACAAAACTGAGGTCTATACTATGTAAAAACTAAACTGATAAACACCACACCAACATTATTTTAAAAATACAATGTGATAACTGCCACAACTTCTATATTGGAGAAACAAGTAGAAAAATGGAAACCAGATTCAAAGAACATAAAAAGTCACCTTCACACGTTTTCGAACACTGTAAGTCAAATAAACACAACACAACCACAGAAAACACTAAAATACTAAATAAAGAAACAAACATAAACAAACGCAAAATTAAAGAAGCCTTACTTATGCAACAACTTAAACCCAAAATAAACCAATATAAAGGAACGCCATTATACCTATATTAATATTTATAGATAAAATTATATATTCAAACATCTAACAACGCCCTCTACATTGTGACAGTTACACAACCCCTTCCAAACATGTGGTCAGCTTCCGTAATCTGTTGTACAGAAACAAAAGTCACTTTACTGTGGTAGAACCAGTTTATCTGTGTACCATTCTACGTTTCTAATTGAATCATATGAAATGTTCTAAAAAGGAATAGAAGCACTTAATATATGATTTACAATTTACTAATGAAGACGAGAAACTTCTAAGCGTAACAGGATGCTCATTGGTTAAATCATAGCTGTAAGAAACCAACCAGGTTTTTTGTGCCATAAAATGTCAGCTATTTCATATGTTAAACGCGCTAGTATGAATATATTGTTCTTCAGCTAAATGTTTATTATTTTTCCCTCCTTTTCAAGTGCTTGAATCTGGTCTTACTGACGAAGCCGGTGGCTCATTGGCCAAATTCACGTGATGTGTTTTTCTAAGCTTACACTAGGAGTAAAAATTCCACGAGACTTTTTTCAGAATAAGCTTGCTTTACGGTCTTCAAATAGATTTCTGTAATCATCTTTTTTCTTTCCATCTTCTTATTTTGACGATGACACTGTTCATTTATTTTTCTGTGTTCTTTAAATACATTTATCATTACGACCTTGCATCTAGTAAGGAAGATGGGGTGTAATTTCAGTCATTCCTACTATTCGTTGGTCGGGCATCAATAATGTCATCTCGAAGATTACTTTTGTGTATATTTCATATTAATCTCTCAAGCGCCACCTAACCTTGATTCAACTGAATTAGTTATGAACACCATTCAATCAAACTTGTGATACTCTATGGAGTGCCAACTATTCAAGGATACAAAAATAACAATAAAACTGGGTTAGTGCGTATAACTTGGGTGACTATATATTTATTCAGCTATTCTTTACCCGCTGAATTCTTTGAACACAGACCCATGACATGAGCACGTGAGCATGGGTGGTTTAAGGGGTGGGAAGGGTTAGCCTTTACTGGCTACTTTACATATTTCACTCCCACACACGTCATTCTTTGCATCTACAACACACCATCAGAAGGTTTTATCGCTGAACAAATCTCTCTTCTTTTCCTTTTGTTTTCAACTGGTAAAATCGATTATAAATAACGTAAGTAGCACTTTTAATCAAATTATTACACCATACAGTTTCATAGCTTAGCTCATCACTGTTTTTTTTAAAACTAACTTTACATAAAAGCATAGCTTGTGTGTATAAATATATATATATATATATATTTCACATTTCAAATACGTTTATAAAATGGTAAACTAGATCGTCGAGAGAGACAAAAAAGGGGTAAAAATAGCACGTGAATCTACGTAAAAACGAGTGCACGTGCGTAAACCTGCGACCTTTCATTGGACGTGGTAGTAGTAAAAAAGATTAACATAAAATATTTGTATGTCTGTATGCAACAGTTTTACTTCTAGCCTCAATAACTTCTTACTGAATATATTTAAAGTATCACGTGTATCAAAGTGTGTAGATAATACAACATAGGTTTCTCACATACGTAACTAGAAACATTAGGCTTAGCAATCAGACACGGTGGCCGTGACTAAAATTAGCTCGTTAAATATTACATTTCTTTGTTATATTTAAGTGAAAGTTTTTTTTGTTGTTGTTTGGATTATGTATAGGAAGAACTACATTTTGAACGAAGTTCTAATATTTTGTTCTTCGTGAGAAACCCTATCTGGGCCCTAAACATGCCTTACAATTAAATCAGTTATCACAGGTACAGGAAGCAATTGTCTTTGTGTGTGTGTGTGTGTGTGAGGGGGAGGCGAACTTGGAAGTAAAGCAAGCTTGTTGTCTCAAGTGTGCGTGCTGGAAGCATGCAGAAACTAGTGTGTGGGGAGGTATAGTTCAGTAGCATGCTTTCACGGGAAAACCTTTACCATTAGAGTGATGACTTCAGCTTATTTTGATGCAGCTGGGGCTAAAATATGACAGAAATTTAGAAGCCATCACGAGCGAAGTTAACGTGAAAAACTGTCGACTTTCACGTCTTTAAATTTTTATCTTTTCTATTCGAGTCTTTATCTCCAATTATCGAATTTCATTTGAGATATTTTTATGAGTTTACAAAAAGCTATTAGTTTCGACGAAAACCCTAATCCTATTAGGGGACTTCTAAACATGTTGAACTTTTGCTAGAAGCCAGGTTTTAGAATTACTTTACTTTTACTGAAAGCTTTATAAAAATAAAATTTACTTAACACATGACAAAGGTGGGCTGAAAATAACAAAAACTAAGTTACTGTACTTACAAACATGCTTCAAAGGCAACGTTTCGATCTTTCAGTATTGGTCTCAGATAAGATGGAAATCTGGTCTACTTACATCTTCAGAAGACGTGAATGTAATGTGTTAAAGACTGGCAAACGTTAAAATTTAGATGAAAGTTGTTTGGAAATATTATGCATCTAATACAAAGTTGGGAATGAGGGTTACATAAATATACACATCTAATACAAAGTTGGGAATGAGGGTTACATAAATATACACATTTAATACAAAGTGGGGGTTACATAAAAATATAGATTTTTGGATAACAGAACAACATTCGATCCCTTTTAAGTTAATAACTAAAATCCAGAAAAAACCTGGATTTATCCAGGAGAAATCCGTATGATCTTAACGAATCAGGAAACTTGAGTGACTCCGTAGCTTTCTGTTGGCATGGTAACTAGAGCATTTGACAATTCAAACGTACATGAGTTACTTAGGGTTACGTTAAGTTCTGTTCTAGCATAAATATTAATATTACTTTGCTTATATGATTCAATATATTTGAGGTAAATACTAAAAATGCAGCCCAGTGTATTAATTTAGGTGTTGGTAAGTCAGATATTAAACGAAGGCAGCCGAGCAAATTACTGTAGGTGTGGTGATTCAAATATTAAAAGAAGGCAACCGAGTAAATTATTGCGATAAAGTTAACCATTGTAGTAAAACAGCAGAGACAGCCTAGCATCCATTGAAGTAATAATGAAATATAGAGTTTTCATTGATAAACAAGAAACTGTTAAAGCAAGAGATAATATTGACACGATGTGGTTGATACAAGTACATTAACCATTATGAACATGTAATTTCTAATTAAACGTGCTTTTTACATAATAACAAGTGTGATTAAGTATTTACACTGTTTATGCTAACAAGTTATTCAAGCTTTTAACCTATGACTTAATATTGCTAATAAGGCTAGAATTTAATATTGTTAGTAAACCTATAATTTAATATTCTTAACGTAGTTATATTTTAATAGTGTTAATAAACCTAGAATTTAATATTGTTAACATAGCTATATTTTAATATTGCTAATAAACCTATAATTTAATGTTGTTGACATAGCTATATTTTAATATTGTTAATAAAGCTATGATTTAATACTCTTAATAAACCTAGAATTTAATACTGTTAATAAACCTAAAATTTAATATTGTTGATAAACCTATGATTTAATACTGTTAATAAACCTAGAATTTAACATTGTTAACATAGTTATATTTTAATATTGTTAATAAGCCTATAATTTAATATTGTTAAAAAACCTGGAATTTAATATTGTTAATAAAACTATGATTTAATACTGTTAATAAACCTGGAATTTAATATTGTTAATAAACCTATGATTTAATACTGTTAATAAACCTAGAATTTAATATTGTTAACATAGTTATATTTTAATATTGTTAATAAACCTGGAATTTAATATTGTTAATAAACCTATAATTTAATATTGTAAATAAACCTATGATTTAATACTGTTAATAAACCTAGAATTTAATATTGTAAATAAACCTATGATTTAATACTGTTAATAAACCTAGAATTTAATATTGTTAACATAGTTATATTTTAATATTGTTAATAAACCTACAATTTAATATTGTTAATAGGAGGTCACAAGAAAAAGTAGTGTCTAAAAGGAGAACAACATTATTAGATGGATTTTTTTAAAGATTATTCATATTGCAACACTAATTTAGCAGAATAAACAGATGTTTTATAATTATGTTCGTAAATAAAGGGCTTAACAATAAATCTTATTGTGAAAAACTGTACATAAAAAAGACATTTTTTAAAACAAATGTTTGTACATAAGACAAGATAAAAGTAGAGTAGAAAAATGCAAAAATCAAAAATTCTTTGAAAGTGAGAAAATGTGACATTGTTCACATGATTTGTTTGTTTTTGAAATTCGCGCAAAGCTACTTGAGGACTATCGGCGTTAGTCGTCCCTAATTTAGCAGTGTAAGACTAGAGGTAAGGCAACTAGTTACAACCACTCACCATCAACTCTTGGGCTACTCTTTTATCAACGAGTAGTGGGATTAACTGTCACATTATAACGCCTCCACGGCTGAAAGGGCAAGCATGTTTGGTGCGATGGGGATTCGAACCCGCGACCCTAAGATTACGAGTCGAACGCCTTAATTGAGCGAGAAAACACGAGTTGGTGAAAGTCACAAGTCGAACGTATTACGTTGAATAGTTTTTATTCCTTGATGTGAAAGTTAAACCTTATATATGATATATTTATACGTATGACGTTTCAGTATACATATTATATTCAATAGAGATCTTTCAAAGTATAAGGCTTTTAAAATCTGAGTGAAAGACGTCATAAAAGTCCAACCTATTTTAGAATATGGTTATTTATATGAGTTTTTATGTAACTCTAGTGTTTATAAAGAGTGCGTGATTAGAAAATAAAACCGTATTACGAAACTTGAAGTTGTGCATTCAATTTTTTATCGTACCAAAAGTCAATGGTCTTTTTTTTTAAAGTTGGGAGATTTTAAACGCCTACATGAATGGAACAAAGTAACGTTTCGCATCCGACGTTTCACTCTTTGTTGTTGTTTTTAATAATACCAGAACAAAGTGTACGAATACACAACACAGCAAGTAAAGCTGGAAATAAAGTTTTGTATCTCCGAATATATAGCTTTTAAAATTACGTGTAGCAATAACAGGTTATTCACTTCTTTGTGCTTTGTATACAACGTACTTAGAATAACCGAAATGGTCCCTTGTTGATAAAAGTAAATCCTCTATTGTTTGTAGCACTAATACAACACGATTTACACTTTCCACAGTTAACCCTTAACGCGGAAGAGACATTTACGTGAATCTGCAAAATTAGCTCCATTTAACTATGTTTATTTCCCAATAATTAAAAATAATTTATATTTCTTCAGTCCTATCATATTTTCAGGGTTTTAAGTATTTGATACGATACGTCTTTTACATAAAAATAATTACATACATACTAAGCTCAGTTTGAATCAGATAAAATTTAAAACTACTACACTAGAAACAAATGTCGCTAGTTATTTTCAGCTAGAATCCAGAGGGCGATACTTACCTTTCGTAAACAAACGCTGCTTGCTATATAATTCACGTGATAATTGACCGGACTTTCGTGATAGAATTGTTTTTTGTGTTGGAAAATCACTTTATTTAGAAATATGGACAGAATATTTATTTTTATTGGACATTTCTCATCTCCTCACTAGATACGTTTTGAAATACGGTTCAAACGTTGTAAAGGAAGATAGGTTTTGAAATACACTGTAAAAGACACATCGGGGTTTTTATCTAATGCAGAAAACTGGAATAACAAAAGTAACAATGTAAACACTGAACCTAAATAACACAGACCACACAAATTGTATGTTTATAATTCTAAATGTTCGTAATAAAGTAAATGTCTCTGGGCTGCTGAACATCTTGACAAAGGGAGTTAGTTGTTAAACAAAATATAACGAACGAACCTCCACAAATTATTAGTCCTAAATTTATAAAATAACATTACTTTTGGCACGTTCAGTTCTCAAAAACTACCAAAATATATTCGCTTATTTGCAATTGTTTCAAAGTGACTTATTATAACCAAGTGTACTGTTAATATACGATTGGCGAGGCTTACGTTTTGTGATATTTGGGGTTCGACTTCGAAGTTGTGCGATAAACATTAGAACACAATTTACCGTTATCCTTTGAGCTAAGCAATGGATCTATAGCGACTTATGGAATATGCTTACGTAGCTGTTTAGTCAGAAATGACGAATCTGAAGCAACTTATAAATAAACAGTTATTTAGTAAGAGAAAATGGTTAATCCAAAACTACATATATAGAAAAGTTGTTTTGTTTTTCAGGGTTGACTGGTCTGTTTGGACAATAGAGAAAGGCAACTTCACAAATAATCACTGACCCTTACTTGTTCCTGTTCAAGCATCATTGTCCACTTTATAACCTAGTGTGTAGGCCCTTATTATTTGACGCCTCTGGTCAAGAGCTGTGACCCCAAACTCAGCGGGGTATGAACTGGACAGAAGAATAATTCTGCCTTTTGTTCACGTTCCTCCAACACTGGTTCGTTACTTCCTGAATGTGCGGTGTTCCCCTTTTATTAAAATGAGCGATTTAGCCTAAAATCGGGCCAAATATGAAATCTCCTTAGTGACCAACGCGGGAGAGGATATCTCCCTTGGTTTAATTTAGAACAAAGGAAACCCGTGGGATGAAAATAGCAACTCGGAAGATTGAAAACCTTGTCTACATTTCGAGAAACACTGGTATTTAGATTACACCAGGAAAGCTGAATAAATACGCATAAATATACCAATACACTATACTTAACTAGAGACGGGTTCGCTTCATCAAAGGAAGCTCTGCTTTCTGAGAGACAGACAAGCCCATAAGTGGAACCGAATCGCTAAGGCTTAGTTCACCGAGCCAGGTGGGGGCCTTATGAATAGATCGTAACACACACCATGATAGCTTTTCTACACTCACTGAGGTTGTCTTCCATAACG
The DNA here is from genome assembly GCA_011833715.1 of Carcinoscorpius rotundicauda. Taxonomy (NCBI): domain Eukaryota; kingdom Metazoa; phylum Arthropoda; class Merostomata; order Xiphosura; family Limulidae; genus Carcinoscorpius; species Carcinoscorpius rotundicauda. The sequence continues at coordinate 59,289,449 of CM022392.1, read as the reverse complement.
TGTTTTTGAGTGTAGGACTTGAAAGTAAGAAAAAAAAGAGGCGAATATTACCATGGAATAATTTTTCATCGTATACATTTGCCTTTCTTCGTTACGACACAAAGAACTTGTCATGTGAAGAGGACATTTAGAAGCCAGAGGCTGTTAACATAACCATCAGAAACTACTTCAGGAAGCCTTCAAAATATTAGAAACTGGAAACCTTACTTCTAGTTTTGTAGATGTTATATTTATAGTAATGTATCTAGAATACATTTCTAAAATATAGATACAAATTGGATGTTCCACACATAGCCACTAAATATCTCCCCCTCGGTGGACTCAGGAGATAGCCTAAATCCTGACATGGCCAGGTGGGCTAAAGCGTTCGACTTGTGATCTGAGGGTCGCAGGTTCGAATCCCCGTTGTACCAAACATGCTCGCCCTTCCAGCCGTGAGGGCGTTAAAATGTGACGGTCAATCCCACTACTCGTTGGTGAAAGAGTAGTCCAAGAGTTGGCGGTGGGTGGTGACGACTAGCCTTTCCTCTAGTCTTACACTGGAAAATTAGGGACGGCTAGTGGAGATAGCCCTGGTGTAGCTTTGAGCGAAATTCAAACACAGATAGCCTGATGTGACTTTTATATAAGAAAACACACACACACTAAATATTAAAATCGAAATATATTTTAATTCTATTCACCTGCTAGGTAATACAATACGTTGCAAATGTGGTGATGATCAGGAAGTCTCAAGGCTTATAAATATTTGTTTGCTTTTAGAATTTCGCGCAAAGTTACACGAGGTCTATCTGCGCTAGGCGTCCCTAATTGAGTAGTGTAAGCCTGGAGGAAAGGCAACTAGTCATCACCACCCACCGCCAACTCTTGAGCTACTTTTTTTACCAACAAATAGTGGAACTGACCATTTCATTATCACGCTCTCACGGCTTAAAGCGCAAGCATGTTTGGGGTAGTGAGGGTTCGAATCCGCGACCCTCAGATTACGATGCGAGTATCTTAACCACCAAGCTATGCTGAGTCACTGGGTTACGATACCCGCAGTGGACACAGCACAAGAAGCCCATTGTGCAGCTTTATACTTAACTGTAAAGAAACAACTTCACTATATAGAAAGGAGACAAAGAAAAATAAAAGAATGCTGATAGAAATGGTATTATTTAAACAGAAAAGGAATTATTACATGTAGTAATTTGATAACACCAACTGACAAATGTAGCGACTGTAGTAACATTCATCAAATAAAGTATTTCGCAAAACAAGCCTCCCAGTGGCTCAGCGGTATGTCTGCGGACTTACACGCTAAAATCCGGGTTTCGATACCCGTGGTGGGCAGAGCACAGATAACCCATTGTGTAGCTTTGTGCTTAATTCAGAAACAATAACAACACAAAACAAACTTTTCGTTTCAACGAACGATAGTTGACAGTTGAACTTAAAATATTCTTTTAATTCCTAAAATTACAAAATTCATCCAAATTAGAACCGCAACAAGAAAAATAAAACTTCCATTAGTTTGTTACAAAAAAATTAGAATATGGCTGCAATTAAAGTATCAAAGGTCACAAAAAATCGTTTGTTTGTAATTAAGCAAAACAAAAAATAAATAAATCGCACAATGATTTATCTCCTATGGTCATTACAGGTGTCAAAACGTAAGAAGTCGTGAAAAAACTCTGTGTAAACTTCAATTAGAATATACAATTTAAAAACTTTCAATGTGACAGCTGTCAACAAATTGTGCGGTGTGACGAATGTCAAACAATTACCCCAAACGTAGCAACGGCTTGTGTGTCTTTATCTTCTGTTAAATATTTGTAATAAAGTCACATGTGTGTGACTAAGCACAGAAAGAAAGTTGTATCGTCTGTTCAATTTTATTTTGATCATTAATATAGTAAATATATAACAACAAAACATTTCTTTAAATGAATGAGCTTCATATGAAAAAAAGTGCAGAAGTGCTCAAACTCGTTTGTTGAAACAAAAATATCAAACTGTTTATAATTACATTAACGCTAGCCTGATGTGGCTTTGCTATAAGAAAACACACAAATATGAAACATATACCTAACTCACACCCTAAATATTATAGTGAGTTAATACTTATAGAATGGTTTATAATTACATCAAACTCAACAAATTCTGCAGGTTATAGAGACCTGAAACTTAGAATATTTATCTTCAAATAATGGAAAACCTGCAGAAAGTTAAATAACTGCAGAAACTAAAAGTCCTGAATAAACACAGCTGCTAAAGAGACCTAAAATGTAGAATATATATCCTTAAATAGTAGAGAAAGTTAAATAAATGTAGAGACTAAAAATTCTTAATAAACACAGCTACTAAAGAGATTTCACCATTTAGAATTTATAAATACTTTTGTAATAATTAGCTATACATAACAGAAGCTTAACAAATAAAAGAAATAAAACATTATAAGTTCGTAAATTTACCACTGACCCAAATAAACATGGAAAACCTGAGATAAGGCACAGACCGAGTTAACAGGACACTCGGAGGTGGGAGGGGTCTACAGAACTGAGGATTCATGATTCGAGTTTCGTTGTCTAGAATATTCGCCCCGAACTTTAGAACCACGGATATACTTCCTTCTGTATCATTGCGTGAAAAAACAAATCAATTAAATTTCATGGAAACAGAACATGTCGTTGGGGGACAGGATGTAGAAGTTTGATCTAGTGGGTTGTTTTATTTATACTATTCCAATAAAATTGTCACATTGTTCTGCACTCATGGTAAAATGTTTCTCCTTGTTTATCAATTGACTTTCGAGCAAAGCTACACGAGAGCTATCTGCGTTATCTATGCCAAACTTAGCAGTGTAAGACTAGAGGGAAGGCAGGTAGTTTACACCATCCACTGCCAACTCTTGTTGTACCAACTAATAAAATTGACCTTAACTTTATGACGCCCCACTGCTAAAGACGCGAGCATTTAGCTTCCGGATTCGAACTTTTTTGTTGTTGTTGCCTTTATTAGAAGAAAGATATACGTTTATATTCATAAGTGTATGAATAATATGATTTCTGGGCGAATATTCTTTCATATGAATAAGGGAATTTTAAAACGCTCACCTCGATTTAATCTCGTAATTAGAACAGGAAACGTCAGTGACTCTTGTATGTTTAACTTTCCTAAAGATAAATGCGAGTTTTTTGTTTGTTGGGTTATTTCTGCTCTGCCCACAACGTGAATTGAAACTTACAATTTGTGTTACATAAATCTTTGTTTAGCCGAGGAAGATGAATTACACAGCGATTTAGTTTTAAGAAAAAACCCGTTGATGTACGGATGTATTTGTTTCAATCAGTTTTCTTAGACTGGTCTACTTCGTTTTGCGTTTGTTAAACCTTTAACAGGGGATAGCAGGCAAGCCAACGTCTCAAGTTGTTCACGGTCATATATATGATTCAGTGTAGAAAATTCCCACACTTTACTCCCCTTGCCTTATCGCCCAAATCTGCTCATATTGAGACCAGTAACAACTAGTTCAGAATCCACTGTTTATTGAGAAATCATTTGGACCAATAACAACTAGACTATATACCATATACTATCTGTTGAGAAATTATCTGGACCAATAACAACTAGACTATATATCATACACTGTTTATTGAGAAATCATTTGGACCAATAACAACTAGACTATATATCATATACTATCTGTTGAGAAATTATCTGGACCAATAACAACTAGACTATATATCATACACTGTTTATTGAGAAATCATTTGGACCAATAACAACTATACTATATATCATAAACTATCTGTTGGGAAATTATCTGGACCAATAACAACTAGACAAAATACCATACACTATCTGTTGAGAAATCATTTGGACCAATAACAACTGGACTATATATCATACACTGTTTATCGAGAAATCGTTTGGAACAATATTAAATAGACTATATATCACACACTGTTTATTGAGAAATCATTGGGACCAAAGCAACTAAACTATATATCATACAGTGTTTATCGAGATATCATTTGGACCAATATCAACTAGACTATATATCATACACTGTTTATCGAGAAATCATTGGGAACAATAACAACTAGACTATATATCATAGACTGTTTGTTGAGAAATCATTTGGACCAATAACAACCAGACTATATATCATACACTGTTTATTGAGAAATCATTTGGACCAATAACAACCAGACTATATATTATACACTGTTTATCGAAAAATCGTTTGGACCAATATCAACTAGACTATATATCATACACTGTTTATTGAGAAATCATTGGACCAATAACAACCAGACTATATATCATACACTGTTTATTGAGAAATCATTTGGACCAATAACAACTAGACTATATATCATACACTGTTTATTGAGAAATAATTTAGACCAATAACAACTAGACTATATATCATATACTATCTGTTAAGAAATCATTTGGACCAATAAGTCTACAATACTCTGATTAATGAAAAATCGTTTCATAATATATAAATACCATAACTATCAAGCCCTCCAAACGTCAAAACGTCATTAACGACGGGACAACCACTACCTCCATCACCCCACAGTGTATCCTAACCTCACATTTCCTAGTTAACTGAAATAAATTAAATTTTGATAAATCAAGCTTGACCAACAAAAAGGCAGGAAAGTACAGTCGAGTTCAAAAGTCGGTAAATTTCTTTATGAGTCAATCAAAATTAAAATCATTCATAAAATGAATTCGTGGTATATTCATATAATAACTATTGATAAAACTCAGTTATAGAATAACAACTAATATTTAGAAAAGCGTTTTGGTAACCATAGGCTCCAACAATCGCTTTTATGACATACTGTTTGGCAACAAAAGTATGATCCAATATTGTTATTAGTGTACCTACTGGACATATAAAATGAAATGTATAGACAATAAAACTGGCAAAATATTTTTTGATTTCTTAAGTTAACGCCTTTATTGATTGAAAATATTTGTTTCTTTTATTAAAAAACGTTGGTGATATAACACAAAAATAACTTATTTCAGAAACGATTTAAGTTTAAAATTCAATTTTTGCTTTCATGATAAATTGTATGCACTTGGGTTTAGGCTAGGTAATCTAATACTACGTTATTACTTTAGGCTTATTACTAACACTTACAGCACTTGTAAGGTTTCAGGCAACTCGTCAATAAAATCCTAATAGGCAGACAGTAATCGAACTATTCTATCTGAATAAATGTATTTTATTGGCCCAGCACGGCCAGGTGGTTAGTGTGTTCGACTCTCTATCTGAGGATCGCAGGTTCAGATCCTTGTACCATCAAACATTCTCACCTTTTGAGTTGTAAAAGAACTATAATGTTTTGGTCAATCCTGCTATTCGTTGGTAAAAGAGTAGCCCAAGAGTTGGTAGTGGATGGTGATCACTAACTTTCTTCTCTCTAGTCTTATACTGCTAAACAAACAAACGTCACACTTCAGTTCTCAAAATAGAAGTCATAAAAGCTAAAATGTGTTGTTTGGTTTGAATTTCGCTGAAAGCTACTCGAAGGCTATCTGCGCTAGCCATCCCAAATTTAGCAGTATAAGACTAGAGGGAAGGCAGCTAGCTAGTCATCACCACCCACTGTCAACTCTTGGACTACTCTTTTACCAACGAATAGTGGATTGACCGTCAAATTATACCGCCCCCACGGCTGAAAGGGCAAGCATGTTTGGTACGGCGGGGATTGCGGGGATTCGAGCCCGCGACCCTCGGATTACGATTCAAACGTCTTCACCCACCTGGCCATGATGGGCTGTGCGTGACGTGACACACAATGGCTTTCATATATATTAGATACATACAATTACTTTATCCTACACATATATATAAAAAGTTTCCATTATACTGTTAGCATACAAACAACCAAAAACAAGGAAATACTGATTCAGAGCTGGATACATAGAAAAGGTTTCTGTTTAGACAGTCATTCAATAAAGCATTTTTGATATACTGAAACCGAAACTTCTAATACTGCAAACAGTAAACATCACCGCTTATATTAGGGAATAAACAGATAAATAAACCTAATAAACAGCTAAAGATGTGAAGTAAATAAACCCGATAAAAAGCTAAAGATGTGAAGTAAGCTTGATAAACAGCTAAAAATGTGAAGTAAACTTGATAAACAGCTAAAGATGTGAAGTAAGTAAACTTGATAAACAGCTAAAGATGTGAAGTAGATAAACCTCATAAACAGCTAAAGATATGAAGTAAATAAACCTAATAAACAGCTGAAGATGTGAAGGAAACAAACCAGATAAACAACTAAAGATTTGAAGTAAATAAACTAGATAAACAGCTAAAGATATAAAGTAGATAAACCTGATAAACAGCTAAAGATATGAAGTAAATAAACCAGATAAACAGCTAAAGATGTGAAAAAACAAACTAGATAAACAGCTAAACATGTGAAATAAGTAAACCTGATAAATGGCTAAAGATATAAAGTAAATAAACCTAATAAACGAACACATGATGCGAACTATATACGGATGAAATCGACCATAAAATATAAAATAAATAAACCTGTAAAGTGGGTACGGTTTATCAAGTTAATCCTAGAAACGTAGTACATGGAATCGTATGCCTCAGTGGTACCTGTTTTGGATCTTTGTAGCTACACATATACAGAAATACGAAGCCATGGCTGGGCCCACAGACAATTCAGTTCTATAGGCATTTTATCCTCCGTTTTGTAATTCAAGTTTTACAGATCAAAATAACCATCATTCAGTTTCAGTACTTCTAAACCACAGTTCACAACTTACAGTATTTGAGATGCATATAAAATGTATCATTATACTGTGGGCCCTTTACATCGATGGTTAACACTCAACTGTCTTTTGATTAATCAGGCCCTGGAAAAGCAAGTTTCGATGTCTGTATATGTGTGTGTACACATAACAGATGTATAGCTCATAGTGTTGCTCTGCGCTTAACTAGACACAAACAAACAAAATTAAACCGCGTCTCTGAACAGTTCCAGAACTGATGACTTTCACCTCACTGTGTCTCGGTTTTTGGTCTGATTATCAGAGAACCGAATAAAACGAAGACAAACCTAACGTAAACGGGTGAAATGGTGTAACGTCTGCAGGTTTAACAACAGCAATGACTCTCACACTTGGTGACAGTTCTCGCCTAACTCTTTCATAATTTTGGGTACTTGAAAAGTTGAGTGAAAACACACATCTGAGTACAAAGTAAAAACATCAACACTAAACTCTTTCCAATGTACACAAGAAAGTGTGTTCCTCTAAAGATTCCATATGCAGAGGGAAAATTACTTGGGTATATTTGCCGTGACATTTTCTCACTGCTTCAAAATATTTCCTGCAGATGCTACATATTTGTCACGTGTCAACCACCACACGTGACATTGACATGGTTAAAAAAAAACTTTTTTTTTCCAGTGGTACGTGGTGCTTGACATACAAGATAAATTCGTAACGACACGTCTCACATTCACATCATTTCTTCAGCGATGAGATGTCGCTACTTTCCTTAGAAAAACTCTTAAGGTGTTAACCCTTACCGACAAAAATATCGGTGAAAATTTGGAACTTCACGAACAAAAATATTTTAAACCGTTTATTTACTAGTCAGTTTTACGACACCGCGTTATAATAATCATTCATTTGTTTTAATAGATGTATTATTTGTGATGAAAAACACAACGTATATACTTTATTAAAACCATATACAAGTAGTTACATGACATTTATCGGTGTGTTAAAAATCGACTAATTGCATTCAACTCACAAACCTGGAGAATTTAAAATATAATGACTTCGCATCTCACAACATTACTGTGCCAGACGGTCAGTCTACTGGTGTTAAAACAAGACATTTCAATAGTAGCTGTGCCAGCCCTTGGTGGCGCAGATAGCCTAGTTGCTCTGCCCCATAAAACGCCAAAACCAACCAACCAGCCCGTGGTCGAACTATGAAACTAAACGTAAAAACGTTTCGCGGTAGAGTTTTGTTTCAGAGGCTGTGAACGCTGTATCAAAGTCATCGCAGACAGAACTGTTTCAAAGTGATATTTTTGTATGAAACGTCTGTAGACGGTGTTGGTAAACGAAATGGAACTGGTTCAGTGCAGTATGTACTAAAATAATGGAGCATATTAGTAACTAAAGTGTGATGGCTCGTAGTAACGAATAACACCGTTATGCTGGTTTTTATGTTGTTGTTATTTTCTGATAACAATAAATTTCGATAAGAACTAATTCTTTAACCTGGGGGAGTAAATCCATAACAGCATTACGCACGACTTTTGCAAGTTTTCGAATAGCAATATAAAACCAACTTGTACTAATGACATGCGTTTATAAGTTATTAAATTAAATGAATTAGAACGAGACTAGTTTTACAGTCACAATATAACAGTGATATTAAACACGTTTTGTTATACTCGGTTTACTTAAGAAACAACTGAAAGCACAGTGACCACCAAAAACAATCGTTTACCATCCGCTGAAATACACGGGTTTCGTGTAATTTGTACCATTAACGTGACAATTAATTATCATTCCAAACATTACTGTACTTTGATAACCTTATCATCAATGCACGTGGTAGAAAAGGGTTGATTTATCTGTTCATTATTTAATGTAATAAATAGAACATTGTACTTTGGTATTTACGAATCTAATTTCAGTAACAATGCCGATAACAAAGTTGACGGGAAACGTTTATCTGTTGACAACTGAAGCCATCAGGTTATTTTTGAGTAATCTTATCTGTTTATTAAACAGTTATAAAATACGGCATAGAAAAATTGACTAAAATTATTTGAGGTAAAAACATTCTGAATTACACTCGGAAATCGTTGAGTTACAAGTGGTGTTTGAAGTTCGACCCGACTTGTAACGGGCCGAAAGAAAATATTTCACGCGTCAGCTCTGTGTGCTAATCCCGCGTGTTTCAGAGTGACTCGTTGGGTCCGTCTCGAAGTGCCGCCCAATTAAGGGCTAGTATATCATTACAGGTACGTTTGCCTAAAGTGCGACGATTTCTAATTCGTGCTGGTTTTTCTAAGGTTTCTTGTCGGTGTTAGTCCTGAGGTTTGAATATAAACAAAACAAACAAACAACAACAACAAACGCGACACGAATGGTAAACACCTGCAGAACCGATCGACTAACTTTACACATAATATACCAAAACCTATTAGGTAAGTTACTTTCACTCACCACTGAGTAGAAAGGTAGCTAAGTCGTCTTCTTCCAGGTCGATGTGCCGAGGTCGGGCTTGTTTCCGACGCGCCATCCCGAAAAGTCGACGGCCGCTAAAATAACAAAATCGTAAGATAGCAAACGTCTTTTAATTGATACACCACACGCTATTGCGCATGTCACAATTATGATTATCAATAATGCATTGGGACTGTCATAATCAAATTATAGGGCTCAGCCAGCAGAACGTGTCGGCATAGAAAGAAACCTTCAGAAATGTGAGAAAGGGTTACCGTCACTACGTTCTCTGGAGTTCAGCGTTAGGTTGGTTACACGGTCTGCTCCAAAGGTTATGATTTTTTTAATGTTCTTTTCATCACTGGTCCAGCTCGAAACTAAAGGCTACTGGGCAGGTGGTGACCATAAAAGAGTGTCAAGCAGGTCAACGGGTGGTGATACTGACCATCCAAACTGACTAGGTGCAGATCAGGCCTTTGGTGAAACATTTGACTCATCAATCAGTTTAGCATCGTTATTAAATGGACGGCCGAACCATGCATATATCAAGCCTTTCGTGCCTTCTAACTGACCACAAATCATCCTGTCCCCTAAAAGTACCGGTCACTCTCTGTTTTGAAGAGATTCTCTTCCCCCTGGTGGCTATACAAATACCTTCTTTTGTTTTAAAGAAGCAAGAAAGTACAAAGCACGTGCGAACGCGTTACGCCAATAGGCGGCACGGACTGGGACGCCTAATGTCCCGGTAGCGGCTTGTTGCACGCGGAGTGCGAAGCTGTGTGCCGTTAGTTTCCGCTAGAACAGAGAAAATGCCGGGCGTTTGTGGTAGGTCCGCTTTTCCTCTTTCATCGGGAAGGCGTCACATCTGCCCTTAACGCGGTTTTTTTTCCTCTCTTTTTCACCCGTGGTTCTGGCAGCTTTTAAATAACTTCCTATCACGTCTCTACGCGTGTTAAACTTAGGTTATAAATATTTCCAAAATTGTCCTTTGTTTGTATATTTTTATTGTAAAAATAAGATCATAATGGAACTTTTCTTATCAGGCTCGAAATAAGAGAAATGCAAACTATATTACTTTACGTTCATTAACTTTTAAATACAACGAGAACCGTGTGTGTGTGCTGTCAACATGGCAGAATACTACGTCAGTTGTGCAGTACATGTACAAAGAATGAACGTTACACGTACCCATTGAATAAGCTGAAAAATAGATAAGCTTTCAACTCACTTTCAAGTCGTGCCTGGTGGGCATGGGCAAGAGAAACAGCGGTAACGTCCAGCCGACGCTCTGACGCAGGTCGCCAGGCCCGCCTTGCCGTTGACCAGCTACGTTACTCGGCGGTCGTCTCCTCGGAGCGCCACTGATGCTCGGGCTACGGCGGCGCTGCAAACACACTACGTTCTGATTGGTCAGAGGAGTGCTGTGACATCACTCTCGACCGCGGCACCTATTCATGATTTATAAGTAGTTCTGAAGATAAGTTTTGAATATGGCCAAGACTGGGAACAAGCACGCGCTGTGGACCTGTCGAGAGTCTGTCTTGTTCTGTGTAACATCTCGTGTACGCTGCAGATGATGAGGCTTCTAGCCCGCAGCCCTGGGCCGCCAGTAAAACCAATCATAACGCGAGGGCCGCGGCCATACATATCGGGCGTGCTGTGTCCGAAATGATGCACTTGCGCGAAGGGTGGCGAGAGCCAGGCTACTGAGCAGGTGACATGGCCAGAACTATGTGTATGAACATCACAAAAGAGAGCGTTCATAAGTCGGCGCCTAGTAAAACAAACGTAGAGAAAAGCAGAGCAGGTTGTATATTAAGTTATTCCAAGCACCTAACGCACTAGTGTGTACTTACTGTTCATATATGCGCTTTTTTTACACGTCTCCATAACTACGTACTATAGTACACATATGTATATATATATATTCATAACTGAATTTGCATATTTGTAAAAGCAGCTTTCTTTGAATCGATTAATAACATTAAATAAATCATAATTTTCTATCTCTTAAATCACAAAATTACTGTTTGAAAACACCAGTTCTGAAATTCTTTATATTGAGGTAAGGTTCCACATTGTACAAATCAATTAAATAGCTACTGGTTCTCAAACGGTTTGACCCAATTAATTAACACTTGAGTAATTCTCGTTGTTGTGTCAGTTAATAACTAAAAGTTTGGTCATAGTTTTAATTGAATCATATAAGAAGTACGAGTCTTGGCATAATTAGTCATGAACTAATAACTACCACTTCTCAAATGTCGTCATACTGAGTGAATACCCACCACTTTTGGAGTGTTTATTGATAGAATCAATAATGATGACTATGGACTGAATCAATAACTACCACTTTTAAAGTTTCATATTGACTGAATCAATAACCACTACTTTTGAAGTATCATATTGAGTGAATAAATAATTACCACTTTAAAAATTTGTCAAACTGATTCAATCAAAAACTATCACCTGTGAAGTGTCATCTTGATTGAATAACTACCACTTTTGAAGTGTCATGTTGTTTGAATCCATGACTACCAGATTTGAAGCGTCAAATTGATTTTATCAATAACTACTAATTTTGATGTGTCATATTAATTGAATCAATAACTACCACGTCAAAAATGTGTCAAATTGAATGAATCAATAACTACTTCTTTTGACGTGTCATATAGATTGAATAAATAACTACCTCTTTTAAAGGGTAATATTATTTGAATCAGTAACCACCACTTTTGAAGTGTCATATTCATTGAATCAGTAACTACTGATTTTGAAATGTCATATTCATTGAGTCAGTAATTACTATTTTGAAGTATCCTGTTTGTAGAATCAGTTACCACTACTTTTGAAGTGTCAAACTGATTGAATCAATAACTACCACTTTCAAAGTGCTATGTTGATTAAATAAATTAATTCCACTTTCAAAGTGCTATGTTCATTAAATCAATAACTACAGCTTTTAAAGAATCTATTGATTGAATGAATAAGTACTGCTTTTTAAGTGTCAATGTTACTGAATCAATAACTACCTCTTTTGAATTACTACATTGATTGAATAAATAACTATCACTTTTGAAGTGTCATATTGATAAAATCAATAACTACTGCTACTTTGAAATGTAATAGTGATGGAATAAATAGCCACTGCTTTTGAAGTGTCATGTTGACTGAATCAATAACTACCACTTTTTGGCCCACTGCTAATACACCGGTAAGACTACTGATTTAAAATGCTAAAATCAGGGGTTCGATACCCACAGATGGACTCAGCAGATTGCCCAATGTGGCTTTGCTGTAACAAAACATACACACATATATACCACTTTTCAAAAGTAATTTTGATTAAATCAATAACCACGATTTTTAAAGTGTTATATATTAAATCAATAACTACCACTTTTGAAATGCTATGTTGATTAAATAAATTAATACCACTTTCAGAGTGCTATGTTTATTGAATCAATAATTACAAATTTTTGGAGAATCTACTGACTGAATAAATAAGTACCACTTTTGAAGTGTCAGGTTCACTGAATCAATAACTACCACTTTTGAAGGGTCATTTTGAATCATTCAATAACTACCTCTTTTGAATTGCTATATTGATTGAATAAATAACTACTACTTTTGAAGTGTCATATATTCAAACAATAACTACCACTTTTGAAATGCTATGTTTATTGAATATATAACTACTGCTTTTGAAGTGTCATATTGATTAAATCAATAACTACAACTTTTGAAGTGTCTCATTGATTGAAGCAATAACTACCACTTTTGAAGAATCTATTGACTGAATCTATAATTACAACTTTAAAGAATCTTATGTTTGAATCAATAACTACCACTCTTGAAATGTCAAATTGATTGTATCAATAACTACTCATATTAATTGAACCAATAACTACCATTTTCAAAGTGAAATGTTGATGGAATCAATAACAACTACTTTTTAAGTGTCATATTTATTGAATAAATAACTACCAAACTTGAAATGTTAGGGTTAATGAATCAATTACCCCCATTCTTGAAGTGTTATATTGATTGGATCAATAACTTCCACTGCTGAAGTGTCATGTTGATTCAATAAATAACTACCTCTTTTCAAGTGTCATATTGGTTGTATCAGTAACCACTACTTTTGAAGTATCATATTCATTGAATTAGTAACTACTTGTTTTGAAATGTCATATTGAGTGAATCAGTAATTACCATTTTGAAGTGTCCTGTTTATAGAATCAGTTACCATTACTTTTGAAGCGTCAAATTGATTGAATCAATAACTACCACTTTTGAAGTGTCATATTAATTGAATCAATAACTACCCTTTTTAAGGTGTCAAATTGATTGAATAAAAAACTACCACTTTTAAAGTGTCGTGTTGATTGTATCCATAACTATTACTTTTCAAGTGGCATATTGATTTAATCAGTAACCACTACATTTACAGTGTCACATTGATTGAATCAGTAACTACCACTTTTGAGTTGTCATTTTGATTGAATCATTAATTACAACTTTTAGGAATCTATTGATTGAATCAATAACTTCCACTCTCAAAGTACTTTGTTGATTAAATAAATTGATACTTTCAAAGTGCTATGTTGATTGATTCAATAACTACCACTTTTAAAGTATCATATTGATTGAATCAATAACTACTACTTTGAAATGTAATATTGATTCAATGAATAACCACTGCTTTACAAGTGTCATGTTGACTGAATGAATAACTCCCACTTTTCATTCCACTGCTAGTACAGTGCTAAGACTGCAGATTTAGAATGCTAAAATCAGGGGTTTTATTCCCATAGGTAAGCTTAGCAGCTTTGCTGTAACAAAATACACATACACCACTTTTCAAGAGTCATTTTCATTAAATCAATAACCATGATTTTTAAAGTGATATATATTGAATCAATACCTACCCCTTTTGAAATGCTATGTTAATTGAATAAATAGCTACTGCATTTGAAGTGTCATATTGATTAAATCAATAACTAAAACTTTTGAAGTGTCTCATTGATTGAAGCAATAATTACCACATTTGAGGCATCATGTTGATTGAATCAGTAACTGGTACTTTGTAGGATTGTATTGATTGAATAAGAAACTACCACTTTTTAAGAGTTATTTCGAATCAATCAATAACTACTACATTTGAAGTGCCGTATTGATTGAATCAGTAACCACTACTTTTAATGTGTCACATTGATTGAATCAATGACCACCACTTTTGAAGTGTCATGTTGATTGAATCAAAAACTACCACTTTTGAAGTGTCATGTTGATCGGATCCATACTTACTATTTTTCAACTGTCATATTGATTTAATCAGTAAACACTGATTTTAAAATGTCATATCAATTGAATAAATAACTACCACTTTTAAAGTGCACACTGAATGAATCAATAACTACTACTTTGAGTTGTCATATTGACAAAATAAATCACCACTGCTTTTCATGTGTCATATTGAGTGATTTAGTAAACACCACTTTTGAAGTGTCATGTTGATTGAATCAATAACTAATACTTTGAATTGTCATATTGATTCGATCAACAACTTCCACTTTTAAAGTGTTATATTGATTCAATAAATAACTACAACTTTTCAAGTGTCATATTGAGTCAAGCAATAACTACAACTTTTCAAGAGTCATATCAAATCAATCAATAACTACCACTTTTGAAGTGTTATATTGATTCAATAAATAACTACAACTTTTCAAGTGTCATGTTGATTAAATAAATAAGTACCACTTTTCAAGTGTTATACTGATTGAATCAATAACCCTTTACTTTGAGTGTCATGTTGATTGAATCAATAACTACCACTTTTGAATTGTCACGTTGACTGAATCAGTAACTACTCTTTTTGATGACTCATATTGATTGAATCAGTAACCACCACTTTTAAAGTTTGGTATTGAGTGAATCAATAACTTCC
This sequence comes from Carcinoscorpius rotundicauda, assembly GCA_011833715.1. NCBI lineage: Eukaryota > Metazoa > Arthropoda > Merostomata > Xiphosura > Limulidae > Carcinoscorpius > Carcinoscorpius rotundicauda. The sequence continues at coordinate 59,274,262 of CM022392.1, read as the reverse complement.
ACTTTTGAAGTGTCATGTTGATTCAATCACTATCTACCACTTTTGATTTGTTGTATTGATTGAATCAATAAGTACAACTTTGAAGATTCTATTAATTGAACCAATAACTACCACTTTCTGAGTACTATGTTGATTTAATAAATAAATACCTTTTTTAAAGTGCTGTGATGATTGAATTAGTAACCACTACTTTGGAAGTGTGATACTGATTGAATCAATAACTACTAGTTTTGAAATGTTATATTGATTGAATCAGTAACTATAATTTTTAAGTTTTTAAACCGTTGACACGAAATTTTTTAAAAAACGTGTTTCCGCGTGAGATTGAACCGGGGACTTTGCGAGTGTGAGGCGCATTTGATAACCACTACACTACGAAAACTGGTCAGTTCGAAGTGTCCTTCTTATGGAACCAGATTCCACTAATTATGAAATGTCAAACTGATTAAATCAACAACTACCACTTTTAAAATGTCATATTCATTGAATCAATAACCACTACTTTTGAAGTGTCATACTGATTGAATCAATAACTACCATTTTTAAAGTGCATATTTAGTGAATCAATAACTACCACTTTTGCAGTGTCATTTTGATTTAATTAATAACGACTACTTTTGAAAGATCATACTGATTGATTCAATAACGACCAGTTTAGAAGTGTGATGTTTACTGAATCAATAACTGCTACTTTTAAAGTATCTATTGATTGAATCAATTGCTATCACTTTTGAAATGTTATACTGAATGAACAAATAACCACTAGTTTTGAAGTATTATATTGATTGAATCAATAACTACCACTTTTGAAATGAGAAAGTAAAGTGATATAAACGAACACGTACATAGGTTATAATATATCACAGATATTTCCATATATTTATGATTTTGAATAAATCTTTATTATTTTAGGCTTAAGGTTTGCATGGATTTTTATAACATTTAAACAATTGATGCTCTAATTTGTAAGTTCTGGAAAGTTTTTGCACATGTACTTGGTGTTCATCGTTTATTAGTTGTAAAACATCTCACAGGACAATAGATCCAAATTTATTTTTAAGAACACTGATCATTCGATGTATCTATCGGTCTCACGGACACGTAGTTACTTGTTATTTTATCTGTCTGTTTGTCTCTATCTAAGTATGTTTTTGTCCATTCATGCATCCAGTTTATGTTTGTCTGCTTGTTTATCTATCTATCTACATCAACAGAAGAGACACCTACTACATCGGTAGTCGTAACGTTTTCTGTTTTATATCCATCTATCCCTCTGTTAACACACACTGTTGCCCGAGTTAAGGCATCTGATATCAGACTGGACAGAAATTGAAATCATAAAACTGATTCTATGCCATCAATTGGGCGTTCAGCATTCACTCAACCCCAGATGCTTGCCTTATTGTTCTTGCCTGGACAACCGCGTCTCTCTCATATTTACCGAATGATCCATGAAAGTTAACGGGCATAACCATACAACCATGTATCCCTATTCTTTTTAATGTGTGTGTATACACACAGTAACTCGTGTAAACACCAAAGTGCGTTTATGTAAGGTATCTTATTATTCGCGGACGGGATTATATTACTGATAGCGTACGGGCACAGCGATCTTTAACCTTTTATGAAAGCCACTAACTCCTGTACTACTGTGTATGAGAGACACGTGCTCCTAGCAGAATTATGGCATTCTTTCGAAGTTTGATGGTTCAGATCAGAGGCGAATATGAAACATTGAACTGGCCAGTGGTGTTTGTGATACCATTACGGCCGTCTTATACTACGTGACAGGTGGAGTTTATTTATATTTAATTGTTATTACTTCTTATTACGAGGTTACATTAACGTCAGGAGTCTCCCCCCAGGTTTCCTTTTGGGGGGGAAGGTACTTACACTTACACTTACACTTACACCTTATATTCAGCACAATTAATTAATTAATTGACTTCTTATGGTTATTATTCCAGTGATATATATCCTGTTCTCAAAATAAAAATCCTGTGGGTTAAAGGACGTCCTGTCTACTTTGGACTACAAAATAAAAATAAAAACAATTGTGAAAGTCAAAATTTCACAATCCATTACTGTACATTACTTTGACTGTACCACACCTTCCATTGCATTACTTTGACTGTATCACACCTTCCATTACATTACTTTGACTGTACCACACTTTCCATTACAACATTGCTTTAGCTGTACTACACCATCCGTTACAGTACATTACTTTGGCTGTACCACACCGTCTGTTACTTTGACTGTAACAAGTGTTAATACTTTTACCATCATTTATTTATTCAAACTGCGTCGTAACTCATAAGATACGACGAAGATATCAACAATAGAGCATATTCTGATATATTCTTTGTTTTTGAAAGAGTTTCTGGTGAAAATTCCATTAAATCATCTGTACATAGAGTTAGACTACATAATTCTTTACTTCTGTGTCAGCTTCTATTCTCGTTTTTCTCAAACATAAAATGTGAAGAAGTCAAGTTTGGAATACAGGTCAATTCGCGTCAGTTGTGTGCCGGGTTCCAAGTTGACTGACTTAAAGTATCCAAATACATTTTAATTATTTTTTTATTTATACGCCCTCTAGTGTACATGGGTTGTTATGACACTTTCTTTAAAGATGTGTTGGATGTCATGAAATATCTCTACTGACTTGTCAGTTCGTGTACTTTATAAAGAGTCACTCCAGTGGTCGTTAGTTTCACCTAATATATCCTCGTGCTTACTGACTTAATGCGTTGTAACACTTACGTAGGCTGCTGTTCTGTGAGACATGAGACAAGCGGTGACAGATATCTGCTTTAGTTTGTCTTCTCAATATTTCTAAAGCTTGGCTTGTTGATGACAGCTGGAAGGCTGGGCTCTAACCTTTCCGAATGAGCTCTCGTGGAAATTCCGTAGATGCTACATAAAATTACGAACTGGGCACGTTGCTCTTAAAACCTAGCATGAGTTATTTGTGGTTTGGGGCAGAGGGAGAAAAAGAGAGAATTAGACCCTAGCGTGACTCTTGGAATGTGTTTATTTAACATCGCTTAATATCGCCGGACGTTCAAATGTGTAGAAAGTTCCCACACTCTAGGCGACGGAGTAATCCGTAATGTAATACTACCAACTCCATATCTTCTACCTGCTACACGTCAGCCACCGCGTGAGTTTCCAGAACGACGTTCAGTCAAAAATTTCAAAAATGGGCAAAGCAACCGGTTTTTATCAGTTCGTAGAATTCAATATTCCAGTAGTGACGGATGTTACACTAAATAATATTGTTTCCAGTAGTGACAGATGTTACACTAAATAATATTGTTTTCAGTAGTGATGAATGTTACACACAATATTGTTTCCAGTAGTGACAGATTTTACACTAAATACTTTTGTTTCCAGTAGTGACAGATGTTACACTAAATAATATTGTTTCCAGTAGCGACGGATGTTACACCAAATAATGTTGTTTCCAGTAGTGACGGATGTTACACTAAATAATATTGTTTCCAGTAGTGACGGATGTTACACTAAATAATCTTGTTTCCAGTAGTGACGGATATTACACCAAATAATCTTGTTTACAGTAGTGAAAGATGTTACACTAAATACTTTTGTTTCCAGTCGTGATGAATGTAACATCAAATAATCTTGTTTCCAGTGGTAACGGATGTTACACCAAATAACCTTGTTTCCAGTAGTGGCGAATGTTACACTAAATAATTTTGTTTCCAGTAGTGACAGATGTTACACTAAATAATTTTGTTTTCAGTAGTGACAGATGCTACACTAAATAATCTTGTTTCCAGTAGTGACGGATGTTACACTAAATACTTTTGTTTCCAGTCGTGATGAATGTTACACTGAATAATCTTGTTTCCAGTAGTGACAGATGTTACACTAAATACCTTTGTTTCCAGTAGTGATGGATGTTACACCAAATAATCTTGTTCCCAGTAGTGACGGATGTTACACTAAATACTCTTGTTTCCAGTAGTGACGGATGTTACACTAAATAATCTTGTTCCCAGTAGTAACAGATGTTACACTAAATAATGTTGTTTCCAGTAGTGGCGAATGTTAAACTAAATAATCTTGTTTTCAGTACTGACGGATGTTACACCAAAAAATCTTGTTCCCAGTAGTGACGGATGTTACACTAAATAATCTTGTTTCCAGTAGTGACGGATATTACACCAAATAATCTTGTTTCCAATAGTGACAGATGTTACACTAAATACTTTTGTTTCCAGTCGTGATGAATGTAACATCAAATAATCTTGTTTCCAGTGGTAACGGATGTTACACCAAATAATCTTGTTTCCAGTAGTGGCGAATGTTACACTAAATAATCTTGTTTCCAGTAGTGACAGATGTTACACTAAATAATCTTGTTTCCAGTAGTGACAGATGCTACACTAAATACTCTTGTTTCCAGTAGTGACGGATGTTACACCAAATAATCTTGTTTTCAGTAGTGACAGATGTTACACTAAATACCTTTGTTTCCAGTAGTGATGGATGTTACACCAAATAATCTTGTTCCCAGTAGTGACGGATGTTACACTAAATACTCTTGTTTCCAGTAGTGACAGATGTTACACTAAATACTTTTGTTTCCAGTCGTGATGAATGTAACATAAAATAATCTTGTGTCCAGTAGTGACAGATGTTACACCAAATAATGTTGTTTCCAGTAGTGACAGATGTTACACTAAATACTCTTGTTTCCAGTAGTGACGGATGTTACACCAAATAATCTTGTTTCCAGCAGTGACAGATGTTACACTAAATACCTTTGTTTCCAGTAGTGATGGATGTTACACCAAATAATCTTGTTTCCAGTAGTGATGGATGTTACACTAAATAATCTTGTTTCCAGGAGTGACGGATGCTACACTAAATAATGTTGTTTCCAGTAGTGACAGATGTTGCACCAAATTCTCTTGTTTTCGGTGGTGATGGATGTTACACTAAATAATTTTGTTTCCAGTAATAACGGATGTTACATCGATAAATACACCACGGTTTCTATAGCGTCGAATTTAACGCCTAACAAAACGATGAGCGATATTCTTGAAGTTAAGCACGGTTTACCAATCCAAATCTAACCCTATTTAAATATGGCCGAATATGATGTAATATAGTAAGTTCCAAACATGGTTGAATTGGCTCATGCGCAGTGGATGCACTTGATCAAGAACGATAATCATATTATATGTACTGATATCTTACAATCCTAATTGTTAATAGTCTCTTCTCTCCCACATTCGTGTATCTGAGGCAAATTCGTCTTGTGTATGCATTACACTCGGTGTTTTCTTAAAGTTAAAGAGTTACTTGGTCTGTCCTGTGTTCTATGAAAAACGTGGCCTAAGTGTCTAAAGGGATCTGAGATGTTTGAGTTAAAAGTACTTAATAAGAAACGGCCTTTTTTTTTCATGAAAACGTTAAATGTTGAATTCTTGTATGATCGTTATGTAACTCGTGAAGCGAAATGTTCACGTAATGAACACAGAGCACAGTTTCAGCTATAGCCCGAAGTAAGTTTCTCGTAAGAAATATGATATTCCATTCATTGCAAGTAAATCTGATAAAAGCTGATAGAACAATGTTTATCTCTTATGAAATCCAAATCAGAAGCCATGAGTTCTAAAACGTTATCTCGATAACTAGATATAACAACTGGTGGCGGTTCTGGTAAACTACGAGTAGATAAATTAAAAAAAAACGTCAGAAAATTTGTCATCGTTTTTTGTTTGTTTTTGAGAAAGTGTCTCGAGATTTATAAAGTTAACTCTTTGATTATGAAGCAGCTTGCTGATTCTATTTATCGAGGAAAATAAATAAATTAATGAACAATCCTTTTGTTTCTTTTCAGATGAACTTGTGCAATATCATACCAGACATCCAGTCTAAAAGAGCAGGTGTGAACAATAAACAAATACAGGAAGCTGGAATGATGAATATTAATGTCCTAGCCTAAATTAATAAATAGTAAAATATATACTGAAAAGATTTATTAAGTTAACTAGTTAGGTGGCAGGTGGTCCATTACTGAACATTTCCTCGTTGTAAAATAGTTCCCTTATTCTCTCAAAATAATATGACAATCCTTTCAGCCATCTATGAAAAGGTTTGTTACTTACCCAACTAAGGCAAACGAAGCCTTATTATTTACTGTTGTTTTCGAAACGTGTAGAATTAAACTGAATTTTTAATTAGGTCTGCGGAATTTTCGACTCCAATTATGATATTTAATTCATAGTCGGATTTACTAAACACAATTCTTTTTTTAAGATTTCGGTTTTGATAGAATCAACATTTTATTATGACAGTAATAAATGTGATATCATTTCTCCAAAAAAGGACCGAAGGCCGCCAGAAGGGATCGCCTATTTACACCACTCGCTTTACGTGTTGTCTGTCTGTCAGTCAGTAGACACTACAATGGCGTCACATAAGGGGCACTTAAAGTTATAGTTTGCACTGTCGTAACGTCAGTTAAACGTGCGTATGGCATTGATCGCAAAATGAATTATGTATTTTGCTACAACACAGGATGACGTATGAATTTAAAAAGTAAAAAAAATTCCTTGTTATTTTTAATTTTGGTTTTATTTACTCGTGAAATATTTTCGAGAACCCTACAGGAGTACATCTAGTATTATTATACAGGTCATACATTTATGGTGTATATTGTATGGATCAGTGAAACAAATTCAGGAACAATCCTGTTAACGAGGATTGAATGTTCATATCAGAGTTTTACAGGTTTTAAAATAGTCCAGTTAACAAACGTTAAATGTCGATAATAAAGTCTTACAGGTTTTAAAATGGTCCAGTTACAAAGGTTAAATGTCAATAGTAAAGTTTTACAGGTTTTAAAATGGTCCGGTTAACAAAAGTTAAATGTCAATAATAAAGTTTTACAGGTTTTAAAATGGTCCGGTTAACAAAGGTTAAATGTCAATAATAAAGTTTTACAGGTTTTAAAATGGTCCGGTTAACAAAAGTTAAATGTCTATAATAAAGTTTTACAGCTTTTAAAATGGTCCAGTTAACAAAGGTTAGATGTCTATAATAAAGTTTTACAGGTTTTCTCTCCATATCTTTGATATCCTGGGTCCAAAGTATTTAATTAATCGAAGTATGGACAGGTAAATTTTGAAAATATTCGAATCGATTGTTTTCTTTAGAGTAGCACCTGAAGGTGTTAATAGACATCAGCTAATTGTGTCACTTGACATAGTGACGTCACACAAGGGGTTTATAGTGGCTGCATGAAATTTCGTGAATATAAACCAACCATATCACATGATATAACTTTTCGTTTTGTCAATAGATAGCCTACATATAAGTTTTGTTTGTTTTTGAATTTTGCGCAAAGCTATCTGCGCCAGCCGTCTCTAATTTAGCAGAGTAAGACAAGAAGGAAGGCAGCCAGTCATCACCACCCACCACCAACTCTTGGGTTACTATTTTACCAACGAATAATGAGATTGACTGTCACGTTATAATGCCCCCACGGCTGAAAGGGCGAGCATGTTTCGTGCAATCGGGATTCAAACCCGCGACCCTCTGATTACGAATCGAATGCCTTAACACGCTTGGCCATGCCGGGCCCCTACGTATAAGTAACAAGAACAATAATATGTGTACACCAATAAATTTCGCTGTTGTTGTAGATATTTTACGCCAATTTTATCGAATACAATAATCTCTACAATCCGTACAGCTACGTCTTTCGGAAGAACAGGTAAAATTTGTGGATTCATAAAGCTAACAGCTTATTTGTTTATAGGTTAGAAGTTGTGGTTCTACAATAATCTATAAAGTAATTTGAATTCTGTTCTTATAAACTAAGGCATCATTTTGGGTGTGAATATTTCTTGGTTTCTTCTTAAACACTAGGATCTTATACTGTGCATTAATCCGTCTATTTTTTACGTATTAGTTTAATTATATTTGTCTACGAAGTTAGCAAATAACATTAGAAAAAACACACAGTTGGAGCAAAGAATCAATTATAGTTTTTATCTCATCTTTATTTAGTTGTGATTTATGGTTGGCATTTGTACACGTACCGTTTTATCAGCGCTTCAGTGAAACTATTTGTACTGATATGTATGCCATATACACGTATATACTTTTTATCTGGTCAAGTTAAAGGTGCCCAAACTCGAAACCCTATTTTCCGGCAGATGGCGCAAGTCATTTTCGACTGAACTGGTTTGCTAACACTAACATAAACGTAAAGCAACGTAACAGTGAACAAACACACGTATTTAGTAGTATTGAAAATAATAATAAATGAATTGTATAATTGGAAGTTTTGTAATGACAAGATATGAACTGAAACGAACGTATTATGAAAATATTAATGTATTTCTTTTCTTATCTTTGCCGTAGGAAGGCGCAGATAGCCTCGTTGCTTTGTGCCATAAAACACTAAATCTATCAATCAACTTGCCGTAGAAAACATTTTTGGGAGTAGCCAGGCCATTGCCACATTGCTATTTGTAGAGAGGATCTGGGGGCACGTTCCCCAGAAATGTTTAGGAATTTTAATGTACTGAATTTAAAAAAATACGTTTTAATAACGCCCACATAGTTGAAAGGGCAAACATGTATGGTGTGACGGGGATTCGAACCCGTGACTCTCAGTTTATTACTCGGGCGCCTTCTAACAAGCCGGCACTGCAAGACCCAACAAGTAGAGTTCGTCTACTAATAGCGACATATCACTGTTTAAGTTCCATTCCGACTTTCGAAATTGCAGAAAAATATCTTGTGTCAACTTGTGAGCCCTTAACTACAACAGAATATTCTATCCAGATGTGACTCTTCTGATCTGCTAACTAAAACCATCTTATATTAAATGTCGCATTTGTGACCCGTTAATTATCTATCATATTTGTAAAGAAAAAATAGTGGTAGGTGAAACGAAATGATAGAACACGTTGACTTACAAGTAATAAAAAGTTAAAATGATAGAACACGTTGACTTACAAGTAATAAAAAGTTAAAATGATAGAACACGTTGACTTACAAGTAATATAAAGTTAAGATGATAGAACACGTTGACTTACAAGTGATAAAAGTGATTATAGCAAAATATGTTATCTTTGATGTGACTTTTGTGACCGGTTCACTGTAATAGGATTTAGTTCAATTATAACACTATATGTCATTGCAATTGCATACATTAATTACTGTCTATGATTTGTTAACAGTCAAGAACAAAGCTATACAATAGACTGTCTATAATGTGTCCACTATCAGTAATCGAACATTGAATTTTAGCGTTTTAAGTTCTCATCAGGGACTTATTGGATAATTCGATGAAAGGAAACACTTTTTTTAAATACAAGAAGCAATTTTAAATGGCAGACGTTTTCAATCAAAGTTTGAAAAATCATAACTTAAGATTTATCGTATTTATCATTTTTCAAACAACAAAACAAAAAATACCATAAACAAAAAACAAATTTATATTCGTTACAATGTATTTTTCTGTAAGGTTTTATAAAAATTTTCCAATACTCGATTTTACTTGTAAGTCAACGAGTTCTGTCATTTTAACTTTATATTACTTGTAAGTCAACGTGTTCTATCATTTTAACTTTATATCACTTGTAAGTCAAGGAGTTCTGTCATTTTAACTTCATATCACTTATAAGTCAACGTGTTCTATCATTTTAACTTTATATTACTTGTAAGTCAACGTGTTCTATCATTTTAACTTTATTTTACTTGTAAGTCAACGTGTTCTATCATTTCGTTTCACCTACCACTATTTTTTCTTTACAAATATGATAGATAATACACTGAAAGCCGCCTAGCAGAAAAAGGTATTGTACACGTTAAAACATTGCCTATTTCATATACTGAGAACTCTTACAAACAGTTGTTTGTTTTGATATAACAATAAGATATCTATCTCAAGTGTTGGTCATTGAAACGCTTATTAAATGTATAGACTAAATGTTTTGGTTTAAATATATATACTAAATGTTTTGGATTAGATATATATCCTAAACCTTTTGGCTGAGATATATAAACCAAATGTTTTGGCTGAAATGTTTAAACTAAATATTTTGGCTTGCATGTATAAACTAAATGTTTTGGCTTAGATGTATACACTAAATGTTTTGGTTTAAATGTGACATGTTCTTTGATCACATATTCTTATTTTAAATATTTTAAATTGTCGAATGTCGCCACTGACTATATTCTACACCTGAAAAATCCCTCCTAATGGGACAGTTGTAATTTTAGCATTGTTCAAGCATCAGCGTTGTCAACGTTTCCGACTGACATCTCCTGTGTTACATTGGTTAAAAACATGAAAAAGGCTTAAAAGCTGACAGAGTTTGAACGTGGCAGAACTGTCGAGCTGCAAAAGGAAGGTCTCTCTCAACGTACCATCGCTAGTGAGATTGGAGGAAATGAAACTGCTGCTGCAAATTTCTTAAAAGACCCTGAGGGATACGGAATGAGAATTTCAAGTAATCAGCCCATGAAAATTTCGCCGGCGTTGAGCAGGAGGTTTCGACGGGTTGTCCGGCAAGATACCAGCCGATCGTCGAACCAGATTAAGGCCCTTACGGACGCAGAATACAGCTCAAGAATAATAAGACGGCATCCACGACAGAAAGACTTTAAAAACCGTAAAAGCCTTCAAAAGCTACACCTCCTTCCACACCACAAAACAGCTCGGTTAAACTTTGCTGAGAAGCACTAAACATAGGACGCAGAAAAGTGAACGAAGGTTTTGTTCTCTGATGAGAAAATAATTAACCTGGATGGTCCAGATGGCTTCCAACGTTACTGGCACGATAAGAATATCCCACCGGAGATATTTTCTACACGACACAGTGGAGGAGGTTTCATCGTGATCTGGGGTGCTTTCTCCTTCCATGGAACAATGGAGCTTCAGGTTATACAGGGGAATCAAACAGCAGCTGGCTTCACTGGCATGTTGGATAGAGCTTCCTTATTGACTGAAGGTTCTCGCTTGTGTGGAAATGACTGGATCTTTCAGCAGCACAACGCTGCAATCCACAATGCCCACAGGACAAAGGACTTTTTTATGGCGAATAACGTGATTTTTTGGATTATCCAGCGTGTTTGCCCAAACTGAACCTCGCTGAAAATAGTTGGAGGTGGATGGCAAGAGAAGTCTATAGGAATGGACGTCAACTCCAAACAGTGCATGATCTATATGAATCTATCCCTTCATTACTTGGAATAACATTCCAGCCAGCCTTCTGCAAACATTTATATCGACCGTCCTAAAGCGAATGTTTGCAGTTATTCACAATGACGCAACTCACTGCTGAGACCTCTTGTTGTGCATTTTCTACCCTGTTTAGGACTTCTTTTTGGTATGGTCTTAAACTTTTGACCAGCTAGTATTTAGACTAATTTCATAGTGTTCACATTTTCCCTATTAAATGCTTAAAAAGATTTTTATTTTTATTTTCCTTTTCTTATTTTCATCTTTCGAAGCTCTACTCAAATAAGTGGTTGAGTCTAACAACACAAAATTCATATTTTTTCTTTTTGTTCATTGGCCATAAGATTTTCGCCAGCAGTGTGTATATATATATATGTATGTTAAATGTTTTGGTTTGGACGTATAAGCTAAATGTTTTAGCTCAGATGTATATATTAAATGTTTCGGTTTGAATGTACATACTAAATGTCTTGACTTATATGTATATACCAAATTTTAAGGTTTAAATCAATATAATGAATATTTTGGTTTATATGTATATACTGAATGTTTTGGTTTAGATATATATACTAAATGTTTTGGCTGAGATGTATAAACTAAATATTTTGGTTTAGATGTATATACTAAATGTTTTTGCTTATATGTGTATACTAAATGTTAAAGCTTAAATCTATGTAACGAATATTTTAGTTTAGATATATATACTTAATGTTTTGGTATAGATATATATTTTTAATTTTTTGACTAAGTGTATAAAGTAAATGTCTTGGTTTAAATGTATGCACTAAATGTTTTGGCTTAAATGTATAAATTAAGTTTTGGTTTAAATGATTATACTAAATGTTTTGGTTGAAATGTATACACTAAATATTTTGGTTTATATGTACAGTCATGTGAAAAAGTTAGGACACCCTATGAAAACCTGTGTATTTTTGTAACATTTTTGGATATACAGATGTTTAATCTCAATTTTAACAATACTGAGAGATTATAGGAATATAACTAAACAATTAAACCTGAAGAAAAGACTTTTCAAGATCTTCTGTAAATGTAATTCTACAAAAATCCATATTCTAACTGAGGAAAAAGTTAGGACATTCCCAGATTTATTCCAACCTGAAATGGCTCAACTCACACACAGGTGTATCACACCAGGTACACATGGTTAGAAGGCCGTTACCAAACATTTTGAATGAGGCTTGCTCTATTTAAACCTCAGACATTTATTTTGGTGTGCTCCTGACTGTTGAAGTGAGAGTAAGCACCATGGTCAGAGCAAAATAGCTGTCTGAGGCCTTCAGAAAGAATATTGTAGCAGCTTATGAGTCTGGTCAGGGATTTAAAATAATCCCAAACGATTTTGAAATCAGCCATTCCACTGTCCAGAAAATAGTTAACAAGTGGAGGGCTTTCAAAACAACTGCCAACATAACCAGGTCTGGTCGTCCAAGCAAGTTCACCCCAAGAGCAGACTGCAAGATGCTAAAAGAGGTCTTCAAACATCCTAACATGTCATCACGGGACCTACAGCAGGCTCTGGCTACTGTTGATGTGAAAGTGCATGCCTCTACAATTAGAAAAAGACTGCACAAGTTTAACTTGCATGGGAGGTGTGCAAGGAAGAAACCTTTGCTCTCTAAGAGAAACATCAAGGCCAGACTGAAGTTTACCAAAGAGAATGTAGACAAAGACCAGGACTTCTGGAATAATGTTCTTTGGATAGATGAGTCCAAAATTGAATTTTTTGGACACCAGAACAGAGGACATGTTTGACGTATACAAAATACAGCATTCCAGGAAAAGAACCTCACACCAACTGTGAAACATGGAGGTGGAAGTGTCATGGTTTGGAGTTGTTTTGCTGCAGCAGGACCTGGACAGCTCACAATCATAGAATCCACCATGAATTCTACTGTGTATCAGAGGGTGCTTGAGGATCATGTGAGACCATCTGTACAAAAATTAAAGCTGAAGTGGAAATGGACCCTGCAACATAACAATGACCCAAAACATACCACTAAATCCACTATGGTCTGGCTGAAAACTAAGAAATGGAGATTCCTGGAATGGCCGAGTCAAAGCCCAGATCTTAATCCTATTGAGATGGTGTGGAGTGACTTGAAACGGGCTGTGAATGCAAGAAACCCCTCAAAAATCTCAGAGCTGAAAGAATTTTGTGTTGAGGAGTGGGGCAAAATTTATTCAGACTGATGTCAGAGACTGGTAGATGGCTACTAAGAAGCGTCTTACTGTAGTTATTTCAGCCAAAGGGGGTAAAACTAGATATTAGGGGGTAGGGTGTCCCAACTTTTTCCTCAGTTAGAATATGGATTTTTGTAGAATTACATTTACAGAAGATCTTGAAAAGTCTTTTCTTCAGGTTTAATTGTTTAGTTATATTCCTATAATCTCTCAGTATTGTTAAAATTGAGATTAAACATCTGTATATCCAAAAATGTTACAAAAATACACAGGCTTTCATAGGGTGTTCTGACTTTTTCACATGACTGTATATACTAAATGTTTTGGTTTAGATGTATAAACTAAATATTTTGGCTAAGATGTATACGCGAAATGTTTTAGCTTAGATGTATATGCTAAATGTTTTGGTTTAAATGCGAGACCTGTGACATGTTCTTTGAGCACATATTCTTATTTTAAATATTTTAAATCGTCGAATGTCGTCACTGACCATTTTGTACACCAAGAAAATCCCTCCTAATTGGACAGTTGTAATTATATGGACTTACAACACTAAAACACAAAGTTCGATTTCTCGAGGTTTGACCTAACAAGTTGCCTAAATTAGTTTATTTCAAACACAAATATAGAAAGTAAAACTTAAATCTTAACTTATAAACATTTATTTAATTTCTAACCCCTGTAATTCTTCAGATTAACAACATTTACAACTGGGGTTCGATTCTCCTCTGTGAACACAGTAAGTTGCATATATAAATGTTATTTAATTTTAAGGAAGAATATTTGGTTTTATAATTCATTAAACATTTTCTACATGCTGATCTCTCACAATTCTAACCATTCACGTTGGTTAGGAATAATTTTATACTCCATATCTACTTTATCGTGCTCACCCATTTCCTTCAGTAAAATTTTGAAAATTTCTGATCAAAATAAATTGACTTAAATATACCAATTTTAAAAGTAATTTGCGAATTAATGAAATTAATTCATTAAAACAAGATGGCTACAATGATTTAATACTATAAACCAATTACTGAGTTATCAATTAGCTGTCCTAGCTATTAACGAGATTTTCGGCCATAATCCCAATAATATCTCTAAGTATTCGACAGACTAAGATGTTTTAACCCTTAAATGGCTGCCATTATCAAATGATGATGCTGCCTATAACATTCCCGCTGTTTGAGGATTAAATTAGTCCTTAATCCGCGTATTAAACCAAAATTGCAATATACTAATCAAACATACAAAATATAAAGTAAATATGTCATACTTAAAATTATTTTAAACATTATAATCAGTATATTAATGAAATTATCCATAAGAAATGTAGTAGGCCATTACTTAAAGAACATAAACACACAGTTGGTAATCCTCAAAATCATACTCTATCATGACGAAGTTACTGACTAACAGCTTTGTAAAATAAAATAATTGCGTAGCTGTTTTGTAAAGATTTAAAGTTTTATTCCTGATTACCACCATCATTAAAATACAAGTCTCGTGGAAGAACAAGCTAAATTTAGACTTTCTTTATTTCTTCGGCTCAGGGCCCTGCATGGCCAGGTGGTTAAAGCACTCAACTCGTAATCCGAGAGTCATGGGTTCGAACCTCTGTCACATCAGAAACGTTTGCCCTTTCAGCAGTGGGGATATAATAATGTTACGGTCAATCCCACTATTCGTTGGTAAAAGAGTAGTCCAAGAGTTGGCGGTGAGTGGTGATGACTAGCTGCTTTCCCTCTACTCTTACACTGCTAAATTAGGGTCGGCTAATGTAGATAGACCTCGAGTAGCTTTGCGCGATATTAGAAAAACAGACAAATAAATATCATCTCAAAACGCCCTCTTTCCATGTTTATTTCAAGTTAAACTTTTGTCAAGAAGCTTGAGAATATCTAAGAATGAATTAACTAATATTATTACACGCTACTTACTCTACCAGACTCTCGTCTTTTATGTGCAATACATTTTATTGTTTCTATATACACAGTCCTGGTGGTTTGAGTTCAAATAACACTCAAACTTTATCTCCAAACAAGAATAATTCGATGTAAATATCATTCACTTAATAATATTCGATTGAAAATATGAAATGTCTGTCTTCAATGTTTGAATACGTAGTTGATATTTGAAAAAACACATATATACATACACACACACACACACATATATATATACATTAGTTTGTTATAATCTAAATTCTAGCCGACCAAAAATAAATTATTAATAATAAACAAAAAACGCTAAAGTAATTAAAAAGATTAGTGTAATTAATAAGAGGTTTGGATTTGTTGTTTTTAACGCACTTCTTCCATTTCATTGTGTTTACTTAAAACTTTATCAGTATTAATTTTCTCTGAAATATATGTGTATGTATGGAATTCATAGGATCATAAACACAAAAATAATGAATACTTTAAAACATAACTAACAGAGAAGCTGTTTATTTTCTTATGATAAGACTACAAAGGCAACATATCTTATCCAAAGGTTAAACAATTCCTTTCATTGTTATAACAGCCACAGCATGGTTTCACAATGGTATGACGCCCACATTACAAGCTAACGATGTTATAATGACAACAGTATATGTTAACAATGCTACAATAATCACACTGTGTGATAACAATGTTACAATAGTCATAATGTGTGATAACAATGTTACAACAGTCACAGGTGTGATAACAATGGTACAACAGTCACAGTGTGTGATAAAAATGTTACAATAATCACAGTATGTGTTAACAATGCTACAATAGTAACAGAATGGGATTACAATGTTTTAATAGTCACAGTGTGTGTTAACAATATTAGAATAGTCACAGTGTTTAATAACTGATTTGACATTCCACATATTTTGTAACCATCTATAAACAATCCTCATTTCGGAAAACAACTGTCGCTGGCTTTTGTTTTATCTGCATAATATTCTCAAATGAAACAAAAACAGACCCTTAACAAACAAACATTTCGAGGAGTTATGTTAGAGATAAGTATCTACATAACAGTAAAGAGAGTCTCTTAAAGCACGAGAAATGTGGTCATAGTATTTTTAGACAGACGTTTTCTTTAAAAAGAAATAATGAAACACGTGACTTTATATCAACTATTAATTAGAAGCCAGTCCAATATCACGAATACGTAATTTACATTTCATTTTATCAATGTCCATCATCGAAATCAATATATTATGTACCGGTATTTATAATTCACTGCCAGAGTTATATATTTGAGACTCATCACTGAGTCACTAAACTGTGTTAGCCACAAGGCTGGTTAATTTTCTTTTTTAATATTCAAACGAATGGTCCAACGATTTCAGCATGCCGATGAGCGTTGTTCAGTTGGACGTAAATCCTTTGAAATGTCGTTTTATAGTATCATACTTGAAACTTGCATTGCTTATCACTAGGCCTTAAACATTAATAATTTAAACTCGTTGTAACAGTGAATATAAATTTTCGGTATTTTTATTTTTACCCTAAGTGAACGAAGGTTTGATTATTGCATAAAGTAATTTTATATGAAAAGAGACATACGACAAAAAATAACGAGAAAAAGAACTCGAATGAAACTAATAAAAACTAAGAAGGCTTAGTTGAATAAATATTCTGTTATCTTCAGCTACATAATGAGGCTTAACAATATTCGTGCATTTTATATAGACAGGTCTTTCTGAACACTGCGTTCTTCAAAAATGAAAAAAATAATTTTTGAGTTTTATACTGAAATATTTTCAACTTAAGGGTATTTTGGTATTTTTATATCACGATTTCTTTTAGCAACTGCAGAATTTTAAAATACATCTAATTACTTCCAAAACAACAATAAGAAAACTTTTCATTCGATACGAACCGTAATATTTCAAATATGAACTGTAGCGAAATGTATAGAAGTCAACTCTGATTGTTTCTTGGGAAACAATAAAACAAATACTTTAACTCCTACCAGACCACAACTGAATGTTTTTTCTTTCACCGATATGTATTTTACATATATGGTTTAAATTAATTTTCTATTTTGATACGGGTCCGGCATGACTTGGTGGTTAGGGCGCTCGTCTCGTAACCTGCGGGTCCCCGAGTTCGAATCCCCGTCACGCCAAATATGTTCGTCCTTTTAGCCATAGGAGTGTTATAATGCAACAATCAATCCCATTATTCGTTGGTAAAAAGGAAGCACAAGAGTTGGCGGTGGGTGGTAATGACTAACTGTCTTCTCTATAGCTTTACACTGCTAAACTAGCTCTCGTGTAGTTTTGCGCGAAATTCCAAAACAAACAATTATTAGTGAAGAAACTGTTATTTTTTTACAGAAAAGCTATTCAACGGCCTACCTGCGCTCTAGTTACGGCAAGGAATCGAACTCCAGATTTTAGCCTTGTAAATTTACTGCTAACCATTGGAAGACTGTTATGAGTTTATTTTTTCACATTTTTTTCTTAAATAACATTACTAAGTTTCTTATAGCACAGCCACATCGGACTATCTGCTGAGCCCATCGAGGGGAATCAAACACCTGATTTTAGTATTGTAAATCCATAGACTTATCGCTGTACTTGCGGGGGGGGGCATAAAATTACTATTTTTAATATATAAACAGACAAATACATTTCATTTGTTAAATGTAGTTAGAAAATTATATTTTAAATGTATTTAATATAAACAGATAGTATTCGAGTTGCTTTATAATTTCAAGTGTATAATTATTTAAGTATTAGAAGGTAAATAATATTTGAAAAGTCAAAAAATAGACAGAAATTTGATCCTTTTATAAGGTTTGGTTTTGTATGTTTTGAATTTCTAGCAAAGCTACGCGAGGGCTATCTGTGCTACCCGTCCGTAATTTTGCAGTGTAAGATTAGAGGAAAGACAGCTATTTATCGCCGCCCATCTCCAACTCTCGGGCTACTCTTTCATCAACGAATAGTGGATTGACCGTCACATTATAACGCTCCCACGGCTGAAAGGGCGAACGTATTTTGGTGTCATCAACTGTCGAACCTGCGACCCTCGGATTACTAGTCGAGTGCCTTAACCACTTACTGGGCCATGTTTCTCTGAATGTATTACTTACATGCCCAAGTATTTATTTTCTTCCTTCTTTTATATCTCTAATTTTGCTTTCTAAAGTTTCAGCGATGTTAATGAAGTCATAAAAATTTTATGCTTTGGGGTCTTCCAGAAGTCCGAATAAGAAAGAAACATTAACTTATCAAAACAAGAGATGAATGATTATATATATATGTATACTAACACACAGAGAAGGGCCAAAGGTCAAGGTCTGATATCTCCCATGATAAAATAGCACGTGAAATATGGTATGAACTATTGCTTAATTTTCATAAGCGACAGAGAAGAATGAAGGGTCATTCAGGCCATCGCAACTTAACATCTGGCACCCCCTCGCACAGCTAGTTAAACTGAGCCATTTGAGGTAAACTGTCATACCCAAGGACACAACAGCATGGAACGCTGTATTGAGTCAATAAAGGAGACTTAAACTGTGGATCAAGGTAAAAGAATATTGAATGACTGGTTTAAGAAGACTGAAATTCACAAATTAAACGATAATAGAGGGCGGTAAAATAATATGACAATAAATCTTTATTTAGTACGAGCTGTTTTATGGTTGATTGAATTTCCAGGTATGCTGAAGAAAAGCACGATTAGCAGACTTAAATTAATGAAAAAGAAAACATGCATGTTATCATTTGAATAAGAAGCCTTAACTAGTCGAGAATAAAAAGCATCCAATCACAAACATGTATTCTGGGAATTGGGTGTGTCCCTCACGACACTCATAAAATAGTCTCGAACACAAATTGACGTTTACTGCAATATAATTGCCCATAACATTAAATATATATGTATATGGGCAAGGAGCAGCTATTTTCCCCCACTCTGGTCCCGAACCAACTGTTACCTAAACCTCTCTAAAGATAGGAACATCTGGTAGTCACTTTGGACACGATAGGCCGAATGTTGATAAACGCTACGTATGTTTTTACTAAATTAAACTATAATGGAATTGGATGTGTGATATTTGGATACCAGAAACCCGGCTTTTTCAACTTAAGATGGTTCTCAATCTAATTGAACATTTGGTTATCACAAATCTTTCTTCTTTGAATTAAATTGGTTGTCCTTTTGACTCAATACTGAGGTACCACAAACTTTTCTTCTTTAACTTTAGGTGGTTGTGCATCTGACTTAATCTTAAATTAAGAATTAATACAAACTTACAGCACTACCATCTAAATCACATATGAATAATAACTTTCAACCAGGTTTGATATTAATGTCGTGATATAATGTGGGGTAATATCATGGTATAGATATAATTCATGGAAAACATAATGAATCAGATACATATATATATATGTTTTTCTGGTATCTAAGATACCACCTTCGTGATAACGAAAGTGTACATCTGATGTCATATTCAGGTTCACAAAACCTATTCTTAGACTCCTATCATGCCTGGATAGCCTTTATGGGGTATTTAAGCCCCTTAATGCCTTTTTGTGAGGGGCTATGCTAAACAAATAAGAAACTACCTCTTCAAGGCCATTTAGAGTCTGCCTGTCAAGTCTGGCCCAGTTGGCTTTAGAACTAAATTCATGCATACACATTTACAAGCTGAATTAATATAGGCCACAATAAGACATAATGAAGGTACCTCTGAACTCACATAAAAACTGTAGATAAGATAGCATTTTACACAAGAGACATTCAGCCTAAATTGTAACATACAGTGGAAGAAAGAACTTAAATTTAAAGAAATATACACATTGTGATACAGATTATCTACCAATCAAATGACTAGCACTTAAAAAACAAGTAAAAGAATGTTGCTTTAGTATCCTTGAGCAACAAGACAACAGTTGCAGTAAAATTCGAAACCAATAACCATACAGTGAACTGAAGACTAGAGCAACGTCATACGTCAAGAACAAACACTTGGCTTACAGTAAATAATAAGATTCTGAAAGAGTATCATTGAAATCTAATATAAATAATAAAATTCTACCTTAAAGTAACCGTAATTAGCAGCAGTAAATAATGACGATAAATAACAACGCAAAACACCTCTAACTTTTCAGCATTTCAGAAAACCTTTCAAGTCAAAACAAAAAGAAGAATGACGCTATTGTATAAGTTCTGTTTGACAAAGTAAGCAGTGACAATAAGTATACAAATACAACAGTTTCGCCTACATAGCTATGGAGTGCTGACTATATTATATTAAAATGATTTTGGAGCCTCAACAAGTCGTTACAGTCCATATCACTACATTAACCATTACCAAATAAAGTGACTAGCCATATTAACCAATAGCAAATAAAGTGACTAGCCATATTAACCATTAGCAAATAAAGTGACTAGCTACATTAATCATTACCAAGTAAAGTCAGTAATAGCTATGATTAGTTTTCAGTGAATCTATAAATCAACTCAGGTTTAACAGTATCAAGATGAATCGACACGATTACCAACTTCTGTAATATATGTATCACTTTTGAAAATTTTCCTTATATATGAAACCATGCAATGTTGATTTGTTGTTAAACGCAAAGCTGCTCAATGGTTTTTCTGAACTGTACTCATCACAGATATTCAAACTCATCATTTAGCATTATAAACGTTCAGATTTACCAATGAAGAGTCTTGTCAAGTTAAGTAACATAACACGTTGGTTCGTACTGCTTGCGAACATCTAAGCTGTTATCTTCCATTTCATTTTTATATGTTAGGGAGAAGGAGACAGTAAAACGGTTATCTTTTACTGAATGATTTATCTGTAGAACCGTTTGGGTTTCTTGGTGGATCAGAAGTAAGCTTTCGGAGTTCTGACACTGAAATCCATGTTCGATTCATCGTGTTGACTAGAGTGAAGATAGCCCAGTATGTAGCTACACAATAACCTCAAGAAAAAACATTTTGCGAAATTAAATAAATTTATAACTATTAAATTTAAATGGCAGCCTTCCCACTGTGTTTGGTATAATAAGGCTAAAAGAATAAAACTGTCTTAATAAAACACTACGTTAAAACGAAAATGCCTAGATAACACTTTCCTATTAAAACATGATGTTAAAACGAAAACACTTTGAGATACGTTCTTAATAAGAAACAATGTTGAAACAAAAGTACGTAGAAACACTTTACTAATAAGAAACAACGTTAAAACGAAAGTGCCTGGATAACACTTTCCTCATGAGACACGATGTTAAAACGAAAGTACCTAAAAACACTTTTCTAATAAGAAACAATATTAAAATGAAAGTGCCTCTATAACACATTCCTAATAAATCACGATGCTAAAACTAAAGTGCCTAGATAACACTTTCCTAATAAGGCACGATGTTAAAACGAAAGTGCCTGGATAACACTTTCCTAATAAGGCACGATGTTAAAACGAAAGTGCCCTAAATAACTGTTATTTAATTCGAATCTATTGTAATTCTTCGGTCCTTTTTAGTTGTTCGATTGGAAACTTTCGGTGTAATACGTTACCATTACTGTTCTACACGTTCCTACACAATCATGACGTTCTTTTCCTTTTACGAGAAAACTTCGTTCGCAAACTAAAGCGTAAAGTGAATATTAACTGTTTTAATGTACGTCAAAGTCGCACCCATCACGGTTGGTTTAAGGTTAAGCGAAATCTTGAGAGGCGAGATATGATCATAAGCTCTCAGTGGCGTTTAATTATAAGGTATAAAAGCAAATGGATGTCGAATGTATCGCTCTGGTTCTAATTAATATAATGTCTCATAAAACTTTTGCTCTGACGTTCTTAAATATTCATTGTCACTTCTTTTGAAGTTAATTTACAGTTAATTCGATTTTCAAAATTAACGCTTCGTTGGCGCCCTGTGTTTTCGATTCTTCAAGGCTTTGCGTAAGTGTGGCTGTTAGTTAACTCGTTTTAATTGCTAGAAATTAGCAGGCAGTCCTAAGAAAGGTTCATTAAGGAGTGTGGGGACATATATATTTGCCAATCTGTCTATTTATCAATGTCTGTCTGTTTCTCTCCATCTATCTATCCCTCGTGTATTTCTCTCTCAGTCTTTTTATTGCTTGTCTTTCTATCGCTCTGTTGTCTGTCTATCTAAGTATTTCTATAATTACCTCTCTATTTATCTATTGTCGGTCTCTCTTTTATTCTGTTTATCTGTCTGTCTGTCACTGAGAGTAAATTATAAATTTTTCAGATCAAACTACTTATAATGCATTAACTCTTTTCTCGAGAGAAACATGGATTAGCTCTTTTCATGAGCGAAACACGGGTTTGCCCTCAATGGCGCAGCGCTATGCTTACGGACTTACAACGCTAGAAACAGGGTTTCGATAACTGTGGCGGGTACAGCACACATATTCCTTTGCGTAGCTTTGTGCTTAGCTTCAAATAAACAAACTGAAAAAAAACATGGATTAATCGGTCGTGACAGAAATAACGTAGAGCTACTAACTGTGCTATTGATAGTTAACTCAAATAATAATCAGATTAACATCCGTTATCCTAACAGATGGATGAATCCAACATCTCAGTTAAATATGTTTTATATTATCTTATGCAAAACGTTCAGGTAAAATTAGTTTACTTTGGGGTCCTAGAACTGGGAGAGGAAAGAAAATGAGATTTATTATTTTGGGCTGACTTTGGGTTAACTAACTTCCTTAAGACATCATATCTGTTACATGTATGAATGTTAAGGTATAAAAAACACAAAAGGTAAGCTGTGTTTTTGTATGTTTTGTTTTGAATTTTGCGTAAAGCTACACGGGGTCTCTCTGTGCTAGCCGTCCCTAATTTAGCAGTGTAAGACTAGAGGGAAGGCAGCTAGTCATCACCACCCATCGCCAACTCTTGGGCTACTTTTCTACAAACGAACATTAAGATTGACCGTCACTTATAACGCCCCCACGGCTGAAAGGGCGAGCATGTTTGGTGCGACGGGAATGCGAACCCGCGACCCTCTGATTACGAGTCGAGTGCCTTATCCACCTAGCCGTGCCGGGCCACAAAAAGGTGAAAGGGGGCAGGGGCAGGTAAAGAATGTTAAACTTCAAACAATTTATGTTATTATAGGCTATATTATAATAACCATTACAACAGTATTGTCATACTACTGAAGGCTGTGTGGTACAGAAACAGTTTCGACAGTGTTGAAATTATAAACTAACAACAGAACAAGCTATAACTCAAGTTGTTTATCCTATAAAGGGCCCCTCCATGTGCTAGTGTTTATTCCTTATTGGGCTCCTCCATGTGCTAGTGTTTATCCTGCATAGGGCCCCACCATGTGCTAGTGTTTATCCTGCATAGGGCCCCTCCATGTGCTAGTGTTTATCCTGCATAGGGCCCATATGCTAGTGTGCGAGGGGAGGAGGCTATAAATATACTTTCAAAAGTTATTGTTGTTGTTGTTGTTTTAAATTAAGCACAAAGCTTCTGCCCACCACGAGTATCGAAACCCGGATTTTAGCGTGTAAGTCCGCAGACATACCGCTGAGCCACTGGGGGGGCTTCAAAAGTTAATCTGCAAAGCGAAAACAAAACAAAACAAACAACACGTGATTGACCCTTTAACAAACACACCCCATCTTTCCGTGGTATAATATCTGTTATTTAAAATTAAAGTGATTCCGTTTGAGAGCTATATATTCGTTTCAGAATATGTAGAAATATAGTGCATTTCTTTAGAAATTATGCATGGCTGTAGACTGTCTAGAAAAATTACTAATACAAATTTGTCCATGTGTTTGCGAGTGAATGAGTTTTCATTTAGCAAAGTCACCTTGGGCTATCTGCTGACTCCACCGAGGGGAATCGAACCCCTGATTTTAGCGTGTTATTCATTAGACTTCCCTTTATACTAGCGGGGAACCCGTGTGTTTGTCTTCCCTTAACATTGGTAAAATAGCGAGGTAACGGAATCCTTTTTTCTTTTTTTTTAAATCGTCAACACTCCATACGTTTTTGTAGGGTGGATTACTAAGTGGTCAAAACTCGTGTATTGAAGGTTCACTGACTAGAAAAATATATTTTTACAACCATTATTTATTTTAATTTCTCACCCACTTAATTTCTAAAAAAAACAAACAAAAACTTCGCCAAATAAATCTTTCTCCACGATCCCACAGATAAATACAATGCGAGGGTCGCGGGTTCGAATCCTCGTCAAACTATAGATGCTTGCCCTTTCAGCGCTAGAGGCGTTATAATTTGACGGTCAATCCCACTATTCATTGGCAAAAGGGTAGCCCAAGAGTTGGCGGTGGGTGGTGATGACTAGCTGCCTTCCCTCTAGTCTTACACTGCTAAATTAGGGACGGCTAGCGCAGATACCCTTTGTGTAGCTTTGTGCAAAATTCAAAACAAACAAACAAACCTCATAGGAAACCTTGCTTAAACTCACCGCTATTACGTAACAGTTAGATCAACAAGACGGCTGTAGAAAATATAGAGACCAGCCCCTTTTTTCTCCTCTCAAACACAATGCTTATAGAATCTTACCTGACGTAGAGAGCAGGCGTTATATATTAATCACTAAAGGAAGGTTTGCGTGAGGAGAACACGGGATGAGTTTGTTGGGTTTTTTTTTGTACATGTTAAGTACAATCAGGTGAATTTTAAAATACGGTATCCATGTCTGAGATGTCCACTATTTTGCTATAAAACGGGCCACCCAGGTGGTAGCTGATTGTATGTCAACAAACCCAAAGCACTTATATTTGTTTAAACCTGCCCGTTATGCTTAGAAGTGAATATCGAGGACCTAAACGACTGATAAGGAAAATGGTTTTTATTTCATTTCACTTTCTTGGAGAAGGAAGAGGCTTACACTAACCTTTGTTTATCGAATCGCTAAGCTCCGTTAATTTGCTGAGTGAAACACGTGAAATATAATTCATGTAGATTGAACATTTGTTCACAGAAACTTAACGCAGCACACCGTTATTATACAACGGTACTTATAGTAGTTCCTATTTATATGAAAAGCGTTTTGTTGCTCGTTTGTTTTTTCGTTGTTCTGAGTGCCTAAAAAAGCATATCGACATGAAAAAATAAGTAATTTGTTCACGAAATTAGGCGTACAGCTCGATATATTAAGTCGCTAAATTCATTCTGGTGTAAATATTTTAATGCCGATATCAGAGTTAAATTTAATTAAACAAATATGAATGGAACGTATTACTTTTTAATTGAAGGGGTGGACAGGTTTGATAGATAAAATTCAAATAAAAACAGTATAAATATATTAATATCCTATGTTTGTTTTTATATATTCAATTCATTTAGGTCTTTGGGCCTGCAGGGTAATAAAGCTAAATGTTATTTTTATACACCAAATTTAATTGCGTAACCCCTACTTCGCTGATTGCACTCTGGAGGGTCAGGTGCGCTTTGACCTCTCCCTCCTTCCTTTACTTATTTGATCTGCAGTGTTTTTTTGCTGATTACTTTAACAGGTAAACATTTTCAGTCATATTGAGAGGGGTTAAACTGTTTTATTTGGGTAACAACACTCTTTCAGTGAAGGTAGATGGGTATTTGTAATAATAATGGGAAATCAAATTGGCAGTTTTTTGGATAATTGGTGTTTTGAAATTATGTATATTCGTACTGTGCGTGCGCAACCATGTAGCACGCATCTGTTTGGAAAGTGTGTTTTTTTCTCGAGCTTAGACCTAAACATAACAAGCAGAGCTATTTTTTGACCTAAGATTACCAGTTATCGAAGTTGTTACCAAATTATTTTTAGATGAAGAGATGTGTGAAAAGGAATCCAATTTTATATTTCTAAGTAATGGACTTTTTAAAGGAAATTTTCGTAACTTAATAATGACTTTGAATGCCAGCTTGTTTGCTCGTTTTTTCCTATGAATTCTATTGTATTGAACTTTTATCCGTTTGGCTACGTATGAATTACTAACTTAAAAACAAAAAAGACAATCTTTTGTAGACGGTTTATCGTTCACCACTTTTTATAACTTTCAAATATTTCGACGAATTCAAAATATTTAATAATTACACACATATAAACTAAAGAATTTTGTTTATTTATTTTAAATTTCGCTTTATGCAACACGAAGGCTACCTGCGCTAGCCGTCACTAATTTAGTAGTGTAAGACTAGAGGAAAGTCTTACCACTCACCGCCAACTCTTGGGCTACTCTTTTATTAATGAATAGTGGAATTGACCGTCACATTATAACGCTCCAACGGCTCAAAGGACAAGAATGTTTGGTGGGGCAGGGATTTGAACATGCGACCCTCATATTATGAGTCGATCGTCTTTATCAACCTGTCCATTCCGGGTCAAAACTAAAGGAAAGACAGAGAGTCACAATACTCACCGCCAACTCTTGTACTACTCTTATTAGACCGTCTTTCTTCAAATTATTAATAAGAGGATATTCTAATATAATATATTAATCACATTATCTGCCGTAGCCGGTTCCGACGAAGTCTTTTGGCTAATACCAGGCCTGTTGAGGCTGGCTAAAATATAATAGACATAATAATAGATTGGACGCTGTTGTTTTGAATTAAGCTACTGGAAAACTACACAATGAGCTCTCTATGCTCTGCCCACCACAGGTATAGAAAGCCGGTTAGTAGCGTTGGAAGTCCTCCGACATACTGCTGAGCTACTGGAAGACAGATGGGACGCTGTTTGTATCACGTAATCTTTTGACAACAATTATTATGGCTGAAATACGTTAAAGCTATGAAGTGTCATTTTCCACCAGTTTTAATTATGTAATTGGTTATACATTATTTAACACCATATCATTTCTATATTTTAACATTTTATATGTTATTCCGAGGATTTAGCGAGAAAGTGAACTAGTCTTTTAAGAATATAAGGCACTCACGACCTAAAGTGCGGAGCGCGTTTTTGTGGAGCCGTGAATTTTTGGATTCACAATCATCCGGGGACACTAATGAGAAAAGAAAGTCATCCGTAACTTAGTGGCAAGTTCTCGGAGCTTAAACCCTATAATTCAAAGTTCAATTCCCGCGTTAGACGAAATCAATATAGGCCAGGACGAAGTTTCGATATAAAAGTGAAAGAAAACGTAGCACGTGATTATTCTCATCTTAAGCTGTTGTCTCCCAAGTCGTTTCGTCTAGCTTTCGTCATATCCATTTGTTGCTTCCCTATCGCATTGCAATCAGCGGGTTAGCTGTACCGGTCAAACTTGAAGACGAGATGCAATGGAGTACGTTAAGCCTACAAGTGTTTTAAATCTTAACCAAATCAACACAAATACATTTTACTTTAAATAACCGATTTTTGGTAACAAGGGTGTTACTAAGCACAAAGCTACACAATGAATTATCTCTACCAACTGCGGGTATCGAACCCAGATTTTAGCGTTGTGAGCGGAGAGTCTCGCCTGTGGCGTCAGAAGATTATTGCTTTTGAGTCATTCTGTTCTGTTTTTTCGTTAATTGTGCAGTAAAAGCTGCCGTTTCGGTGCAGACAGAAAGAAGCAGACATTCATAAGTTTCGGCATAATTGCTGTTGTTCATTATGTAGAGAGAAAACAAAACTGAAACTAAACTACTAAGAAACTGATTCAACAGCACAAAACAAAATCTCCCCACTGGTACAGCGGTAAGTCTACAGATTTACAATACTCAAATCAGGGGGTTCGATTACCCTCGTTGAGCTCAGTAGATAGCCCGATGTCGCTTTACTATACAATAAACACACACACACACAAAACAAAGTCAGTCATTTCTTCGATGTACTGAGAAGACTTTATTGGAAGCATATGTTACTTTTTTATTTAGTTACTGTAGCGCGTATTGAACAACAAAACTGATCTTAATACTAATAATAAACGAATTTAAAACACCAAATTTGTTAGGGATTCCCCTTTTATTGAATACTCAACGTTTCGCTTTACTGCTTCTTCAAGTGTTTTCTTTTTAAACACCTACCGCAAACGAATGTTTTTCCCTCACGATCTGTAAGACAACCCTTAAAAATCTATAAAGCGAAACGTTGAGAGTCCAATTAAAAAACAAAACAAAAGCTGTGACAAGGTCGTTTATTGTCAGTTACTTGAGTTCAGTGGTTCGAAACATGAAGCTATAAAACA
This sequence comes from Carcinoscorpius rotundicauda, assembly GCA_011833715.1. NCBI lineage: Eukaryota > Metazoa > Arthropoda > Merostomata > Xiphosura > Limulidae > Carcinoscorpius > Carcinoscorpius rotundicauda. The sequence goes on along the minus strand of CM022392.1, from coordinate 59,245,687 downwards.
TAGTCTGTGAATATCTACCATTCAATTCACCCAAGAACATTGAACTTTCTGCTCAAAACGGTTTTGTGTTTAGTTTGTTTAGAATTAAGCAAAAAGCTACTCAATGGGCTATCTGTGCTCTGCCCACCACGGGTATCGAAACCCAGTTTTTAGTGTGTAAGTCCCCAGACATACCATTGTGCTACTGGGGGGCCTCGCAACGGTTTTGAACAGTATTTTCATGTGAATATCCAGGATCATGTAGAACATGGGAGATAGAGACACAGATGCAGTATGACAACAGGATTAATGTAATTCGAAAGCTGTAGAGTTATAATGCTTTCTACCTTTTGGGCGGAAAACGTTTTGTGGGCTCTTTTCTAATCGACACCTCTTCACCATACTGACGTGTATTTTAAATTATATCCAGTATTATTAAAATGTTAAAGCCTGGCTTGCTCTAGTGGTCGAGGGTTCGAGTCCAGTCATCAAATATATTCCCCCTTTCAGCTGTGTGGGCATCATAATAAAACAATCAATGCCACTTTTTTGTTTGGGCAACGTGATTAAGAAACTTGACTCGTGATCCGAGGATTGCGGGTTCGAACCTCCGTCACACTAAACATTCTTGCCCATTTAGACATGGAGCTTTTAGTAAGTTACAATCAATCCCACTATTCGTTGGTAAAAGAGTAGCCCAAGAGTTAGCCCAAATGTAGTTTAATCTGCGTATCTCTTATTCTTTCTTATCTTTTTACGTATTCTCTTTGACATTTTTCGACACCTTTTTCTACACAGTTCGTTCGCCAGTTTACACAGTGATTCAGGATTCTGTTAGGTGCGGCGGTTTCCTGTGATGTAGGAAACAATACCATCAACATCACAATTAACGTCAGTAATTAAGACTTGGATATCCACTCCTTCTTTTTAGTCCATTTCTCGAAACTCTGAGTGTTGTACAAGGAGAAAAAATTATTTAACATGATGAAGTATGTGGGCCCCCTATCGGCAGTGAGCGAAAAATAAGTCGATAATTTGAGAAAATATAATGCTCCTAATCAACACTCTTATTAGAAAATTATCAAAATTTTGATACCACGAGAACAACAATAAACGTTTCATGAAGTAAAACGTGTTTCATTGCGACTTAGATTGTTAATAGTATCGACAGATGAACGTATAACGTGCTTTGGCTTGTTTTGAATTTCACGCAAAGTTACACGAAGGCTGTCTTCACTAGCTTTCCCTATTTCAGCAATGTCTGATTGTAAAAAAAGCAGCTAGACATATAATTTATAACGCCCTCACAGACGTACATCTATTCTACCGAAATGACGCTTCTAACAAAAAGTTGTTTTGAACCGACTTATTATTTTATTGGTGTCCTCCTGGAGGGACATCGGTCAGTTTACGGGCTTACAACACAAGAATCCGCTGCGTAATAACCACAGTGGACAGAGCGCAGGTAAACAGCTGTTTAAAACAAATAAACCAATCTTTCGGCGTGAATACGGTTACTTTATAATAAAATTGAAGTAACAAGAATAAAAATAGGACCGAATACCGAATTGGATGAAAGCGCTCCAAATGTAAAACTCCATTCCTGCATGTTCGGTACTGAGGAAATATGCTACATACAATTCATAATATATTTATTAATCGGTTTTTGGAGCAATACTGAACTACTTTTATTGACATTACGTATTTATCTACGAAAATTCAATATTTTTCGCGTTGTGAACTCGTTGGGCCCGGCATGGCCAAGCGCGTTGGGCGTGCGACTCGTAATCCGAAGGTCGCGGGATTTCATCCCGGTCGCGTTAAACATGCTCGCCCGTTTAGCCGTGGGGGCGTTATAATGTGTTTGTCAATCCCACTATTCGTTGTTAAAAGAGTAGCCCAAGAGTTGGCGGTGGGTGGTGATGACTAGCTGCCTTCCCTCTAGTCTTACACTGCAAAATTAGGGACGGCTAATGTTTCTCCTCCTGGTTGGGGGTTGTGCAGTGGGCTAACAATCTACTCACTTAAAAAAACCAGCCTGTTGATGAAACCGCAATGTTTGCGATCCTTCATGGTATCAAATGGCATAAATAATAAAAATAAACTCGTTGGAGGTAGGCTAAAATTTGAGACCTGATATGGTCTCATGGTCAGATCACTCGGCTCGAAATTTCTTATTTGCGGGCTCGTGTACTCTAACCAAACACGTCCGTTCTTTCAGCTGTAATGGCGTTATAATATGATGGTTAATCCAATTAATCGTTTATCGTAGCCCAAAAGTTGGTCGTGGTGGGTGTCAACCATCTGCTTTTACTGTAATTTATTACTTTTACGTTTGTGCGAAATCCAACACACAAATAAGGGATTTAAAAAAAAAAAATGGTTCTTGTCTTGTTGACAACATTGATGACAGTTTGCACAATTCACAAATGACGTTGCTCGTTATAACATCTGTAGGCAGTATACAGAATTATGTACAACATCTGAAACCGAAAACAATATTCGCTGAAACAGTTCCTTAAGTCATTTCATAGAGGGCATTAAAATCAGGCAGATAAATGAAAAATATTAGTGCAACTATGCCTTAGTGATATACATTTGAAGGTATCTTTAATCCGATTAACATTGTAATTATTTGACTGTCATTTTTCTGTCTATTAAACTGATAAATCTTGAGCCATGTCACAATACGGGAGGCTTGAAGGTTTTAAGATTTACTTGTTAACAGCTTTTAATTGAAAATAAACAGCGCCATAAAATCGCCATTTGTGAAAGTTATGCCTAACGCTGTACTTTTTCTACACTTATTATTTTTCTCTTTAAGAAATTTCCCACCCTTCTCTTCCAATACGTAAGTGCTAGGTATACAGACTTACAACGCCATAATACGGGGATCGATTCCTCAAACTCAGTTTTCTTGCTTTTAGAAAATAATTTATTCAAGATAATTCAGGAACCGTCTTGAAGTTATAGATCCATTTGGTTTTTAAGGTTGTCTTAATCACTAACCAAACAGAACAAAGTTACTTCGATACCGTTTACAGAGAGCTAAAATAACTTCGCTACTAACGTGTAGAAATTGGTGGACTTTTTTTTTCCAACAGTGGCCGAATAATTGTGCAATACAGCATAAACTTTTAGTTTTTTCATGTTTCGTGTGACTTGAATCGGTGCTAAGGTTTTCACAAGAGTCCTATGTTTTTCATCAGGTTTGATCACAATTCGCTAAACACTGTTGTTAGCATAGGTGCAAGCATGCGTACAAACATTTGATGTCCTTCGTTGCCCTGATGAAACTATATTGAACATAATTTTTAAATATTTTTTATTATACTCAGAGTCAACACAGAGCACGGAATGAAACAAAGTTGCTGTTTTTCAAGAGTTCTATTTTTTAAAACCATAAGAGTTAGACATAGCACACTTAAAAACATTTGTAAGCAATTTTAATGGTGCTGGCTTCCTTTAAGGCTTGGACTTTTTTTTGTAAAACTTACAGCATATCAACAGGATCATGGGTCAATTCACTGCAGCTGTTTCCAAAAAGTTGCGTCACGTGATCAATGAACTTACCCAATGGTTAACGTTTCAGACAGCGGATCGGAAGATCCATGGATGTTGAAACACGTTGCAGTTTCTGTTGTGGACGCTTCAAAGAGGTGGTAGTCATCCCCTTTTAATAGTCAAAGAGCCAGACAAGCATATTCTGGCAATGGTTGCTATATACTTTTCATTTGATCAGTTGGTTTGACATTAGAAGGGGTTATCTCTAAATCCAAGTACTGAGCTTTGAACTGGTTTATTTAGTCTAATTTCAGATTTAAAATTACAGAAATTCCACGAGCATATCACGTATAAGATTTTTAAAAGTTCAGTTTGTGGGATAAAAAATTATAACACATTAAAATCAGTTTGCTTGTTTTGAATTTCGCGCGAAGCTGCACGAGGACTATCCACGATAGCCGTCCCTAATTTAGTGTAAAACTAGAGGAAAGACAACTAGTCATCACCATCCACCGCTAACTTTTTGTCTCTATTACCAACGAATAGTGGATTTTTAAAAGTTCAGTTTGTGGGATAAAAAATTGTAACACATTAAAATCAGTTTGCTTGTTTTGAATTTCGCGCGAAGCTGCACGAGGACTATCCACGATAGCCGTCCCTAATTTAGTGTGAAACTAGAGGAAAGACAACTAGTCATCACCATCCACCGCTAACTTTTTGTCTCTATTACCAACGAATAGTGGAATTTAGTGTAACTTTATAACGTCCTCTCAACTGAAAGGGCCAGTATGTTTGGGGTGACGGGGGTTTGAACCTACGACTCTTGGTTTGCGAGTCGAGCGCTCTAACCACCTGACCTTGTTGGACTATTAAGATCTTCTTAATGTATAAATGGAGAATTTAGTCGAGAAACACATTTTCGAAGCTCTGAAGTTTCCTGCCTTTTTAAAACAAATCGGAAAGGAAAATATTTCAAAAATTATCCCGTTATGTATCGCTGAAATAACACTGAAAGTTGGTCACTATTCCTCGACACATCTCAACAGAAAGTAGAGAAACAAACATTTATCAATATGATGACCGTGTGATTACGAAACTGTTCTAAAGGTCTCCGATGTGCTTGTCCTGAAGAAGAGGGTGATGATGAAATGATGACTTTGGACTTAGAGGTTCTTGCCCTGAATATCAACAATTTATTGAGTTTGGACTAAAAAATAGATGACAATAGATAATGGACAAAAAAGGGTCAAGATATATGAAGTTGGTTTTATACGTCTTTCAATTACATTGGTAAAAAATGAGCCAACACCGTATTAGGCATTTTACAAACACAAACCAGTTCGTATTTGTAAGCTGTAGTTATGTTTCAGAAGATCATTTACTACTAACCCTGATGAAACGGAAGTGTCGAAACTTTGGAATTTTTTTAAAAAATTATTTTCTAACTTTATTGTCCAAATGTTTAATTTTACATTTTGTTTAAAGTTTTGAAACTTACAAATCTGAAATCCTGGGTTCGTTTACCCGCAGTGGACACAGCAGTTAACCAAATGAATCTTTTTCTCTAAAACCAAACAAAGTGTTTTTTGAACTTCCCGATGAGACAACGGTAAGTTTACGCACTTACAACGTTAAAATCCTCGTTTCGATTCCCAGTGACAAGCACAGCTAATAATCTGATGTAGCTTTGCTCTAAAAACAAACAGTTTTGTAAAGCTTGTTAAGTTATGCAAAAACCAAACCTTCTGAACTTAAGAAAACTACTGTCGACTAGATAGTAATTGAGAAAAGTCTCTCTCATTAGAGTAATAGAAAGTAGGCTTAGTGTGTTTCTTCAGTAATATAGATTTCTTTCATGTGAAAAAACGTAATTATTGTTTATTAATTAATCAACATAAGACGTTAAAACGACAAGTCCTCGTTACAGTAAAAATGACACCTATTGCAAAAGCTGTGAATGCATAATATTCGTATGTCGAGAGTCCTCTATTCGGTAGTTTTAGAATCTTCGCGCAGAAATCACTTGGGGTTTATCAGCGCATAGCAGTCCCAAATTTTGAATTGATAAACAAACTACAGGGGAGCAGCTGATGGACAGCGCCATCCGCCATCTCTTGGTGATACTCTTATCTGACCGACCAGTGGGATTTATCCCTCACTTTCATAAAGCATCCATGGCCGATGTTACGTTTGGCACCCGGCATGGCCAGATGGTTAGGGTGCTCGAATTGTAATCTGAATGTTGTTGGTTCGAATCCCCTACACACCAAACATCCTCATTTTTTAAGCCGTGGAGGCGTTATAATGTGACGGTTAATTCTTATATTCGTTCGTGAAAGAGCAGTCCAAGAGTTAGAGGTGGGTGGTAATGACTAGCTGCCACCCTTCTAGTTTTACCCTACTAAATTAGAGACGGCTAGCGCAGATAACCCTCTTATAGGTTTATGCGAAATTCAACAACAAAGAAACAATTGTTACTTTTCGATTCTCTGTAAGACAGTGTCTGTTGGTAATAAGAAAATTCAAAAATAGTCATATATGCATATTTCTTGGCAACGAAGTGCAGAGACGAACGCTTATCTGCCATGTTTTGGATAAGAGAAAAACTTTTATGCTTAGACTTAATGACATTCTTGGAAAATGTATGTAACTTTAGACGGAATGCGTTTTAAAATTATAGTGCACCCGACAAGAGTAATTTACTTGGCCTTTCCTACATCGTTTATTTATGTATTCACCCCTATTTCTTCCAACCTCCCCCCTCCACAAAGTTTAGTTTCACACCTTTCTGTCACGTGGTTTCGGTCTGATAGTTTTGTGGGTAAAAAAGGAGATATACAACATTTGACTGAGCAACAACTCACCGTGGTTCCGTTGTTTCGGAGTAACAGTATGTGATAACACCATTGTTTAGACCTGTCATGCGTGGGCACGTGCGTGCACCTTAAGTGTCAAGCGTGTGAAATGGGCACGCGATTAGGTGCGAGCTTTGGTATTAATAACACAATTTTATGACTAATTTCAACCCTAATGACGTTTTCTCCTCCTCATTTTACATAACGGTTCATAAACTTCATACATTCAGATTGTGGTAGCATACTTTTATGACGAGCAATGGTGCCCAGGACTGCCCAGGAAATGTGTTTATTAGCACAGCACGAGGCGCTTTGTTCTGTAATTTCACTCCTTATTAGATATTAATTAACTCTAAAACTTAGTTATATGCATCTGAAACATTCTTTGAGAAACTTTCAACTGTTCTGCTCATACCGGGCTAGGCGTGGCCTGGTAGGTAGCGTGCTCAGATTGTGAATCCAAAATTTCGACCAGTTTTCAGCAAAAAGAAGAGTTTCGTTACATGGGACCAATGAAGCGCCGTAAGAATGACAATCGACTTCTAAATCTTTGGTCATATAAGAGTAGCCCCTGACGTGGCGGCGGGCGTTGTTGACTACTTACCTTTTTACCTAGTCTCTCAATTCAAAATTATAAACAATTATGTACAGATGCACAGTCCGTGTTATAACCCTGGGATGGAAGGAATTCTAACAAACAAACGAAACTCTCACACCTTGGGAAGCTTAACCTAAAACCATAAACTTAGTTGTTGGTCAGGTATCAGTCGGCTTTGTATTCCAAGAAACTCATCAAACTGAAGCTCATAATGCTAAAGACCTGGTTTCGATGCACGTGGTAGACACAGTACAGATTGTAGTGTATAATTGTATGACATCAAACAAACAAAAATTCCTATTTAAGAACATTGTGTCAAAACCATTAATACAAATAATTTACTTCACCTATAACATGGATTACTGACTATCTTTTGAACCTGTTTCATCTTATGTAGTGACAAATTAGCTTCGTTAACAAAGTAGTTTTTGTTCAGGAATTTGATTTAGCTATGATCTATCCTATAGACGGAAGTAAACGCCTCACTTAACCAATGACAATCACTAGGCTTAAGGTAAACTTTGTTTAACTTTTCAACTGCAATTGTCATCATATGATACAAGCAATTTGCGCGCAACATTTTGAATGACCCGTCACAAAAATTCACGATTTTTTTGTGTATCGGGTGATTGATTGATATACACGACCAGCAAACAAAAGATGAAAACAAATAAAACTAATTTACATAATCGAGAAATTTTCCAGGGGCCCGGCATAGTCACGTGGTTAGGGCACTCGTGGGTTTGAATTCCCGTCTCGCCAAATATGTTCGCCCTTTCAGGCGTGGAAACATTATAATGTTACGATCAATCCTACTAATCATTAGTAAAAAAGTAACCCAAGAGTTGGCGGTGGGTGGTGATGACTAGCTGCCTTCCTTCTAGTCTTACACTGCTAAATTAGAGACGGCTAGCGCAGATAGCTCTGGTGTAGCTTTGCGCAAAATTCTAAAAAAACAAACAGACAAATGTCCTGGAAGAAGACAATGTATTTCGTTTCCTGCTTGTCAATAATTAAGAATCGAGAGTTGAATACATTTTAAGCTTAAGCGCTAAAGTTTCATTTCAGCTCCATGTTGAGAACATTAATATCTTATCTGTTTTTATCTGAAGCAGTCGTTCTGTCTGTTCAGAAAAAAAATTATGAACATTATCTGCGTCAGCCGTCCCTTATTTAACAGCTACTGACAACCAGTCAACGATCCCCCACGGTCAATTCTTGGTCTACTCTTTCACCAACGAACAGTGGGATTAACTGTCACAATAACGCTTCACAGCTGAAAATTTGTTTTGGAATTTCGCACAAAGCTACTCGAGGGCTATCTGTGCTAGCCGTCCCTGATTTAGCAGTGTAAAACTAGAGGGAAGGCAGCTAGTCATCACTACCCACCGCCAACTCTTGGGCTACTCTTTTACCAACGAAAAGTGGAATTGACCGTCACATTATACACCCCCACGGCTGGGAGGGCGAGCATGTTTGGCGCGACTCAGGCGCGAACCCGCAACCCTCAGATCACAAAGCGCACGCCTTAACGCGCTAGGCCATGCCAGGCCTCACAGCTGAAAAAGCGAGCATGTTTGGTGTGACTAGAATTCGAACCTGAGAGCCTCAGATCACGAGTCGACCAACCCTAACAGTGAAGCCATGCTGTTCTTAATAACTGGACCCTTTGTAAAGGTTTCGAATTTATTATATATTATAAAATTATTCTATATGCTTCAATAATAGATAAGAAATACTGAAATACAATTGGCAAAGAAACAAGTCTGTAACGGAGGTAAATAACACGGACTGGAAAACCATGTCGTGTGGTTTTAACATGGTTAAAACGTGTGAACATAACGTAGTTGTTTTTCATTTTCATAACCTTTACAATCTTGAAGAATAAATAAATAATTAACACTATTGTGATAAAATTTACAGGTGAAGTCAAAACTATATATGTTTGTTTGTTTTGAATTTCGCGCACGAGGGCTATCTGCGCTAGCCGTCCCTAATTTTGCAGTGTAAGATTAGAGGGAAGACAGCTAGTCATCACCCTCCACCGCCAACTCTTGGGCTACTCTTTTTTACCAACGATTAGTGGAACGTACCGTCACGGTATAATGCCCCCCTCACGGCTGAAAGAGCGAGTATGTTTGGTGTGACGGAGTTCGAACCCTCGACCTTCGGTTTGTGATTCGAGTACCTTAGCCACCTGACTATGCCGTGCCCAACTATGTACGTGTCTGTTGAACAATATAGAGATGACTCTTTGTCTGCGATGTTTGAGAGGCATAGCTGGTAAGAGGACACGTGTATTTTGTGCATATGTCAAACACTCTAAAGTTTTAATGAGTAAAGTTTACCATCATTTCTTTATTTGCAGATGAATGCAAATAGAGCCGGAGTTTATAGGCCGACCAACACTTGAAAGTTCATTAACCTGGCTTTTGATCTTTTCTCCAGTTTAATCAGTTGAGATGAACTGTTTCGGTTTTTCCATTGGGACCGGTTTAAATCTTGAAATATGGTGACGGAGTTTCGTATTAAACGAAATAGGTATACGCGTGGTTAATATTAAATGCCATAAGCTAGAATATTAAAGCATGTAAAGGCAATTTTCATATAATAGGCAATTTTCATTTTCTTTCTTTGTGGCTCACCTATAGTAGAATCATCGCTGCCTGGAATCTTGCTATTAATCTGCTAACCAAAGATTCTGCTATTTTGAGTTTCATTCAATTCTACGAACTTTAATTATCGAGACGTGGACATTTTTAAAATGTATTTTTGATAGCTAATCCACAAGAGAGACAGAGAATAAATCATTTCTATCTACGACAGCACATTATATCTTATCTTTTCCAACTGGTTTCTGTTACAATTCTTTTTTTTTTTCTCAAGGATTCGCATTTGTTTATCAAACATGTCTCGTCTGAAACATTTTTCTTATCAGTTATTTTGTTGAACAATCCCTTTGTTATCACTCATTCGTGTTTAATTGAACGTTTTGGAATGTGTCATGAATGTGGTATAATATAATTAACAAAACACCTTTGTCAGTCAGTTGTGTATACCTAACCAACGACACAGAACAGTGTTGGCTTGAAATTTTATTAATTCGTACAAACACTTCTCTGACGTTCGATACAAGTTTGATTGATAAAATGATTGTTGTTGCTGTTGTTGAATATTCATTTATTCGTTTGTTACTCGTCAATTCATCGATCTTCAACAAATTGGGGGGAGTGCCACAGAAGCGCCGAGTTTTTATAAACTTTATTTTTATTCTTAACACACGCCTCAACCAAGGTTGACCCCAAATGTATTTACGAGACCCATTTGTCCAAAAACGAATCTTACCCCGACCTGTTAAAGTGCCACGTAACGAATTGAAACAAAAAAACTTGTTGCCATGGTGATTGCTACTGGTAGAAGCCCATTCTTTGTTTGTTTCTGCCAAACCGCCTCAGTGTCAGACACACATAAATGTAAAAACGTGTATGTTATTAAATAAAACGTGATAAATAATTCGATACTGCCATGTGCTTTAAGATATGGCCCGGCATGGCCAAGCGTGTTAAGGTTTGCGACTCGTAATCTGAGGCTCGCGGGTTCGCATCCCCTTCGCGCCAAACATGCTCGCCCTTTCAGCCGTGGGGGCGTTATAATGTGATAGTCATTATTACTATTGCTATTTATGTATCTGCACCTCAAAACATCAAAAGTTATTAAATAAAGTGAATAGAAACAATTTTAAAACTTTAGATATACATATAATACAAGTCATTTGGATTTATTTACGAATTTGTAGCAAAATTTGAAACACATGCTTGAATATATATATATCTATACACATGACATGAAGTCCAAAAGAAGTAACACAAATCATTAAACGTATTTCATCAGTGATGTGTTACTCTTACTTACTGCTTCTAAAAGTAATAAATTCAACAATTTTACTCTTGACTCACATTTCCTCTCTTTACTGAGTTATGATCCAATTGCTACATTCTCTTCCCCCCCCCTTCTCCTACCACAAGATATTTTTGAGCCTGAGCCCCTTCCATCCAAATGGTCTCCTCAAGGTCTTATAATTAAAGGCTAGAATTGTAGGAAAAACTTAAAACTTTGCAACAACCAAATTCTAATGCAACTTAACTCATATACTTAACCAGCCTTACACTGTTAAGAGAAAAATAAAGAATTCCGAAATGATACACAGCCAGATGGTTAAGGCACTCGACTCGTAATCTAAGGGTTGCAGGTTGCTATCCCCTTCACACCAAATATGCTCGTCCTTTCAGCCATATGGGCGTTATGCGACGGTAAATCCCACTATTCGTTGGGAAAAAGAGTAGCCCAAGAGTTGGCGGTGGGTGGTAATAACTAGCTGCCTTCCCTCTAGTCTCACACTGCTAAATTAGGGACGGCTAGCACAAATAGCCCTCGTATAGCTTTGTGCGAAATTCAAAACAAACATTAAGTTAATACCAACTTTTATGAAAGAAATGTACTTAGTGATAAATGTCATGGAGTAATAATTTTGAACAGCTTGAAGTTAAAAGTATGTATACTGCATAAATAAATAGCGTTCCATAGAAACTTTTCGTTTTAATTGTCCAGTCTAAGTTCAGGTATTGCTTGAAATACCTCCTCTGCAGTTAGTTATGGGATGCACGAGATAGACTTGAAATCCAGTTTTTACCGGCCTCTAATTTTTAATTGCAAATGGACAAATTAAAATTGTTCTGCAAATAACAATAACAACAAAAATATATGGTTTACTTAAAAATACTTGAATGTTTAACAAAACATCTAACAATAGAAAATACTACAATAACAATAGTTAGTAAGTTATTTTATCTTTAAACCAATCGAAAAAGCAAAGTTAAAAAGTTAGCGAATGAGCTAGCCAACCTAATTAGAGTTAGTCTCCTGTTTACAAGACTTTATCGATATGACTTCTACCCTAATTAGAATTAAGCGCCTGTTTACAAAACTTGATCTATATTACTTTTACCCTAATTAGGATTAGGCGCCTGTTTACAAGACTTGATTTATATTACTTTTACCCTAATTAGAATTAGGCGCCTGTTTACAAGACTTGATTTATATTACCTCTACCCTAATTCGGTTTGGTGCCTGTTACAAAACTTAATTTGTATTACTTCTACCCTAATTAAGGTTCGGTGCCTTTTTACAGGACTTAACCAATATTACTTCTACCCAACACTCGTCTTATCATACTGATTAAAATATGTATGAACCCCAAATATTTCTCTTTTTGACATTTTAAATATTTGATATAGTAACTATACGATCATTTTTTCCAACATACAATACTTTATTTTCCCTCACACCACATCCCTACACACAGAACTTTATCTTCCTTCTCACCACATCCCTACGCACAAGACTTTATATTTTCTCTCACCATATTCCTACATACAAGACTTTATATTCTCTCTAACCACATTCCTATATACAAGACATTATCTTCCCTCGCTAATCGTTCTCAATGCTAGACTTTATATTCCCTCTCACCACATCCCAACATACAATACTTTATCTTCCCTCTCACCACATCCATACATACAAGACTTTATCTTCCCTCGTTAAACGATCTTAAATACAAGACTTTATCTTTTTGCACTGCTCATCCCTCTTCCCTCCCCAATAATCAGATGTAGAAGTCATCACCAACCTCCCACACTGTTCTCTCAAAACTTATAAAACTTTGCTCTTCACACTCTCTTTATTACCTAGATGTGATTCATCGGCCTTCTCTCTTCGATTAAAAATTATCTCACACATTTCTCTTTCTAATGATAACGTGTGTTGTTTGGCACCCCCACAGTTTCACATCTCGTTATTTATTAGATCTGATCGCACCTTCATCGGATGCAAGACATCACTAACCCCACCTTCATTCGATTCACTACATCACTAACCTCACTTTCATTTGATGCACTACATCACTGACTTCACCTTCATGTAATACACCACATCACTGACCCCACCTTCATTTGATGCACTACATCACTCAACCCACCGTCATCTGATACACTACATCAGTAACCCCACCTTTATCTAATACACTACATCACTAACCCTATCTTTATCTGATACATTACATCACTAACCCCACTTTCATCTCATACACTACATCACTAACCTCATCTTTATCTAATGTACTACATCACTAACCCCACCTTTATTTGATGCACTGCATCACTAACCCCACCTTTATCTGATGCACTACATCACTAACCCCACTTTCATCAGATACACTACGTCATCGTCCCCACCTTCATCAGATACACTACATCACCAACTCCACCTTTATCTGATGTACTACATCACTAACCCCACCTTTATTTGATGCACTACATCACTAACCTCACCTTTATCTGATATACTATATCACTAACCCCACTTTAATTTGATATACTACATCACTAACTCCACTTTCATCTCATACACTACATCACTAACCTCATCTTTATCTGATGTACTACATCACTAACCCTTCTTTATCTGATACACTACATCACTACCCCTACTTTCATCTGTTACACTACATCTCTAACCATACTTTCATCTGTTACACTACATCACTAACCATACTTTCATCTGATACACTACATTACTTTATATTTCTTGTTTTCAAGACTGATCTTCGCGCCTCCTTCTTCTCCCTTTCTTTTGCTTTTACATACACAGTTTGCCCTTCGACGTTTCTTATTCCTTTATGTACGGTATTTGACCTCACACTTTTCATTTCTCTTTATTTTTAATGTTTAACCAAACTCTATTTCATATACAGGATTTGATCTGACATTTTTCCACATTCACCCAAAACAGCTGTTTACTTTACACTTAATTTACTGACCTTTGACCTTTAAGCCACGTTTATATTTATTCCAATATTGATTATTTTTGTTTTGTAAAAAACAACGTTATAAGTCTATCATTAATTTACTTTTGAAAATAGGCTCTTCCTTAATTATTCCTCGCCCGTTGGAACAGCGTTAGCTTATGATTTATAACACAATAATCCAAGGCTCGATCCTCCTGGATGGATAGAACCGATATCCCAACTTACTGAGCTCTTTTTTGAAGCAATAATTGTTCGGTTTTTTTCTTCACGAAAGCCATGGTTTATTTCTTATTATATAAATAAGCAATTTAATCCTTCGTTTGTGAAATCTATTTAACGGTCCACGAGCAAAAATTCGTGAAGTTTTGCGGTAGGTCATTCAAAAGATTCCGCGTGAACGTTATTGTATTATTCAATGTCAATAATAGTCGCTTACCATATAATCATATGACGTCGACCGCAATTGAAGGGTTAAAATCGCATGATTATTCTGTTTGTATTGAAGGTGTGTGCGTTTTTTTTCTTACAACAAAGCCACATCAGGCTTTCTCTTGACTCCACCGGGAGGAATCGAACCCCTGATTTTCGCGTTGTAAATCCGTAGACTTACCACTGTACAAGCGGCGGATTTGTGTGTCAAGTGAGAAATTGTTGTCATCTTTAATAAGGTCAGTATCTTTGTTTTCATTATTAAGCAGATTTATCAGGAGTTTAATAGACTGATTGCTATTTTATTTGCATTTTTAACAAACTGACCAGTATTTTTTTGCGTTTGTAATAGGTGTGGCAGCATTGTTTCGTTTTTATTAGATGGGTCAGTGTGGTTTGCACTCTTGATACACTAATCAGTATTTATATCGAATACGTAAGAGACTAATAAAAAATACAGGTATACAGAAATTACAAGTTTAATTAATAATTGGATATTTAGGAAGCAGGAAAAGACAAATCAGAGACGTCAGTGAGATGGACGGAAGAGCTGATAGACAAACGTGCAAACCAATAGGTAGTTAGTCTGTTGTTCTTCGTCTATTCCTCGAAATTAAAATCTTAAGGTTAACGCGAAGCAAGCTTACATACATCCAAGTCAATGTGAGTGTTTCTCATTCATTCATCCGTAAAATACCATAACTTGTATCACTGAACTCTGACGCTCTAGAAACTACTTGAAACACGTTTAGCGAGACGTTATGATGGAAATGAATCAGTCTTTCCAATTTTCTGATGTCAGTGGGTTGGATTAAACGAGAACCTTTCATGTTCTTGTGTAATTAGTGGGGCATAAAACTGATTTTGTACACGAATGATTCGTCGATCTATACTGAATGCATTGTTGGTACTTCAAGTGTCATAGTACGGCGAGTTTTTCCTGTTAGAAGTAAAGTGTGTTTTATTTCTAGGTAATAAGATGTAGTTTATTTCATGCTTGAGTGCTAGGACGTGTCTAGGACATGTCACGCAGGTGAAACTGTCAATTAAGCTTTTCTCTTTACTCCTTACCCCAATCTCCTTTTTTCAAGATTTGTTACTTTAAACTAACAAAACTACGCTATTAATCACGAAAGCATAATAGAACTATAATAACAGAAACAAAATAATTAACTAAAGAGTAAATTTACAAAGTGAAACCAGCAACTGCGGTTAGTTACCACGTGCTTTTTCAGTTTTTAAAGTTAAAAAAAATACCAAAAAACGCCATCTATTTTTGAACTAAGAAAGTGAAAATAAGATTTCACAAAAGAAGCATACAATATTTCAAGACAACAACTATTCACATAGCATGAGGACATGTAGTTGATCTTATAACCTTCTGTCGAGACAGTGAGAAGAAAAACGTGTATTTCTTAGGTATAGGAGTTTAAATGTGTAGCGAGAAAAATAAAGTTTGTTTGCACTCGTTACGCCTTCAGTTCTCCTGTCTATGTCTTCAAGATGGTAGTCCAATGTTAAAAATATTTTACCTCACAAAACCTCTATTCCTAATACTCATTTTCAGGAGGAAAAAAATATGGATATATTAACTTCATTTCTAGTTACAGTAGTTGCCACTAGGGCCTTTTTCTACACTTAAAGCGTAATGCTGGAATTTACTATCTCTCTTATAACTGCTGATAACGCAAAGCAGTATCATGTCTCGAGCCTTGGACTCTTCGATCCGCTACAAACAACTAATCCAAGCCCTACTCAAAGGCGAAACAAAGACTGTTTAGCATGAAAGTACGTTTGGTGGAAAATGGAGATTGGATCTGTGTTTCTATTACACAGCTATAAGACGGCAATAACTCAATCAGAATCATTGGTTTATGTTCTGTATTCAATTACATCTATTTATAGACGAAGCCCAATATGGCCTGGTGGATGATTCGCTCGACTTGCAATCTGAAAGTTTCGGGTTTGGATCTCTCTCATCCAACATACTCGTCCTTTTAGCCATGAGGGACATTGTTCCGTGACAATCAATCTCCACTATTTGTTAGTGAAAGAGTAACCCAAGAGTTGACGGTGAGTGGTGTTGACTAGCTGCCTCCCGTCTTGTCTATCACTGGTAAATTAGACACGGCTAGTGTAAAATCCAGGTTATAAAAAATACCACGAAAGTAGCAAACATAATATAATCAAGGTAATAAATATCACACACTCAAGATAACAAACAAATATTACCAACGTAATAACCAAAATATTAACAGAAGACAAACACTAAATCATATAAAATATGTTTATTTAAATGTACAGATCTTTAGTAGCCGCAAACTTATTGTATTAGTAGAGCCGTCCTTATTAGGTTACACTAAACTCATCGTTAGGGTTGTATCATTGTCCCCATTAAGTTACACTACACTCATAATTAAAATAGTATCATTATCCTCATCAGGTTACGCGAGACTCATCGTTAGAATGGTATCTTTGTCCCCACTAGATTACACTACACTCATGATTATTACGGTATCATGGTTCCTATCAGGTTACATTAGACTCATAGTTAGAATGGTATCACTGTCCTCATCAGCTTACGCTAGACTCATTGTTAGAATGGTATCACTGTCTTCATTTGGTTACACTAGACTCTTTGCTAAATGGTATCACTGTCCTCATCAGGTTACACTAGACTCATTGTTAGAATGGTATCACTGTCTTCATTTGGTTACACTAGATTCATCGTTAGAATGGTATTACTGTCTTCATTTGGTTACAATAGATTCATCGTTAGAATGGTATCACTGTCTTCATTTGGTTACACTAGATTCATCGTTAGAATGGTATCACTGTCTTCATTTGGTTACACTAGACTCATTGTTAGAATGGTATCACTGTCTTCATTTGGTTACACTAGATTCATCGTTAGAATGGTATTACTGTCTCCATCAGGTTACAATAGACTGATGCTATTCAACTGTTAATCACTAACCTTTTAAATCAATGCTCTCACAACAGATTTATTATAGATGAAATTTCATATTTAAATTACTGTCATGAAAAATTATCTACTGAAGAAATACCATTTTACAAGAACTACACTGGGAATGAAAAGTTGGGAGAATTTAGAGATGGTGTGGGTGTTCCGAAAATTTAATTGAAGTTACTGTATACGTCATTCGTTCTGAAAAGATTGTACTGTGGTCCATGTATGTTTGTTCTGTGGTCCATGCATGATTGTTCTGTGGTCCATGCATGTTTGTTCTGTGGTCCATGTATGATTGTTCTGTGGTCCATGTATGATTGTTCTGTGGTCCATGTATGTTTGTTCTGTGGTCCATGTATGATTGTTCTGTGGTCCATGTATGTTCGTTCTGTGATCCATGTATGATTGTTCTGTGGTCCATGTATGTTTGTTCTGTGATCCATGTATGATTGTTTGTGGTCCATGTATGTTTTGTTCTGTGGTCCATGTATGTTTGTTCTGTGGTCCATGTATTTTATTCAAATCATCAAGCTGCTGTTGGTAAAAAATAAAGAAAGAATTAAAAAAAACGGTCGTGAGTTTGTAGAAAAAGCTATTTAGGTATGAATTATAATTTTGTATTATTTTCAAGTTTGAAGAAGCTCTACACATTTGTGTAAAGGAGCTAGACAGCTTATTATACGATCTTCAAAATGTTTTATCTTGTCGTTATTATATGGACTTCAGAATGCTTTATTTCGATGTTATTATACGGACTTTAGATTGCTTTATCTTGTTATTATACGGACTTCAGAATGCTTTATCTTGTTGTTATAATTTGGACTTCAGAATTATTCATCTCGATGTTATTATATGCAGCTCAGAATGATTTATGTTCATGTTATTATTTGGACTTTACAATGATTTATTTTGATAACATTATATGTAGTTTAAAATGATTTATTTTGATGTGTTTGTTAATGAGTTCTTCTAGTTTTCGTAAGATAAAACTACGAATGTTATATGGATTATTTACAATCGTATTAAGAGACTGTGTCGTTCTTTAAACTTTACATTATACAAGTAACTTGAACTACTGACAGAATAGTAGAAACGTTAAAATATATGTTATCATTATTCGCTATGCTCACAATTCCTTATTTCGTTTTAGTACTCCATGAGAAATGTTTAGTTGTTACTAAGCGCAAAGCTTTTCACACAGTGGGCTATTTGAGCTGTTCCCTCCGTGGATACGAAACTTGGGTTTAGCATTTCAAGCCTTAAGATTTCCGCTGAGCTATTATGAGGGGGGAGAGGAGGGGGAACTAGAAAAGAATTAAAAGAGTTAAGGTACTGTAACGTAGTGGAAATAAATAGTGACACGTTAGTCATTTTTACTATATAAGAATTTAAATACCTTAGGTACTGTAAAGAAGTGGAAATAAATAGAGTGACACGTTAGTCATTTTTACTGTAAAAGAATTAAAAGAGTTAAGGTACTGTAACGTAGTGGAAATAAATAGAGTGACACGTTAGTCATTTTTATTATATAAGAATTAAAAGACTTAAGGAACTGTAACGTAGTGGAAATAAATAGAGTGACACGTTAGTCATTTTTACTATATAAGAATTAAAAGACTTAAGGTACTGTAAAGTAGTGGAAATAAATAGAGTAACACATTAGTCATTTTTACTATTATGTATTACAGACATTTTCAAGGACTGATACTAAGCGGGATACGTCGTCCTCAGTTTTCAACTGATTGTCTTTTAATTTCGCGCAAAGCTACACGAGGGCTATCAGCACTAGCCGTCCCTAACTTAGCATTGTAAGACTAGAAGGAAGGCAGCTGCTCCTCGCCATTCACCGCCAACTCATGGGCTACTGTTACTTGATAGAATAGTAGAAGCTGACGATCACTCTTATATCCACAGTTCTATTTAGGGAGAAGCGAGTTTTTTATAATAATAAGAAGTGAGCCTTCAACCTTTGGGTTCATGCTAATCCTCCTACCACAATGGAAAGTACACATACTTTACATATAACAAGACGACATACAGATAAAACCCTTTATTTGCTATTCGTCTGTTTTTGAGCCCAGAACTACACTACGCGCGTAGCGCCCACCACTGGTATCGAAATTAGAATTCTTTTAATATTATAAGCCCGAAGAGTTCTTAGCGACTCTCTATGAAATGAGTGGAGTGGGGTATTTTTGTGTTGTATACCAGTTCATTATAGTTAAATCATTATTACAGTAACGAAAGCTAAAAGTAAAAAAAAAAAACTTTATCTCGGTGACAAAAAATAGCAATTACTTAATGAAGCAGCTTCGTTAAATCACCTTAAGTGAACAAATACAATATATCAAAATTCATTAGGCTTAGAAAGTGGTGCAGCAGTATCTCTGCAGTCTTGCAACGTTAGAAACCGAGTTTCGATACCTGTGGTGGACAAAACACAGATATCCCATTGTGTAGCTTTGTGCTGAATTCCAAATCAACCAGCACAGAAACAGATGAGAAAGATAAGCCAAAAATTTATATGTAAAAGAAAAAAGTTTAAGAAACCTGAAAGTGTAGATAGAATCAAAGGCTTAATAAACAAAACGAAATTCACTGTTCTTGGAATGGGACAAAACGAAAATTAGGGTTAAGGTACTATTACGGTGGTTACTAGAATTTTGTTGGAACATCCAGTATGAATTTGACAGAGTTTAGAACCGGAAACAAATGTAAACCAATTTTTTAAGATTATTTTGGATACCACGTGCTTATAACTATAACGTATTTCAATCTGTTTTCCACACAGAAAAACTAAATTAAAATAGTAACTCGGCGATAAGAGGCTTAAAGCGCTAAATACAAGGTTTCGATACCCACAGTTAACACACATTTTATGAGATATTTGAAACGTTAGTTAATATCATGCTTTAGTTTTGTAAACAGATATTATTGTTGGTGGTGTTCTAATTTTGACGAACTTGGTAATTATAGGGGTGAAAAATCACAGTGTGAATCGCTTATTTGATTGAAATGCATTCTCACCCCAAAATATATTTTACTATACATTTTAATACATGCATATATATATATATATATATATACAAATCTCAAATTTTTGACTGCAAACTTAAGGGCTTATTATTTTAAAATTCTGCGTTTGAGTTCTGTGGTTGGCACAAAACAGTTAACACATTGTGCTTAAAAACGAGCTAAAGGATTTCCATTGCAAAATGTCTGGAATTAATCACAAAACTCCACAATAGGCAAACTCTTCGCTGCCCACCACGGGTATCGAAGCCAGTTAAAACTGTCTTGCTCCATCTTTATAACAAAGAAACGTTTTTAACTCGTATCTTCCAAATCTTAACCACGTAAAAAGTTAATGAGAAAACTACGTCTATTTTACAACGGGAGAAATTTCTAGAAGATTTTGAATGTCAAAGTGTTATTGGATACCAGGAAATAAATTTTTATGGGTCTGACCTAAATCTCCGACATTTCTTTGTATTTATCTAATCTTGAGAAATGCCAAACAGGATCTCGTATCTTAGTCCTTTACCCTGTATACATAAAGAACTCTAAATGATGTATTTGTGGCTTAGGAAATAATAGAACTATGAGAGAGAGAAAGAATCGTAGTGGCCGAGCGGATATTGCAGTCGGTAATATAAGACTATCATTTCAAGCTGCAGGATTTAGACAATCCTTCAAAAGCCTAGTGAATCAACCAGTGAAAAATTATCTGACAGACACAAATCAGGTGATACCATGTACTTATGACTTGGCACTAAATTAGAGGTTGAATCCTTCGCCTGGGTGTCAGCTTTCCTCCACAGCTCTCTGTGTCTTACCGTTGATGACGTATGGCAAGTTTTTACCGCCATGATTGGCTACATCAAACCGTTGTGACCGTGAATGGAAAACGAGAAACTCGAGAGTCACTCAAGTCTCGCGTTTCGACCTTTATTACATCAAACCTCGTAAATACGTTGATATCAAATGAGAGAATACATCCACACCTGCAGAGGTCGCTGGTTTAATATTTCCTGTTGTGCCTTTCATGACTTATCGCTCAATTGCTTGCATCGTCTCGAAACAGACAAAACTAACAAATGTTTCCAATCACAGTCGCACCTTATTTAAAAAGTTTCGAATATCTGGAAAATGTGAACAACAAATGACTGGCTTATTTGTTTCTGAAAGAATTTGTTCAATGCGGCGCCGTTTTGAAGATTGTAATAGTCACAAAACACCTACTATTTGTAACAAACAGTAATTTAAATATCAAAGTGTTTCAAGAACACGCTGAACAAAAGTGATGTTACTAATCAAACGGTTGTACATGTCTCAGAGACACTCTGAACGAAAGTGATGTCACTAATCGAACAGTTGTACGTGTCTCAGAGACACGCTGAACGAAAGTGATGTCACTAATCGAACGGTTGTACGTGTCTCAGAGACAGGCTGAACGAAAGTAATGTCACTAATCGAACGGTTGTACGTGTCTCAGAGACACTCTGAACGAAAGTGATGTCACTAATCGAACAGTTGTACGTGTCTCAGAGACACGCTGAACGAAAGTGATGTCACTAATCGAACGGTTGTACGTGTCTCAGAGACAGGCTGAACGAAAGTAATGTCACTAATCGAACGGTTGTACGTGTCTCAGAGACACGCTGAACGAACATGATGTCACTAATCGAACAGTTGTACGTGTCTCAGAGACAGGCTGAACGAAAGTAATGTAACTAATCGAACGGTTGTACGTACGTGTCTCAGAGACACTCTGAACGAAAGTAATGTCACTAATCGAACGATTGTACGTGTCTCAGAGACAGGCTGAACGAAAGTAATGTCACTAATCGAACGGTTGTACGTGTCTCAGAGACACGCTGAACAAACGTGATGTCACTAATCGAACAGTTGTACGTGTCTCAGAGACAGGCTGAACGAAAGTAATGTCACTAATCGAACGGTTGTCCGTGTCTCAGAGACACTCTGAACGAACGTGATGTCACTAATCGAACGGTTGTACGTGTCTCAGAGACATTCTGAACGAAAGTAATGTCACTAATCGAACGATTGTACGTGTCTCAGAGACAGGCTGAACGAAAGTAATGTCACTAATCGAACGGTTGTACGTGTCTCAGAGACACGCTGAACAAACGTGATGTCACTAATCGAACAGTTGTACGTGTCTCAGAGACAGGCTGAACGAAAGTAATGTCACTAATCGAACGGTTGTACGTGTCTTAGAGAAACGTTGAACGAAAGTGATATCACTAATCGAACAGAGTTGTCAATTCGATAAGTTATTAGCACGTGAATTGTTCTTGGTTGATAGACAGAGAACAGGATTAATAAATATTAGCTTCGTGATTACCTGCAAGCATAAAAAATCCATGATGGTAAGCATGCATATTATATTAGAATAACTCAATACTGGCCAGATGAAACTGCGTTGTGGTCAACCACACTTATAGTTTCTCCTAGTGAAATGTTTTATTTACGTCAGCCTCACTCTACACGATAAAACATTGAAAGCTTATTTGCTCTCGTCTTGTCTTCCATTCGTCTTAAACAATAACACAAATCTCTCGGACGGCTCTACTCCAACAAGTCGATTATTAATAAATGAAAACGTACTTTAACATTTTACAGCGAAAAGAAATAGGAAAACTTCTGTTATATACAATACGTCTGTAATACACACCGTTTTAATGATGGACAGCTGAAAGAATGATTAGAGAAAAGGGAGGTGGGATATGGATAGAAAGGGAGAGAGGAAATTCAGACGAAGAAATGAATTTCCTACACATCCTGGATCCCAGGGGACTAGACCTACACGTTTACTGTTATTATAGGGGTGTATGCACCAGGCAGGACCTTGTCAGTCAAATCACCAGCGACTATTATGTCTCCCTTTTTCCGAACAAAATAAACTGCTTTGGGCTTGTATACCTTACCCAGTTGTAGACTTTGTAAGAATGGGGTCTCGCTAAAAATCAGATTTTAAACCGCTATTAAACAGTGTAAATGGTATGTATGACAACCCTCGATGTGCGATTTTTTTTTCAACTGTAATGTCCCGTGTTATTGGAGAGCAAAATGTCATAAACTTGATTTGAGTCATTCAATACTTTTGTTCAAAATCTTTTCTTACATTTGGTTTCTTGTATACTCTGAACTGTCTGGTAAACTACGAGGTTTCCTTATTTTGTGTTCCGTGTTTATACATATATATTTGTTTTAGTTTAATAAGTATGACCTTATTCAACACAAGCTATTTATTTTCTTATTTTTAGTGAAACTGCTTAACGATTTATCTTCTTAGGGAATTGACTTAATAGTGTTGGAACACAGTAAGATTTTTCAGGTTTTACACGATTTTCTGTTATATATAAATGTACATGGCACAAAAGAATTACTTTCTTTAGCGGACGGACACTACTTAGCCGCCTTCCAAAATAAACATCACCGTTATTACATTTCCATCTTAAATGATCTTCTTAATTACGAATATTTATTAAACTTGAATGGAATTAATATAAAACTAATTTCAAGCCACGTATTCCGCAGGAAAAACAAAGCAAAACAACAACAACAACAACAACAAAACACGGAAAGACAGATAAAGTTAGACGAGTGTAGTTCGTGAGTTGGCGGTGTATGTGCTGCTAACGAGATGCCTCCCTTCTACCACCAGCTCAAAATCAAGGACGGTTATGTGCATATGGCCATTGTCGAATCTTTCGGCTACAATTTTAAAAGAAGAAGATGGGGGGGGCACGAAATCTTTCCCTGAGCAATGTGGTAACTAAAAAACATTGTTACAAAGTCTCCTAAAACAAAGCAAAAAGGAGTCTATGTCGCTTTCTGTGACTTCTCGATAAAACAAAACCAGAAAGAGAACAAAACGAAACATGTAGGTATCGACTTGCAAGAGGTCAAGTGTCACGGCAGATGAAACTCCCAGCGGTCATTGTCCGAAATTTCCAGGATTTAATACTTTGATCGAGTAGAGGTTTTTCGTTAGTTTTTGCAAAGCTAGTGAGAAGAGACCAGGCAAACGTGTCTCTTGGATGCAAGGCATGGAGACGCCAGCCAATAAAGCCTGTATGTTATGATAAGACTAATGACTTTACATTCTACCAGTTTTATACGAACACCCAACTTTGAGCGAACTTTAACACTGAAGACGGATTCACGGAATACCAATCGTGCCAAAATCAGCAACTAAAAGTGTCTGTACCTCGTGAACTTGTTAATCTCAACCCAGCGATTCTTATAATTCCTGATGCTTAGTGTGTATATATAATACAAATCGCGGGTCGATGAGCACAATGTGCCAGGGGACGTCGTTTTCTTCCCTGCACTATTACTCATTCTGAGGCTAAACTTGCTGTCGGGTAAATCTAATATGCATGAGATTTTTATTGGGTGAAATCGTGTGTACGGCGTATAACAAGTGAAGCCAAGAAACGAACGTTTTCTGAACTAACTCTCTAGTTTTGTGAGTTATTCTATTTCGCTTGAGTGGTTTCAATATGCGATTTGTTAATCCCAGAGCGTGAACACAATAGCTGGATGGAATATTAACATGTTGAAGAGTTCTTTCTTTGTATGTGTATGTGATTCTTTTTTAAGTTTCAACTTTGTCAAGAAATTAAACGTATTCACCTTTGACACGTTCGCTATGTATTGAAAAACATTATCGAAAGTTCTGACAAAGGTTTTTACGCGCATTGACACTGGTAGGCACTGATATTTTTGAACTATTGCTGTTTAAAAATTGTAGGTTTTATTACCGTTACAATAGAAGACAATATTGTGGCATTGAAAAACATCAGTATTTTAAAACTGTAACATATTAGCATTTAAGACTGTTAAACATTACCGTTGTTACACATTGTTGAACTCTGTTAAGAATGGTAAAATTTTGTAGCTTTGCACAAAGAAAACAACAAAGTTAATATTGTCTTCTTATCAGAGCTACCTCTCTACTTATTTCAAAACAACTTACACATGAGGAAGCCCAGCGGTGATTCTGTTGGCTTAAAACGTCAAAAACCGGGTTCCGATACCCGTAATGGGCACATCATAGATAGCCCATTATGCGGCTTTCCTCATAACTACAATATAACAAAAACCAAGGCACCAGTGTAACTAATCTTGTGTTCTCACTTATAAAGATTTGAATGGATTTTTTTAACCAGTTGGGTACCTTCGGCCGTAAACCCAATGGTTGATGAATATAATGATTATGTTAAGAGATAACAGTTATACCGTCTGCAAAGTCTAATTATCTTGAATAGTCACTATATCACTGTTACAACTAACCCCCACCCAGGCTCCTGGTTTCATGTAAAGATCAGCTTAATGTCAAATGGTTTACAATGAAGCTAAATTTAGAACAACATACTTCTAAATGTCATTGATACATCTTCCACTTTATTACACGTTTCAATTGTGTACACTAATCAAGCATACCGAAGTATTTATTACATATTAACCCTAAAAATGTCTATGGGGGTTCGTCCTTATCAACTTTTTAAGTACGACTTTCCAGACTATTTATGCACCAAACTGCTCGTGAGTCCACAAATGTTGATCATGGGAGTCGTATGAAAACGTTAAAAAAATAGAATCAAACATGCAATTTCTTCCTACACATTTTGCATAAAAAAATGAGTGATTTCACTCTACAAGCTGATTCAGTATTTTGAACTCCACCAATAGTAAATGATGTAAAATTATGATGGAAATTTAAGAATTGAAATAAAACGTGTACGTTAATACGGAAAAAAAGTGAAAAAAATTAAATTAATTTATGAATATTTTGATCTCCAGACAGTAGATTTCAAGTATTCTTTTTATTAGGTTCCAGATGTCGTTCATATATTACTCGTATCACTTCCTCCACCAGATGTCGTTAATGTATTACAAGTATCACACCCTCCACTGCGCTCCCCATCCGGTCCTCTTTCATATAAAGGCCTCTTGCCGTTGTAACATAGTTTTTTCCAGGGTTAATTAATAAATAACACACTAGGAGGCGCATTCCCTAGTGTTATGTACCCCCCCCCCCACATTGTGTGATCATCTCTGTTGCTATTTCAGGGGAGGAATCTCATTGATATTCTTCATAAGTTTGCTTAAGCTATTTGGTAGGGGGTTGGGGGGGTAAACATAAAAACGTTTCCTAGTTCCAAGCTGATAATATATGTAACGTGTACAGACGCCTTGTTTGTTATGGTAAGTTAGAAGGCTAAAGAAATGCTCTTCAGATACCAAAAACAAAAACTTAAAAGAGGTCATTACGTCACATAAATAATTTCATTTTACTTTTTTATCAATTATGTGCAGGAAGCTTAACGAATTCTCGTCGGAACTTCTATAGAATCAACCTAAATCACCACGTGCGGCGACGCAATATAAACTTTTGAATCTTCAGCTGTCTCGTCACCGCTACTACGCATGCTCGGACTGAAGTGAGATTCTTGCGACTACTTCGAATGTTGTTAAATTACTAATTATGGACTGTGAAGGTTTGTTCAAGTTGTGAAATAGCCAGATTCGTGAAGAGCTGGGTAAATCATGATAGTAAATTAGCATATTGTGACGACCGTCCCTTTTTATCAATATGCACAACTACATTCGTATTAAAATAACTGCGCGATCTTTCCCAGTGTTTGCTGCTTTATGTCCGTGCGCACGGTCTGTAAGATAATTAAACCTCTGACTTCGAAACAAACATTTTGATAGCAGTATCCATGGATACCAGCCTCGTTTTGACATGAATGGTTTACAAAGAAAACATTTCGTTCACATTTTCTCAGAGCCGAAAAATTAAACAGACCCTATTTGTACTGAAATACACAGTGATCTTACGGGAAGAACAGAAATACGCTGACGTTTTGTAATAACCGTATATCATTTTGTTTAAGGCGATCTACTGTTAAGATAGATCTCAAGTCGACACTGGAAGAAAGTGTTCTTACTGACATTTTTACAAGCCAAGTGTTCTTACAGACATTTTTACAAGCCAAGTGTTCTGACTGACATTGTTACAAGCCAAGTGTTCTAACAGACATTGTTACAAGCCAAGTGTTCTAACAGACATTGTTACAAGCCAAGTGTTCTAACTGACATTGTTGCAAGTCAAGTGTTCTAAATAATATTGTTACAAGTCAAGGGTTCTAAATAACATTGTTACAAGTCAAGTGTTCTAACAGACATTGTTACAAGCCAAGTGTTTTAACTAACATTGTTTCAAGCCAAATGTTTTAGCTGACATTGTTACAAGTGTTCTAACTTGTAACAATCAACAATTCTTGTACAGTAAAATATCTTGTAATAATAATCGTCAGTTAATTTCCTTTTTCACAGATCTTTAAAAGCAAAAACTGGAGATAGCTCGTTTTCATTTCTGTCCGTTTTTCCTTAAAACTTGCTGTTGGCGTGTTTGTATTAACTGCCGCTCCGTTAGCCCGTATTCTCCAGTGGCATAGCGGTATGTCTGCGGGCTCATACCGTTAAAATCTGGGTTTCAATACCCGTGGTGGGCAGAGCACAGATAGTCCATTGTGTAGCTTTGTGCTTAATTCTAAACAGACAACCGTTAGCCCGTCTTCTACTTTATTCTACGTGCCCTCACCTGGTCCCTAAGTATTCCACGCAGAGCTACAGTGCACACCTTAAATTAGCTAACCATAGATAGGATGCAAGTCTTCTCAACTGAGAGGAGAAGAAGTTTTATACCTTATCGAGCGGTAGACCCGGTATGGCCAAACGTGTTAAGGCGTGCGACTCGTAATCTGAGGGTTGCGGGTTCACATCCCCATCGCGCCAAACATGCTCGCCCTTTCAGCCATGGAGGCGTTCTAATGTGACGGTCAATCGCACTATTCGTTGGTAAAAGAGTATCCCAAGAGTTGGCGGTGGGTGGTGATGACTAGCTACCTTCCCTCTAGTCTTACACTGCTAAATTAGGGACGGCTAGCACAGATAGCCCTCGAGTAGCTTTGTGCGAAATTTAAAAAAAACAACAAACAAACCTTATCGAGCGACCTTTTAAAATGGCGCTTATGCTAAAATCATCTCTAGTGAATCTGATACAGCCACCATGCTCGCCCTCCCAGCCGTGGGGGTGTATAATGTTACAGTCAATCCCACTATTCGTTGGTAAAAGAGTAACCCAAGAGTTGGCGGTGGGTGGTGATGACTAGCTGCCTTCCCTCTAGTCTTACACTGCTAAATTAGGGACGGCTAGCACAGATAGCCTTCGAGTAGCTTTGTGCGAAATTAAAAAAAAACAAAAAACAAAACAGCCACCAGCGATAAGAAGTATGGTGGGGAATCAATACAAGGGTGGGTCCATGGAAGGGATTCACACAAAGGGTTACTTTCGTCTTACATGTAGGATATTTTTACTATTTAATCATGTAACGTAGGAAGATATCGATATCACAAGGGCACGGTTACGGTACTCTGATTTAAATATATGTTTGTTGTGCTGTTTTGTACGCAAAGCTCTACACAGGAATTCTTTTTTGTTCCCACCATAGGGATCAATCCCAAAATTGAACCTTTAATCTGTGTGCCACCGAGTTGAGGCTGAATAAACTAGTTGATGCAGATGA
The DNA here is from genome assembly GCA_011833715.1 of Carcinoscorpius rotundicauda. Taxonomy (NCBI): domain Eukaryota; kingdom Metazoa; phylum Arthropoda; class Merostomata; order Xiphosura; family Limulidae; genus Carcinoscorpius; species Carcinoscorpius rotundicauda. The sequence continues at coordinate 59,216,859 of CM022392.1, read as the reverse complement.
CTCCAAAAAATGATTGCTTTAGCCGAGTTTTAATTAAAATATGTTATCACTGATTGCACGTGATGTGAAAGATATTAAAAATATCTGGGTTTTCATTGTTATTACTGTTTACATATAACGTGGAAGACTAAATTTTATAAGTCTTCGCTTCACTATAGACGTCTTAGACAAAGGCGTCAGAATAAGAGATCATTAGGGACACGTTCCCTCACTTTTTGGGAAAAAATAGTAAGAATACCCTCTTCAAAAACAATTTGTAATATTTTGAATATAAAGTCAATACAAACAGTGTATAGAGTTGAAAGTGTAGGGCGAGTTGTAGCTGCCAGCATTCTTACTGGCTAGATTTTAGTTGGCATATATTTTTAGCAAATCAGTAACAATCAGATTCAAAGTGCTCGGCCATCTGTAGTAGTTTCGTACAAAAGTTCAACCAATGCTTTCAAGAATCTTGTGTTTATACCAAAACAAACATCGCCTGTTGTGGCAGCTAATGCTTCAGCGGTAAGCCAGAAGATTTATATCGTTAAGAGTCGAGCTTTGATATTCGTGGAGAGCACTGCAAAGATAGCTTATTGTGTAGTTTTATGCTTAAAAGTAAACAAACAAACATAACCTGATGGTATAGGAGTTTATTAATGTAATACACTGGCGGATTATAAAGGTTTATTGAAGCAAAACACATTCTAATTATAGGGATTTGTTAAAGCAATACCCAGCGTGGTTATGGGGGTTCGTTGAAGCAGTACACAGGGTAATAATAATGCTGTATTAAAGTAGTGCACTAGATAATTTTAGGGGTCTATTAAAGCAACTGACAGGATGATTATAGGGATCTGTTAAGGCAATAGGGTAATTTTAATGATAAAACCTTAGTTAAGATGGCCTCTAAAATCATATCGAAAATCGCACAGTTCATTTGGGCAACGCTGGACATTTTATATGGTATTTCAAAATAATATCTAAGTTACTTTCTCAAAAAATGTCCCCGATTTAATTTCTATTTTCACAACAGTAGAGGACTGGTGGTTTAATTGGCATGAGTTATCAATGTACAGGACCTGAATCAATGATGTATTGACCAGAACAGGTGCTGAGTTCAGGCTAAACTCAATGAACACTGGCCAGACAAATGACGAGTGCAGGACCTTTGAATAACCAGTGAACACTGACCACTGACTGTAAGATATGTGATCAATAATAGTCATTTTTTCAAATCTTATTCTTAACCCGTTGATGACCTAAAGAGGTCAAAACTCTGCTTGTTTGCTCTTTTTAAATTAAAAATGTTTATTGCCCATATCAGCGGCCTCTATTATATCTTTCTATCTAATACATAAACTATAAGAAATAAAAATGATAGATGTACTTCAGATGGCATTTCAAGAACATTAGAACCGAAAGCTTTAGAGAGCTTTAATTGGATGTTAAGATGTTTGACCTTAATTGAGAGAAATAATAAAAATTGTCTGTTCTCCAAAAATCTTATCAAATCTTATCAACTGAGTGCTTTTGAAAGGTGGACCTTTCTTCTTTAGGGGCAAACTGGGAGTTTGCTAGTTTGCTCCTCAAAAAGAAAGGTCTATCTTTCGAAATCGCTCTGATTAGAGTGTTTTCATTTCCATCAAGACTTCTCGTCTTCCTAACATCATGAACATCTTATCAGCTGTTAATCTTTCGTCGTTTTGCCACAAATGTCGCAAAAATGAGGCCCGGAATAACAATAATAAAATACACGAAAAATAACAGTTTATTTTTTTAACTGGGTGTGGATGGCCCACAGAGTAGAAGTTAACTCATGATTGGATCTTGGCTGTTAAGTAAACTTTACGAGCTGCGACAGGCTTGGCCAATTGTAACAGGTAAGACTGGTGAACGAGGACTAGTTAGTTCTGGTACTCGACTTTCTTGCTGCTTGTAAGTTCACCGAGAATTTTTGGTCGAAATAGCATGCAATGATATCGAGACACGTCAGTAAAAGTCGGCGCCGACGAAAGCATCTCGTTGTTTTCTGTAGTTGCTGTTTTTTCCTCCAGAAGAATTTTGTTCTTTAATGGAGTATCCAGTTACGAGAAACCTAGCAACAGGAGAAAAATTATATACAAAAGAAAGTAATGTTGCATTGTGCTCTCGTCTTTCTTAATTAAAAAGGTGACAGTAAACGACTCGAGTTTCAGTTTGATCTCTATAGAAACTACCAAACCCTGCTCGTAGAATTATTAAATACACAAGTTATTTGACATTCAATTTCTTTCACAATCGTGTTTCAGTTGTCACGTAACTTCACTAAACTAGACATCAGTTAACGAGAACAAAAACCTTTAACAACCGGACATGGCTTAGTGATTAATGTTCTGTGTTTATGATCCGAAGGTCCGAGGTTTCAATTCACGATGCTTCGTCGGATGTGCTCTGCACGTTCAGATGTAGGCGCGTTATAAAAGTGACAACCACTTCTGTTATTTGGTTGAGAATAAACATGCGGGCAGTATGTGGTTTCCCTCCTTTTGGTCAACAGTCGGAAGTTAGGGACGATTCTGACTGAAACTTTCGGTCTATGATATGGCCATTTACATGAAATATGACAATCGAGTGGCGTACAGGTTGAGAATACTAATGTCAGAACTGTTTTTCTAAGACTGGCTGAAGTGATTTAGTCATGTGAAGGGGCATATGTTATACAAACTTTATGGTGATTTTGTTTAACTTTAAATATCTATTTTTCGGTCTCTCTAGATATATAGCTGAAGATAACCAGTTCATCTGCTTTAAGTGCACAACTATAATCAACAATCTGCCGTTGTTCCCGGTGTCTTTAACAGTTTACTTTCAACTATTTTCTCACGTTGCCCTGAATTACTGCAGGAAAAGGTGTCATAAAGTCTCTGACAAGAGGGCTAGGACAGCAAAACGTCAAGGCCGACTTGAATAACGAATGATAAAAAACCTTATCTTGCGAGAGAGGGCAGTAAAACAGGCCAAAGAAGAGAAGGTGGAGGGAAAACCCAGAGATGATGATAAAGAGAATTTCACAGCTTTCTGAAAAAAATTTTTTTTCTTCTTCTGGTAGGAAGACAGAACGTATTAGCAAATATTCTTTCCCGATTACATGATTTTCCTCTATGTACCTATTTTGGGTTTCTCTCTCTCTCTATTTGCCGCCCAGTGGCTCAGCAGTATGTCTGAGGATTTACAACGCTATTAACCGGGTTTCAATACCGGTGGTGGGCAAAGCACAGATAGCCCATTGTGTAGCTTTGTGCTTAATTCAAAACAACAACAACATCTTTCTCTTCTTTGTTTTTCTTTAACAGGTTGACAAAATAAATATACACTCAAATTATTACTTTTAACTTTAAGCCTAGTTACAAAGTACATGTGTAAGGTTTTTCAGGTCAGATGTATTTGCTACTAAATGTGTCTTATGATTTTGTTTCGTTTTAATAACTTAAGTGTATTATATTGTATAGATTCACGTGTAATTAATCCATATTTTGTGAAGTGTTTCAACATGATTCGTTAAATTATGTCTTTTTAAAAAATTATTGTCAAGTAATAACGAGGTAGGTAAAAATATGGACGTTTAATGATATGCCATAACATAAAGTCTAGTTTTGAGCGCGTATCAACAACTGTATAACAAAATTCACCATCAAAGCTTCACATTTTAGTTGTCAATAATAGAATGTAGCGTGGCGTAAAAAAGATTAAGCAAAACAAATTAATAATTGGAATTGTTATCTCCAGGAAACATTCGTTTAAACTTTGACCACTTATCTCACTATTTATGTTTTTTCTGTCAACATTGTCATGGTTCACATTGATGGTCGTATAAAAACGTAAGGTTTCAGAGAAGAACCATTGATACGCGACGTTTGATTTTGTCGTATTGTGAGTATGTGTCTTCAAGTATTGTACTCAACTGAAAAGTTTTTTTAAAAATTGTCATTAAAAATGTCACTAAAATCTGGGGCTCAATTCCATGTGGTGGACACAGCAGATACTTCAATGGGGGTTTGCTCCTAAACAAACAAATACATTCTCACTCTATCACGATAAAACATTTTCATTCATGAACTTACAATTTAAGATGTCATCCCTATCTCAGCTCGCCATGGCCAGATGGTTAAGGCACTCCCTTATAACCTCAGGTTCGCGGGTGTGGATCCCTGTCGCACCACACATGCTCACCCTTTTAGCCGTGGGGGCGTTGTAATATTACGGTCAATCTCATTATTCGTTTGTAAAAGAGTAGCCCAAAAATTGGAGACGATGACTAGCCGTCTCAGGAAGGGCTAGTGCAGATAACTCTTGTGTAGCTTTGTACGAAATTTAAAACAAACTAAACAAACCTACGAATCTCAAACTCAGGAACATCTGAAAGAGAAGCACGTATTTTCCAGAATTTCCTCTGTATATAATAAGTAATATTTTATCATTATAGATGACCGACCTAAATTTTTTTAAAGCGCTACTTTGAATAATATTGTATTATGTCACAAATGTAAGTTTTAATATAATTTAGTACTATGAATAGCATGTGGCGTAATGATTAACATGTCAGGCTGAAGGTTGGAGAGTCTGACGCTCAAGACGCGGAAAACTTTTTGCACTTTCAGCTGTGAGGGCGCTGTATAAAAGTTTCAGTAACTCATGTTATTCGATTCAGAGCGCTTCGTATAGCTCTTGGGATGGAGGCCGCTGTTTGCTGGCTTCCCACCACTGAGTAATCCAAAATATTAACGGTTAGACCTTAATTCTAAAAGCCTCGAACATGGCGTTTTGGGCCAAGCGATCAGGGCTGGATAATCTCGTTATCATTTTTGTATTTTAATAGAGCTCAGATTCTCGAGATTCGAACCACAATTCCAAGAGGTTCCAGTAAAAAAATTACGAATACAAAAAATACAATACAAAAAGACAAAACAATTGGATGTTTAACACGATATTTATTCTGTTTTCTGTTTAAATCTCGTCTGTAACGTGATCGGCTTACTTCAAGTAAATGGTTCTTCTTGTGAAAGACCAACCAATACTCAAGGTAGGTAGATATTAATCGAGCGTAACCAATCCTAACTACTGTTACTTTGAAATAAGGTAGGCCAGGCATGGCCAAACGTGTTAAGGCGTGCGACTCATAATCTGAGAGTCGCGGGTTCGCATCCCTGTCGCACTAAACATGTTCGCCCTTTTAGCCGTGGAGGCTTTATGATGTGACGGTCAATCCCACTATTCGTTGGTAAAAGAGTAGCCCAAGAGTTGGCGGTGGGTGGTGATGACTACCTTCCTTCCCTCTAGTCTTACACTGCTAAATTAGGGACGGCTAGCGCAGATAGCCCTCGAGTAGCTTTGTGCGAAATTTAAAAAAAAAAAAAAGATAAATAAGGTAAAAAAAATAAATACGTTTGTTGTATTAGATTCACACGCATTTCTGGTAATATAAAAAGACAACCAATCACATTTATTTCTTTTACATAGCATACAAAACGTACTTGGTTTTTTTCAGCCGTAATTTACAGGAAACTCGAAGAATACAAAAACCCTAGAGAAATACTATGTGACAAAAAATGGAAGCACGCGATGGCTTAATATCTCCATCACGATAACAGAACGCGTAATATTCTTCAACGCACTATATTTTAAGTCTCAATCGTAACTTATTACTGGTGTTTTTTATTGTTTCTTGACAATGTGCTTCTTGTAAAAGTTATAACGAAACTTTTTGCCCCGTGTCTACTCCTCCATTTCTCTAAAGAATCCGAACACTAAAGAATCATGGGAGTTGAGTTTTTCTCGAACTAAACGAAATTAAGTGTGTCTGTGTACTGGCGTTACAAAACAGGAGTTACGGATTATGAATAGCTCTAATGTGTCTGTGTACTGGCGTTACAAAACAGGAGTTATGGATTATGAATAGCTCTAATGTGTCTGTGTACTGGCGTTACAAAACAGGAGTTATGGATTATGAATAGCTCTAATGTGTCTGTGTACTGGCGTTACAAAACAAGAGTTACGGATTATGAATAACTCTAATGTGTCTGTGTACTAGCGTTACAAAACAAGGGTTACGAATTATGAATAACTAACTGAATTGCTCGTAGCAAATTGAAATCAGTGAAAAAATAACGAAGAAAGTTTATTGGCTACTGGATGCGTATATCTAAGAGAAAATCCATGCTGGATTCAGAAGAATGAATTTCGATGTTAAGACATGGTATTAAGTTGGTTCAAAGGTCATTCACTCTGTCAGCTGGGTCAACAAGGGACATTTTATCAAACAGTCCTCTTCTGGAATTAATGGTCATTCATCAAAGGAAGAAACTATGTTTGATTTAGAACAGTAGCATATTTAGGTAAGGGCCAAAGGGGCTGAGGCCTATGGCCCATAGTCTTAATGGGGGCCCATTGATAAATTTGTTCTATATAAAATTATATGGGGTGTAGAGCCCACAATATGTATTACCTCTAGGCCAACACAACCTAAAATCCACCACTGATTTAGAATAATGAATTTCTATGTTAACGCATTATATTAAATTGGCTCAAAGGTTATTCTGGGATCGAGGCAGAATGACCCTTGATACTTGGAGAAGAAATGTTCACCTGTAAAAGCACTAGAATTTATCGTGTGTGTTTTTATGAATGTTTTGTACTAATTTCTCCTAACTTATAACTGTGTGAAAGGAACCTTTAGTTTATTACGATTAATTAATTAATAAATCTAATGTGTTGTCCTAAAATCAAGGCTAATCGTGAACAATTTTCTGATATTATAATGTGACTTCAAAGAAAACATCACAGTAAGAGTAATCATAATAATAATAAAAATTAGAGGAATGACAACCATTGATCTACGACTGTTATAGATAGAGATATTTTTCCCAAATCACTTTAATCAGTTGTTGTTATAATTAATTATATACATAACATAACTAAAATGTTTGTAGTGTGTTGTTGTTTTTTCTCAAACGCTCGGACTTGTTCTATCGTTTCTCGTGATGTTTGCATTAATTATAAACTGTGCGAAAGTTTGTACTAATTTTGAGACAGAGCTGAAACCTACCAAACATTGTGTTAGAAATCAGTAACTGAGAAGAGGTTTCTATTAATAACTGGTGTCATTGTTGAAACCTAACAATTATTACGTTATAAATCGTAAACTGAGAAGAGGTTTCTATTAATAAGTGGTGTCGTTGATGAAACCTACCAATCATTGTGTTAAAATCAGTAACTGAGGGAACTTTTCTATTAATAACTGGTGTCATAATTGAAACCTAACAATCATATTTGCATCAAACACCAATAATAAAGGGATAATTTTTATTACCTCCAAGTCATTTTTCCCAATTACAAGTTTTTATTTATAAAATTTGTTTTAAACACCAACAATAAAGAAACATTTTTATTAACTCTCTGAGTTATTTTTCATGTCGCTCAAAATTTCATACAATATTTTAGAAAAGAAAGGAATTTCGGAGAGAAAAGCGGTCGATTCTTTCGTCAATGTTCACTTTTTCCTTACTCAGTTGTAATGCCCTAGTTTGGTACAATAAAAAGTTAATCATCGCCAGCAGAGGGCTCAGCGAATTTCATTAACGTGTTACTCACTTTGTTAGAAATACGACACTGCAAACAACCCGAGACTCGACACTGCTAAATCTGACTCAGCACCCACGCTTGCTTTCCAACAGAATATGAATAATTTTATCGAGAGTCCTTTATTGGGGTCGTGCCCGCCATAATTGGGTGATTATCTGTGACAGTAACTAGAAGAAAAGGCGGCATCTAGGGGACACTGGGAACTTAGGGACCATCTCAAATAATCCGAATATCAACAAAGGAATTGTTAATAAGATAATTTGTTGCTTTTTTTTTATTTAATGTCAGTATTTTGGATGTCATGATGAGAAGGGCGAGTATAAAAACAGTACTAATTTGTTTTGTTGTTCTTACAGAGTTACTGTTTGTTTCGCATTCGTTGGATCACCCCCGACTCGACTCACAAGCTGGCGGGTGTAACGATCGATAAAACGCGGGAAACAGAGCGAGCCACAGACGCATGTTCTGCAGATTATGGTGGCAGGATTGGAGGAATTATCAATATGAATACCACATGTTATCTGAGATTAATGTGTGCTGTTCCCACCTTCGCACATCGTTATGACGAGTATGACATCTCCGGGCGTGTGTTGGCGTTTATGAAGCCGCACTGATTGGCGAAGGGAAGCCAAGCTCCCGGATAAATGTATCGCCAGTCGTCGAGTCGGGCCTCGAACGTTGTCCAATACATCATAAACTCGTAGTTTTATGTTTGTTCGTTTTTACCCATTTCATAAGCGACGTAACTAGTGTGCTGCTAACGGTAAGGTGTTCACAAGTCATCCATGGTTTTATGAACTTTCTCGATTACATGACCCATAATGACACAAACCTTTTAAAGGAAATATAAACAAAATTAGAACCAACATTGTAACTAATCTTAGCAATGATGAAGACCACTACCTATTTAACATCAAAAACCCAAGTTGGACCCGCAGTTGGTTAGTTCTTGACACTGTTATAACGGGAAAAAGCACGCACGAAATTATTAATATTGTGCAATATTGGACCCTAGCGGAAATGAATATTACAAGAATATCGGTAATAAGATACACTGGTTGGGCACTGTAAAGTGTTACAATTATATGAATAAAGTGTCGTAGTTCATAAAAATAACTCATATTAACTTTACCAAGAGAAAGGAGGGGAGAACCATATGTGTGTTTTTGTTTGTTTTTTCTCCGATTACTTATCTTGCGCGAGACTTATAGCATGCACGTGTCGCTGTGACAGAACGGGAAGGGTGTCTCGTGGTTAGTTTTGTCTTAAGTAACCCTATCAACTGAACATTTCAAACCTGCATGACTGAAGGTTTTTGTTGATAAAGCCAACTGTTTGTCGTTACCCTGTGACGTAGTGTTCTTAAGACTCGTGCAGGTCGTGACGTAAACGTTGCTAAGATTCACCCGCACAATTCAGCCATGATGGCATGTATCATAAAATATTTTTTTAACCTTTCTGGTTTTGCTTGGTCTGTTCGAATAGTGGAGACAGCGATTAAATCTTACACTGAGCCTGTGAGGACCTCTTGCGGCCATCATGGAAGCAGCACGCGTCACACTGACAACTATCAGAACACATAGATAGGCATTTAATTTGCAGCCCCCCAGTGGCTCAGCGGTATGTCTGCGGGCTTACATGCTAAAATCCGGGTTTCGATACCCGTGGTGGGCAGAGCACCGATACCCTATTGCGTAGCTTTGTGCTTAATTCAAAACAACAACAATTTAATTTTGAAGTATTTTCTGTCTGAGAAAATTAAATCTTTAACTGGACAGGTGGTGTTTTAAGATGAAGTGTTTTTTTTTCCTTCTGTGAACATTAATAACAGTGATACATTTTCAAGTTATTAGCTTGCCAAGAAGTCTAATCCTAATTATGTATTCATTAACATACTTCGTAATTAAGCTTTTAATTGTTTATTCTAACTCCTGACGAAGCAGTAATATATCTACTCACCTTTGTATTAGCAATTTCTTTAATATAATTTATCATTAGATATCAAGAAAATGTCACCAGTCGATTTTATACGATACATTTTGTTACATTTTTAATAATCGTTGCATATACAACTGGTTTTGTTTCTCTTTCTATTATTCTGACTCACAATCCGCGGGTTTCGGGTTCGAATGCTCGCCCCTTCAGCAGTGGAGTCGTTATAATGTTATGGTCACTCTAACTACTCGTCGGTAAAAAGAGTAGCCCAAGAATTAGTGGTCGCTGGTGATGACTAGTTGCCATCACTTTTTAACTTAGAGACGGCTAGCGCAGATGGCCCTCGTGAAGCTTTGCGTGAAATTCAAAGTAAACCGAAACTCTCCATTATTTATGTAATACAGGTTTATATTACGTCTTTATATGAGTATGAAATTATATTCAAGTGTTGCAGGTGTTCTGTAACTCAGTGCTGCAAGTGTTCCATAACTCCGAAACTGTGCATTAAATTGACAGTATTTAGTCAAATTTCTTTCGTGAGTCACAAGTGAAAGTGTTTTCTTGTCTTTCTTGATAGCCACATTGTTCAAAATCGAAAAGATTTATAGAAAACTGCACTCCTACAGGCAATATATGGCTGGACCATCAGTATGCACTTCGTTACGATCCCATAAGTTCTTAAATGGCATAGCTTTCACACATGGGTTGTATATTACTTTATAGCTAATGTACTTTCTACACACATGTAATTTTTCTTTTTTAAACTACCGCCACAAAAACTGTCGCTAGGTGCTGTAGGATCCATAAGAGGTTTGTACCTTACGCTGTTTCTAAGGTAACTCACACGTGCGAAATATTGCTGTTTCAATTAGCAATACCACACAGTTTGTAGGTTGCTAGGTGCAAAACTTTCCATGCTTGTTCTGTACAGTTTGGATAGCTTCAGGTAGTTTCCACATTTTTTGTTTTGTTTTTACACACGTGTAAAAAGGTTGCTACGACAGATTTACAGTAATTTAACTCGTGTCTAGTTATTGACATAAGAAAGTAATTATGCAATTAATGACGTTTCTAATTAGAACATTAGCTCGTGATCACAAGCACTACACTCAGGGTATCAAAGACTTTAAAAGTGACTTACATTTTTAGAACATTCGAATACACCACCAGTCGCTTCTCTGGAACTCTACTCGATTTAGTGTTTGGGTTTAATAACACGCAAGAGCAAGCCCAGTCTAGTCTAATAAATAAAAAACATAATCACCACTCCACTCCACTACCTCATACCTTTCTCCATATCCTCAGCTTCTTTACAATTACGTCTAGCGATGGATCATTTATTTATTACAAGGCTTCTATCATTTCCAAGTCACTTGCTGACACATGTCTGTCAGATGGACTTTTAAAGGTAGGGGCAAATAAAGATCTGTGGTGACAACATCATTTAAAAACGTAAAAGATAAACGCCGCACGAGAACTACTGTTATGGTATGATGTCCATCAAGTATGAGAGAAAACAGGAGCACAGTAATGCTTCCTAGTGAGTTTTTGGGACAACGTACTGGTGATATAAGTACTTCACAGAAACATGACTGATCTTTCTATGCATCACAATATGAGGAAAGAAACGACAAAAGAAAGTTATGTCTCCCTCTTTCTTTCCGTTTAAGGTGGAGGTGCCCCCAAGTGTAAAAAAGAAATAAGCAAGAGTAGTAAACATGTTAAATCTTTCATAGAAAAGATATAAAGTTGTACAAATTAGCATCAGCTAAGAGAAACAAAAAAAACAACAACAAACACGCTGTTTTCTGTTCTACAGAGAAATCTCTTTGTGCATCTTAAGGTTTCCAAGACACAAAATAAAGAGTTGATTGTTACATAATTATTAAGTACGTTTTTAATGTTTTATGAAATCTATAATTACAAACTTTCTTCTCGGGTTGAAAGTAATTGTGTAAACACCATAATAACTGTTGTAGTTCCAAAGAGCTTATATAAATTATTTTTGAATACATTAATGATGACATAGAAAACATATAAAATAATAGCGTGTGCTTCCCGACTCCTAACACTAAAATGCAGCTGTCGATACTTGTGATGGGGAAAGCCCTCCCCGACCACTGTAACTTCTTGATCAATTTTGAAGCAACAATGACTATTTAGTATTCGGTGGTAATATTGTTAAATAAGAAGATAATAAGTAGAGTGAAATCAAGAACAGCAGCACGAAGAAATAACATTGATGACACTTTGTATAATTGACAGCAATTACTTGTTGTGGAGACACAAGTGTAGAGGACGACGTTTTGAAAGCCTTTTTAGTAAATAATCATACTGAATAGGTATTTGCAAGGACATAAACATATGAAACGTGAATAACGTTGATATTAGGAACTGGGTAGAGAGTGTATCCAGATGGTAAGGAACAATTGAATGAAAAGTTTGGAAGAAAGTGGACTGTTGTAGAGTAAATTAGCAAATTATTTTTCTCGGCAAAGCTGTTCAGACTCAAAACGACATAAAATAAGGCGTTGCATTGAATTCCGCCAAATGCTGTATTTGAATTTCAAAGCTGCCACCAAAAACTAAAAATCACAAGTTATGTACGGTCTTAAAATTAAGTAATCGGTAATTGTTAGGTATTAACCTAACTGATCATTTTCGTTTCCTTTGTCCATTCTGTTCACTGACTGGACAGTCTTGGATTGTAGAATTAATACACTATCGGTCATTATAGTTTTCTTTGTCCATCCTGTCCACTGACTGAACAGTCGTGGATTGTGAAATTAACGTACTATCGGTCATTATAGTTTTCTTTATCCATCCTGTCAACTGACTGAACAGTCGTGGATTGCGAAATTAACGCACTATCGGTCATTAAAGTTTTCTTTGTCCATCCTGTCCACTGACTGAACAGTCATGGATTATGAAATTAACGCACTATCGGTCATTATAGTTTTCTTTATCCATCCTGTCAACTGACTGAACAGTCGTGGATTGTGAAATTAATGCACTATCGGTCATTATAGTTTTCTTTGCCCACTCTGCTCATTGGTCAGAGAGTAATGGGCTAACAAGAGAGGTTCTCCACTGATCAATATTGTTTTGTCTATCCATTCAGTCTGATGACCTCAGCGGTGTGGACTGTGCGGATGGTGCCCTGTAATGTTGTGCTGTTGTTATGTTTACATAATGGTTTTAACAGTCATTATATGTGTATATACCTGCATAACTCATTACCTACCTGAAGATGCTTTTCTGTATTGTTATAGTATGGATAACCATCGACCACATGCCAAAGTAACCATCAAGAACCATTCATTCACTTTGTTTTTGTTCATTCAATGAAATTCAAAACCTTTTTCCTGGCGTGAAATCAGCAAACGTATTCAGACTAACTGGTGTCATGTTAACATGTAACGGTGATATAACTGGTGTCACGTTGACATGTGACGGTGAAGACAAACATATGTCTTGAATCGAGTTTTCTATAACCCTTGTTCATACCTGACAATGTGACATTTTCGTTCTTTAACTACAGAATAACTAATTTTCACTAGATGAAAAAACACAATAAATAGCTATTCTGGATGAGCGCCGCAGTGAAATGACTTTCTCCTCGTTTTTTAAAACCAGATTCTAGTGTGAAACTACGTGACCAGTGAACAGACAGTCCATTCGTTCATTACCACGCTAGAAATAAGCCAGTCAAAATAAAGTAAACTCACAACTCTAGCTTTATATGTTTTCAAAAAGTTCTCTATCCCCGCGAAAAGTAAGTACATTTGTGCGTTTGTTTCTTGAATTTCGCTAAAAAGTTACTCGAGGGCTATCTGCGCCAGCAGATCCTAATTTTCACGCGAAAAACAAGACAAAAGGCAGTCACGTGGCACAGTCCCCACCCCCAACTATTGGGTTATTCTTTTACTAACAGGATTGACAATATCATTATATTACCCCCATAGCTGAACGGGATTCGAACCTTCGACGTACATATTTGTTGACTCTTCAGGAACGAGGACGATATAATGTTACAATCAATCCCATTTTATTTCGACTGAACTAGCAACAAGAAAAATGAACCGTTGTACTGGTCACTTTAGTTTAGTATTGTAGTGATGGCTTTTAAATTTGTTATGTAGAGAAAGAAACGACACTGAGTGACAATCACCTCTTAAGGTAAAACTCGCTGTCGCTGATGGTATTTTAGTTTTCACATTTGTGTTATGACTGTTAAGTACCTTGGCCAACCATACGTATATTATCTGCTGACGATGGTAATTCAGAGTAGGTTGTTTAATATTAAAATAATATGGTAATTCAGAGTAGGTTGTTTGATATTGAAATAATATTGTAATTCAGAGTAGGTTGTTTAATATTGAAATAATATGGTAATTCAGATTAAATTATTTGACATTGTAAAGTTTCACGTTATAATGTAGCTTTCAAAACGGGACAGTTTACTGCACAATATTTAAGAATTGAGTGCTTTGCACAAGAATATACAAGTAGGAGATAGATTATACATATAAGCAATTATATGATATATTTTGTATGTAAAAAATTGTGTGTCATATTCTGTAGGTAAACAACTCTGGAATATATTCTGTAGGTTTACAAATGTTGGATATGTAAGTTTTTCATGTGAGGGAGAGATGGAAGAATACTGTTGTTTAGTTACCTTGAGATTAATTGGTCAAGACCGAGTGTTAACTTGTTAGTAACTACTTTTAGGTGTACTGTACGGTTTGGAGTTGTCAGCTGTGTCCACTAGGGTGGATTGAACCCTGGATTTGAGCGGTGTTAAGTCTATATCCTCATCGCTGTTCAACCTTAGGACCCAATCAATAAGTACTGTAATTATATCTTGAAAACATAAAGTAAATTGACGGTGAGCAGAGATTCAGTACGGGCTCAGAACAGAATTTTCACAATTATTGGTCAAGAAATTAAAGTTGTCTTTGAGTTTTTTTGGACAGATGTAGCACTTGGTAACTGTTGGTTAGTTACGTGTCTGACGTATCTATCAAATCAATCATTTATTGTCCACTTAATAAGTGTAAGTTTTTTTTTCTTTTTTATGAAATTTAAAGACAGAAACGACAACAACAGCTCCGATAGTTGTAAGTTGATTAAGTACAAATATGATGAACACCTAAATTTTTCTGACTTAGCTCCCTAGCTGTCTATGGGTCCCTGGAGTCTGCGTAGTTCGAACGTCTGTCATAAATAGGTCGCCTCACAATTTACTCTTCCAGCCTTGTGTTTTGTTATCAGTTAGTGTGTATTTCGCAAAAGCCCGCCAGGAAATAAGCCTTTTTCACAATTTATCAGCAGCGTATGTCGAAAGTATAGCTCGTCATGGATTAGTTAGTGGTCATCCGTTTTCCTTTCATCTGACCACGTGGGCTACTATCAGACCATGTTGCGTGCTGCACAGTAGGCTTAGCCTGTCATCTTCGTGTCTGGAAGCAAACAGATAGGATTCTCGTAGGTTACTGAGTGTAAGCTAGAAATAAATCACTATCTTGGATTAGTGTCCAAACAGTATGACATGACAAGAAACAAAAGATGGCTTACAGACGTATTGAATTTATACTTACACTTCTAAGAGTTGTTGCACGATTTGTTCCCTGGTCGCTGTCACGTGACACTATTATCCACTTTGATCACTATCTCCTATAATCGGCAATGTCTGTCGAAGCCATATTGCTAACAGGTCCCCATGTTTTACACTTCATCTGCTACTCTTCGTTCTCTCGTGCTGTGTTACTAAAATAGTCACGTTCTACCAACATCACTAGATGACTTAATTTTGATGTCTTCAAGACACCTGGTCCATAAACCTCAGCCAGACAAATCAACCTGTTCATTAGACAAACGCATATTTCGAAAAAAACAACAACAAAAATAGCTGTAATACGTACTACACGCAACTACTCTCTACAGGCATTGTATAAAAATCTGAAATAGCATTAAACACTAGATGTCGCTGTGGTCATGGTTTTCTTATCACACCCGTATATCAATGTACTGATAACAAAACAACTCCTCGTCAATACTTTAGTATTGATACCAATGTGTGTCAGATAAAGCAGTCTTTTTTTATGAAAAAAACATATACCATATAGGTAGTATATTTTATAAGGGTCCATGATTTGTAATCCGTTGCCGCAAAAACGCACTCTGCACTTTGAGTACGTGAATATCTTATAAGAATGACTTCCAAGTCACACTGTTCAGTCAGATAAGGGTAGCTCTAGAGTAGGAGGTGAGTACTGCCTTCCCCTTAGTATTTCAACTCAAAATTAAGGACAGCTATGCGCAGTTAGCCCTTTGAATTGGTCTCTAGGTAAATTCAGTTAAAATTAAATGACGCTATAGATTTGGGTTTACCAAACATAAGTACTACAATTTCGTTCTGATATAAAAAAATTAACAGGTATTCTAACAATAAAAAGAAAAATTAAAGCGATGTTACATGCCAGACATTTCCGGTGTGTGTTTACACCCATTATAAATGTTTGTTAAATTTCATTAGTATCTTTCTTTGATCTACGCTTTTTTTGCAATTTTAAAGTAGTTAGCAGTTTAATATAGTGGAAGATATATTAGGTTATTAAAAATATCTCATTATGAGGGATTTTTATATCCATTCTCTCCGATTATTTTCAGTTTTTTTATATTAATTTACTGGTTTTAATCGACTTAGATGTAACATCGTTTAATACCGTTAGTGGCGCTGTAAATGTTTCTTATATAGTCTGAAACGCATGCTCTCAGTTCTTTATTGAAATTGATTGATATTTATGAAGAGGTGACCAGTTGGTTGGTGCAAAACAAACACGATGTTTTCTTTACTTTCAGCTTTAAAAGAAATAGTTCATAATATAGCTTTGTGCATAACAACAAGTAAATTTTTTTTTGTAAGTTTAGATTTTAAATGTAAAACGATTATAAAAAGATGTATTGTTTCAAAAGAGTTTCGGGGGTAGGGGGGGCACAGAAGACTAAACTCACGTGGATTTCCCAGTTCCGAAACTAACATTTGGATCCCCCCCTTCCTACTTTTAAGGAGACTGTCCCCCAATAGTGCCCCTGAGTATAATGACCAACAAATACACTCTAAGGCTGCTAAACTCCAGTAATATCTGAACAATAAATATATGTCAAAATGGTATTAAATAGAGTACAAATGAATGAGAAAACTGGAGTCAGGTAAGTAAGACGAAAGAGATATGGATTAGTTGCTGGACAGACTCACAGTAAGATGGGTAAATAAATAAATAGATGGTTTAATTTGCGAAACTATTTTTTGCGCAAGTTCAATGGCCAGAAATCGCGAATCTTTGGAAATATTTTAGTTCTTTTATCTATTGAATTATGTTACAAATTACTTTAGTTTAAACGCAAAACAAGTTTCGGTAAGAATTGCGTGTGTTGTTGTAATATGTTTCTTTGTTATTTGCTAATAAATTTATAATAACAAGTACATGTAATAAACTTAATTCTCTGACAAAGCTCTGTTTAGACTATCATAAAGTAAATAAAGTTAGAGGTAAAAAGATACACTAATACACAAACAAACACGTGCAGGTGTGTGAAGAGACTGATAATTGGGCATGCAGACAAACAATGTGAAGCGTACATACAAATGTTAATCGATATTCAAACCACAAACAAGTACACACGAAGATGTATGTACATATATATTCACACATACACAGACATTCAAAAATATTCGCACTTTCTTACATAAATGTACCGTTTAAAAGTATCTTTACTAAAACAGACGGATAGACGAATAAAAGAAACAATCAGGAAAAGTAGGTAAATCGTAAACTGAAAAGAAAACAGTTTGAGTTTCTAACATGTAACCCTAGCACGTGTTCTGTTTAGCTGATACTTACTTATCAAAACATTTCCAGGTTCTGGAGCAAGAAATTCCACTCCATAGAGAGACTGAAGAGCATAATTTACATGTGGCGTGATTTAATGTTCGCCTACAATACGGTGTCATATCTTGATGTGATTTAATGTTCACCTATAACATGGTGTTATACCTTGATGTGATTTAATGTTCATTCACCTACAATATGGTGTTATACCTTGATGTGATTTAATGTTCGCGTACAACATGATGTTATGCCTTGATGTGATTTAATGTTCATTTACAACATGGTGTTATACCTACATGTGATTTAACGTTCACCTATAGCATGATGTTATACCTTGTTGTGACTTAATGTTCATCTACAATATAGCTCTGTTTGTGTGTGTGTGTTTACCAGTTTCTTACTGATTATAATACATTTTTGAAACACTTAACATCGGTAGCTTCAGGTTCCCGAGTTCTACTGAATTTCTACTTTAACTTCACAATGTTATATTTCGAAACACTTGAGTTTGGTATGCTTTTTTAAAAAATAAAAACGACATCTTTATTTTCTTCTAGAAACTTACTCGTAGTGGGCAGAGCACAGAGAGCCCATTGTGTAGTATTGTGCTTAATTATAAAGAAGCAAAAAAATCTAAAACTGGGTTATGCTTTCTAAAGGTCGAGCTTAGTGATTTCCATGTCCAAGTCTCCTTTGTGATCGCACTTTAAAAGAAAAAAAAATGCTCATCGAACAAGTTAAAGAAAAAAAACAAATCTTGATGTGAACATTCGAGAAGATTTTCGAAATGTTTTGATTAGTTAAGTCATTCGACTGGCAATCTGATGGATCGAGGGTTCGAATCCCGTTCCCGAACATGCTCACCTTTTCAACCGTGGTGAGTGCTATAACGTGATAGCTAGTCCTAGCATTCGATATTAAAGAAAACCAAGGAATTGGCGGTGGGTGATGTTGATTGGCTGCCTTTACTCTTGTCTGTCATGGCTGAATTAGGGACAGCTAGAGCGAAATCCAAAACAAACAAATAAAACCTTGTGGTCTATTCGTGTGTAAAGAAGAAAACGAAATACAGCGTTAGCATTTGACCGATTACATTTTCCTTAGAACGATGGCGCACTCTATCGGCTAAGAAAATAAATTGCCCGCAGCACACGTTCCTTGGAAACTTAACCAAGAAAACGCCTAGCAGCGTATCAAGTTATAAACATGTTCAAGTTCTAGGAAACGTACTCATCATAACGCTAACACTTGATGGAACGACATAAATAAAAACGTAACAACAAAATGTAACAAGTGTGATTGAAATTCGTGTTATTTTGACAGATTTCAGAATAATTTACTTTAATGAAACTTTAATTAACTAAGCATTACCTAGCAGTATTATATTGTTCTATAATATATGTCTTTTAAGAAACCAAACACTGTACCTATAATAGCTAGTTCCTTGCTATAATAAAATAATATTATGACACCAAATGAAGTTATCATGTATACTGAATAGTTGTTATGGATACTCAATAACAAACCATAGCAGTGAAGAGTTGCCATGGATACTGAATGTCAAATCCTAGCATTGAATAGGTGCCATGGATGCTAAATAAACAATGAAGACTAACCATGGATACTGAACAACAAATTCTAACATTGTCACTGGTAGTGAACAGTATCACTTGATACGTGTAAGGTAATGGTGGACTTTACTATTAATCATTGTACTATTGAATACGTACACCCATTAGAAGAATTTAGAACATTGTATTTCTGTAGACCAGTGGCCCTCAATATGCAGCTCACGGACCACATCAGGACCCCGAAAGCAAAAACTGAGGCCAACACTTTGTATGACCAGTTATTGAAAAGACCGTACCGTAAACTGAGTCCCGGTCCTTGTTTTTATTATCGTTGTATGAAGTGGTCTGAGGAAGTGAGATTAAACCAATTCTTATAAATTATTATTATATACCTACATACATCGATAAGTAATCCAATATTCATTTTTTAAAATAAATAAACGTGTATAAATACAAGTATTTGTAGCGATATGATATCTGAAGTACAATAAGCGAATGGCATGTTTTATTAGGAACTTTTAATATCAAAGACTCAATAAACATTTAAAGTGTTCTGCAGTATATTTCGTTAACTGGTTAAAAAAATCAAACTCCCACGTCACGCTATTGGCTGAATTGGTTACATGTTGGTTTGAAACAGGTGTCTGAGGAACCGAAATAAACTTTATGAAACATAAAAATATTTACCCTTAACCCTAGGACATTTCTGGGAACTTGATAATAGACTTGTATTCAACTTATTTTTTTTTGTTCTAAATCTTTCCATAAAAAATGGTCCACTTTGTTTACTTGTGATACTATATTAAAGTTCAAATGATTCACGCCCATTAAAGGCTCAGAAAGTTATCAGTTGTTAAGCCTGATTGTTCAACATCTAACACCGTGTTCTAGAATAATATAATAGAAAACAAACTGGAATAAAACAAAACAAATCAGTTCAAAGGCTCGTGATTTATAAACCGAATTACTTGGTTCGCGAAGAGTGCGTGAAGTGGCTATTGAAGCAACGCTGGGGGTGTATTTCAATGACGTTTAAACAGCATCCCACTTGACTAATTACAGCTTCGCCAAATAGAAGATATTTGGAAGTATTTCTACGGAATCTCCACTAGGGATTGAAGAACTATCGACCATAGCCTGTAGGAGTTTAGTGTGGAATGAAACAGGACTTGATCCTTTAAGTTCACTGGCTTGGAATGTAGTTCCAGTAATATTCCACTCTCTCGGTGTTTATGTGGAAGAAATTAAGTTCCCCACCAACACTCTGACTAGAAGATCTTCAGAGAGAATTCCAAGAAAAATTCCAAACGGCTTCAAACTGGATACAGACAAGCTTAACGGATCCTCCAATTTACAAGGAAGCAGCAGATTATGCAAGCCTCCCAGATACAAGCCAAGTTTCAACCATGCGTTGTTTTTGGTTTCTCTAACCGTTTCTGGCTGGTGTAACTACCCAATCAAGCAAGGCGGGTGTGAATAATTTCTTTAGAATTTCGAAGTGTTTCGTGGAATATGAAAATCTGGTAACATGATCATTAATTATAGTTACAGTAAACGGAAATGACACGTTTTGTTTTGTTTTTAAATCCCTTCGCAAATCTACGCGAGGGTTATCTGCGTCAGCCGTCCTTAATTTAGAAGTGTAAGACTAGAGAAAAAGCAGCTAGTCATCATTACGCACCGCCAACTCTTGGGTTACTCTTTCATCAACGAATAGTGAGATTGATAGTAACATCATATCGCCCTCACGGCTAAAAGGGTGAACATGTTTGGTGTGATTGAGATTCGAACCCGCGACCCTCGAATTACGAGTTGGTGCCTCAACCACCTGGACATGCCGAGCCTGCAAAGTTATATCCACATCTGTGTTTGACAGCAATGTCCCATGTAGTTTGTTCTCCAACAAAACTGATATCTGAACACTAGCAATGTGTTACTGTCGAATGAAGGAAACTGGGTATCTTTCAAACTGATTTGCACAGTTATGTCTATGTAGTTTGTTCTCCAACAAAAATGGTATCTAGACATCAGCAACGTACCAATGTCGAACGCATAAAACAGGGTATCTTTCGAAGACAGATAAACCAGACTTATCTGAGTGAGAAACGGTTACGGCTACTTATTACGAAGGATCAGTGTAAAACACACTTGAATGTTTTACACATCATGGTACTAGAGAGAGCAAGCTTCCCCCACCACCATCCCCTACTAGGAGCTTTGTCGTTAACATTTATCTATCCGTTATCCAGTTTCTGCCATCACGCCAAGACTGCAGTTTCATCACGCAGGTCCGCATCACGGATGCTATTCCTTGAATTATTACAGCCGGATTATCAACATTCCCGTAGTTATTTGTTGGAAACAAGGACGGTTCATTGTTCATTGACGTACTGGCAAGTTAAAATGAGGTTAAGTTTTCTCGAAGTTGACACCTTGTAATAAGACCTTTATATATGTGTATGCATATATATATATATATATACATGTTTATCAACCATTGAGTGTCTCGGGTATAATCGGAATTTGTCGGAAAACAAAATCCGAAGTGTTTAGAGAATTTTCCGAGAGGCTCGCGAATTCAGTTTTCTTTTTTACTTTTACGTATTTTCATAAGACGCCGAAATGCAACGTAGTTGTTAGTTTTTAACAACGTGTTCGATATTGTCACAAATATAATGCTAAATAACACCAAAGTGATATTTTCTAACTATATAAGACGGTCCAGGCTACTTTATCATATTCTACACAACAGTTAAAGTGAATACAACGTTTCCGTATTTATCTAATAATATGAGACGATTCAGGCTACTTTATCATATTCTACACAACAGTTAAAGTGAATACAACGTTTCCGTATTTATC
This sequence comes from Carcinoscorpius rotundicauda, assembly GCA_011833715.1. Taxonomy (NCBI): domain Eukaryota; kingdom Metazoa; phylum Arthropoda; class Merostomata; order Xiphosura; family Limulidae; genus Carcinoscorpius; species Carcinoscorpius rotundicauda. Next base: position 59,194,994 of record CM022392.1, on the reverse strand, counting down.
TAATAATATGAGACGATTCAGGATACTTTATCATAATATATTCAACACTCAAAGTGATTACAGCGTTTCCGTATTTGTTCAACAATATGAGACGAACCAGGTTATTTTATCATATTCTATACAGCAGTCAAAGTGAACAAAATGTTTTGTTTTGTTTCATGGTCTAAAGATGGCGGCTTTTTTTCCCGGTTGAGTGTGTTTTTATTTTGTTTACAATTATCTTCAGTAAATACATTTAGAAACAATGTTGTGGTTTTATGTACTATGCAAAAAGTGTGCACTTGGATTTGGTACGTACAGAAGTTAATCAATAAATTGAAGAATGTCGTCGGTGTTTGGGTGAGAAAAGTTCATACCCTGGAGGGTCAGGTTCTCTGTGACCTCTTCCGCCAATCAATAAATAAATTAACGCACAAGATTGGTTTGAATTTGGCGCCAAGCTACACAAGGCCCTAATTTAGCAGTGTTAGATAGGAAAGAAGGTAGCTAATCATCATTACCCATCGCTAGCTCTCCTCTTGGGCTATTCTTTCAACACCGAATAGTGGAATTGATGTTTACCTCATATCACCCCCACTATTGAAAAGGCCAGCATGTTTGATGTGAAGGGGATTCGAACCATCAACCGTCAGATTACCAGCCGAGTGGCTTAACCACCTGGCCATGCCGAGTCTAACGAAAAATACACAAAAATTATAGTTTTCACATAATACACTTTGCTACGATATGGTTTAGTCACATTTGAACATTTCACTACAATAATACAAAATGAACATACGGAAAAAGAATGTAACGAATTTGTTTGTTTTCCTGTAAGTCGTATAAGTATAGGTAAGTTTCTATTATTTATTGAACGAACTACGGGCGATCACGTTTTCGAGTATTTCGCAAGTATTACTTTTAATCAATAGGAATACAATCATTTTTCATAAAAACCCAAAGGTTTCCTTTTACTTCCAAACTTTCACTCAAAATGAAATGTTTTTCATCATGTCTCCGATCCCGAAGATATCAACTCACTTTATCACATTTGAAACAGATTCATACTCGTACTATTTTTGAAATTAATTACAGTTGACAAATACATTAATTATGAACATACTTTGCCAGATAAAAAGAGACGTTGAAACAATAACAACTGTATTTCGAAGCGTTTTACACTTTTTTTACTTTTGTTTTAGTTGATTTAACACATCACAGTGAACCTATATTTACAGAGGATTTGAAGAATTTACAGAAATATTTTACAGTTTATTTAGAAATTCACAAAATCAGGACAGAAACACATTCAGTACCTCAAAAATTTCGAAGAAAACAAACAACACACAACCTTAAATAAACTATTAACTGCCTGATATAAAAAAGATAAAACATCCAAGATATGTTCCAAGTTTAGGTGAAAGGAAAACAGTATAATGATAATGTTACATTTTCTCATATTGAATCAACCCATGAAACTATGTTGCTGTTAAGAGGGAAGAGGGAAGCAGGCAGCGGGTAAAAAACAATCCTTCTTCTAGACCATATGTTTAGTTTTACAAATCACTGAGTTTTAATAAACATCCGAAAGAAAAAAAAAGGAAACGGTTGGTTTTACCATTGATTCTACGTCTGGAAACAGATGTTGGATTAGGCCTAATATTTGAAACGCAGTACGGCTCTAAACTGATAACAGGGTACTATTGAAAAAGGGCAGACAACAGTGACACGATTGGTGAAGCCATTGACAGTTACTCAGTGTGAGACTCACATTTGCCGCTTGAAAACACGTTTAAGAGTGATTACAGGCATACAAAACCCCGCCAATTCATGTTCTTCGGCGCCAACTCATAGTCTCAGAAACTTAAGATAATCCGTTGAGCTTGGATGATCCGAAATGGTGTGACAGCGGCACCGCGAGATGTGAAATATCTTAATGCTGACGCATCCTGTTTCAGATTTAGCTAAGGGAAGCGGGAAGTGACACCCGTTGGCGATACTTAGCTGTTGAACTTAAAATTTCAAAGAAAACCGCACAAATTTTTTTTAAAATTCACGATTTATAGAGACGTTCGTTTAACACAGCAGGTGGGGTAGTCTTTAGTGTGTAAAAACTGATATCTCTCTTTTCTAACTTGTCTAAACATATTTACAAAAATCTATTCGATTCCACACATCTTTTGTTTCTTTCAAGTTTTGAAATTTACTCAATACCCGAGTTTGGGTTTTTTGTTGAAGCTATTATTTCCTTTATATGAGTTTTTTTTAAGTGCTTCAAAACAAATGTAAAATCAAAATGTATCATAAACATTTAACTTACACTTCATTTTTTGCTAAGCCTAAGACAACTTTCCATGTGCTTTTCGTATTGCATTATTTTTCAACACATGTGATATTACTATTATCGGGTTTTCCGATGAGTCAGCGGTAAGTTTACAGACTTACAACCCTGAAATCCTGTGTTCTATTCCGTGATAGTAGATTGTAGATTTTGCTTGAAAACAAATTAAACATTTTTCGAAGTTGACTCTGTCTTTAGGTCTAACTACACTTTATCAAGCAATCTTAATAATATCTTGGGCTAGGAAAGTCTCGCTGTTTATTGTACTTAAACTGTGAACCAGATGGTTCAATGTTCCCATCCCGTTTCCATATTTATAACAAAAAACTTCCGAATTTTGAGGCCATAATTACGTTGTAGGAATAGATGTCAAATCCCATTGTTCGGTCAGACAATAGTAGCCCAAGAGTTAACGGAGGGTGCTGTTCACCAGCTCCCTTCCATTAAGTGTATAAGCTCAAAATTAAAGACATTAAAGGTTTTGTGTAACTTTGCAGAAAATTATTTCTGAAAAAACTCAGAGCAATACAAATTAATAAAACCATTTAAAATCGGGACATACAATAGATGTGTAGATTTGTGCTTGATAATAAACCAATAAATCAGCTATCAGATGTATTATTTACTAGGGTGTCCGCTGCTGGTACAGCGGTAAGTCTACGGATTTACAACGCTAAAAGCAGGGGCTCGATTCCCTCGATGAACTTAGCAGAGAGCCCTATGTGGCTTTGCTATAAAACATACACACACTTTACTGGCCTACTTTTTGTTTCTGATATCTGGTCGTAGTTTCTTTGGTCAAAAGTTAATTGTTTTTTTTTCATTTTTTGATTATCGGTATGATTGATTATAAATCAATATTATTGGATATTTGATAATATACACCACATGGCCAGACTTATGTGGATACTCCTTCTAATTACTGGGTTTGGCTATTTTAGTCACACCCATTGCTAACAGATGCATAAACTCAAGCATACAGCCATGCAATCTCCATAGACAAACATTGACAGTAGAATGGGTTGTACTGAAGACCTCAGTGACATTCAATGTGGCACTGTCATAGAATGTCACCTTTCTAACAAGTCATTTCGTCAAATTTCTGCACTGCTAGAGCTGCCCCGATCAACTGTAAGTGCTCTTATTGTAAAGTGGAAACGTCTAGGAATAACAACAGCTAAGCCACGAAGCGGTAGGCCACACAAACTCACACAATGAGGCTGCCGAGCGCTGAAGCTCGTAGCGAGTAAAAGTCGTCTCTCCACAGTTGCAACACTCATCACCGAGTTCCAAACTGCTTCTGGAAACAACGTCAGCACAAGAACTGTTCATCCAGAGCTTCATAAAATGGGTTTCCATGGCTGAACAACCTAACTCAAGCCTAAGATCACCATGCGCAATGCCAAGTGTCGGCTGAAGTTGTGTAAAGCAAACCGTCATTACCCTCTGGAGCAGTGGAACCGCGTTCTTTGGAATGATGAATCACGTTTTTCTATCTGGCAGTTTGACGGACGAATTTAGGTTTGTCGGATGCTAGAAGAACGCTACTTGTCTGAATACGCAGTGCCAACTCTAAAGTTTTGTAGAGGAGGAATAATGGTATGGGTTAGGCTCTTTAATTATAGTGAAGGGAAACCTTAATACTACAGCATGCAATGACTTTTTAGAAAATTATGTGCTTCCAACTTTATGGTAATAGTTTGGGGAAGGCCCCTTTTTGTTTCAGCAAGACAATTCCCCGTGCACACAGCGAGGTCCATAAAACATTATTTGCTGAGGTAGGTATGAAATAACTTGACTGGCTTGCACGGATCCCTATAAAACACCTTTGGGATGAATTGGAACGCCGACTACGAGCATGGTCTTCTCGCCCGACATCAGTGCCCGACCTCACTAATGATCTTGTGGCTGAAAAGGAGCGAATCCCTGCAGCCTTCCCAAAAGAGTGGAGACTGTTAGAGCAGCAAAGGAGGGGACCAACTCCATATTAATGACCATGGTTTTGGATCAAGATGCTTAACAAGTACATTTAGGTGTGATAGTCGGGTGTCTACATACTTTGGGCCATGTAGTGTACCTATACACCATTTTGTTATTCTAAAAATTACAATTCCCTCTGAGAGTTACAATTTACTTGCTCTCTGAGAATGTCCTGTCGATAACGAAAATAAAAGTCGAGTAAGAAACATAACCATACTCCCTTGGCCCGGCATGGTCAGGTGGTTAGGGTCGCGGGTTCAACTTTCCGTCACACCAAACATGCTCGCCCTTTCAGTCGTGGAGAAGTTATAATATAACAGTCAATCGCACTATTCGCTGGTAAAAGAGTATCCCAAGAGTTGGCGGTGGGTGTTAATAACTAACTAGCTGCCTTTCCTCTAGTCTTACACTACTAAATTATGGACGGCTAGCGCAATAGTGAAATTAAAAAAACATACTCCCAACAAATATGTCGTTAACGTTACGGCAATAAGGACGTTAAAGCTTCATAAAAGTTCTAAAACCAATATCTACAATCTGTGAGTCACTATTCCATTACATATTCACGTAGAATATTTGTAGAAAACTTGATTCCATTGCATGTGTTCCCGTGCTACCTGAATGAAAGATGGCGCATAATAATTTAATACAAAAAACACTAACATGTAGATGTCCAAGACACTCAACCTTTTCAGGCTATTTATAGTTTGCTACTTGCTTCCTTTGTGTCTTTGCCATGTTTCTTTACCACACGTTTGTAAAACCATCGACTATGTTTAGGACACTTTGCTCCGGGTGTCACCATCGACTGTGTTTAGGACATTTTGCTCCGAGTCGTCTGCGTTTTAATCAATTTTATTTATTATTAGTTCCTCAAATGATGAACAGACCGATATAAACATCTGGATACATTAATAAGGTTCAGGTCAAAGGGACAGCCCAACAGTCTTTCTGCACCCAGTACAAACTTCATAATACATGAAATTTAACATGGGTGGGATCTTCTGAACCCGTACGATTTCTGGTTAAAACAAGTACTGTACACAAACTACCTTTGATAAATAATAGTAATTTTTCCACTTTTTTTACTTTTATTTTTTAGTTGTCAGGTTAAAAGAAATTAAGTTACCACATTAGATTTATTTTGTACACGTGATGCCCGTGTAAGGCTTAGAAACGCTTCCAGGTAACAATGTATATAGCATCCAGCTTCAAAGCCTACCGAAAACAAAACCAAAACTATGCGATCAAAGCGGGAAAAGCGAGTTTAGGTTCATCGTGGACAGTTGCGATGCCATTCTGTCCTGCGATTTAACTAGCTGATAAAGGTCGCCATTTCTTTGTAAACGTTATTTTTCTTTGTGCAGACAGTAATGTGCATAAAGTTACCTTTCGGTATTTACTCTCCAGACCACGTTCACAACAACAAAATGGTCATGTTTGTGAAACTCTCTACACAGCTAGTTACACGTTCCTAAAGGCTCGAAAGGGGGAAGACTCTATTGACAGGGGCATTACACTGAGGATAAAATACTTACCCCCTTTCACCACCACTTGAGTTCCCTTCATGCTTATAGCGACGAAACACGTACGCCATAAAACGTTTAAAAACAGCTGAAGGCGGATCGTAAGGGTTAGCAATGAACAAGTTGATTTTGCCCCTCAGAATTTGGTAATTAAGATGCTGTAAATAAGACACTGAAAATAACTCCACCTAGGGGAAGATATCTAAAGGTTCTGAATGTCCTTGCTTTAAGTGAACATTCACTCCACAAGATACAAACAATGAAACTCAGATCAAGGTGTTAAGGTTCGTTATGTTATATACAAATAAACAATGAAATTCAGTTCAAGGTGTTGAGATTCATTGTGATGTATGTCAATAAACAATGAAACTCAGGTTAAGGTGCTGAGATGTATTTTGTTGTATAAATGTAACACTCGCCGAGCTGTTCAAACGGAGTCAATACAATGACCATTTCCTTCCCATAAACGAAATATTCATAACAATGTTTTGATTAAAACAAGGAAGACCGATTCAAACCATCACAAAGTTTGTCACGCTTAGTGTTCATAGACGTCAGGAACAGACATGTCCTCCATCCTTCTGACTTTGTGATATGAGCTGATGGACAAACAGGTCCGTATTTCTTATTCGTGAATTACTTTATGAGACGTCATAAACTAGTTTCTTTCATTGTCCCTTTAAGCAGTATTTAAGTTGTCTTCAAACTTTGTTATCTCAAAGTGGACCTTTTAGTAATCGGACGAGTCTTGGTTGACCTCTTTACAACTTGTGTTCATGTTTGGATATCTAACATTTATCACAGGTGAAGCACAAGTTAAAATATTGCTAAGAAATACATTTTGTCTTGTTTTCGTATTTACAGAACCTTTTGTTGAACTGTCTTGTGAGTGGTCGATTTCTGACTTAAAAGGCCTGTTTATCATGATTTGATGGTTAAGGCGCTCGACTCGCAGTTTGAGGGTTGTCTAAAGTAATTTTGATTGTTAGGAATTTAAGAAACAACAGCAACAAATGGTAATGGTAGTAACAGATTTAGCTAGTACTGGTTGAATGTAGAATGCAAGAAAATAACTCTATTACTTCATAAAAAAATAACACGTAAAAAAATGTGTGTTTATTAATTATTATATAATAAAATGCTTCCCTATTTTCTATTATTCATGAAATCCCTGAACCCAGACATGATCGCCCTTTCAACCTTGAGGAAATGATAATGTGACGATCAATCCCATATTTTATTGGTAAAAAGTAGCTCCAGAGTTAGTAGTGAATGGTAATAACTTGCTGCTTTCTCTCTAATCTTACAGTGATAAATTAGAGATATTTATTGATGTTTACAATAAATTTTGTATAGGATAAGTTTCACCTAACTTTTTAACCCAATCACGAAGGGTCCTGGATCAAAAGACATGTCATTGCTTTCAATATTTTATTGAATTACAATGTTATTAATTTATATCAATGAGTTTGGTGTCAAACTGTAGATTATAAATCAAATTTTAGTGTCATACATTAATTAATTTCTTAATTTAAAAGTAAATATTAAAAGAACACATTTAAATGTAAAATTAAGTCACGTGGCATGTTTAGTGCAGCACTGATTCAAATTAGATTTTTGTGATGTCACAATATTAAGATGGCGTTCGGGTAGTTTTGGGTGAAATTCGAAAGAAAACAAACGAAATTTATTAAGAAGATTTGTCAAATAACAATAAATTTCAGTAAGCAGGAAGATATTGTGTCACAGTTACAACGTGACATTTCGAGTCATTTCACTGTTGCTTCTAATTAGAATGGAAAGCTAATATCACTTCCTCAGGTTACTGTAAGTTCACTTTGATCTTTGACAGAATGGTCAGTTTTTACCTCACTGGACAATGTGACGATTCACGTAAATATAAATATATGCTAAATGCCTTGCTTGAAGTTATTCTGACTGCTACGAATTTTAGAAAATCAACAATATGAAATTTCAATGTTGATCCTAACAGATTTCGGTAGTAATGGTACAGTGTGATGAATTGTGGGACATGATGGTCCCATTACTTTCTAATAAGACTCATAAAAAAAACGATGTGTTTATTAATTATTATATAAAAGTGTTTCCCTATTTTTATTATTCCTGCAATTTTCATCAGGTTAAGTTTATATAAGTGATATTATTACTGGTGTTCATTTTGCTTCTATTCATTCTGTTTTTAACTAGCTTTAACAACTGTAATTACAAAAATAAAACAAGTTTTTGCACTGATATGATTGGTTTATAGACACATGGATCCTCCTTAGCTCTGAAGACTGATGTGATTAGTTTATAAAGACATTGGTCCTCCTTATCTCTGAAGACTGATATGATTAGTTTATAAAGACATTGGTCCTCCTTATCTCTGAAGACTGATATGATTAGTTTATAAAGACATTGGTCCTCCTTATCTCTGAAGACTGGTATGATTAGTTTATAAAGATATGGGTCCTCCTTGGCTTTGAAAATTGGTATGATTAGTTTATAAAGACATGAGTTCTCCTTAGCTCTGAAGACTGGTATGATTATAAAGAAATGTGTACTGATAACTTCCTTCAGCTTAGAAGATAGGTGTAGTTACTTATTGGGTAACAGGATGTTGAGTAGCTGTTTGGAGGTGTTAGACTAAACTTTATTAGAATGTAACAGGATTTTAGTTGCTGTTTAGAGATGTTGAACTGAGTTTGTGTAGTATGTTAAAGATAGTAAGTACTTAACATGAATATTTCGGTAGTCGGTGAGATTTAGGGTGTCGATCGCTCGTGAACGTGGTCCATTACAAATCAGTGTTACCAACATCTCCAAGAGTTACGTAGCAACAAAATAAATGTTCAGAGCTATGATTTTGGTCAGCGGAGAAAACGAACACCGAGTATATTCAATTACCGTCGATATTCCGTGTCACGATTTCTCGTGTTTTTCAGGTGCCCGTGTGAATAGTTCAACGCTCACTCAGAGCGAGAGTTTGTCACGTGACGTAACCATCATAAATGTCCATACGTTCATGACGCGCTTAGATTAATAGACAGTTCCTCGTGTAAGGTTTGTTTTTTTACACATATCACGCCTAATAAAGCGGCCTTAAAACTGAGCACTAATAATATTTTTATGTTGCGATTATTGGAAGAAAGTAGTGAACGAAAAGACGAATCATTACCCCCCCACTCCTCCCCTTGAACAACGGAGCCAAGCAGAATTTTAATGAAGGTCTTAAGTATCAATAAAGATACGAAACCCACTTACTTAACATCAGAAGATCACACGATAGTGAAATCAGCATAATAATTTACGAAGCAGGATTTAGAGGAAAAAAAAATTCTCCTTTTTGAAGGTAAAAGTAAAGACTCGACAATGGCTCTTGTTATGCTCACTTTTTGATGTTGGTAATGACCTGTCAAAGACCACAGTTATTTATGTTCCTCTGTTTATATTTTAATCCTTAGACTGTTTTGTCATATCAGGAGAACAGTAAAAATATTTAAAGATGCAATTAATCATATCTTTTACGACTGCTCAATTTATTTATAATCGTAAATAAGTAATAATAACAATAAAAAAAACAACTACAACACCACTGATTTGTTGATGTGATGACGTTTTTTTATGTAAATATTTATTTCATTTCGTAAAAAAATCTGGGAAATGAATGTGGGAAAATACGATATACAATTCCTCTGGTTGCATTATATTTGAAAAAGTTATGTTGGAACAAAGAAATAACAGTCCGGATATATTATGCTGTTTTTGTCTCTAAAATAACGTTACTTTTCAAGATTTTTTTTCTAGATTACCTCGTTTTGAATATTAATAAGCCTCGATCTGGTTGTAAATGGCAGTATGGTATAAAATTAGGTACAATTTATAGAAACAATGAATACCTTGGTAGGATGTTTCTTTGATTAAAGGAAATTAATTTACAGTTAAAACTGGTTACCTTCATATTTAATTTATTCTTCAAATTGTGCAAACACGCGCAGTCACGTTGCATACCAAACAAGGAATTAAGATATTATGACGTCTGATAATAATACTTATGAATGGAAAAAAAACCAGCTGAAATAGAACATTTTGAATAATAACTAGTAAACCACGATTAATAGTTAATAAAATATTTTATCATGTTTATTTTTGTTTATTTTATTATTTATTTTATATTAATACATCTCCTCATTTTAGGTTTAGCTTGAATTTGGTTTGAATTTCGCGCAAAGCTACACGAAGGTTATCTGCGCCAGTCGATCCTAATTTATTAGTGTAAAACTAGAGAGAAGGCTGCTAGTCGTCACCACCCACTGCCAACTTTTGGACTACTCTTTTACCAAGGAATAGTGGGATTGACCGTCACATTATAAAGCCCCCACAGCTGAAAGGGCGAGAATGGTTGGTGTGATTAAGGATTCGAACTCCCGATTACGTGTCGAGTGCCTTTACCATTTGGACATACCGGGTCTCATTTTAGGTTTCGTAAACATATTTAATCCCCTGCCAATGTGAAATATTATACAGAGTTATAAGTGTAAAAGACGCACAAAAATCAAAATCGGGTAAAAAGAAAGTATTTGTAATTTATATCAAAACTACGTTTCACCTTCTCTAATTTCGAAGTGTTAACCAGACAGAATGGTATCTGAGGGTCGCGGGTTCGAATCCCCGTCGCACCAAACATACTCGCCCTTTCAGCCGTGGGGGAGTTATAATGTGTCAGTCAATTCGTTGGTAAAAGAGTAGCCCAAGAGTTGGTTAGCTGCTTTCCCTCTCGTCTCACACTGCTAAATAAGACAACTAATGCAGACAGCCCTCTTGTAGCATTGCGCGAATTTCAAACAAATAAACAATCAAGACAGAACGAAATAGTCCCATGCAATCTACATTTTGTAACACAGTTACTCCCTAAAGTAAGGGGGGGATAATTTTGTGGTATGGGATAAACCCAGACTGTCAAGCTTCAAAATTTAGAGTCTGTACCATAGGACCAACTTGTACCCGTAAATATTAACATTAAATGGATTTATTACAATATTTCACTGAGTTAAATCTGCCTAAGTGGACAGAACGTAAAGACAATTAAGTTTTAACACGTTATATATAAGTATAGACGTCAGAATGTGTCATAAAAGAAAAATAGCCAATCACATTAAAGAGTAAAAATAATGTACCAGAACAGCCAATTACATCAAACAAAATAGAGACAATGAACCAGAGGAGCCAACAACATTAAAAAGCAAGACAAAATATTAACACATTTAGTAATGGATGGTTTTGCAACTTAATAGACAGCGAATTGTTAATTGTTGTTCTATTTAATCTTTTCACTTAACGGTAAAATTAAAAACGTGTTTGCACGCTCGCTTACTAACGATGGAGCTCGTTTATTGCATCACAACGAACAATTGTATCTGTTTATGTTTTAATTAAAAACCCTCATTATAAATAATTACAGAATCTTATTAATCACTGGCTCAAGTCACTTATTTTCTATATAAATAAATAGGAAGTTTCAGCACTGATGTCCCCTGGTGGGACAGTGGTGAATTTACAGGCTTACAACACTAAAAATCCGAGGTTTCATTCCCTTAGGTAGTTTTGTTTTTGTTTGTAACTAAGCTCAAAGCTACAAAAAGTGCAATCTGTGCTCTGCTCACCACGGGTTTTGGAACCAGGTTTCTAGCGTTGTAAGTCCACAGACATACCGTTGTGCCACCGGAGGACCCTTGCGGAGGAGACATGAGGCAGCCTAGTAAGACTTTGACTCATATATAATGAGTAACTCTCTAATCGATTACATCAGGAGGATCATGAAGCATGACAAAGAAGAAACATGTTGAGAATATGATGGGGTTCTCTACTCCAAGGCATTTCTGTGGTTACAAAAATACACATTTATTCTATTTATATTTATAATTTATATCAGCACAGTTTTTCCCATTTTATCGTCAATCGTTTCTAATTATTTGAGATTGACTAGTGTGGGAAGGCAGTTGCTCACCAGCACCCGCCACTGCTAAATATTTGGGTTACTGTAATTAAATGTTGGGATTTAACGTATGAACCTCTAAAATTTATACCGTAATTTTATGGCACGAACCTTGGACCCTCGTATTTACAGTCCAGTACACTAACCACTATACCGTGCCTGGCCCTTTCCTGTATTACTTCCTATTTGGGTCCGGCATGTCCAAGCGTGTTAAGGCGTTCAACTCGTAATCTGAGGGTCGCGGGTTCGAATCCCGGCTGCACCAAACATGCTTGTGTTACGTTACATGTTACGGTCAGTCCCAGTATTCGTTGGTAAAAGAGTAGCATAAGAGTTGTTGGTGGGTGATGATAACTAGTTGCCTTCCCTCTAGTCTTACACAGCAAAATTAGGGACGGCTAGCACAGATAGCCCTCCAGAAGCTTTGTGCGAAATTCAAAAAAATAACTACAGCAAATTCCTATTTCTGTAATATTTGACATAATATTCGGACAACAGTGTGAAATATATATAATTAATAAATCGAGTCTCTGCTACTTTACGCCCTTGTTGACGAGAGAAAAAATATTTTTATCTTAATAAACCTTGGGCTTTATTTTGTTATATTACCTGCGTGCTTTTGTGGCCCTTAAGATAGATAAATATATATATAATTACATTAATTTAGAAATTCTAAGCCAGCCAATGAAAAAATTAAGCTTCGGCGTACAATACATACATATATATTTTTTATAATATGCAAATTCTGATGTCTTAATATTTCTTTAAAGAGAGAAGCTAACACGGATTTCCTTTATTGAAGTAACCACGTGACATTTTTCACTTATTGTGCGCGTAATTAAAAAAAACAGCAAACAAACACGAACAAATAACAAAGGTTAGTAATTACTGTTTTTAATGAGCTCAAATAATGGCGAATATCAAATAATTACTTTTTATACGTAGCCAATTAATGTGTAATTTCTTAAATTGGCTTTTGCAGTCATATTTCAAGCACATTTCCCAGTGCTGTATTACGTTCCAGGCGACACACGCGTGTTTTTAAGTCGGTGTAAATACTGTTAAAGAACGAAACCAGAAACTTGCTACGACTCGTCAGAAGGTAAAGCATTTTTAAAATTTCTATAAGGTTAGAGATATTTGTACAGAGTAGATTTAAACTAAGTAACTAATTCATGATGTAAACGTTTCCTTCGATTACGCTTCGATCGAGATTACTGTGTAGATTTGTTTGATCGATTTGCTTTTAAATACAATGCTTATCCCACCCTGCGAGTATTGAAACCTGAATTTTAACATGATAAGTCCCAAGACTTACCACTAAGCCTCTTGGGACACTAATATACAAGTATAGTGTATAACATCACGTAAAGAAAGATCTATTGTTTGTTTATTGGATTTCGCGCCAAATTACACGAGGGCTAACTGCAGGGGTCATCCTTAATTCAAAATGATTGACTGGAACTTCACTAACATTTCTTGTCAGACCGAACTGTGGTATTTGACGATACCTCTTTTAACGCATCTATAGCTCCAGTGTACAGAAGACGCTATTCTTCTGGTGAGGAGAGGGTTTGAACCACGCTTTTTCTAAAGTGTTTTTTTTTCATCACACAGTTTCTAAAGAATTTATGACCCGGCATGGCCAGGTGGATAAGACACTCGACTCGAAATCCGAGAGTGGCGGATTCGAATCCCCGTCACAACAAACATGTTCGCCCTTTCAGCCGTAAGGGCGTTATAATGTGACGGTCAATCACACTATTCGTTGGTAAAAGAGTAGCCCAGTTATTGGTGGTAGGTGGTTATGACTAGCTACCTTACCTCTAGTCTAGTTAGGAATGGCTAACGCAGATAGCGCTCGTGTAGCTTTGCGCGAAATTCAAAAGAAACCAAAGAATTTCTAAGAAAACAATATTTTTTTTTTGCAGTTACAAAAGTTCCCCACTGATACAGCGTTAAATCTACGGATTTACAACGCTAAAATCAGGGGTTCAATTCCCTTTGGTGGACTCAGCAGATAGCCTAATGCGACTTTGCTGTAAGAAAACACGCACACACATAAGCACATAGCTACAAAAAACCCCAACAGTACTATGTTCGGGGCTCGAATCTCATGGCGAACACACACACATATGTATATGTGCGCAGTTTTATGCTGAAAAGACAGAAATATGTGGCTGTAAAACAAATACATTATTACATAGTATAATATCAGTAAATTTTCAATCAGCACGGTATTCTAAAAAGTACAAAAGTAATTTCTGTTTAGTGCAATGGTTTTAAGCTTCGATTTTTCTCCATAGAAAAATTATGTAACAAGTCTTCATCTGAATTTCTGATTGGACTGTTCTGTATAAACGTGACAACTGTTTAAGTTAGTAAACAAGTAGTCATTATGTCGTGAAAAGTACCATTTCCTTCATTGTTAACGATAAAGATGCCTCCTCAAAAACTTCCATTCCTGACTTTCCTTAATGCCTCCTAATGCAGGCTGTTTCCCTACCCTTTTTTTCTTCAATCTTTTTGCTTCTGACAACAGACAAAGTTTTAAATTACTCCCTCATACAGATAGAGAATGAATGTCGAAATTTTACAATTAAAAGCACTTTAGAGAAGCAAAAATAACAAAAAGACAACAACAAAATAAGGGAGGGTATCTCTTTCAGTCTTTACTTCAAAGCACGCACCTTTATCATCAAGTAATTAAAATTTCTGAAAGTGTTCAAAGTTTCTAAAACTATTCGCGGTTATATCTCTTATGCCTTGCTCTGATTACAAAACCCCCATAAAATGTTAGCACACTGTTTTCGTTCTCATCAGATTAATGTTATCACACTGTCTTCCTTCTCATCAGGTCAATGTTATCACACTGTCTTCGTTCTCATCAGGTTAATGTTATTACACTGTCTTCCTTCTCATTAAACCTTCGATTCTTCATGTACCACAAGAAATATCCGTAATGATTAATATATAATAAATAGTATAATAATATACAATAAATAATATAATAATATACAATAAGTAATATAATAATATATAATAAATAATATAATAATATACAATAAATAATAGTATAATAATATACAATAAGTAATATAATAATATATAATAAATAATATAATAATATACAATAAATAATATAATAATATATAATAAATAATTAATATCTCGCGAACTTCTTTAGAACACGCATTTATCAACCAACCAGAGTTTGTAACCAGATTGGAAAAGCAATCATCTCCCGAGTAATTTTGATGCTAATTAGACGATGTTGTACTTGACTGTCTCTTTATTCAGGACGTAACGCATAGAAATTGACTTCTATGTAGCCTATTTTCCGGTGTCCTGCATGCCGGATAAGGATCGAGTCTCCGAGGATCATTCATTTTGTCATTCGTCATTGGAACGCTAACGGATTCTATTAAAAACCAAAACTGACGGCAACTTCCGAGCTTATTCACTTCGCGCTACCGATTCGAAGACTGACACAATGCGGCATTGAAAATGCTAATGTCCTCTGAGACCTCGGCTTCAATTTCCAAAGTACCTTTCCTTGTTCCAGGATTCCTATAGCCATATTAACCGACATTTCATTCTCTCTTAAAACCTTTGTCGTCTTGTCTTGGAGCACGATAAAATGGTGCACAAGTAACCTCAGTTAGCAGAATTCTGGGTAAAGAACTAGATGAATACGTTAAGAAAGTACATATGCGAAGTTCTTTGTACGATATGTAAAAAAGGTGACTTCGTACATACGTTCTTTGTATCCAAAAAGAACTTCCAAAGAACCTTATGTATTTGTCAAGGAACCCGTTAAACTCACAAATCTGTCATTAATCTCATTGTATAGTCTTGCAATCTACTGGTAAAAACCAATTTCCTAGCCCATTTAACCTCGTAACAAACCCTCATTTCCCTGTACGCTCGCGCTCAATTGTTGCTTGTTTAACAGAGAACTTTTCTCGCGTGCGTTTCTTCTTGGAGAAACGTATACTGTCACAATACACGAATCGTGGGCTTTCGGGTACGCCACTTCAACCCCATACTACAGAATATGTAGATAGTCACACAAAAGGATGTGTAAGACGGTCCCGTCTTAGTTCTATATATTAACAGCCATCTAGCCTTTCTCATTCGCTTAGCATTAACTGTTGATGCAGTACTCCAAGACGATGAGTCAAATAAAAACAGGGACTTCTGTAAGTTACTGATGTTGTCCTAGCATCCCAGTAGAGAACCTCCTAGCTGCTTCACTTGTTTAATAAGCTCGGAAGTTGGGTATTTGTTCTCTGAAGGAAAAACAAAACAAAAACGTTTTTATTATTTTTAAGCAAAATGATTTCGAACCTGGGTAAGTTTACTGTAATATGGACACAGTGTTCTCAACCTACTCCTTTCCATTGCCAGTAACTCTTTCTAAATCTCAGTATGAATGACTCTCGTATACAAACACAACGCTTATAAAGGTCAAACTGAACCTCCAAAAACAATTTTCTTTTCATGGGCTTAGTAAACCCACAAATTATCACATTGTTTGTAGATTCTATATAAATACTTATAGTTTATAAATATTTATTTTTCCTTTGAAAACAACTCTATAACTTGAAGTTTATTTATTCTGAAAATGAAAACTTTATGTCGATGAATAATTATAGTGTGTAATCACCTTTTACATGGAGACCATAACGTACTTTTAAAATGTAGGCTAATTTATAGTTTGTTTTGTATTTATACGTAGACCAAAAACTATAGTGTTATGTCTTGACTTTCTGAATGTAGACCCGTGACACGTGCACTGATTCCACGTGATAGAGTGTATTGTGTATTGACTGTCTAGAATTATACTAACGTATACGAGTGTTAAGTCTCTGGAAGTAGTCCCATAAGGTAAACACTGTTGACTTTTTTAATATAGACCCATAAATCATATGTTGTTGACTTTCTAAAATTAGGTTCTTAAAATGTAATCTGATAGTTGTACAAAGTGACACCAATAACACATACTATATTGATTCTATAAAGTTACATCCATAACACATTCTGACTTTTTAAAATTAAATTCATAATCAGTATTCTGTTAATTATCTAAAAACAGACCCATAAAATGTGCAATATATTAATAATTTGAGAGTGGATCCATTGTGTGCAAACAAATAATGTATAAACTTTCTGAATGCACATTTGCAACGTACATATGTGTGTTTGTGTGTGTGGCATATTGAATATCTAAATACACACCGTCTATCGACTTTCTATACGTATACCTAGACGCGTATTGATTTTGTATAAACGGGCTGATAATGGCTAATGACTTTCTCTGATTTATTCATGACTCACGATAATTTATATTGTTTAATGACTCTTGAAATATCCACGTAGACTGTAGTAAACTGTTAAAGCATAAACCTTGAAAAGACATTATCAGTTATTTGTCTTTCCTGATTAATTATCGTGTCGTTTATCGCTCGTGTCTGAACAGTACGTTCAGTTTGAGTTGTTAAATCCTCAACGTAACACGAGACATTCGTCTTTCCGCAGAGGTTTCTTTGTTGTACAAGCAGATAAACTGTACGGCGAACTAGCTTTCTGCCCTTCGCGGCGATCAAACCCAGAATTCTGACGTTACTAGCCCGTTGAACTAGCAAGACACTTTAGGAAATGAAAAACAAAACTGAAAGAATAGTGAACCTTGACATTTCCTACTTTGTAAACATAAGTTTGTAAAATTCAGCATTTTTTAACCCTTAAACAAAATACTTACTAATTCGGTTCTAAACCCTATAACATTTAATCGAACTGTTTATTAATCCGTGATGATGAGACACCAGATTGAAGTAAAAATATATCATAGAACTGCTGATATGGATATTAACACTTTTACTAATAAAGAACAACGTTTCCAACTACTTAACCAGCCGTCCTGAGATATTCATACATTTATTAAGCCGTTTCTAAGTCCTTTAACACTTAAACTAACTCATTTTTTTTCAATCCGTTACTTAAGTTTTTAGTCTTATCTTATATTTGTTCTGTTTAGTCTTTTACTGTGTATTATACAGTTAGTTAATATACTTTGATATTCTGATGGCTGACTGAACCGATACATTAGTTTTTTTTATTTTTAAGCTAAAGATACAGTTTGGATGCTGACGTAGCTAGAAGATACACCGTTTATCTTCTGCGCAGACTCAGTAGATTTTATTCTACTAAGGTTTTAGTTTCGATAGAATATAGATTACGTAACACACGCGTCCCCCGCTTGTACAACGGTAAGTCTACGGACTTACAACGCTAAGATCAGGGGTTCGATTCCCCTCGGTGGGCTCAGCAGATAGCCCGATGTGGCTTTGCTGTAAGAAAACACACACACACGTAACACACACGCAATTTGCGTGTCCATACCTAAAGGAGAGAGTTCGCCCGCATACTTTCTACGACTAACCTGCAGTACAGTTTTGCTAAACAGGGAAATCCAACTACTACCAACGTAACCACGTCTACTTTTATCACCTGAATTATATAATGCTTTAATTTGTCAGCCTGGTGGTACATTCATTGTAATCAGGGAGTATCTAGCTGTCAAGGCAGGTTAGGTAATTTCTGTAGTAGTTACACGGTAATGTAATATTAGTTGGAAGAATGAGTGACGAATTTAATGAAGGAAATAAATTTGTTATCATCTCTGATCCATGTAAAGATTACACCTATATTGTATTCTTATAAAGTTAGGCTTAACAATGAGTGAACTCTATTCATAGAGCTGGATAGTTAATGAACAGGAAATAGTTTATCACCGTATAATATATGCTTCAAGTTCTATATATACTACAACATGAAGTATTCTTTCATGTTATGTATATATTAAAACATGAAATATTGTTTAAAGTTCTGTGTATACTACAACATGAAGTATTGTTACATGTTCTGTATATATTACAGCATGAAATATTGTTTCACGTTCTGTATATATATTACAAAATGAAGTATTGTTTCACGTTATGTATATATATTACAAAATGAAGTATTGTTTCATCTTATGTGTATATTACAACATGAAATATTGTTTCAAGTTCTGTATACACAACAACATGAAGTATTGTTTCATGTTCTGTATACACAACAACATGAAATATTGTTTCATGTTCTGTATATACTACAGCATGAAGTACTGTTTCATGTTATGTATATATATTACAAAAAGATGTATTGTTTTATGTTATGTATATATATTACAACATGAAGTATTGTTTCATCTTATGTGTATACGTTACAACATGAAATATTGTTTCAACTTTTGTATATACTACAACATGACGTATCGTTTCATGTTATTTACGTTATTTATGTTTGGTGAGCACTTCGCTCCTTTTTATTAATTATGCTCATCTATTTAAAGGTTCTTACCAAGCATATCTCACATAATAACTAAGACCTGAAATGTGTGAGTAAGCAAATGATATGAGAACGTAGGTAAACTTTCAAGTAAACTGTATCTTATGATGTTATCTGATATTTATAATTGTTTCATTAGTGACCGTATAACATAGCTCTTCGGATTGTATATCTTTAAGTGCACGTCAAGGAAGGTTTTCATGTGCTTTATAATGCAAACAGACATTATTATTATATGTTATATCATATTATTATATGTTATATGAGAATATCTGGTGTTGTAGAAAAGCATTATATGTTGTGGATGTTAAAAGCAAGAAAGTAAGCCATTATAGTGTCACACTGTTACCTTCTCAGTATACAAGAGTGTCACACTGTCCTCTTCTTGGTGAACAAAAGTGTCACACTGTCACCTTCTTGGTGAACAAAAATGTCTCTTACTCATTATTTGTAAATAAAACTGGGAAAAGGTGAATAGTTTCATAATGTTATAGAATGTGCTAGATATGCTTCGTACACACGGGAACGAAACTCTGAATTTTAGCATTATGTGTCCTCTTGAACACCTGTTTAAGATGAAAGTATTTATATGCTCTGATTCCACTTGATAAAGATACATCATTAACCCATGACCTTACCAGTTTGTGTACTTTAATTTGTAGTTTCGTTTCTTCGTTTTTATGGACGTTTGACAGGTCTTTATTCAGTACTGGAAAAGTTAAAACGTGTCTCGTAGTAGAATGACAAGAGATGGGAGAGAACCAGTTTGATTTCAGTCGCAGTTTGCGATGTCGAGCAGAGGAAATAAAAGAGTAAGGAATGATCACTGTTCATGCTCTGCTAAGGAGAGTAAAAGAGAAAGAACCCGTGTCTCCTGGGAGCTTCAGTCACTGATGCACAGAAAAGATTCGACAAATTCTACAAATGTCAAAGTCCTGTTTCGGTTACTGATCTTGTCCGGTCATGTCCCATGTCGGACTTTTCCAACAAAGCAAAGGATGATATGCTTTGCCCATGACATCATCCGATGATTAATGACCTTGCCTGTCCAGTGTACCAAGAGATAAGGGTGTAAGCTACTGGCCACCAAAGGTCAGTAGTGGACAATAACTTCTCCACTTGAAGTTTCTCGGCGACAGCTCGATGGAGGTGTTAGGTCTCCAGACCACGATATATTATGTCTCTTTACCCCAGAGATTATGTGACACTAAAAGCAAGACAATGTCCAGCTTTTGTCCATTCCCTAAAGGGTCATTTCTCTATATGTACTCGACTCCACTTGAAAGTAAGAGAGGTCATAATACACTGTAAGTTCAAGAAATGATACATCAGTGTTTAATGGACACGAAATAGGAGAAAACCCTGCGTTACTTAAACTTTGTGATATGTTCAAAATGCTCCGGTACCTTTCTGTTTCCAGTCTACTTTACTGTGTGTTTAGTTATCAAACACTTACACTTGCTTCAACTGGACATATATTGCATTTACTACTTTCGCGGAAGAATGAAATGTTTATCTCGATACACGTTTCTCGCCTAATAAAACCATTACCCATTTCAACAACAATAAGTGTAGGTCTGAGACATAGCCAATAAGGGTAAAAGAAAGCATACGTCATCAAGAGGAAAATTCGAACGTACATAAACGTATTGTAAGTGTATATATATATTTATAAAACGACAACAAAAAATATGGAATATTATTCATATGAATTATAAAAATTAGCACCCAGTACTTCGCAGTCCGGTTTTAAAAGAACAAGTCAATTTGTGTCAGACTTATTTTAACTAGACACGAAGTTATAATCAGTTTCAGTTCTTAAAGCATACCACCAAGTTAACAGTGTTGTACCTTTGATTACTATTGCTGTTCTTATCAATGACTCTCCTATCTTTGAGTCGCGGGTTCGAATCCTCGTCCCACCAAACATGCTCGCCCTTACAGCCGTGGGGGCGTTACAATGTGACGGTTAATCCCACTATTATTTGGTAAAAGAGGAACCCACGAGTAAGCGGTGAGTGATGATGACTAGCTGCTTTCCCTCTAGTCTTACACTACTAAATTAGGGACGGCTAGCGCAGATAGCCCTCATGTAGCTTTGTGCCAAATTTAAAACAAACAAACAATTCTATTTTTGTTTTGTTTTTTAAATCTACTCATTTTTTTAATATTGGTCCCACTGGTGGTACAGCGGTAAGTCTACGGATTTATAACACTAAAATTAAAGATTCGACTCCACTCGCTGGACACAGCAAATAGTCCAATGTGGTTTTCTTATAAAAAATACAAACCAGTTTAATATTTGTTGGCATCGCAGCAAGTACAATTGGACGCCTACATCAAGAGTATATGTCTTTCAGCTTTGGTTTCCCGTAAGTTTGAGGGCTTGTGACGCTAAAATATGGGATCGATTCCCGCAGGGGCGTAACTTTAATAGCCTATTATTGTGCAGCTTTGCGATTAAACAAATAAACAAAATATTTCTAAAGCGTCATCTAGTGACAAAAATGAAGAGTTACAAAGGAGAGGTTGAAATGGTGGAATACAGAAAGAACATAGTTACTCAACAGAGTCCGTTACCCACTCTTGGTTGCCCTTGTTTGACGGAATCGTGGAATTTGACTAGCTATGTCACAGTGAGCCCATGGCGAAGGGCGTTTTTGAGGAAAGTGGATGTGAGCCTCGAACGCCCAGATTCACAGATCGAACACTCTAATCATTAGGCCATGCCCGGTCCTCTTACGAAGTCAAACTTATAGTCTCTTATAGTCTAGAAGATGACGCTAATTACTTGATTCCTAATTATGGTAAATACACTTCTAATTACTTGATTCCTAATTAGGGTAAATACAGTTCTAATTACTTGATTCCTAATTAGGGTATATACAGTTCTAATTACTTGATTCCTAATTAGGGTAAATACAGTTCTAATTACTTGATTTCTAATTCGAGTAAATACAATTCTAATTACTTGATTACTAATTAGGGTAAATACAGTTCTAATTTGTTTCCTCTTCATCAAGTTAGTTTTACTTACTCTTATGTCAGAATCACCTAACTATTTCTTTTATAGCAACACTAGACATGACAATTATAGATATCTTTCTGTTATACGAGTAAGTCGACATGCAGGGATTTTTTAACGATTTGAAAAACTAATTAGCATTCATCTTAAGTGCAAACAGCTTCCATGAGTTCTTCTTAAAATTACATCTGTAATTTTCACCTTCAATAATTCCTTAGATGATAAAGTCTGTGTAGATACAAAAATTGTCTAGTTTGTTTACGCCTTCACTGATTAAAAGACAAACACTAATACTTACCCTTGTAACATCAAACTAATTAACACTTCCATTTGCATTAGTAGACACATTAATAACAAATAACCAATGATAAAAATAAATTTATGCATTCACTGATAGCAAGAAACACATTAAAAATTCAGTTGGTTACTTACGTTCTTAAAGCTTCTGTCACTTTCTTTAAGAGTTGTAAATTTTGACCTACTATTTAACAATTTGGTTAATAACGACATTTGTCCTTCCTGGGTGACAGAATGAAAAACTTAAGAAATTTCTCGCAAAATATTCATACATACAGTTGAAAATATCGCAAATATAAATTTGTATGCACATACAGTAAGACATGTTCATCGCATTGATGCACAATAGATACATAATACAGACATGTACACAACATCTGATGTACCATAGATACATAATACAGACATGTACACAACATCTGATGTACCATAGATACATAATACAGACATGTACACAGCATCTGATGTACCATAGATACATAATACAGACATGTACACAGCATCTGATGTACAATAGATACATAATACAGACATGTACACAACATCTGATGTACCATAGATACATAATACAGACATGTACACAGCATCTGATGTACCATAGATACATAATACAGACATGTACACAACATCTGATGTACCATAGATACATAATACAGACATGTACACAGCATCTGATGTACCATAGATACATAATACAGACATGTACACAATATCTGATGTACCATAGATACATAATAGACATGTACACAACATCTGATGTACCATAGATAGATAATACAGACATGTACACAGCATCTGATGTACCATAGATACATAATACAGACATGTACACAGCATCTGATGTACCATAGATACATAATACAGACATGTACACAGCATCTGATGTACAACACAAATTTAATACAGACAAACACACAACACCTGATGTAGAATATAACTTTATAAAAGACTGACCGATAAGACATTTGAAGTACCCATTTCACAAAGTCTTATCGAATAAACCTTGCGACTTTGACCATATAATACAAGCAACATGTTAATATTTAGATATTTTCCTCGTGTGAAGATTATTAGATAAAAGAAAAACATTTCGACAGATATTTTAAGGAATGCTAACCAATGGTGGACCCTGTCCAGTGTTTTAGACTTCAACAAGAGGAGTTCACTCTCCGGTAATCTCACGAAAAAAAAATTGAAGTTCATTCGCATTTGATCTCCGTGACCTTTCAGTAGTACCCGCCAGGTTTTCATTACTGGCACCTTAATTAATGTTTTATGTTTTCTTTCTCCAAATGCAAGAATATTTCGAAAGACACGTGAACATGAGAGAGAGGGGAGTATCAGAGCTTGAAAGAAGAGTCAGTTTAACAGTAAATCGTTGTTTATAATTTTATCAGCTCAGCGCTGACCAGCAAATACTCGTGCAATTGGTCTGTTTGTCACAAATTCTTCAGTGTCATGATCACTCCACCTTTCGCGTGGAACTTCTATAATTACTTTGTACACAACGTGTGATAGTCACTTCGTGACGCCATCTACTCAATTACTTCATATTACCTCTTACAGACAGACAGGAATTGTCGCTCCATGTGAATTTTTCATACCCCAGAAAGACAACAAATTTTGTGTCTATTGCTATGGAAAAGTAATTATTGTCTCGGTAATTTTAAGGAAAGAAACGACAAGATATAGATATGTGTTCACCTGGAGGTTACATATTGCACGCTTTTACACAGGCTAGCCAACTTAATATATATGTGTTTATTTCGAGCTAACGCATTACCCACTAGCCTATGCAATAATCAAACTGACGTTTACAGTGACTTATCTTTATAGAAACTGGCCTTTCTACAGAGACTGCTTTTTTTAGACGAACTGATCTTTGCAATGATCAATCTTTACAAAAATTGCCCTTTGCAATATCTCACATTCATAGACTGATCTTTAGACTTGACATCTTAAATTGTTATTTTTACACGGTCTTATCTGTGAACAGTCAGAGTTTTGCAATTACGAATCTCTGCAGACGAATCTTTTCTTTGACCAATCTTTAGACTGAAAGATCTTTTAACAGTCTGACCTGAAGATCCTTACATTTTGTTATTTTCACGTAGGAAACATTTGTAAGTTGTGCTAAGTATTATAACGTTTCCAAACAAATTATATCAAAATTATTAAACCTCTCGAGCGTGCTAAATCTCATAACATGTCCACGTTCTCATGTGGTAAACACGCCAACTGTTTACATGTTTAAAATTGAAGAAAGGTGTTATCTATTATCTGTCACTGTTGTTACTAGATAAATAATCTTTTAAATCATTTATTAATCAATCCGTTAGGGTCACCATTCTTCCTCCAAGTGTGTGGCCATAAGAACATAACACATTCATTCTTACATATTACATACACTTGTTCAGACAAAGTTTCAAGTGATTGTTTTTGATATCCAGTTAAACTTGAAAGAGTAATCATAAAAAAAATATACAAGTGATGAAAATCGACTCGAGTAATTTTAAAAAACGTAACCGAAATATTTTTCTTTTAGATCAAAATAATAGACGGGTTTATGTAAATCATGTTTGTGCTAACGACCAAGGTTTTGACAGCACAGTTTTCTTGTCTTCTCTTCAAAGTCTAACGAACTATGAAAAAAAGACAATAAAAACTACGTTACATTTGGTTCTTATTTCCGTCCTCCTATACACTGGAATAAAATCTACATAATTGGTAATTAGAATTTTTAGAATTAGTCGATAGTTAGGGTAGGGGATGTAATAGAGTTAATTGACTTTCTTTGAATCGTACAAGAATCCAAAATGTGTCCGAAGTTTTCGACACGAGCAGGGAATTAATGAACTGGTTTTTGTTTCCTGCAAAAGACATTGTGAAGCTTAATGAATAACCATTCTCAACCTCGCCACTGTTGCAAACACAGACATTTCAGAGATTTCCATTACTAGTAATTTCCTTTACTGAAGCCTTACCATCGAACCTCAACATAAGGTCAGTCTCTAAAATTTGGCCAAGGGAATAACTCCCTGAGATTAGCCACTTCAGACTAATTACTTTGTCTCAGGCATCTGGTTCACAAAGTTAATTAGCCGTCCTCCATTAAAAGGACATTTCATTCCAAGAACCAATCAAGTGAACTATACTTTCTTCTAACTTTTACTTTTGTATCGTAAAGTGTGTTTTTTTTTAAGAACTTTTCGCACAATACACAAAGACACTTCTTTAGAAGGTTAATTAATATTAAAGCCATTGTTCTAAAGAAGGCTTAGTTGTGAAAAGATGGAGACAGCCATCTATTGTGGTCCTCTCCTGCCTTTCAAGGAATAATAGAATAAAAATCAGTTCGATGGAGAACAGAGAATCATGTATCCAACGGCAAAGAACGTCTACAAATGTGATTAAAGGACGTGTACTATCGGCTCTTCTGGTTTGCATTGGATCTTTGCACCTGTGGTTCAGTATATTGATTTATCCTTAAGACAGAGAA
This sequence comes from Carcinoscorpius rotundicauda, assembly GCA_011833715.1. NCBI lineage: Eukaryota > Metazoa > Arthropoda > Merostomata > Xiphosura > Limulidae > Carcinoscorpius > Carcinoscorpius rotundicauda. The sequence goes on along the minus strand of CM022392.1, from coordinate 59,168,957 downwards.
AAGCAGACAGGCACGAGGAAAACAGAATGAAAGAACAGAGACAGGTTTAAGAATAACAAAGAAACTCAGGAGGAAGTGACCAAAGGCCCCAAAAAAATTGACGAATGATGGATGGAGTACGAACAAAAACGGACAGAAGGAAAAAAACGAGATGAAGAAAATAACTAATTAAATTGAAATACTGTAGAAATAATCAAATACTAGAAACTAATAAAAGAATGTATAAAGAAAGTAAAGGAAAAGAAAAGAGTTACAGGGAAGCTAAAATATAGGGGGAAAGATAAAAGTCAAGCGTAAAATAATTGCAAATATTTACTTACAAGACAAACAGAGATAGGTAAAAAAGAATGAAAGAGGTGACGTGACCTAGTATTAAAGTAAAGTACTTATTTTACAGTGTAACATTAAAGTTTAATGTTAAAAGTCATGTAGGGATAAGTCTATGTATAGCTGTATTATCCCTGTATACTTGCATCATTTTATGTATAAAAATGTTTTTATCAATTGTTTTGTGACTGTTATTCCCTGATTAAAAATTTTGTAATCTGTAAATGTGTGTACTAAAATTGATTATTAAATGATTCAATTTTTCTATTTCTTCACTTCATAGATAATACACGAATTTATTTCCTAAAAACACCTCTTGTATAGTGTACAAAGCACTGAGAATTTTATATGATACAGTCGTCTAATATTCATCTATTAATGACTGGTAATTCCTGTTTCAACTTGTACGTAAGTTTTTTTAAAGGAACACCGCATTTCTGAAATAAAGTTCACTTCAATGGTTGATGATAACGTTCTTTACACTGGTTTGTTTTGGTTTTTTTATGACTACTAATTGATTACACTACTCACTTCCCAGAGTGGACTTAGGTTTAAACTGACGTAAGTAATTGTGTAGTTGTCGCTACTGAAACAACAATAAGAAAAATAAACAGTTGAGTTGGTCACTTTCTGGTTTGATATCTCAGAAATGGCTTCTTGCCTTGTTGGGTGGAAAAAGAAATGAAACTGAGTGACAGTCACCTCTTAAGGTAAAACTGTCACTGATGATATTTTTGGTATGCATGTTTGTATTATAGTTATTGAATATTATGTTTTGACGTACAGTTTTACGGAAACACCATGCATGTGTTACTATACTATATTTCATTAATTAAATGCTAGTATATGTGATGAAAATTAGTGAGGTTAGTTTTAATAAGAAATTTTGTTTGTATAGTAACTGAATATCACAGTTTTTATAGTAACTACATATCACAGCTTGTATAGTAGCCAAGTATCAGAGTTATTATAATAACTAAATATCAGAGCTTTCTTAACAACTGTATTTCACAATATGGGATCTTTTATAACTGTTATTATTATTTCTTATCGTGAACTTTGCAAACTGTATTTTCTTTAAATAATTTGACGAATTTTAATTTACTTTTTAAAATTCTTCACAAAATTTAGGCATAGCTGAAGTGTGGCTCAAGCGATTGCCAACAAATAACATATTCTATTAAACTGACCATTATTTAAATCTGAAATCTGATGATCGGTGTTACTAGTTCTTATCACACTATCCCCTCTTCCCTACTAGTAGCACAGCGGAATATCTGCTTACTTATAACGGTAAAAACCAGATTTTGATACTCGTCGTGAAAAGAGATTAGATATTTCATCATGTAGCTTTGTCTTTAACTTGTAAACATACTAACAAAATCCTATCGCATTATTTTACTCGGCATCAGATGATAGACATTGCCGATAACTCCTGTCGTCATAATTCAACTGTATATTATTTGATGAATATTGTCGATTGTTCATGTCGTCATAATTCATCTGTATATTATTTGATGAACATTGTCGATAGTTCATGTCGTCATAATTCAACTCTGTATTATTTGATGAACACTGTCAATAGACAGTTGACCAGTCACTTCTTACTGCTTAATTTAAGGTACGGTGAATTACAACAAAACTGGCAATCTTACGGCGAACACCAACTATAACTACACACACACATGTATATGTGCGTACAGAAAAAAATGTAGACACAAAGGTTTAGAGAAGTACGATTAAAATAAATTGAGTGTACTAAGATCCACTAAAGTGATTTTAATGCTTTCGTGTTCGTTGCATTGAAAAGAACAAATAGTAAATTTTATTAGCATAAGGCTAAAGGAGGCCAATTTTAGCGCCCTCTGCATTAAGTATACTTTTGATAAAACGTGCTATACTCCAGATAATTAAACAATATCAAAATCTCAAAGAACTAACTTACAAATAGTCGAATAATCAGACAGACGTAGCCATAGTTAATGAATACCTTTTTATCAGAACTTTACTATAGAGGAATCCTTTCATACACATGCGCTATTGTTGTAACCAAGACAGCATTTCCGAATGGGTTTTAATAGCTGAGAAAGTTAATTTAAGCTATTGCTTTCTCTCGAGAATACAGAATTACTGTTTGTTTGAAATCTTTTACGGCATTCATTGTAAAAAATAATGTTATTTTCCCTAACAAGCTACTTTCTGTCCATGAAATACAGTCAAATACCATTCTACTTGTATTGTATGGTAATTTAAAAAGTGTATGGAAAGACTCGTTCCGTTCTTTAGAGTCAGTTGCTATTGGTTCTTTTTTACGATCAAATCTTATTTAAGCCTGACGTAACTTCATTTAAAAATGAAGTATTCGAACACTATAATTCAGTTGAGAATTTACAAAAAGAATCTTTCATCAACTTTGGCTTTCAGCAATTTTAATCAACACAAAATTATCGTTTGTAATTATTTAGTTGTTTTTTTTGAGTCATTAAGTGTATATACAATACTGAGTTTATATGCGCCTGTTTATCAGGAAACATTAAAATCCGACACGAATTGCTAGTTTTTGTTGTTTTGTTTTTAATTGCGGAATTCAAATTACAAATGTTATGGATTTTGTTTGTCAGGATTTTCTAATTAGTCACATTCACAGTAAACTGTTTGCTCTGAACATGCGTGTTTTAAACTTCATTCAACGGTTGAGGAACATGTCTATATGATTAGTTAACTTATAAGTAAGAGACTTTGTACATATTTTTGTCAACAGTCTCCAGAACAGAAAACATAAAACAGTTTACAACGTTACCACTTACCCTCAGAGTTCTCACGACATACATCCGGGTTTCTGTGATACATTGCTTAGTTTTACACTAAGAAAACAACATGGCGTTATCACTATGCTTCTCTCCAGATAAATAGAATAAACAGTTTAACGAAATAGATTAGTATAAAATTAGTATAAAACCATTTTATTATTTGGTCAGAATGCGGTCCGTTGCTTGGCGAGTTAGAAACATGAACCTGTGTGTGTATCGCTTGCACCCCCTCTCCCCTGTGCACCTACAAAACAAATTGCACCACGAACTTTGAGATCATGGTACGTTTCAAAAATGATGGTTAAAGTTCACTATTCTGTCAGACGAATGAAGGCTAAAAATTAACGGTAACACTGTTGGCTAGATTCCTTGCGTGCTGATATCAGTTCAAGATTAGGGGCGGATAGCGTCTTTGAATAACTCTTTTTTTACATCTAAAATCAAAGAAACGTTATAATATTTTCTTGGAGGTTCAGTATTTCTAAATAGGGAATTTCAAAAGAAACTGTCACTCGAATCCCTCCATTTTGAGATAATTATACAGAACATTTCTAATTGGAAATAAATTCTGATTATAATAATCCACGCGAATTTGTACCAGAAAATGGTTTAATGTTTTTAATGATGAAAATGATAAAACTTCACAACTAATCTGATTATCTGTAAAAATTAGATACGTAATTAAAACCACTAATAAAAATACAACATACTGACAATCTATCTGAAATGTGAGTTTCTCTTTGTATTATCAGAGGTAAAGAGTATCTTTCTGATATATATATAGCTTGGTGGTTAGGGTTCTTGACTCGCAATCTGAGGGTTATGGGATCAAATCTCTATTACCAAACATGTTCTGCTTTTCAGCCTTTGGGGCGTTATAATGTGCTAGTTAATCCCACTATTTGTTGGTAAAATAGTCCAAGATTTGGCGATGGGTCCTCACAGTTGCAGAGCGGTATGTGTATAGACTTATAACACTAGAAATTGGGTTTCGATACTCGTGGTGGGCAGAGCACAGACAGCCTATTGTATAGCTTTGTGCTTAATTTCAATCAAAGAAACAAATAAGCACCATAGTTGGCGGCGGATGCTATGGATTATTTGCCTTCCCTCTAATCTATCACTTCTAAATTAGGAACAAATAGCGCAGATAGCTTTCGTGTAGCTTTGTGCAGAATTGCACAAACAAACAAAAGTATTAGAGAATAATACGTTTGTTCTCGGATTTATTTGTATTATCTGTATCCTATGAAATTAACCACGGAACGAACTGTTTTATTTCAGAATATTATTTTTTTCCCGTTGTGTTTGGAAAGTCAGGTTAGTAACCTCTCAACAGTGCCTTGTTAACGGTCGACATTCGATATTCTACAGATAAAACTAGTCACTCAAAAATCCTTTATACGTGTATAGAAACTGAAACATAAGGAATATTCATTTTGAACATCTCATGCACCTGTGGGGTAAAATAACCCGGTTAGAGGTCTCTTGGATTCAGATATAACCATCCACAATTTTGTGCTATTGATGAATCTCGGAACCTTGTGTATCTAGACTGACATGTACCTACTAGGCCACCTTCTGTCCAACTCAAGAACCGCTCTCGACTCAGAAGTGATGAGACTAATTTTGTCATTAGAGTAGAAACTTTACTGTTTGTATTAATGTAAACTGTTGTAGCAAAACGTGTGTAGAATTCGAAATGTTTAAATTCATCAGAAAAAGTACATGTAATACGTGTAAAGTGAGAAATCATGTTTAAACCAATCAGAAAAAGTACATGTAATGTATGTAAAGTGAGAAATCATGTTTAAAATAATCAGAAAAAGTACATGTAATGTATGTAAAGTGAGAAATCATGTTTAAAATAATTAGAAAGAGTACATATCATATAATGTATGTAAAGTGAGAAATCATGTTTGAACCAATCAGAAAAAGTACATGTAATGTATGTAAAGTGAGAAATCATGTTTAAAATAATAAAAAAGTACATATAATGTATGTAAAGTGATAAATCATGTTTAAAATAATTAGAAAAAGTACATATAATGTATGTAAAGTGAGAAATCATGTTTAAAATAATTAGAAAAAGTACATATAATGTATGTAAAGTGAGAAATCATGTTTAAACCAATCAGAAAAAGTAGACATAAAGTATAAAGTAAGAAATAATACCAAGATAATAACTATTTACAGTTTTATATTTAAAAGAAACAACAGAGAGACGTAGGTGAATTTTTTCAAATACTGGTAACTACAAACATGTGTAAATAATTTGTGTGTCTGTTATCTGTGTATTTATACATACGTTTCCTATAATGCATAACTACAAAATAATCCATAAAAAATAGTCCCGTATATGTGATATATATGTAAATAACACATTTCATTATAAAAGCTTTGTATATGGGCTGTTATAACAAGGTTTAAGTGTATCAATAACGAAGTTAGGCCTATTCGTTTCATCCATATATTGCAGGCCTTGTTTTTTTGTCACCTGTATGCTTAGTGAATGTTCCCAATCAAAGTGAATTGCAACTATTAGCAACACATGCTGTTTAAAATTTAACTGTTAAAACTAACGCCAATCAAACGAGTGACGTTATTTCAGTGAAATGATGGCTACATAATTATTCAAATTAAATGTAATGCCTTATCGCTTCAACGGCCTCTACTTAATTAGGATTGTTATGTACCATCCATCCTCATGCAGATATTCTATTATTACTAATTCTCACTACTTGTCTTGTGCAATATTTGCGAGACTTCGATTCTTTGCACAAAAATAACAACTTAAGATTAGAAATCTCCAATAAATAATCACATTTTCTCAATATTCGTTAAATAATTTAGTCAACAACCTCGTTATTGGAGCGTCTTGGGTCTAAAACAAACTTTGCTTATCAGTGATTATCGTTGAAAATTTGTGAACTCTTTCGGGTTTATTAAAATCGATCAATTGCCGCCTGGTTTTTCTTTATTTCTTTTGACAAAAACGTCTTTCCTTGCAGATAGATATTGGAAACATTCGTTAATATATTTATTAGAAAGTTTAAACATTTCAAGTTCTGTTTAATAAATCTTTTGTATTATTGAATATCTTGGCAAGTTCTAATCTTCAAATTACTGCTTTTGTTTCATACGAGTCTCCACACCAGTGGAGTTCGTATAATATTCAATATTTTTATGTGTTTACCTATTCCATCACTAAGTGAAAAGAACCGACACACAAGGTGCTGAAATCGCCCATTTTTCGTGCACACCAGTGCAGTAATAAATAGCATAATTAATTTACATATTTTCGTGTGGTCCATGTGTAATTAAGGACAATGCTAGGAAAGTGCGGTGGGCTTATAAGTAGTTTGACGTGTAAACAGTTTAGAAATAAACATTATTTAAACCTACATAATAATACTAAAGTTAAATAACTGTGTTTATCGGTACACTTATTTTTAGGAAATCTCTTTTCCCAAAATTGTTTAAGGTACAACCCGGATATAGCCAACAGTAAGGAAAAAGAGATTTCAGAGTAAAACGTGATGTTACTTCTTCATGACCATGATTTACACATCATAACTATTCCTAAACTGGAAATCGTGAATTCTTTGATCCTAGGCTCGAGTCCCGTTGTCGTAAAACTTCGCTCCATGTACTAGAGCTTCACATGCACTATAAAATTGAGGGTTGCCCCTATTCTATTATAAGAGCCCAAGAATTAACAACAACTAGTGTCAATAGTCTTTGAGAAAACAAACCCAACTCAAAATATATGTTTGAAATCAGTAGGTTATTATTTAATGATGACGTGTCGTATGGACTCCAGTTGTGTGTTATATCATGACGTCAGTTCTCCAAAACATTGTCACCATTTTAATATTTTTACAATAACCTTCTTAACCCTAATGTTTAACAAACGTTGTTTAACAATATTCATCGATCTCTAAACGTTATCCGCTGCTTATTTACCAATATTTTAAATTCTTACTGAATTTATACATACGTCTTATATACGTATGTAACTTCAATTTCCTCGAGCCCCGAGTGCATGCTTTTTATTCAAAGTGTACTTTACTCACTTCAAGACAGACCTGTTACCCTATATAAAACATTGAAACCTTGTGGTAAGTTATAGACACCGGTATAAAAAATTAGACCTCGTGAGATTATTTTGGTCTCCATTAAATATTCCGTATGGTTTGTTTCACTTGTTTTGTTTACAATATCTAGAGATATTGCCCTAGTAACAATCTTCAGTCTGTGTGTTTATGTACTGTATTCGGTCTTAGTTAAACAGACGTATATTTTGACCAGTTTGTGGCCCATAATCAGATTTATCATAGATGAAAAGATTAGTGTTCAAACCCAACTTAAGCCTATTTCGGAAATCCCTGCATTGTTTTATTGAAAGATTTCTAGACTGACGGGAAAAGAAGTAACTTACGATACATCATTGGAAAGGAAATACACTTTTTGTTGTTATTTTTCATCGAATCAGTTTGTAAAGATGTAATTCTCAAAGTTCGAATTTGTTTTTTTCATTTACTCATGAGAGATCATACAAACACGTTTTATGTATGGTCCAATAGCATTACATTCTAGTTACGTGTTCTTAACGCTTCCAAAATACTTATATGTCAATCTATCTTCATTGAGACATTCCTCATAATCCCCTTTGTTTTAGATCAGGATTTATTTGTAAATATTGATGATCCCTCGCGACCCAGTCAATAGCCTGAATACAAAGTAATGCATCTCGTTTATTAAATGCTTACTAAATAACCAAATAAACTATCCACGTTTCACGGGTTCTTTGCGACCTATTCGCGCATTCTAACATCCAGTTTTGGTTCGCGACGCATGGGTTGAAAAACTACTCACTGACTTCTACAGACACAATATTAAGTAAGTTTCACATTCAGTGATAACCCTCCTTTCTAAACTCATTACTGGGTTCAGATGTTTTTTTTCTTAAATCGATACGCAGGTTTCTAGCCTCGCTCAAATGGAAGGTATCGGGCATTAACAGTTGATTCATATGGTGGAAAACGAACTCTGTTCGTGAATATTAGAGTAACAACTGTTAACATCTTCAATGAAACGAACGTTTCAGAATTACACGTCTTCCACCTTCAGTAAATTGTGATAACGACGAAGGGAGTGATTTTTAGTACACTTATTTACCTTCACCCTCACGGTCAGAGGTCACATGTAGAGCCAACAACGGAAGCAAAAGTTATCGATAATTTCATATAACACAACTTGGATCAAAGGATCAAATCCTGTTCTGGTAGAACACTTTTCAGTTCTAAGTTATGGGTTTAATACCCACAAAATGGTGATAAAGAAAGTCTACATATTATGAATAAAAATCCAAACGTCAAGAGAAATTTCATCACTCTATTTTAAAATTGAATGTTTTATAATATCCTAACACTATTAGCGTGTATTTATATTAGTAATTGTAATAAACGCTGTTTCTCTCATTATTCTCATATAACCGTACATTAAAAATGAACGCACTCTACTGGCGTAATCTTGAACTATCATCTTCTTAGTAGAGGTTAAAAATGAAATTAAGTGTACCGCAGCTCATATAGAAAACTATGATGTTTTTACTGTAATATTTATGTTCCACTTAAAACTAACTACATTTTATTTTCTCCTTCAACCGCCATGTTTCATGTTTCAACATGAATTTCCTTTAACCATTATTATTATTAAACTTTTGGACTAACTTTCCGTCTCCTCCACTCGTCTTATTTAAAACCACATTTACAATATTTTCTCTTCTCTTTCAAACAAAACATTGATTGTTATCAGTGTATTAGACTTTCAGAAGTTGATTCTCGGTTTTTTTTCATACAACTAGTCTTTAAACAGAATTTGTTAGCTAGATGTCTTTTGTTTTTCGTGTTTTATTGAAATAAAACATTATTTCCGTCGTTCTGAAACGCCGTTACGTGTACTATATTTCGCATATTATTCAAGATGTAATACTGTGTTAAATAGAGGTTTTCTGTTGCTGTTCGCCTTTTTACAAAATGATTGAAGGTTTGGTCAGTTTAAAAGGAATGCACACGAGATCCTACATTCTACTATGACCGTATCAATGAAACTAATGTAGATTTCTGAAGGGTTAAAGCAGTTTTGAAGAGTGGAATATAGCGGAGAAACTTTTGAACGTAACTTTTTGAGGACGGCACTTTCAGACATTTATGATTGACAGCTTATGGGTGGGGTAAATGTTTGAAGACCTCGGTGACGTCATGCACCAATCACGGGCAAGCTTACGATATTGAGTATTAATATAGTAGCCTAGCTTCGGTACTGGCTTCTTCACATCACGTCGTTATGATTTCAGCCAATAAAGAAACAGCAGCAAAATGCTTTCGTCTCTAAGTGTTCTTGTCTCGTGAAGCGCACGAGAAAAACTGTGCAAAATCAAGCCGACATGCAGACGAACGCAAGTTTAAAAATGACGAGGAAACTAGCAGGAGCATTTTGCGTTCTCTCTGTCTCTCAAAGAAAATAAATATTTCATAGAAAGAAGATAAATAAATCAGACTTACCCTTTCTCCAGACATGGTCATACAGACACTGCTTAATAAAACACGCAACCAAGTGATCACAAGACCATGCTATTATGCACACGAGAATTCGTGGTTTGTATTAGTCGAAACTACTGACACGCAGTATTTGGTTCGGTTCAACAAAACTGAAACCTGCAACGAGGCGTAAAGTATTCTAGTTTTGTACGTGTGGTTTCAGACCTTTTAACAAGCCACGAGATGCACGAGAGATAAGTAGTTCTGGCCGCCGGTTTTTAAGTTTCGATCAGAACGCTGACGACAGAGAGCTAGTTGAAGTTGCAAGGGCTAGATAGAGGAAATGAGAAACGAGTCCGAGTGAATACTAACTAGTCTCTCGTGGCTCGCTTTACTCAAGCGCCTTCCACACTTTAGCTTCAGCGTCGATACCTGCATTACCAACGAGTCGTGATAATCACCAATATAAAAGGGGGCTTTAAATTGTGTTTTGTCTACAAACCGTCTCGAAGGATTGGAAACACAGAAGAGAGAGCCACGAATAAGACGACGCGACACCATTACCTAGACGTAATAATCTTACCCGATCCAAAGTAGCTCTTTTTGAAAAGTACTTTGAACCGTTTAAAACTTCAAGTCCTGTAATTATCTCTGATCCTAAAGAGCAGTAAGAAAAACCTTCTGTCCAGTTTCTTCATAATGTTATATTTTCTTTATCAAATGAGTTACAGGAAATAAGCACATTATTTAATATACAACATTTGTGATTTAATTTTATAGATAAAAGGAAAAAATTGAGTAACAAATTAAAAGTCATACGGGATAAATAATTAAATAACTTTATTCTGATTATTCCTTGTTACTCTCCATGATTATGTAGTTATTATGCTTTCTTATGTTTTCGAACATGTAAAAATATTATCATTTCAAAGATTGCTTGATTTGAATTTTGAATTTTGCACAAAGCTACATAAGTGCTATCTTCGCTAGCCGTCCTTAATTTAGCAGTGTAAGACTAGAGGGAAGGCAACTAGTCATCACCATCCACTGTCAACACTTGGGCTACTCTTTTACCAACGAATAGTGGAATTGATCGTAACTTATAGTGCCCCCATGACTGAAAGAGCAAGCGTGTTTGCTGTGACAGAGATTCAAACCCTCAACCATCAGATTACGAATCGAACGCCCATCCATTTGACCATGCCGGGCCTAAAATGTGCAGAAAAATATCAAAAGATTCTACATATTAGAATAAATCCGAGAGTTTTACTTACATGTAAATTTCAGTATATTTTAACTCCCTCACCACCTAGGAGAGCGGGAGTTGGCAGGTAGCCAATAAATTGACCATATCAGTTTAATATCTTGGTTAACATCCGACGAAAGCAGGTTACTCACGTGTGTCAGAACTACAATTGAACCCAGCGATGACAACTAATTTAATATATCGTCCATATTTATCATGATTTTAATGTATTGGTTCATCAGTGGGGACTGAAAATATTTCAAAATATAAACCGTTTTACCAAACACGTACTTTGTACCTGAATAGTCTGAACTTTGATTACAGTTATATGTTCACATTTAACGAGCGTTAAGTTAAATAGAATGAATGAATACCTGGAGCTCAATAGAACGTTGGCCTGTGACTCTGTTTTCATTTGATACTATTAGATGGCGCTACAAATTAAGCCCACTTCGACGATGAGAAGGCTTAAGAGGAAGACAAACTGAGGGGGGTTTCAATACTCACGGTGAGCAGAGCAGAAAAAGCCCATCGGGTAACTCTGTGCGTTACAACAAAGAATTATATGAAACTAAAAAATCAAGTGGGATAAAACTAAAGGTATAAAATATCCAAAAATAAAGAGATAACCCCAGCTCTTTTGAAAAATATTCTTTATTTTCTCACGGGCAAACTTAGAGGGTTATATGTATTTTGTTACATATAGTTAATTTACAGTTAATTTGTGATATTACAGAAGCTAATGAGGGCTACGAAAGTCAAGTGTTTCAACAAAACCTGTAAACAAGTTCTGTGAAACATTTACACAACACGTAGTTCGCATTTATTACCATCGCTTCTATAACAAAAAGTTTTTTTTCCAATCACTCAGTTATCCTTATTGGGATAAAATATCCACTTTATTTTGCTGCATATAGTTCTAAAAATTCTTGTAATTAATTCGACGTTTTCATGTTGATATTATTTTACTAAAGCCCAGATTGTGTCATTTAATTTGTACGTACAAAGAGATCTGATTAAAAACAAAAACTTGCGTTCATATACTGTGAAGACCACGTGATCGGCCAACGATCTCGTTGACATTTTACGAGATTGTGATGGACAGACGAAAAACAGGAGATATAAAGGAGAAAAAATAAAAGTAAAGAAAGAAAAACCAACAAAGTTTAGAAATGGTACCCGAAAAACAAAATAAAAGTTTTTTTTCAAAGATTTCATGAAACAGAATGTTATTCGTCCAGCTGACGTGTTGAAAGATTGTGATGGACTAGAACAAGAAGGTGACACCTTAATTAATGAAAAAGGTGGTTTGCGAAAAGATGCGAAAACTACTTTTTAGCGCGTAAGGTTGCTTTGTTACAACAAGGTTAAAGCAATTACCATAACTGTCAGTGAAGTGTCACGAAAGTTTCCATTCCAATCTTTTGTGTAAAGATTGTCCAGAGCCATTAGAGAATTAAATCATACGCACACATATATATTTTCGTACGTTTTGCATTCCGTGTGAGAATTAATTTCACCCAAAAGGTGTTACATCTATAGTGTAGACCCGGGAATTGTCATTATATCACATGCAAAAACCATCACCGACTAGAAGAGGCGTAAGCTATGCCTCATACATATTAAAGCGATGTCGTACGTGACAAGGTTTTACCATACGCACTCCAGGCCTCAAGAGACGTCCATTTCTGGTGACAACTCCATCTATAGGAACAAAAGGTTAAGGGGGGTGCGTTTCTTCATTAGCATTCACAACCTGTCGCATCTTTTCCTTCTGATAACCCCCTTCCTAGCCCCCAATAGCATAAAAACAACCAAGAGGAAAAAAAATCCAATAGCTCCAGTAAAGAAAAATGAAATTACTACTTCCTTGGTGAATAGTGTGGAGACTGTGGACGTCAACTAATCTGAAGTATATTGGAAACAAATAAATGAAGCATTATGGTCGCTGCTTTAAACGATACTCTAAGATTTTAAAAATATTTTTTTATTCATGTAACTGAAGGTCGAGTAAACAGTTTGACTGTAACACAACAACAACAATACGAAATAATAAAACATCAAAAACACTTCTGCTAAGAAACACAATAAACAAGTAATGGTCATAAAAATTACGGTGAATTTTTTTTTAATTTGCACATATTTTATGTAGTAGGTTTAGGTTTTGGTATGTGGTTGAAATGTGATGTAACGCCATCTTCAAGCATCGAAAAGGAGATGTGACATCTCAGTTTACCCTAGCGTAAACGATTCTCTAGTTTGTTTGTTTGTAATTAAACACGAAGCTACATAAACGGATATCTGTGCTTTAGCACGTGACATAATATGCCTTTACTTTGCTGGTAATAATTTTATTTCTTCGTAACGTGGGTTAATGCAGAAAAAATGGGGTCTACACGAGAGTTATTGTTTGTTATTTAGCACAGAGTTATACAAAGGACTATCTGTGCTCTGCCCGCCACTAAAAACGTGATTTTTGAGTCCTCTAAAGTTTTTTGTGGTCCATGCTAAACATTTTATGCCCCACAGTTTCTCACGAAAATCTAGATGTAGAATCTAAAGCAAGTTATCGTTGAAATTTTTGGATATTCCAATTCAGTGTTTGAATTAAGTGCAAAAATAATCATATATTAAACAAAGGACTTGAATAATCAAACATTATTGTTTTTAATTCGTGTAAATGATTCACTCAAAAATTAATTTTTTTACAGGTTTTGGTTGCGTTATTTAAAAAATATTTATCAACATTAAACTTCAAAAGCATAATGACTGTAACTAATTATCCGAGATACGCCCGACCTCATCACTTTTGTGGTGCCTGTGTGTTTTTTTTTTTTTGGGGGGGGGGGGTAGAAGGATTCTTTTCGTGGCGAACAATGAAGGCTTTCTTTTCCGAAATTTCCTGGCACTAAACGTGTTGCTCTTGTCGTAACACTTATTAAAGAGCACTCAATAATTACCGTGTAAAACCGTTCTCACAAAGAGGGATGTCCTTCTATACATATAAATAGGCTGATAAATTACATGTATGAAATCTTTCGTTCAATATTCTGTACTAAATAGTTGACATCTCACAAGAATGTTGACTCTTTAGACTTAATTAGACGACGTTCAAAACACTTAGTAGTCAAGTTTCGACGAGAAGTATAATCTAGTGATTAGTGTGTTGGACTGTAAGTTAGAGAGTCCAAGGTTCGTGCCCGAGTAAGATTGCTGAACAGATGAAGTATTTCAGCTGTGAGCACGTCATAAAATGACAGTCAACGGCATTACTCATTCAAGAACAACTACTTGTTACTAGCAAGTTAGTTTCTATCCATTGTGACAAATCTAAATTAAAGTACGACTTGTCTTCAACATGACATATGTCGTATTTCAGTACGTTCTGGTTGAGAATGCGAAAATACCAATAATTGATAGAAGGACCATTATAAACGTTTTATAAAAGGGTAAGAAAAATTTTGAACGCTGTTATTTACTTAATACCCCCTACTTCAATGAAATGTAAATAATTAAAAACATTTCCAGTGTTTCAAAAAGTCGGTACATTAGAAGGTTTAGATATTAATTTAAAATATGGTTATATAATCAGATATTTACTATTGCTAAAACTGTTGAATCATCATGTATAGTTAACAAGCATTCTATCATCATAATGTCCAGTTAAAAAACATTGTATTATCACAATGTCTAGTTAAATAACATTCTATCATCATGCCTACTTAAAAAAATATATCGTCGTGTATAGTTAACAAAAATGTATCACCATCATCACATCTAGTTAATAACTATCACATCAACACCATCTCTAGTAAAGAAATATTGTATCACCATCACGTCTAGTTAACAAACATTATTTCATCATGTCTATTTAAAAACATTGTATCATGTCCAATGAACAACCATTGTATCATCATCATGTCTAGTAAACAAATAATGTATTGTAATGTCTAGTCAACAAACATTTTATCATTACCATGTCTAGTTAACAAAATTGTATAATTATCATATCTAGTTAACAAACATTGTATCTCGAGTCTAGTCGACAAACATTGTATCATCATTATGTCTAGATAAACAACTTTGTACCATCACCATGTGTAGTTGACAAACATTGTATCATCATAATATCCCCTAAACAAACATTGTATCACCATGACTACTTATCAAACATTGTGTCATCATCATGTGAATTTTAAAAAAAGATTATATCATAATCATGTGAAGTTAACAAAAAATTTATTGTAATTATTTTCAGTTAAAAACATTGTATCATGATCATCATATATAGTTAACAAATATTAAATTATCACCATCTCTAGTAAATATTGTATCATTATCACATCCATTTATCAAACATTGTATCATCATATCTAGTTTAGTCATGTATTGTGATGTTTAGTCCACAAACATTGTATCATAACAATGTATAGTTATCAAACATTGTATCATGTCTACTTAAAAAACTTGTATCGTCATGTGTAATAAACGAACATTATATCATTATCGTATCTAGCAAACAAAGATTCTAGCACCATATCTAGTTAACAAGCATTCTATCATCATATCTACTTAACAAACATTGTATCATTACTTGTTTTCCTTAGAGATACGTTTTATTTCCCTGTTTAGTTTTATTTATTGTGTCTCCTCTGTGTCTTGTGTCACATTATTATAAATACCTTTACTTATTCGTGTCTGGTTTAAAGAAGCTTCTCATTACCATGAATTATATAAAATTATTTTTATGTATAATACCTCAGTTTATGTTTTGATTGGTAGATATCACTTCGGTAGGCAAAGGGCTTTCATGAAATATCGCGAGGTGAAATTTAAATTATAGTATTTTGCCTCATCGAACATCTCAAAATTCTTACAATCAGAACTTTTGTAACGTAAAGTAGCTCACATTACTCGTAACTTTGTTGAACATTATTAGCATTTCCGCTGTTTATTCTTGTGATATATGATGATGGAACCAATTATTTGTAGCTAGCTACCTTTAGGCTTAAGTTAAAAGTAAAAGTAATTGATTTTTTCAGTGTTGTGGATGTTTATAGAAGGTATTGAAAAGGCTTAACGTTGTATATGTACAGAATAAATTGTTGGACCAGTCTGGAAAAAAGTTGGAATGTGTGGATCATTTTCTCCCTGTTTTTAATTTGATTTTGTTCGTCCAAACTGCACTGGAATGTCTATGACGGAATGAGACGCTTTCCCTTTATATTGATTAGCTTACCACGTGTCCAGTTTCAGTAAAACTTCACTACTCCATAATCCCTCCCATTGTGTCCTGAAATAACAGTAGGTCTGTGACAGCTATGAGCTACATAAAACACTTGCCAAGTGGCATTATCGGACCTTGAATGGCGCTCACATACGGAATTAACTTCGTTTAGCCCATAAGGGCTAACGAAATACTATCAGCGATAAAAGATGCCCCCCTCCCCCGAAAGATACAAACTTCTAATTCGAATCGGACAAAGGGTTTCTGTCGAAAGTATCGACAAGTACAGCTCTAGAAGAAATTTATAGACAGTCGCCCTTGGTCAATACTGCACGAGCTATTCCTCAGTCAGCTTATAAGCCAATCAGTTGATTTACAAAAGTACTATAAAGCGTAAGAACCTAGCGAAAACGTAATAAGAAAACGGGCTATTGTACCCTCAAACACGGTGTTCGACTGATCTATAGATTATATAGTTTTCAACTATAACACCTACAGATCTGTCAAAATGATTTGAGACTTTTATCATACAATTCGCAGGGGCAATTTCTTAATCAACAATTTGTATTATCATCGGCTGTAAAATATAAAATAATAATTATTGATATTAGAATCACCTGGCCTCTTTCTTAGTGATGTATATTAGATCATTAATATTATTTTTACTTGAATTTTTTTTGGAACAAAGCAAATCTTCCCTTTAGTCTATGACGTCCTTTTAATCTCTCAGCTCAAAAATGTATGTGTGCGTGTTTTTATAGCAAAGCCACATCGGGCTATCTGTCGAGTCCACCGAGGGGAATCGAACCTCTGATTTTAGTGTTGTAACTCCGTAGACTTACTGCTATATTAGCAGGGTACCAGCTGAAAAATGAGGAATCCCTATGCGAGAGAAGTCCTACGTAGCTTTTTACAAAATTCTGAAACAAATCGAGTTATAGTGTCTAAACAAATAGTATAGCTCATAGTGACACAGTGGTATGTCTGCGTGCTTGCAACACTAGAAATCGGGTTTTGATACTCGTTGTCAGAAGAGCAAGAATTGCTCATTATATCGCTTTGTGCTTTACTTAAAACAAACGAACGAACAAAAGATATGTACTAATTTTCCCTAGGTTTAGAAGTGATGACACTTAAGTATTTCATAACTACACCTCTTTAACCTTGGACTTCTGTATCGATTAGAAATGCCACATCCCTAACTTGGCGTTCCCCGCTAGTACAGTTGTAAGTCTACGGAGTTACAACGTTAAAATCAGGGGTTCGATTTACCTCGGTGTACTCAGCAGATATAGGATGTAGGTTTGCTTTAAGAAAACACACACACACATCCTAGCTTGGCAAAAGTGTGCATCATGACATTTGTACCATGAACTGTTAACACACATGAAAAACCATAAAAATATGTGTTGTAATTTCCGTCCTTACATTCACTACTATTTGCAGTTAGTACACTTCATATATTTCAATTAATGACATACGTAAAATCCTCCCCAGTGGCACAATGGTACATCTGTAGAGTTACACCTTTAAAAACCTGGTTTCGATACCCGTGGTAGTCAGTATAGTTTACTGTGTTTAACTTCAAACAAACTAATAAGCTGAGAAGGAATATTTTTACCATAATTTTTTTTCTCATTCATCTTTGTTCTCCGCTAGTACAGCAATAAGTCTACGTATTTACAACGCTAAAATCAGGAGTTCGATTACCCTCGGTGGACTCAGCACATAGCCCAATGTGGCTTCACTATAAGAAAAAACACACACTTATCCAACTTCGAGTTGTTATCTCATCATTTAGTTGTACGAAATACTTGAGTTAGTAACGGTCTTACCTAAAACATGACTTCTCATGGTTACTAATCCGTATTTTCTTTACATGACTTTTCCCGGTTAGTAACCTGTGCTTTCTATACATTAATTTAATGAGTTAGTAGCTTAGAAGTTTTCTGTTTAACTTTGGATTTGATTTCCCACTCTTTTAAAACACTATGGCAATAAATATGTATAATTAATGTGTTTTTTTTATTTTAAGGAGAAGTTACGTTCTTATTGAGTAAGATCTATTATTATTTATAAACCTATTTTAATGTGATTATGCGTGAACAAGTAAGATTTAAACACTTGAAAAATTGGAATATACAAATATAATACTAGAAAAATAAGTGTTTATTTTAACAAAATTTTGAGATAAAAACCACGTGGAATTAGAGAAAAGAGAGAGATTGTCTAGGCACGGCCAGGCCAGGTGGGTTAAGGCGTTCGACTCGCAATCAGAGGGTTTCGGGTTCGAATCCCCATCGCACCAAACATGCTCGCCATTTCAGCTTTGGGGGTGTTATAATGTGACGGTCAATTCCACTGTTCGTTGGTAAAAGAGTATTCCAAAAGTTGGCGGTGGGTGGTGATGATTATTTGCCTTTCCTCTAGTCCTACACTGCTAAATTAGGGATGGCTAGCGCAGATAGCCCTCGTGTAGCTTTGCGCGAAATTCTAAAAACAAACAACAAAAGAGAGATTGTACATTTTTGCCACGTGGCTACTTTTAGACATTACACTAATTTTTATTGGATAACACCAAACTTTCAATAAGTGCCATTTTCCCATTATAAAACAAACAACAACTGCAAAGGGATCCAGTATCCGTACCTGGATCAGGATAAAACGTGGGGAGAACTGTCTCCTAGTGGCCCCTCTTTTGAAAAATTTTTGTGTACTTTGGTAAATTACTTTTCGAGAAAAGCGCATGAAAATATAGTGATACATACAGACGCACGGACCCGATTGTAATAATTTCTCAAGTTCGTTATATACACGTATTGTTTCTAAGGTGGCCAACAGCTGCTGAGCTATACAGTCATGTGAATAGAACACCCTATGAAAGCCTGTGTATTTGCGTAACATTTTTGGATGTACAGATATTTAATCTCAATTTTAACAACACTGAGAGATTATAGGAATATAACTAAACAATTAAAGCTGTAGAAGACTTTTCAAGATCTTCTGTAAATGTAATTCTACAAAAATGCATATTCTAACTGAGGAAAAGTTAGACATTCCCACAGTTATTCCCACTTAAAATGGCTCAATTCACACACAGGTGTATCACACCAGGTGCACATGATTAGAAGATCGTTACTCAGCATTTTGAATGAGGTTCGTCCTATTTAAACCTCAGACATTTAGTTTGGTGTGCTCCTGACTGTTAAAGTGAGAGAGACCACCATGGTGTGAGCAAAAGAGCTGTCTGAGGCCTTCAGAAAGAAAATTGTAGCAGCTTATGAGTCTGGTAAGGGATTTGAAATAATCCCAAACGATTTTGAAATCAGCCATTCTAATCATGTTCAGAAAATAGTCAACAAGTGGAGGACTTTCAAAACAACTGCCAACATACCCAGGTCTGGTCGTCCAAGCAAGTTCACCCCGAGAGCATACCACAAGATGCAAAAAGAGGTCTCCAAACACCCTGACATGTCATCATGGGACCTACAGCAGACTCTGGCTACTGTTGATGTGAAAGTGCATGCCTCTACAATCAGAAAAAGACTGCACAAGTTTAACTTGCATGGGAGGTGTGCAAGAAGGAAACCTTTGCTCTCTAAGAGAAACATCAAGGCCAGACTGAAGTTTACCAGAGAGAATATAGACAAAGACCAGGACTTCTGAAATAATGTTTTTTGGAACCTCATACCAACTGTGAAACATGGAGGTGGAAGTATCATGGTTTGGAGTTGCTTTGCTGCAGCAGGACCTGGACAGCTCACAATCATAGAATCCACCATGAATTCTACTGTGTATCAGAGGGTGATTGAGGATTATATGAGACCATCTGTACGAAAATTAAAGCTGAAGCGGAACTGGACTATGCAATACGACAATGACCCAAAACATACCAGTAAATCCACCAAGGACTGGTTGAAAATTTAGAAATGGAGAGTCCTGGAATGGCCAAATCAAAGCCCAGATCTTATTCTCATTGAGATGGTGTGGGGTGACTTGAAACCCCTCAAACATCTCACAGCTGAAAGAATTCTACATTGAGAAGTGGGGTAAACTTTTTTCAAACCGATATCAGAGACTGGTAGATGGCTACAAGAATCATCTCACTGCAGTTATTTCAGCCGAAGGGGTAAAACTAGCTATTAAGGATTAGGGTGTCCCAACCTTTTCCTCAGTTAGAATATGCATTTTTGTAGAATTACATTTACAGAAGATCTTGAAAAGTCTTTTTTTCAGGTTTAATTGTTTAGTTATATTCCTATAATCTCTCAGCATTGTTGAAATTGAGATTAAACATTTCTATATCCAAAAATATTACAAAAATACACAGGCTTTCATAGGGTGTCCTAACTTTTTCACATGACTGTATGTTATGTCATCTGTTGCGTGGTAACGACTTAAAAGAAATGTGTGCTTTTCGTCTTGCCCTAAGCATTTTTTAACCCTAATTATTTTCTTTATAAACTATTTATAACCCTAATTCCAAGATTATTTCACACAATAGATAGAACTGTAGAAAGACTAAGAGTGGAAATTACAAAAAAATTATTATAACTTTTCTTTGTGGGGGGGGGAGTGTAATAACGGACACAAAATGACCCTGGAATTGCAAGTACTCCCAAATCCCCAGTGTACACAATCAGAAATAACGTCCAGTGGACAGAGCCACGGTTAATAACAAACACGCGTGATCCGAATTCTTTGCACAAGCACAACTGTGCCAACAAATAGCGTAGGGACTTTGTCCAAAAACACACTCTTTCACCTCTTCTGACTAGGTCCTTGGTCGTATGAAAGTCTGAATACTGTTCTATCTAGACCTCGAGGATATTGATCCTTTCTTTCGTTTGATACTACACGCTAAAATCCGGGTTTCGATACCCGTGGTGGGCAGAGCACAGATAGCCCATTGTGTGGCTTTGTGCTAAATTCAAAACAACAACATCTTTTGATACACCATAACAATTTTCTTATTACTCGTCGTTATGGCTTCTTTACCTTTTCGAGTTTTTAATTAGCTGCAACCATACTCGTTGTCAGGCAAAGTACAGAGAGAAGCGACCGCTTATTGGAAACTTTACTACGTATGTGAGACTCCAACTCTTGGATAAATTATCACAGGTTTGTCGTAATGATGAGTAGCGAGAAGCGTAAAGAAAAAAAAAAAGGTTAATTAATAATTCGAGGTTCCACTGGCATTTTAATCTTATTACTACCAGAGGCGATGTGACATTCCCGTTCACCTATGATTGTTGAAGAAGAAACTTGTGGCTAAGGGGCCTGGCTTTAAGTCACGTGTTGCAAGGTAAACACGTAAGGAAAAAAAAGGCAGTAACACATTTATTAGGCCTTCAGGCAAGTCGTAAAAACTATGTAATATAAATATTGCTAACGATCAGTCTGTAGTCACATGGCTTGTCGCATTAGCTGCAAAGGTCAGCTTCTTATCGGCTTTTCATTAACGTCTCTTAGATTCGACAGTCTGGCATATTTGACATCAAGTGAATCAACTAGTACACGCATGATGTCGAGAAACCCGCTTGAAGTAAAAACGTGTTCTAAAAATGGCTGGTGTGAGTATTAAAACTTTTCTTAAAATAAAGTACAGAACAACGTCTTGAGTCATCTTCAGGTTAACAAAAAACTGAAGAACGAATAATCTTTGATAGCCTAAAGATGATCTA
The DNA here is from genome assembly GCA_011833715.1 of Carcinoscorpius rotundicauda. Classification (NCBI taxonomy): domain Eukaryota; kingdom Metazoa; phylum Arthropoda; class Merostomata; order Xiphosura; family Limulidae; genus Carcinoscorpius; species Carcinoscorpius rotundicauda. Next base: position 59,147,118 of record CM022392.1, on the reverse strand, counting down.
AGAAAGGTTGTTCTGTGGACCCGGTATGGTCAAGTGGTTAAGACACTCCACTCGTAATCCGAGGTACGCGAGTTACAATCTGCGTCACACCAAACATGTTCGCCCTTTCAGGCGTGGGGCGTTATAATGTGACGGTCAACCCCACTATTCGTTGGTAAAAGAGTAGCCCAAGAGTTGGCGGTGGATGGTGATGACTAGCTACCTTCCCTCATGTGTTACACAGCTCAACTGGGGACGGCTAGTGCAGATAGCCCTCGTGTAGCTTTGCGCGAACATCAAAACAAATTGTACTTTATTTTAATCAAAATTTCAATACCCACACCATCCGTTTTTAGAACATAACTAATACAGTGACCCTTCTAGTGTACATATATATGAGAGTTTAAAATAGGAGAAATGTTATTAAGTCTCTTTCCATAAACAAAATAAAAAGCAACAGCAATATCGAATAAAGATATTCAAACATGAAAATTGAAACGGAGATCATAAGTGAAACGACGTTAGGCCTTTTTCTTCCTCTTTATTCATCCGCTAATTTGAAGATAACTTAAGTAATATTCAGTAAATTAGTGAACACTAATGACTATTTAACAATGTAAAACATAAAATAAACGCATATTTCATGTTGTTTAAACGAAAAAATACCAATTTATCTAACTTGATTGTAAACAGCTTAGATGGCGCTTTCTCGTGAACTTCAATTTTTGCTGAATATTATTCCTTTAAAAACAAAGTTTTGCAGATTTTTAAAAGCTAGAAGTACACAAAGAAAACTTAAATTTAGACTAATATTTCATTAAAGGACTTTTGCTGTGAAAATTGATGAATTTAATTCAGAAAACTGGTCCCGTTAAAATAGTTATGACGTAATGCTTCCATTTCCAATCTCATACGGGTCTTTCAGTCTGCTGCACTGCGAAAGAGAATTATGCGTTTTTTACACACTCGCCTGCAGTCATTTCTGTTGCACAGACATCAATCATGCTCCTCTCTTGAAAGTCAAGAAATGATTTAGGTTTCTTTAAGACCAGATTCTAGGGGGAACAGTCATAAATAGTAATGTTACGTTTTTTTGTATTTTTTTAATGACCACTTTCGGTAACCTGCAACACAACGCTACAATTTATGATTACGCTTAGACTATAAATACTTCTCAACCATTATTTTGAGTTTTATCTTGAATTATTTAGTGGAATTTTTATTTAATTCTTTATAACTGATCTCTGAAATTTATTCGACGACCCCTTCCGGGTAATATTACCGACAGAGGGCGTGAAGTAGTCCTTTCCTTGTTAAACCAAGAGAAGGCCTCACAGTATCAATCTCCTGCCTCAGGCCTGCCCATCATGTCGCCCGATAAGTGAAGTCTTGTCAGGAGGTTCCATGTTATTGTCTGATTTATGTCAGCCACTCCTTACGAGGGGGAGGGGGTAGCAATGTCATCTAATTCTGCGGGAACTTAAGCTGTGAAAATTCTTCATCCGATTCTGAGATTTCTCAGCACATTTAATGCTCACTTTCATTATCTTTTTAATTTCGTAACTTGTATTAAATGGTAAGTTCGTTTGTCATCACAAAGAGTATTATATTTTACTAAGTGTAGCAGCAGTTTGGAGAATAAAATGATATTGTGTCCAAGCGGTCACAGATACTGCGACAAAAATTGACATCAACGACAACTTGAATGTTTGAATAATTCTCTTACAAAACAAAGATTACTACAGAGCAGTGGGAAAGTCTCCGTATAAACTATAGAGGAAGAGTTCAGTAAAAGTTCAAAGTTCACGACCCACAACTTAAATTATGGGGGGAAGCTCACTCAAACTTCAAAGTTTACAATTCGTAATACAAACTATGGGGAAAATTCATTCAAAGTTCAAAGTTCACGACCCAGAACATAAATTATGGGGAGAAGCTCACGATCCACAATATAAACTATGAGGGGAAAATCCATTCAAAGCTCAAAGTTCACGACCCACAACTTAAATTATGGGAGGAAGCTCACTCAAAGTTCAAAGTTTACAATTCGTAATACAAACTACAGGGAAAATTCATTCAAAGTTCAAAGTTCATGACCCAGAACATAAATTATGGGGAGAAGCTCACGATCCACAATATAAACTATGAGGGGAAAATCCATTCAAAGTTCAAAGTTCACGGCCCACACCGGTAGAGCGAACGCAGATACCTTATTGTGCAGCTTTTCACTAAAACAAGCATTTCGATAAGTTAACTTATGTTCTGCAGGCTTTATTACCATTTAACTATCTTAACTTTATAGAGCTGATGGAAGTTTTTCGTCTTGACACCACAAAATCAAATCAGTCCGGTATTGGTCAAGCTGGTGTGTCACCATCCAACTTTCATTTATATCCTAAAATAAAGTATGGACTTTAGCGAATATTTTCCAAGCTGCGATTTAAAATGACGGATTTTAATATAAGTCGAACCGCTAAGTAATTAAACTTCGTGGTGTTCGAATTTTCAGAAAGTTATATATAATAACAAACAAACAAAAGCATGTTTTAAAATTAATCAGTTACGTTTGCCCCTTCTTATTTTTTGCCCTCCTATTCTATAATGGCTCAGCAGTAAGTCTGTAGGCATACGACGCTAAAATCGAGTTTAAATGCAGTTACTGGGTACTTTGTTTTGAATTTTGCGCAAAACTACACAAGGACTATCTGCTCTAGCTGTCCCTAATTTTGCATTGTAAAACTAGAGGTAAGGCAGCTTGTCATCACCACCCGACGCCAACTCTTAGGCTACTCTTTTACCAATGAATAGTGGGATTGACCATCACATAATAAAGCCCTCACGACTGAAAGGACATGCATGTTTTGTGTGAAAGGGATTCAAACCCGCGATCCTCATATCACATGTAAAACGTCCTTTAACCACCTGGCAGACCATTTTTTTAAATTTGGGTCTAACAAGAAACAAAATAAACTTTCTTTGTTTTTAATTATTATTAGTGTTAACATTTTTTGTTCGTTTTCAACTGCTGTTACCTCTAAACAAGGCAAATGAAGTACATTAAGATTCGAACTATGATACTTTAGGCTTAATTATCCATGTGATATTAGTGTCAACAACAACTGTTGGGTGGAGTCACATTTACTATAATAATAACAGTGAGTTTAAATCTCTTTTTTACATCACTCAGTTCTCGTGTTTTGTTTCCATCATACATGAGCAGTAGAACCAATTCAATGAGACATTTGACTCAGATTACCTGATCCCAGATCTAAAAGATGATGGCCGTACGTTATACCATTATCCGTGGTCAATAGAGAACACCTAAGATCTTTCCCAGCCGTATGGGTCTTAATACAAGCGATATAACCAGAGATATTTCGGATCATAGCAATTTGGTAGCCAGCTGAAAATCAAACCAAATTTACAGACAAAGTACAAATAAAAACAATACAAGTTTGTTTTGTTGTTGTTTTTGGAATAAAGAGACAGTAGAGTAGTTTTATCTGGTTATATGAGAAACATGGTCTGTTTGAAAACGTCATCAAACTTTTGTCCAATCAGATGTAACAGCGAAACCCAAAGGGCAGTCCCAAGATAATTACCTCCTGGCTGAAGAGACTTAAAAGGCACCAGGGGATACAACCTTAGATGCGAAGTTTCGAACTTGTAACTGTTCGCCATTGGAGCCTCTGAACAGATAGATACTTACTGAAGCGTACGTGACTGCCAAGCCTAAATCTGTCGGAATATTTTTTAAAGGCGCCACTTTTGTCAACTTTCTGCTCAAATGAACATATGGAATAACCACTTTGTACGAGTTCCTGTTTTCAACAGTTACCATTTCGTATTCTTCTATTTACTACCACGATACCATCTCTCTGGAAGTGAGGAGAATTCTATGTTCAGGGATTAGGACCTCAGTAATAATAAGGGGGAAACAAAGTGGTACCCCTACCTTGTCTTGTTTGATAACCAGTTCGAAGAAACCACGAGAAGAGAAGTTTTCAAAGTTGTTGAACGGCAGGCTAATCTCAGTTTGTGAAATAAATATCGTATGTGGATGTGGTAGCATAAGTTGAAGTCACTTACATATCTTTTACATAAGTTTCATGACGCCATGCAAAAATAGTATAATTTAAATACAATGTATCGAAGTGTTATAACTCCGTATAAAAATATGATTATATAACATGGTATATTAATGTGTTATAACGTTATGTGAAATGGAATTTTCCTTTAAATATGATATACTGATGTGTTACAAAGTTATACAAAAGTAACGTAACTTAGATACGATACATCGAAGCGGTGTGACGTCATATAGAAAAATATTTATTTATATATATTTAAATGTTGGGATATTAATTCACACAGAACACCAAACAAATTCATAAAGCTGTACCACAGTTATTCAGGTATAACTCAAAATTTGTATCATATGCTCTAAGAATTACTTATCAAAAGTGACCGAAGATAAGAGCGCCTCGAAGTTCAACTTCGATTGGTTTATTTGGTGATCACATGAAAAACATACTGAAATATATTTAGGACTAAATATTCTTTATTAATTTAAAATAGTATTTGAAATCTACGAAGAAAATTGTAGCTAGTACAATGTATACACAAACATTCAAACTTAAACTTTAGAACTTAACTTGGGCGACATTTCACGTTTTTGAAAATAGAATTCTTTTTTGAAACTGAGTTATCCAAATTAAATAGAGATTGACACAAAAGTCTTCAACGATCATGGTTTAACAAAGTAATGTTGAGAAAATGCACTTGTAGAGAAAAAAATATGTTTGTAAAATCGGCTCGTGTGGGTTGAGAAATTTTTTTACGTAGAGGAGCGAACAACATTTCGACCTTCTTCGGTAATCATTAGGTTCACAAAGAAAAAAAAGAGGTGACTGACCGGAAGTTGACCAAAGAAAGGTGTTTCTTTGTATTTGTTTATTTCAGGCTCGAGTTGATGTATAAGTAAGGCTTCTTTAATTTTGCGTTTGTTTATGTTTGTTTCTTTATTTAGTATTTGAAACAACAAAACCACAGAAATCACTCAAATCTTCCAACGTAAGAAAATGACTGTCACTCTTCATTTAATTAGTATCCTTTAGTATTATCAAGCCATAAAATTAAAAGCAATTAATAAAAACAGAAGTAGGGGAATCTGTAATGACACGGCAGTAACTAGGGTACGAACTTAAGGGGAAACTGTAATGACACGGCAGTAACTAGGGTACGAACTTAAGGGGAAACTGTAATGACACGGCAGTAACTAGGGTACGAACTTAAGGGGAAACTGTAATGACACGGCAGTAACTAAGGTACGAACTTAAGGGGAAACTGTAATGACACGGCTGTAACTAGGGTACGAACTTAAGGGGAAACTGTAATGACACGACTGTGACTAGGGTACGAACTTAAGGGGAAACTGTAATGACACGACAGTAACTAGGGTACGAACTTAAGGGGAAACTGTAATGACACGACAGTAACTAGGGTACGAACTTAGAGGAAACTGTAATGACACGACAGTAACTAGGGTACGAACTTAAGGGGAAACTGTAATGACACGACAGTAACTAGGGTACGAACTTAGTCAAATTATAAATTAAATTCTGAAACAAACAATCGGTTTTTGTTTCAATACATTTTCTTTCGTGTGTCAGTCAGTCAGTATCTATCTGTCTGATGTAATTATAATTACAACATTGAATAAGGTAACTTTTGTTTTCAAATTTCCATTTTTTTTGTGAGAAAAAGAAAAAATTGGTTCTGCATTCGTCATCAAAAACCAAACTTCCGTTTTTCGGAACCGATTCGATACTAGTGTTATAAGGCCAGCGTTCAACCTGTCTGTCTATCTATCTTTTTTTAACTTTATGAGCGTTTTTTAGCTTACGTCTTTTTGCTATTCGTATATAAATAGGCTGTTTATGCAGTTGTTTATTAATTTCTTTCTGTTTGTCATTTTTAAAACAAAGCTTTCATAATAATATTATCTGATAATTTCCACTAAATAGTTAAATATGACACCAGAGTTCAGAGACTATTTACTAAAACGTCACTGATTAAAATAATATTCTACTTGTGAAGATTTTAGTTCCTGCATTGTTAAATTTGCTTGATTTACTATTGTTCTATATTATATTGCATTGTTAACTTTTACTCCATTTACTATTGTTTTATATTACATCGCATTGTTAACTTTTACTCCATTTACTATTGTTCTATATGATATTGCATTGTTACATTTTACTCGATTTACTGTTGTTCTATACTATATTGCATTGTCAACTTTTACTGGATAACTATTTTTCAATATTATATGCGGCTAAATGTGTTATACCTGTCGAATTCTTTGCTCTAAACGAGTTTCGTAGATCATAAATGTTATTTGGTGGGTGGGCCTGGCATGGCCAAGCGCGTTAAGGCGTGCGCTTCGTAATCTGAGGGTCGCGCCAAACATGCTCGCCCTCCCAGCCGTGGGGGCGTTATAATGAGACGGTCAATTCCACTATTCGTTGGTAAAAGAGTAACCCAAGAGTTGGCGGTGGGTGGGGATGACTAGCTGCCTTCCCTCTGGTCTTACACTGCTAAATTAGGGACGGCTAGCACAGATAGTCCTCGAGTAGCTTTGTGCGAAATTCCAAAACAAACAAACAAAACTTGGTGGGACAGCGGTAAGTTTATCGACTTACAAAGCTGAATGTCGAGGTTTGATTCTCCGCGTTAAGGACAGCCCAGAGCCCCAAATGACTTTGTTTTGAAACCAACGAACAGGTTATGAATTAGTTTATCACTATCTGAATAAAACTCAGCTGAAACACTTTTAGGATAGTTAACTTATTTTATGAACATTAAAATCTCCCGTAGTTTAATGCCTTTCAAAAGCTTTATATAAGCATCGCTTTTAATCTAGAGGGACACCCAAAAATACTGTAAGAAAAGTCTGGGGGCCTGCATGAGCGGAATGTTTTTTTTTTAGAAAAAGTCTATAAAAGGTGGTTAACGGTAGCACGTGACATACATTGTAGACAGTGTTTCACGATACTTTATACTGTAAAACGGACTCGCTAACTCGGTGTTTGTGAATTATTAACGCAAATCTTTAGGAGAAAACATTTGATCAAAAACTCCAAACGCAGGAAGAAGACTTAATAGCACGCGCCATTTGGTTGACTTCCACACGCCCATTATTCATTATTCATTCTTGTATTCTCTTGTCTTCAAATATCCGGACTTATCCTTAGGAGTAGACTGCTTTCATCTCCTTAGCTGTTTTCTTTTTCCATCTTCTTGTCGTCCCACTAAGTAATTCATTGGAAACACAGCAAGTTTTTAGAAGCACCTACTGCGTTAAACACATGTCTCAACTATCAACCGCTAGAGACCGCTCTCCACTTAACAGTTCGACCTGAGAAAAAGATATATCATATTCAGTTTCTTAGCTGTTTCGGAAATCGGTACAAAGTTACCAACAAAGGGCTATCCACGCCCCCAATCCTCTAAAATATGCAAACTTAGAGAGCAAGTAGCGAAACAGCAACCGTCGCCAGTTTTATGAGCCACCCTAACCAAACAGTAGGATTTGACTGTCACTCTAATAACACACTTTCTACCCCCCAAAAACAAACGATTTTGTCTAAAATTAAATGCAGATTCTAAATCTTCGAATTCACGGTCCTATAAAATAATTTCGAATTCACTCTCCCCTTTTAGTTTGCATGTACAATTTAACTTCGACTCACGTAGGTGTAATAGTTATACCACTCTTCTATGAATTTAAGAAAAACAGTTATACATAGAAATACCCAGTATACTCTGGCGATCAGGGAACTCGACTCTTAATCACTGAGTCGTGGGTTCGAATCCTTTCACTGAACATGCTCGCCCTTTCAGATGGGGGCATTATGATGTCACGGTCAGTCCCATTATTCGTTGGTAAAAAGTAGTTGGAAAGCTGGCGGTGAGTGACACTGGATGTCTTGACTTCCTTCTAGTCTATCACTCTAAAATTAGGACGATCATTCTCCGACAGACTTTGCGTAAATTTACGCACAAGTTTACAAAAACAATTATCAAAAATAAAACTAAACTGTCTAACCCCAACAGACTCAAATTCTGCTTTTCAATCACTTTCTGATGCTGGTAGACAGAGCACAGATAGCCAATTGTGTGTACCTTTGTATTTAACTATCAACAAACGACTTTATTACCAGACCTATGCTTTAAGACCGTCTTTTTTGTTTCCCAATCACAGTTTCGAAATCTAATCCCTCCAAATGTTATCCACTCTTTCGCCTCACATAGCAGAACTTGTTTGTTTGTTTGTTTTGGAATTTCGCACAAAGCTTCTCGAGGGCTATCTGTGTTAGCCGTCCCTAATTTTGCAGTAAGACTAGACGGAAGGCAGCTAGTCATCACCACCCACCGCCAATTCTTGATTTACTCTTTTACCAACGAATAGTGGGATTGACCGTCACATTATACACCCCCACGGCTGAGAGGGCGAGCATGTTTAGCGCGATGCGGGCGCGAACCCGCGACTCTCGGATTACGAGTCGCACGCCTTTCGCGCTTGACCATGCCAGGCTCATAGCAGAACTAAATTAGTGCTAAAAAGAAATATTCTTGCTTTCTGTTCCTAATGTCAGTATTATTTAATACCTGGAAAAAGACCATCTGGAGATACCAGGTGATGACCCTCCAGGGGCACTGCAGAATATCTACGGTCTTACAACTCTAGAAACCGGGTTTCGATACCAATGGTGGGAGGAGCACAGCCGAACAAACAGTCTGCTTTAAACATAAGTCAATCATTGCTTTGCTGTTTGCCTTTTTCTTATATATTAACAATAAATTGGCTCACAACGCATGGATTTGATCAGCATTTTAGGAAACATACGATCTCTTTAGTTTCTAGTCTAAGGAAACTTTTTTTTGGGGGGGGGTCATTTGTTCTTAGTTGCTCGCTTTCCTCTTAAAACAAATGGAACTCATCTATTTTACAAAGACTCTCCATTTCAGTGGACACGCTAGCTACTTAATGACCCGGATCACCCTTAATTACGGCTGGACATAATAATAGCCACACGATGAGCACGTGCACAGCTGGGTACAAATTCTTAGGGTTAAGCTTTCTTTGAACATTGAGTTGTTGTTTTTTTTGGCCTGCTTCATCATCTCTCATTTATGTGAAATAAACTTAATTAAACAGACTGATTGTTAGGTAAGGGGTGATAAATAACTCAATCTCTTCAGTCGAATTCCACGTTTAAATTTACTTAACTATAACACAGGAACCTGAGGATTAGGATACACACAACAAAATAAAACACGAGCAAATAATGGCTAAAACTACACAACAGAATAAAACACGAGCAAATAATGGCTAAAACTACACAACAAAATAAAACACGAGCAAATAATGGCTAAAACTACACAACAGAATAAAACACGAGCAAATAATGGCTAAAACTACACAACAGAATAAAACACGAGCAAATAATGGCTAAAACTACAGAACAAAATAAAACACGAGCAAATAATGGCTAAAATTACACAACAGAATAAAACACGAGCAAATAATGGCTAAAACTACACAACAGAATAAAACACGAGCAATAATGGCTAAAACTACACAACAGAATAAAACACGAGCAAATAATGGCTAAAACTACACAACAGAATAAAACACGAGCAAATAATGGCTAAAACTACACAACAGAATAAAACACGAGCAAATAATGGCTAAAACTACACAACAAAATAAAACACGAGCAAATAATGGCTAAAACTACACAACAGAATAAAACACGAGCAAATAATGGCTAAAACTACACAACAGAATAAAACACGAGCAAATAATGGCTAAAACTACACAACAGAATAAAACACGAGCAAATAATGGCTAAAACTACACAACAGAATAAAACACGAGCAAATAATGGCTAAAACTACACAACAGAATAAAACACGAGCAAATAATGGCTAAAACTACACAACAGAATAAAACACGAGCAAATAATGGCTAAAATTACACAACAGAATAAAACACGAGCAAATAATGGCTAAAACTACACAACAGAATAAAACACGAGCAAATAATGGCTAAAACTATAGAACAGAACAAAACACGAGCAAATAACAGGCTAAAACTGCACAACAGAATAAAAAAATGCGAAATACGTAACGTTATAAAAAGTAAGTAATATGAGATACACAGCACAATACAAGGATTAAAAGCTCTAAAAATATGTTTGAAAGAAAACGAATTAACACATTAAGCGCTCTGTCTAATATTCAGATATAAATATTGCTAAGGAGCTTGCAATAAGGTAATTAACATTTTTGTTACATTAAAAAATTTTAATAGAGTTCTGCTTCACTTTAAAACACTAAACGGCAAAACTCCATAAAGTACTTATAAATAATAACATGAAAGAAAAATGAGAAAAGACACAAAACGGGTTTTGAAGTTTAACAAACAGGAACTGAAAAATACTTTATAAGTATATTCCAAGTATTTTCGTGTTTTAGAACTCGTAAAGATGTCTTTAATTAAAACACAAAAGGACATCTACAGTGACTTTTATCTGCTCCCAAGCCTTAACTAAGCGGATTTCACTTGCTCTAGTAATATTGGGCGATCGTGTGGGCTGAATTATAAACACAGCTAACAGTTGGTTATTAGTGAGCTTTCTGAACGTGCTTACAGTTTTATTGTTTCGGATGTTCGTGTATATTAATAGAGACTCGAGAGGAAATACTATGTAATTTTGTTTCTTTCAGTGCAAAGATACAGAATATACTTTTTGGTGATGCAGGGATCGAGTCCGTAACCCTATAGTATTAGAGGGAACGTTTGTTAATTTTTGTTTTTGAATTTCGCGCAAAGCTGCACGAGAGCTCTCTGCACTAGCCGTCCTTACCTAAGAATAAGACTAGAGGGAAGGCACCTTGTCATCACCACCCACCGCCAACTGTTGGGCTACTCTTTTACCAACGAACAATGTGATTGAAAGTATATTATAACCCCCACGGCTGAAAGGGAGAGCGTGTATGGTGTGACTGGGATTCGAACCTGCGACCTTCAGATTATGAGTCAAGCACCCTAACCATCTGGCCATGCAGGGACCCAATGAGGAATTGAAGCGGAGCAACAAACTCTGTAAATAATTAACTGTAAGATTTAACAACGGAGGTTTACGAGTACGTTAGTAATATAGGATTGAAATAGTGACCATGTTTTGTCGTAAGCTAGTTCATCTGAACCGAAAACTGAGCACAATGTTGCACTTACTGTGTGATGGGTGGAAACAAAGAGAAGTATGAGTAAATATAGCCTGGTTGTCTAATGTGTGTGTCTTTATCTTATAACAAAGTCACATCGGGCTATCTGCTGAACCCACCGAGGGGAATCGAACCACTGATTTTAGCGTTGTAAATCCGTAGATTTACCGCTGTACTAGCGGGAGGCAATTGTCTAATAAAACGCTTGTCAACATGGAACTGGAGTTCTATGAAAACGTTTTTATTCCTTCATTAGTGTGTATTCATACCTTTTTTGACATACACGTCTGTTTGCTTGTCTTTCCTCGTATTTGTCTACTCAATGACCTTTCTGTTTATCTATCTTATTTTCTTTATATTTTATTTTCCTGTTTATATGTATGAATTTCCATTGAGGCTTTCGTCTTTTCTAGCATCGAGAGACATTTTTTGTTACAGTTCCCACCTCTTCGACTCATTATGAAAATATTTTGGCATGTAATAGCCTATATTTCCCATATATTTTTGAGATGTTTTGTAATTTTGGAACGTTAGAAACTTTCCGACACAACTCTACTGCCACCTAGTGTATAACGACTGTCGCACCACCTGGTGGCTTCCTTCTAACTGTTACCCAGTGTAAGTTCTTTAAATTCTGACCTATGCTTCCTCTTGCACTCAGATAAGCAGTATTGATATTGTTACAGTTGTGGTCTTGTTTGTCACGTTAAAACAGGTCTGCCAGTGGCATAGCGGTTTTTTCGGACTTACAACACTAGAAACAGGGTTTCGATACCCCTGATGGGCAGAGCACAGTCAGCTTATTAGGTAGTTTGTGCTTAACTTCAAATAAAAAACAGATTAACTAAAGAAGTAGATTTTGTAAACTCATAAAACAGCCATTTTACTGGCCATTCTGGCTAGTGCATGGGTCGCACATACGTGACACCTCCACCAGAGGAGGGGGTCGTCACTCATCTATAATTTGTTTTCAAAACTCGAGTGCTTGCCTAAAGATCATTAGGAAAGGAAGTGATGCATTGTTATTAGGCACTCCTGACACAGAGCTAGGGGCCGTCGCAGATGAGTGAACAGGTGGAGACAGTTGCTAAGCCTTCCCTCCTCTTTTCGAATTTTATTATGTGCTGGGATGAATTCAGTAACAAGTAATGGTTCACTCCATATCGACATTTTGTTTTAGGGAGGTAGGTAGATGGGAAGGGTAGAGAGTAATGAAAGGAAGGCTGATAAGTGTGGATTAAGTTCGACTTATAAGCAGTGGGTCTTTCCCGACTTTTCTCCAATCGACACAAACTCAGTTAGGCTTTGAACAAACCTAAGCCTAGACAGCACTTCTCAAGCGCCTCTTACTGAAAGGGGTTGTTAGCAAGACTCATAGACAAATAACTACTAGTTTATGAAGCCTTCAACTGAGATCTGAATTAATCAGTAAATAGACTCCACGTCGCCGGAAGTAACACAAAACGGTTTCATTTCATTGCTAAATTGAAGTCCATTTGGAAAGAACGTCTAATTTCAATGGCTATATACCCACCATTTTTTTTTCATTTAGTCACAGCAACTCTATCTCGTACCCTCGTTAGGAGAGACAGAACTAGCAATAAACCAATCAAAGCGCGGTGGACCGTAGAAGCTTTCAATCAACTTTTGGAATAGCCTTTAACAATGACAAGGAACTGGTTGTCATTACTGGTAATGTTTCATTCTGGTTGACTCCACTTCTTACATTCTTCTCCGAGATTACAGTTTAATATCCACTGATTAATGGCTCTTTTGTGTCGTGGTTTGGCTCCAAAGCGACACGTGGCTATTCGTGAATTTTCTGCATTTTTTATTTTCTATTGACAGCTTAATGTTAATTCTCATTAATCGCACATTGAAAACTGCACTTTTATTCGTTTTCCTAGAAAGTTGTTTACTGTTGTTTTTTTTATCTACTAATACACTTAACATTTCTGAGAATAGAGAGAGATTCATATTTTTTATCCATCTATTCATCCCTTCTGAAGGGTTTGTAATTATGGAATTTAATACGAATTTCACTGAGACATTATTTGTCCATTCTCTTTTATATGCTGCTATTTATTAGAAATTTTGATATTATTTGCGATACGTTGGGTGCTTTAGACTGTGCGAGAGGAATTTAAAATAATTGCAGCACATATTTATACACTTATGACTTACTCAGCTTTCTAAAACTTTCGCTAGCTTTATATCTAGCAAGCAAAGTCGATCTATATTTTTAGATATTAGTTAATAAAAGTTAGTTAAGTGTATCGAACTTTAAATTATTGAAATTTAACAATCAGGTATTCAGACTATTAATAAAGAATTAGTCAACCACATTACATCTGTCATACTGGCGCCAACAAGGCTTTTTGTATAATACCAGAGGTCGTCAGATTTGGTTTGAATTTTGCGCAAAGCTACTCGAGGACTAACTGCGCTAGCTGTCCCTGATTTAGCAGTGTAAAGCTAGAGGGAAGGCCACTAGTCATCACCACCCACCGCAAATTCTTGGGCTACACTTTTACCAACGAATAGTAGGATTAACTGTAAAATTATAACGCCCTCACGGCTGAAAGGGCGAGCATGTTTCGTGTGACGGGGATTCGAGTGCCTTAACCGCCTGGCTATGCCGGGTCAGGTCGTCAGCACTGCTGTGACAGTATTGGTTCAGACAATATTTATTTCAGTAAGTAACTTTATAGAAACAACTACGGTACGAACTGGAGTAAACCGGTGAGAACACTTCTTAAAATAATTTTATTTATGCTTCAAAACGTCAGACTTAGGGTTAAGAATTTATTTTGCACTTCTTTCTACATTTATTGTAATACCATAAGCTATTCATTCTTATTTTCCTCAGTCAACTTGCTCTCCGTTTGAAAGGCCAATCACTTCGTCGTGTCTGGTATTAATTAGGATATGACGAGGCCTGGGAAATACAGAAGAAGGAAACCAAAACCTAACTCGACGAGAGTTACGTACAACGAGACAAACATGATTAGGAAAAGCGCAGAAAGTCACGGACCTTAGTATATTTATTGAATTTAATATTCTATAGTATTAACACAAGGAAGTATTTGTTTGTTTTTTTAATTTTGAGCAAAGCTTCATGAGGGCTGTCTGCGCTATCCGTCGCTAATTTAGCAGTGTAAAACAACAGGGAAGACAACTTGTCAGCAACACTCAATGACAACTTTTGGGCTACTCTCTTTTACCAAAGAATAACGGGATTAACCATCATATCATAACGCTACCCACAGTTAAAAGGGTGTAGCATGTTTGGTGTAGTGTGGATTCGAACACGCGACCCTCAGATTACAACTGAAGTCTTGAGCCCTTAGAAACGGCAAGATAATTTACAAAGTACAAAAAGCAGAACTGGTGCTGTATTGTCCGTTTGTGCACCAATTTAATGAGTTTGACTTATACGTTACATAAGTTGCTAATATAAATCACATGTTGTATTTAAAGTTATACATTTGGACGTCCACGTAAATTACTCATCTAGACTTTTACGACATTAGAACACCCACATGAATTACTGAATGTTGTATCTAATGTTTTGCAATTAGAATGGTATTACTGTACAGAGACATGGAAAAGCATTGTTCAGCATTTGTCTAAAGGTGTTGTCAAAATGCGTTGACAAATCAAGTGCGTTTGAAGCGTACTGACATAACAGGTCGCGAACGCACAAGAGATCTGATGATCGATCTCCTCGCGAGAGTAACACGCGCCAGCACGTGGTAGTGCTCGAGGGACAGAGAGATTAATTGGTTCATAAATATGAACACGAAAGATGAACTTAAATTAATATTGTACATTGTCATTCACCGTTACAGCTCAGCTCTAGGACCAATCATTGAGATTTATGAAGCGTGGGTATTAAGTGTCGTGCAGACGGCAATTTTAAGCCTGAAATGAATCTCAGTTACTATTTATCTTATAAGGAATCAATTTTTTAGCCTTGGTTTAGAATATATAACGATAACTTAAAGAAAAGAAACCTAGTGTTAAATAGATAGAAAGAGAAACTTACAGAGAGACAAGACATACAAAAAATAGACAGATGGACAGGCAGACAGATAGGTAAGTAGATGGATATATAGTCAGATAGGTATGTAGACTATAGTTACAAGGACAGACAAATAGATAAATATAAGGATAGACATAGAGATAGATAGATAAAAGGACAAACAGACAGCCAGATGGATAGATGAATAAACAGACACAGGTAGAATAATTTGCTGAATGGAAGGTCTACTTAAATGTAACTGGCTTCGGTTAAGCGCAGAGCTACCAGCGACTTCCTCAACTCGCGATTCGTGTCTTATTTTAATTTTTTCGCGCTTAATGTGCTTATTTTTACTTTCTGACATCTGCCCAAGAGGAGTTATTTATAGATAATATTCAGTTAATTTATGGCAAATTTCTAACTGCCCGATATGTTATCGGTTAAACGACTTTAACACGAATTAAGAAGGATAAATAGACAGGTCGGGAAGGTAAGAAAAATGCCTGAAGAAATATTCTGAAGGCTCACTTGGAAAGAGACATTAGGAAGAGGAAAGTATAGCGGAAAAATGACACTTCAGCCTCTCTTTCTAAGCCTCAAGGGTCTGTTGGGAGATGTAAAATTCGTGTCGACCATATTGGCTGCAGTCACATGTTGTTTGTTCCAGAACATTCTTTCAGTCCATCAGATGTATATATATATATATATATATTTACTGTTCATACAAAAGTCAACAAAACTTGTTGACACCGATGTTGAAAGAAGTTTGGAAGTCGACAGGAATCGGTCTGCCAAACGAAAACTTAACCTTTGTTTCTACGGCAAATGGACTTTTATTTGGACTCAATATAAACAGAAAGTTTAAAAGTTTGCACTTAAGATAGCCGTACCAACTTTATGTTCAGAACGTTCTAACAGGGAGGTTAATTGTTTTGTATTGTGCTCAGAAGTTTTATGCTGAACGCGCTGGGCTTTCTTGTTTCGCAGCAAGTGCCCGTTGTTTGTTTAAAGCACAGTTATTGTTGGGAACTCTGTTTAGATTAACAACAATGGAACAATACGAAGATTATATTGTATTGCAATATACATTTGTCAAGGTAAATAAGATTAGTCTTTAGAACACGACGTTTCAATCACTTAATAATGACCGAAACGTTGTAGCTGCCATAAAAACTAATTTTTAAAAGCAGTAAATCCTAATAAAATATACGTTATTAATATTGTTTGTTCGTTTTTGAATTTCATGCAAAGCTACACGAAGGCTATCTGCACCAACCGTGCTTAATTTAACAGTGTAAGACTAGAGAGAAGGCAGCTAGTCATCACCACCCACCGCAAACTCTTGGGCTACTATTCTAACAACGAAAAGTGGAAATGACCGTCACATATAACGTTCCGATGGGGAGAAGGGACGAGCCTGTTTAGTGCGACGGGGATTTGAACCCACGACCCTAAGATTACGAGTCAAGCGCCTTAACCACTTAGTTATTCTGGGACCTTTACTATTAAGTAAACTCAAAATGAAACTACTAGAAATACCAAATTTATGTACATATAGTTTCGTCAGACGTTAGATTGAAGAGAATTCATTAAAGTTTTAAAAGTTTAGTTTAGGTTAGTTTTGTGTTTTTCCCGTTATTTTGGATCCCTATGTAGGGGTTTATGTGTTTACCGTCTATAGTTGTAACAGTTCTCTAGGGTCGGGTGTGTGGGTGTTTTCCTATAGCAAAGCCACATTGGGCTATCTGCCGAGTCCACCGCGAGAACTCGAACCTCTAATTTTAGCGTTGTAAATCGAAGTAGACTTACTGCTGTACTAGCAGAGGACCCTCTAGATTCGAATGAATAGTAGTAAAAAACACACGTGGAAATAAAATATTTTATTTGTTTCAAGACCAAAGCCACACTATGTCCATAACTCGCATTCGCACCTCGGTTGCATTTTAAGTTTGTAAACTTATCAGAATGAATTAAAATATTTTACATAATGTTAACTGTTTATTTTTTTGTTTCTACAAGAATTGAACTTGAGATTGCTTGCTATACAAATAAACACCTGTATTTTCAATAGATTGGTAAACGTAAAAGGATGGCGTGAGCTAGATAGTTGATTATAAATATTTAAAAAGGAAAATAGATGGATAACTTATTACGCTTACTCAAATATTAATGTCTTAAAGACGTATTTGTTAATTAGAATAGGGAAATCGGAAATCTACTTGTTAATATTAAAATACTAAACAATAAAAACATTTACCCGTTACTACTAAAATAATAAATAAACAACAAATAAATCTACCCGTCACTACTAAAATAATATACAAACAACAAACAAATCTGCATATTACTACTAAAATAATCAAAAAACAACAAATAAATCTATCCGTTACTACTTAAGTAATAAAGAAACAACAAATAAAATACACATGACTACTAAAATAATAAACAAATAACAAACAAATCTGCCTGTTGCTACTGAAATAATAAACAAACAAATCTGTCCGTTACTACTAAAATAATAAACAAACAACAAACAAATATGCCAGTTACTACAAAAATAGTAAACAAACAGCAAACAAATATGCCCGTTACTACTAAAATAAGAAAAAACAACAAACAAATCTACCCGTTACAACTAAAATAATAAACAAACAACAAACAAATATGCCTGTTACTACTAAAATAGTAAACAATCAACAAACAAATATGCCCGTTACTACTAAAATAATAAACAAACAGCAAACAAATCTACCCGTTATTTCTAAAATAATAAACAAACAAAACATTCTGTCCTTTACTACCAAAATAACAAACACACACATATCTATTTGTCATCACTTTGTCTTAAGCCAAGATAAATAAGATATACTCTACACATGATCACAACAGTCTCTGACAAACGTTCTGTATTACGTGAACTTCTGATTCCAGTGGAAGTTTGTATCTTTTCCCATGAACAATATTTACGTGTACGTGTTCATTTTAATGACTCTCTAAGACCCAGAATGTATTTTAGAAAAGTCGCCGTCTAGTTTCTAATCTCAGTGTCTACTGGTGAAGACAGAAGATTTATAGTACATGTTTCCGTCAACAACTGACGACCAAGTCCAGAAACTGGGCCCACAACGAGAATGTAAAGAAACTGAAAAGAATAAATTCTTTAATGGGTTCCAGTCCTTACCACGACTTGATAAATAGCCGTGCCAAGAGGCTACTTTACAACGACAAAGATGGAACTGAAGTGAAAGCCAAGTCGCAGTTCCTGGAAACTGTAGAGTCGCTTTCCTTAATCAGTACACATAATTTATATTATAAAGTAGCTCAATAGGGTACAAATATTTTAGTGAACTCTCTCCATATATATATATATATACATATATATATATGTGCAATCCAAATACAAATACAGTTTGACAGCAGGTTTGGCCAAATGTAAAAGCGTTTATTTAACACACCCTTACAAAGAAATGTGACTAGATCCGTATTTGTCGAAGAGATTTAAAACAACAGAAACGCAAATCTGGAACTTGGTATAACAATAATATTAAAAAACGACGAAACCTTTACCTCCGGACATTTTTTTTTAATGGAGCTTGGTTTGAATTTAGCGTAAAATTACACGAGCGCTATCTGTGCTAACCGTCCCTAATTTAGCAGTGTAAGACTAGAGGTAAGGCGCTAGTCATAATCACCCACCGCCAACTCTTCAACTACTTTTGTACCAATGAATAATGGGATTAACCGTAAAATTATTACGTCCCCACGACAGAAAGGGCGAGCATGTTTGGTCTGACAGGGATTCGAACCCTCATCCCTCAGTTTACTAGTCGAGGTACCTTAACCACGTAGCTATCCCGAGCCATGTTAAGTAAACAAGAAATTAATTCAATACTCGTCGATGAGTGAGAAGTCCGTTTCGAATACCTTTTTTAAATAAATCGAAGAGTACATGGTTGTAATGATTACTTACTGAATTCGTTTTACACATTTGGAAAGAAAAACACAGTGCATCGAGGGGAAATTGGAACTCCACGGTAGCTAGTTAAAGGACACGTGGTTTGAGTCTGCTAGAAATCTTCATAAAGGTACTACTACGGGTGAATTAGCCAACGCGATGGGAAAATATTTAATTTTGTTTCTAAACACTCTTCCCTAATCATAACTCAGATTGACAAATTGTTAAACATCGTTTAAGAAATACAATGTAATCAAAATAGAATTTCATAATCCCGTTTTTTGTGAAATAACATGATTGTTTCTAAAGTAAGTGATGACTAGATATGTCCTCTTGCTTCCCACTGACCAGTCTTTTAGTGTTAACTCATCGAAGATAGCCTTCGTGTGGCTTTTCGGAAAATTTGAAACAAATCAAATTGTAAAATGTCAGTCTAAAGTCCTTCGGTAGGAAATTTTATGGTCCGAGGCTAGATTCCCCCTTCCCCGATGGACACAGCAGGTAGTTTGATGAGGTTTTGCTCCAAAATAACCAATCAACCAGATCAGTCAAAATAGCCTCTGGTATTTTTGCTTCAGAGTATATTCAGAAACTTGTCATTTTATTTTTCTCTCGTATCCATTCATTTCAAACTAAATATTGCAGTAGATGACGTGAGAAGAGAAACAGATGTGGTACAAGCGTGATGTTTAATCTGTTAGGCTTAACACAGCTTCAGGTTTTATAGTTTCAAAGAGATTTCCACTCTTCCAGTTTTTGAACAGAATACAATGTTTTAAGTTTCTTTAGTTACTTTGATCTCCACTTGATTGGGGAACTGTAATTATCATTGGCCTGTGATTAAAAATGTATAACTGTCACGTGATGTTCCACATCTAAATACAGGTTTTAAATTGATGCTTCTTGTTTAACAGCTGGAGACACGGTTATGAAGATGTGGCGAACAGATGTTACACAATGAACTTCGTCACGATAACGTGAACTTGTCGCTTTATAGTCAATAAAACGCGAGACTGTTAGTTCCGACGTAATTACTAAAAAACAACTTCTAATAAACATGAGTCTACTAAAACGAATCCTAACTAAGACACTATAGTTCATTCCATTTGGGCAGATAACGGATTAGAGACTGTTTTGTTTAGTTGTGTTTAGTACAACCTGATGCACTCTTCTCAACTTGCAAGATTTGTTGGATCAAACAAATCCAAGGAACCAAGTCATGTAAATAATATTAATTTACACTAATTTTGCTCACCGTGATGGGCAGAGCATGGATATCCCATTGTGCAGCTCTGTACTTAATTCCAAAAAAACAAAAAACAATAATAATTTCAGGCGAAAAAATGCCAGACATGGCCACATGGTAAAGATACAGTAAAGATAGTCCATTGTGCAAATGGGTTCTTGATAACAAACAGGAACGGCGAAGCTGACCATTGACCTTCCACGTGTTAAGTTACTCTAAGTGAACAAAATGTGCCACGTATGAACAAGTGGTTAGGACGCTCGAATCGTAATCTGAGAGTCGCGGGTTCGAATCCTCGTCACACCATACATGCTCGCCCTTTCAACCGTGGAAGCGTTATAACATGACGGTCAATGCCACTATTCGTTGGCAAAAGAAGAGCCCAAGAGTTGGTGGTGAGTGATGATGACTAGCTGTTTTTCTTCTAGTATTACGTTGCTAAATTATGGACGACTATCGCAGGCAGCTTTCGCGTAACGGTGTGCAACAACATTTAACACAAACCAAACCGTAGAATTCCAGTCTCAAGTCCTCCTGTGGGATAGCGGTAAGCTTATGGACTTATCTTCACAAATCGTCCGAATTTAGCTCTGATAGGTTAGAGGGAAGATAAGTTGTCAGCATCTTCCATCGCCAGCTCTTGGGCTTTTTTTTTTCTTTTTACCAACAAATAGTAGGATTGAGCGTAACTTTCTAAAGCTCCCACAGCTGAAAAGGTGAGCATATTTAGTGTGAAGGGGATTCGAACCCGCGATGCTTACATTGCGAGTCGAGACCTCTAACAACCAGGCAGTATCATTCATGTTTGTTATCAAGCACACATTTTCTCAATGGGCTATCTCTACTGTGCTTACCATAGCAATATAACCTAGAATTACAGCTCTATAAACCCGCATGCTCACCGCCGGCTGAACTGCCCAAGAATGGACTTAACAATTCAGAACAAAGTTTTTTCAGAGCATGAACCCTAAAAGTTTTTTCCAAAACAAGAATAATTTTAAAACCTATTCGACCAAAGCTCTAAAAGTAATGTCAGTTACCTCTTCACCTTGTAAGTTAATCCTTAAGTTTGCATTTCCAATATTGTTGTTGTTGTTTTAAATTAAGCACAAAGCTACACAATGGGCTATCAGTGCTCTGCCCACCACGGGTATCGAAACCCGGATTTTAGCGTGTAAGTCCGCAGACATACCGCTGAGCCACTGGGGGGCACATTTTCAATCTACATTTCTTTCAAAAAAGAAAAAACACACTTCGTTACCAAAGCAAATGAGAAAAAATATTCATTTACTAGGAATAAATAATAAAGTGTTTCACTACAAAGACAGCCAGTACTATTCTGGAAACTTTTACTTCATAC
Organism: Carcinoscorpius rotundicauda; assembly: GCA_011833715.1. Classification (NCBI taxonomy): domain Eukaryota; kingdom Metazoa; phylum Arthropoda; class Merostomata; order Xiphosura; family Limulidae; genus Carcinoscorpius; species Carcinoscorpius rotundicauda. The sequence goes on along the minus strand of CM022392.1, from coordinate 59,125,256 downwards.
TTCGTTCTCAATAGCTTTGTGGTGACACACTACTTATGACTGATTTATAATGTATGTTCTGTAAAGTTATTCGTGTCATTGACGGGTTTTCTTCAGAGTTGAACATTTGTCACACCTTCCAGAACTTTGACCGATCTGAAAATAATACATTTTATTATAATAAATTAAAAAAAAAATTCACGTGGTATTTACAATGTTTCACCACCAGATTACCTGTGGTATTTAAAATAGGTTTTAGATCTAGATTCTCTGTATTATTAGAATCAAATTCAACGTTAGATTTCTTGAAGTGTTTGTTTGTTTTTTGAATTTCGTGCAAAGCCACATGAGGACAATTTCCGCTAGCTGTCCCTAATTTTGCAGTGTAAGACCATAGGGAAGGCACGTTGTGATCACCACTCACCGCCAACTCTTGGGCTACTCTTTTATCAAAGAGCATTATAACGTCCCCACGGCTGAAAGGACGAGGATGCTTGATGTGACGAGGATTTGAAGCCATGACCCTCAAATTACGAGTAGAGCGCGTTAATCACCTGGTCATGCCAGGCCTTTGTTGTGCTTAGATTTAATTTCTATACCAGATTCTCCATGGTGTGGTACTTAGAAGCAGTTTCTATACTAGATTCCCCGTGGTGTGGTACTCAGAAACAGTTTTATCAGTGATGGTTTCTAGTCTGTAATTAAAAATTCATCTTTACACTTTACAGATTGCACGTGACACACATAAGTTAGTTTTTAAGCCTGTTCTTTAATTAATGGATAATTCCGGTACTCGACTTATCTTAAAACTAACTTTTTGTGGTAAATATAAACAAATGTTGTTATACGAGTCTTTATGGTAGCTGATAATGGTATATCTTCTGTTAATATCTGAAGACTGATATATCTACTTGACTCGTATGCTAGCCAATAGTCGAATACCGATATTTTAATTTTTTCCTTGTGGGATATTTATAAACTAATTTTCATAACTGACCACTTTTAGTCACAAGAAACTGTTCTATTCTTAAGATACTTCTCTCGTTGTGGTAATAATTAAATAATCTTGAAGTCTTTACCCTGGTTGTGGTCACTAGAAACTGTCCTGTTCTTGTGATATTTGTTTTGTTATGGTAATAATTAAATAATTTTGAATTTTTTACCCTGGTGTTGGTTACCTGAAACTGTTCTGTTCTTGTAATATTTATTTCATTGTGATAATAAATAAATAATCATGAATTTTTACCCTGGTGGTGGTCACTAGAAACTTATTTAGATTTTTGTCATCTCAAAGCTGCTCTTCCTGTCACGTTTCCTTCAAATTAAATCTTCATCCAAATGTTACTACTTTGGATGTAAAATTACAGTAAAAATTACCATATGTGTAGGTAGGTTAAGGAAAAAAATTGTAATATATATAGTTTGTTTTGTTTTATTACAGCAAAGCTACAGCGGGCTGTCTGCTGTATCTACCCAGGTCAATCAAATCCCTAATTGTAGCCTTGTAACTTGTAAAAGAAATTACGTTCAATGGTCGTAAATGAAAATCATATCCAATATTAGTTAAATAAGTAACTTCGTCTCTAAATATTCTGAAGAGGGAAGACACTTCTTCAAACCTGTCAAAACTAGCAATATTAGGTAAAATACGACAAAAAAAAACAAAGATTAAAATTTCAGGCTTCTAAAAGTTTCAAATTTGTTAAGTTATCAAATAGAGGCAGAAAAAATTGAACAAACTTGCTTTAGCAAATTTATCAGGCGTCAGTTAAAATAAGTAATTAACTAGGAGGTTTTGTATAACAGGTAATAAGTGTTACACAAAGTCTTCTAAACTTCAAATCTTTGCAATATTACAAGATATAATATCTTCGTCTTCATTTAGAGACGAAGTTACTTATTTAACTAATATTGGATATGATTTTTATTTACTTTTCTCGCCTACATAACTTTTTCCGTTTAGTCACACATCAGTTCAAGGATAGAAAACAAAATCACTGAGTACTTTCGTCATTAAAAAGATAAAATTAGATATTTTTGACGTCCGAGCGCTCGTGTTACATGTAAGAAATGAAAAACTAGTATATGATTAAACGTAAAAGTTTCTTATTTCACCACCAAGGACTCGTCATCACCACATCAGTGACTTCGTCTCAATACAAAATTCTGCTCCCTCCTGAAAAACGGCTCATTAAAAATGTTTTATCGAATAACAAATTAGTTTATAAATTAAAATTTAATTGCTTAAAGTTTTAGGCAATTTGTTTAGTTTCCGCGAGTTTTCGAGTCTAAAACGAATAAACGAACATAATTTTTTATTACTTGTTTTGATCGACTTTTTCGAAATTGTTTATTGCGATAATTCCTTCGATTCTTTGTCATTTATATCGATTGTAGATCTGTGAAGAATACACTAATATTGTATTAAGAAAGTGGTTGATGCAAGTTTTGAAAATGGTGATATCACACTTCGAACATACGACCTCTGTTAAAACGAACATCACCCTCTCAAAGCAAATCCATGACTACGAAGAGCTAATTAGAGAAATGAATTAAGAGCATATATTATTGTTTTACAAAATGTATTGTACGTTGTTTTTAATGTACTAGGAAACAATGAGACATGATCCGGCATGGCCAAACGTGTTAAGGCGTGCGACTCGTAATCTAAGGGTCGCGGGTTCGCATCCCCATAGCGCCAAATATGTTTGCCATTTCAGCCGTGGGGACGTTATAATGTGACGGTCGAACCCACTATTCGTTGGTAAAATAGTAGCCCAAGAGTTGGCGGTGGGTGGTGATGACTAGCTGCTTTCTCTCTATCTAGTCTTACACTGCTAAATTAGGGACGGCCATTGCAGATAGCCATCTAGTAGCTTTGTGCAAAATTCCTAAAACAAACAAACAAACAATGAGACATTTGTCGAATTCATTGATCTATTCATAGTAGGTCATTAGAGTAAGTTGGCCATGTTGTTAACTGAATGGCTAACTACATAAACATTTAGTTTCTAAAAGAGGTCATTGTATAGGTCACTGTTTAGCTCATTTTTGCAGTACTGTGTTAAGTCTTGAGATCCTTACCAGAGAAAGAACATTGAACTGTTCCAAATGGATCAGAGGTAAGCTACTAGAAGGACATAAGAACATTGAACTGTTCAAAATGGATCAGAGGTAAGCTACTAGAAGGACATAAGAACATTGAACTGTTCCAAATGGTTTAGAGGAAAGCTTCTAGAATGACATGAGAACATTGGACTGTTTTAAATGGTTCAGAGGAAAGTTACTTAAATGATATAAAAACATTGGACTGTTCCAAATGGTTCAGAGGAAAGCTACTAGAATGATATAAGAACATTGGACAGTTCCAAATGGTTCAAAGGAAAGCTATCATTGCTGGAATGATATAAGAATATTGGACAGTTCCAAATGGTGCGGAGAAAAGTTACTAGAATAGCATTTGGTGTTGATAGGTTGTTGTACAAGGACAGGTTAAAATTTCTGAAATTATGTTTCTTGAAAAAAAAATGAAGACCTGGTGGGTCATTTTAGGTGTTAGATTGTAAATAGAGTTGTTGATGTTGATGCATCATCTTTTTTTTATATTTAACAGATAGAATGGAATAATTAGGGGACACTAGTGTGCATTTTGGCTGGCGAGGAATGAACTTCAGCTAAGGCAGTTTTATTTTTCTAACAGGGTGGATGGCTTTTGAAATTGGTTGTTCATTTAAGGAAATGAAGGGAAATTTTTATAAATACTTAAATTATAAAGTTTCAGTTTGAATAGTTTATTTTTTTAAATCTTAGAATGTTGTGTAATGGATGGGATTGTCTAGACAGTCCACGAGATCCGTTGTTGTTTATATATATGTGTGTGTGTGTATTATAAACCCATATTTCTATTGACACTATTGTGCTATTAAAACAAGCTTCCATGTTTGGTAACATGTTACTGATTCCAGTTTATTATGCATTAGATTACTGACACTCACTTTCACTTCATTATGATTTCGTCTTACTTCGACGCCTGGCATGGCCAGGTGGTTAAGGCACTTGACTCCTAAACTGAGGTTCGCGGGTTTGAATCCCAGTCACACCAAACCTGTTCACCCTTTCAGCCGTAGTGTCCATTATAATATTACAGTCAATTCCAAGAGTTGTCGGTGGATAATGATGACTAGCTGCATTCCCTCTAGTTTCTCATTAATAAATTAGGGACGGCTAGCGCAGATAGGCCTCGTGTAGCTTTGCGCGAAATTGAAAACAAACAAACAAACAAAATCGTCTTGCTTTGCAGTCCTATCCTTTAAATTAGTCAAAAGTGTCTGCTACTTTTGCGTATTACACACTTAGCTCTTTATCTCAGAAACTGATGGAAGTTTGTGCTCGGCTGAAACATTGTGCGACTTTTCAGCCAAACTGTGATATAAAATAATCCTTTTGATTTAATCTTAAAGGGATCCCGCGTTGAACACCACGGTTTGGACACCTAATCCATCCAGTTGTAAAGCTTCTCTGCATATTGGAAATATTAAGTATGTTAGCCAAATCGATCTCTTACACAATGTGACACTTGAATTTGTTTGTAATATTACTGTTATCAGTGTGAGTCCGCAGACTTACTGGAAGGTAAAGAACATTGTTATTATTACTTGCGCTTCTCCGTCATAACTTGTCGACGTCCCAAGTTAATTTCAACCTAAAATTTACTCACACGTGATTGAGTGAAATGTATCCCACCTTTTTTTTTTCTTGAAAAACCGGACAAATAACCTTCTTCACGAACTATAGGTTAAACTTCAATAAAAATCAACACATGCTTCGTATACCCGAAAAAATTTGAAACTACTTGTCTAAAGCAATTATTTTCCATACGTAACTACTGTGTGGTATTAAAACACATAAAAACAGCATAATGTTAAAAATCTTGATCTAAAAGGTTGCGATAAGTTCTCCGGTGGGACAACATGGTAAGTATGTGGATTTAAAACGTTACAATCAAGGGGCTAGATTCCCCACAGTGGTCTTACGAGTAAAACACACACCAGATTAAACCAAATTACAACTTACCGGTAGGAGTCAGTAATTTGCTACAATCAGTAATATCTCAACCATTACTCTATCTATGGTATCTAGCCGTCCTAAATAGTCCTTGCTTTAAACGAAAGGTCTCGTATGCACTGAATATAGCAGATAAAGTGTAGATGCGATATATATATATATTTTGTACTTTCCCTCAAAAATTTTCTAATCAATAACTATAAATTCTTAGACTAGCTAGGCTTGATATTAATTTTATTCAGAAACATTTTGTTTGAAGTTAAACACAAAGGTATACAATGGGATACCCATGTTCTACACAACACTGGGGGGGGGGCTTCAAGAACGAAAACAATAATTTAAAATAAATTAGTATTTAATTCTATTTATTCATTTCCATTTAATAATTCGACATCCTCTCTCTCTTTACTCATATAACGATCTAAATATATAAAGAACTTTCTTGGCTACTCGCACCAAACATGCTCGTCCTTTCAGTCGTGGGGACGTTATATGTTACAGCAATCCCACTATTCGCTGGTAAAAGAGTAGCCCAATAGTTGGCTGTGGGGGATGACGAATAGCCACCTTTCCTCTATTCTTATACTGCAAAATTAGAGACGGCTAACACAGATAGCCATCGAGTAGTTTTGTGCGAAATTCAAAAGCAAAAAACAAACAATTCTGGCTACAAAAACCACATAATTAACTTTATTTCGGAGTTCAAGTATATCACTTTTACTTTTTCCTTGTTTGTTACTCTGATCAGGTGCAAGAAGCACACACGCACAGGAAAAAACAAAACAAAGAAACTACGATAAAACTCGTACGTCTGAGGAACTTGCATTTTAAAATACGTGAATATTTTCAGGTTTTCTTGAACTTACGTAACTGCAATGAACATAATCGCTTCAGCTTTGCACGGAAAAGAAATTATATATAATTATATTTTTTCCAAGCAGGTTTGTTTGGTAAGCATAGATCTTTACTTCAGTAGCGAGAACAGTTATCGTGATAAGCATGCTAAAAGAAGTGGCCAATGCCCTGGTGGATACTGAAGAAGAGATATTTTGTTGAAATAAAATAGCCGCACTGGGACTAATTTGGGCAGGAAAGGTGTGTGATGACCCCCAAATGAGATGTTCTTCCTGCTACATAGCTATTAGAACGAGATTACAATAACTGGAATCTGAATTAGGCTTAGATGTAGTCATTCGTCGTTAAACTTCTAACTTCTATTTTATTTCTTATTTTACTTAATTATTCTTCTGAAACTATTCTGCCGGTAGGGTTCATAAGTGTATTTTTATAAGCTTTTAACTTGCCTTATTTCACCTTTTTTTTTCAGGGGAAGGGGCTTACTTTTTTCCTTGCTTAAGAATATGTGGAGCATTGGAGTAGTGTTAAAACATTTGGACCTGGGGCACAGTTTTTCTGTAAGGTGGTGCACTGGTCTTAACACCAGTTCAGGGAATCTTCTGAAATGAGTGAAATAAAGGCTATTAAACTCGAGTTTGCTCTAAACTCAGCGCTCGTGCGACCAGCAATGACATTCCCCTTTTATTTGTTTGTGTGGCTTTTGAATTTTCCCCCAAACTACATGATGACTACCTAAGCTAGCTGTCCCTAATTTAGCAATGTAAGACTATAGAGAAGGCAGCTAGATATCACCGCCCACCGCTAACTCTTGGGCTATTCTTTTACTAACGAATAGTAGGATTGACTGTCACATAATAACGCCCCCACGGCTGAAAAGGCAAGCATGTTTGGTGTGACAGGGACTTGAACTCGCGACCCTTAGATTTATGAATCGACTGCCTTAGCTACCTGGCCATGCTGGACCTTTTCTCTTATGTAATTACAGTTTCCAAATCTTGACTGGTTTTTTATTACAGAAAATGATAACATTTTTGTTACGTCTTTTAAAGCTTATAGTTTAATCTTAAGGTAAGGCTGAATTGATGTCGTTCTTATGAACCCAGGAATTGATTGAAAGTTTTCTTCGGCACTGGATAACGGTAGATACATTGTGGTTGACATGTTTTAACGTATTATCCATTGTTTTCACTCATGAGCTCTTAAAATTTTATTTGCACTTGTGTTTTTTGTTCAGCCAGCAGGAATCAGACTTTAGTAATAACACCTAGTATGAAAAAAGGGCTGTTTTGGTTGTCTGCTTTACTAAACACAATAAAACCTAACTTATTCAGGACTGAAGGCAGAAAGTGCCATATTAGAGGTATCGTAGTACTATTCTTACGATTTATTTAAGATATGCTGAAAACGCGGGTTCCAAAGTATTTCTTTTGTTGCTTTTTATTTAGTTTTTAATACGAAAGTTTTCTAGCCATAGAGCGCCATCTCGTGCTGATTATATGTTACTTTCGTGATGAAAGAGAATTCTGATTAAAAAATTACCGCATACAAGAGATTGTATAAATGACGATATCACTGTGTGCCCGAGCAAAAGTATGCACGTTATTATCACCATGGGAACTGCAACCAAAGCGTAATACATGCCATGATTAGAATTACTAACATTAGGTTAATTTAATTACCGAACCGGGCGAATTAGAGCTCTTAATAATGCAATTATCGACGGAAATGGTTCCAATTAGCTCAGCCCTGTCTATAATTTATCAGGCAAGTCATGAACTGGTGACCTTTCCGTGGATAATCCCTAGAGTACTCGACCTATCATGTCACATGGCTCCCATAAGTGTAAGACAAACAAAATATTTCACATTTTCCACTTTCTAGTTGTGTTTTATTTCCGAAGCCAAGGGTAGCCTTAACAAAGCAGACAGGGCATTGCTTTTATTTTGTCACGACATAATTGTATCCATACCACATGTCTTCAGATTGTGTCCATAGGACACCTGAAAAACCATATTATTTGCTCCACCCCCAAAATCGCTTAGCAGTGAGCCCTCTCGAGGATAAAAGTGCAAATTTAAAGTGATAAAGTACACGAAACCATTCTGTTACTTTTATGGTAATATTGTACATGTTTATTGTGATTATGATATTACAGAATTATTCGACACGTTTTATGATTGTTTAATTTACTTAAATAATACTTTGTTACATTTTACTCATTTTTTGAAGAAAGATTTTAAACGAACGCAGAACAATTGGTCTCGCGTGATAGTCTTAAATAAACAGTGTTTAAAATCAAGGTAACGTAATTAGTTTTCTAATTGGACATGCATATTTGTTTTGTTTTGCTGTTTTTATGTATACTTGATTCTACACTGCTATTGTGGCATGATACGTTCAAACGGTTAGTGTACCGGATTGCTTTTACAAAGGTCTTTAGTTCAATACCTTAGAAACATGTTGAAAATAAGGCAAGAGAGTATTATATTGTTGTTTTGAATTAAGCAGAAAGCTACACAATGGGCTATCTCTGCTCTGCCCACCACGGGTATTGAAACGAGGATTTTAGCGTGTAAGTCCGCAGACCTAACGTTGAGCCACTGGAGGGCTGGAATAATCATATATATACATATATGAAATACATGTTTGTTTGTTTGTTTTGAGTTTGGTGCAAGGCAATACGAGGGCTATGTGCGCTAGCTGTCTTTAATTTAGCAGTATATTACCAGAGGGAAATCAGCTAGTCATTACCACCCACCGCCAACTATTGGACTACTCTTTTACCAACAAATAGTGGTATTGACCGTAACATTATAACGCCCCCACGGCTGAAAGGGCGAGCATGCCGGGTCACGAAATCCAGTGTAGTGTATTTAAAGACAGTAATAACGTGTTCAAAATGGCCACCGCTATGTTAAAAACATGTTGGTAAACGATACAACATGTTTCTCTGAACATTTTCCAACGAAAATTAATACATAATATTCCAAATAAAATATATTTACGTTGACTCTAGACTTTATGAACACCCTACAATCACCACCACTGATGATGGCAACCGTGTTGTTACCCAAACTAGCTAGCCCTGATAAATATATTTTTCCTTTCATTGTGCAAAAGGAAAAACGTTTGCATGCGTGTAACTTTATTTTTTTATTTCACACACAGATTGTCATGTTTAATGGTGACTCTTCATGGTTTACATTGTGTGATTTACATTGTTTAATAAATACAATAATGGTTGACGAAATTTCGAAGGTTAGAATTATCTGTTCAAATTTTATTGTTTGTTTGTAAGCACAAAGCAACGCAATATGTGTTTTACCCATCACAGGTATCGAAACCCGGTTTCTAGCGTTATAAGTCCGCAGATATACCGCTGTGGCAGTGGGGGTTGGATAGTTTGTGTCTAAATGTTAATGTTTTCAGAGTAAAGACTGGTCAAATTTATACGAAACCTTGTTGTTAAATAGTATGTTATTTTAAACAGTTTTACAAGTTGAAGGTTGGACTGAAACTGATTATTTTATATAAAAACCTGAACCTACTTTGTGAACTACAAATACCTTTAAAAGATTTCCGTTAATAAAGTCAGCTCTCTAGATTGTATTCTGTTAAATATTCGTTCTTTAATGTACACTTCATCCTCAGTTTTTTTTTAAATTCATCTCATTTCTTTAGCAAATAAACTGAATAATTTGGACTTTGTTACAACTTCTTGGCCGCTCAACCGGGGCACTCTGGGAAGACAAGATCGCTCAAGCTAATAAAGTAAAAACTTACACGAGTACAAGAAACTTTCGGCTATCGATTTGCTTGTTCTTAAAAGAATAAACTGTCTTCTAGCTTCAGTCAACTGTAAAGCAGTGGAGTGCTTCCGAAACGCTTGAAGATCTGGTTTGTTTGAGAGCCACCTTCACCAGAACCAATTACAAAGAGCTACTTGTACCATCAAAGCCTTCTTTATGCTTCGATAAATTCTTGTATTGTGTCTCCCCCCTCCTCCCCAAGAAAGGCTTCAGCATAAAACCTACACCTTCCCCCGGTTACATTCACCAGTAGCTAGCATATTGTTTTACAGGTGTCGTATCCTCAGAGATTAAGGCTGAACCCAAATCTTCTCAATATAACTTGGTTCTCTATCTTCTTGTTTAGGTTTTTTTGTTTTGTTTTTGGGTATTCGTTTTACCGAAATACAACAAGGGAATTTCCTGACCTTATAATAATCAATATAAGTTTGGTCTGGCTAGAAAATAATAAATAAAAATATATAACACACCACGAAAACTTTACACGTGGTGAGTGAGAAACGTTCGGTTTCTAAACTTGATATTAAATTTCCTTTTGAATTCATTCTTTGGTTACAAAACTTTATATTACTGAAGTGTTTAGAAGAAAATTATGGAATACTTTAGGCTATTCTGTAAAGCTCAGATTTACATATTTTTATAGGAAATTTTGGTTAATTAAGTCTGAGTAAAAATAACAATGTGTAAATGTACACTTCAGAGCCTGAAGTTAATGAATTATTTAATTTTTAACAATTTCTCTCAGTAGGTTTCAAACTTGTCTAGAAACTATTAACCTCAAACGCTGAAAAATACAGCATGGTTGTATGGTGTTAATAGTGTGTGTATATATGTGTTATTTGTCTTACCTCAAAGCTACGCAATAGACTGTTTAAGCCTTGTCCACCGCAATGAATCGAAACCGTTGGTTTTAGTTTTGGAAGTCTGACTTGAGGATAAAGATGGAAACAAGTGGTAGGTAGGTATTTCCATTCTTTGGCGACTTTGCGATGTACTAGAGGTTATAATAATAATTATCTACTCATCTTTGATTCTTCCTTCAGTGTAGAAAATAAACAAATTGGCGAGCGCTACCTTTTGCCCTGCGTGTTACGTACGCCTCGTATCGGTGGAAAACTGCAGTTTGCTGCTCAACTGAAAAATTTAAATTTAATTGAAAATTCTGTGACCGTACTATTTCCAATTTCGGATCGCTCGTGGGGATCTTATATCATCTTCTCGGCGTCAAAAATTCCCTTGCCACCGGCTCACAAAAGGTGATACACGGCAGAGGCTTGAAGTGGAAACCCTTCTTGTTATGTTGATACAAGGCTAGCCTTGCATATGAAGTGTTTTGATAAGGCATTCAAAATAATGAGTTCATATTCAGATCAGGCGTATCTCCAGAAATGTCAACAACGGCCGCGAGAACCTAAATTCAATACCTTTTCAACGTCCTGTATGTGTGTATTCTCTGAGGCGAGCACCTTCCTCACGTGCTGTGTGTATGTGCACGTATTTATTCCCTCGGTTTATGACTGCTAGAATCTTTGAACCTCTGTTTACCCATACAGTTCTTATTTCTCATGTATAAAAGATGATCTAAGAGAGTGATGAATTCGTACATTCTTTGCATGGACAGAAAAGCACGCACGAGCGCGCGTGAACATTAGATATTCACAGTTCAAATATTTTTCTTTGAAAAAGACATTGATATTAGCAAATAAAGTTTCTTTTATAGTAGCACCTGGCAACAACGTGGCTTATTATAGAGGATGGAAATCAAACAATATATTACTGACTTTAATTTAGGTGTTTGTTTTAATAGAGCAAACATCCCTTAGTTAAAGGAACGCCGAACTGCGCGCTTTATTAGAAAACGATGCTATTTACGTGTATGTTTATATATGATATATATTCATAAGTAGACACATACGTAAGTGTATATAATAATACATTCAAAAGTCCGTGCACCAATTAACAAACTATCAAACAAAACTCACCTTGAAAAACTGGAATCACACTTCTTGTCGTAATGTCTTTTATTCGCGTGCGTTGTACTTAACAGTGTTAAGGTCAAAAGAACACGTAAGAAACAACCCATAGAAAACAAGTCAGTCTGTCATTTTTATTAATGTTAATTTCGTTATAAAGGAGAAACCAATACAGTTTAAAATAACACAATGATGTATCATAATTTTTTCTTCATTTGGATATAGAACTTTGTCACATATAATCCACTCAGAGTAAACTTCTGTATCGTCTCTATAGTACATAAATATTTACATATATTTGTGTGTACACGAGCGTGTATTTAAGATGCTAGACTTTTGACTGTTACTTATTGTGGAGGGCACAACAACATAGTTTTACATACACAAAATCTAAGTATCTACAGACACAACAACCATGTTGTTGTTGTTTTTCTATCCGAACATAAAATAGAAGTATTTCTAGACACAAGATTTAAGTTTTTCCAGGCACAACAACTAAGTTTTCAAGACACAAGCTCTAAGTTTTCCATACAAAAGATATATCTACAGACGAGTTTAATATTACATAGTAGCGAACTAAATTCTCGCTTCCGTCCAATAATTACTACAATAAATCTGTAGCACGGACTCAAAGTAAAATACGTTTACTTTTATCACACTTTAGAGTTTTTTAAAGTTACGATATTTTAAATAATATAATCTTAAAACACTTCAGAGACACTTAATATTAATACATTTTAGAAGTATGTAACCTAAATACACCTTAGCTACCTTCAGTTTCTTTTCTTGAGATACTTTTAACCTTAATATACCTCAGATAAATTTAGTCTTAACACAGGTTAGAAGTACTTAACCTTATCCCACTTTAGATACACTTAATACACTTTATAGATTACTACATTTAATACGCGTTACAGACATTTAACCATAATACACGTTTTGAAATTGATTTTAACCCACTTTAAAGATTAATTAATCTTTTCAAACATTTAACTTTTATACATTGTACTGATGTTTTAATATTAGTATAGCAAGAAAATATAACCTTACCTTACTTTAGAAACATGTAACCCTAGTACACTTTCTGTATAAGAGGTATATTACGTTTCAAACATTTAAATGATTTTTCTTTGTGTTTAACAGGTTATGAACAACTAAATCTGTTCAAAGACATACGTGATTGTGTTACAAATAATTTATAAATTAAAAACTAAATAAATACTTTAAAAGTTTTTGCGTAATACAAGCTAGCTTTTTCACGCGCGCAGAGAAGCTAAAAAGAGCGATGGTTTGTGTCTATACCTCCAAGCAATGTCTTCCCTCGTACTGTGTTTACTGTTCTAAACATCGCAGTAAGATCAAAGAACAGCTTTTACAGGGAGTTAAAACCTGAATCATGTCAACATGTGCAAAATTTACCATCTGCCAAACGTTTTGTCTTTGACAACATAAACTGTTCGAGTTTCATAAATATAGTTTTTATGCATCACCTATAGTAAATTTTAAATATAGAACTTGTTAGGAAGAAGTGTTTAGATAGAACTTGTTTTACGCCCCTCATAAAAGAAAGGTCATGTGGATCAGTTAGATCGTGGACTTAATGAGTGTAAATAGAATAACAGGCTTCCTAGCAGTTATATATTTTAATAAAAAATAAAGTGTAGGGTTGTAAGAGAAAAAGGCTTAGTTTCACGTGTGTTTTAAACCTATCGGTTCTTTAATACTGCTGAAAAGAATGGATTGTTTGATACTGGTGTGGAACACTTATTACCATGATCAAAATAGTCCTCCGGAATGTAATGATTATAGCATGGAATATGATTACAGGAGATACATCGTTAAGAAGAGTAATGGACTTAATAACACTTGACATTAATTTGTTGATGTCACACAGTAAGTACAATACTAACATCATTAGATGATTTGTGTCATACCGATCAGTACAGTACTAACATCATAAAATGGTTGATGCCATACCGGTAAATACAGTACTAACATCATAAGATGGTTGATGTCATACCGATAAGTACAGTACTAACATTATTAGTTTGTTGATGTCATATCAGTCAGTACAGTACTAACATCATTACATGGTTGATGTCATGCCGGTAAGTACAATACTAACATCATTAAATGGTTGATGTTATACCAGTAAATGCAGTACTAGCATCATTAGATGGTCGATGTCATACCGATAAGTACAGTGTTAACATTATTAGTTTGTTGATGTCATATCAGTCAGTACAGTACTAACATCTTTAATAAGAACAGATGTAGATCACGTATTTTTATGGCATATCTTTTACTAGTAGAGACAGAAATAGACCAATCTTGTTTCCATTAAAGAATAGGGCTGCCATCGTCAGTTAGTACGAGGAATCCCAACTTTTAGTTTCCAGTATAAACATATTAAATGAAATTTCCTTGTTTCCATAATTTCTTACAGAGACATCCAGTTGGATGCGATCTAACACCATTAAGTCGCGATTTGTCTCTATAATTCAGTTGTATGAATAGCTTATAATACTGGTTGTGTACAGCTTTAGCATTACAGGTTTGACAGAAACTGTAATGTTGATGAAAAAGGATGTAACGCCTCTGTCAATTTTCCTTTAGCATAAAGAGAACTATATATCGGTGGATGTTGTACAATACACCAGACACGTGCTATCCTTGGACGTATGCTACAAAATGGTAACTTCCCAAAATGCAGGCGTAACTGATTGAACGTTCCCCATAAAGGACGCTCAGCCTTGCCAAGATGGGCTGTTGAGCGTGATTATGAGTGGAGGTCACGTGCCCCTTCAGGTCCAGGTGATTCGTACGAATGTGAACGTTGCACCTGTTGAATGGTTCGTCTGTAGATCGAACAACAACAACACTTATAATTTGTGTATAATAACCTTTCCAAATCAATGTACAAGAGACATGTATTCATTACCTGTTACAGTGTACCCTTACACTTCAGTCATGCATATTTTATCACGTGCTAAACATTTTATGTAGCTTGTGAGGTACACATCTCAGTGACCTAGCGTTGTGCTGATTTAGACTGGCCATAATTCACGTGCGTGTCCTTCACTTTACGAGGATGATATCTCTCCTGGTGGTTTTGGTTTGGTATTGATTGATTTCGAAACTATAAATCTATACCTCATATATATTGCATCATGTTTTATCATAACTAATGATTTTGCTAGCAATCTCACTCGGTCTATCACGTCTTCAGTAAGATTTCTCTGTTGATTATCGATGAACTAAAATATATATCTCTCAGTTCATAAGAAAAAAGACTGTAATTTATAACAGACAGACACATCGCAAACGCGTTCAACCTCAAAACATTGTGGCACATCGAAGCTTAATAAAAAATATGAGCAGGTCGTGTTACACGCAAGTGCAGTAACGCATGGGATATTTAAATTGTTACCATAAGTTTCATCAGTTTCATGTTTTGTAAAATCAATCGTAAATTACATACTTCTGATTGTAAGAGACATTATTTAAAAAGTCTGATGCATGAAACTATATATTGCACGATCGTTAACGATGGCCGTTAACAGAGAATTTGTGTTAGAAAAACAGATAACTGTATGATTACTTTCACAGAACTCCTTAAGCCTAATGGAAGTTTTGTTTCAAATCAATATTTTTACTCTAATAATTATTATATTTTTCTTCATTTCAGTTTCCAGTGCACATTATTATTATAAATAAGTATTCTAACCAATAATCATTCAAGTATCTATACTAACACAGCGCGAGCCAAAGAGAAAGCGGATCAAATCAGTCGTCATGGCAACAGTCCACTCTTTAACAACAAGAAAATAAATGCTATTGAGTTTATAATCGGCGACCCTTGTTTGCTTTTAATAAATAAAACTCGACATCACAAATATATAAGTAAGGATAAAACTTTTAAAAAATCAATTGTTCAAAAAACGTCTTCAGATGTTTGAAAACATAATGACGAACTTCAAAAGAGCTCAACTCCCACCAAATACCACAATCTACTCTTATAATCTAATCTATATAAAGTAATTACCCAGTTCAGTAAACTACTGGCTTAACCTATGTAACCTAATAACCCATTTCAGGCTGATAAAAAACATATTTTACTACTGACAATACGTGCATGACTATGCTTCACTATTATGGCGCTCATATCGCAATATGCTGTTCCCGGGATCGAAACCCAAAATCATGGTTGCTGTTTCAGCTTGGGGAACTTATAATGTGATGGTAAATCCAACTATTTGTTGGTAAAGAGTAACCCAAGAGTTGGAGGTGGGCGTTGTTGCTTAGCTTTTTTTAAACTTGTTTATTAGCTCAAAATTAGAGACGTTTAGCGCAGATAGCCCTCGAGTGGCTTTGCGACAAATTCGGTAAACAGCTAAAATTAAAAACATATGAGTTCAGATTTAATGAAGATATATCAAAACTTCTTTTGTTTTACGTTAAAGTATATGGTGGGGTTTGGACACCATTGGAGGTTAAAAAAATTGTGTTTGAACAATTCATGTACCAAATTATTTATGAATCCATGGCTTTGTTGTTTACACAGTTCTTGAAAAAAGACGAGATACCTGACATAGCCAGATGGTTAGGGCGCTCGACTCGCAAGTTTAGAGTTGCGAATTCGAATTTCTGTCCCATCGAACATGCTCTGCTCGCCCGTGATCCGAGAGCTGGTAAAAGAGCCGTCCAAGAGTTGGCGGTGGGTGATGATGATTAGCTGTTTTCCTTCTAGTCTTTCAAATAGGAATAGGTAACACAGATAACCCTCGTATAAGATTAATCGTGTGTCTTTTGTCAGTTCTTTACGTTAAGCATTGTAACGGAAAAAACATAATATTACACAAAATTGGCGACAGTATCTGAAGCCAACAGCTAAGAATGTTGTGTTCCGTAAGTTATAATCAATTATTTATTTATCGTTATTTCCTTTATCATTATTGGTTACAATGTTTGTTTTATCTAATTGTATTACTTTTTAGCCTCAGTTTTATTGTTATAGGTTTATCGTAGAAATCGTTAGCTTATCCTACTTGGTTCTAGCATCGTAGAATATTTTTTGACTTACGGCCGAAAATGTCGTTAACATTGAGGCTACATGACTAACGAAATAATTCATTATAATATAATAATTTTATTAAGTCTGCCCATCCACTTGACTTTATTATAACTTATTAAGACTCTGGATCTACTTTTTAGTTTCGGTCTAAGTAGATAGATTTTTGTGATCTATATTCATCAGTATCGTGGAACATGTTGATTGAAACCTGTACTCATCGATGGGGTAGTAAACCAATAACTTGAAGACTATTTCACAATAACAGCATTACGTTCTCAAACTCTTGATACGACGCTGTTAATACGTAGTAATAATAAACGTACAACAGTTGTGAAAAAACAAAACCATGCTTGCAATAAACATGACTATAACTTTTTTATTTTTTTTATCTGTTTTATTACACTTCAGGGCACCAAAGAAAAGTTTGAAATACGGTGTTTTGTTGTACACCTGATTTCAGAACTTCAACAATAACTACTGTTAGTTTTTGTAGTAAAATTCATTTGTTTGTTTGTAAGTTAGCACAAAGCTGCTCAATGGGCTATCTGTGCTCTGCCCACCTACGGGTATCCAAACCTGGTGGTACAAGTACACAAACATGCCGCTGTGCCGCTAGGAGGCGGTATGATTCGTAACACTTGTTACTTTCTTCAGTCAACTTTTGGACTACTATTCACTAACGTTTAGTGGAATTCGCCGTAATACTGTAACACCCTTACGGCTGAAAGAACAAGGATGTTCAGTGACAGGATTCTAATCCGTCAGCCGCCGATTACATGCAGAGCCCTAACTATCAGGCCTATAAACTAAGGTCCCTTCTTCAGTGTATGTTCTTACTGCGGAAAAGTTGTTTTTCATATTGGTTTAAAAAAACAATATATTTATTCTAGAAGTAAATAACCTTATAACACCAGAATATTTTTATTAGTTAATTAAACACTCAACGTTTCACTTGAAAGCTTCTTCAGGAGCGCTCACTGAAGACAAACCGAAACTGACACTACAAAGCTAATATTAATATGTTTTCTGTACACCAATATGCATTACAGAAACAAAGTTCGATATTTGTTCAATTATTATCTGTCAAAACACACGTTTCATCGCCTTGATGACGTGATAATTGAACAATAAGCAGGATGCTATTATGTGTATTTCAATGACTATTGTTGTGTTCATAATTAAACAATTAGCAGGTTACTATTACGTGTATTTCAACGACTCTTTTGACGTCATAATTAAACAATTAGCAGATTGCTACTACGTGTATTTCAACTATTGTTGACGTCATAATTAAACAATAAACAAGTTGCAACTACGTGAATTTCAACGCTTTGATGACGCTATAATTAAACAATATGAAGGTTGCTACTACGTGTATTTCAACTATTGTTGACGTCATAATTAAACAATAAACAAGATGCTACTTCGTGAATTTCAACGACTATTGTTGTGTTCATAATTAAAACTACAAGCAGGTTGCTACTTTGTGTACTACAACGACTCTTGCTGCCTGAACGCACCCCGCGTGCACGTCATTCCTAGTCACATGACAAATGGGGTTAAAAAGGGAGCACTGTACAAAAAAGAAACCATGGCAATCCAATTAAGTTTTTTTTCTTTTTTATTTTACCGCGCGGCGAGGTCTCGTAGCCCAACATGACCTGTAGTGCCCCCAATCTATTGCCTCTTCTCGCCCTGAGTCGGAGAAAGACGGTAATACGCTGAATCAAAACAAACCCATTTACACGATGAATTCAACGAAAATTAAAACTGCTACTCGTCACGTGTCTGGTAACGTAGATCCAGTTAGGTCGGACGAGCTCCTATAGTATCGGTTAGATGATTCAGCATTGCTTCTATTTACTTTGTCGACACAGGCTCTGATTTTCCATATACATAATTAAACATTAAACTATGTATATCTCGCACAGAAATGTTGGAAATATAACACTGATATATTTCACAGGAGCAAACTTTGTACTAATATCACTTCTCACCACTTAAAGTTACTTATGTTTTGGTTTTGTTTGTTATGAATTTCGCGCAAAGATACACGAGGGCTATCCGCGCTAGCCGTCCCTAATTTAGCAGTGAAAGATTAGAGGGAAAGCAGATAGTCATCATCACCCACCGCCAACTTTTGGGCTGCTCTTTTACCAACGAATAGTGGGATTGACCGCACATTGTCACACCCCCGAGAATGAAAGGGCGAGCCTCTTTGGTAGAGGGGTATTCGAACGCACGACGCTCAGATTGGGGATTAAGCGCCTGAACCACCTGTCCGTTCCAGGTGTGAATGGAGTTTAAATATCAGGTTTTGTAGCAAGGTTTTCAGACATAATTGTACGCATAAAACTAAAATTTTAATACTTTGGTTGTTTGTTAAGCCTAAATCTATGTAATAGTCTATTTGTACCCTAACTAGTGCGGGTATATAAAACCTGTTTTTAAAGTTATAAGCCCACAAATTCACCGCTGAGCCACGGGACGAGGGGAAGAGGCTTAAAGTTAATATGCACCCTGAACGTGCAAACAATTTATTTTGTAGTAAAAATACACAGACTGGCTTACGTTAGTTAAAACGATCGTATAAATCAGTTAAATCAAACCTAAGCAGGTGGTTTGTTATCTTACTAAATGTATATAGAAAATGTAACTTTGAAATCTGCCCGTGAAATACTGTCAGAAATCTCGATTAATGCTTAATACCGTATTATTCATTAAACTCTAACGTCTGTCTCTGTATTGTGACATGAAACTGTTGGCTGCCATAGCAGCAAAGCTTAATGCATTGTTTTACACTGTATTGAACTACATCTACTGTATCAACACAGACAGCTGTTGTGATAAATGTAGGTTTATGTAGGTATTAACCCGAAAATACAACGTGAAATATTTAATTCATTTTCCTTTTAATTTCTTGTGGAAGGTTGATTAAAAGGTTATTGTTTTAGATGTAACGGTTAGCTGGGGAAATGTAAACAACGTTATAAAATTAAATGTGTAAGACTGAGGACTGGGGAAGTGTAAATGAAGTAATGTTATAGATCTAAGACTGTGAGACGGGGAAATGTAAAGAAATTATGTTATAGATCTCATCAACTTTTAAGTTGTTTATCATGAATTTCAATGTTTTTATTTACTAACTTACAACTCTTCAATGTTATTCACAACTTGTTTTATTACGTATAACTTTGCTTTATTTGTCACTTGGAATTTTAAAAGAACAGTATTTCTGTTATTCTCAGTTATTACTATCAGAGAAATCTAATTGCTTGTTATTTGTTCCACTGAAGAATGAAACACAATTTATTTAATAAGGCCATTGGCCTTCACGTCTCATAGCAACTAGATCCAGTTAGTGTTAATAAACGGACATCCAGAAAAAAAAAACAGAGTGAAATGTATGAGACATTGAATAAAGACAGAAGTTTGGCCAGTTATTGATTACAAATCCCAGTTCTCAGGAATGACAAGTATAGGTTATTGTCCATTCTTCATTTAACATGAATATCTGATCTCTCAGTGTTCTTCCCAAATTAACAGGAAACTTGCTAAGAAAGTTTATGATGTGATACGACTTTGAGAAACGATGCAATTGTTCCGTTAAAACTCTCACTTGTACCATACCTTTACGAATTTATTTATTTCAGCAGTTTATTTCTCTTCCTTCCTTTAGTTTTTGTTGTTATGAAAGAGCAGTCTTGGTTACTTATAAAGAGAAAAGATAAACTTATTTTTATTGAGTATTCTATTTAAATGTTGTTGACCTGCAAGAGTTTCAAACAAATTGGAAACCTAAAATGTACAGAGCTTACAAATTCTAATGCAATTTAATTAAAACAGAAACTCCTTAGGTAGTAACTCTTACGATTTATCTAAAACTTCTGACAACATATACTTATTTGCTTAGTTAAGCCTAGTGACAATGTATGCTTTATTTACTAGGTTAGGCCTAACGACAACACACATTTTATTTACTGGCAGCACACATTTTAAAATGTACAACAACCATCCAATGGACAGCACTTGCTAGGCTTTTGTATGCTTGTATTCATAAAAGAATATTACTGTACTTAATCATTCTTGAAAATTTAGTTTTCACTAGCCTTATGAAATTGCTAAACCATTACTTAAAAATAAAAACACGTTTTAGATATTAGGAATGTATCTAAACATGAGTTTTAACAATGTTTTTAAGTTCGAGAACAATCTACAGCTTTATCAAATGATATCCGTCATCAAGTCTCTCCACCCTTGTCAGAAGCCGTCAAGAAAAATATCCACCCTTGTGAGAAGTCAATATCATGCCTATCCTCCGTCGTCAGAAACCACCAACAAGCATATACACTTTTGTCAGAAGTCATCATCAAACTTGTCCACCTTCCTCTGAAGCCACCAGTAAGCCTATCCATCCTCGTCAGAAGCCATCAAAAAGCCGAGCTACTTTGGTCAGAAGCCATTAACAAATCTACTCACTCTTGTCAGAAGCCATCAACAAGCCCATCTACCCTGGTCAGAAGCCACCAGAAAACCTGCTTGCCCTCGTCGGAAGCTATCAACAAGTCTGTCCATTCTCGTCAAAAGATATCAAAAAGCCTATCAGAAGCTACAAAAAAGCCTGTTTACTCTTGTCAGAAGCTATCAACAAGCCTATTAAATCTTGTACGAAGCCATCAACAAATCTATTCACTCTTGTTAAAAGCCACCTACAAGCCTAGCTCCCCTGGTCAAAAGTCATCAACAAGTATATTTACCTTGGTTAGAAGCCATCAAAAGCCTATTTACCGTTGTAAGAAGCTATCAGTAAGCCTATTAAATTTTGTGAGAAGCCATCAACAAGTCTGTCCACTCTTTTCAGAAGTCATTAACAAATCTATTCATTTTGTAAGAAGCCACAAGCCTATCTATCCTGGTCAGGAGTCATCAACAGGCCTATCTACCCTGGTGAAGAATCATCATCAAGCCTATTTACCATGGTCAGGAATCATCAATGAACCCAGCTACCTGGGTCAGGAGTCATCACTAAACCCATCCCCTATTTCCTTAAAAGCTTATCATCTTTTGCTAAAAGCTGTCAACAAACCTATCCTTTTAGATAGAAGTTCTTATCAAATTTATCTGCTTTTGTCAGACTACGTCATCAAACCTGTCCATTCTGACCAGAAGCCGTCACAAAGATTATCCGCTTTCTCTACAGTTTTTTTTATCAAGTTTATAACAGAAGGCATTGTCAGGTTCATTGATCAACAAAATGCGTGCGTATAAATCATTAAATTATGATAATAAAAACTGAAACATATGACACATAACAATAGAAAAATTCAAAACTTAAAAATCTTCGCTATTACTATTTTCATCTGAGTTCTATATCTCGTCATGATAACTGATAATACTACTGTAATATTTTCAATCAAATTAACTGAATGTTAAAAAACGAAAATCTTGTGGTTTTTACACTTGCTGTGTTTATATTTCTTATGCTTGATGTTGTTATGTTTTGAGAATTACTTTGGTTTCTTTTGAATTTCGTTCAAAGTTACGCGAAAGCTGCCTGCGCTAGCTGTTCCTAATTTAGCAGTATAAGACGAGAAGTAAGGCAGCTTGGCATCACCACCCACCGCCAACTCTTGGGCTACTCTTTCACCAACAAATAGTGGGATTGACCATCACGTTATAACACCCTCACGGCTTAAAAAGAGAGCATATTTGGTATGACGGGGATTGGAACCTACGACCCTCAGATTTCGAGTCGAGTGCCTTAACCCCCAGACCACATGGATTTTGCCGGGCATTACTGAAGCTACTTGATTTCATTTGAAAAGAAACTCATTTATATCTTTCAAAAACAGATTTAATTTAATAATTTTAAAATGAACGTCGAAAGAAATGTGTATGTTTTTATTCATTACCTTACATAGCTACAGTAATTGTATTGAAACATTCAAGTTTATTCGAAAACCTAACGAGGACTTTTAACACCATATCTCAGTACCTCGTTTCGTTTCTTATGAGATAGGTCAGTAAACCTTCATTTCAAATTTCAATTAAATTATTAAACTTAAAACCATCACTGCCCCTTGATATGGAACACGCTTAAGAAAACATTTATTATTTGAAAGTAATAACATAGTATCAAATAATTATATCTTCTTTCTTTCACACTGGCCTGGCATGACTAGGTAGTTAAATAACAGTTCTACCTATCCATAGCTTTCGTTAAGGTTATTGTTTACCACATTTACTGAATGATGGTTATACGGTACTGTTTAAATCTGAGTTCTATCTATCCATAACTTTCCTTAAGGTTATTTCTGACTGATGATTACAGACTGTCTTTTACGCAGATCTTTTATTTAAAATAACTTTGTAATCGTCACCTACTCAGCATGCTACGCGTATAGAACTGGGGCTATTGATTCACTCCAACTTGCTTTGGAGGAGGCTCAGCACCGCATTGGATCGTAGAGTCATTCCGAATAACAAAAATCCTGTTGGCTTCAGGAGAGTCAGCCAGTAGGAGCTTGAAGAGAGGTGCAGGACATGCTATTTGAATTTCTTGTGGTTGGTAAATGAACAACGAATCCTCTGAATTCGTCAAACGGAGTCATGTGAATTTTGAACAGATTTTTTTACAAGTGTTTTGCTTCAGAACTTGACATTTCCAAGATGATGTGGTATTTCAAACCATGAGAAAAAAATGAAACCAAGAAAATGTAAATTATATATGTTTATAAATTGAAGTGAAGTACCCCTTAAAAAGTACGATGAACTAGTTACTGTGTGTATGGATGCTTTTGTATGCTTAGTATGTGAACGTGGTCACAGAAAACAATGGAATTTATTATCACCTGTTCATAATTAAGTCTCCTATCCGTGTATTGAAATGACCCCCGCCCAGTTTAGTGATATAGTGTTCTATATATTCGCATAAAGATACCCACAGACGTATGAATTTATATCTCAGTCATGCGTGTGACCACCGCAAGGCGTGTCTTGTGGCGTCGTATGGTTTATTAATACACAGTATGACGAGAGAAGCGGTGATTGGTTTTTCCGTGACGTCGTCCATCACTAGCTACAGTTGAATGGACCACCTCCGATTTTTTTTTATGCTTATGATTTTTACTTGCTATACAGAGTTCGTTTAACAAGGGTAAGTACCAACGTATTAACTGACAGTATTAGGGTAAGAGGTGAGTACCAACGTGTTAACTGACAGTATTAGGGTAAGAGGTGAGTACCAACGTGTTAACTGACAGTATTAGGGTAACAGGTAAGTACCAACGTGTTAACTGACAGTGTTGGGGTAATAAACATCAATCAACGACATCAAAGTTTAATCAGTGCAAAAAACAAACACACAATAAAGCTAATGTTCTAATCTAGTGCTGGTTGAGGAACAAAGATAACTGTACTTGACCATCAGTTACTCAAAAAATAACAAGTTGGGAAAGAAATTCAGTCAACCATTATCTTATTTACGCCAAAGACCAACAGATGAACCAGCGTTTTATTTTATCCTAATATTTTTGAAACATGAGACGAAAAAAGAACGAATTGTAGTACCTATCATCTTACAAAGATACACATAGAAGATGAAAAACAGATTTTTGGACTAGTATTATAATACTTAATGACACTTTACATTCTGTAGGTGGCCAAGACCAAACTCTTGAAAGTTCTTGATAAACTCTCCTTAATATTTCACACTTTGAACAATGTTTGTCTATAAACCGTGTAAGAATTCACACTTTAAAGAATGTTTGTCTAGCAACCATTTAAGAGTTCACACTATGAATAATGTTTATCTATTAACTGTGTTTCAAGTGTTTAACAAGTATGATGATCAAACACACTCGGAAAGTCACTTCACCATGTTTGTGTTAGTTTCACTCTAAGTTGTATCAGAGTTAACTGCTGGTAGAAACTCCTGATTCAACGCTGATAGAGCTGATATATTTATATTTGTTATCTAAGGTTCCAAAGTGCAGAGTGCCTTTTGTGGTAACGAAACCATAAACCCTTGGATACGCAGTCTGGGAACGTTAGCTACCAATTCTAAAGTGAAGAAAAACAAGTGTAGCTGGCTGACATATAACCTGTCTGTTCCCTTGGCTGTGAAACTATAATCAATACACAGTGAGATTTGTTTATGTCTTCTCTTGATTCCTTTCCATTATAAAGATTTAATAACCTCAAGTGATCTCTTAAAACCGTCAAAATATAGCTCTGTTTCTAGGTCGTTCACGGTCAGAGAGATGTATTATAGTGTAAAGAAACGCTTAAAAATATAACGTAAACTTCAATTATTTTCCATATAAACTACACAGGGGGACTCCGATCGTAGTTAGTGAGATTAATTCCAATATTGATGGAGTTTTTTTTGTTTGTTTTTTCACGTGATATAATGAGTTACAGAAAGGTCATACTCACATGAAGAGTTTGTTCGGCTCGTAAATAATTTAGAAAAATGTTATTGAAAAGCTAGCGCGATACAGAACATTTCGGTAATTTTAGGATTAACCAGGTCACCTGAAATTTGACTAGGACCTGATAGACTAATCTGTGGCTGAAAGGATCATTATTAAAACTGAAATAGAAACCCCATGACCCGAAAGATGAACTTTTAGAAAGCACTCGGGTTATAGGGTTTTTATTTCTTTTTTTATCAAGACTTCTTGAACCAACATGTTTTAGAACATTATGAACATGATTACTATTGGTAGAATTAATTGTTTGTTTGTTTGTTGTTTTTTTTGGAAATTCGCACAAAGCTACTCGAGGGCTATCTGTGCTAGCTGTCCCTAATTTAGCAGTGTAAGACTAGAGGGAAGGCAGCTAGTCATCACCACCCACCGCCAATTCTTGGCTACTCTTTTACCAACGAAGAGTGGGATTGATCGTACATTATACACCCCCACGGCTGGGAGGGCGAGCATGTTTAGCGCGAACCCGCGACCCTCGGATTACGAGTCGCACGCCTTACGCGCTTGTCCATGCCGGTCCATGGTAGAATTAAACATTATGAACATGATTATTATTTGTAGAATTAACCAGAGAAAATAATAATAATATTAGTCTATTATTTCTCATATTTGTAAGACATTTCTAGGTGGTTAAGGTACTAGTCTCGCCATCCAAGGGTCGCGGGTTAGAATCCCCGTCACACCAAACATGTTCACTTTTTCAGCCGTTGGGGGCATTATAATGTTACGGTCAATCCCACTGTTCGTTGGTAAAAGAGTAACTAAAGAGTTGGGGGTGGGTGGTGATGACTAGCTACCTTCCCTCTAGTCTTACACTGCTAAATTAGGGACGGCTAGCACAGATAGACTTCGTGTAGCTTTGCAGAAAATTTAAACCAAAACTATATTTTTAAAGTATTTCTTAAGACAACAAAGAACAACTGAAGACAATTGCGAGGGAGGAGTCAAACCGAATTTACATCCTAGCACTAAGATTTAGAAAATATAATTGTATATATCTGTATTCTCTTACTTTAAATGTTTTTGTCAGGTTCTGAACATATACAAGTTTCTTCCACCACACACCGAAAATAGTTATTCAGAACTTATGAAATTTTCTTTTTGTTTGTTTTTGATGTAGCTCTAAATTTTAGACCTTATGCGAAACCTCTTAAAACTCCTTATACAAACGAAAACGCATTTTTATTGCACGTTCTAGAATGTTCTACATAGCATGCTAAGTGTGAATCGCCTTTAGCTATGGATAAACCAACTGAATTTAAAATAGAAAAACATGGAATATAAATCGATTCAGACGCTTTACGTTCAAATAGACCACAAGGAAAGTTTCATATTCTACGGAGAGGATTTAGAAGAATTTCTTGTTCACTTCAACTAAGAGTAGCAGTTACAGAAGAAATTCCATACATAGCAGGGGTTAGGGCGCTCTACTCGTAATCTGGGGGTCGCGGATTCGAATCCCCGTTATGCCAAACATGCTCGCACTTTCAGCTGTAAGGGCGTTATAATGTGACGGTCCATCCCATTATTCGCTGGTAAAAGAGTAGCCCAAGAGTTGACTGGGAGTGGCGATAACTACGCATCTTTCCTCTAGTCTTACACTGCTAAGTTAGGTACAGCTAACGCAGATATCCCTCGTGCAGCCTTGTGCGAAATTCCTAACAAACCAGTCAGTCCATGCTCAGCTCCTGACCCGGAACTTTCCTTATTAACTCTTACTTTTGGTAACTAAATATCTCAAGTAAAAATATCGTAAATAATTAGTGAAAAAAACAACAACTTACAATAAACATTTTGATATGGATCATTTTCCTTTTAATCTCTTGAATTTATATAATTAAATATATGAAAATTAGACGTGTCTTCTCACATGTCTCTATAATTGAACTTTAACACTACGCTTCACTTCACCACCCACCTCACTTTAAAGTTTCGTTTCACCTCAATAATCCAATTCTTGATGTCGAGCTGAAACCCACTTGAAGTAAAAATGTGTCTCAGAATGGCTGTTTTAGGTGTTAACACTTTTACTTATAAAGCAGAGAACAACGTTTCGAACTTCGTAGCTCATCCTCAGATTAACGAAGAGAGAGTTTGTAACTGACCGTTGCAACTGAGATATAATAATCCAATTCGTGTCAGCAATACACTTTACTTCGAGAATCACTTTCTGGGTCACCAGAAGTCAACGATCCACTCCATTTCATAATCCACTTCACTCTCACAGCATAATAACTCACTTTAATAACTTCTTGAACTCTGGCTACTAATTTCTCTTCACTTCATTTCACTACTTTACCAATGTAAATCTCTCGAAACTGACCACTGAGAACGCTTAAAAAAAACAACTGATCTTCTGAAGTTGGAATCCAGCACTAATTATGGTCACATACCTACGTGAAAATTGTATAAATAACAGCTGTCTTTGAATCGACTGCTAAAGTAATAAAGAAGGCAAATCATATATATTTCACCATAGAGAATAAGGTACTATTTTAAATATATAAAACAGTGGTGGCAGGTGTGTTATTGTTTTATTTACATCACTAAATATTTGACCAAATATATCATAAAGATATTCACAATGGAAGCTCCATGATATATATTATTCGAATAACGTAAAAGCACCTATAACTAATAGTTGTTAATTTCACTGTTGAAAGAAATGGAATTTTATTTATCTCACACTTTAATTTATTGCAGCAGTCCCTCGTGATTCTCTGGAAATCACTAGGACTACTTCTAATCTTTCATCCTATCCCTTTCTTAGCTCCGTAGTTTTGTGCATCTCTCAATAGAACACCCTAATGAATAGTCCAGAAGAAATGCTTAGAAACTCTAATCGGTCCGATTAGCAAGACTCTGAGGAGAAGGGGGTTTTAATGAATGCTACTAATTAACTTTTCCGAAGAATCTAGAAGCTAATGGTAGTTATCCTTCTTGTTAATAAAACTGTTTAACCCAACCAAGCTCTGGCTAGAAATTAATTACATGTAAGGCCTGTCTTAGCTTCAAAGAAAAGTAGAAAATTCCAAATGATACATTACGTAACAATATACATGGTGATGGCCAGTTCTGCCGAATATTATAAGTTTAGAAAATAATAACCGGGATTTATTACATACAGTTTGTGATGTCTCTAGTTTAAATAGTAAACAGCCATATGAGTTATTGTATATACACATACCGTGTTGTGGTTTATTATACAATATGGTTTAGTTATTTTGAATAACTAGGCCCGACGTAAACTGTCACCATGCTTAAATAGGAGAAAGTGAAATGCGTTTATAGAGATAACTAATTTTCTTATTAGTGAGATTGCTTGGGGTCAAGAGTAATGTTCACTATATTCGAACAGAACAGTTTGACGATAGAAATCTGACCTGGAAGGATAAGTTTGGAATTTCACTCGTTATAACTTCCAGCCGAAGACGATAAAAACGGTTTGAAAACACCGTTTTAAATAAATTCGACACACACGGTCGTAATTAATTGGGAATGTAATATGTAAATTGTGTATTCTTCGTTTATCTTAAACTAGCAGTTTGCTGATATAGAGTGTACAGACCGCTCGGGTTGAAACTGCCGTCACACGTTTCCTGAATCTCCGCCTTTTTCACGTCGTGCTGATAAAGGGAAGACTCGTGTGGCTTGATAAGAGTTTGTTGAATCATCAATCATTGAAACTGTGAAAGTAGGGCCTTGCTGCTGGTTGATCAGGGGGTGTGTGAGAAAAGGCTATCCGGGAGACGAGAAACAAAAGTCGTCTTCCTCGTACCACTATAGGTGGAAAACAATCGTCGAGTGATTGTGTGTTTTTTAATCTCTTTCACTCTTTGTCTTTCTCTCTTTTACTCTGTGCATTCGTATGGCTGAGAAAAGTAGGCCTTGCGCTCAAATCTCCTTATTCGATCGCTACTGAAACACGCACGGAGTCTAACGTCATATTTATAAGGATCTTAAACCAACAGTTAAGTCAAATTAAAAACAAAATTCTATGGAGAAAGTATTGGAACGAAATACCTAGTTATAAGTTCGCAAACCACTGAGTTTTGTTATCTTTCCCTTAATATGATGCTTCTGAGCAATGGTAGCGTTTCACTAACTGTCTGTTGTTGTTTTTCTTGTATTTGGTGCTGAACGTGTTCCAGTGGCTAGCGCCTCGAACTATGTATGAATCTCGTGCCCGCAAAATCGTGTATCACAGTTTAGAGCCATCGAAGCGTTATAAGAGTAACGGTTAGATCCTAATATTCGATTACAGTTGCTGGTGGGTACTGTTCAAAATCAGAGATGGTCACCACTCTATTTATTGCTACACGAGTATCTGTGACAAATAATTGCCTCTTTCCTTTTGTTTTGCAATCATAATCCGTTAGGATGTGATTAACTTTGTGACACTACGTCACAATATTAACACGAACAGCTACAAGTAAAGAAAATCTTGATGAGTACAAACTGATTCTACAAAATATATATTATAATAAATATAGAAGCGCGTGCAGCTGTTAAAGTTAACAAATAAAACAAGTTGTGAATAGTCTGTGTACTGATTTTAAAACTTTAAATTTCCCATATTGAAGGTTTCGCTAATGTATTTTATGTTTCACAAACTTAAGCTATACATACACTATTTTATGTTTAATAGATGCTTTCTTGTCACTACACAAGCTTACTTTAAACTAAATTGTTTTGTGCTTTATAGACGTTCTTAACCTATGAAAGGTTTTTTAAAAGGACAAACGAAATACGACCAGTTACTCGATAAAAACAATTATTCTTTCTGGAGTAATTAACATTTCGTGTTTTATCTTTGTAGCAACGAACGCAACTTTTCACTTTGGAAAATAAACTTTATAAATCAATATCCTGTTTAGCTACCTTGTTTATTTGTTTGTGCAAAGCTACATGAGGGCTATCTGCGCTAGCCATCTTTAATTTTCCAGTGAAAGGCTAGAGGGAAGGCAGATAGTCATCACCACCCACCATCAGCTCTTGAAATACTCTTTCATTAACGAATAGTGAGATTGATTGTCACATTATAACCCCTCCTACGGTTGAAAGGGTGAGCATGTTTGGTGTGACGAAGTTTCGAGTCAACTGCCTTAACCACCTGACAACCTGTTTTGTCTTTAGGTTTAGAACTAATAGTGGACATTACGTTAGAGGTACTGCATAACTTTCAACCAATGACGAAGGAATCCATACGAATTCTACGTCTAGGAATTTAAAAAAAAGTCGTTTTGATTTTTAAAATAGAACGTTCTTCGCTTAAACTATTCATACGTATTTTTTAGTTCAATTATCATATAACTTTAGCTTTAAAATACGTTATTGTTTGTTTCACAGACGCTGAAAATATATTGCACAGGCTTAACTTCTACACGCTATTGCGTGTTTCGTAGCTAGCTATTCAACTGTTGAAAACAGAAAACGTAATGAAAAAGATCGAACAGTTTTGATATTGAATTACAACAAACAAATCACAGTACCGGTGTTTCTACTGTGGAAATTCAACACAAACACATTCTATGTACGCATTAAAAAAATTACTTCCGTGTACGTTGCTAGGACTACTGAATATTTTAAAAGAAGACATAATGTGTAAACTACGAAATAATGTATTCGTCAAGCTTAGAAAAAGAACTAATCTAAAACATTTGTTAATAAAAGATCCGTCGCAACTAAAGAAATTTGATATGTGGATTACTGTTGCTATGGGGACCAGAACACCGGATAATTTCTGTAGTTTAATAGTATCCACGTGAAATTTCTGTGAGGCATACAAGAATCCCTTTATAAATATTTAAAAGAAACAATCTTAAACGAGGAAGCATTACCACGCTTTAAGCAACATTATCATATCACTGTTACCTGTTATTGAATGAAACGTAAGCCTCGAATTCAATCAATTTCCGTTTGTTTGGTTACAGGAAAAGGTTCTTTAATAAATAAAGAAGTCCGTCCAAGACATAGAAAGTTTTACTGGCTATGCCTTTATTCGTGGACCTATTGCTTTGGTTTTTATAGAAGAATTCGACAATATTGTCACTTCCGTGGTCTACCTTTATGGGTTTGTAAGGTGTATATATATATATGTGTGTGTGTGTGTGTGTGTATGTATCTATAATGAATAGAAATAGGGAATACATAAGATTCGTGTACGTTACTATTATATTGTCACCGCATTACAATACAGTCTTACATATTTAAAACATCTAATGTATCCAGTCCTAACCTTAAAATTTTGACAAGAAAAGAGGTAACTAGTCAGCAGTACTAGCTGCTACTTTTAACTGACTGTCACAGTTATTGTACCGCCACTGACAGTAAAATATTGCAGATCAAACTTCAAACCAGTTGACCACTGGGCTACACCCAACTCTTAAATTAGAAGAAAATTGTAAACAAAAAAATTTATATTTTGTTTAAAAACCGTTTTCTATTTTTGTATACCTAATAAGCTAGATGTTTCGGTTTTAGTTCCCCGGCTAGACAGCGATAAGTTTTACGGACTTACAAAGCTGAAATCCAGTGTTCAGTTCCCACGCTAGACACAGAAGACAGTCCTAAAAACTAACAAGTTTCTTTATTATCAATATTACATATTAGAATTGCATGAACTTGAAGAACACAGTTCACAGATTACAAGTTTAATATATTCATCAAATTGGTGTTGTTGTTTTTCGATTACTCGTTTAAGACACTGAGTTTGGTCTCCAAGGTTTTAAAGTGTTTCACTCACCGTAGGTATCGAAATCAGAAATTGAGTGTTATAACCTCGTGACTTCTCTCTGAGGTACCTAGATGCAAAGTTGATATTTTTCAGGTGGCTCAGCAGGAAAAAACACACTAAGGGCTTTATAACGTTTAAAATCAGATTTTCATACCTACGGTGTGCAGAGCACAGGTAGTCAGTCCATTGCGTAATTTCATGCTTAACAAAAAAAAAACCGTTTGAACATAATCGAGTCCTCTAGGCCCTCAATGGCATAGCGATAAGTCTCGAAACATTTAATGCTAAAAATCTGGTCTCGATACCCCTGGCAAAATCAACAGAGATAACCATTGTGTAGTTTTAAGCTTAACGAACAGATAAACTAATACACTAGTTCCGGTTTAAGTATCTAACAATTCGTTTCTGGTGCATGTGTAACAAGATCTCTAACTCACGTTTCACAATAATTGCTTTCTCTCGTGTTTCTCATTGAACACACACCTTGAAATCTGCCAGACATGTGAAAGTACGGGGTACTGTATACCACATTGTCCATTCCTCATAGAAAATGGTCGTTTTAGTTTATATTTACCAAATTCCAATTACGGAGATGTCTGATAATAATGTTACTTCTTGATGACGAAAAACCGACTTTATTAAAGTGAATATGACCAAGAAAGGTCGAAACTTGTTCTCTGCTTATCAATAAAAGTGTTAATACCCATGCCAGGGGTTCTGAGATATTATGTCGTTTCTGGTGAACGGTGCCACATTCCATTCGTTGTATAATAGAACGTGTTAGTTTAGGGCGAAAGTAACGTTTAGTTTAACCAGATATCTCAAAATGTTTCTAATTTTTGAAATTCAAAATTGTGTTTCGCGAAAAAATAAAACGTAGAAGTTTCTTATAGAAGTTGTAATATCTAGACAAGAATTTCGGTAAAAATTATTTTCTCAGTTCAAATATTTACTAACCCTACATACGGACTGCTAACATGAGTTCTAACAAGAGGTATTTAATACCTTATCTTAATTTATATTCATGCGCACCACGTGTATCATCAATGATATCCAGTGAGGGTGAAGTTTGGAAAAGGATGTGTCATGAAACTCAGATGTGTTTGGAAAGATGCTCGGGTATGTCCAAAGAATTGTTTCGAAACGATGTAACCACATTTCAGATGTATTTGGAGAACTATTTTGAAAAGGCTGTGCCACCAGTGAAAGTGTGTTAAGGCACGTTTTCTAAAAAGGATGCATCAGGAACTTTAGGTGTGTTGAGAGATGTTTACTGTTAAGGATTTATCAGGAAGATTAGGTGTGTTCAGAGAGGTTTTCTGTAAAAGATGTATCAGGATGTTTGGGTGTGTTAAAAGAAGTTTTCTAATAAAGATGTATCAGGAAGATTAAGTGTGTTCAAAAGATTTTCTGAAAAAAATGTATCACGAAGTTTAAGTTCGTTTAGAGATGTTTTATGTAAAGGATGTATCAGGAATTTAGGTGTGTTTATAGAAGTTTTTCCTTAAGGATATATAAAGAAGTTTCAGTATGTTCAGAAAAGATTTCTCTAAAAAATGTATAAAAATTTTTGGTGAGTTCAGAGAAGTGTTCTATAAAGAATGTATAAAGAAGTTTAGGTATCTTCAGAGAAGTTTTCTGTAAAGGATGTATAAAGAAGTTTAGGTGTGTTCAGAAAAAATTTCTATAAAGGAAGTATAAAGAAGTTAACGTGTGTTCAGAGAAGTTTTCTGTAAAGGATGTATAAATAAGTTCAGGTGTGTTTACAGAAGATTTCTTTGAAAAATGTATGAAAAAGATTCTGTGTGTTCAGCGGGATTCTCTGTAAAGCATGTATAAAGAAGTTTAGGTGTGTTTAGAGAAGTTTTCTGCAAAGGATGTATAAAGAAGATTAGGTGTGTCCAAAAAGATTTCTATAAAAATGAAGTATAAAGAAGTTTAGGTGTGTTCAGAGAAGTTTTCTGCAAAGGATGTATAAAGAAGTTTAGGTTCTTCAGAGACGTTTTCTGTTAAGGATGTGTTAAGATGTTCACGTGTGTTTGGAGAGGTTTTCTGTAAAGGATGTGTAAAGATGTTTAGGTGTGTTTAGAGAGGCTTCTATAAAGCATGTATAAAGAAGATTAAATGTGTTCAAAGAAGTTTAGGTGTTTTCAGAGTGGTTCTCTGTAAAGCGAGTATTAAGAAGTTTAGGTGTGTTCAGAGAGGTTTTGTGTAAAGGATGTATAAAAAGTTTAGGTGTGTTCAAAGAGGTTTTCTGTTTAAGATGTGTTCAAAGAGGTTTTTTAATGATGAATCATGTAAATTAGGTGTGTTCAGAGATGTTTTTTGTCAAGGATGTACTGGAATGTTTAGTCGTGTTTAGAGAAATTTATGTAAATGATGTATAAAAGAGTTTAGGTGTGTTCAGAGGGATTTTCTCTTGATGATGTATCAGGAAGTTTAAGTGTGTTCGGAGATGTTTTCTCTTAAAGATGTGTCAGGAAGTTAAGATGTGTTCCTACAGATTTTTAAGGATGTATCATGAAAATTACATGTGTTCAAAGAGGTTTTATTGTCAAGGATGTATTGAAATGTTTAGGTGTGTTTAGAGAAATTTTATGTAAGGAATGTGTAATGACATTTAGGTGTGTTCAAAGAGGGTTTCTGTAAATAATGTGAAAAGAAGTTTAGGTGCATTCAGAGAGGTTTTATTTAAAGGATGTGTAAAGAGGTTTTAGTGCATTCAGAGAGATTTTCTCTTGAGGATGTATCAGGAACATTAGGTGTATTCAAAGTTTTTCTTTTAAAAATGTATCAGGAAGTTTAGATGTGTTGAAAGAGATTTTTAAGGATGTATCATGAAAATTAGGTGTGTACAGAGTGGTTTTATAGTCAAGGATGTACTAGAAAGTTTAGGTGTGTTAAAAAGTTTTCTGTAAAGTATGTATTAAACAGTTTAGATGTGCTCTGTGAAGTTTTATTTAAAGGTTGTATGAAGAAGATTAGGTTTGTTCAGTGATGTTTTCTGTATAGTATGTATCGAGAAGTTTATGTGTGCTCAGAAACGTTTTCTGTAAAGAATGTATAAATAAGTTCAGGTGTTATTATTAAGATTTTCTCTGAAGAATCTATAAAGAAATTTCTCTGTGTTCAGAGGAGATCTCTGTAAAGCATGAATAAAGAAGTTTATGTGTGTTCAAAGAAATTTTCTGTAAAGGATGTATAGACGAGTTTATGTGTGTTGAGAGATGTCTTCTGTAGAAAATGCGTAAAGAAATTTTGGTGTGTTCATTGCAGTTATCTGTAATTGATGTATCACTAAGTTTAGGTGTGTTTAGTGCTGTTTTCTGTATAGGATGAATAAAGAAATTTCCGTGTGTTCAGAGAAGTTTTCTGTAAAGGATGTATAAAGAAGTTTATGTGTTTTCAGAGAGATTTTCTGTAAAGCATGTACAAAGAAGTTTAGGTGTGTTCAAAGAAGTTTTCTGTAAAGGATGTATAAAAAAGTTTACGTGTGTTCAGAGACGTTTTCTGTAACGAATGTGTAAAGACGTTTAGGTGTAGAGAGGTTTTCTATAAATGATGTGTAATGAAGTTTAGGTGTGTTCAGAGAGGTTTTCTTTAAAGGATTTATAAATAAGTTTAGGATTGTTTAGAGATATTTTTGTAGAGAATGTATAAAGACGTTTAGGTGTGTTCCGATAAGTTTCCTGTAAAAAGTTTTTAAAGAAGTTTTGAGATGTTCAGAGTAGTTTTCTATAAAGGATGTAAAAATATGTTTGGGTGTGTTTATAGAGGTTTTTGCCGAAGAATGTTTAAAAAGGTTCTGTTTGTTCAGAGGGATTCTCTTTAAAGCATGTATAAAGAATTTTCGGTGTGTTCAAAGAAGTATTTTGTGAAGGATGTATAAAGAAGTTTAGGTGTGTTCAGAGAGATTTTTGTAAAGCATGTATAAAGAAGTTTCCTGTGAAAGATGTATGTAAAAGTTTATGTGTTTTCAGTGGGGTTCTTTGTAAACCATGCATAAAGAAGTTTAGGAATGTTTAGAGTGGTTTTATTGTCAAGGATGTATTAGAATGCTTAGGTATGTTTAGAGAAGTTTTACGTATAGGATTTATAAAGAAATTTAGGTGTGTTCAAAGAGATTTTCTCTTGAGAATGTATCAGGAAGTTTAGGTGTGTTTAGAGATGTTTTTTAAGTATGCATCATGAAAATTAGGTGTGTTCAGAGAGGTTTTATTGTCAAAGATTATTGGAATGTTTAGGTGTGTTTAGAGAAGTTTTATTTAAAGCATGTATAAAGTAGTTTAGATGTGTTCAGAGAAGTTTCCTTGAAAGGAATTATAAAGAAGATTAGGTATGTTTAGAGATGTTTTCTGTAAAGAATGTGTAAAGAAGATTAGGTTGGTTCAGATAGTCTTTCTTTCATGAATGTATTAGGAAGTTTCGATGTGTTCTGAGAGTTTGTTAAAGATATATCATCAAAAGAAAGTTTTATTCAGAAAGGTTCTATTTTAAAAGATGTGTTAGAAAGTTTAGATGTGTTTAGAGAAGTTTTCTGTAAAGGATTCATAAATAAGTTTAGTTGTGTTTACAGAAGTTTTCTCTGAAGAATTAATAAAAAAAGTTTCTGTGTGTTCAGAAAGGTTCTCTATGAAGCATATATTAAGAAGTTTAGGTGTGTTTAAACAAGTTTTCTGTAAAGGATGTATAAAGAAGTCTAGGTGTGTTCAGAGAGGTTTTCTGTAAAGGATGTAAAAAATTTAAATGTGTTCAGAGAGGTTTTCTGTAAAGGATGTGTAAAGACATTTATGTGTGTTCAGAGAGATTTTCCCTTGAGGATGTATCAGGAAGATAAGACGTGTTCAGAGATTTTTTTTTAAAGATGTGTCAGGAAGTAAAGATATGTTTAAAGTTTTCTTTAAGTATGCATCACGAAAATGAGATGTGTTCAGAGAAATTTTATTGTCAAGGATGTTTTGGAATATTTAGGTGTGTTTAGAGATGTATTATGTAAATGATAAATAAAGAAGTTTAGGTGTGTTCAGTGAAGTTTTCTGTAAAGAATTATAAAAAGAGTTAGGTATGTCCAGAGAAGTTTTCAGCAAAGAATATGTAAAGAAGATTAGGTGTGTTCACATAGATTTTCTTTTAAGAATGTATGCAGAAGTTTCGACGTTCAATAAATATCTTAATATTTTATTTTATCACTCGTTACTAAATTCCGAAACTTTTAAATATTTTTAGGTTTTTTACCTTTTTTTAAAGAAGCATAATGATCTTTAAGAGTGGTATTTATTGTGAAAATAATAATAATAAATAACGCGTGGAACTACATTGAAAAAATGGACTAACATACTATTTTATATTTAAAATCCTCCATTAAAATTATCGAAGATGTTTCTAAGTTTATTTGCCAGCATGGTTACGTTAGGTCCACTAATATAACATGAAACATTAAGGTTAACCGTTGTGTATTGAAACAGCATTGTTTGAACACTGGTCCGTCATAACCGAGCTCGAGAGGATCTAGTGATTAGGACGCTCAAATCGCGATCTGAGATCCGCGAATTCGATTCCCTTCCCACCAAAGAAGTTTGCCATTTCAGTCGAGTGGTGTATTATAACGAAACGGTCAATCCCATTATTCGTTGGTAAAAGAGTAGACCAAAAGTTGACGACTAGCTGCCCTCCCTTTGGTCTTTCACTGTCAAACTAGGGACGACTGTCCTTCACGTATTTTTCGCGAAATTCAAACTATACTGTTAGAAACACCTTGCTGATTCATAGGATTTCACGATAAAGCGAACAAATAAAAACTAATAATATATTCATATATAAGCCGCAATAACTTTTCATTGTACTTACATTGGTCCGCGAAATTTTAGGGCTGTAGCGAAACGGTTAAGAAACGCCCTACTAAAATATGCCCTAGATGTGTGGGGCATCATTGTCTTTTGAAATCGTTTTAAGAACTTACTAAGAATCAATGATGAATAAAACCTTGTTCTGAGAAAGAATGTGATGCCTCAAAGTAACCCAGTGGGTTACTATAGTGGGTCTATAGTTCGTGTAACTGTTTTCAACATTCAAGTTTTACATTTTTATCATTCAGAATTTATTGACATACATTGTTTATCCACAAATATAAACAAACAAACAAACAAACAACTAGTTCTTAAAATCAAATTCATGATGCACGATAAATGCATGAAACAATACACACAGACGTATGTATCCCCCTCACTCAAAATCTTCAGTATTTAGAATAAAAGCAGAAAGTATACACAAGAGCAATCTCAGTCATTCTGGAGCCCCGGATAGAAAAGACTGCTAATTAGCATAAATTAAATCAATATATATATATACATATGTATATATATTCCAGAATCTGTTTACGTTAATAACACATCCCTGCGATTTTAAAGTTCATAAAACTTGTTTTGATTTTATTAACTAATTTTTTATAATTCTGCAACGTAAATTTCAAAAATAATAGTCATTTTTTATATCACGTAGGGATTTCCTGCAAATCGTGGAGGGGACTCTTTTAATTACATCAAATGATTAAATTGTTTACCACAAAGAACATTTTTATTGTTATATTTGGGTTCTAGAGCAATCGAAAAGACTCTCACGTCGCGATTGGTCTAGAGAAATCTACAATCAGTGGCTGTCAATATTTTAAACATAACAAAATGTCGCCCGATTTCACTGAAAACTATTAACTTATTTAACAGTACATAATATGACGTTTCGTGAAAAAATGACTACGTAATGGAGAAAAATGGTTATCAATTTCTGATTCAGAGTACAGAAATTGCCATAGAACAATTTCTGAACAATAAGCAGGCCTGCGTTATCATGCTACCATTGTTTACCGAGCTTCGTCTCTGATGCATATTTAAAGATGGTATGTAAGCTTTAAGTTTACTGTTATGCTCGTAAGTTGCATTTCCAAGTGTACAGCGTCCTCTAAGTGTGCTATAACAAACTTTCCTAAGTCCGATCCAAGGGTTTTTCTACTACATTAATTTTTACTTGTCTTCCTTGTTCGAAACAAGAAAGAACCGAATTCTAGAACAAATCTCAAAAGGAAATCTTTTAGCATAAATTCTAGCTTTTCAACTATTTTTAGACGTAAGTTCTTTCCAAGAACATTTGAGGGCAATCTAACAAACTGAGCTTTATTTGTCTAGTCCTAAAACCGCCACACGCCAAAGAACTTTCATGTTTAGCTCTTCATTCACTCGTTAGTTTGTTTGTTTTTTACTTTCACGCCACATGAGGGCTATCTGCGCTGGCCATCCTTAATTTAGCAGTGTAAGACTAAAGGGAAGGCAGCTAGTCATTATCACCCACTGCCAACTCTTGGGTTGCTCTTTTGCAACAAATAGTGAGATTGATCGTGCCATTATAACGCTCATACGGCTGAAAGGGCTAGCATGTTTGGTGTGACGGGGATTTGAACCCGTGATCCTCAAATTATGAATCGAGTACCCTGAAAACCTGACCATGCTGAGCCTCAACAAAGAGAGAGTCGAATGTTCGACATTGTTAATATTTTAGTCATGGATAAACGGCCTAGCATGGGCATGCGGTTTGGGCGCTCGACTCCTAACCTGAGGGTTGCGGATCCCAATGATGCAACACAAAGATGTTGGCTGTTCATTCATGAGAGCATTATACTGTGACAGTCAATCTCACTATACGTTGGTAAAAGAATAACCCATGAGTTGGCGGTGGGTGATGCTGACTAGCTGCCTTCCCTCTAGACCTACAGTGCTAAATTAGAGACAGCTAACGCAGATAGCCCTAGTGTAACTTTGCGCGAATTTAAAAGAAAAAACGTAACAAATCACGGATAAAATCGAATGGCGTTCTTTCGAGAAGTGTGTTATAACTGCTGATGGTTCAGTTAGAAAGGCTACCTACGTTTAAACAGCTCTGTAGAGATTCGAAATCTCAGAGGTATCATCAAGATTTGCAAATGCGATTTAACTTTTATCTTATCTAGT
Organism: Carcinoscorpius rotundicauda; assembly: GCA_011833715.1. Classification (NCBI taxonomy): domain Eukaryota; kingdom Metazoa; phylum Arthropoda; class Merostomata; order Xiphosura; family Limulidae; genus Carcinoscorpius; species Carcinoscorpius rotundicauda. The sequence goes on along the minus strand of CM022392.1, from coordinate 59,085,277 downwards.
TAATCATCATCCATTTCCCTAAAATAAAATAAGGGAACCATAAATCATCCGCTAACGTTAAACAGGTCTTTATAACTCGATATAACCCACCTGACGGGTATTGGGTTCATCATTCATGCACTGTTTAGTCCCCTGGTGTCGAGAGTGAATACATACCCGTCAGTCAAACTCAGACTAGACAGCTCGCCTGTTGACTCTCTCCGAGGAGATCGCAATACCCTGCACAACAGAGAATTAGACAATGTAATGTAGTAACGGTTAGCTCTTGTCTTGATTGATAGTCCTGGTTGTTCGAGCCACAAGGGGCGCTAGAAGTCTTATGCATATCGAAGTTAAACATTAGGTTGATTCCTGTAGAAACTGCTGGATTCTTGAAATCAGTGGACGAAACTCCGGGCGGCTGGTTGCGACATTAATTATAATCATTAATGTGACGTCAAGGAACGCCTTGGTAGGTGTTCGTGAATCACATACATACCTTGTGTGGAAGAAATGAGTGCTCGTTTGTTTATTTTTTGAATTTCGTGCAAAGCTCCACGAAGGCTATCTGCACCAGCCGTCCCTAATTTAATAGTATAAGACTAGAGGAAAGGCATCTGATCATCACCAGTCATCGCCGGTTCTTGGGTTTCTCTTTTACCAATGGATAGTGGGATTGAGCGTAACATTATAATGCTTTCACTGCTAAAAGGGTGAACATGTTTGGTGTGACGGGGATTCGAACCCTTGACCCTCAGATTGCGATTCGAATGTCCCAACCACTTGCTCATGCCTGGCACGTTTTATTGACCCAGAGTAAGTTAATACATGGAAGGACAATGGTCAACTTCGCCGTTTGCAACTAAGTAATACAAATATGATATTTAACCTTTTATCTGTAACAAAGAGAAATCCACTTGAAGCAAATACGTAGAGCAAGTTTGATTTGGTTTGTTTGAATTTCGCGCGAAGTTACACGAGGACTATCTGCGATAGCCGTTCCTAATTTAGCAGAGTAAGACTATAGGGAAGGAGCTAGTCATCACCACTCACCACCAACTCTTGGACGACTCTTTCAACAACAAATAATGGGACTAACCATCACATTATAACGCTCTCACGACTGAAATGGTGAGCACGTTTGATGTGACGCGGATTCAAACTCGCGACCCTCAGATGAGGATTCGAGCGCCCTAACCACCTGGCCAAGCCGGGCCGTTAACTTGGTCCAAAGTAATGAGCACGACAAAGATAACACTAACACTAAAACAATGCATATCTTTCCACGCCAGAGTGATCTTAGTAACGGCGTCATTAATCAAACTGTCAAATAACTACCAGGTTATTAACTTTTCCTAAGGAGCAGTTATGAGTAATTTGTTTGTGTTTTATCGAATTTTGCACGTAGCTACGCGAGACCTAACAGCGCTAGCCGGCCCTAATTTGCAAGTGATAAACTACAAGTAAGGCAGTTAGTCACCATCACCAACTACTAGTCTACCCTTTATCAAAGAATAGTGGGATTGACCATCACATTATATCACCCCCACGATTAAAAGGGCAAGCCTGTTCGGTGACGGGATTTGAATCCGTTGCCCAACACATTATGCGTCCAGTACCCCAACCTCCAGACCACGGTAACCCTAATATCGTAATTACAAGTACAACAACTAGACATAAATAATATTTTTAAATACTGTAAAATAAAAGTATGCGAAGAAACGAAAATAAAACATATTTGTTTCTTAGATTTCGCGCAAAACAACACGAACGCTAGTCCTCCCTAATATTTAAGTGACATACTAGAAGAAAAGTGACTAGTAAACACCACCCACCGCCACCTCTTAAGCTACTCTTGTTGAACCGAATAGTGGGATTTAACTGTCACTCTTATAACTCACTCACGACCAGAGAGATTGTTTGTTTTAAATTTTGCACAAAGCTGATCGTGAGCTATCTGTGCTAGCTGTTCATAATTTGACAGTGTAAGACTAGAGGGAAGGCAGCTAGTCATCACCACCCACCGCCAACTCTTGGGCTACTCTTTTACCAGCGAATAGTGGGATTGACCGTAGCTAATAACACCCCCACGGCTGAAAGGGCAAGCATACTTGGTGCGATCGGGATTCAAATCCGCAACCCTCAGATTATCTCATCTGACCATGCCGGGCTTTTTGTTTTGATAATGTAAGTGTATGATTTTGTTTGTTTGTCTAGAATTAAGCACAAAGCTACACAATGGGCTATCTGTGCTCTGTTTGCCATGGGTATCGAAATCCCCAGGTAATCCCATTAAATTTATAACGTGGCAATCATTGATTCGAAAGCTTTATCGAAACGTTTGACCATATTTGTCATATGACAAATAACTGAAAATATTTGTCAAAATGTAAATATAAATAACATAGGAATATTTCTCAAAAAGCGATCATAATTGGTAACTTTTTCTTTCATTTTTTTCTTCTTAAAAAGTCTCTGGAGTTAAGAATATTTCGCCTTCCTCCTCGGTTGGACCGGAATGGACAAGTAGTTAGAGGGGGCTCGACTCGCAGTCTGAGGGTCGTGGACTCGAATCTCCTTCACACCAAACACGCTCGCTCTTTCAGCCATGGGGGCGTTATAATATAACGTTCAACCACACTTTTCGTTGGTAAAAGAGCAGCCCAAGAGTTGGCAATGGATAGTGATGACTAGCTGCCTTCCCTCTGGTCTTACACTGATAAATTAGGGACAGCTAGCGCAGATAGCACTCGTGTAGCTTTGCGTGAAATTCAAAATAAGCATACAAACAGTTAGTTCTCTGTTGTTTAATACGCGCTTCGTTTCTCGTTTATCAATGCTACTTTTTTCACTGACATTTTAAAACTCTGTGCTTAATGGCCTCGTGAGCCAGACTGAAGCACGCGGTCAACTACGTCATATTTCATTCACTGCTGAATGAACAGTGTTCTTTAAAAATCTTTAGATTTTTAATGCAAAATACTTACTTGAAAGGAGAGGTTGTATTGCATGTCCAGGACTCTGATGGATGATTTCCCAACATCTTTTCTTCGTTATCTACCCATTGTAAGAAAAATAGATTAATACCAGGGAGTAGAAAATAAATGTCTGGAAGGTATTTAACACTGGAAGACTGTTACAGTTTAAAACTGAATTAATTTTTGTTGTTTTATCAGTTAATAAAGAAAGGCCTGTATCCGTTCTGTACTTTAGTGTCTATTAATGAAAATGTACCAATTGACACGCAAAGAAATTCTTTGGTATCTCAAATGTCACATTTATGTCTGTTTTACATTCATTTTATGTTTTGAAGACATTCAACCCAAATACATTCGTAGTTTTGTAACGTCACGACTTTAACCCAAGTACATCCAAACACATCCAGAGTTTTGCTACTTCATGTCGTTTAACCAAAATACACCCAAGCACACCCGGAGTTTTGTAACGTCATAACTTTAAGCTGGGTACATCAAAGCACATCCAGAGTTTTGCTACTTCATGTCGTTTAATCAAAATGCATCTACGCACATCCGGGGTTTGTTACATCATGACTTTACCTAGAATAGTCCCAGATTTATTTATTTTCAGTTAAATCGTTTGTTCCTAGAAATTTTTAAACATAAAATAATGGTATTATGGTATAAGGGATGATCCGCAATAAACTTGACACCTCATAACGCTCAAATTAAGAGTTCATCCCTGTGAGGGGCCGAAGACAGGTTGTTCATTGTGCAGATTTACGTTTAAGAACAAACAAACGAACAAAACAACAAACAAAAGGAACAAGCATCTTGGGAATAAATTGGTTAATCTTTATTTAGTGCAATATCCTATTCAAGAAAAGTTTGTGTTTTTGTTGTTTTTAGCCTGTAAACTTGATCGAACACACACACCTTTCATTAAACCATACGTTTCCTGTATACGGTCTAGAAAATATACTTTTATGGTTTACGATCAACCAACCTGGCAAATCTATATAGTAAAGTTGCTTCTTTACAGTTAAGTATAAAGCTGCACAATGGGCTTCTTGTGCTGTGTCCACTGCGGGTGTTGAAACCCAGTTTTATATTTACAAGTAACCCAGCATAGCCAGATGGTTAGGGCACTCGACTCGCAATCTGAGGTTCGTGGGTTCGAATCACCATCACACCAAACATGCTCTCCCGTTCAGCCGTTACGGGCGTTATAATATGACAGTCAATCCCACTATTCGATGGTAAAAGAGTAGCCTAAGAGTTGGCGGTGAGTGGTGATGACCTGCTGTCTTTCCTCATGTGTTACAGTACTAAATTAGGGACGGCTAGTGCAGATAGCCCTCAAGTAGCCTTGCGCGAAATTCAAAAACCACACCAATCAACCAAACTATTCTGTTTTTCATGAATACTCCATTGTACGAAATTATTAATGACTGTTTTCGCTAAATTCAGTCCACGGTTTGAGAAATATTAACTCGCTGAATGCGTTTTTCTTCTATTCCCTGACTCACACTTACCCAAGTTCAAACGTTACCGACACGCACACACAAAACAGATCTTGTAAATCCACTTGTAATATAATCCAACCAGAAAAGACGTTTTTGGGATATTTGTTGGATTTACTTAAACAGTTTATCGTTGCTATGCATGTATTCTTTGGTTTATACACAAATATATAAAAAAATCTTAACCAAGTGACTTTACTGCGTCTCTTTCGAATTGATATGAGCCACGTAACTCAAGAGAATTGTAATGAGGACCTGAGCAACAGCCTTATAGAGTAAGGGCAACTTTTGTACGTTGTTGACGAGTCCACAGAGACAACTGAAGTGTTCTTTCAGCAAATGCTTGTTTCAACACGATCTCTTAATGAAGTGCTTTCTAAGTTCGTGTGCTCGGCATGGCCAGGTGGTCAAGGTGCTCGACTCGTAATATGAGGGTCGCGAGTTCGAATATCCGTCACACCAAACATGCTCGCCTTTTCAGCCTTGGGGGCGCTATAATGTGCCAGTCAATCCCACTATTCGATGGTAAAAGAGTAGCTCAAGAGCTGGCGGTGGGTGGTGATGACTAGTTGTTTTCCCTCTCGTTCGTAACATGTGGGCGTTTACTAGTTCAACACTTTTAACTCCGTCAACCATAAAAAAAAAGAAAGGAAAGAATCCTGCCATAATGTTTTAGGGTTTTCGTCAAAACCCGAGAAACAGAAAGGAAATCACGTTACCTCTAACGGTATTCGATGTTCCTGTTTTAAGCCCCTTTTAAATAAAGGTTATCATTTCAGCACAAGTACCCTCTTGTTTTTTTTTTGTTTTGTTTTGTTTTTACTCTCTCACTAGATGTGTGTGTTTGGTTACCTTGTGTTACCTGAACTTACTGTACCAAATCACTGGTTCATCCATTTCGACGTTTTCTTTATTCGAAATGAATGATTAAAATAAACCAATTTAAGTGCATGCATACTATTAGATAAGTTCCACATCTCACCCACTCACCCCGATATGACAGCGGGAACTTTACGATATTACAACCCTAAAATCTGAAATTTGATTTCTTTTAGGTAGTCACAGCAGAAAACCTGGTTCTAAAAGGGAATATGAAACTACGGGATAGACCGCGAAACAATTCATACTGCACAAAATATTGAATATTAAATTTAATTCTCTAATATTCTGATATACACATTTTTTTTCTATATTCCAAGATGTAAGCGGATGTAGCTTAAACATGCCACTCATACTGCTTGTTGGTATGCACAAACCTACACAAAGGTCATCACGAGTATCGAAATTCGATTTTTAGCAGTATAACTCCACAGACATTCCACTGTGCCACTGGAGAATAACCCATACGGAAATAGCCTTCATACGATATTAATCAAGATTATTTTACTTGTAGAATGAAGGGTGTCGATTTCTAGTGGAGAAATGATTCTTGTTTTTCATTCAATGTTTTCTTCAAATGTTATAGCGAAAATTGAGGAATTATTTTCGAAACTTTTCAATAAAAATAACTATTAAGTCGTAAGATGACACACTAGTGTTAGATCATGAGCTCAAACACTAGTGTTATATCGTAAGTTGAAACGTGTGTTTGTGTGTGTGTGTGTTTTTTATAGCAAAGCCACATCGGGCTATCTGCTGAGCCCACCGAGGGGAATCGAACATACCACTGTACTAGCGGAAGGCTTAGCTGAAACACTACTGTCAGCTCATACCTTAAAACACTGGCGTTAAATCATAAGCTACTATGGTTTTATAACATTAAACAAACTAAAGCATTATCTGTGTTACAAGAATCGTCCCTCTAATGAATTATAGGGCACGTCTACTAATTAGCTAAGTCCATTAACACTTTTTTCCCAAGGGGATCATGCTATAGAACTGGAAGGTCCCGTAAAACACCCTCTTGTGTCGAATTTTCTTATCAACGACACGTCAGAACATTTATAGCCACCTAAAGACTCATTATAGAAGATTTCATCTTGACTTCCAGAATGAAGAAAACGGTTTAATTAACCACATCCTTCCCTCCACCCCTAGCGACTGAGTAATAAAACTGTACCGAGTGGCCATTGGACAGTTCTTGTAATGCTTGATCTGTGAGGTTCGAGTCTTACATCTTAGTTCTAATTGCTATCTGCAGAAAACTCCGAGTTATTGTGATGGATAAGACGTTCATTGGCTTTATGTCTAGTGAACAGAGCACGAACGTACAAATAAAGGTTCCTTGATGGAACTACGCGAACGTTTCGGCACTTTAATTTTTGTGACTCACTTAAACTCGGGTTAATCTCTAACAAGCTGTATGAGAAAAAATAGCTTAGGATAAAAAAAATCTTCGTCGCCTAAATGCCACGTGAAATCCTATTAACTCCACTAGGTTGTATTCATGTATTAACTTTTTATTTCTTTCAACACAAAGCTAATACAGTGGGTTATCTGTATCCTGATTACCACCAGGAATCAAATTCTAGACTTAACCGTTGTAAGTCATTAAATTTATCACTGTCTCACGGAAAGTTACTTTCTGGTAAAAAAAACCAAGAAAAATCAAATTTGAAGATGGAGTCTTATACGGTCATTGTATCTCAGTACTTTAATCGTTATTAATTATCAAATTATGTTTATGTGTGTTTAGTTAATCCTATTTTTGTTCCAGATGCAAAAAAATAACACTTAAAAATTCATTTGGGATTTCAAAAATAATTTTGCATTATAACCAACGATATTCTAAGAAATGTTCGATTTTTGTCTCAAATTTAAAACAGTTATTTATAATTATTCTAAATTCCTTTCTAAGAATGTTATGTCAAGGTAAGTAATTTACAAAACTGACCCAAATAAGTTAAACTTTGCTGGTGGGTGATGGAGTAATTAATTATTTAAAAACGTGTTTTACACTGTTTTGTTCCTTTTGTCGAGCTTAAAAAGTATTCTTTGTTATCCCATATTAGGTTGTAGCCTATGCAGTTTATAGCAGCTATGTTTCAACGTAGATATTTTTTTTTTTCTAAATTTAGTTTGTTTTCATTAGAACGTTTTTCGATTGATGTTTGTACGAATTTTCTGACAAAGAAACACCACATGCCTTTTCTATACTTTTTCCCTGAAAAATAAAGGTTTGGTTTTGGTTTGTTTTGAATTTCTCGCAAAGCTACACGAGGGCTATCTGCGCTAGCCGTCCCTAATTTAGCAGTATAAGACTGTAGAGAAGGCAGCTAGTCATCACCACCCAGAACCAACTCTTGAGCTACTCTTTTACCAACGAATAGTGGGATTGACCGTAACTTTATAACGCCCCCACGGCGAGGATGAGCATGTTTGGTGTAACGAGGATTCGAGCCCGCGATACTCAGATTACGAGTCGAATTAACTGCTGTAACTAACAAACAATTTTGTCACACGTCCTTGTCTTCCCCCCCACACACACACACTAGGTTAGCGGTAAGTTTTCGTACATACAACGCTAAAACTTATGGTTCGATTCCTCGCGATGGACAAAGCTTAGGTAGCCCACTGTATAGCATAGCATGGCTTTAGGTATAGAGCGAACAACTCGCAAATGGTGGGTCGATTTTCGAATCCCACCACCTAAAATGTTCGTTCGTCCTTTCAGCCGAGGGACAGTATTAAAATGTAATAATCAATTCCACTTTTCCTTGATAAAGAGTTGGCGGTAGGTGATGTTGAATAGCTGTATTCTGCCGAGTCTATCACTTACGAATTAGTAACAGATAGCACAGCTAGTCGTCGAGTAACTTTGTGTGAAATACAACAAAACCACCCTATAAATCATTTCTTAACATTTACAACAACAACTGCTGTATCTTAAGTCTTTTATTTAGGTTTCAAGTTCTTCGTAGTAGAAGTATAGGTAGATATTCTACAAATATAGGTTACAAGCATACACAAACAACACTCGTTTAGGCACAACATAATATGAGCAAACAACAAGTGGATAATGTTAAACTATTAGTACTTGTGTTTTTTGTTTTTCTTCTGGATTTCAGAATCGTCTCTACTGAAGATACCGGATGATATATTTCCGTCAGCTCTTTATTCATCAGAATCTTTTGAAGCTCTTGTGTTTTCTTTTCCATCTTTGTTCACCATTCAGCCACAAGAAATAATTTTCGTTCGCTCGTGACGAGTAGGTATTGTCCTAACCAATAAAAATGTCTCTAAAATAAAACAATACGCAGTACTTATTGTCAGAAAAGAAAGACAGAATCACTTCTTTACTGAATGACGTTATTTTCTCACGATAAATTCCACTATTCGTTGATAAAAGAGTAGCCTAAGTACACTGATAAATTAAGGGCAGCTAACACCTATAGCCCTCGTGTATCCTTGCGCAAAATAAAACAAAAACAAAAACAAAAACTGGGGCGCTTTACAAATTACGCAGCTGTAACGTTTTTCCACCAATGTACATTTCAGTTGTATTATCGAAATCACCCAATGGACGCACTTAACAGAATAAACAATCTCAAAAAACGTGGTTTTTGGCGCGAGATCTTAAAATTTCTTATGTGAAAAATTAGTTTCACTGCACGAGCAGTCTTAATGACGTAGCAAATAATCAGTATGTGTAAACTCAATTATCTCAAAGTAAATAACACCTGCTAGCCATGCCGCTCTGTGAATTGTAATTAAATTTATACAATAAAACACGTTTAGCAATAAACTTTTTTGATAAGTATAAAATCCCTTAAATTAGAGAGAATACACGACCAGTAAATTATGCAATTTTTCTAACGAAAATTGTTCAATTATGTCTAATATAATTGGCGATAAGTTATTTAATTTTGGCGCAAGCTTTTCTCAATTAGGGCGAAAACAAATAATAAATCACTTAAATTTTCCTATAATCCTTTAATTCGAGCGAATGTACAAAGAAGAACTTGTTTAATTTTTGAAACGAATTCTATTCTAGTGGACCAGGGACGTTAAAAATAAGTTATTAAAATATTTGATTATCCAATATCAATTTGTGATTGAAAAGTGATGATACAAGTAGTGGAACAGTACACCAACAGCTGTTATGCAATTTTGCCCAAAATAATTTCGTCATTAAAGACTGAAGGGTAGAAACAATAATTCTGCCCAGTAGTGTCAGATGAGGAAAACAGACACACACAAAAACACAAATATTTTTCCTTAAGCTACCGATTTAAGACTGGATCTATTTTTTCTATCCTCCTTTTCAGAACAACAAAAACAAACATCTCTCTCTCTTTGAGCAACTGGTTAGAGTCTATAGTTAATTTTTCATACGAGAAACACAGAAACAAACACCTCTCCTTTGAATATGGGATCACATACTTACTTAAGGTTCTTCTGCGTTATGAGGTTTGTTTTCACCATTACTTTAATGCAAAAAATGTTAAGAAACAGTGTTGTTGCTAGCCGTCCCTAATTTAGCAGTGTAGGACTAGAGGGAAGGCAGCTAGTCATCACCACCCACCGCCAACTCTTGGGCTACTCTTTTACCAACGAATAGTGGGATTGACCGTCACATTATAACGCCCCACGGCTGAAAGGGCGAGCATGTTTGGTGCGACAGGGATGCGAACCCGCGACCGTCAAATCACGAGTCGCTCGTCTAAACCCACGTGGCCATGCCGGGCCATGAAACAGTAAGTTAATTGTGTATTATTCTGTAAATCATAAAGAGAATAATTCTTGACGATATTGTTACAAAAAGAAAAAAATTAAAAACTGGCAAACTTTCCCTTTCAAACTTAAGTTTCGAGTTGCTTCTCGTCGATTTTCTGTTTGTTTGCTTTCCTATAAAATCGTTTATTTTTATAACAGTATTTACTTTACATTAGTTGATTTTATCTGTTTTAAGTAATTTATCCTGTCCGTGTTTTCATACTCTAGTCTCATGTCGGCCTCCAGTGTTATTCTGTTTGTTTTCTTCGTAACTTACTGGTTTCATTCCCAGACCGTTTTCTTTGTAACTTTATGTTTTTTCGTTGTATAAAACTTTCTGAATCAGTTTGAATTATTGAAATGTCTCTTAATAGCGGCGCAGCATGGCTAGGTGATTAAGGCACTCGACTCGTAATCCGAGGGTGGCGGGTTCGAATCCCTGTCACGCTAACATGCCTGCCCATTCAACCGTGAGGGTGTTGTAATGTGACAGTCAATACCATTATTGGTCGGTAAAATAGTAGCCCAAGGGTTGGCGGTGGGTGGTGATGACTAGCTGCCTTCCCTCTAGTCTTACACTGCTAAATTATGGACGGCTAGCGCAGATTGCCCTCGTGTAACTTTGCGCGAAATTCAACACAAACCAAACCCTTATTAGCACGTGCTAGGGAATAATTCCTTTTGTTTCATTCGCTTAGCTACCTCCCATTGAATAATAAAATTGAAATTAACGTAATAGCACGTGTATGTTTTACATATATATTAAATTTAATTTTTGTTTTGTTTCTTTCAGTATTCTGTTTTGTTTCATTTTCAGACCACCTTTACGAAAAATGCTAATTTTCAATTATATGGAGAAGCTTCGTTTGTTTGTTTTGGAATTTCGCACAAAGCTACTCGAGGGCTATCTGTGCTAGCCGTCCCTAATTTAGCAGTGTAAGACTAGAGGGAAGACAGCTAGTCATCATCACCCACCGCCAACTCTTGGGCTACTCTTTTACCAACGAATAGTGGGATTGATCGTCAAATTATACACCCCCACGGCTGGGAGGGCGATAGCATGTTTAGCGCGACGCGGGCGCGAACCCGCGACCCTCGGATTACGAGTCGCACGCCTTACGCGCTTGGTCATGCCAGGCCTATGGAGAAGCACATGGACTTTCCTGCTTTATGTTACTAAATGCATTTCTTTCTTTCTCTTTATGTGAAATGTGAACTGAATTTTTGTTGTGTAATAAAATTCAGTTAACCAAATATTAGTACTTATTTGTTTACGTACAGTTAATTTTACAGTAGCATTTTGTAACTAGTAAAAATAATTCGCTTTATATATCTGTCAGTATTACAAAAATAAACAGATACATTTTTTAGTTCTTACATATTTTTAAATCCCCCCAAAAAACACAAGAAACAATCAGTAGAACTTCTTAAAAGTAGGTCATTTGTATCAAATGAAAATGGATTTTTGTGTGTTGGATTCAAGCATATTTAGCATGTAGACTTAACAAAATTATGCCTCTGCTGACGGTCTCTTTTATCCAAGTATATTAACGACTTTCTTTTTTATCTTTTCGTATCTAGTCACTGAGACTTTTGCTTTTGTCATTCTTTGGAAGTTTCCGAATTCCATCAAAATTCTGCTTCGATGAATTCGGTTTCTCACAACAGTAGCAAAGAAAAAAGAAAATTGGCGAAGAGTTTCGACAGTCTATTCTCGAAACTATTTATAATTCGGTTTAGATTCCAACGTATGTGTTTCATGCGGGAACGTTCGCATCTCGCGCTGCCACAGCGTGACAAATGAGCTTGGTTTGATGATGTATGAAAGAGACACAGGGCCAAGAATCCCGCAGGAACCAGGCCTCACCAAGCACTGGAGATAATGGAAGAACAGTTTGATGGCTGAAGAGGACTGGGACCTTCTTGGCGGGAAGAAGCTCAACTCGCCAGAAAAGCCATTCTTCTCTGACTACCGGTATCTAGAACAAGAACGGTGAGATATCCGCGTCTTCTGGGAAAAAAGACTTAGCGATTCTGAAGTTTTTAAACACCTACTTCGAGATTAAATTGAAGCGAAGTAGCAATGCCTGCTTCTGTTGGACGTTTCTTCAAAAACGTAATTAATCTCATATTTTGCTGCAAATCAACGACATTTACAGATCTGACAAACAAAACCTAACTCACAGTAAAACACCATATTCTCTCAGTTCTCAGCTGTCTAGACTCAGAATCAGTGTTACCGTGTGATACCAATCGTTGCATTACTCCCTCTCTTTCTTCTGGGCACCGGTATGGCCAGGTGGTTATGACACCAGACACGCAACCTGAGGGTTGCATAGACAGCTTACAGTTTGGCTTTGTGCTTGACTTCAAACTAGCTAACTAACATTTAACAATTACTCCCAAATAATTTTTTTTTCATATTAAATTGTGATTGGATGAATGACACAACCAGCAAGTTTCTACGCGAATGAAAAAAACAAAACAGACACATTTATCTGGAAGTAACAGCAGAAGATAGCACAAATACTATGTACAAAAAAAGAACTACGTTAATGACCTTTATAACGATCATTAATTTAGGCTTAATTAGTCAATCTATATTCGGTGCGCGTGACATGCATTTTTTATGGGGGGCGGGGCTTTGCCCTTTCAGGTCATGCTTCATCGAAGCCTAATTGCATGTTTAATGACTACAAAAAAATTAACGCAACCAAAAAACTTATTTCCTAGTGGCAGAAGACAGAATTATAATGATTTTGATCTAATCGTAGTGCGGTTAACGCTTAATTATTTCCATCCAATCGGAAAATAGTTGATAACAGCTCATACTGAAAAAAATAAATCGAAAATTAAAATTATTAAAATATTAAATTGTTTGTGAGATGTCAGTGTTTGTTTTTGTTTGTTGCTTTAGCCAAAAACGGTTATCATTATTATTGCTTTGCTGAATTTTTCACTTTTGAATCTTAAGCTCTATCTTATTCGCCTTTAATGGCGCTTCATAGTTTTTAACGGTATTTCATGGTCATAGAAAAAAATTAATCTGGACAAAATACAAGAAAACAGTGATTCCACTATTGTATAACTTCCATTATTTTGCATTAGTTATTTCAAATACATCAATTTATTTTAGAATTAACAAAACAAGTGCGAAAAAATAAAAAAATGACTAAAAGTACACAAGTTCGAATCCCGAATCATGTGTCCGAGTTATCTCTTGTTTTACTATCCTTTTACACGTACATTCATTCGGTTTGTTGTTTTCACTTTTAAGAAACTTTCAACGAATTTTATTAGTGATTACAAACGTCCACTTCGTTATATACGATGGCTCTCAACCACACAGTTATCTGAATGCATTCAGCTTAACATTAACAACGTAACAGAAAAAATAATGTAAGTACTGAGAGGAAAAACTCCTTATGCTCTGGTGATGGATTCGATTAATTTTCACTGAATTCTCAAACACTGGAGAAGAAGGGTGTATATAGTGTTCCTTCTAAGCAAAGTCAGGAGGGGTCTGATTTTTGTGAATTAGGACTTGTTTTGTCAATCTTCAAACGCGTGATTTATCAAGAGCTTCTCTTCGGACAATACAGTTATCTATATACTCTAAACCTCTCCATTAATCATTTCATTGTGTAACTAACATAACTGGACAACAAGAACAGCAAATCCAGAACCATGGTATTACTTATGTTGTTTCCGTTTCACTTTTAAATACCCCCTAATCTTTGTCGCCTACCCCTAATGGTGGTTCTCAGCCTCCATCATCAATCTATCCTATCTTAAGTTAGATTCATATTCTGACAGAAGTATTACACTTCTATGTAAGAGCTGACATTAAATCGAGCATTATTCATTCACCCCCATTCCCTCCCGCAGTATTGTGCACGAGACACGCGATACTTCCGCTCGTTTTCCCCATATTTACGCAATCACGGATGTCACGACCCCAATAAAATGCTATAAAGACGCTTTTGCTCTCTTGTTTTTTTTTCGTGCCGCGCGCTTTTCATCATAACCGAAACAAACTTGAGTGTACAAGTAACGCCCTCTATTAACCACCTTGCTTATGATGGAGGATAAATCTAATTTATTTATTTGTTTAATTTAAACAACTATTTCACGACCGTTGATTGTAATTGTGCTCACAAACATTTATTTCAACAGCCTAATCCTTGTAGGTGTGAAGAGAGAGTAATGGTAATCCCTGTAGATCCTACCTCACCTTCAGATACCGCAGTACGAAGGATAAGTGGTAAACATTTTATCCCCTTTAAGTAACACAAGTAGACCTTGATTTTAAAGTGAAATTAATGTTTATCTTTACAGCTTTTAACGTTTGAGCTCCAAAAATGTTATAAACCTTCAAATACAGTGCACTGTTTAATTAAACGCGTACAAGCGACTAGCTAAATAAACACTCCGTTGTTATATTTAAGTTTATAGTCAATTATATGCAAGTGAAAGTTAAGGAATTTTCTGAATCGAACAACGGACGACAGTACAGATAATACTGTTGAGGCTGTAGTCATGGAAACATTAACTCACAGTCCCTTGGCGCGTGGTTATTGGAACTAATAATGTTCAATAAGTTTTCACTCGTGCGAACTATCTTTGAAATATCCGTACACTGAGGAGAAAGCTTGAATAGTAAGTTTTCGGGAATATTTCTTTGCCAACTTACGTCTCAGCACCATTCACATTACAAAATAACTTTCAGCCACTTTAAATAGAACAATAGTCATGAAACTACCAAACTGACACCCTTAGACAGTTTTTCCCTCCTCTGGGTGCGGCCCGGCATGGCCAAGCATGTTAAGGCGTGCGACTCGTAATCTGAGGGTCGCGGGTTCGCATCCCGGTCGCGCCAAACATGCTTGCTCTTTCAGCCGTGTAAGCGTTATAATGTGACGGTCAATCCCACTATTCGTTGGTAAAAGAGTAGCCCAAGAGTTGGCGATGGGTGGTCATGACTGGCTGCCTTCCTTTTAGTCTTACACTGCTAAACTAGGGACCGCTAGGACAGATAGCCCTCGAGTAGCTTTGTGCGAAATTCAAAAAAACAAACAAGCCTCTGGGTGTACTAGTATTGCTAACATCCAGATTTCACTCAACCAAGATAACCTCTCACCTTTCCTGGGTTATTTGGAGAGCAGATAAACGTTTTCTTTAATTCAAAACTCTTTCCTCCTTTGGATTTAGATTTGACATTAGAAATGTTTTCTTCTGTTTTAACGTTACGTTCTTCAGGCAGGTCAAGAGACCTGCACGATTCAGAACAAACCTTCACTAATTTTGAGCAACTAATCAGAAAGAAAATATCCAGCATCAGCTTTTTCTTTGGGACTTTGAAATGAATAATGGGATTGGTTGTAATTCTTATGACAGCCCGATACATTAACAACTGGGCCACGTCTCGTCCATTTACTTTTTGTTGAAGAGGGTGCGTTTATGAAGTGACTAGTGGCTTGTGCGACTGATATTTGGACATAAGAAATTGCATCCCCACGATCCTAAACAATACTATCATTTATATGACCTCCCCTCCCACTGATTCAGCGGTATATCTGAAGGCTTTAACCACTAAAAACCCAGTTTCGATACGAGTAGTGGGCACTGTAAAAATTACCCATTTTGTTACTATGCGTTCAACAACACGTAACAACCAAAAAAATAGGGTTTGGTTTAGTTTGTTTTAAATTTTGCGCAAAGCTACACGTGGGCTATCTGCACTAGTGGTCCGTAATTTATTAGTGTAAGATTAGAGGGAAGAAAGCTAGTCATCATCACCCACCGCCAACTCTTGGGCTACTCTTTTATCAATGAATAGTGGGATTGACCCTACCATTATAAGGAAGCCACGGCTTTAAGGGCGAGCATGTTTGGTGCGACTTACGGACTTCAAAAACGCTGAAACTTATTATAGGTTCGATTCCCTGTGGTGGACAGAGCGCAGTTAGCTTATTTTGTGGCTAGGCGCTAAAACAAACAAAAACATTTACAGTTTATTTATCTATTTAATTTTCATTATGGCTGTTTATCTTGTTTACCCACCTGTCTTTACATTTATCAATTGTTTTTTCTTTTAGCTAAATTCTGCCTTGACGTTTTACGTTACTCACAACAGGACTTTAATGGTGACAGTTATATTGTTCCAAACTCTCTATACTTTAAATATCGGTTACATATTTCTGCATGCCATTTTACATACATTAAGTATATAGTTACAAAACGTTCAGAGGTATATTCTATATAGTTCAAACTATTCTGATGTTTTGTGCGTTTTGGCAATATGCCAAGCACAATGTCAAACACTTAAAACTGTACATTCGTGTGGTTAAAACATCACGGTACACACATTGGATTCCTTACACTATTTAGTTACATTAAGTTCCTGTGTAACGTACTAAGATACATGGATAAAATACGCGATTATTAAACAACATAATTAAAACATCTTCAACAATAGTATTTTATTGTCCAATAGTAGGTAGGATAGTTCTATGTGATAACCAGAGCACCAACTTTTTATCATAACCAAGGTATCAACCCGTTATAGCAACCATAGTATCAACCTACTGATGATAACCATAGTATCAACCTATTGATGATACATAATACTAACCTACTGATGATACATAGTACTAACCTACTGATGAAAACCATAGTATTAACCGACTGATAATAACCATAGTACCAACCTACTGATGATACATAGTACTAACCTACTGATGATACATAGTACTAACCTACTGATGGTACATAGTACTGACCTACTGATGATACATAGTACTAACCTACTGATGATAACCATAGTACCAACCTACTGATGATAACCATAGTATTAACACACTGATGATAACCATAGTATTAACCGACTGATAATAACCATAGTACCAACCTACTGATGATACATAATACTAACCTACTGATGATACATAGTACTAACCTACTGATGATAACCATAGTATTAACACACTGATGATAACCATAGTACGAACCTACTGATGACGAATTGTACCAATTTACTGATAAAATCCATAGTACCAACCTACTGATAATAACCATAGTACCAACTTAGTGAGGATAACAATAGTATTAACCTAATGATGATAACCATAGTACCAACATATTAATAGTAAACATAATACCATCCTACTGATTATAACCATAGTACCAACTTACTGATGATAACCATAGTACCATCCTACTGATGATAACTATGGCACCAATCTACTGATAATAACCATAGTACCAAGCTACTGATAATAACCATAATACCAACCTACTAATGATAACCATAGTACCAACTTACTGATGATAACCATAGTATCAGCTTACTGATAATAACCATAGTATTAACCTCATGATGATAACCATAGTAATAACTTCATGATGATAATTAGAGTATCAACTTCTTAAGGTTAACCGAAGTAAAGTGTCTTTACTAGAGTGCAGAGTGATCACCAGAGAGAAGGAACATCAACCATCAGAGACTGTCTGTGAACAATAATCTGTAAGTCGCTGGGCTTGTTTGTTGCCGGACACAAAGCAATACGATGACATGTATATGCTGTGCCTAACACAAGTATCGAAACCCATCTTTTAATATTATAAGTTTGCATTCTTTCATCTGTGTCACTAGGGAACGAGTCATAGAACAAAAATTGAAATCTGGTTTTCCTTATGAAGCAGCGTGTTTCACGAGTTTACTTTGTTGGACAAACTTGTAAAATGTTAGACTTCTGGTAAAGATGTTTTTACTCGGATTATTAAAGACTTGTTAGGCCTAATGGTTATGATAAATATTTCTAAATTTGCATATTTCATGCCCTTTTTAATTTGTCTATTATTACGATTTTCAAACTTTTATGTAATTGATAATTTACACATAAAAAGTGTTCATAACAACTATTTGAAACATGACTTCTAAATATATAGTTTAAACACGTCATTTTTGTTACCTATATTTTGTTTCAATTTCTTTAAATCGTTTGTTGTATTTTACTAAGACTAAATAAATATATAAAAGGCAATCATTTCGCGAATTGTTTACAAGTAGAATTAATTCAGTTTACATGAAAACCAAAAATGTAAAATTATATTCAAAATTGATATGGTTTTGTCTATATTAATCAGAGAATTGACATATTCGCTTTCTTCGAGTGTTTCTTAAGCGAATCGTAATAAAATAAATGAAACTTTGTAGCATCTTTCGTATACAGCTCCCATTGTTCGAATAATATTGCGAGACATTTCCCTTTCAGTACCGCACGAGGTCTTCCTTTTACCGGATACGTCATTCTCGCGCGCTTTTAAATTCCTCGAACTGTGACTTCCGGTGTAAAATTTCCGGTACGTTGTTGTCGTTCAGAAAATGGAGCCCGCTTATTCTTGATATCAAGAGTGAAACGTGGAACTATTGTAGTCATCCGCAGACGCCCTGTTTAGATCGAGAAACATTAAATATTTCCTGCAGTGTGTAAAGTTAATGGACGCCGTGATAATTATCCTAGAACGGTTTGTCTTGTCTAATGTTGTATTGATATAAGTAATAATATGAAATAAGTTTTCCATTATGGAAGATCACAAAATTTCTAAATCAAAGATAAACGGATGTACATGATAAGCATTGTAATGCTACGAGATGGCCGAAAGATGCTTTCAGGGATCGAATACATTGTGAAAGCTTTAGTAAACCAAAAACTTTTATTGTGGCCCCAAATTTCTACCGATGTATTTTGTCCTGAAAACGAAGTCCGCGTACAAGAAAAGCTATATTTCCGAATGAAATGTTTTAGTTCATAAAAATTTATTATTGTGAAAAATATTTGTTATTATACAAATCATTTGTTGGATATTTGTACGAAATTTCGGAAATTACTGAAATGCAACATTTCAATCGCATGTGAACTCAGTAAACAACGTGAGTAATAATATACTATGCTTATCTTATTACGAGTGTATATTGACATGAAACCAAAGCCAAGAATGATTAGAATGCAATGATGGATATCCTCTCTACTGTCTGTTGCCAATATTTACGGTCGAAACCCAATAGCATCTCATGAGATTAGCTTACGATTGTTACGTTAGTCCTAAACAATATTTAAAGTCAACAATGCAGAATAGTTCTCAAAGGTATAACAAATCAAATATTAATAATCTTAACCAGTGCTTTAGAACAAAATAGAATGTTAAAAAGTACACAAATTCCCTGATTTCTTGTTCTTAGAAAATTGTACACTATAAACAAAGCCTTATATAATCGTAACAACGGCTAGCAACGTTAATGTTTCTGATCATAGTGTTACATTGCTATCAGTAACATTTGGGATATTTAGATTACCGGACACTTGATAATGGAGGGGGGACAATACAAGTGCTTTTCTTTACAAAGCACTTTAATGTATATATATAATTGTTTCTTCAGAATCAAGTGTCTTGTATTTATAATATAATATAATATAATAGATAAACATTAGATGACGGTAACACGCAGAATACTCGATACACTATACAATAGCTGCCTTCATGGAGCAAACCCATGTATTATGTATGAAGTGAAGAAATGAAAAGATAATCAATTTTATTACGCACATTCATAGATTACATATTTTTTTTCAGTCAGGGGAAAAAAACGTCGGAAAACAATTCATATAAACATTTTTAAAATGTCACGCTGTAAAATATGTTCTTGACTTTAATACTGCTGCAGTTTCAAGTTATAAATATATTCCTGACTGTTGATATACAGTTTGTTTATTAGTCGTGTCAAGACTTAGGTACAAGGTTTGGTTTAAATTTCGCGCAAAGCTACATGAGGGCTATTTGCGCTAGCCGTCCCTAATTTAGAAGTGTAAGACTAGAGAGAAGGGAGCTAGTCATCACCATCTACCGTCAACTCTTGGGCTACTCCTTTTCCAACGAATAGTTGGATTGACCGTCACAATATAATGCCCCCACATCTTTAGGTAAGTATTGAAATAAAATCTGTTGCATCTAGGGGTGGGAATGGAGAGGAAAACATACATACATCTAAGTTGAAAAAAAAGATAGACTTTCACAGTCTTTGATGTTGTACATGTTATTTCTGTTAGTCCTAATCCAACCTGACTATTACGCCACAGTCTTGATTCTCACTGGTCAGAGTTCTAAAGAGGCCTCGCTTGGTCAGGTCATTAGGGCATTTTACACGTAATCTGAGGGTCGCAGGTTCGAATCCTTGTCACATCAAACGTGTTCGTCCTTTCAACCGCAAGGCCATCATAATGTATGGTTAATCCCACTATTTATTGTTGAAAGAGTATCCCAAGAGTTGACGATGGATGGTGATGACTAGCTGCCTTCCCTCTAGTCTTTCACCGAGTTAAAAAGAGGCCTGGATTGGTCAGGTCATTAGGGAGCTTTACACATTGGCTGAGGGTTGCAGGTTCGAATCCCCATCACACCAAGCATGTTCGTCCTTTCAGCCGCGAGGCCATTATAATATACAGGTAATCCCACTATTTGTTGGTGAAAGAGTAGACCAAGAGTTGGCGGAGGATGATGATGACTAGCTGCCTTCCCTCTCGTCTTTCACTGCTAAATTAGGGATTGATTGCTAGCGCAGATAGCTTTCTAGTAGCTTTGCGCGAATTTGCGTGAAATTTAAAACAAACAATTTGGCATCATCGCTTTTAAATGATTTTTAAGTTTTAGCTTTTTAATGTTTGTATTAAGAACAATTTCTATCACAGTAATAGACAAAATCAAACTTGCGCAGTGCTTTCCAGTGTCTTAACAAAGCGACATTTTCTAAAGAACAGGATTGATTTTATCTTTTATTTCCTTGTCTGTCAGACTCTCTGTGTAATTATTTCGCGCTAAGATTACCGGTTGTAATCGATTGCCAAACAAATGTGTTTTAATTTCAACCAACTCCGTGGAATCTAATACACGTCTCTTAACCTCTCTCTTGTGATCCGTGTTTCTTTCACAGTAGGGCGACTTTGTTTGACTTTTTAAGATAATGTCAGTTCTTTCGAGAAACATAAGAATGCCATCAGACTCACCTGCACAAATCGCTATAGCGTTAGGCTTAATGCTATTTGTTTTTCTGGTTTTCCATTTCAGGCTATTGATATCTCGTTTCGCTTACGACACAAAGAGAGTAAAACTTTAACTTGATCAAACACCGACAGTTTCACCTGATTGACTTGACATTTTCGCAATCTTAGGTTCTGATGTTGACCGTCCAAACATTCCTTAAAGTACAGACAAAGACGTTTCTTTAAATAAATACGAATATGAAAATAATAACAATAAAAGCATTTAATTTCTGAGACTGGAATGAGACACGTTTTGTATTAGAAAATTTTCACGCTAATAAATAATAAGATGAAACAACTTAGACGATGAAAAAAGTTACCGTTGATTTTAGGCCCGGCATGACCAAGTAGGTTAAGGCGTTCGACTCGTAATCTGAGGGTCTAGGGTTCGAATCCCCGTTGTACCAAACATGCTCGCCCTTTCAGCCGTAGGGGCATTATAATGTGACGATCAAGCCCACTATTTATTCGTAAAAAAGTAGCTCAAATGTTGGCGGTGGGTTGTGATGACCAGCTACCTTCCCTCTAGTCTCACACTGCTAAATTAGGGACGGCTGATGTGAATAGCCCTCGCGTAGCTTTGCGCGAAATTCCAAAACAAACAAAACCTTTGATTTTATTTATCAGACACTGGAAACCAAATACATATATTTTAATACAATATTCAATACAATCTACATTACTAAGTAATAATCTTATTTATAATACCCCATTCTATCTCCCAGTGATTCAACGGCAAATCTTGAGGCTTATAACGTTTTAAGCCCGGATTTCAGTGCCTGTGTTGAGCACTGTACAGAGTGTCTGTTCATTGTGTAACTTGATATTTAACGATAAAACATAATTTGTATGAAGTTGGTCACAAGTTATTTAAGTGGCGTTGATCTTTTAGGTATTGTCGCTCAAAAATATTCACAACTTGGTGCGCTATAGTAAGGGTCACATCCCAAGAGGTGGCGGTGGGTCTTATCGAGCATGAGTCTTTATTTTAATCTGTCAGTTAAAACTTTGGACAGTACAACGATGCATGTTTGTTTTAAAAAGCAAACAGGAAAAATAAACACAATAAAATGTATCTTGTAAATAGCAAAATAAAACACCTAATACCTTGACACGGGATCCAAGACACCTAATATCTAAATATGAAATCCAAGACACCTAATATCTAGACACGAAATCCAAGACACCTAATATCTGGACACGAGATCCAAGACACCTAATATCTAGACACGAGATCAAGACACCTGATACCTAGACACGGGATCCACGATACCCAACATCTAGACACGAGATCCAAGACACCTAATAGCTAAACACGAGATCCAAGATACCTAATATCTAGACACGAGATCCAAGACAACTAATATCTAGACACGAGATCCAAAACACGTAATACCTAGATACGAGATCCAAGACACCTAATACCTAGACACGGGATTCAAGAACCTAATATCTAGACATGTGCAATTGTCAAATAAACTGAGAGGGGACACGTGTATCAGTTGTGGTTGTCCAGAAAATCATCACTCTTGACATGTTTTTAGAGCAAACTGAGTGTCGGTATGTTTGTATATATACAAATCTGAAACTGTTTTGTTTGTTTGTTTGGAATTTTGCACAAAGCTACTCGAGTACCCACCGCCCACTCTTGGGCTACTCTTTCACCAACGAATAGTAGGATTGATCGTTACATAATAACGCCCTTACGGCTGAAAGGGCGAGCATGTTTGGTGTGACGGGGATTAAAACCCGCGAACCTCGGATTACAAGTTGAGTGCTTTAACCACCTGGCCATGCCGGGCCCTTTGCAGTAGGAACCGTGAACTAATAAAATAAAAATGTTTTATTTAAATCTTCCTCCGATAAAACAGAATAGTCCTAAATCAAGTTAACTTTTCAGTGTAGAAGACTATTTTTAGTTAAGTTATATATATTAACCTGAAATTAAAAAACAATTTATTTCTATCTTTTCGTTCGTTTTACATTTCTAGCACCAGGTGGATTATATTACATTTTACTTATAACACTTTACTCTCCCTGTCTTAGGTTTCTTTATTTCTTCTGTGTTGTTTTTAAAGATTTCGTGTAATGTCACATAAAGGACAGTGTCCCTAATTGCGAGCTGAAAGAATAGAGAGAAGCCAGCTAGACAAAAGGACCCGCCGCTAAACCTTGACACTACTCATATAGGGGGATTTAATCTTTACTCTTATAACGTATCCACAACCTCAAATATTTGAAGCAAGTTCCTGCGGCAACGGGACTCGAATAAAAATATCTCCAGTTCTTAACCCAGATAAGTCAACCTCTTATAGGTCGTGTCTCCTCTCCAAGAGAAGTAAAATGTCCTACCGTCGTTATATACACATATTCATTTAAGCTTTCATTACGTTATGCTTATTTTATATTTTCGATGTATCATTTCAAAATGTTTTTGTTGCCATCCAAAATTTGAAATACACGAATCTTCGTTTTTAAACATGTCATCAGCACTTTATGAAATTTAACACAGCGTCATAGTGTCCCGTATGAAACGATTTACTCGAATTATGGCCACTTTTATGAAACGTTGCTTGGTCTTCTATTCATATTGCACCATAACACGTGCCCACGGCGCATACATTTTTAACATAATTAAATACGTTGTTTATACGTATTCAACCTTTCTACACTATCTGTTGGTTTTAGTTACCCCTGAAAAAAAATTAATTGAATTCAATCCAATCTTTCAAGGAACGCTGACATAATAATTTAATTGAAGGGTACAAAAGGTCAGTCCTTGAAGTGATTCGGTTTCGAAAACAAGAAAGTATTTTTCTTCCCATATTCCGATACCAAACCGCGTGCACAGCTCAGAATTTAAGGAAATACAATTACTGTTTCATTAGAGCGAGACGTGTACGGACTTTGAAAACCTAAACCTTTAATGTGGTTCAACTAAAGATTTCTCCAACACCTCCCTCAAAGTCGGGTTTCCAAATATAGCTTACCGTGCTTTGTATTTCAAATGTCGGCAGTGCATTCGGCTTTTAATATGTCGAACCGCATTTAGCTCGAATTTCAAAAATATGATTAAAAAGTTAAAAATAATTTTTTTTGCATCAACCAGCAGTTGAACTTTGGTCTTTTTCTTGTTTGTTTTAATTTCAAATTTAAAAACAAACAAACGACAATTTGTCGTGTTGTTTTTTTTTATAAAATGAATCTCGATTCTATATAACACTTCTTTAAGATTATTTGTGATCACTTTCCGACCCATCTATATATATATATATGTCGTCCCTCTGTCTTTATTTGTGATCACTTTCCGACCCATCTATATATATATATATGTCGTCCCTCTGTCTGTTTCGTGCCATAAATTCATTTGAGATCTATTTGGACCATCTATGATGAAACTAGGGTGGACTCCCCCCCCCAACAAAAAAAACAACAATAAAAGTGTTTAAATGAATAGAAAATCGAACTAATGTTTTAGGCTAAGTGCTGCGAATGGATGTTTAGCTGAGCATAAAGGACGATAGAAGAATGCGTGGCCGCCACACTGAATGAAAGTGACGTTTATTTCCGTGCTCGTTAAGAAAACCTTTCTGTTGGAAGAACGGTTAAAGCGCTTAGGCTCAAAACTGTGGAAGGAGCCGGTCCAAGCCCCCATTTTTAATTTTTTTTTTCAAAAGCCAAGCATTACTGAGTACCTTTTCCACTTCAGTATAAAGTAAATACGGTTTAAGTTAGCTTCTCTCCAATACTCTAATTTAACCAGTTAACGTTTGTCATCGATACCACATGGTTTATCACCTAATTCAACTATTCGCTATTTTCTCATTACTTTTAAAGAATCCTAGTTTATACAGGTATTCTGTTTATATCATATCACCTAATCGAGTTACTTCAGTATTTAGTTGTTTGTTTGTTTTATCAATTCACCTATCACAAAACCAGTTATTCAAGATTTGTTATTTAAATTTGGACACAATGGGCTGGCTGCGCTCTGTCTACCCTGGAGGATCGGACCCCGGATTTTAATGTTATACGTTCATAGAGTTTTCGCTGAGCCACTGAAGGACAATGAATAATGTTTGATAGTTCGTGTTTAAGCGAGCACCTACTTACACAATGGTCTGTTTGTGTTGTGTCTACCACGGGCGTCAATCCCGATTTTTAATGTTAGCTCTTAAGCTTACCACTGAGGCGTTAAGAGGCTTTCTCTCTCCCAAGTTGTCTGGTTTCAAAATTTTACTAATATCATGTAAAATTATCCCTAACTAACGACGAAATGTTGGTTAGGGCTGATCCTTTCAGCCGTGGGAGCGTTATAATGTAACGGTTAATCCCAATATTCTTCGTAAAAGAGTAGCCCACGAGTTGGCGGTGGGCGGTGATAACTAGCTGCCTTCTGTTTAGTTTTACACTGCTAAATTGCGCAAAATTAAAAAAACAAACAAACAAATATTTAATTCAGCATCCACGCTTAACGTTCTTAAATTATAAACGTTAGGTTAGAGGGAAGTAAACAAGTGAACACCAACCGTCGCCAACTGTTCGTCTACTCTTTTACTAACGTAACATTGTAACTTTCTCATGGCTGAATGACGAGTACATTCATCAAAGGAATTCGAACACCAGAGGTGTAGATTGTGAACTCTTGGTAAGTTTCCTCTTTCAATCAGGGGTCAATTCTGAGTTTAAATACGTTTAGAAAAAACTGTCTCGAGAAACAAGTGACGAATCTCTCGAAAGTCGACTACAAAACACATTTTTTCAAACGTTTTGATTTGTCTTTTAGTGAATTATTTCGCTTTCAATCAGTACTGTAACGTTTCAATTGCCTTCGTTTCTCCACAACTTACAAAACACTCTTTGCCTACATTTTAGGAGTTCGGTTTGTTAGTGGTAGTTTATTATCTTTCTCTCAAAACAAACAAACAAACAAACACTCTTTTTGGGTTTACTCTAACGCTGAAGACATTAATGCGGTGTTTGAGAACACGAGTGCGAATTTCATTCGAGAAGAAAAAGCGCACCAGTGGTACAGCGACATGTCTATAGACTTAAAACACTAGAATCTAGGTTTCGATGCCCGCGGTGGGCAGAGCACAGATAGCTCACTGTGTAGCTTCGTGCTGAATTGCAAACAAACAAACGAGAAATAAGAAAAATAAACGTAATGCCAAGTCTACGTTTATTGAATAACTGAAATTAGCCAATACCGTATTTTCCGGTTAATAAGCCGAATCGCCGAATAAGCCGAGGCCAATTTTCAGCTCTGAAAATGAGGGTTTTTTTTGCTTATTACCGCCCAATAAGCCGAGGCCATTTTTAAGAAGTGACAAGTTTCTTCAAAATGATTTCTTTGTCTCATTTCAGCGTCAGCATGCATGTTGTGTGTGATCATTGGCATTCTGTAGTAAAGCAGAACGTGTCGTATTGAGACAGAGATGGAATCAATATGTCATTCGTTATTGGCTCCACTCACTGTAATTAGGTAACCAATGAAATTCCAGAATTTTTTTCCTAGTAATTAAATTCACTAACCCAGGGTATAAATACCAGGGGTATGTAGTGGGAGTTTATCATTGTACAGTCAAAAGCCAAAGATGTCTACACCTGCAAAAAAAAAGAATGCGTTATGATGCTGCTTTTAAACTGAAAGTAGTAGAGCTAGCCTTAAAAACCTCAAATATGAATGCCGCTCGCCATTACTGTGTGAATGAAAAACAGGTCCGTGAATGGAAGAAAGCAGAATGTGTGCTGAAAGAAATGTCGAAAACAAGTAAATGTAACCAGAAAAATCAACCGAAGTGGCCAAAACTGGAAGAAGATGTAGCGACATGGGTGAATGAAAACCGGCAGAGTGGCCTGACTGTCACGCGTGCCCAGATCCGTATTTTTGCACTAAAGTGGGCTGGTCGAAATAAAGAAAATTCAAGAGACTTTAAGGCACGAGGGCCACGAGAAACAACGTTTCACTGTAGTCTTAACGTGCTTTGCTGATGGGACAAAATTACCGTCTATGGTAATTTTCAAAAGAAAAACATTTCCTAAGAAGAAGAAATTTCCGAAAGGAGTGATCGTCCATGTACAAGAAAACGGATGGATGGATGACGAAAGATGCATCAAGTGGATTAACGAAGTGTGGGCGCGTCGTCCTGGCGGACTGATAAAATCTAGATCTCTGCTCGTTTGGGATATGGTTAAGTCCCACCTGTGTGAAAACGTTAAAGCCGCGATCAAAAGATGCAATACCGATATGAGTGGGTCGTGAAATCGTGGGACGATATTAGTGTTGAAACTGTAGAGAAGTCATTTAAAAAATGCAGCATCTCAAATGCAATGGATGGAACGGAATATGATATGTTGTGGTTGGACGACGACGAGGAAGACAACATTCCACTCACTCAACTAATAACACCAGAGAATGACCCGTACGACGACCAGGTCTCTGCCGAGTATTGGAATCTATTATTTGGTGCTTCTGACGATGAAGATGACGAATTTGATGGATTTTAATAAATTTCTGAGATTAAAGTGTGTATTTTTTATGAATTTTGTTATTTCTATGAATACATGCCATTCATAATGTATAGACCTTTTTTCTATTAATAAATAAAGTTTATTCAACTGAAATAGACTGCCGTAACTGTGAAATCAAAGGTATGATTTGGGGGCCCATTTTGGTCTTCGGTATTTTTGGTCCAAAGCTGGTGATCGGCCAATAAGCCGACCCCCAAAAATCAGGTTCAAAATTTAGGGCCAGAAATTCGGCTTATTAGGCGGAAAATACGGTATTTAAAACGCACGTGCTTTTGACGTTGTGGGAAAAACTTCTTTGCTTTTTAAAAGTTAAGTAGAACGCCCTCTATTGAGAGATCGGTAGTAGTTTTGGGAGTTATTATATAGCTGGGGTTAAACAAATCACATTTTCCAACCATTAACAAACGGACTATGTTTTTCAAAGGAGAAAAGAAAAAATTTCCACTCGCGCATTTCTTGACGTGTACCGTTAATGACCTGACTTTGCTGCGAATAGATACATATGATTTCGTTTTTTCTCGTTTTGTCTTCGTTATAAAAATAGCTGTAGTTCATTCAGGATAGCAGCTCTTGTAGAACGTAAACAAATACATGGTTAAAATTCATAACGCGGATAATGAAACAGAAAGGCCTGAATATGGTACTCCGTTAGGCTGAGCCACTCATCAGTACGAGAATTTGTTTGTTACGAATTTAGCGCAAAGCTACTCGATGGCTACCTGCGCTAGACGTCCCTAATTTAGCAGCGTAAGACTAGAAGAAAGGCAGCTAGCTAGTCATCATCACCCACCGCCAAATCTTGAGCTACTCTTTTACTAAGGAATGGTGGGATTGACCGCCACATTCTAATGCCCCTACGGATGAAAGTGTGAGCATGTTTGGCGTAATGGGATTCTAACACAAGACCCTCGGATTACGAGTCGAGCGCCCGACCTCCCCAGCCATGCCATTACAAAAAATTCATTGTTAGTTAACAACTGGGACACCATTACGAGAAATTCATTGTTAGTTAACATTTGAAGTTAGTGATAGAAAGGTTTTATAGAAAGATTTCCCAGTTAGTCTTCACACATTATTTTTAACTTAATTTACAGATACATAGTTGATTTAATTAATTAAATAATAATATTAACACTATTTATCTAGCAGAAGTAGAAATAGAAAATACATCAATAGAAATACGTTATTTAGGTTTAGAAATTCAAATAATTTGTAAAGATATCAATGTCGGTAGATTGACAAAAATAAATATTTTACTTTACAGCCCTCGTTTAACAGTGAAGTACCATACACTTCTGTTGTAAGTATTATAACTTCACACTAAGCTCTCCGCTAGTACAGAAGTAAGTCTACGGATTTATAACGCTAAAATCAGCGGTTCGATTTCCTTTGATGGGTTCAGCAGATAGTCTGAAGTGGTTTTCCTATAAGAAAACACACACACACACACACAGCTATTGTAAAACATGTAATATAATATTTTATCAGTGATGTTGAAGTACTGATACAAAGATTAATAGCTAATTGATTTAATGAAGAAACTTTAAATAAAATTATTAAACTATTCTGTAACAAATATAAGAATCTATTAAATAAATATAAAGAAATGAAAATTAGAGAAATTTTACTTAAAATGTTTAATAACTATTTTTAGTTATGAATACGGTCATTTAACAACTTGGCACTACTTTATGTGGATGTACACCTTGCTGCATTAACAACTTGGCACTACTTTATGTGGATGTACACCTTGCTGCATATAAAGACGTGTTTACAGCATGATAGTCATAGTAAACTTAATAAATGGGAGGTGTTTGGGTGCTATTCTTGTTTATTTAAATAACTGGACTGGACTCTTCATACTAGTATAATTCGTTTAGTGAGCTACCAATTAGTGCCTTTCTTCTATAATAGGGGCTGAAATGTTGACTTCAATAGTTACGTTTGTAACTTACTTACCCCCAAATGGTAGTACCTTATTTTTTTCTTATTCTTATTTTTATTTTTCAATTAATTTTATCTTCTTTACTTTAGAGATCTGTCACCTTCCCACAATTCTCTATAGCAGTGAAAGGTAATATAAATGTGGGACGTTGGGGGCTTGAGCACCTACATCTTGCTCTCCTAATTTTTAATTCCATATCTTTTGCAACTTCTTTATTCTATTTCTTTAAGTGAGACTGGCGAATGGAGGTTAAGACAGATAAACGATGTATCCCCACCGGAATGTCAGTTCTTCGTACGCAGTTACCTCCAAAACCTAGGGTAATTTTATATCCCACGTGATAGTTTGTATCTTGGGGTCTTTTTAACTAGTGCAGATTTTTTTCGCTTATTATCTTTTTAATTTATTTTTTAAATATATATATATATACGAGGTCTGATCAAAATGTTCCAAGGCTTTTGTTACAGGTACCAGTACAGAGACAGGGACACTGAAGTGTGTACAAAGTACAGATAGTGATCTAACACCACCAACAAATCATTTTTCCAGACCTTGTTGTGAAACACGTGTTCAAAAACAAACGTAACTCTTGTCCCTGTTGTAATTAAAATGAACAGACAAGAAGAACATCAGGTTTTGTGTAAGAATGGTAAGGGTGGTTAAGTAAGGCTGTCGTTTATCAATGGATAAAACTTTTCCAAGATGGCCGGGATTCAGTCAAAGATGACACACGTTTTGGGCGGCCACAGACCTCGTCCACTGATGAAACGGTCGTTAAGGTAAAAGACAGTTAACCAGGCCTTTGATGAAGAGGTCTTAATTCGTTTGAGGGAGAAAGTTAGAAGAAACCGCTGTAAGCTGCAGGAGAATGGTCACTGATTTTCTCATCATGACAACTCGTCTTCACACACTACTGTGTCTGTTCAAAGAATTTTGACAAAAAAACAAACAAACAAACAAACAACATTCTTGTCATACCACACTTCCCGTATTCTCCCAATCTTGCCCCACGTGATTTTTTCTGTTCCTAAAAATCAAAATTAAGTTGAAAGGAAGAAGATCTGATGACATTCCAACTATCCATAATAATGTCACATAACAGTTGAAGACTTCCAGCATTGCTTTCGAGAATGGTTTTAACGAGTGTGTATCAGCTTGGAGAGTTTACTTTGAAGGTGATAACATATAATACTGACATATGTACACTATTTTTTTTAGAATAAAGCCCGGCATGGCCAGGTGGCTAGGGCACCCGACTCGTAATCTGAGAGTCATGGGTTCGAATCACCGTCACATCAAACATTTTCGCTCTTTCAACTGTGGGAGTGTTATAGTGTCACAGTCAATCCCACTATTTATTGTTGAAAGGGTATCCCAAGAGTTAGCATTGGGCAGTGATTACTAGCTGCCTTCCCTCTAGTCTTACACTGCTAAATTAGGGACGGCTAGCGCAGATAGCCCTCGAGTAGCTTTGTGCGAAATTCAAACAAAAAATCCTGGACTGAACGATAAAATCATTTTTCGGTAATCTGGACGTTTCAGATCATTCTGATATTACTGGCAGTTGGAGCGTTCGACTCTAAACCTGCGGGACCCTAGTTCGACTCCAATCGTCGATCATGCTCGCCCTTTCCATTGTTCTAATGTGATGGTGTATTTCACTTTTCGTTTGTAACTCCAGTTTCTCTCTTGAAAACCAAGAACGTCTAAAGCATACAGCCCTCGAGTTGCTTTACAGGAAATTCAAAAACAAACTAGCGCTACCAGGTGGTAAAAAAGAGCACTAAGCTTTCTCAACACGGCAGTTCTGCACGTCCCTCACTCCTCCAAAGTGGCACAGCAATATGCCTGCGAAGTTACAGAGCTAGAAACCGGGTTTTGATACGTCTGGTGGGCAAAACACATATAGCCAACTGAGTAGTTTTGTGTTTAACTTCAAACAAATAAACTGTTCTCTTCAGCTTATGAGCACTCAAACAAAAAGATAAGTTGGATAACCTTTGAATTTTTGTTAAATCACTCCAAAAGTCACAAACATTAACAGCAAAGTTAAATATGGCCTAACATGAATTACACAAACATTAACAGCAAAGTTAAATATGTCCTAACATGAATTACACAAACATTAACAGCAAAATTAAATGTCC
The DNA here is from genome assembly GCA_011833715.1 of Carcinoscorpius rotundicauda. Classification (NCBI taxonomy): domain Eukaryota; kingdom Metazoa; phylum Arthropoda; class Merostomata; order Xiphosura; family Limulidae; genus Carcinoscorpius; species Carcinoscorpius rotundicauda. The sequence goes on along the minus strand of CM022392.1, from coordinate 59,053,438 downwards.
TAACATGAATCACACAAACATTAACAGCAAAGTTAAATATGTCCTAACATGAATTACACAAACATTGACAGCAAAGTTAAATATGTCTTAACATGAATTAAGGTTAACTGAACAAATAAAAGAAATATTTTAGAAAACATAACAAAACGACCCACCGTCGAAACCAAATACGAAATTTATACAAAAAGAAAACAGCTATGGAAACTCGGCAGGTTCAATTCGTGCAGTAAAATCAGAAGATGTTATTAGGTTACCAAGTGATAGAAAGTTGTGGAGATGAAGGTGACGTAAATGGTTTTTACTGCAACCAATTTTAAGATGGGGTGGGAGGTAGGTTGGGTGAAGTTTTTTTTTTTCATTTAATCTGCTAACTTATGTCAATCTGTAAAAGTTTTTTTTTTTTTTAGCTGATGAATTACTTCATGAATAATTTACTATGCCTGTCCATTTGGTAAACGAGGCTGGGAGCACGTGGTCTAATGCTGCACGCTTATGTTGCCAAGCAACTCTGTTGTCAGGATACGGAGGAACTGAGATACCAACCTTCTTAAACTTTGGTGTAAAGGTTCATGTGTAATTAACGGAATACCAGTGTAATGCACATAAATCATCATTCAGGGACTGAACGTTTTTCGAAAATTTTAAATATGGGAATAACTTAAAATGGAGATCGACTAGGTGTATTAAAGAAAATACTTTAAATTTCAGTCCTTTGTCTTTTTTGTCAGAAAATAATTAATAAATAAAGATGCAACACCGATCGACTGATAATAAGAGAACGTGCATGTTTATGTGGTATAAAGATGGGTTTGTTGATTTTTAACAACATGTTCGGAATATAAATATATTAGACACTTATGTGAAGGTTTGTTATGAAAACAAAAGCAGGCTTAACGGATACGATCTCAAATTAGTGAATCGTGTGTTTCTTTTAGACCAAAGTCACATTGAGTTATCTGTTGCGTCAACCGCAAAGACTAACGTTGCAAGACGGGAGGATGGAACACATTCATGTGGAGAGTCAAACCTAACTGTTAGTAATCACTAAAAATTTAAACACAAGCCTCAAGAACTGCGTTTCTTTTCCTCGCGTTTTACTTCCTAACAAAATTTATTGTAAGTTTCTCTCTTCGAAGTTACGTAGGCTTAGGCAGATAGACAGACAGACCAGTAAAGAAACGGTGTTTTCGTCTTTCTTCAAGTGTGTGCTAAACAGAATACTTTCTACGCTATGAGTGGAAATGCATGGTTGTAAGAAAAAACTTTAATTTTTAGCTGTGAAAAATCGAATATATCTCTGGAACTCACATTAGTAAATTAAACACCAAGTTAACGTCTACGTTCCGTAGTTTCTTTAACCCAATCTCGTGACAAACGTGAAAGTATCCAGAATGTATAAAAGAATCAAACACTAGTATAATCTTCTAAAACTAATGCAACTAGGAAGTTGACCGCATTATCTAAGTTCAGTTTACGTGCTTAATAAACTCACGCACTGGCTAAAACTATCATGTTTGAGTTTCCTAGTAAAATAGCAGATGATTTTTTATCAGACAATAATAAATAAATACAATTATAAATACTAAAGTAACGACGTGAGAACTAACACACAGACTGCTGCTGATCAAAAGGAAACTTTTGTTTGCTTTGTTTTGATTTTTTTCGTCTGATAGTAAGTTGTCAAAAACCTGGACATCTCGTCAAACTCAAGTTTCACACAGCATTAACCGCCTGGAGTTTTAGTTTCTTTTTTTCTGAACATTTTCTGAAAGGTATCTTCACGCTAGCGTGTTATCATCAACGAATTAGATTAATGCTTTTTTAAACAATTAAACGAGTGTACAGCCGGGTTGGTCCCAGGCTAAATGCGTTATCTGATTTGTTCGAAGAAACAGGGTGTGGTGATTTTCATCTCTCATCCGGGGAACTCATCGTAGGAGTGACGTCAGCAGATGAGATGTGGATGCATAAATTTATGCTGCATAAAAACAGAAACGACCGTAACGAGCAGCACCTTGTCCTCTAACACGTGCTGTTTACGTTAACGTTTACGTTCGTGCGAACACCGCCCCGAGCTCAGTCCGTAAGGCGCGCGAGGACGTAATAGAGGAAAGTCCTATCGTGAGCTAATTGGAAGATCTGTCTGGAATTCTTGTGTGTTAAACATACATTTGAAGAATGTTTTGAGGTAACAATCATGCAACACAAACTTTCTTTCTCTGTTTTAAATGCAGTGACTCGAAGCTGGCAATTACACAGTTCCAATGTAGAACCATTGAATACTCTTAACTTTTACAAACTCCGAAAAGTAACATTATCCACTATCGGGGTAACACAGTAACATAGATGTAATGTGTAAAAGTTTTTCACAGAAGCAAACATAATACTTATAGAGCTCACTAGGGTGTCAATAATATTTATGTAAAGTATCTACAGTGTGAATGTATAGTGTCTAGAGTATGAATGTATAGTGTCTACAGTGTGAATGTACAGTGTCTACAGTGTGAATGTACAGTGTCTACAGTGTAAATGTACAGTGTCTACAGTGTGAATGTACAGTGTCTACAGTGTAAATGTATAGTGTCTACAGTATGAATGTATAGTGTCTACAGTATGAATGTATAGTGTCTACAGTTGAATGTATAGTGTCTACAGTGTAAATGTATAGTGTTTACAGTGTAAATGTATATCGAATATGATCGGAGTTTATATTGTGTCTATATACTGAAATGTAGCTTTAAAGATACATGTTTACCCATTTCTGAAGTAAATATTCCCAACAACTTTTCACATACACTCTTGTCATCGGACACATTGTAGCCTTTATAGAAAACCAATTTGTTAAAAATATAGGTTTTAAGAATATTAATAGTTTGCATAGTGCCATCTATTGACTTCTATGAGAATCAACTGATCAAAAATGTCTAAGTCTTAACTGTAAATATTTTTAAATACTTAAAATTTCACTTCACCTTTTTACTGAGTATAAATAGCACATTATACATCATTTTAATTGCGGCATAATAGCTTATAGAACGGTTCAAAGATTTTTTGTTTTGTTTGTTCAAGTACAAACTTTTAACTCATAGCTCCGTTATCTCTTGATCGATTTGCGATCTAATTATAGTTTTTGACACAGTAGGTCAAACCCTTTCGTTATTGTATTTGACAATTCAAGGTCTCGTACGCTACTTCAGTCTAATTCTGTCTAAAATAATCTAAATATGAGGGAGTCTGGTGGAGATTGTGATGAATAATAAAATCGAATCGGGTGTGTCCCACAAAAATATAGTTAATGAAGGGGGGTGTCTCATAGATTAATTTACTCTAATCCTGCTTAGAAGAATTTCAAATGCCGAGGCTATTGAGGATTCCCTCTTGTTTCGCATTGTAGAAAGTGGCTCAGTTACCAAATTAGAATAGGCAGCGATTTAATTTGTTTTTGTAGTTAAGTGCAAAACTGAACAATGGGCTATTCATGCTTTTCCCACCACGATATCGAAACCCAGTTTTTAGTTTTATGAGCCTACAGACGTAGCGCTGAACCAATGGGAAGCTTTAACTATTTATAAACACTTGTAGTGTAACCTAAGTTTCCAACAGATGACGATCAGATTGAAGAGTTTGGTATTGCAACGTTACTGATGTTGAATGAGTGATGTTAAGAAAATTACTGTAAGATGCTCTGTCGTATAGCTTCTCGTCGAGTATACATATTCATGGGTCAAGTCTGTTCCTTAAATAGTTTGAATAGTTAAAAGTCTGTCTCGTGTCACGGGAAAACATCTGGGTCTAGTCTGTTCTTCAGTTTCACGAGAAGACTATTTGGCACGACATAAATTTGATTTCGGTCCACACCAGTTAGTTGTTTGTTTTTTATTGGTCCAAACAGAAGTAAGAAAGTTGAGTGCGTTACCAAGACAACAAAAGAGAACTGTAAACAAATGAGCAGATGGATTAAGATGTCTAAAGATGCAGACAGGTAGAAAAATAACTGTCGTCAAGTGATAGACAGATAAAAAAGAAAGTCATTTCCGTTCTTCATTCACTTGGAGGTGAGTGCTAAACTCTAAGGTTTTTCATTTCCTGTGAAGCTTTTAACCAACCAGAGCTGAAATATTTTCGGTGACGCAAGATATTTCAGAAAGCCCATTAAACACCAGTACGAATCACAAACAATCACGTCATTAAAGAGAGCAGTCCTTGTAATTATTCTTTATTTACTTACAAAATAGGATATTTTTTTCTTTATTTATTTGTTCTAAGGAATCTAGCTTACACTATAAAGATTTGCCTTTCTCAGTGTTAGATCGCACAATACAATAAGTTACGACACTTTTTTTCGGCCTTTAATCACTGATTTATGCTGTTGTCGTTTATATGGTAAGATCTTGATAAAGATAGAGTTAACATTTACTTCTTTCTATATGTAGACGTGTGACTCTATTTCTTATAACCGATCTATATAACGTATTTTCGTGAAATACGAACAGGCCTGTAGTTTTGAGAAGATGCTAGAGCTATGTTTTATATTTAGCGTTTATTTTCTCCTAAATAATGATCTTGGTATGGCAAGTGGTGAGGGACTCTTCACTCGTAGTATGAGAATCGTGGGTTCGAATCCACGTACCAACAAACGTTCTCACTCTTTCACTTACGTTCCCCGCTGGAACAGCAACGAGTCTATCGATTTACAACGCTAACATGAGAAGGTTCGATAAACCTCGGTACACAAAGCAGATGGCATTGCTATGAGAAAAACACGCAAACAAACTTTCAGCCTTGAGGACTTTATAATTCCACGGTCAATTCCATCAGTTGTTGCCAAGAATTGGTGATGAGTGAAGACGATTAGCTACATTAGAGACAACTAGACCAGACAGCCTTCGTGTAGTCTTACGTGAAACTCCAACCTAAATGATGGAATATTTTAGTAAGCGTTATAATTTTAATATTGCTTAAATCTTTGCTCAAAGGAATTTTCGGCAAGGTACACGTCACTCAGCGGAACCTTTCTATTGGCTACTTTTGTTCGAATATGAAAGTAAACGATGACTTAGAAAAAAGATAAAACAAACTGTTGCTTGTTCTTTTAGTATCATTTTCGACCGATAAATGGCTTTTGCTTGTGATTTGTCCAAAGCCAGCATCAGAGATGGAAGACGCTCTTTTGGTTTGCTTTGCTTTGAATTTCGCGCAAAGCTACTCTAGGGCTATCTGCGCTAGCCGTCCTTAATTTAGCAGTATAAGACTAGGGGGGAAACAGTTAGTCATCACCACCCACCGCCAACTCTTGGGTCACTCTTTTACCAACGAATAGTGGGATTGACCGTCACATATTAAAGCTCCCACGGCTGAAAGGGCGAGCATGTTTGATAAACTGCTGGTTATATATAAACTTTACATATTGTTGTATAATGGTAAATACTGATTAATATTTCTTCAGAAATTTCAATAAGTAAATGTTTTATGAACATGTTTCTCTAAAAACATAATTATAGTAAGAATGTATATATAAAAAAGTGTTTATCATTTTCCTTGTATTTTACCCAAACTACATTTATATATTTGGTCGTCTTTATAAAGTAGTGTTTGATTAGAATTTTGACTAATGTATATATATTCTTATGTTATATTTAAATCTCACTGTTAAACCTCTATAGGCTGAAAAGAAACAACTGTTTCTTGAAGAATATTCCTTCACGTACAAATGTCTGACGATGTATTACTCGTGATACCAAAAGCAAATCAGGAAGGTATAACTTTCCTTAAAAAACGCTTATAAACGTTTTCACTAAATATTTAAAACTTTTACCTAACATACCAGTTATAATATATTGTGGCACCATCTATTGGGTTTAACAGATATTTAATTTATTTTTTGACATATACAATCGCTTATGTTAATTTTGTAATATAATATATCTGTGACTTAATCTGCAACTGTTTTCGAATTTTTCTGATTATTCAAAGACTTTGTTATAAACTTGGTAATAAATATAAGAATAATGATGAAGTATCGTAAAATCACGATTTCGTGGAGATTTATTGTGGGACTTCCACAAGATAGTTGGGTGATATGAAAACTATGACGCTCAAGTCTCTATAATACAGTTTTTACTATTAATCCGAACTGTTAATGTAAACTATCATGTTATTATTACTTTATTAATGTTGTAATAGTTTGTTACATGCATGATAAGTTAATTATTTAAAAAACTATTCAAGAATCCAACTATAAAAAAACCGCACTCGATCGGGAGTTGAGCTCGAGACTTCCCCTCGAGACAAACCACTAAATTAATTTGAACGTCATCAACAGAGACAAAGGGTGAGTTACGAATAGAAGGCGCCTTTTTTATTTTTATTTTATTTAAAATCAAACTTTTAAACAATTCGAATTATCCATTTACAGAATCGGTGCCAGCAGAGGGCCATGAAACAGATACCTTATATTCACTGTCCCTCTCCAAATTAATGATTTCTTTTAATATAAAATTCCTATTTATTTTTGGTGTTGCCCCATTATGTGTCTCACCCCTACCCCTTCAGTTAAGAAAAGCTGGAGTCGGTACTGGTAAATTAGAATTTATTTCCCTAAGTAAATCCACTGTTCGATTCCTTGCAATAGACATAGCAGATAGCCCAATGTGGCTTTGCTATAAGAAAGCAAACACACACAAACAAGTAAATGTAGATTATCATCTAAAGGATGGCATGAAGCTGTTGTGGTAAGCCTTGAATTCAAAATCTGTGAACATTTATATACATATAAGGCTCAGGCTTATATATGTATTAGGCTTAGGAAGCTTTAAGGCTGAATATGATAGCAGCATTGGTCCGCCATTTTCATACAAGATCGTTATTGTTTTTCGGTTTTCTGTGATTATCCTTTTATTTGTTATGTTTAGTGGGGTGCTGTTGACATTACTATGGTTAAATTAACCAATAGACTTAAAATGTAAATGTATAAGTAGCATAATAATCATCACAAGTGTGAATTAAATACTGATAATAATTTGTTTTTGTATTTTTTCTTCGCTGTCTACATTTTGTTTTTCATAAGCAGTAATAATTATATATTCACATGTAATTTAAAGATTTTTCAGTTTATTCTTTGAATGTTTCATTATTATTAACTGCAAAGCTACACAATGGGCTATCTTTACCGTGTCCATTGCGGGTATCGTAACCCTATGTTTAGCATTAGAAGCCCTCAATCTTACCGCTGAGCCAGTGAGAGGAGGGGGGTTGTGAGGGAAAACCTAGGTCATTATGGGTGTTTTTCAGATTAATATTTTGATAATAAAGTTACAAAAGAAACGTTAGTTTTATTTTTACCTTTAACTGTGAAACTAACTCTAGAATAAAATTAACATCTGCTGATTTGATTATGTGTTTCATCTTCTCTTCATGACATGTAGACATCTAACTCCTTTTCGTTTGCTTGTCGAGGTTGACAAACGACGTGGGCCATGTTATCTGTTCCTTTCCAAAGATCGAAGAACAACAAATACCTTGGATGTGAGCAATATTCCACCCCCCTTCCTTCCTTTCCCTCACCTCTGTAATTTTGTTGGTAATGGAAACCGTTATTTGCTGGCTCAACCCGTGCTTTTACACTACGTATAATGTGAATTGTCTGCGATGTAATCTCCAGTGAAAGCACTACGTCAGGACGATTCTCAGCTTTTTGTAAAACCTTGCTGCTCGAACTGACAGAATCCAACTCGTCGAAGTCTTTTAAAAGTCAAATGATGCATTTATCACACAGACTCCGTCTCCTTCTATTTAACTTAGTGCCAATCGAGTCACCGATAAGATGCTTTCTTATTCTGTGGGATCTTATGAAAATCATTTGTTTTTCGAAAGTTTTTGGATTTTTTTTTTTTTGGGAAGAACGAACAGGAGATAAAGTATAAACAATCCCTCTAATGTCACGTCGTAGAACTAAACCAGAGCACAACTGTGTATCTTCCTATTACCGTGAATTTAAACAAAACACGAATCTACTGGAATATACTTTTACTGGTCAAGTTTCTATTATAGTTCCCCGCCCTTTAGAGCCATTAAGAAAAACTTGCATTTTGTATTGGAAAAATATATATATTTACAAACTTCTATCATTTTGTTCGACAATCATAATCTTTTACCACTTTTTTAATAAACATTTGTTAATCTGGCCTGCAAACGCTGAGATTTTTAGAGTTCAGAACAAATAGTGTACTTACGTTGAGGTTTTCTTAGGGTTAATAACAGATAGTGCACTTATGCTGAGGTTTCTTTAGTGTATTTACGCTGAGGTTTTTAGGGTTAAGAACAAATAGTGTACTTTGAGATTTTTAGGATTATATACAGATAGTGTATTTACGCTGGCATTGCCAGGTTGTTAGGTCGCTTCACTCGTAATCTGAAGGTTGCGGGTTCGCATCCCTGTTGCGCTAAACATGCTCGCCCTTTCAGCCGTGGGGCGTTATAACGTAACGGTCAATCCTACTATTCGTTGGTGAAAGAGCAACGTAAGAGTTGACGGTGGGTGGTGATGACTAGCTGTCTTTCCTCTAGTCTTACACTGCTAAATTAGGGACGGCTAGCCCAGATAGCACTCGTGTAGCTTTGCATGAAATTCAAAATAAACAACAACACGTAGTGTACTTAACGCCGAGGTTTTTATGATTAAGAACATATAGCCATGACATACCCGTCACCTGGAGCGTCTTCTTCTAGTCGAATATTGGGACCAACTGTCACTTTTATAACCTCTCGTCCCCAGCTGTAAGTGCAAAACATTCTTGATAACAACACTTCTTAGTTCCCCTAGGTTACACTTGAGCCAAATTGGATGGCACAGTTTTTAAAGCAAAACTTCATCAAATATATTACAATAGACTCTTTTCGAAACAAAATTTTGTTTTATCATAATGTATTGGTTTTCACTGCACCATAAAAATCGTTGAACTATTCAAACAATGCTGGAATTAAACCTTAAACGTTATGATACACGTTAGTTAGTTGGCTTATTCTGTCCAACGCGAATTTTGAATGAATTCGCTCTTGAAAACCTAACTTGAACTAAGGTACTGGTAAGTTTTAAAACGTTTTACATAACCTTGGTCATGGAAAATATAACCTGTTCTAAGGCTACGGTCGGTTTGATGAAGTTTTGCGAAGTTTGGAAACTTAGCATGACAAAATGGAGTTGTTTCTTTCGGTAATTAGCTTTTAAAAAAGTGTTAAGTAGACAGAAAAACAGTTGTTTGTTATCTTTCCTACATCTATTTCTATAAGAATGAAGAACTAACTGTTTTTATTTCGTAGTGTGTAATGTGATGACGCGTAAGTTTCTGATACAAATATTTCATATTTATATTTCATTATACGAGTTACGTGAATGGACGGTAGAGGGCGCTAAATACTTTTTTTTAGGCAAAAGATAAATATTTTATGCGTTAGTAACAGTAATTCTTTAATTAATTTCTTTATTTAATTAATATTCTAGCAAGTCGATCAGTTCAATACAACAGTTAAACGATGAATGTATAATGGTAATATAATTCTTTTATTCGTCTTTACAATTCGATATTATAATTTATGGTTAATTATTCAATTTGAATTTGAAGCTTTGGCACCTGTTCTTTCAGTTTCCTTACATTCTGCCCTAATCTCCGTCGCGTAATAAAATACATGAGTTTTATCGTTCTCTCCACAGAAATGTGTCGACTGACACACGGTTCATTGTGTGCAGACACGAATATGAAGAAATGTCTCCAACTAGATAGAAGATATGTTACAACATCAATCTTCAGCTACAAAATGTATACTCTGAATAGCAATGCCTGCTTTATCAAACTGCTAAAAGATATATCTTAAGTTATTGTAGAACGTATATCCTAAACAATAGAACTGTGTCTTATGTTGTAGAATGTCCTAAACAATAGAACTGTGTCTTATATTGCAGAAAGTATATCCTAAACAATAGAACTGTGTCTTATGTTGTAGAATGTCCTAAACAATAGAACTGTGTCTTATATTGCAGAAAGTATATCCTAAACAATAGAACTGTGTCTTATATTGTAAAAAGTGTTCTAAACAACAGAACCTTGCTTTCTGCTGTAGAATGTATGTTCTAAACAATAGAACCTTGTCTTATACTGTAGAAAGTATGTCCTAAACAATAGAACTGTGTCTTATGCTGTATAAAGTATGTTCTAAACAATAAAACCTTGTATTGTACTGTAGAAAGTATGTTTTAAACAATAAAACTGTGTCTTATGCTGTAAATCCGTGGACGCCATATTTAACCCTCTGAATGCTAATAAAAATTTTCCCAACAGCTTCCAGTCTGTTCCCTTTGTTTGTTAATTACATGTATATATTTTTTAAAGGCTTGCTTCACCAGCATTAAAGAAAATTTTTGTTCAGCACGGATCTTGTGTTTCTAAATTAATGTTTGTTTGTTGTTTTTCTATTTTTTTCTTTTGTCTTCACGTTCAAGGAAATGTCGTATTATCTCCGATTGTACTTCTTTGTAAGAACGTTTTTTGTTTTGTTTTTTACAGTGAAAAACGAAAGATCTTGGAATCAATAACTTTCATTTCCCTGAGTACTAAGCTAAAGGAACCCTGACACAACAGCTGCAGTCACAGAAAACTTATTAAAAACCCGAAAGAAAGTTTCGCCTTCAGTTCCAAGAGAAGTGGCTTCCACCACCCTCTCTATTTCGGAAAATTTGTTGAAATTTAACTTTGTTATTGAGATCAATTTCTCTATTATCTCAATTCCACAGAAAACAGACCTGCACATTCGAGAAGCCACGTGGTTTACAGTAATCGAGATATTCATCTTAACTCAAGCTCTGAAAGATTAGAACCAATCAGAGATCATGTTCAAGAAAGCCCCCTATACGAGATAAATTCCAACTCATTTTGCTGAAAACTTTTAAGCTGTTGCTATTTCCAGAGAGATATTTGACACTAATTCTCGCCATGGCCAAGTGTGTTAAAGCGTTTTAATCCGAAATTCGCGGGTTAGAATCCCGGTCGCACCAAACAAGCTCGCCCTTTCACCCGTAAGGGCGTTATAATATCACGGTCAATCCCACTATTCGTTGGTAAAAGATTAGCCCAAGAGTTGGCGGTGGGTGGTAATGATTAGCTGTCTTCCCTCTAGTCTTACATTACTAAATTAGGGACGGCTAGCACAGATAGCCCTCGTGTAGCTTTGTGCGAAATTCAAAGCAAACAAACAAAAAGACACTAATTCTACAGGTCAAAATCCCAAAACCTTACCTACATAGAGACTAACTGTACGGGTACTAAAGTATTGTTAAAAAGTGTGATGTGTCTAGTGCAGCATTGTTTGTTTGTTTTTTTCAATTTTTTAATATATTTTTGTTTTACCTTATAATAAACTAATATATTCAGTCAGAAGTTTAGATTTGCTCTTTTTCAATGCCGTTCTTCCTCGTGATTTCTGTTTCCTTAACTCTATCACTATTAATTTTCTATATATTTGGTTGACAAATGCAGAATGTCCGAGCGGGTTAGGAGTGGAAGCTTGTTCTAGGCAAATCTGGGAATTCGCATCCCACATGACTTTAAATGAATTAGAAGGTTTGGACGTCACGATATATCAGTTGAAAGTGCGGAATATATTCAGGGGCGTATCACGACTCAAGCCTCAGCCCTCCAACATACAGCCCGGCGCACTGATCACTAGGCCACGATAATATTTACATTAATTAGACGTGTTTTCATAGTAACTTATAACAGATATGAAGTAATAAAATAGTTTGAAATATACTTATTTCACTAGAATGTATCTGCCACCACCTAGCAACATTACGGTTTTATTGAAAAAATATAGGATTTTAAGTATCGTTTTTGAGAGTATCGCAACTGTATTGTTAAGCCTAAAGCCCAAAATTCGTACATCAATTCCACACCGTATAAGTGTTTTAACATGATTTATTATTGATACTGGGCTGATGAAGGGTTTTATCCTGATTTATTTTCGATAACGGGCTAACGAAAGGTTTTATCTTGATTCACTGTTGATAACTTTAGGCGAATTAGGATAAGATATCGATTTTCTAGTATTTATGTTAGAACGTATTGTTGTTCTGTCTGAGTAAATACATTTGAACCAAACTTGTTTCTAACAGACTCTTCACGAACAAAAACTTCAAACGCCATTTCTTCCCAGAAGTTGATGGTTATCGTTTTGAACGATTCCACATTAAGGTTTCGGTTTAAGGCAAAATGGCACCACTGGTCGTTCAGCCGTATTGCTAACTCAGGCAGCCTCTAGTAGCCAGATTAAAGAAAGATTGTTGCACGTCGCAATGCAATAACCAATAGGTAATACCATTCCTTTCCGAAATGGTCAGCAATAAAGTAGCCATTTGGTCAATGCTAAGGAGAGGGGAAAATTCTCAAGTGTCCCTGTAGAATTTCCGGTGTCAGATCAACATGCCATTGTCTTAAGAAGAATCGAAAAATGTCTTTAATCAGGTGGTTTAATCAACCAACGTGACGTTCCCTCTCCGGGAGATTGACCTCTATTTTCTCCAAGTTTCTGGACGCACTTGGCCAGCTATAAATGGAGGAAAAGAAATGGGAATAATTCCTCTTTAAACATGATAAAATCATGTTAACATTAATCTTCTGGTTCGAAAAACAACCGCAAAAAAAAAAATTAAGCGAGTGTTTATGGCAACGTGCACGAGATTGTAGCCAATACAGTGACACTAAATTCTTTAATATAGCCTGAGAATAAAAACATACCCAGCCTGCACAGCTGTCAATATACACCTTTCCGGTTGTTTTTGTGCCTATAATGACGTTTAAGCAGATATATATTGTTAAACATGTTTATTCACCTCTGAAAAGTATTTATTTAAAAAAATAATAAGGGTCAACAGGTGTCCAGATATTGTTTTTAAAATACGGGTATTTTAGAAATATTGAGAAAAACTTTATTTGTTTAGATGTTTCGCCAAAACAAACTGCACAGTTGTTATTTGCAGTAGCTATTCATAATTTTCTACTGATAGACGAAAGACGACCGGGAAATAACACCCACCGCCAACAGTGGGACTACTCGTATCTCATAGAATTGTGAGATTTGAACTTTAGTCCTACAGCGTAGTCACAATCCCAGACTTTTTATGGTGGGGCAGGTAGTAAGAAGTCAAGAAGGCTGGATCCTCCCATTTAGAACGATAAATTGGCCAGAAACAAAAAGCATGATATCCTTATTTCAGTTTTAGTTAGCTAGGAAATTAGCTATCAGTGATCTGCCCACCACGGGTATGGAAACCAGAATTTTAGCGTCGTACGTTTTCAAATCTACCACTTAGCCACTCGGCGTTGGGTGGGTAAGAGCTGATAAACTATCGGAAAAGGTGATAGTCAGCTACCCACAAGACTAACACTAGGACAACTATCGTCTAATGGACTACTGTAATAAGACAGAGCTTCATGTTATGGGGATCGTACATTTTTTTTGTTTTAACCAGTAACGGGACTGAAACCGGAAATATCCAGATTCACAGTCCAGATACGCTACCCTTAGGCTACGCTAGAAAGATAAAACGAAGCACTTGTACTATACATTTCTGTCACGGAATACGGTTAGGGATAAAGTGGTGAAATCACGAACACACAGCTTTGTCAGTTTGTACAGGAGTTTAAAAACATGCGATGTATTATTATAAGTGATGATACATAGTTGACCTTAAAACCCTATTGACTTGTAAAAAGTTAGTTTGATGTCAGAATTCATTCATTGGTTAATTGTTGAAACTATTTAATCATTATTAACTCGTAATTAATTATTTTTGTCCCAAGAAGTTTGTGTTAGGCCTATGATACTTTTAAATATTGAATTCTTTATTTATAAAGATCAGTAATAACAATGTTCCGATCACAGTATCTTCGCTATTCATTACCGACAACGCACTTTGCGCAATCCAGAGCTAATCTACTTCTTGAAAGAAAAAAAAAACACTTTAAGAGCATGCTTTGTTTGTTTGTTTGTTTGTTTTAAATTTCGTGCAATGTTACACGAGTGCTAACGCATTAGCTGTCACTAAGTTAGAAGTGAAATACTAGGGTGATCAGAACCGTGAGTACAGCCAATTTAACATCTCATTGTTACAAATGATATCCTCGCTGTTAACGACGTTTTACCACTAATTGTAATCATTGAAGATATGTTTTGTGCTGCCATCTATCGTGGAGTTGTTTTTTAAATAAAAGACATAAAAGGAACATTAATTTAACTTTCCGTGATACAACTGTGCTCTTCAGCTCAAATAAAATTCACTATTCTAGTGTTTGCCAGCAGCGCCACCTGTTGTTGTTGGATTTTTACCGTAAATGAATGCCGCATGTGCTTTGCTTACCAAAACTCGCTATAACAGTAAGTACTTTTCGTTATTATTCGTACTAAAATACATGCTAACAAAAAACATACGATTTGCTACATTCATTGTTTTGAATTTTGTGCAAAGCTACTCGAGGGCTATCTGCGCTAGCCGTCCTTTATTTAGCAGTGTAAGACTAGAGGGAAATCAGATAGTCATCATCACCTACCGCCAACTCTTGGGTCACTCTTTTACCAACGAATAGTGGGATTGACCGTCACATTATAACGCCCCCACGGCTGGGAGAGCGAGCATGTTTGGCGCGACGCGGGCGCGAACCCGTGACCCTCGGTTTACGAGTCGAGCGCCCTCACCACCTGACCATGCCGGGCCTTACTTTATTGGTAATGGTTAAATTAACTTTTTACATTAATTAAAATACACTGGAGAAGGAGATATAAGATGATAATTCGAAAAAATAGGTGGCGCTGTCTAGGAAAATACAAAATTGCTTCTCTAATTAAATGTAATTTGTAAGATGTGTAATACTATATACTCGAATATCAGAAACAAGTTGAAATTCGTGTTTATTTCAGACATTTTTATATTATTATTTTATTTTTGAGCCTAAAATCTTGTGCTTCTCTTTTCTGCTAGAATTCCTTAGACTCGTAATGCTTAAAATTCGGTTTCGACACCCACAGTAAGCAAAATATACATAATACAAAATATACATGTCACTGTGCGTAGTTTTATGTTTAACAACAAACAAACAAAACTTAATAATGACAGAAATGTTGCTTTGTAAAATATATAGACTTAAAACGCTACAAGTCCAGGGACTGTTTCTATAGTACTAACACAAACAAACACAAAACGTGGCATTGCTTTTCGATCCGTTTATTTCATAATAATATTTATCAAAATTACTTCCTAATAGTCTAACGTCAATTTATACTTATATTGATATAAGTATAATAATATTTATCAAAATTACTTCCTAATAGTCTAACGTCAATGAAATTTCAGTGTTCAGACAGTTTATTTTTCATGATTAAGCTTAAAAGTTACACAATAGGCTATCAATGCCGCGCCCATCGCGAGTATCGAGCCCAGATTTTTTAGCCTCATAGATCCTCATGATTAACAACTTCAGGTTAAAATAAATCTCAAAAGTTATAACAACATTCTCTTTTTATTTTTCAGAAGAAAAAAATGAAAGGAGAGATAGATATATAAAGTTGTACCTCAGTACCTTTTTCGTAAAGTACCTGTTGAAAGAACGACATTTGTGCCGAAAGTACCCTAGTAAATCAACGGTAAGTCTACGTACTTACAATGCTCAAACCTATGGTTTAAATTCCCTGTGGCGGACATAACAGATAGCCCAATGTGGCTTGCTGTAATCAAATAAACTGTGCTTATTGTTGTTGTTTAGAATTAAGCACAAAGCTGCACAATGGGCTATCTGTGCTCTGCCCACCACGGGTATCAAAACCCGGATTTTAGCGTGTAAGTCCGCAGACATACCGCTGAGCCACTGGGGGGCGTAAACTGTGCTAAAAAAGCGCCATCAAACAGGTAAATATACATAATTTTTCCGTATGCTGATTATAAACAAATGATTAAAAACAATCTAAAAGTAACCCTTAAGTAAAATTAATTAAACAAATGTATATATGATTCTCATGATTGAAAAATATGTGATTATTTGCAAGTAAAATAGTGTAAAAGAATGTGATTGTTTTTGAGTAAAACATTATTAAAAGATGTGATTGTTTACAAATAAAATATTACCAAAAGATGTGATTGTTTGCAACTAAAATATTGTTAAAAGATGTGATTTTTTACATATAAAATATTGTTAAAAGATGCGATTTTTTACAATAAAATATTGTTTTACGTCTGATTCTTTACATGTAAAACACTGCGGGAATCTGTGATTGTTTACAAGTAAAACATTAAATCAATGCTTTTGCAAATTTCATGTGTCTTTAAACGAGTAGAAAGGACCGTTTATTGGTAAAATATTGTTAGTTGTACCAAATATTAAATTTCAAACATGATATGTGTGTGTGTGTGTGGATCTTGTATATAATTCAGTCATTATCGTTTATAACAAACTACTCATTCGTTTACTTCGTCTTCATTATTGTATGATTTGGTTAATGGTTCTAACTAAACTCCAAACACAGTAATAGCTCAGAGAGAAAAAAATCGATTTAAGTATGCCTGGAATAACTTTGTCCTTAGACAACATTTAAAATTATTTATAATTCCAATAAAGAAAGTACCGTAAACTTAAAATAACGAGTCTCATAAATGTTGGTTTTCAAGTTGTCGTCTAGGCAGCGACAGATCTAAGTTTCAGAACAAAAACTATTCTCTTAGAACTGTTCTCATAAACTTTAGACAAGACCATAAAGATTCGAATGTCCATTGGTCCACGCGAGTTCTAAATATGGCGCGAAATACCGAGAATTCCACTTTATTGAAAAGGAAGAGAGAGAAGAGAAAAAGAGCCATCGAGTTGAAACTCTCATATTTCGCTGCAGATGAGTGCCATTAGAGTTTGGAGCGTCAAAAAGAAAAGACAATAACAGCTCCAACTGATCCAAAGTGTGGAAGAAAAACTCACCAACGTGGAAAATCCAATGGTCTTCTGACGACGTTATCCGACCAGATATTGAATACCGCTTACCCAGCTGGATTCCGGCAACAGTTTAGACGTGTTGAGTCACCTAGTGAGCTCTTCGGAAAGCAATGATTGACGGTTATTGAAAGTTCTTCTTAATCTACACGGGGGCGAGGAGGAGGGAGGGGGGAATTGGATGCGTTATTGGTTACGCAACAGAGGTTTCGTTTCACTTTTACCTCGCAAATTCCGATAAACAAACACTTCAAAGCTTACAGTTTATAGTTGCCAATGTAAGATTGCTCTCTGGCTATAACTTTCTTCTGAGAAATACGTATTCACGAGACCAGAGTAACGGAACCAAGAAGTATTGAAAACAACGAACGCCATAGTGTTATTTTTCCACTATATGTCGACGAAAGCTGTAAATCTGTGAAATAATAAATATATATATGTTATCTTTTCGGTTCTTTATAGTGTACGAGAATAATATATTTCATTTAAAGCGTTACTCTAGATGAGTTCGTAGTTGTGGATTAAAGTATATGTATTGTCTTCAGACTTCTCAGCACAGCTTCAGTAAACCAATTATATTTAAATGTTTTATTTAGCCATTTTAAACTCATAGTTAACAATAGAAATCTAAAATACGAATACATAAGGAGTATACTTCTAATGACTTCATTGATAAAAAATACCAGTTTGTTTATAGAGAAGACTAAATCTAAACCACCTAAGCTTGTTTATAGAGAAGACTAAATCTAAACCACCTAAGCTTGTTTATAGAGAAGACTAAATCTAAACCACCTAAGTTTGTTTAAACAGAAGGCTAGATCTAAACCACCTAAGTTTGTTTATAGAGAAGACTAGATCTAAACTACCTCAGTTTGTTTATGGAGAAGACTAGATCTAAACCACCTCAGTTTGTTTATGGAGAAGACTAGATCTAAACTACCTAAGTTTGTTTATGGAGAAGACTAGATCTAAACTACCTAAGTTTGTTTATAGAGAAGACTAGATCTAAACTACCTCAGTTTGTTTATGGAGAAGACTAGATCTAAACCACCTCAGTTTGTTTATGGAGAAGACTAGATCTAAACTACCTAAGTTTGTTTATAGAGAAGACTAGATCTAAACTACCTAAGTTTGTTTATAGAGAAGACTAAATCTAAACCACCTAAGCTTGTTTATAGAGAAGACTAAATCTAAACCACCTAAGTTTGTTTAAACAGAAGGCTAGATCTAAACCACCTAAGTTTGTTTATAGAGAAGACTAGATCTAAACTACCTCAGTTTGTTTATGGAGAAGACTAGATCTAAACCACCTCAGTTTGTTTATGGAGAAGACTAGATCTAAACTACCTAAGTTTGTTTATGGAGAAGACTAGATCTAAACTACCTAAGTTTGTTTATAGAGAAGACTAGATCTAAACTACCTCAGTTTGTTTATGGAGAAGACTAGATCTAAACCACCTCAGTTTGTTTATGGAGAAGACTAGATCTAAACTACCTAAGTTTGTTTATAGAGAAGACTAGATCTAAACTACCTAAGTTTGTTTATACAGAAGACTAGAACAAGACTACCTAAATGTATATTCAACCAAAAGACTTTTATCATTTGCATTTTAATTTTCGTGACATTTCGACTTTCATAACATTGTAAAGATTCAGTAAACTGGCGTACCTTCACTTTCAATACATCACAGATCGTGATTTATTATTTATGTACATACGTTTGTTTATGTATCCACTTTAAACATGATTTCGCATGAAACGTTCCGAAGCAAATCGTTGAAACGTTTCTTTACCTGACCTAGAGAAGCGTACAAAATGTAATTAAATAACTTCTTAATCCAGTGATAACGTTAATTCATCTCACTGTGTGAAGTTGCTTTTTTCTCTTTTGCCAATTTTATCAGTAGCTTAATTTGTCTGTCTTATTATTTCGCCTTTTAGGCCACCCTTAGAGGCGTTGATTTAATGGAGCAGAGAGTATAGAGTTACGTAACGCAGGAGGGCTATCCAGAGGGACTAGACATTGTTCGGAGATACTCTCTTAGTACGCGAGCGAATTACTTCTGCTTAGAACGACTGAGTAAAACATATAGAATTGTTAATGAATTATCGTTCTTCTATCATAGATTCCAGGAACAAACAGTTTAATATATTTGCCACTTGCCATTTCTGACAGCTTGGTTATTGTTCTTGCATGTAAATTAAGGGAATTAGGGTTCCCACTCTGTAACCCGCTCGTGCGCGGGTTCCGCCACTATATTCCCCTATTTGGTAGGAAACAAGTCTGCGTTACTGCTGATAATATGGAGATCTCATTTGGAAAGCTGTCACATTTTGACAAGATAACTTGTTACTTGCAAATCCCCCGTCATAATTTATGCACGCGCTTTCCATCGCTACACCAAATGCTCATTAGAGAAAACAACTGGCCGAGAATTTAACTTAATCCCTCAACTTATATAAGCCCCCCGTTATGAGCGTGATTGCTTTATGTCAGCTAAGACCAAAATAGATTGAGTACGCATCACCAGAAAAAAAAGAAAATATTTTGCTTCCAGTTTTCAGCTCTTCTCTACTGAACCTTCAAAAAAAGAGTTTACATTTCTATTTCTTATTAACTGACCAGTAAGCGTTAACATCTTTTCCTTGCGAACCAACAGAACGAGAGCTAACTCTTGACTCTTGAATCAGGCCGTGATTGTATACCTTATACCCTTGGACAGGATGTTAAAGGTAATTAGCGAAAGAACACACTGGGGTAAATTAAGGAAATTTCGCTGGATTACTTTCATACCAAAAATCTGCCATAGAGACAACGGCTTTGGCTTCTTCAAGCTAATAACCAAACTTCAGCTAAGAAAGTTTTAACATCATTCGTCTAAATAACTTAAAAAACAAAATCATCTTTAGGCGTGACATGTACATCCCTCTCGTGGTATTATCAGTCATCTATATTGTCGAATTAACTTTATTACAACCATTTGGTTCTCTACTGGTAGGCCCGACATGAAGAAAAAACTCTAAATAAGAGTCTATAACGGTCAACCTTGCTCTTAACAAGATGAATGTATATATTCACACAATAAGAAACTGAACAAAACACCTTTTTAATATATATATATATATATATATCGTCGTTTTTGTAACTTTTAGTCTAATGTAAATTGACCAGTTACTAAGTTCGAATCCTGTATGTGTTATCGTTTACATAACTATGGCGAAAGCAAAACACCCGGTAACTTCTACACTTTAACGAAAAGTTGGGCACAGAAAACGTTTCTTCTTATTGATTCCAAAAGATCTGTCTTTTTACTTGTGAACTTTGTCTGTAGTTTGTGGACGAGCATTCCGCACGTCCAAGTCTCTAACATTGATTAGCCATTGTAAAACCTTTGGGGAGTTCATTACACTACGCTCTCTCATTGGACAGTTGACCGATCACCTAGCAAGGAAATGTAAGTTCCTTCCACTGTCCACTACACTATTCTGTAGTTTCCGGTCAGATGGTGAGATTAAACATATATCTTCTTCTCCAAGAACTGTAGGAATTAGATAGACTTTCGATGAATGTCTACAATGAAGAATCGTTGTTGAATAACCATCAAAAGATTCGAAGCAGCTGCTCAATTGAAAGGAACATTAGAGTCACGACCTTTCCTTAGACCAAACACTTATTTATGAAAGCAGGAAATGCTAATAGTACAGTTATATATCTTATACTACGGTTGTATTTCTCTCCATGGTACTATGGGCCGGCATGGCCAAGCGTGTTAAAGCATTCGACTCGTAATCCGAGGGTCGCGGGTTCGAATCTCTCTCGTACCAAAAATTCTCGTCCTTTTAGCCGTGGAGGCGTTATAATGTTAAGATCAATCCCACTATTCGTCGGTAAAAGAGTAACCCAAGAATTGGCGGTCGGTGTTGATGACTAGCTGCCTTCCCTCTAGTCTTACTCTACTAAATTAAGTACGGCTAGCACAGATTGCCCTCGAGTAGCTTTGCGCGAAACTGAAAACAAACAAACAGTATTACTACACATTTTTGTAGTTTGCCTTTTAAAAGGCCTGGCATGGCCGAGCGCGTAAGGCGTGTGACTCGTAATCCCGCGTCGCGCTAAACATGCTCGCCCTCCCAGCCGTGGGGGTGTATAATGTAACGGTCAATCCCACTATTCGTTAGTAAAAGAGTAGCTCAAGAGTTGGCGGTGGGTGGTGATGACTAGCTGCCTTCCCTCTAGTCTTACACTGCAAAATAAGGGACGGCTAGCACAGATAGCCCTCGAGTAGCTTTGTGCGAAATTCCAAAACAAATAAAAACGAACAAACAAAAGCCTTTTAAAATAATCGCGTACTTGTTAAGCAAGGTGTATTTCTGTGTTTTTGTTGGCTTTTTTTTCTCGTGTTTTCTATTTGATTTTAATAGAAAGATGATTTTTGAAAAGACACCTCTTGCTAAAATTATCAGTTACTATACAGGGTTTCCGGAATTATCGTTTTTATTCTCCGTTAAATATTTTTAGAAACAAAATTGTTCTCTTCTCCCCCTTTCCACCTTCACACAACAGCAGCTCTGTAGACTTAAGACGCGAGAAATCGAGTTTCGATGCCCGTGGTGAGCACATTGCTGGTAGATAGCATATAGTGCAGCTTCGTGTTTAATAACTCATTAAATGCCGCAATATGCCGCCACCGAGATGTATAAAGAAAGAATGATAAAATTTTGTGATTGTGACTTAAAATAAAACATACTTCTGTAAATGTATTAAAGTTTAAAATGGTGTTTTATACACTATAAACGGTGAATGTTCCAAGACATCTGAAAGCCATTCGTTGTTAGCCCCTCTGTTTTCTCCTTTAGTGGTCACTCTCTTTAGTTATTTCTGTCTACTGGACTTTAGCTGAACAGAAGAATTAGCATCAGTCATGTTATGGTGTATAGAGGAACACGATAAGTTATGTGAAAGTGTAAAGAAAACATAAGTCATGCAAAGGTGTATAGAAAAATAGAATAAGTCACGTGATGGTGTACAGAAAACACGAAAAGTAATGTGTTTGTTTTTTTGTTTTGGAATTTCGCACAAAGCTACTCGAGGGCTATCTGTGCTAGCCGTCCCTTATTTTGCAGTGTAAGACTAGAGGGAAGGCAGCTAGTCATCACCACCCACCGCCAACTCTTGAGCTACTCTTTTACTAACGAATAGTGGGATTGACCGTTACATTATACACCCCCACGGCTGGGAGGGCGAGCATGTTTAGCGCGACGCGGGCGCGAACCCGCGACCCTCGGATTACGAGTGCACGCCTTAACGCGCTCGGCCATGCCAGACCTAAAGTAATGTGAAGGTGTATAGAAGAACACGATCAGGAATATGGGAGGATATTTCCCATATTGCCCAAAAGTCACATTTCGAGCTCTCATGTTTTTAAACTATGACTTTTCAGCCTTTATTGCTAAATCCTTAATTTTATGATTGTATGAAAGTAACCAATTTGTTTCTCTGTAAAAATAAATTTTAACACTAAGCTTTAATAACACAGTTTTGAGCAAGTGGGTTAAGGGAATTTTTCAAGACATTTAGTCTCTTACAAGTTTACCACGAGTGAACTTACAACCCTGAAAAAGAAAAAAAAAACAATTAAATCTTGTTCTGATGCTCAAAATAATTTCCATTTTACAAATGAAGTATATATTTGAAGATTTTAAGAATAAAGTTAACATTTTCACGCCAGAGGGCGGTAGAGGAATGTAAATTAAAGATCTAGGCTTAAAAATAAAAAAACAAGATAAAAGCAAACAAAATCAAGCGAAAATTGTTTTTTGTTGTTTGTTTTAGATCAAAGTCACATTGAACTGTATGCTGTCCACAGCCCCATTTTAGAGTTTTAAGTCCGTAAACTTAGCATTGTTTAGACTAAAGAGAGGAAAAAAAGAAAAAGAGGAAATCCAGAGGTGAGAAGATAACAGCAGATGATATCTATCTTGTCGATTAACAGTCATCTTTGTAAATGTTTAACAGAACTATAAAAGACATCTTTGTAAATGTTTTAACAGAACCATAAAAACCATCTTTGTAAAGGTTTTAACAGAACCATAAATGCCATCTTTGTAAAGGTTTTAACAGCACCATAAAGGTCATCTTTGTAAAAGTTTTGATATGACCATAAAGGCCATCTTTATAGAGGTTTTAACAGAACTATAAATGTTATCTTTGTAAAGGTTTTAACAAAACTGAAAAGCCCTTTTTTTAGAAGTTTTAAGAGAACCATAACGACCATCGTTGAAGAAGTTTCAATCAGGATTGAGAGTGTAGTTAAAAACAACGTATTTCAAAAAGACATTTAACAAGATTAATCAAATGCATTATAAGAACTAATTCTTAAGAGATCAAGAAAAGCGAGTATAACATCAGATAAAGTTGACGTAACAAATATTTTAACAAGAGAAGGTCCGCACAAGAGTTCGTTGAAAGATCTAACTATATTTGAAAAAGATACCAGCAAATCTCAGTTAAACACGAGGGGAGTGTTTTTTTTTCTTATAGCAAAGCCACAAAGGGCTATCTACTCAGCTCACCGAGAGGAATCGAACCCCTCATTTTAGCGTTGTAAGTCCGGAGACTTACCGCTGTACTAGCGGGGGGCAACACGAGGGGAAAAAAGATAAATCCATTGTTTTGTTTCTTAAAAACTTCTAAGACCAAAACCTATTAACAAAAGAGTTATATGCATATTTAAGAAATACTGGTTGAAGAATTTCCCAACTTTCTGGTGGTTCACAAACGCAAGAGAATTCTTGGAAACTTAAACAAATTATTTCTACTTATGATAGTTTTAATTATGGATTACATAACTTCTAGAAGTTTAACCTCAATGGTAAAATTGATGTCCAGATTCACTTTGCTGGCTTTAAAATATTTCTTATCCTCGACTTCACTGGATTATCCATAAAATGTGTAGTTGGATTTCCTGGGTTGAACAGAGCACAGGTAACATCAATATGTAGCTTTGCGCTCAGAAACACCTATAAACTCATTCCTCTCAAGATAGGAAGGTTCGAAATTTATTGGACTCGCACCGTTGAGATAAGCTAGGCAACGGGTTATCTGTCCTCTGCCCACTATGGGTATCGAAACCCGGACTTTGACGTCATAAGTTTACAGACGTACCACTGTGGGGGGCGCAAGAACACTGAAATGCATGTGGATTATGTAGTTTTCAGTACGTATGTTAATAAAACGTGTAGACAAGAGTGAGGCTGTTGTAGCTTCGTATGTAGTGGATAATGGATTGAAAACATGGATAATACACTGTATCCTTCTGTACACAAGTACTAGTACAAGAGAGTATTTAAAGGGATCATTAATAATACTGGGTGATTTCTTGAACAGTGTTTTGAAATAGTCATCTAAAGATGCATTTTTGTGTACGTTTTGTGGCCAGTAATAAAAAGGAAGAGACTGGCATGGTCAGGTGGTTGAGACACATTTCGAGCATACGCCCTTCATCAGGCAGCAGAGACCATGTTACTGAAACGTCAAAAACTAAGCAAGAATAACTTTTCATTTATTCTTTATTATTATTTGTTTTCCATCTCACGTGTTGCAGAACAACTTGAATCGTAATTTGAGGGTCCCGGGTTCGAACCTCTGTCCCTTAACACACTTACACTTAGCCACGGGAGTGTTATAATATGACGGTCAATCCCAATTTTCTTTGTGAATAAGTAGCCCAAAGGTTGGCGGTGGGTGGTGTTGACTAACTGCCTTCCCTCTAATCTTACACTGCTAAATTAGGGATGGCTAGCGCAGACGTCCCTACATGGCTCGGTGATTAGAGCGCTCGACTCATAATCTGAAGATCGTAGGTTTTAATCTCCGTCATACCAAATATGCTGGCCCTTACCACTATTCGTTAGCAAAAGAGCAGCCCAAGAGTTGGCTGTGGATGGCGATGACTAGCTGCTTTCCCTCGAGTCATGCAATGTTAAATTAGAGACGGTTAGCGCAGATAGCTCTCGTTTATTTTGCGCAAAATTCAAAACAAATCGAAACAAGAAACAGTAAAGTCTTCCTTTTCTGTTGGAGAATAACTACAAGCCCCTTGAACGTTTGGTGAATCCACGTACAGCTGATATTTCGTGAGCTTAAATATAAAAACACGTAAGAAGAAATAAAACATTCGTTTCATGTTGGAAAAGAAAGAACATAAAAGATAAATCTTCAATTTGTTTTAAATTGATTAAAAAGTAAAAAGATGAAAAGGGAATTAAAACTCTTGTAGAGAACCCACTCATAATAAAATATTTGGTAATCAAATGAAAACACGTGTATTAAAATGTGATCTTCAGGTTGAGTCACCAGACTTGCAATTTGCGGGTCGCGACTTCGAATTCCGTCGTCGAACATGCTCGCCCGTTTAGTTGTAGAAGCATTATAGTGTGAGTCAGTCACACTAATCGTTGGTAAAAGAGTAGTCCAAGAAATGGAAGTGGGTGCTGTTGACTAGTTGCCCTCCATTCAGTATATAACTTCACAGGGCTAGCGCAGATAGCTCTCAAGAAGCTTTTTGTGAAATTCAACAAAGATTAAGATACCTAAATTAAGGGACCCCAGTGGCACAACTGTATGGCTGCATTATCACACCACTAGAAACTGGGTATCGATAGCCGTGGTGGGCAGAGTACAGATAGCCATTGTGTAGCTTTGTGGCTAATTCCAAACAAACTTAGACTAATAGAACGCCGTGCTGAAGTTGTTGTCATTAAGTACAGAGCTATACAGAAAGCTATCTGTGTTCTGCTCACCACAAGTATCTGAACCGGTTTCTAACGATATAAGTTGGCAGATATCCTAACCCTGTGCTACTGAGGTCTTTGTTGGAGTATATATATAGTGTAATGCCCACCAATGGCTCAGCGGTATGTCTACGGACTTGCACGCTAAAATCCGGGTTTCAATACCTGTGGTGGGCAGAGCACAGATAGCCCATTGTGTAGCTTTGTGCTTAATTCAAAACAACAACAACAATATATTGGAATATAAAAAAGTAATCCATATATATATGTGCAAACGATATTTTGAAAAAAATTGAAGTGGAGTTAAAAATGCAACAGCCAAAACATATGAACGTAAAAAGTACGTAAGCAAAAGTTTGTTTTAAAAGTTACAGTTCATTTATCTGTGACTCTTCACAAAAACTTTTAATTCTTTCAAAACGGGATCGGTCAATATGTCCGACCAAGTGACTTCTTTATACTCATTCAGTCTTTTTAGATCTAATAGATCTAACTTTCAGTGTAGTATGTAGCTTCACAAAATATTTCTTTTGTTCATTTCTA
Source organism: Carcinoscorpius rotundicauda (assembly GCA_011833715.1). Lineage (NCBI taxonomy): Eukaryota > Metazoa > Arthropoda > Merostomata > Xiphosura > Limulidae > Carcinoscorpius > Carcinoscorpius rotundicauda. Next base: position 59,027,084 of record CM022392.1, on the reverse strand, counting down.
CAGCAAAAGCACATCTTTTATGTGCAGGGTGAGGAATCGGAAGCCTGATTTTAGGCGTTGTAAAACCAAAGATTTGACGCTGTCCTAAAGGAGGTCGAAAACGTTGAAAGAACTTTCTGCTAAACGCCAACTTATTTGTGGTTTAATATCGTACATGGCTAGCTAGTAGAAACGTATCAAACTGTGGCAGAGATTGAGTTGGGATCTGTAAATTAGTACTACACAAACTACTAATTTCGGGTCATTTTGAAAGGTTGTTTAGCTACGCTATATTCACTTTTCGGTGTTTGTTTGGGATTAAACACAAAGCTACACAATGGGCTGTCTGTGCTCTGCCCACCAGGAGTATCGAAATCCTTTATGGAAAAGGGAATGATTATCATTAAATTAAAATATTAAAAGGAATATAAATATAAATAGTATAATCTTTATTAATATTAAATTAGTTATATTTGTGGTAAAAATATCCTGTTTGTTGTTGTTGTCTGTTTTATTAAAATCTTCACAGTTGGCTATTATTGTTCTATTAACCGCTGGAATAGAACTCTGTATTTTTATGTTGTTAGTCGACAATTTTACTAGTGTCTCACCAGGTGTCAGGATATTATCTGACGAGTGTTTTGTTTATAAATTTACTAGTGTCTCACCAGGTGTCAGGATACAATCTGATGAGTGTTTTGTTTATAAATCTACTAGTGTTTTACCAGGTGTCAGGATGTTATCTGATGAGTGTTTTGTTTATAAATTTACTAGTGTCTCACCAGGTGTCAGAATACAATCTGATGAGTGTTTTGTTTATAAATCTACTAGTGTTTTACCAGGTGTCAGGATATAATCTGATGAGTGTTTTGTTTATAAAGCTTTCGATTCTCTGTTTTTATTATTGTTCTTTTATGTAATCATGTCTTGCTTGTAAAAGACAAAATGACATAAACAACAAGGCCGGGCATGGCCAGGTGGTTAAGGCACGCGACTCGTAATTCCCTTCCACCAAACATGCTCGCCCTCTCAGCCATGTGGGTGTTATAATGTGACGGTCGATCCCACTATTCGTTTGTAAAAGAGTAGCCCAAGAGTTGACGGTGGGTGATGATTACTAGCTACCTTCCTTCTAGTCTTACACTGCTTAATTAGGGATGGCTGGTTTGCCCTCCATACACAGTGTGATAATATTTTATATACCAGATTCATTTTAGTTCTTTGTAATTAAGCACAAAAGATATACAAGGGCTATCTGTACCCGTTACGGGTTTTGAAACCCAGTCTTAGAGGGGGTAAGTATGCAGACACCAACTCGACCAAGCGTCATTTAAGAGTATTTCAAACACGAGCACCCCTAATACAAAATAATAATAAATAATAAACTGTTCTCTATGTATACAACACAGTTTTTCCATAAGCTATTTGACTCGGTGCCACAGGTTTGGTCTTTGTTGTGGTTTGAAAATTAGCTCAAACCCTGGGACCGTAAATTTCGTGTTTCAATCCATGAATTTAACACAACAAATGCCCTCTTCTAGTACAGCGGTATGTCTACGGATTTACAACGCTAAAATCATGGGTTCAATTCCCCTTTGTGGGCTCAGCAGATAGCTCAATGTGGCTTTGCTATAAAACACACACACACTAACATAACAGACAACCCATTGCAACGATCAGTTGTAATGTCCTGCCATCTACCGATAATATATTAAAGTTGTATTTCACTTTATTCAAAAGAATCTCTTCTGCAACAAAAACAAAAACTATTCAAAGTTTTATAAGACAAACAAACTGGGATTTAATATTATTATGTAATTATTTTAAACATCGCTATGAGTTCATAATGCCAATATTTCTCTACATTTCAAATGTTCCACTCTCCAAAGGTTTGTGTTTGTGTTTTTTTCGTATAGTAAAGCCACAAAGAGCTATCTGCTCAGCCCACCGAGGGGAATCGAACCCCTGATTTTAGCGTTGTAAGTCCGGAGACATACCGCTGTACTAGCGGGGGGCCTCTCCAAAGGAGTCAAAACATCACAGTATACTCACAGACCCTCACTTTGGTATTAATAACTTTACTTTTTCAGTTATAAATATTCGTAATATGGTGGACCCTAATGTTTAAATAGTGATATTGTTGTTGTTTTTAATTCCAGCAAAGTTAAGCCTAAGACTGCATGTAAGCTAAAGTCATACCGCAACGCTAGTATGATATACGGACGATAGCAGAAATTACTCTGCAACAAATATATCATTTGGGCCTATGGGATAAGTAACTGGGATTTGGAAACATAATAAATGACCTGGATCAGTTACAAAACAGTACGCTATGCTTTCCTGTCTCTACAGGCAATAAAGAGTACAATTTATAACACAGCCTAAACGAATCGCAAAACTAGTTCATTTTCCATGCCAACCAAATAAAGCGCCACCTTCAGGCAGATAAAAATATATATGCTCGTTAGTTGAACGATCTTCGCTAAGCGTGTATGTGTGGTCTTTTTACGTTTCTTTTATGATCCGGTTATATGTGTAGATATATAAGTAGGCTAATTTTTTTATTTTATTTTCTGCATCGGAAGGATACAACATTATCATTACAGTAGAAACAACGGTAAATATCTTGTTCACTCTCTTCACCGTTCATTTTACCACTACGCTATTTATCTTCGTTCATCTTCTTTAACCAATAAAAATACAAAAATAAAATTTTAAAAAATACCGCGCTTCTCTGGATATTTAGTCTCACTTTATCTTTATAAAAAAGACGGGAGGAATAGATTATGAACAAATACTACTTCGTTTCTTAGGCCTCATTAGAGCACGGTCATTCGTACCTTGAGGTCTGCGCATGCGTTAATTTTATTTGTTCTCTTAGTTATTGGCCACATATATTTAAACAGTAAAATAAAAGACATATAGGATATAATTAAGGATATTCTATATTTCATATCACGTCTTCACCTTTGTTATAATGTAGCACCAGGTATAATTATCACTCAAAACATTGGTAGTCTTTAACGTGTAATTTAGCCATCCACCCCCGAAAAAAGAAAAAGTTATTTTCGTAAATCTAAGAGAATTCTAGGGTATTGTATCTAACGACATCTGGCGAAGAAACAATTCTAACAAGTTACAAGTATCTTCCCTCCCGTCCTTCTTGGCTCAACAGTACCTAAAGACACATAACGCTAAAAACCTGGTTTTGATACCCGTAGTGGACATAGTACTAATAGCCCATTGCTTAGCTCTGCACTTAATTACAAAGACAAAACTTATAAAGCTCTGTTGGAACAATACCTTCTCAAAGTATTCACATTACTCGTCACGTTCCCGTAAAAACAAAAACAAAAAAATGTATATAAATATTTGATTATTTGTTCATTAATATAAAACACATTATATTGATGCAATGAAACCAGAGACTGAAAGCTTTCTCACAGTTGTAGTTACTTTGTGTAACTCATTTCACTTTGTTGTTGGTTTCTGGTTTTTAATCAGAAAGTCATAAACAATAAGAAAATTATTTTTTCAACATAAGAAAGTGAACTATTTCTTATTATTTTCACGAGGATGAAAACAATTTCTAGTGCCACCTATGAGATGTTTCCTTCACTTTATCTTCTTATTGTTTGTTTGTTTTGAATTTCGGGCATAGTTACACGAGGGCTATCTGCGCTAGCCGTCCCTAATTTAGTAGTGTAAGACTAGAGGGAAGTCAACTAGTCATCACCGCCCACTGCCAACTCTCGGGCTACTCTTTTACCAACGAATAGCGGAATTGACCGTCACATTATAACGCCCCCACGGATGAAAGGAGGAGCATGTTTGATACGAGCGGAATTTGAACCTACGATTCTCAGAATACGAGTCAGTGCCTTATTCAAACTAAGTTACTTTGGACAGTTGTTTTTTGTAGTTATCTGTTTTACATTCAGTTATTGTTGATTTCCAATCAGTTTGATGGCGAGAATTTCTCACACGAAAAAAATAATCAATTTTTTGCTCTCCATGTTTTATATCTTCTTTTTTTTTAATGTTCAGAAACTCTCGCGTCAACACTTCTTTTGATTTCGTCTATATAACCTTTCTCAGAGAGCTGGAATGGTACAATACAAACAACTTGTGTTTCGTTTCGTTTCGTTTTGTTTTTATCTTCAGCCATTTTTTTCTATTTGAAGTTAGGTTATTATTGTTATAATTACTGAAGTCAAGCAAAATAGGTGTCGCTTTACGCTACAAAGAAGTGGTTAAAATGGCTCTGACAACAACAAAAAAGGAAATGTACATTCGATATTTCTGGCAAATTATTTCCATTGGAATTCGATAACTGTCGATTAACGAAAAGGCTGGCTATAAGTTCATTCAGATTTCCTTTCCCCAAAGTGCTTCGTGAGTAAGTTCGAGAACATATAACTTCCCCTATTCGGAGTTCGATCCCTGTGAAGGGCACGGGGCAAGTTTCATCGCTCTGTCTACACTTGTTTAGCTTTTGAGAAAAAAACTGACGCTTTCCTGTGTCTTGTCTTCTATATAAGTAATACTAAAGTCAGTAGTTCGATTCTCCTCCGGGGACTCAGCAGAGTGCGGAATGTGGCCTTACTATAAGAAAACACACACTCTATAAATAATGGAGAATTTTGATACACTTTATATTAGATGTCGAGCTTTGGCGAGAAGCTTTTTCGCAGTTATAACGTCACGATAATTATTAGATACATCTTAATCTAATCATGTCATGTGTTGTGACCAACATAAACTAATCATCTGTGAGCCGCGCATACCGCTCTCAGCAGTCCTCAAACACACAGCTCCTCACTATCCTCCAGAACCACATATACTACTGTCAACCATCTTCAAGATCACAAAACCCTTTTTACCAATCAAAATCCGATCATGAGACATTTGATGAAGAAATAGAAATGTACGTGCAACATGTATTAGGAGGAAGAAAGACCTAAGATCCACCACTAGAGGTTGTTTCGGATGAATTCTCTTCCTCACCTGTGTATGACTACAATTTAACTCTTCAAAGATAACAGTGAAACATTAGGAGTGTTTGGTGTTGTTTGGTTACCCTTGACATCCTAGAAAGACAACAACCACATTGTCACATACACTCGAGGAAGACAACCGTCCCTGGCTGAGCGGCATGTCTGCAGAGACTTAGTGCTAAAAACCGAGTTTCGATACCCTTGGTGGGTTGTCCACAGATAGCCTTTTGTGTAGCTTTCTGCTTAGTTACAAATAAACAAGCAACTATCACCACTTACCTTCCCTGTAACTTACCAGTTCAGAATCTGGGGCGCTGATAACCCTTGTGTGACTTCGTAAGAATATTTTAAACCAAACTTTGGATATTTTGTTCCATAATTCTGTAAATTAAGCTTTTGTTTTTACTAGTTTTGTTCTCTAGCTATTTCTGAGTAGCTTTTGCGCTTGGTTCTTTATATTGATCAAATATTTAATTTACGTTCTTTAACTTTTTTACAAATTAATTTATATTTCTTCATAGAATTTTGAGCAAAAACTACTTGATTTAAAAGTAACAGACTAGAGACAGAAGAGCTAGTCGACATTAGCTTGGACCTACATTAACCTGACCCTCTAATTATAACACCCTGCAAACAGTAATACGAGGTTATAAAAACCGAACGTTCTGAACCACCAGGGTATAAGTTTGTGTTGCTGAGATTTTGTAAATATATTTTTGTTCCTCAGAATTTTAGGCCCAGTGCTTAGCGTGTTCAGTCTGTAAGTCTGGAGGTTCATTGTTCTTAACTCGTTGTCACAATAATTCGCCCAATCACCTACTTTGAGTTCGTGGGCACTTCTAACTTTTGAGTTGACGGCGGGTACTGTTGACTAACTTCCTTTTAGTGTACAAGTTGAAAGTTAGAGTCAATTAGGCTTAATGCACAAGGCTCTTTGTTTAGGTTTTTAGTTTTCAAGTTTGATTTGTACTCTGTTGATACTTGTGGTAAAATTCAAATAACAAAATAACACAAAAAACATAAAAGTTTTGCTCAAATTACGTATTACCGTTGGGTTTAATGATACAAGTTATAGGCTAGGTTTAATGTTACAAGTTTCAGGTTATGTTTAATTTTACAAATTCTAAATGGTAATGGTCTAAATAGTTCTCGATTCTTCAGGTACAAAACACTAATATGTGATGTGTGTTTAACATCACGTTTCAAATTGATTAATATTCTGTAAATACTCTTCGTGTATTTCTTTGTAATGATAAACATTGTTCCCTCTTGAAATATAATAATTTCTCGAATTCGAAAATAGCGTACGTATTGAGCTGAATAATGTGTAACAGTTTCCACCAATGGAATTAATGTTATTCATTAGGAGTGGATAAAGGTAGTTATTATACCACGAGAACTTGTTTAAATTCATGGCGTCATCAACTGAGAGCCAGAAGCCATTTGGTAACGTAATAACCTCCCGTCTTTACCGTAGTTCATCAGCATAACCATTCTCTACCTTAGTATACACAGTGTTTCCGATTTGACATTAGAGAACTTTTAATTAGTTGTCTCCACAAGGTAGCTTTTTGGCTTGAAGACGGAGAAAGCTGACGGCCCCTTAATGTAAAAGTAGATATTAAAGCGTTTGTTTTGACTTTAATTAATTGGATCTAGCAATCTTTCAACGTTCCTAACAGCGTCTGCTCCACAAGAAAGTTTGTTCGTGAGTGGTTAGGCTTAGTTAGAGATGTTTCTTCTGATCATGCGCAACACTCGTTAATTTCGTATATAATAAATATATTTTATTCTAGCTTTGGTACTATAGTCTTCAGACTTCCTGAAGGTTGTCAACATGGAATGACTTTTTCATTTGTTTTAACTTTGTTTCACAGAATTATTTGGCTATTGTTGTTAAACTTACTGAAGCCAAATAAATTACCAGTTTTACCTCCTTTGCATTACGTATGTTGTGAGGATAGAGAACAAGTTAATATGAAATATTTTAATTTTGTATATTAGAAGAGCTTTCAATGGCCCTAGACCTCCAAGAGAAGCCATGTTCTCCTTCCTTCTTACGTCCACATATTAAATCTCAAATGACGTTGCTGGCAATATTAGTTCAATTCTTTGTTTGTTTGTTTTGAATTTCGGGCAAAGCTACACGAGAGCTATCTGCGCTAGCCACCCCTAATTTATAAGTATAAGACCAGAGGGAAGGCAGCTAGTCATCACCACACACCGCTAACTCTTAGGCTACTTTTTCCAAGGAATGGTGAGATTGACTGAAACATTAGAACGTCCCCACAGCTGAAAGAGCAAGTATGTCTGGTGCGACGGAGATTCAAACCCGCAACCTTTGGATTAGGAGTCCAACGCCTTAACCCACCTGACCATGCCGGACCATTTCGAAATGATGAATATGTCCGTTTAACACGCTCTATTGCTTTAAAACGTAGCTATATTAGTTACCTTTTTATCAACTTTGTCGGTAAAAATCAATAATTGAAGAGTAAATCGAATAATATGGTTGCAACATATATATATATATATATATATATATATACAGGAGGGTGGTCGCTAGAAAAGCGGAAAAATTGAGGGTCAGATGAGATCATGAATAAAATGCGTGCTTACTCATTTCTATTTTGATTTCTTTACATCATGAATAAAATGCACGGACGACATTTTGAGCATCTATGAGTGCCTTTAAAAAACTTTGTAAAAGTTATTCTTTGTAAAAATAAATAGCTGTTTGACAAATTTTCCGCTTTTCTAGCGACATCCCTGTAGTTTTATCACAAACTTTAGTGTGGCCACATATCATTTTCATAGTGTTGACGAACAACAATTACAGTCGAATAAAATAGGATATTTGCATTCCTGCCACAAGATGAAACAATCGTATGAAGGGAATTATTTCAATGTCATATAATAAAATGCTATTTTGTTTTTATAATATTTGTTTATTAAAGATGTACTAAAATAGTTCTAAGTTTTCATAAACTACAAAAAAACAAAAATTCAAAAATTGCGTTTTTGTATCCAATTATTATTTTTTTTCGGAGATCTTCACTCTTATTAATTACCTGGAAGATGGCAAACAACAAACATTATTAAATATATAATTATTATTGTTTTATGCTGTGCCGCTAATCAGAATTTAATACGAGAAAGCACAATAAACCACTGAATTAACGTGTAGTGTTGCCAATAAAAGAAAAAAAAAAACTTTTCTGAATTTTTGAATTCTACCACGAGATGGCACAACAATGTTACTTTGGCTTATTCTGTTTGTTGTTTGTTTTGTTTTTTAGAATTTCGCACAAAGCTACTCGAGGGCTATCTGTGCTAGCCGTCCCTAATTTAGTATTGTAAGACTAGAGGGAAGGTACCTAGTCATTACCACCCACCGCCAACACTTGGGCTACTCTTTTACCAATGAATAGTGGGATTGACCGTAACATTATAGCGCCCCGATGGTTGAAAGAGCGAGCATGTTTGGCGCGACCGGGATGCGAATCCGCGACCATCAGATTACGAGTCGCACGCCTTAACAGGCTTGGACATGCCGGGCCCGCTTATTCTGAGTTTGTAAATTTTTGAATATCTAGGAGGGTCAGGTGTACGAGACCTATTCTCCATCCCTAACTTTGATGTCGTCTACTCTTTGGAGTGTGTTATTGAGTAGAACTTTGGGCCAGAGTATTACACCGTACTTAAGCCCTTTTCAGGGCAATGTCCATGTATAGTCTTGATTTGCCCTTTTTTATTTATTTAAAGTTTTTTTGAATATTTATATTTGTTTTCTTGTGTTTTTTCTTCACTTGTATATAATCTTTTTTTTCTTATATACGAAATACTAATGCTAATAATGGCCCGGCATGGCCAAGTGTGTTAAGGCGTGTGACTCGTAATCCGAGGTTTGCGGGTTTGGGCCCGCGTCGTGCCAAACATGCTCGCCCTTCCAGCCATGGGCTAGTCAGAATATTGTTAGTATGCTGTATCCACGTTAATTTGGTATCATAAGTTAATCCTAAAAATTTAGCAGAAGTCGCAGTCAGTAAAAGTGATCCGTTCATATATAACTTTGGTGGATCTTTTTTTTAATTTTATTAATCTGCTGTACAGTACTACCTGGGTTTGGGGAATATTGATTTTTATTCTATATTTCTGGCAGTATTCTTTAAACTTATTCAGGACTGGATGGAGATTTGTTGCTGCAATTGAATGATTGGGGGCACTTTTCCAGGCCACTACATCGTCAGCAAATTATTATGCAAAACCTAAATTTAGATCCGACAGTGGCATATTACTCACGTACATGATAGATAATATATGGCTAACTACCCCTCCCTGCGGGACACCTGCTTCGTATGAAAAGCACCCTGAGTGGGCCCCATTCACATCCACTTTAAACGTTCTATTTTCCAGGAAGTTGAATAGCCAGCGAATAACTCCCTGGGGTAAAGCCATTTCCGCTAAACAATGACATAATCCATTATGTCACAGTGTGTCAAATGTTTTCACAATATCGAGAAAGCAAGCTACAGTGCATTCGTTTTTGTTGAAGTTGTCTGTAATTGTATATATGTAAAAACACCCTCTACATTCCGACTCTCAGTTACACAACCCCCTTTCAAATATGTGGTCAGCTTCCTGTCAGTCACTTCTTTCTTTCTTTGTGAACCTGACGATGACCAAAAAAGGTCGAAACGTTGTTCGGTTCTCGCCCCCCAGTTGCTCAGCGGTATGTCTGCGGACTTATACGCTAAAATCCGGGTTTCGATACCCGTGGTGGGCAGAGCACAGATAGCCCATTGTGTAGCTTTGTGCTTAATTCTAAACAACCAACCAACCAATTGTTCGGTTCTCTACGTAAAAAATGTTCTCAACCCAAATGAGCCGTTTTTACACATATATTTTTCTCTACAAGTGGGTTTCTCGACATCACTGTTTGTAATTGATTCTGTTAGTCTTATTAGGTAGTCTGTAGTTTGTCTGTATTTTCTAAATCCGTTTTGAATTTTGGGTAATCTTGAGTTTACTTCTAAGTATATGGATAGACGATTACTAATTATTCTTTCTATAATTTTGCCGATACAATTGGTCAGGCTAATTGGATGGTAGTTGTTTGGTTTATTTGCTGACTTTCCTTCTTTCTGGAACATTAATATCACTGCTTCCTTCCAAGAAATAGAGGCACATCCTGCCGATGATGACAGATTAAATAAGGCTGTTAGGTGTTCATATAATCTCTGAGTGCCGTGTATCAGGAGGATAGCTTGGATACCATCTTTTCCAAGAGCTTTGTATTTTGTGTTTTTGATAGCTGTTTCTACTCCCCTTACTGTTATATGTTTTATTAGTTGATGAGTGCTCTAGTCTGTTGTTTTCTCTGGTTGTAATAATGTGTTTACTGGGAATAAAAGTGTGTATAGGTTTTTGTTTTGATCAATAAAGTTATTGACTGTATTATAGAAGTATCTGTTCATGTCTGGTTCATGATGTGTTTTGAACGTGTTTTTTAAATATCTCAGTTTTTTCTATGTTAGTGTACGTTGTTTTTCTATCTAGTTCGAGTGGTGGGTGTTCTTTGTTTGTTTTTCCTGTATTCGTATATCTTTTCAAGAGTGTCCAGAATTGTTTTGGATCTGCTTTGTGATTTAGTTTTGAACAGAAGAAGTCCAGCTATCTTGTTTTCGTTGTCGGATTAGATGTCTCATCTTATTTCTTATAGTTTTTATTTGTGTTTTTAGTGTGGAGTTTCGATTTTGTATGTACTGTCTGCGTAGTTTTCTTCTGTCTTTTGTTAGGTGTATTATATCTTGATGTGGTTGCCATGAGTGTGTTGTTGTGAAGTGTTTTTCTTTCGGTATCGAGCTGTTGGCTCCATGTTTCAGACACTTAAGAGATTATATGACTATACGCATCTGTATCTGATGCGTCCGCGACAAAATTTAGTACTTTAGTTGGTAAAGTTTGGTTCATGACAATCAGTGATGTCGAGAAAACTCACTTGTAGAGAAATATATATGTAAAAACGCCTCGTTTATTTTTTATATGAAGAAGAGTAAACAACGTTTCGACGTTCTTCGGTCATCGTGAACTTGATCGAAACGTTGTTCACTCCTCCACGTAAAAAAAATTCTCAACCCAAACGAGCCGTTTTTACATATATATTTGGTTTATGATAGTTTGAAATAATGGCTAATTAGCTTTTTTTTATAATTTAGTTTATATTGTTTAAGTTGGGGCGGTGAGATTGAAGATTCACCAGTCTGGGAGGTGGTCCCTGTCTAAATCATGACCAACATAGAAGTTTACAAATTTACGACTCATATTGTACCAGCAAAGGCATACTTCCAGTGTTTCACTGGTGCCACGTGCGTATGAGATATGTGTCGTGTCGCATCGTTTAAAAATATCATGTTAGTTTCGGCTAAAAATTCATACAGTATTTTGCCATTTGCGTTTGTACATCGACAGTTAAATGTTGTATGTTTGCTATTTAAATCTCCTGTAATAACTATATTGGGATTTTGATTATGTATAGAATGCAAAAGATTTGCATCTGATACTTTGCTAGGCGAGCAATAAATGCTCGCCACAGTTACGTCAGTATTATTTTGCGTTTATTATTACAGATTCATTAAAGGAAGGTATTCTAAGTTCCTGAACTATAAGTCCAGTTCTGTACAATAATAAAATTCCTCTGTTTGGATCTCTTTTATCCTTCCTGTCGTGTCTGAATACGGAGTATCCTTTTATTCTGAATCTATAGTAGTTATAGAGGGCAGTTTCACTAATTACAAAAATATCTAGTTTTTTGGAGTTCGTTATATCTTCAATCACATGTTTCTTGGAAGCAATAGCACTCTGGATATTTATGTGCAGTACTGTGAATTTATCCATGGTTGACAGAGTTCATGATATATGTTAAAATTTGCGGTAGGTATTTTTGGATGTTTTTCATAATTGTTTTAATGATTATGTCTGTTAGACTGTTTATATTATTTTGGATTTGTGTATTCTGCCATTATTTCAGAGAAGGTAGAAGTAATGGCATTGGTTAGTGTGTTTTGCGTGTGTCTTGAGTTGTTTTAGGTAAATCTTTATTACTTGTTGATGGTTTTACCTGCATGTGTGATGTTATCTTGACTACTGCAGCATACGAGTTTGATTGTGTTTTCTGGTGTTTGAGTGGTAGTTGGTTTTGATTGTTCTTGGATTTTGTTTGTTTGTGGCTTGCTCGTGTTTGAATTTTATGTTCGTATAAGTGTGTCTTAATTTATTTGTATTTTTGAGATCCTTTATAGTTTGCCGTGTGTTCTTCCGCACAATTACAACATTTAGGTATTTAATTTTGGGCTTTTGTTTGGTACATTGTGAAATGTGGTGATTTTCTCCACAGCCTACACAACTTCCAGTTGCTTGGCATGTTGCTGCTACGTGTCCAAACCACTGTGTTACAACCACTGATGGTGTTTTGGTTTGTTCTACCGTGTATTTGTGATACAATTATTTATTAGCTGGGTTATGTCTTGGGTATTGTCTGTAACTACTTTAATTAAGTTTTTTTTTGTTATACTTGAAATTATTCGTTCCACTGAAATGAGTTTTATGTTTTGTTCACTTAGTGCTTCCTTAATGTCGTCTATGTCCAGAGGGTGGTGCAACCCCCGGATTACGAAAGATTTGGGTGTTGGCCTAGCTCCAGGAAAGTGTATAGTGAGGTTTCCTGTATCAAAATCATCTGAAGGTCATTTATTTAATAATCTGTGTAAGTCAGCGGATTCCTGTCCTTGAAGAAGGACCCCGCTGCGAGGCAGACGCTTCATGTTTGTAATGTTAGTCTTGGGTTTGCATCTGTATATTTCCCTTGCTAGTTGTAACTTCCGGGTATGCATTGTATAATAATGGAGTTTTTTTTTGGTAATTTAATTGCATTTTGTGTGTTTCTTTATTTGTTGGTGTTTGCTTTCCTTGTTTTTTTCTGACTTCTAGTCTTCACTAGCGTGAAGTCTGCGTGGTCAGAACTAGCTTCGCCTCGTTCTGAATTTGTGTTTGTTTCAATATCCAAAGTGAGATTTTTAATACCTATGCTACTAGTTGTTGGATTTTCGTTGTCGATCAATGCAGCCTCAGCTTCACTGTCGACAGCAGTTGAATTTATATTTTCTTCAGTTATTTTGCATATTTTCCTTTTTCTTCTGGCTTTAATATTAGAATATCTCACTGGGGAGGTTTTAACTTTTTAGGTTTTCTTTTGCAAGTTGTATTAATATTTTAATTTTAAATTATCGTTTACAATTTGGCCACCTACGCTAGACTTACTTTTTGTTGCTCTTGTGCATGGACCGTGGCCTTCCATATTTGGCGCAGTTTCATCGTTTACTTTGTTCGTCTGCTCCGGCATTCTGACTGGTATGGCGTGTAGCTTTGGCAACGAAGTCAAAATTGTAGGTCTAAGTTTTTTATTTATTTTTGTTCTTGCTGTTGTTGTATTTCTTCTGTTTTCGTAGTCTTATCTTTTCAATTGACTGGTGTGTAGTCCAGGTAAAATTGTATAACTTAATAGGTTCTCGAATAACCGGAAAAAAAAATTGTAGAACTGGTAAAATTTTTGAGCCTGAAAAATAACGAACTGTCTCGTCTCTCGCCAATAGCAAAATTCCCCAACATTACTTGAATATTTTTATTGTCTAGCTTTAAAATCGCGCACAAAGCAACATGATGTTTTTCTTTTGTTTTGGAATTTCGCACAAAGCTACTCGAGGGCTATCTGTGCTAGCCGTCCCCAATTTAGCAGTGTAAGACTAGAGGGAAGGCAGCTAGTCATCACCACCCACCGCCAACTCTTGGGCTACTCTTTTACTAACGAATAGTGGGATTGACCGTCACATTATACGCCCCCACGGCTGGGAGGGCAAGCATGTTTAGCGCAAACCCGCGACCCTCGGATTACACGCCTTACGCGCTTGGCCATGTCAGGCCGATGTTTTTTCTAACCTATAACATTACTCTGTATGTTAACCCATTTCTGGCTGTATGATATTTCATAGCATCTTGCTTTCAGAATATTTTGGTTAAAAATTTACTAAATAAAGTTTGTTTTTCAAAATATATTCAGAAGTGCATGTTATACCAGAACAGTACACAGATAGCCTAGCTGCTTTGTGCCGTAAAACACCAAAAACCAGAACAGTAAGTAAGGCGTTGATCTTACTTTAAATGATTGTGTTGTTATTACGATAAGCACAACCTATCGTAATATTGATATTTTTAGGCACTACGAAGTTAAATATGTAATAATATCTGAACAATGAAATATCTTCGAAATTTGCTTTACGATAAGGAAGTAACTTAGTAACACAAGTGTAATAGCTGTAAATATAAATCTAATATAATTTGTTTAGAATATGTCTGTAGTAAGGTATATTTAGGCACTATTTTGAAATATCATGCAAGTGTTCCGTATAAATTTATGATCAGATAAAGGTCACGTGATATAATATTAGTTTTCAAGCCTCAAACTAGCGTGTTAGGGATTCTCTGTGTACTTTTAGGTAGTTCGCTCATTACGATAGACAATACAAAACCTATCTCGCACTTGGAGCTGAACCGTGTAACCTAACAGGTTATGAGATATCGAACTAAAGATTTGGTCCGGTTCTAAAATTAGGATTTACATACAACTTCCCCGTTGGCGCAGCGGTAAGTCTACGGATTTACAACGCTAAAATTAGGGGTACGATTCCCGGTGGTGGACTAAGCAGATTACCTAATTTAGCTTTACTGTAAGAAAGACACACACAGTAACAGTTTGTAACTTTAAATACTAAATAATATTAATTAATCATTTTAATCCGCCCCCCAGTGGCTCAGTGGTATGTCTGTGGACTTACAACGCTAAAAACCGGGTTTCGATACTCGTGGTGGGCAGAGCACAGATAGCCCATTGACTAGCTTTATGCTTAATTCAAAACAACAACAACCATACAGCTCTGAATCTTGAATACTTCCACAACTACACTGAGTAGATATTTTGAAAGGCCTCTCAGATCTAGCAACGAATCAGAGGTTAATCCAACAGAAACTAGAAAGTAGATAGATACATAAAGTATTCTTTCAAAATGAAGGTTGCTCACTTGTGTAAATGTGTCTACTTTCCTTTCTGTGTATGAAATATTACACCATATAAGAGGAGAATTATACACTCTGTAGATTACAACACAGAATGAAGTATGAATTTCATAAACGAGAAATAAAAAGTTGTTACTTTTAATTTTGATCTTATTTACTGTTAAAAGAGAACACTTTTGGAAACCCTGCGGTTTATTCCCAGAAAGGTTAATTGCTCCTTATCAAGCTAAACTGGTACATTCCAGAAACATGTGTATATATATTTTAAATCCACTTCATCGATGGCAAATATGAAGTTTTTAGAGAAGGATACAGTTACCAATATATCTGGGTGCATTAAAAATGATGGGGGACGTTGTGGGTTTGAACACTTACACCCCGCTCTCTTATATTTTTTATGATGTTATTTGATATTTTTTTATGAATTTATTCATCTTAGACTGGCCAACTATGATTAAAACTGATAGAGTGTGTGTCACCACCACAATGTGAGTCCTTCTTCCTCATTTGCCTCTGAAACCTAGGGTACATTCTATATCCCACATTATAACCTGTACCCTGTAGATTCTCTTAATTTATGCAGCGTCTTTAACTCATATCGTTTCATTTTGGTTTTGGTTTTCTTGCTTGGACTTGTTTTGGCTATTTAAACTTATACATATTAAATAAAACTCTTCAATTGAAAATAAGTGTTTTTTATTATATCACTCTTGTTATGTAAATAATCTTTAAACTAATCCAGATAAACAAAATAAAATCATGGAATGTAAGACTATTATTTTAATGCTGACCAAAAAATAGAGTATTTCTTCCGAGCATGGCCAAGCGCGTAAGGCGTGCGACTCGGGCTAAACATGCTCGCCCTCCCAGCCGTGGGGGTGTATAATGTGACAGTCAATCCCACTATTCGTTGGTAAAAGAGTAGCCCAAGAGTTGGCGGTGGGTGGTGATGACTGCCTTCCCTCTAGTCTTACACTGCTAAATTAGGGACGGCTAGCACAGATAGCCCTCGAGTAGCTTTGTGCGAAATTCCAAAACAAACAAACAAATTTCTTCCGATATTATTATTCGCTCGATTTCATTTGGATATATCCCACCATTCATGTATTCTAAGGGTATTCATTCCATTTCAAACGTCATAGGAATTTCTTATACTACGTGAAAATAGGTTAGCGATTCCTGGAAAACTAGCTACTCCCTCTGAGAACTGAGTGAAGAGTTTATTTTCGCGAGACTAAAACAATATATATATATCTATATATATATACATGACATTATTGGCAAAAGTTGATAATAGCATAAATGAGGGAATGATGAATTTTCAATTTTAAGTACTAGGCCTTACCTTTTAGTCACAGCGATTTCTTTAAAAATTAACTTCACAGAAAATTAAATAATACATAGTTTTAATTTTAGCATTTTATACCAGATAAAACTTTCCTGTTTCTCATGTTTATATGTTACGTGATATACCAGGTATTTAGTTGTTTAAAATATTGTATTTAATTCAGAAATTGTAATTTAATTCATTAGAAATTGTCAATTTTCTTAATACTCGTTTTAACAATTACCATAAAATATGGATTAAATATTTCTATTTTATAATACTAGGTGACAGCACAAGCAAAACTTTTTCCGCCTGGTTTGTGCGTGTTTTTCTTATAACAAAGCCACATTGGGCCATCCGCTGAGCCAATCGAGGGGAATCAAACCCTAATTTTAGCGTTGTAAGTCCATAGTTAGTGGATTTTTGGTTTTTGTTTTACCTCAGTAGTTACCATAATATTTGTATCTCGTTGTAATTCTAATCATACCTGCAAAGAATATTTATGAAATCAGTCACGCCCGTTCGAGTGGCTTAAGCCAATATATTTTATAGAAAATCAATATTCATAAGACGATAACTTGTAATTCATAAATCGTATTCAAACAGTTATTTATTGTAAAAACATAAGTCAGAAAAATTGTGTTCTAGATATGACTTCTGACTCGGGCGGTCATCAAGTACATTTTTTGTGTCAGCTTTGTTCCCGATACAACGCCCTATTCTTCTGTGGTTCTTATGATAAACAGATTTAAATGTAGTTATAATTTATCTCATTTGTGCTTCAAACAAATCTATCACGTTTAGAATTTTCACTCGGTTTTATTTTAGAATCATCATCTAATATATCACAGACTTGATTTGAATATGAAGTTGTCACCTAATACACCATAATCATCGCTTAATACAACAGTAGTTTGTTTAAATTTCGAATCATCACCCAATGGACTTCAGTACTTTGTTTCAATTTAAAGTAGTCACCTGCACGACAGTACATGAACCAAATAAGTAATATGTTCGTGTGTTCCGTAAGTTAGGCATGCTCAATAAGTTTCTTATTATTAATTTCTTTAACACTGTTGGTTACTTACAATGTTTACAAATATCTAATTTTATTACTTTTCAATTTAATAATCTATTATTATACTTTCATTATTGAGATTGTATAATATTCTTAGCTTAACATGGATAATTAGGTTTAACAAATCTTCCAAGATGGCCTAACCTCGTGAGGCGTTACTGGGTTTATGGCCGAAAATATCGTTAACTGTGAGGTTATTATACTGACGAAACAGCAGTGCATTCTAATCGTTGCGTCAAAGAACGGAAGAAAAAAATATAATTAATTAAATATGCTCATTTTTGGCAGCCTTTTCTGATTGGAAGTTGATTTTAATAAAATTAATGCACTGAATAGAACTCTGACGAAATGGTGAAAATAATCGTATTAGGATATCAAACATCAAAGAGGAGTTAGTGACATTATGAAATATTGTGTTGTAAGTTATATTTAGTTATTTACTAGGTGGTGATGACGCTAGATCTTGAAAGTTTCTAAAACTTGTTATAGAATACTTAGAAAGTTCATAATTGCGTACAAGAGTATCAAATACAGATTCTGCTATAAAAGTGATGAAGCAAGAATTAAAACCCCTGATCACAAATTTATAAAACTAAATCTTACTTTAGATAAGTGTAGAAAGGATTTAATGAGAAGTGAGTGACATATGGTTTGATTTTTTGAATTTCATGCAAAGCTACACGTGATGGCTGTCCCTAATTTAACAGAGTAAGACCATCGCCACTTCTCGCGATGCTCTTTTACTAACATTATGATGATATCACCACTCAAACGAAGAGCATGTTCGGTATCATTGGGATTCGAACTCACAACAATCAGATTAGGCCTATAGCCATCTGGCCATACCCAACTCTGTTACGCTGGTCGCATAGGAAATAAATTATTTAACTTTAAGTAGGTTTATTTGTAAGTTATAACTTAATGATACTAGCTAGGAACTTTTGTCGAAAGGGTTTTTGTTAACTTAGGCCTACAACTTGTACCAAAATAAACGTAGCCTGTAGAAACGCTATAAAGCCAATAAACTAATTCGCCATTGTTGCACGAACTGCACTTGGCGTTATTTTTATTAAGTAATTCAAAAGAGCACGTCCAACGATAGAAAACATTACACAGGTTACTTTATATGAACGGTACTTCTATATCTATATGGTTCAAAGAAAAAATGTCAACTTTGTAACCTGTGTTTTACAAGATAGGTAAATAATCGAGAATTTTGATTTTTAAGGTTCATAATATTCATTAGTTTTTGATATACATTTAAAAAAAAAGCTAAATTTCAGTTTGTAGCACTCACATATTATCCCTCAAAGTTTTAAAATGTCTTAAAATGTCGTTAAATGGATGGTAATTTTAATATATGATGTATTTACGTAGTTGAAAATATTGAAACAGTAAGTTCATACATATCGTGCTGACTCAGCGATTAGCCAGGGTGAGCAGAGTGCAAATAACTCACGTGTAGTTTTATGTCTAACAGCGAACAACGAAATGTTATTAAACCACAGTTCTCTTAAAAAAAAAAAAGATAAAACGTGTATCCTGTTTATAAAAGTTTGTGTTAATTCAATGCGCTCTATATTTAAAAGTAAAATGAAAAGAAAACACGAGAGGGGTTCGATAAAGAAGAAAATAATAATAATAGATAATCATGATAGTTACATGGATGTTGATGCAATTCATATAACGCTCACAGATTTTAAAACACACAACTTCAGTTACTAAACTACATATAATATGTATCGGCTATTTTTTTCTTTTAGTTATAGGAGAATTCCGTGTAAACAATTGTGTTTACAAAAGCGCTTGTTTCTCTCTCTTTTATTAATTTATGTTTGTGCGTGTTATGAATCTAAACAGCTACCTGTATTTCTCACCGAGAAGAAAACAACTATTCATCTCTTTGTTAAGATATAACTGGCTATTATTAATAAAAATAAAACAGCCATTAGAGTGAACAAGCACGTGATCAAACGATCCTGGTTGGATAGCATTATCGAAAAGCTTTTCACCTACAGGCCTAGCACTCGATTCATAACCTGAGGGTCGCAAGTTCGAATCCCCGTCACACCAAACATGCTTGCCCTTTCAGTCGCGAAGGCGTTTCAACGTGATGGTCAATCCCACCATTCGTTAATAAAAGAGTAACCCAAGAGTTGGCGGTGGGTGTTGATGACTAGTTGTCTCCCCTCTAGTCTTTCACTGCTAAATTAGGGATGGCTAGCGAAGATAGCCCTCGTGTAGCTGTGCATGAAATTCAAAAGAAACAAACAATCACCTACAAGCCAGGCTGTTATTTTAGTGGTACTTACCTTTCCTTAAGTTTATGTTTTTAACATGTCACACGGTGTGGTTAAAACGCAACAGACTTTTCCATTATCATTCTTTTCTGCATCTAACATAAGACTTTACAGATAAGCATCAGGGTATTTTTTTGTAATTGATATAAAACGGAATGAACAGTTTTGCTTGTAAATATCAAACTGACACAGTTTGTTCTTGTTTAAAACACAAGTTTATTTCCGTGTATGGTGTTCAAACAAAATAGTCCTCTGTTTGTTTTCTTTTTCTTTTTGTTTTCAACGTAAAGCTAAACAATAGACTACCTGCGATTTCTTCAACGCGAGTATCTGACCTCTTATTTCAGCGTTGTACGTCTGCAAACTTATAGCTATTTCACCTGGTGTTTGGGTTTGGTTATTATTAACCAAAATGTTAGGCAGTGAGCTATCCTCACGGGTACCGAAACCCAAATTTTAGCGTCGTAAGCCTGCAGGCTTACCGATGAGTCGCTGGGGAACCTTACCATGGGACAAGGGAGTTTTAAAGAAACTTATTATAACAGTTTGTTAATATGCAAATTTTAAGTACAAGGTACCCCATGTAATTATTTATATATTTACTATGATCGAGTGGCGAGTTGACCACTGATAACACAAGTACTTTGTTTTCCGATTGTGCTTCTCTAAAACCTGCCCAACAAGGCCAGGTGGTTAAGGCGCTCAACTCGTAATCCGAGGGTCGCAGGGTTTGAATTCCCATCACACCAAACATGCTCGCTCTTTCTACCGTGGGAGAGTTATAATGTTTCGGTCACTCCCACTATTCTTGGTAAAAGAGTAGCCCAAGAGTTGGTGGTGGGTGGTGTTGAATAGCTGCCTTCCCTCTAGTCTTACACTGCTAAGTTACGGAGGGCTAGCGCAGATAACCCTCGTCTAGCTTTGCGAGAAATAAAAAAACAACAAACAAATCCTCTAAAAACAGTTAGGCCCAAGACGTCACTGATTATAATAGCAAATTAGTTCACGTTAGTTTTCGATTTTTTATTTTCTTTCTTCTGTAAAGAAATGGTAAAAATAAGCCATTGTGCTGTTGATTTGATTTTCATTAGAATTGGTGAACAAGCTAAGATTTTGACTCAGTATAAAACCAGTTCAGATCAAACACTGCGCATAGATTTTCACGCTAAGTTTGGTAAGTAATGGCAACAGAATCTAATTTTTCAAAAATAAAAGATTCATTGCCGTAACTCTGCAATAATAAAAAACACTGTTGCTGAACAAATATCATATCCATTATATTAAAAAAAACACAATCAGGGGCGTAAATCCTGGGGGAATGAGGGTATACACCCTCTTCATTTTAGGTGGAGGGTATGGTGCATACAATCATCTCCTCTTAAGTTTGGTGTTGAATTGTTTAATTGCATCACAGGCCTACAAATTGTGTGTTTGTTCTTGTGATTCTCATGTTTTTACCAATCGAATTACATAATTAAGCCTCGATGTAGGCTTTTCAGTAGCCGAAATGTACATCTTTAATATAGGCGTGCTTCTAAGCTTTTCAATCTAAGCGATAGTTCGTAAGTATTAGTCAGTAGGCCTAAGCACACATGCAAGTATCGTGGCAACAAGATTACTCTGTAACTACATGTTTACAGCTTTCAGGTTCACGTAATCAGAGATTACCAATTTGCAAATTGAACAGTCCACATAAGTGGTTGCAAAAATCATCCCCCTCCCTCATCGAGTGTAAAAAATCTACGCCCTTGCACACAATTGCTTTTGTTGAAGTGAGACGAACCCTGATTTTTAGCATTATAAGTCTGTATAGTTGCGCTGAGAGACTTGGGGTGACCAAGCTGGAAGCCTCCCAGGGGCTCAGCGGTATGTCTGCGGACTTACACGCTAAAATCTGGGTTTCGATACCCGTGGTGGGCAGAGCACAGATAGCCCATTGTGTAGCTTTGTGCTTAATTCAAAACAATAACCAAGCTGGAAAAACTAGAAAATAAAGGTAAACGAAACCTTTGTTTTTAAAAATGATAAAAATGTAAATTAGTTACTTGAAACAAATGAAACTCCGAATTCGTTATTATTACTTGGTTGTATAAAATAGCAAATTACTGACTTGATTATGAACGACATTTCTTAGTACATGAAGAATTTCTCCTTATTCAGAAAAAGTTGTCAAGAACTATTCAAGAGAATAATGCAAAAACCAAACGAAATTCATACTTCATACTATATTTTCAACTGAAAGCTTTAGGATGGAATATGACGATATAAATAAAGGAAAAAAGAAGCAACTTTAAAATTTGTTTATATTTTTTAAAAAAGCCTGGGGATATAGGTTTTTCCTTTGTGTCAAAAAACTTGTCTGTATTGGAAATTACCGCCACCTAGCGGTAGCGTTGGAGAGTATAACTGTAAAACTAGAGTCTGTGGGAGCTTAGATATCACTTACCCTCGTTAACAGTGTAGTGGATAGCGTTAACAACAGCCACATTTTCATATGTGTTATGTGTCTTTCTTTCTTTCCAAAATATATTTATTGAAATTTGAAAATGAAGTAAAATCAAATTATCATAAACAACAAAAGGGAATTTCGAGTCGAGGTGAATGTTGCTCAACAAAACTTGTTAGTTAGTTAGTTACGGAAAGCATGTACTGGCCAGAAATGTGCAATGCCCATCTGTTGATGTTGGCATTATGGTTAAGCCTAGATGTTATTTCTCACGTGGCAGCTGTTGTCAGCGATCCAAAAACTTCTTTTATTCCGTGGGACGAAACTAACGAAGCGTTTTTGGATGATGATACATTTTTATATCAAACATTTGGAGATTCCGGCCGGTTTTATACAGAGCCGTAAGTACAACGTGCCTAGCAGTTAAGCCACGTTCAAACATTAGGGTTTTTAGTCACCGTGTTTGAAGGTAGTTCGGAAGTAACATCTAGATTACTATTATTATTATGTAAGACTAAAAACAAAGTTAGCTGAACGACAATAGTAGATTTCACTTATTTTTTTACAAAAAAAGTATAATTTGTGACAGTCGGTAGGATAGGTATTTAAAAGGAGAAACTTCTAATAAAAATAATAATTAGAATACAACAATATAATTATGTTTAATGTATCGGATTTGTATCTCTACTTTTCAACGACCATACTATACAACAGTCTAACCTAAGTCTAATAAAAATTTGAATGTGCTGTAATTCGTGCCCGAACACAAATGTGAATTATGTATTTTGGACATTATTCTACGCTACATTGAGAATAATAACTAATAATTATTCTTATATAAATGCATTGTAGTTTGTATAGTAGTAGAGAAAGGTATATGGTGTGCTTGCTACTAGATGAAGATATAATTTATTTACAATCGTTTTATGTGTGCGTTTTGCTTATAGCAAAGCCACAGCGGGCTATCTGCTCAGCCCACCGAGGGGAATCGAATCCCTGATTTTAGCAGTATAAATCCGTAGACATACCGCCGTACTAGCGGGGGACACAATCGTTTTCTTTTTAAGTTTCCGTTTTTCGACGATTGTTTTTTTTTTTTATTTCGCGAAAAGCTACATGAGGGTTATCTGCGCTAGCTGCCTTCCCTCTAGTCGTAACCACCCACCGCCAATTCTTGGGCTACTCTTTTACCAACTAATAGTGGGATTTACCGTAACATTATAACGCCCCCACGGCTGAAAAGGCGAGCATGTTTAGTACAACGGGGATTCGAACCCGCGACCCTCAGATTATGAGTCGAACGCCTTAACCATCTGGGCATGCGAGGCCTCCGTTTTGGTCGAGGGTTGATTTAGGAAAACATGGCTACAAGAGAA
The DNA here is from genome assembly GCA_011833715.1 of Carcinoscorpius rotundicauda. Lineage (NCBI taxonomy): Eukaryota > Metazoa > Arthropoda > Merostomata > Xiphosura > Limulidae > Carcinoscorpius > Carcinoscorpius rotundicauda. The sequence continues at coordinate 59,003,453 of CM022392.1, read as the reverse complement.
TTTCTATAAACCTAAACAATCTAATGAGATACTTGTGAATATATGGATATATTACACAACCTATTTATTAAAATTTTAAAACAGGTGTCAAGAAATAACACTTCTCTCACACTATGAATATTGCACACATAAATAAGCATTAGTTTGGGGAATACATATATATATACACACACACACACATACACACGGAAAAATAAGTTTTAATAAAAAGAATTGGTGTCATAAATAAAGTAAAATTTTGATGGTAATTTGTATTTTGAAATCCTTTGCTTGTTGGTAGAGGCTTTGCTAAGTACTTAAATTATTCAAAGTCGAGGCCTATAGGCGCGGGAATTTTCGGCGTTTTGTTATTATATCGATTGTGGTTTTTCTGTTCTGATTGAGCAAGATGTCGAATAGGGTATGGGACCCGTGTGTCTGCGCTTAGCGACGTGTTTACATGTTAGGCAAGTTTTTGTAACATTTGACTCATGTTTAGTTGTTATGTTCGTACCTCAAGGTAGCTACTTGTTTGGTTTAAACAGTTTTTATCACACTTTTGTAAATAAACTAGTTTTTATCCAATTTCAGTTGATTTATCTTGCATCATAATGTGAAGTTGTTAAGTTTCATAAAACCGAAAGGAAGATAAAAAAAACAATGACATACGAATTTACACAGACTTCTCTGTGTAAATGATTTTGAAGAGATGATAATTTAAAAAAAAAGAAACTCGTAATACTTTAATTTTCAAGTATAAAATAATGTATTTGAAGAATGTCTACGACTTGAATATAAAACTTTTCGTTGGTGAACGATTTTACAAATTAGATTTCAAAACTTTCTTTTTTCACTGAAATTAAGAAATGCACTAGACCTAGCTTTAAATTCACATTAAAGAGATTTACACCAGATCTTCAGAAACTATGTATTACTTCACGACTAGCAGAGACCCACAAAATAGTTTGCAGTAAAATTGATATCTCTACCACGACATTACTTCTTTAAATAAGGATTTCTTGAATAATACAAAATAATTTTTATCACAGACACCGAAATCTATAAGTCCATTTTTCTTAGGCCTACCATGAGTTAATCCTTTATTAAATATGGCGTACATTAAAAATGTAACTTGTCTACGTTTATTTGCTTCAGTTTCATTAGGGCTAAAATTTACTTTACTTAATATTAGTCTCACGTTGAGACAGCGATAAGTATACGGATTTATAACGCTAAAATCTGGGGTTCGATTCAACTTGCTACTAAACGTTCACACTTTGAGCCCTAGAAGCATTACTTGTGACGGTCAATCCAGCTATTCGTTGTTAAAAGAGTATCCCAAGAGTACCAAGGTGGGTGATGATGACTAGCTGTCTTCTCTCTGATTTGTCCACCGCTGGAACAGCGGTAAGTCTTAGAGTTTACAACGCTAAAATCAATGGTTCGATTCCCCTTGGTGGACACAGCAGATAGCCCATTTTGCTTTGCTATAAGAAACATACACGCTTAATACTAAATAAACATGTAATATTATTCTATGACTTAAAGTTAGACCTTTTGGAAAATCTTTGATATTCTCTTAATGTGAATGTGTACTAAAATATATTCACATGTACCCTTTGTTTACGCCCGTTTAAATGAAGTGCGCGCGCATTTTCATAATAGAAAAAAACGAGTATCATATAGAACCAGTGCATGGCTCATCAGACATGACGGATCTAGTACTATGTAATACCACCCCCAACACGTAACATATCCTAACCTCACATTTCATAGCTGACTGTAATAAAATTTACGAAGTCAAGCTTAACCAACAAAGAGGCAAGAAAGTACAGTCGTTAAATTCGTTTGAGAGCCAATCAGAATTAAGATCATTCATGAAGTGTATTTATAGAATAATTATTGGTTAGATTGATAATTTCAAATACACAGGGAAAGCCAGTGCGTTTTAGTAATACTGCGTTTCAACAATGACGTTTATGTAATGTCGCTTAGTATTAGTATAACTTGGAAAAATATTTGTTGATATCTTAAGTAGAGTTTCTGCTAATTAAAGAGTTTTATATTTAAAACGTTGTTGATACAACATAAATTAACGTAATTCAGAAACATTTAAGTTGAAAATTCAATTTTTTACTTTCATGATAAATTTTGTGTTTTTTGCTCAAGTCTAGGCGATCCCAAAGTACATCTTTGTTTTTCCTTTTAGGCTTATTAATTATGCCAACACTCACAATGTTTCAAAACACCACCCACCCCTCACGACTCTCTCACATCTCCATCACTAAAATTATAATGGGCAGACAGTAATCGAATTATTTTTTCCCTATAAATGCAGTTTAGCTGTTATGACTTTTCTTAGTTCGAGAAATCAAGAAGAACGTGACATATACGTTGGCTTATATATATATAGTTGATTTACCTACGTTTGGAGTTCTAAAGAACCAAATATTATCGTATGTAGTAAATACTTTAATTCTTCGAACACTATCCCCATGAGTTGCGTTTGATCCTGTTCACAGCATCTCTACATTTGAAAGGATTTTAACATTTATTTCGTAAAGGGAGATACAAAAATTGTTTGTTTTGAATTAAGCACAAAGCTACACAATGGGTTATCTATGCTCTGCCCACCACGGGTATCGAAACCCGACTTTTAGTGTGTTAGTCCGCAGACATACCACTGTGCCACTGGGAGATGGATACAAACATATAAATAACTATAGCTTATTTAAATTTTCCGATTCGTTCGTGAATCTTGAGTATCGGTAAGGGTACAAGTCATTCAAAAAGTTCGTAACTGAACACGTTGCTACCTTTGTATTTATACGCAACGCAGTGTTCTCTAGCAGTTAATTTACAACTGATATATATGTTTCAGTTCTTTGTTATAGGGCAACCTAACATTCTTGAATTAGGAATGTTGTTCCTGGGAAAAAATATTTTGCCAACAATGTCCCAGATTTCAAAACACATCCCGGAATACCCTTACGTTTTTCTTTTTATATTTATTATACATCTTGCAGTAGAAATACAACAGAAATAAACAACCCGCTAGTTGTTACTGCTATCAGATAAGGTATGGCATTGTCATGCCATGAATCTGATAAAATCACCACCACTATGACCTCAAATTTGACCTTGTCAGAACAACAAGTTTTTCCCAATATCACCTGCATTTGGAAATATATTAGCAAGAGGTATACTTTGGGTTTTGCTTTTCTTACAGGTGTTCCAGGTTAAACGCTGGTCTCTACGTTATTCTTTTATTATTATTTGAAGTTGGTTCATTATTACGATTCGAAGTTGGTTCTCGTTTAGTTTTTATTTGTATTATAGGCACTAAATAACGAAAAGTCTTTGCTTAAATTAAATTCAGAATATTTTCTCTTTGCTGCTGTTTATTTTTGACAAATAGCTATTTTTTACCATTTTACTACCAGGGCCGTTTTATTCAGTGAGCAAAAGGGAAATTGCCCAGGAACCAACGTGCGTTACGAGTATAATAAGACACGACTTCGATAATAGAATAATAATAAAAGGTTTAAAAACAATATTTTTCCTCTTCTTTTTTTTTAACTAACTAATACATTCAGGTTATCAAATTGTGTAGTATTTTCTTAGAAGCAAGGGTAAAAAGGGGTGGGATGGTGTATTACATTATATTTTGCCCGAGGTCCACACGGCAGTGAATAACGCACTACCTACGTAGATTATTTTTCCTCATCATATAAAGGACGACCGCTAACTGTAATATTCGTGGTTTCATAAAGTTTTCAAGGAGTTGGATTAGAAGGCGAACTTGGTTTGGTTTGTTTTGAATTTCGCGCACAGATACTCTAGGGCTATCTGCCTTAGCTGTTCCTAAGTTAGCAGTGTAAGACCAGAGGGAAAGCAGTTAGTCATCACCACCCACCGCCAACTCTTGGACTACTCTTTTACCAACGGATAGTAGGATTTACCGTCACATTATAACGTACCAACGGCTAAAAGGACGAGGATGTTTGGTGCGACCGGGATTGGAACCCATGACCCTCGGATTACGATCGAGTGTCTTAACCACCTGGCTGTGCCGGGCCAGAAGACGAACTATCAGTGGTTAAGCTCAGATCACGTAGTTCTATAGTTTGAAATAAAATAGTATTTCCGAAAAAAATAAATAAAATAATTGCGGTTAAAATAATTTGTGAGTAAACCGAAATTTCTAATCGAGGCAGCATGAATATACTCTTGTAAAAGAACCAGAATCTTACCGATATTTTCTTTTCTGTTGCTACAAACACGAAAGCCGTAATTTTTTTTTTTCTTTCATTTTCTAGTTAAAATATGTGTTTCGTATTCAAGAGTTGGTGGTGAGTTGTGATGACTAGCTGCCTTCCCTCTAGTCTTACAGTGCTAAATTGGGGACGGCTAGCGCATATAGCCCTCGAGTAGCTTTTCGTGAAATTCAAAACTAGCAAATATTAAAAATCAGAAGCACGTAATAGCAGCTTTTCAGTTCTATTTTATTTGTGTATGTTTTCCTCAAGTCACTGTACAAGAAGCCACTTTCACCAGATTTTTTTTCAGTTGGACTGGACGATGACAGACGAAAGATGCTGTGAAACATTATTAATATTTACAGTATAATAATACAGAGTGGTCCAAAATTATCTTTCCCATTCAAAATTATAATAATTAAATAATCAGAGAAATACGTCCACACAGTTTTCAACATCAGCCGAGTTCAAATAGTTTTTATTGACGTGTTGAAATGCTTCTGTATCTGTGCAGTATTATTAATCGATTTTCAATGTCTGCCCACTTTCACCGCTGCATATCCACAGTTATAGTGGCGATGGTATCTGTTATTTTGGTCTTTAGCTCCTTAAGGTTTGCTGCAAGAATGTGATAGACGATGTCCTTAACATACCCATATAAGAAAGAAGTTTAGTGGAGTGTTTAGTGAACGTGGAGGCTAAACGATTGGGCCACGCTGCAAGCTAAACAACGCTTTGAACTGTTTGTTGCACAGTTGTCATTTGACACTAGCTCATTGGAGTGACAGAAACTTTGACAGTAACAACGAGGTACTGAAAACTACGCGTTTGTACTTCTTTAATTATTAACACGTGACGAATACCGCCTGATGGCAAAATTTCCTGATATACTGTTGATTTCTACGTAACGTTAACTGTGGAATTTGAACACTGAAATAGGACATTTAGTACGAAAATAGAATAGCAAAACACATATTCAAGTGTTTTTTTTAAGGCATAAATACTCGAAATTGTACGATCGTTTGAAAATTGCAATTTTGGTTACATTTTCCATAAAGGTGTGGCCTTTCCCAGGTTGTTTTTCTCTTTATTTTCATGTTCTTTTGGTTTTTCCTTCTTTCTTCCATGAAAATAAATGCAAATGAATGAAAATTCTCTTACGATTTCGTTGGTGTTTTTTTTGGGAGGTTGAATACTAATGCTGATTTTTCAACATGTACAGAATTCATAATGGAACACCTGTTTGGGCTCCTCCTTCAGCTACTTGCCTTTTCTTCTTCGTCGTTTTTATTTTACTTTCTTCTCACCAGGGGACTCTTCGATGGGATTTTCCTCTTTCATCATCTCATACTTTTTTCATAATATAGGCCCCCCTCCAGTACAATGATAAGTCCACGGATTTACAGTGCTAACATCAGGGGTTCGATTCCCCTCAGTGGGCTCAGCAAATAGCCCGATGTGGCTTTGCTATAAGAAAACACATACTTAGAATATGGTAAAATTTGAGTAGGTCCAGCAAGACCTCGGATTTAGCTCCTTTAGCTCGGAGGTATACATTACGTGTTAAATTTCGGACCATCCTGTACTTTTAAAATTTACGTAACTTTTGAGCATTCTCTTGTTGAGAGATAGAAATATATACAGACACTACATAGCTGTGTACTCGGAATAGAATTCAGATTAATCTTGTTGGTAAACACTTATTAGTTAAATGAATGAAAATAGAGATAATGAGGCGAGGACAAAAGTAGTACCTGATAATAATGAACAAGTACAATAGTGTTAAGGTGTTTCAGAGGAGAATCCAGAAAAGAAAAACACGAGTATATGGTAGAAGGTAGAAAGTTTGTGTGTGACGAAGTGTGCTGCAATCTGCTACATTTCTCCCCGTTTTTTTACAGATGAAGTTCATATAATAGTGAAAACGACAGTATTGTGAAAGATTAGACTTTTGTAAACTTTTCTGAGTTTATGTGTGTTGAGAGTAAGTTTGAACTATTTCCATTTTAATTCTTTGCGGAATAACTTTCATTTCAAAACAAGCTATGATGTATTGTTGTAAGCTGTATTTTTAGTATTGTAGTTTATATTTTAGCTGGAGGGAGCAGCTATCCATAATGTTAACGTTAAATTAGGTCCAGAAAGCTCTAACTACTTTCCATCTGGTTTTCTGATACATTTGAAGGTGGACTAAATGCAGGGATCAGAAAAGATAATTGAAGGACAGTACAGTGAATCAGTCAAAGTATGTTGGCCAAAGTTTGTCTTCGTTCAGGTCAAATGAGGGACCAGTACATTTATTTTCACTTTAGTCTAGTTCATTTGTCGTCATTTGTAAAGTTAAGCCAACAATGTACAACAAAGTGAACACTAGCATGTTGAAACTTGAGATAATAAACAAACTAATTTGTTATCCCTGCGTGGAATGGCATTTGGATTAATTTCACCGGATAATTTAAGAGAACCCGCCTACGAAAGAACAACATTGCAACAGTATATATATGGTCTCCGCCTTCGAAGCTTTAATGAGGTTGACAAGGGAGGAGGATGGATGCTCAGTTAGTCCTGAACTGTTTAGGTAAGGGCTTATGTTTCCTGCTCTATTGTATAAAGGCTGGTGGTTGTCTAACGAGGACACAAATTAAGGGTGGTTCTGAACAACAAAATATCTGCTGTGATGCCCTTTTAAGATCTCAAGCTTTCCAGAAAGTGACTACCATGCCCATAACCAGCTACAAACGATGATTGATAGTAGGTGTTGAAACGTTGTGGGTTAAAGTGTTCCATAACTAAGTACTGTAGTTGACACCTGAGTTATTTGGATTATATCTGATTGAAGAAATATCCTCAACACTTTTGGGTGTTATAATCACAGAAATTTTCCTTTAAAAACCACCTCTTTCGTACTCTGTTAACTAATGTTACGGGTTTTATTGTATTTCATGTGTTATTAAAGAAATATTGACAGTTGACATTTTTTTATGAGTAATGGATTGTTTTGGTTTTATGCTAATCATCATGTTTTTAGTTTGAATAAAAACATCTGGTGATCCATAAGCTTCCTGTTTTGTTGTTAAGCACAAAGTTACACGATGGGCTATTGGTGTTATGCCCATTACGGGTATCGAAACCCTTGGTTTTAGCATTACAGTTCTTCAGACGTACCATTGAACCACTGAGATGTGAGCTTGTTTACATAGATTTTGCCAGTCATTGGATTGATAAACGCTCGGAACCACGAGTTATTTGAAACATTCAAAATTTTCTCTTGTGATATTTGTCGTCATTTTCCAAAATGTTTTTTAGTTTTTACCCTTTGAATGAGTGAAATAATGTGGCGATTTTTCACTAGAGTCTGTTTCAACATTGTTCCTAGAACCGTTTTGATGGCACAAGTTATGTGTCAGTGCAGCTAAACACGAAGCTGTACAAAATAAAAATAACTTTGTTGCGGGTTAGTAGCTGGTGAGTGGTTTACATTATGTTGGAGTTAAGCCTTGCGTTGTACTGCATTCAGTAAATAAGAGTGATCAACGTGATCGTTTGAAAAGTTTAATAATTTTGGAAGGATTCGTTTTTCTGCTTTTGTAACAGTGCGATCTTCATGACCCATGATAGATAAAATGCGCGGATACTCTATGTATACAACAGTCAAATGTCTGTCTGTCTGTCACGTCAATATCTCCTGCATGCATCGTAGAATATATATATATATATATGCTTCTTTTCAAAAGTGCATTATAAGATGTAGTTCATTTTTTGCAATTCCTAAAATTTCATATCAGTATTGATATCGACTTATCAGTCTTCGTATGTACTCAACGGTCTGTCTGAGAAAAATATATTATTATGAAAAAAGGTAGTATTATTATTTGTGAGGAAGTTTCACGAAAAACAGGGCTTAGTAAAATAAATATTTTGAAGATAGGACCATGAACGTAAAAAAACGCATAAAGAGAGCTGCCTTCCCTCTAACCTTACATTGCAAAATTAGGGACGGCTAGCGCAGATAGCCCTAATGTAGCTTTGGGCGAAACTAAAAAAAACTAAACACTTCGGTAGCCATCTTTTTTGTGCTCAGTAAAATGACAAGTGATGGTGGCATTCAACAGAAACAAATGCTCTCTGCAACTTTGTGAACCTGAGCTCTGCTATTGTGGTGGATGGACCCCATTGCAGAGAAACCTAAACTTTTTTTTTCCAACAGTGCGTTGCAGTGAGAAAGATACAGTTGTGAAAACATTAATTATGATAGGAAAGAACTGAGGTGTTAGTTATGAGAGGTAAGTATTGTGTTGTGTGTCAGAATGTCAGATATAACACATTAAATCTTTGTTGTTTTTTCTGCCAGCACTGATTGGTTGAAGTTATTTATTTGTTAGATAATCTATAGAAGTCTGTTTATAATAAAAGGAGTCAATTTCATCACTGTCTGATTTAACCCTAATAAATATTTTTAGTTTCCAAATGTTACGTGGTTCAGGTGTGACAATAATGAAGCAAAGCCTTTCAAATGTGACAACAATGAAGTAAAATGTGTTATACGTAACAGGAACGGGAAGCACTTCTAATGCCAACTCCACAGCAATACGCCAAACGTACAATTAATTTTTTGAAACGTTTCCTTCGCTTGACACTTCGTGTTTCGGCTACCATCTCTGAAACTCGTAAAGATATTTTATAACTCGAAAGAGTCGTAGAAGTTGATTTCATTCCGGCCAAGAAAAGTGAAACATTTCCGTATTATTATTTTTAGCCTTGTTATAAGTGTTGTAACGAATTAAGGCTGTGGAACGGCTTTGTGTTAAAGCTTTGTATTATGTCACGTAGCCTGCTTCATGTACTGGTATGTCCGGCTGCTAACACATTTGATGAACCTTTTGTTCAGTACTGAAGATCACGTGTGAAAATATTTAGCGTCGAAATATATCATCACAGAAATACGTTGTTTTTTTAGTGTCTGTGTTTGGTTATAAAGCAAAATTAATTTGTAAAGGATTTTTTTTTAGATTAAACTATTTGTCGAACAATTATAAATTCGAGATCAATCCAACCCTAATACTCGTATTTTCAGTTATTTTGCAAGTGTCGTGCACGTGAAACCTTAACCCAGCGAAACAAGAAAGACTCGTTTGGTCTAACACAATATTGTGTTTCCTGTTTTAAATATAGTCAGTATTTCAAACTTTTGCTGTCTGATATTGACCAGTTGTTAAGTTGTAGCATTGAAATCCAGGCCTCCCGGGCTACGGACTGTGGTTAAGGATCCTTTCTCTTCTGTAATCAATCTCTCAAGGGCTTATGGCTCAAACATTTGGCGATGGACACATTGCAAATGGCCCATGGAGAATCTTTTGCATTTAGCAATAAAACAAATTGGCGACTAAAAAAAAAGTTCCGTAATTCTGTTCTTAATCACTTCTGATTTAAAAACCTTTAGTGATTGGTTACGAAATTAAACAATGCGCTTTGAAAATCTGGCATTGAAAATTGTTTCTATGGTATTTCAGTTCTTAAAATATAGTCCGTGACACAAAATAAAATATTTTTTTTCAGAATAATTTTTGATATTTTTCGAATCCAAATATTACAAGATAAATAAATTTGGAATTTAAAAACATCAATATGGGACCGAAAAAAGGCCAGGAAGCAAGATGTCAGATACTGTAAACATTACTACAAACCACTATTCTGTCCTCATGATGTCTCCTAAAATTAAATTTGTTGGAGTCAAAATAAGGGTTTGTAGTTTAAGTATTTAATATCAACAACATACCAAGCCTTATTTGTTTATTTTACACGATCCCTATGTGCAGGTATTTAAATTTCTATTTTGTGTGTGTCTTGTTCGCTAGGTTTTTTTGTGCTCAACTATTGGCAAAGGATTACTTAATATGATAGCAAATTTTATACATTTTAATTATAGTTTACATAATTAATAACTAGCTGATGCGCCCCCCGCTAGTACAGCGGTATGTCTTCGGATTTACAACTCAGAATCAGGGGCTCGATTCCCTTCGGTGGGCTCAGCAGATAGCCCGACGTGGCTTTGCTATAATAAAACACAAACTAGCTGATGCGGTTCGTGATGATTTACTGTAGCTAATAATTATTTGATGACATTAGTTTGGAATGTAAAATGTTAAGCTGCAGCTCGGGATTGTCATGGAGATTTGTGTGAGAATATAGTCAATATTTATAGTTTCTGCGTAACTATATTGTCGATGTATAATACATAACAATGAGGAAATATATGCCGAAACTGAGAGACAACCCACTAAGCATGAAAAAAAATTACCTGTAGAAATGCAGCTTTTTGATATAAAACATCGGTTTACATCGGTGTCCTTTAAAGTAATTATTCTAGGAATGTATATAATAAAAATAGATATTGTTTTGTCCTTCACAAGTAATATACGGGCTGGTTTCAGAGAAACAGTGCATTGAGTATGTACATGTTATTGGCTGGTTATTTCTGTTTCACCCTGTACTTAAAGCTTATTAAGAGAACACCATGTATTTGCAAGAAAGCTAAATTTAAGGGGTAACGATAGTATTGTTTACATTAGAATTATAATGATTTTTAGCGTATGTAAAATATCTAAAACAAATCGAGTTTTCAATAACCGTACGATCTTCGCAGTACCTTATTTAACATTCTACAAAAGATGTGATATTCCAGGTAATTTTTGTTGTAGGCTGTCAAGCAAATAATAATTACAAACATGGTGTTTTGAACTGATTTTCTTTTCCTTGTAAATCTAACATTCGTCCTCTTTTATACAAGTACAGTCTTGGCAACCAAGTCTGATTTTTTTAAAGCTGAATGTTTACTGTTTAATGTGCTTTTTACTCGAAAGTTGTGTTAGAATCTTCTGCAACTCTTTACGATCCCTATTATGAACTACGTAGGAATATAGCTTACATCATCATCATGCTAGCAGCTCCCTCTAGTAAACAATCAAATGAAAAGATTGAAAATATAGCTTACGTAAAATAGTCTGTTCCGGATCTCAATTTTTCAGTGTTTTTGGTTTCAATTTCAGGTAGGTAAATATAATGTTTGTTGTTGTGTGTGTGTGCGTTGTTTTGTTTTTTGCTACTAAATCATGACAGTTGATACTTGCCCAGAATTTAATATACATGAAACCACTGTTTCTGTCGTGTTATTTAGCACATAAAAATATACAAAATTACTGAAGAAAAAAAAGAGAAAAACCCACAAGCACTGGGATGTAATCATGTAAATTGTAGCGTGGACACATAATTTCTAATGTGCTATAAACTGTGTATACACAGCATTTTAATTACATGTCATTCTGAAGTTAAGTGGATTTATGTAAACCAGTTGTTTTTGAATTAAGCACAAAGCTACACAATGGGCTATCTGTGCTTTGCCCACCACGGGTATCGAAACCTGGATTTTAGCGTGTAAGTCCGCAGACATACCGCTGAGCTACTGGGGGCCCTTATGTAAACCAATCGAAAAGCTAAATAAATTGAAAACGAGGTTTTCTAATCGTGACGTCATTAAGAGCGCTTTAAGTTCTTGTTTTGTCATTGCTAACTCTCCCCAAATGGCACAACGGTATATCTGTACACTTACAACACTAGAAACCGGGTTTCGATGCCCGTGGTGTAACTTTATGCTTCAATACAAACGTACAGATTGTTTTATCCCTAATGAAGAAAAGCTTCGTTTATAGAGTTTTGTTTCGTTTTTTTGTGTTCAGTTGATTTTTTTTAATATACTGGTTTTCCTTCCACGAACAAAACGATATCAAAACACGGTATATCACATTTTCCAACAGGGGAGCTTGTCTGTTACGTCTTTGAGATGAGTTTTACGAATAAATTTTCTCAAGGAATTGCTTTTTCTACACTTGATGCAAGAGGCTATATATTGATAGGGAGATTTCTGGTTTGGTTTAACGAAGTTCAGTGCTGTTTTACTCCAGTATTTATTTAATTAATGTATTCCCCCTCATTCTCAGTTTCGTTTTTACCTCCCAGTTTCGATCAAATGTTTTACAATCGTCTTAGCTCATTTGTTCTAGCAGGGCTGGCATGGCCAAGCGTGTTAAGGCGTGCGACTCGTAGTCTGCGGGTTCGCATCCCCGTCGCGCAAAACATGCTCACCCTTTCAGCCGTGGGGGCGTTATAATTTTACGGTCAATCCCACAATTCGTTAGCAAAAGAGAAGCCCAAGAGTTGGCGGTGGGTGGTGATGACTAGCTGCCTTCCCTCTGGTCTTACACTGCTAAATTAGGGACAGTTAGCACAGATAGCCCTCGTGTAGCTTTGCGGGAAATTCAAAACAAATCTTCTTCTGAATTATTTTCACTACAATTTAATTTCATCATTATTTTACACTTCCTACATCACAGTTTCGTAGTGCCCATTATCTCACAGTTATACTATTTTTATCACTTTTCTTTTCTTTCGCCTCGTGTGACCTGGCATGGCCTGATGGTTGTGAAACTCAACTCGCAATCTGCGGGTCGACGACATTATACCATTCTCACGAGTGAAAGAGTGAACATGTTCGGAATGTTATAATGTTATTGCCAGTCCCACTATTCTGTGGTAAGTAACGGAATATCCCAAAAGCATGAGGCGGATGGTGTTGACTAGCTGCCTTTTGTCTAGTCTATCACTGGTAAATTAAGGACGGCTAATGCAGACTGTCCTCGAATAGCTTGGCGCGAAATTGCAAACGAACAAACTACCACTTCGTCGCACTGTAATCATATACAAACACAAATATCATATCTTTTATTTTCCCATTTCATTTCCTTATTATTCCCATAGTTTGATATCAGATTTTCACAGTTCTAGACTTCAGAATAGTGGGTGTCCAATCAAATCGTGCTTTTTTTTTTATTTCTAACGCCATAAATTACTTTATGATAATTAGCTAATTGAAAGGGCCCGGCATGGCTACACGTGTTAAGGCGTGCGACTCGTAATCTGAGGGTCGCGGATTCGCATCCGTGTAATTTTGTAAACATGTTTTTATAACAGATCAGTCCATAAGGTTTAGCTGTTTTTTAACAGCGAAAAAACGAGTTCAACTGTGATGAAAACTTTGTAATGTTATTTATCACACGTTTGTGACTTAAGTTATGACGCAGTAAGGTGTCTGTTGTGTATGGAGAACGTAAAACACCACGCTTGTGGATGTATTGTTTATCCCAAAACACAGTTTAAAAATAGCTTTTAACAATTTATTTGTAAAGTAATATTCTATACTTGCTTAACAATAGAGGTCGCCCCGTACTCTGAACCTCTGTTGTTGTTGTTTTGAATTAAGCACAAAGCTACACAATGGGCTATCTGTGCTCTGCCCACCACGGTAATCGAAACCCGGATTTTAGCGTGTAAGTCCGCAGACCTACCGCTGAGCCACTGGGGGGCCTCTGAACCTCTAAGAAATACACTTAATATGATAAAAACATCCAGAGTCGTCTTAAACATCAACAAATACGGTAAACCCGTATTTGTTTAATTTAACAGAAACCTTGTACTGGGAGAGGCAGCTAGTTCATACACACATCACCAGATGTTGTCAGACCGAAATAACAGAATTTTGTTGTCACTCTTATAACGCACCCACGTCTTTAAACTATGGAGCACATTTTGTTATTTTTGTGGTACGGGGATTCGAACCAAGGAACTTCACATACACTGTTCGGTACGATAAACAAATAGGACAAAAATAATTCATAGGCAGTTGTCACCCCCTTCATTTAGAAAGGAAGAAAACAAAAGTTAGTTGTTGTTTTTCTGTGGTGGTTTAAAACAGTTCAGATGCGTTCCAGTTTTAAACAGATGTTTATATTCTGTCATGAATATTTGACAAGTTTGAGCGTAAACTCCGAAACCCGCACGGAACTAAAGAAATATTCGACTACAACAAGTGAATTTACTCTGCTACGCACTTTAATAATATTCACACGAAAGGGTAGACTATAAAGAATACCTCAGCAGAAAGTATAAAGGTCTAAACAGCTAAAAGCCGGGTTTCGATACCCGTGACATGTACAACGTAGACAGCCTGCTTTGTGGATTTGCGCTTAACATCTAACAAATGAAAAGCAACAAAAAGTTAAATTACAAACTTCTTTACAGGGGCAACCTGTAACCGAACTGACCTGAAAAACCTGTTATTTGTAACAATGCTTTATACACCATTGCTTTGCCTGCAACGGCACTCATTAAATACCAACTTATTTCGTGCTCTTTAAGTAAAAAAAAATAAAAAATAATAATAATAATTCGACGTTTATTATCAAAGCCTGAGTGGTTCGACCTCAAACAGTACATTATCTTTCCTTCTGCCATGCTCTTCCGTATTTTGTTTTTTAATTTTACGCAAAGCTACACGACGGCTGTCTGCACCAGCCGTCCCTAATTTAGCAGTGTAAGACTAGAGGGAAGGAAGCTAGTGATCACTACCCATCGCCAAGTCTTGGGTTACTCTTTTACCAATGAACAGTGGAAATGGCCGTTACTTTATAATGCCCCCACAGTTGCAAGGACGAACATGTTTGGTGTGACGGGGATTCGAACCCACGATCCTCATATTAGGAGTCAAATGCCTTTATCAATGGCCATGCTAAGCCTTTATGGACTATAATATACTGCCATCAAACGAAATGATTAAAACAATAAATTGCTTGTAATTATGAATTTGTCAGATGGTGTTTGTGTTGAGAACAGGTACACACGAGCAGTTGAATCAAATGACACTGGACTTACATTAAATCCTCTAAACACCAGTGTACCTAATGGATCAGATTTACAATGATCACAAGGCTTTCGCTACTAACTTATAAATACAACACTGACAAAATGTCCGTACTTATAATTTATTCAGTGGAACGTCGTTGACCAAATTAAGCACCATTGTATTTATCAGAAACAATGTTTACAGTGTGTAATTAAAGGACAGTGGACAACTAACATTTCACTAAGATGTGTAATGTTTAATTTGTTGGCAAAGAGGGAACGGTTGTGTGGTCTGGTACGGTGTTTTGAACACCAGTCGGTCACACTCGCCTTACCTGGTGTAGTAAAAGTGTTTCTTCCACCTGTCAGTCACACTCTCCATGTCTGGTGTAGTACAGTATTTCTCAGTTACTGGTCTGTCACGCTCATCTTGACGGCCCGTGAAATTTCACAAACTAAACAAGTAAACAAAAAACTGACAGAATATTCATATATAAATCATCATGTTTTATTCGGTGTATTTCGGCAGTTTAGAAATACAACTAATTAGTCTCTGGTATAGAAAATATTGAAAAATGCTCGTTTAGTATTATTACTGTCTGTCCCTCAACTTTTATGATCAGAACAGAAATGGTAAAGTAGTGTCTTTACCAGTGGTCAGTGGATGAACAATTTAATTAGTTGTTTTAGAACAGAGTCACATTAGGTTATCTACCGCGTCTTCCGCAGGGAAACGAACGCCTGATTTTAGTTATAAGTCGATAAACTTACCGTTGTCCCACCTAGAGATAAAGAAATTAAAACTTTTAAAAGAAAATGTACCACTTAAAAGTGGTACAGCATGTCAAGGAAATATAGCTGTTCCATCAGTTAACAGCAATAACACGGGTTGTAACTCAAATATACCGATACAGGTTTTTGGAAGTTGGTGTGTTATGTTAAAACTATAAAATATTTGTTACTAACTTAGCCACTCCCTAGAGTTTTGAACTAGTGACTTTCATGTTTATAGGCTTAAAGGAATAGATCAGTATTTGATTGAAAGTGACAGAGATGAGCCTTCTGACCTAAATAGAAAATTAACCCAACATTTATAGCTGTTTTTGTCCCAAGCCAATGTAGTTATGTGTAATGTTCGTGTTTTATTAAATTAAGTCCTTGGCTTAGCCTATAACCATGCAAGTAATTTAAAATATAAATTATACTCAGATAAACTTTGTTTAAAGACAAGCTAACAGGATACTTTAAGGTTAGCCCTCTGGTTGTTACTGGTTAGCTTAGAATCAGGCAAGGACTTTGAAATATATTTAACACTTAGAAAGACCTTATTTAAAGACAAGTTAGCAAGAAACCATAGGGTTAAGATCTGTGCTAACAATCAATGTTTGAAAACATAAATCTCCCTCTGTTAGTTAAACAATAACAATTAGTGTGTTGCTGTACTCGCGTGATGTTTCTTGTTAAGCACGAAACTACACAATGGATTATATCTGTGCTCTACCCATCGTAGATTCTCAAGTCTGATTTTTAGGGTTATAAGACCAAAGATTTTCGAGTTTCCAGAGTGAGAGGGACGCTGAGAGACGAAGTAGAAATTCTAATCATAAATCCGAATTCGACACAGAAGAGAAATAATCTACGACGTAATTTGCATATTTATGCAGGGCGGGGCCAATAATTTCACAGTCGAAACGATCGTCTTATTGGAAGGATTATTTTTCATTTTATTAAGCTCGTTAAATCGAATATTGGATAATCTGAAAATAAAAACCATGAGATATCCGTTCTGATAAAAATTAGTACCATGATAAATGATTTCATGGTGTGTGTGTGTGTGGGCTTGATGTTGGTCATCATTTTACTATCTCGATAACGAAATTATGTTTTATCTTAGTTTAAACAATATCCAACATTATTTCCATAAGTTTATTGAACTAAATTAAACTTTGCAGCATGAGCTCGAGAGTATGTAAACACAAGTTACCATTTGGTGGATACTTTAATAAACTGGACTCCAATTCCTCATATAGGACCAGTTTTGAGTGCGGTACATCTAATGTTTTTGGCGTTAATTGTGACAGCTGTTTCGTGAAACTTTAGTCTGGTTTCGGAATTAGTATCTGAGCCACAAATGAAAGCAGTAAACGTTGTACGAGTATCTGTGTGTTAAACCTGGCGTGTGAAGTAATATCACTTTTTTTCTCTTTCGATAGCGCAGCTGACTATAACTTATTATTCCCAGAATGCACTTCGTTTGCATGCGCGTTAATATTATCCACCTTTCTTCACTGCTTCGCTTTCTAGTTCAGTTTGTTCTGGATTTTGCGCAAAGCTATACGAGGGCTATCTGCGCTAGCCGTCCCTAATTTACCAGTGTAAGACTAGAAGGAAGACAGCTAGTCACCACCACCCACCGCCTACTCTTGGGCTGCTCTTTCACCAACGAATAGTGGGATTGACTGTTACATTACAATATCCCTACGGCTGAAATGGCGAGCATGTTTGGTTAAATGGGGATTCGAACTCACGACCTTCAGATTACGAGTCCAGTACCTTAACCACCTGGCCGTGCCGGACCTTTCGCTTTCTGTCCATGTAAGAAACTGATGACATCGAACCACATCTGTAGAAAGCAATCGTTATTAAAGGTACAAAAAACAACGACGACATGTGTTACATATGTGTCATCAACATGACGAAATAGGAGAACGTGAACAGAAATGTTGGTAGGTCTTCATAGTGTCCTTCATGAAGAGTAAAGCTCGCTATAAAAATGTATCTCAAGACGGCTGGTGTGGGTATTAAAACTTTTATTAAAATAAAGAACAACGTTTCGACATTCTTGGAGGTCATCTTCAGGTTTATAATTATAAACAACAAGTTAAACTAAAATGAAAAAGATCTTCTTGTGATTCTGATTACGAGTCGAGCTCTCTAACCACCTGGCCAGGCCAGGCCCTTTGTGTGTGTGTATACAAAGAAATTACGTTGTTTTGGTGGAAGTAACGTGTACATTAATGAAAAGTGAAGGTAATATAAATCTAGTATATTCTACACAGAAAAGTTTGTGGGAAACTGTTTCGATAAAGATTCTTCCATTCTTCAGTACACATTTACAGGAGTGCCAACTTTTAAGAATTTGCCTGAGTGGGAGCTTTGAAAAAGCAAAATTTTAGCGCGCGTTACCTTTATATAAGCCCCAGAGAATGTGGTGTCAGGTCATGCATCCCTGGTGAACATTTTTATTCAGTGTTACATTCTGGTTCATTTGACTCTGATCTAATCAGTCAAAACGCGTTTGTTTACTAAGATTTGTGGGCCTGCTCGTAATTACGTCAGCGCCTCTAAAATCAAGAACTGTTATAGGAAAGGACCTGAGCCAATATTCACGTCCTTCACGGTTATGTCTCACAGTCTTAGCTTGCAATATTTGTTTTAATAAAGTTTTTGTTTGAAACACGCGCATGCCTCAGTAAAAGTTGAGCAGCCAAATTCGTATTTCTTTTTTTATTGTTATTAAGCACAAAGCTACGGAATGGGTTATCTAATCTTGCCTTCCACGAGTATCGAAACCCAGTTTATAGCGTTGTTAGTTCGTAAACACATCGATATGCCAATGGGGAGACTTTTGCTATGGTGAGGTTAATCAAGAGTAGCATAAAACGTAGTTGAGATTTATTGTTACGTAAAATTACATCTATTATTACGGTGTTGCATAAAATGAAATGCTCCATTTTACACCCAACTTGACGACAACTTTTACCAAATATACATTTATCTTATTTCGCTATGACACTGATCACTGATTTGTTTGTTTGTTTCACTGTTTTTAAGGGCCCGGCATACCCATGTGTGTTAAGGCGTTTTACTCTTTATTTGATGGTTGCGGGTTCGAATCTCCATCACACCAAACATGCTTCCCCTTTTAGCCACGAGGGCGTTACAATGTGACGGTCAATTCTACTATTCATTGGAAAAAGAGTAGCCCAAGAATCGGCGGTGGGTGGTGATGAATAGCTGCCTTTCCTCCAATCTTACACTGCTAAATTAGGGACGGCTAGCACAGATAGCCCTTGTGTAGCTTTGCGCAAAATTCAAACCAAACCAAACTGTTGTTAAGAGAAAAACTAAACAATGGACTATCTTTACTCTATCAAGTGCGATAATAGAAACACTATATTTAAAATTACAAGCTCGCAGATTCACCGTCGAATCACAAGAGCAGTTCTTCTTTTGTTATTTTCTTTTTGTTTTTGTTGCACGACTATTTACGTTCTGTCAGCCGCGGGGAATCGAATGTCAGCGTTATGTCTACAAACCCACTGCTTACCTAATGGGGGAGGGGGCGATTCTGTAGGAATAGCAGGATGAACATTACCCGAAGCTTCTAAAAATACATTTTTGTGTATTTAATTTTAACTTTTAAATTACAGAATTATTTGTGTTTTGCGAGTATGTGTTGGGAGGAGTACTTGTAATGCAGATATTCTATTTTGCGCGTGACTTGTGATATGATAGAATTTTGTAACGAACAGTGTTCTTAGCCCACAAGCAAATTGGAGCATGAATTAGGGAAGTAAGTTTAGAAAGACAAATGTGGCCAGACATGAGAACCAGTTACGAATATACACAATATACTGTTCTTATAGTGGGTAGAAGGTCCCGATTTATTAGTTGGGCATCCTCGTTGTTAGTAATATTTTCGGTTAACTTGTACAAGCTCACGTTGCACAACTCAGTATCCCAAGTTTTATCCTGTAATTTTTCAGGCTTGTGCTTACTTGAAATTGTGTCATGGATTATCTAGAGAAGAATTCGATGCCTGTGCCATGGACTTTTCTGGAGTGGAATTCATAATCATTCCAGAATAGTGGTACAGAAGTTTCAGCTGAGGTTTATCTCCTTTTAATACGTGTAATTGAAATGATTATCCATGTAGGTATTCTAAGGATTATGGGATACCACGTTAGGACTCTAGTCTTTTTTAAGTGTAATTTATGAACACACAATTTCGATATAAATGGTTTAAACAGGGGTCAAAAACAGCTAAAGCATCCAACATTAATGGATGTTATAATATTTTTATATTTATAAAAACATTATAAACATTAGCGGATATTATAATATTTTATATTTTTAAACGCGAAGTTAAACTAAAGTGAAAAAAACAAATATTTTGAGACGAAAAATGTTTGAAATAAGGATTACAAATTTATTTGGATTAAAAACAGAAAATCGGGCTATTTGCTGAGTCCACCGAAAAAATCGTAGTGACAAAATAGGAAAACATTATAACTAAAACTGAACAAGGTGTGATGAAATACCATATTTTACGCCTTTTAAGAGGCTATATCATGGAAGACGCACCCTTATTTTGGAAATACAATTCTAAGAAAAAATATTTTGACTCGGCAACCAACACCTTGATGTAGCCTTGACGTTTTTTTAACCATCTGAGTAAATACAATCAAATGCATCATGTTCTTCACGGTATATTGACAATATTAGTTAAATTGAATGTTTTATCTTATTGAAAATACTTGTAATTGGTAAGTGAAATTGCAATCTTTATGAGAGGCCGTTTTGAGTAGACCCTAAAGCTAACCTCTTGTCTTAACCCATCATGCCCCCCAGTGGCTCAGCGGTATGTCTGCGGACTTACACGCTAAAATCCGGGTTTCGATACCCGTGGTGGGCAGAGCACAGATAGCCCATGGTGTAGCTTTGTGCTTAACTCAAAAACAACAACAACTTAACCCATCACTTTTGTCTTGGAAGACGTATGGGGATTTTCAAAGTGGCTCAGCGGTATGTCTGCGGACTTGCAACGCTAAAATCCGGGTTTCGATACGCGTGGTGGACAGAGTACAGATAGCCCATTGTGTAGTTTTGTGCTTAATTCAAAACAACATCAATTTAAAAGTAGTTTTAAAGAAAACAGTTCGTCTTAGGAGGCGTATAATACGGTATTTTAAAATCACTACAGTCACACACACTAAATATTTAATCAAACAATCAATAATATTTATAAAAATGTTATTATTGTTCAAATTTGATTAACATATTAT
Source organism: Carcinoscorpius rotundicauda (assembly GCA_011833715.1). Classification (NCBI taxonomy): domain Eukaryota; kingdom Metazoa; phylum Arthropoda; class Merostomata; order Xiphosura; family Limulidae; genus Carcinoscorpius; species Carcinoscorpius rotundicauda. Next base: position 58,982,416 of record CM022392.1, on the reverse strand, counting down.
TATAAACATATAAAAGTGAAAGAAAATAGATTTTTCCTTTCATATTTAGAATTAATTCCAGGTAGAATACTATTATAATTTGTACGAAAATGTGTGCTGGGCTTGGTCAGGTGGTTAGGCGCTAGACACTTGTAATCTGAGGGTTTGAATCCCCGTCACACCAAATATGCCTTTTCAGCCGTGGGGGCGTTATAATGTGATGGTCAGTTCCACTATTTGTTGGTAAAAGAGTAGTCTAAGAGTTTGAGGTGGATGGTAATGACTAGTTGTCTTCCTTCTTTTCTTACACTGCTAAATTAGGGATGGCTAGCGCAGATAGCCTTTGTATAGTTCTGCACGATATTAAAAAAAATATTCTAAAAACAAACCAACAGTAACTGAGATTGATATAATTTCATTCCCCAGTTCTTCAATTTAAAAAATAAATAATTGAACTATATTCACATTGTAATGAAGAACGGATTATATGAATTAGTTCTGTGTAGGTGTAAAATAACGACCCAGTTAGTGATTTCAAACTAGAATGAATACATATATAATCGATGTTTGGTTTGGTATGAATTTCGCGCAAAGCTACTCGAAAGCTATCTCCACTATTCGTCCGTAATTTAACAGTGTAAGAAGACTAGAGGGAAGGTAGCTGCTAGTCATCATCACCACCCACCGCCAATTCTTGGGCTACTCTTTTACCAATAAATAATTGGAGTGACCGTTAAATTATAACGCACCCATGGTGTGACGGAGATTCTAACCCGCCACTCCCGGATTACGAGACGAGTGCCTTAACCACCTGGTTCCATTATAAAAGAAAACCGAACTTCTAGCCGTGTCGATCCTTTATCAGTGGAAGGAAATGAAACATCTTGGATGTCACTAAAGTTCCGCGTTTTCGGCATTGCTTAAAACCGTCTTGTTAGATTCAGCACTCAACATCATTTCGTTTTATATGTTTTGGACACCAGATGGCCATAAAAAAATTTTGTTTGAAAAATTTAAAAAAAACCTAAACCATTACTATTTTGAAAATAACCAGATTTTACTACGATTGTTGACAAAAAGAAGAAGGAAGATGTGACCGATAACTTTAATAGTTAGTATTATACAAGATCATGGCCAAGTGTTTAGAGGGTTCTAGACTCGCAATCTGCTGGTAGCGGATTACAATCCCTGTCCCATCAAAATTCTTGTTTTTTCAGCTGTGGGGTCGTTATATGTTACGGCCAATCCCATTGTCCGTTGGTAAAACAGTAACTCCCGAGATGGCAGTGGTTCGTGATGACCAAATGCTTTCCTTCTGTTTTTTATTGCTAAATTATGGACGGCCAGCGCCGATAGCCCATCTGTAGCTTTGCCCAAAATTCATAACAAACGAACTGTTCTCACGATCTAGATATGTTTGACAAAGTTTGGTACAAGAATAAACTTTATAAGGCATGTTTATAACGATGTGTAGTAGTTGACCAAACCATACCAGGCAAGCACAAGTCCAGCAATATCAAAACAAATAACTAGAACCAGCCGAGCACGAGACGCAAGTTCAGTGAACTACTTATCGCTCTTCGAATCGTAGTTCAGTGTTAAACTGCAGATGTGTTTGTTACGTGTGAAGTTTGAATGTGGCTTCTTTCATCATTAGTATATGCCCTTGGATTGATGAAAGTTTTGACAAAGTTCGTGTAATGTTTTCAATTTAAAAATGTAAACAGTATACTTTATTTCATTTCAAGTTCACTTGAATACGAGGACCTGATAAACTCAATTTGTGTGTGTGTGTGCGTGGTAGGGGTGGGGGTGTCCTGCAAGCCCAAGTTGAACCATCTTGAATTACTTTAGTGCAATGCTTCCCAGTGTAACATCGGGAAAGGGGATGAGATCAGTGATGTCCGAGTTAGGAGGAAAGTCACATAATTTTTTTTAAAAAGTAAAAATATTCCTCACAGACGCTAATGGCCTTTATTTTAACATTGTCCACTAAGTGTAACTCTATAACACTAATCGTTACATTCTGATGCACATATATACCAGGAAATAAACAAGTTGATAACTGTTGAGTGTGAGGGGTGAGTGTAACTGTTTGTGACCACATAACGGGACAGGGATGTCTGGGTTAGAGGTTGGTAAACTTAAGAGGAAGACGATTTCGGGTTTATGGGCAAAGCTTTTTAAAGCGTGTATCCCATTTGTTTTCAGTTCTTGACGGGTAGGTCACTTTTGAGACAAACTGACTTGTTTAAAAGGTATACGGTAAGGGATGTTTGAACCAACTATCTGGTAACATTAATCCAACAACAACATAAAATTCCTTGCTTTTTTCTTTTTTGTAGTTATTGTTTTTGGTTTTTGTTTTTTTAAGTGGACCTTGAATCTTAGGTCTTTTCGATGTAAAGAGATCTAGGATATTAATTAAATCAACTCGCTTACCTGATGAAGTCTGATGTACAGAGTCTGCGTGAACTCTCAAACGCAAGCTTTATTCGGCTTCTCTACCAGAATTTGTCCAATTTCGGTTTTTGTGGGTTAATTTGGTTTTACAGAGTTTTTGGGTGTCTTTGCTTAAGCTACTTCTATGAAAGTAATACAACATTCCCATAATTGTCCCCGAGGTATTTGTTCATGATAATTACAAAATGAAGGATTCTGGTTCTCACTCAGCTCATGATGTTTTTCCCTTGCACGAGACAGAGGGTGTGATATTCTTTTCTAAAAACACATTTGTTTTATAAAACGCCATGGTAAAAATCTCAATGAACCAATTTTTCATTCGTTTGCTGTTGATTCATGCTTAATATCTCTGTTAGGCACATTTAATATCACTAGCATAAACGCCCCCTACAATTTCCTCGAATATTTTTAGTTACCCGTATCTGATTTTAATAACGTAGGTAGAAGCAATATGCACCCGAACCACGTTTAACGCACGCATGGTTTCGCGCCTGTACCATGTTCTCACGTTATATAACTAGCTTTCATAATATTCTTTTGATTTCCATACATGTAGCTTGTATTAATATAAATTTAGTTTATACGTTTGTTCCTTTTTCAATCGAAAAAAAAAGCTTCTTTGATATTTAGATAATGTAAAATGGTCAACATGTTGGTTAAGCCTAAACGTACGTAACTATGTGCACTTAACATTTTATTTTCGAGTAACAGTACTGGTGCAGTGATGAAATTAAAAATCTTTGACATGTATTAGATATAATGCGTGATTAATTCCTCATACGTCACGTGGAACGTTACATTGTAATTCGAATTTTCCGTGATGTTTGATATAGTTTTAAACTGCTTGCTTAAGCTTGAATGTATGACCTCAGAACTGCATACACATTTTATGCGATGGAAATAATAACAAATGCATAGAAACTCTTTTCGGCGGTATTGAAGTAAATTATTCTATTACATTTTTACCCTCTTTTTATAGCTAAATTTTTGTGAGGCAGCAGTGCAAGCGTAGGGCGCGCTTTCACCCGATTTACTTTTATTACTCATCAGGATCTGTTCCGGACCACCCTCGAATTGAAATTATTTTAAGCAGGATTAGAGTATCAGTGATGTCGAGAAACCCACTTGTTGAGAATTTTTATATGCAAAAACGGCTCTTCTGGGCCCAGAAAACACTTCAAATAGAAGAGCGAACAGCGTTTCGACCTGAAACAAAACAAAAACTCAACATACTAAGAAACCAGATAAACACAGCCATAAAACTATGCTCACCAGATAAAATTAACGATGAATTAGATAAAATAAAACAACACTTCATCAACATTAATAAGTTTCCTCCACAAACCGTAGAAAACATTATACGCACACACCTAGACAGAAAGCAAAATCAACCAACAAAAGTAAATATATCTCACGAATCAAAAAATCACGAAACCATATACTGCTGTATACCATATATTCCTGACATCAGCAAACAAATAACCAACATTTGGCAAAAACTAGTAACAAAATATAACATTCCAGTTAACACTAAATTTATTCAAAAACCAGGCACAAAACTAAGGTCTATACTATGTAAGAACTACACTGACAAACACCACACCAACATTATTTATAAAATACAATGTGATAACTGCCACGACTTCTATATAGGAGAAACAAGTAGAAAATTGGAAACCAGATTCAAAGAACATAAAAAGTCACCTTCACACGTTTTCGAACACTGCAAGTCAAATGGACACAACATAACCATAGAAAACACTAAAATACTAAATAAAGAAACAAACATAAACAAACGAAAAATTAAAGAAGCCTTACTTATACAACAACTTTAACCCAAAATAAACCAATATAAAGGAACACCATTATACCTATATTAATATTATAGATAAAATTATATATTCAAACCGCGCCCTCTACATTGCAACACTCAGTTATACAACCCCTTCCAAACATGTGGTCAGCTTCCGACCAGTAACCCTTTCTTTGTGAGCCTGACGATGACCGAAGAAGGTCGAAACGTTGTTCGCTCTTCTATTTGAAGTGTTTTCTGGGCCCAGAAGAGCCGTTTTTGCATATAAAAAAGGATTAGAGTATATTATTATATGAGACGTTGGGCGTGTTCGAAAACATCAGTAGAAGAGTTGAGTCCTTCAGAGTCTGAGACTACGATAAGATCCCAACTCGATCAACAGATGAACGGAGCTATGACCTAAAATTTGTCCTAAGGGTAAAAAATATAACAACAACAACAACTCGGAGCCGTTCTTTCATTAACAAGATGAAACAAAGTCAATATTAAATCAAATGTGTAACAGTTGGAGTTTAACCCTAACCCTGCTTAAACGAAACGAATGCGTATAGTGTTTTAGGACACATATGGCGTCAAAGTAAATTCTCGAGAATAAAAATAAGATGCATTTCTGACGATTGATCGCGTTTGGTAGTTGATTTGTCTCGTCCAACGCGTTCTCTCGTTTATAAACTCTTCGAAAACCGGTTTACACCAGTTTTCACTAGAAGTATCCTGTTCAGTCCTATTTTCTCTTCATTTCTATTAATCTTATTGAAATGCGCGTGTGCGCCGCTGCGCGTGAATTGCCTGTCAGTTCTCGTTTTTTTAAACGTTGCGAGTGTATTCAGGTGGGTTGTAAACGAGTTTCGTTTCTTGAATGTTACTGTATCGTGTTTCGTAGCGATCAGATTTCGCAACATTTTCTAAGTCTTCTCAACAAAACTTAACAAATTGATAATTTGTTTGCAGTTAAGCACGGAATATTTTTACTGTGCACACTACGGGTATCCAAATCCAGAGTTTAGCATTATAAACAAACTTACCTTTGTACCACTTGGGGGTAAAAGAAAATGGGCATAGAAATTCTGAAATATATTATCGTTAATCATGCGGGATAAAGTGTATCTACAACAGAGAGAAATATATATATTATTAACCACTCAACGTACACCAGTATAGTAATTTCTAGTTCTAGTGTTATCACATAATTTAACAATATACCTTATTTCATGGTTACGTGGTTAAGGCACTCGACTCGTCATCCGAGAGGCGCGATGGTTCGAATTCCCGTCACACCATAGTATGCTTGCCCTTTCAGTCGTGGGAGTATTATAATGTGACGTTCAATCCCACTATTCATTGGTAAAAGAGTAGCCCAAGAGTTGGCGGTGTGTGGTGATGAAGAGCTGCCTTACCTCCAGTCTTACACTGCTAAATTAGGGACGGTTAGAGCAGATAGGCCTTGTGTAGCTTTGCGCGAAATTCAAAATCAAACCAAACCTCATGTCTTTTAAAGATGGTAGCAGTTGCGTTGTTCATTTCAAATGGTTAGAGATGTGTAAATTATTATGTTAAAAACTTAAAGGTTTCATCCAGGGTTAAGTCGTGAGAAAGATTTCAGAACTGAATACGATACGAGAACAAAACTTACAAATATATATTTGTTTGAGCTGTGACTACTTACGAAATATTCAAATTGTTCAAGAGTAATTGAACATTGGATTTTATGGGCGTTGGAAATCTGTAAACATACTGCTGTCCAAGGATTCCAATTATAAGATTTTTGTGCCAAAAAAGAAAATAAATCAGTTTGTTCGTATAGACGGTTCAACTTTGCCAGTGGTTTTTATGATTAGATATATTTAAACAAGCAAAGAATAGAAAATAACATTAAAATGTTTTTAAGTTTAGAATATTCTACAGGGTGTTTGGAAAGTCACTGTGCACTTATATATTTATTAACAGATATGTTTTAATACAGAATACATGATGTAAATATGAACAACAATTATAAACAATGTTGAAAGTGACCTCCGTTGGCATCAATACAGGCTTGGATTGTTCTTATTTTGTTTCTAAACACCGTTATCAGTTGTTGGCTTGAAATAGACTGAATGAATGCTGTTATCGGTGCTTTCAATTCATCCAGCGTGCGCGGACGCTTTCGATACACTGCAGATTTTGCTGCTTCCCATAGATAAAAGTCTGGTGGATTAAGATCTGGTGAGCGTGAGGGCCAGACAACTTTGGAAATAATGTGGTCTCCTAAACATTCCTTTAATAACCGCTTAGATCTGTGAGATGTGTGGGCAGTAGCACCATCCTGTTGAAACTATGAGTAATTGATTTCATCACTTGTCATCTGACCGATGAAGGTGTGAAGAATCACCGAACAAAAGCGCTTGCTGTTTATTGTGTTCATAAAGAAAATAGGGCCAACAATTCAACGTCTGTAAATCACAACCCACACACCAACCTTGAAATCACGTAAAGGTGTTTCGTGCAAACTGTGAGGATTATCAGATGATCACATCTTGAATTTTGTGAATTAACGTAACCTGAGAGATGGAACCATGCTTCGTCGGTGAGAAAGGTCACATCCAACACATTAGTTATATTCTCTTCGATAAATCGGTTAAACCATCTGCAGTACCGTATTCGTTTTTCATTATCAGTTGCTTCCAGTTTTTGTACCGCCATTATTTTGTATGGGAAGAACTTTAATTTCTTCCTGAGGGCCTTATGACCAGTTCCAAGACCAATATCATGCTGCTGAGCTAACTTTCGTAATGATTTTGATGGACTCTGCATCACACTGTCAGAAATATTCAACAGTTTCTACTCCGATAGCTTTGCTGACCTTCCACAGTGTTTGTCATCGTCCACTGATCCTGTTTCCCGAAACTTATGAACAAGATTACGAACTGCTTTGCGATGTGGAACAGGTGAATCTGGGAATTTTTCAACAAATCGCTGTCGCACCACATCTGTGTATCTACCACCTTCTCGGAATACGTGTTCGAAGAGTTGTTAAAACCATATTGGGATCAAAATCTGAAATATAATTACATAGGATTACAAAACTGCACAGTGATTTTCCAAACACCCTGTAGCTACTTCTCAATGGCTCGTGACTTTGACATCAAAAGACGTCCTCTTCAGAAATTCTACCAAACCATAACCCTAACACAACTATTTATTGTACCACCAGGTCCAGTTATGATTATATAAACCTGATTTAGTTTTACATATAGGAAACCTGGTTACATATTCCGATTTATCTGACTGTCCTCTTTCTAGCATGGTTGAAGTGGTAAAACAATATGAGTAGCAACATGCAATACAACAACGAAAAACTAAGAGAATATAACTAGGAATACAACTTCCCTTCGTTGAAAGTATACAGAAATTGGTTAATTTACGTAATTTGGTTATCTTCGCTTTCGCAGATTTCGATTACTGCCATTTGGTTGTCCTTGCGCATGTTCTAGTAGAAGAGAGCACGTGACTAGTGGATATATATAATAATAGAAATATTTATGCAGGCTTGGGTATTGGATGAAGAATTATCAATAATGCATGATTTGACAAATCAAATTGAGTCTAGTCTATTTCACTATAAAATAAAGTAAAATTTAGCTTAAAGTTGTTGAAATTCACTGCGATTTTCTTAGAGTATTCTAGTTATTTCTCAAGGGTTGGTGGCTTTGACATCAAAAAGATGTCCTCTTTGTTTTCAGGAATTACGACTGAACCATAACCCTAACTTACACAACTATTTCTTGTACTTCCAATTCCAGTTATGATTATGTAAAATTGATTTATTGGACAGATTTAGAATAACTTGATCGAATTTGATAGCTTTGTGATTCCCATGAACCTTTAATGTTACCGATTAACCAAAAAAACAAACTAATCCCCCGAACATTCACCTTGCACAAGGTACGATTTGGAACCCCCTGTCATCTTTGTTCCAGTCACACGATTATTGGCTTTTGTTTGTTTCGTGAATTGGAATTTCACATAAAACTACCCGAAGACTGTTTGATCTAACAGGGACGGCTAACTTTTTGAGCTAATTGTCCTTAGTATTAAGTTAGTAAGCTAGATGGAAGGCAGCTAGTCAACACTACCACTCCTTTCAGGCTACTCTTTACCAACGAATAGTAGGATTAGCCAAATATTATAATGCACCAATCGCTGAATGGGCAAGAACATTTGCTGATGTTGAAGATTTTTTTGCAAATCCGGAAGTGTAATGTTTGACACATGACAATATAAATTTTGCAGATATATCTAATTTAAGAGTGAACAATCTTTGGTTGCTCCAGATCTGTTCCAAACGCCACTTTTCTTTTACCCGTCTGGTCCGCAGTGTGGTCCGTACGAAGAATACCAAATTTGTTAAGTTCAAAAATAATTTGAATGCCAAACTTGTTACAGAAATACACCCCTGTTCTATTAAGTTTCTCTCAAAACTGTTCAAAGTTTTAAAACTTTTGTCTAAATAGTAGGAGGTAATCAATATACTAGGCCTACTTTCTTTAGGTTTGTATAAAACAAAATGACGTAATTTTTTAATCGTGGTTTCATAGAAGGTTCATCATTAGAAATTATACGAGACATTTAACTTTTCAGAAAGAGCAGAAGTGATTTTGGTGTGAACGTTTTGGCAACATGGCAAACCACGATTTATAATTAATTATAATAATAGTTGTAACAGTTGGTTTATATAGATATGAATCTGATCTTATCACTGTTTGTTGTATCCCAGCAAATCTGATGAGTGCTGGATTGAGCGAAACGCTTCGTCGACGGTAAATATGGAGAACACAGTGCGATTGAAACACTATTACTATGTACTTTTCTAATTCTTGAAAATCTCTCGGGGTCTAGCGTAGTGTTCTAAAAATGTATTAGGCCAAATACTAACGTGTTTTATATTGTTATATTTCAGTCGCTATATCGTGCTGGCTTCCAAATACGTTCGTCCAGGCCAGGTTTATCGAGTGGCTGTTACAATTCTGTCCTCTCCACTCCCTCTGGTGGTACGAGCGTCTTTACAAAAGGACACCGAAGAAATAGCAACCGACTCTACCAAACTCACGGCTGGATACACTAACACGTTGTTAATGGAGGTATGTGACTGGTGCATGTTTTCATTCTCGTTAAAGTAGCGTTGGTAATGCTGTAAAGATACTGTAAGTTTTTAGTTCGTTTCCTCAGGTTTTATTCCATGAATCGTTATTGGCACCTTTAACGACGATTATCCAATGGCTTTTCGTGTTTCATTGCCATACGCTCAATCACAATCATTTGTTTATTGTTCCCCAAAATGGTCCTGGCATGGCCAAGCGTGTTAAGGCATGCGACTAGTAATCTGAGGGTCGCGGGTTCGCATCCCCGTCGCACCAAACATCCTCGCCCTTTCAGCCGTGGGGCGTTATAATATGACGGTCAATCCTACAATTCGTTGGTAAAAGAGTAGCCCAAGAGTTAGAGCTGCCTTCCCTCTAGTCTGACACTGCTAAATTAGGGACGGCTAGCACAGACAGCCCTTGAGTAGCTTTATGCAAAATTCAAAAACGTTCCCCAAAATAAACAAATGATATTAACGTACTGAGGCTACTGGGACATACTGCTATCTGTGCCCAACCTTAAAGGTATGCGTTTCATCTGTCTTGATAAATATATGTGTACATGAAAATAATACGAACGACGTCATGTATTGTGTTTTGAACTTTATCACGCGCAAGAGAAAAAATAATTATAGCAGCAAAAGAGTGGACATAAATCATTCAAGTTGCACGCACTGTTTCGTCAGTTTAGTTCCATCTGAAACTTACGTATACGAAGAAATTGATTCGGATTATATACTTCTTAAAGCAGGTAATATTTTACGTCTTCCTTTCTACTATTGACATTCAAATTAGTATTATATAGTAATTTAACCAGTTGAAACTGGTACAGAATTTCGAATAATTTGAGAACGTTGAGAAGGAACGAAGAAAACCGCTCTTTTTATTGCCTGGGGATTTCCCGCTTTCTCTGAGGCAGGCTTGAAAGATTTAACTCGACTGCAACTCGTTAGCTGTGAGGGAAAGTAACGTATCTGAGCTAAACGTACAGAACAGTTATTTCACACTGTTAAGAAATGAGTACAGTTAATAATGAAAGTCAAATGCTGTGAAAAGTAAAACCAACATTTGATTTCGAACGATATGCCCACTTTCGTAGATTTCATGTGATATGAGACAAGAAATGAAATAGACACAAACGTCACGTTTACTTGTTTTTTTGTTTTTTGAATTTCTCACAAAGCTACTCGAGGGCTATCTGTGCCAGCCGTCCCTAATTTAGTAGTGTAAGACTAGAAGGTTGTCATCACCACCCACCGTCAATTCTTGGGCTGTTCTTTTACCAACAAATAGTGGGATTGATCGAACATTATGACTCCCCCACGACAGAAAGGGCGATCATGTTTGGTGCGACAGGGATTCGAACGCACGATCCTAAGATTAACCCACCTGGCCATACCGGGCCAATCACGTTTACTTCTTTTGTGAGTTTGTATTATTATCTTTAAAACGTGTGTATAATTTTTTATTAAATTAACAGCTTCTCCAAACTGTAAAAACCTTCGAGTAGCTCAGCACTAAATCAGAGGACTTATAACACTGGAAACCGGGTTTCTTTACTTTGTGATGGTCAGTCAGGTGGTTAAGGCACTCGACTCATCATCCGAGGGTTGCAGTTTCGAATCTCCGTTACATCAAACATGCTCGCTCTTTCAGCTGTGGGGGCGTTATAAGGTTACCATCAATCCCACTCTTCGTTGGCAAAAGAAAAGCCCAAGAGTTTGCGGTGATGGCTAGCTACCTTCCCTGTAGTCTTACACTGCTAAATTAGGGACGGTTGGCGCAAATAGTCCTTGTGTAGTATTGCGCGAAATTCTAAATAAAACCAATCGATACTTGTGATAGGCGTTGTTCTAAATACAAACCTTCTAATATGCAACCATTAAAATCGAACGAGGTCTCTATTGTTATTTTGAGACGTTTGTATGTATTTTTTCCTATAGTAAAGCCATAGCGGGCTATTTGCTGAGCCCATCGACGGGACTCGAACCTCTGATTTTAGCGTTGTAAATCCATGGACATACCGCTCTCATAGGGGCGGGCAAGAGACGATTGTAAGACTTAGTTGCTGTTTGGCTTAATGTAGAACAAAAATATTGCCACGAAACTATTTTATTTTGTGATTTCATCCGCATTGTTGAGAATAGTCAGTTTGACAACGAAAAACATTATTGGCGCCCACATTTCAATATTCAGTGGAGTTTTCTGTGTGAGAAAGTTACAAGAGAGAATAAACCAAGACCAACATTCTACCAGATGTTGACTGTTAATGTGTGATTGGTTGTTAACCATGTGTGACAGTGCATTGTTCGTTGTTGTTGTTGGTTGACCAAGAATAACCTACTACCATATGTTGTTGACTATTTTTTTGGAAAATATATATACCTATATACCTAGGAAATCCAGTTAAAAGGTTTGCTGAAGTGTAATTAGGATCTTACGAATAATAAATAAGGAAAATGTTATGTCTTTTCGGTTATCTAGTTAGTGTTCAGTTTGTTTTCCTTCAGGGTATAAAAGCTCTTATCATTAGTGGTCGAAAAAGGCCCAATGTTTTTTGTTTTTTTTTAAAAAGAGTTGTTTGTACGTACTGTAATGGGTCTGTTAAAAATAATGCTCTCGAGTCTGTCGTAATCATTTCTTTATTCTAGGACCTGTTTTACAGTGCGTTGTATTTTCGGAGAATTTAGAACTAGTTTAACCTTTACGTCGACTAGTTCTTTTATATATTGTTAAGTACTGATGAAGCTCACATACGACGTCATATTGAATATTTTTGTGTTTTCATGTTTCAACACTCAAGTTAGGAAGTGTTCATGTGAAATACATGGGGAATCCCCTAGATTAATTAAAATATTACTGCAGACATTTAGATCCTCAAAGTATTAAGGTGCACAAATAGTTTTGATAACAGTTTCAAAAGCGCCCTTCTCCCCCCTCATCGGTAATTCTAGGGTTAAACCAGACCATTGCTACTAATTCTGAGGACTTAGGTTTCGTATCTCAGAACGGTTGGTATGGGTATTAACACTTTTATTGATAAACATAGAACACAGTTTCGACCTTCTTAAGTCATCTTCAGGTTAACAGTTTTTTTCCTTCCAAGAATTCTTTAAATTTATGTATATGAGAGACAAATCTATCTGTTTGTCCGTCCGTTAAACTTTTCCCCCAGTTTAAGTTGTATTTAGATGAAACTGCGCACGATTTTTCAACAATATAAAATTAAGTAAGTTTCGATATAATTGGGTCTCTTATAAAAGAATTTATTTAGTGCACGTGTCCACTTTTTATAAAGAAATAAGTCAATAGATGCTTTATATCGTACCTAAATGGAAAGTGTTATAAAGTGGACACTTTCTAAATTAAAAAAATAATAGCAATTTATTTTATACCCCCCAAATCACTTCTTTAATGGAGTAACGGTACTTGTTTCCTTTTTAATAATGTATATTAATTTTCATACATGTATTATTATCAACAGAATTAATTTTTAAATAAACTTTTAAAATTGTGTAAAGTGTGTTTAATGCAGTCTTTCAAAGTGAATCCTCCTGGTGGAGAATCATTGTGATAGCTCAGAATAAAAGTAACTTTATTTTCTAGACAATCCAGTGTACCCTATGAATAAAAAAATCTTCTGTGACCAAAGGAATCTTAAGTCCTATGTAAGGCCCAGCATGGCCAGGTGGATATGGCACTCGACTTGTAATCCGAGGGTATCGGGTTCGAATCCTCGTAACACTAAACATTTTCGCTCTTTCAGCCGTAGGGGCGATATAAAGTAACGATCATTCTCACTATTCGTTGGTAAAAGAGTAGTCCAAGAGTTGGCGGTTAATGGTGATGACCAGCTGCCTTCCCTCTAGTCTTACTCTGCTAAATTAGGGACGGCTAGCGCAGATAACCCTCGTGTAGCTTGGCGCGAAATTCAAAAACAAACAATTCAAGCACTGGAACTACGATAGGTTCGGGAAGGAGGAAGAGGTCAAATGTACCTGACCCTCCTGGGTATTTAACAACAATACTCAAATACCGACACATCGGAACGATAGCACTAGATTCTAACGGTGTTAAATTACGCCCGTTAGTTCTTTCGGAACAGCAACATATATTATCTTGCTTTCTCACGCGCTGTCATGCTGAGGCACATGACACGTGTGTTTATTTAACTGTGCGCCAGGTTGTAGACTTGTGTCATTACCGCACGTGACTTTGTGATGTGTCATAATGTCTGAATGCTTTAGCCGTCATTGTAATATTTTCGTGTTTACTGGTTACCTTAACGTCTGAATGCTTTAGCCGTCATTGTAATATTCTCGTGTTTACTGGTGACCTTAATGTCTGAATGCTTTAGCCGTCATTGTAATATTCTCGTGTTTACTGGTGACCTTAATGTCTGAATGCTTGAGGCGTCATCGTAATATTCTCGTGTTTACTGGTGACCTTAACGTCTGAATGCTTTAGCCGTCATTGTAATATTCTTGTGTTTACTGGTGACCTTAACGTCTGAATGCTTTAGCCGTCATTGTAATATTCTCGTGTTTACTGGTGACCTTATTGTCTGAATGCTTGAAGCGTCATTGTAATATTTTTTCGTGTTTACTAGTGATCTTAACGTCTGAATGCTTTAGCCGTCATTGTAATATTCTCGTGTTTACTGGTGACCTTGATGGTTATAGTTCTAACAAGAGTAAGGGCAGAAAAATGGCCTGATGAAAATAAATATGAATTTTTGAGTTCCTCCGAGATCGAAGAAGAAACCAAACAAAGTGAAACTAAAAAGAGGTGACAAAGTTGGTATTTATAAAGTATCTGTGTGTAAGAAGTTCACAAGTGTTTCAGTAGTGAGGCCATATCTGTAAGCCTCTAAACATTCTTGATGGCGAGAAACCCGCTTGAAATAAAAATGTATCTCACAACGGTTGCTATGGATATTAACAATTATTGATAAGGAGAGAACAACGCTTCCAGCTTCCTAGGTTAGCTTCAGGTTAAGAAAGAGAGACTGAATGTGGCAGTCGACAGACACTTGTCTTGGAGACGAGAGTATAAACGGGTACCGGATTGTAGGGGGCATTGCAGATTGTTAAGTTCTTGATTAGTATAGGTATAAAAGGTTTTTTTTATGTTAGTTTAATTTTGGTTTTAGTTGTTGTATAAGTAGGGCTTCTTTGATTTTGCGTTTGTTTATATTTGTTTACCTACTTAATATTATTATGTTGTGTTTATTCAATTTGCAGTGTTCAAAAACGTGTTAAGGTGTTTTTTTGTGTGTGTGTACTTTTAGTCTGATTTCCATTTTTCTGCTTGTTTCTCCAATATAGAAGTCGTGGCAGTTGTTGCATTGCATTTTATAAATAATGTTAGTGTTGTGTTTGTCAGTATAGTTCTTACATAGTATAGACCTCAGTTTTGTGTCTGGTTTTTGAATAAACTTGGTGTTTACTGGAATGTTGTGTTTTGTTATAAGTATTTTTCTCAGGGCTTTTTATATTTTCTTTTGGAAATACCAACTCACGTACACCACAACTATACGGCACCCCGAAACCTTACAAACCTGACTGTCCACTACGACCCATAATGTCGACCTATGAATCATTCAACTAAAACCTCGGTAAATATATAGCGTGGGAATTTTCTAAATGTATAACATCAGTCGGCTTCTTTTTCAAACACTGTTTTAACTTCAAATATATTCTTAATGAACTAAATCATAAAGCCTTAATGGCCAGTTTTGATGTAATCTTCCTCTTAACAGAAGTCCCAACAACTGAACCTTGCAAGACAGCTTTAGAACTTTATATCCAAGACCCCAACCCATTGATACACATCCCTAGCAACCATTATAGAATTCACTACCATCAAAACTAACTTTATGTTAAGTAACCAAAACTACCTACATATAAATGTCCTAAGTATGGGGAATCCCGTGTCACCAGTTCTAGCTAACATTTTTATGGCACAGATTGAATCACAAGCGATCAGTTCAGCCTTACACCCACCACTATACTGGTACAGGTATGTTGATACAATTGATGGATTAACATATACAGAACACATGCCCAGTTTTTTCAATCATGTTAACTCGATATACCCCAACATTAAGTTCACCTGTGATTAGGAAAATATTAACCAAACAGTATTTCTTAATCTCAAGATAACTAGAACTGATAAACAATTCAAAACAGAAATCCATAGAGAAATCACCCATACTGGATTAGACATTCCATGGGACTCAGCACGTGAAACAAAATAAAACAACACTTCATGAACATCAAGAAATTTCCTCTAAAAACCGAGGAAAAAATTTAATCACACACCTAGACTAACAACAAACAAACAGCAATAAAACCCAAGATACAACAAACTACAGAACCTTGTACTGCTGTATACCACATGTTCCTGACATCAGCAAAAAATAACCACCATTTGGAAAAAAAAACTTGACAGAACACAACATTCCAGTAAACACCAAATTTATTCACAAACCAGGTTCAAACTAAAGTTCATACTATGTAAAAACTACACTGAAAAACACAACATTAACATTATTCATAAAATACAATGTAATAACTGTCACGACTTCTGTATTGGAGAAACAAGCATAAAAATGAAGGCCAGATTAAAAGTACACAAAAAACAACACCTTAACACGTTTTTGAACACTGCAAATTGAATAAACACAACATAATAATATTAAGTAGGTAAACAAATATAAACAATCGCAAAATTAAAGAAGCCCTACTTATTTAGTAACTAAAACCTAAATTAAACAATATAACCGAACACCTTTATATCTACACTAATTAATAACATAACATCCACCTGCAACGCCCCCTACAATCCGGTACCCGTTTATACTCTCGTCTCTAAGACGTGTCCGTCAACAATCAATTCAAACTCTCTCTTTATTAATCAGAAGATGACCTAGCAAGGTCGAAACTTTGTTTTCTTCTTATCATTAAAAGTGTTAATATCCGTAACAGCCGTTTTGAGATGTATCTATAAACATTAGATCTTCCCAGATAACCTACCTGCATAATACTGAAACAATCAATGGTTAAGTCGCACGACTTGTAGTCTGAAGATCGCGGGTTTGAATCCTCGTCACATCAAACATGCTCGCCCTTTCAGCGTTGGGGGCGTTATAATCTTACAGTCAATCCCACTATTCGTTGGTAAAAGAGTAGCCCAAGTGTTGGCGGTGGGTGATGATGACTAGCTGCCTTCGCTCTAGTCTTTCACTGCTAAATTAGGGACGGCTAGCGCTGATAGCCCTCGTGTAGTTTTGCGCGATATTAAAACAAGCAAACAATTTACGTTTTGGAACCAAACAAACAAACAATGAGTTATTAGGACACGAGCAGGGTAACAACATACCGTAATCAGTGTCTTCACGAAATTTAAACATTAATTACCACATAATTTACAAGACAGTATGGTAAATCTAAGCATATTTATATTTATTGCGTATTCATACTGTTAACAGTCAAAAATGTAAAGTATATTATGCTGTTTTGAGTAGTTTTCATGAAAATCAAGGCGATGATTTATATGTTTATGGACTGTGCCCATCTTTAACTGACCGCTGTGATCATATATTAACATCCAGGTGTTATTATAGAACAGAAGTGATTTTTGAATTTGTTTTAAGGAATACATTTAGGTTGCATATTTTGTACTTATTAAAATCAAGTTAAAAGTGTAAATTGCACTCTTAGTGGAATACGTGCAAAATTGTTTGTTTGTTTTGAATTTCGGGTAAAGTTACACGAGGACTATCTGCGCTAGCCGTCCCTAATTTAGCTGTGTAAGACTAGAGGGAAGGCAGCTAGTTATCACTACCCACCACCGACTCTTGGGCTACTCATTTACCAACAAATAGTGGGATTGACCGTCATACTATAACGCCCTCACGGCTGAAAGGGTGAGCATGTTTGGTGCGATGGGGATTCGAATCCCTGACCCTCAGATTACGAGTCGAGCGTTTTAGTCACCTGGCTTTGCCGAGCCTTATATGATGTTAAAGCTAATTAAAATACCAGTTTAAAAAAAGGTTTTCTTGTTATTATCTGTTTGTTAGTGTCGCTGTCCCTAACTTTGAACTAATAAACTAGATGAGAAGCAACTAATTAAAAGTACTAACTTCAGTTTTTAGGGTTAAGTTGAGGATTCAGAGCGGATATCCGATTCTTGAGGATGTAAGTCATTTGTGTTTCTGGTCCTCTGATTGGTATTTCAAAGTGTATCATAGAAGGAAGCTCGATCACTTACAAAATCCCAGTTTAGCCAGTGTCCTTGTCTGACCATTACCCTTATAATGCAATTACTACCCCGAATTACGAAGCGGGTTTTCGTGGCAACGAGCGTGAACCCTGAATCCTAGGATTCACAATCCACGTACGTCAACGACTGGGGCTGCACTAGGTCTAATCTCTTGCTAATATTTTAAATATAGTTTGCTAGTTTGGAAAGTAACAAGAATTATAAAAAGTAAAATATCCTGAGTAAAAACATCTAAACAGTAGGTTGAGGATGAACTCTCAGAAAAGATTTCTTTCACACCCGAAAGATCTGATAAATATTTTATCCTCCTCTCTCAAAAATATGATAGATATATGTGGCCAAGGAAATGTTCGCTGTGAAGTTATCTGTAGTATAAACGATAGGCCTAATATATATGTAAAACGGCTGGTTTGGGTTGAGAATTTTTTTTTATTTTTGACGATGACCGAAGAAGGTCGAAACGTTGTTCGCTCCTTTGCATAAAAAATGTTCTCAACCCAAACCTGCCGTTTTACATATATATTTTTCTCTACAAGTGGGTTTTCTCGTCATCACCGATAGGTCTAATGTTTAATATGTTGGAGGAAAACTAACAATTTTAAGAGACAAGAAGTATGGCTTATTATGTGAAAGCGAGTACTAAAGTAATTGAAACAGCCTGAGTGCATTTTGACAAAAGGAACAGTCGAGGCTGTAACTCGCGTTACATTGTAAGTGAATTATATCCGTAATATTAGTGTGATGGAAGTATCGAATGCTACTTCGGCTTGTCAATTAAAATTTCAGATCAACTAAATAGTCCTGAGTGGACTTTTGACAACAATAAGAGAGCTGTGTAGTGTTTATAATTTGCGTGTGATCTATACAGTGTAAAGCATTTGTATACACGTTTAACTAGTATATGTATATATATATATACACACACACAAAATATTTGGAAACTAGTGGAGTGTTTTGTTGTTTTTTTAATTTATCGCCAACAAGTCACAGACAGCTACTGCAGAAGAATCCGAAGTCTAACAACGACACTGTGTTTATTTATACTGTAAAGAAATATAAGTGCCTTTAATTGACCTTTAACCTCTGACAAGGGCCTTAGGCCCGGCATGGCCAAGCGCGTTAAGACTCGTAATCTGAGGGTCGCTGGTTCGCGCCCGCGTTGCGCAAAACATGCTTGCCCTCCCAGCCGTGGGGGCATTATAATGTTACGGTCAATCCCATTATTCGTCGGTAAAATAGTTGCCCAAGAATTGGCGGTGGGTGGTGATGACTAGTTGCCTTCCCTCTAGTCTTACACACTGCTAAATTAGGGACGGCTAGCGCAGATAGCCCTCGAGTAGCTTTGTGCGAAAATTCAACAACGACAACGACCTCGTACAGATTTTCATTTGTCTTCGAAAAGTGTGTTTCAGTTCGTCAAGGGAATATTGACACTTGCCTTGACAAAACATGACTATTTTAACTCCTATTACAATACTTTTAGTGAAAGCAATGATTCATTCTTAAAATAAAACATAAATGAATACCCAACTTTTATTATGATAAAAGTGTGTATATTTAGCTTACTTAACAAAGGTGTCAACACTTTCTAGAACACGCTGTTACATGTTTGGTCCGCATGGCTAGATGGATAAGGCACTTGACTCGTATTCCGAGCATTTTCAGCTCGGGGAGAGGGCGTTATAATGTTACGGTAAATCTCGCTATCTGTTGGTAAAAGAGTAGGCAGTGGATGATGCCTTTCCTCTAGTCTTACACTGCTAAATTAGGGTCGGCTAGCGCAGATAGCCCTCGAGTAGCTTTGCGCGAAATTTAAAACAAGCCAAACGTTACACGTTTTGAATTACAGGTGAACTATACGTAAGTAAACCATAACTGCAAGGGCCAATTAAAGGTCTTATTAGTCCTCGGCTTTTCAACTTATAAAGGCTCCCTCGAGACAGAACCTCTATGTGCAATGCTTTTACAGTCACAGTGAGAGGCCCTGGGCTTCAGTCCAGTGAGCCCATATCTTTATCCGGGTTTGCATAACTATTACAGAAACAAACCTTAAAAACTATAATAGGAATAAACCACTGACCACTAAAAGTGACTCTAGGCTGTGTAGTAATTCTGAGGACGAATTCGTACGTTACAGGTCCCGTTACGAGCTGAACCAGGACGATATAAACTACGAGTCGAGGGGAAGATGAACGACGTTCTGGGAGGGACTGGTTTCGTCAATGAAACGGAAGTAGAGTACTCTCGTCGTTTCTTAACAATCTTAATCCAGACGAACAAACTTGTGTACAACTACCAACAAAAAAGTAAGTTTTTAACGTATCTTCAGAAGTAGTTTTGTTCTTTCTTACTGTCTTTGTCAAAAAAATGTTTAAATGTTTCTCACAACAAAATTTTGTGTCCTGTCACTTACAATAACGTTTTAGATGTACTGCTTTCATCAGTTGATACCATTTTTAACCTACAGTTTAGCCAGTCGGTCGTGTTCAGTTCTGGTTGGTTTGACAGTAAGAAACTAAAGTTTACGAAAATGTTAGTCTGTTTGTTGAGAACAAAGCTACACAATAAGCTGTCTGTGCTGTGCCCATCCTAGGTGTCGAAACTCTAGCCCTGTAAGTCGTCAGACCTACCGCTGAACCATTGGAAGGGGTGGTCATTTTATGAAAATTAATCTAGACAAATTGATGCACAAAATTATGTTCTAATAATTCTAATTTTGTACCACGAATTGTAAGAAACCAGATTATTTAAATCTAAATTTTTATTTGATTTTCTGCTAATGACAAGTAGTTATGATCTGTCCAGAATAATTTTAATGTGTATTAATATTAATTATATACACTTTTGGTGCCTTTCTGAGATTGTGTTTTCTCTTATTTCAGTTTATATTCGAGTAATACTGCTTACAACACAGTTGAAACCTTACACGGATCCTGTTAACATCTACTTGTTGGTAAGTTTTCGGTTTTAATGTCAACAATGTATCATTTACTTATTGGTAACTATTGTGAAAACTGTCACAATAATTTTTTTTTAAAAACTTATATTTAGTTTTTGTTTTTTTTCTTAACATGTTTGTTGCCATGTGTCCGTCCCATTGGTGGGTCACAACCGACTTCTAGTTATTGACTGCGCGTCACACCGGCAGAGCCCCATGCTATTTTTTTTTTAATTTCGCGCAAAGCTACAGAAGAACTATCTGCTATAGCCGTCCCTAACTGAGCAGTGTAAAATAAGAGGGAAAGCAACTAGTCATCACCACTTACCTCCAGCTCTTGGGCTATCTTTTACCAACGAAGAGTAGGATTGATCATCATATTGTAACGTTCTATTCGGCTGAAAGGATGAGCATGTTTGGTGTGACGGGGATTCGAACCTGCGACCTTTAGATAACGAATCAAATCCTTTAGCCACCTGCCCATATCGGACTTGTTACAAACTATAAGTAGGTTCAACTAACCAATTAAACATAGTGGAGTTACCCACATAAATATAATAGACGTGGGTTAAGTAAGGAAAGAACAAACAAACAAGTAAAAAGTATGGTTGGTGTTACATTAGGAATGGTTACTATTACTGGTGGCAGCGAATATGTTAAGTACAAACCTACAAAATGGCCTTTATACGCTCTGTTCATCGCGGGTATCGAAAACAGAATCTTAATGCCACAAGCTGTGAGACATACCGCTAACTTTCGTGATTGGACAGGAATATGTCTATAAACTTGCAACGCCAAAAGTTCGGGATTCGATTCCCATCTGTGGACACAGGAGGTATCATACTGTTTGTATTTATGGTTGTGCAGATCCTTTGGATTGATGTGGGAAGGTGAGGAACAATCTTATTTATGGGGTTACTAATAATTTTATAATTATTTAACTGTCAAAT
The DNA here is from genome assembly GCA_011833715.1 of Carcinoscorpius rotundicauda. Taxonomy (NCBI): domain Eukaryota; kingdom Metazoa; phylum Arthropoda; class Merostomata; order Xiphosura; family Limulidae; genus Carcinoscorpius; species Carcinoscorpius rotundicauda. The sequence continues at coordinate 58,960,864 of CM022392.1, read as the reverse complement.
GTTGAAGACGACATAAAAGTGGGTTTTGCATTTACAAATGTTCATTAACATGAATTCATAACCCTTATCACTACCATGTACATTTATGTTCGAACGTTCATCATTTACATTGGGACAAACTTGCGATACGTATATATCCCATATATTCCAATGTTTTTCACGTTATTGAATAAGTGTAGTTACATGAATGCCATTTTAATACACTATATGATAAAACAACAATATCCCGAATTCGGCATGTTACCAAACTAACAGTACATATTTAAAGGTGACAGGTACTTAGATTTATTTTCATCATGTTAAGATACAGCGATATAATATATGAAACATTTCGTATTTATTTACGTTTTTCTTAAAGTACGTGGATGATCTGTTTAAAAGTCTTATCATGGAATGGTTTTATATTTAGAGTTTGTTGCATTTTTTGTTTTTTTAATTTTGTTAGGTGCTACATTGATCTAGGCTGGACAAACTATTTTATGATTGGTCGTATGGGTTGTTTATATATTTTTGATATCGTGGTTGACGTTGTTTCTGTATTTTTTCCTGGTAGGCTTCAAATTTGTTTTATGCTTTTCCAGATATGCTTTGAAATTTCAGGTTGATTTTGTATCAGGCTCGGTCGCACCAAACATGCTCGCCCTTACAGCCGTGGGGGCGTTATAATGTGACGGTCATTCCAACTATTTGTTGGTAAAAGAGTAGCCCAAGAGTCGGCGGTGGATGGTAATAACTAGCAGTCTTTGCGCGAAATTAAAAAACAAACAAACAAACTTTCTTCTGCCAAGTGAAAACAAAGAAACGGGCTGTGAATTTGAAGGTTCGTAGCTCGCAACCTGTAACTGTTGTATTCCACACCTTTTGACCATGGTTGTTCACATTGAACGTTTAAAGTGGATACCTTCTGTCAAGGGTTAAAAAAACAAACGAGCTGTGCTGTTTGAAGCCCGTTTAATGTTTAGATACCTCTGTTCAATCATTGTAAAGCATTCTGAGAGTTGGCGCAGACTTCTGTTGATTAGCTATCTTCCATCTGATCCATCGGTTCAACAGTTGTGTAAAATTGCGAGAGAAACTCGAGTTATATTACTGACCACCAAAGCTGATGGTGTGTTTCGATTACAAGATACTTTTTATCATTAGGAAAAGTGTACTGAAGTCAAACCAGTAACACAAAACTAATAAGATATGAAGCGAAGTATTCAATCTCCACCGTCTTCACAAGCCAGTTTTACAGAAATTTCCTTTCTTGTGTCTTCATGTACTCCAGCATCAGTTTTTACATCCTCATTCCGTAGTTGTCAGACTTTCATTATTAAAGTACTGCTTCCATAAAGATCATGTTTAGTGGTATCTTCTGGACTCTTTCCAGCATACAGTATGCTACTTAATGCAAGAATTTAGGGCGGTGTTAGACCATAATAACAGTATTCATGAACCCATCTGGCTTGTGCCATCAAATTTTCTTTTCTCTACTGACCACTTCCTCTTTAGATATGATTACTGTTATCTAGTTGCAGTTTGATCACCATGTTTTAGACATATTTCTTTACAAAATGTGCACAACTCTAGCGTGTGAGAAATGATAACGTCTGTGAATATCAAATTGAAGTTGTGTCTTCTTTCTTATAACGTGCTGCGTTGTATTGCAATCCAGCTAGACACTGTTTGCACAGATGTTTCCTTTAAGGCTACTATTGATATGACTATACCAGGTGGTTTGTGTACTCGACTCGCCATCAGTGAATCGCGGGTTCGAATCTCCGTTACATCAGACATACTTGTTCTTTCGGCCGTGATGGGGTTATAATGTAACGTTAAATTCCACTGTTGATTTGTAGAAAGAGTAGCTCCAAGTTGGCGGTGGGCGGTATTGAATATCTACCTTCCTTCTAGTCAAGTGTTGCTTAATTAGAGATGGTTAATGTAGATAGCCCTCGTGTATCTCTCAGCGAAATTCAAACCAAACCCACACTATATCCTTTTATTGACATTATGTGCAAACATGGAGTAAGGTCTCTGTCCATGAACATTGAAGGTAAAAAAATCTCTTCTAATTTAAGGCTTTATTTAACTCAGCACCTGCGATGTAAGTTAATATTTAACTTGACATTTTTCAGTATTTAAAGTTTCCATGCAGCGCAGAAGAACGCCTACAGACTTACAACGCTAGAAACTGGTTGCGATACCCTTTGTGGGTACAGAACAGATAGCTCATTGTGTTACGTTTACCTTCAAGCATACCACCAACTACATCTTCATTTTCAGCAGCAGGAGAGATATACCCTGATGAATATTTGTGGATAAAAAAGACCGCCATCTTTTTCTGTTTCCTCAGGCATGCTTTCAGTTGTGGCGTTGTCTTTGTTCCACCTGTATCGTCATTGTTGATGCCACTTACAGTGTGGTTCAGTGGGGTAAGCAGCTGCTCTTATATAGTGATATGTTTCGCGCGCGCACACACCTATGACCTCATATGTTTGTTCTTATTTCATATCTAAATGTTGTAGAGACCAAACAGTAAATCTTGCGACTGATGTTGTTATTGGTTGAGAAGACTCGTGGTCATAATACAATCAACCATTTGCTGTTGCATCAGTTATTATATATTTCAAAGCCACATATACGTGTTACTTGCTTGGATTAGACATTATAATGAGAAGTTTCGTTGAAATTATAACAGATCTCGTGGGGTTGCTCCTTAAAACGTGTGTAGCATAGCATATAGCGTGGTAACTTTGACAGAGCTGTTCACGCCCTGCTTCAATGAAGGACACCACAATAAGAGGGCTTGAGTTTCAATGTTTGATTTAGTAGCTGCGTTGATTGCAACCACGGGTAATATTGTAACTGCTGTTTGTCAATTCTATTTTATTTACGCTTGTTTGCGACTGAAATATTTCCTTATTTTACCGCTAGGACAGGACTCGAATTGAAAGAGAACAAAGAAAGATGTAGTTCTTATTGTTAAAATATACATACAGTTCATGCCTTCCCCACCACTTTTTAACCAGATCGTGGAGGAAACATTTCAAGAGTTAGACTGACGTAGTACAACATCAGTCGAAGTGTTTCTTCCTGTGTTTTGTTGTTACCGTATTATCCAGTTACATGTGCTGTTTAACTATGTAGCAATCGTATCCCAATGTTAGTGTTAATGTTGTTTTCAGAGAGATTTGTTCGTGTAACTTTTGATATCTTAAAATATTACCAGTAATTTATTTCAGTTTCTACTTAAAAGTTTTGATTTATTTATAAATATAATCAATCCAAAAAAAGGAAAAATTTTCCATTTCTTCAAATAATAGTTAAGTCTATGACTATGGTATCAGTATGCGGCAGTTCCAGAATTAACAGACGAATCGATAGAGAAATTATATTCAATTTAAGAATCCATCGCAACGTAATTTGGCAAAATAATTGTAACAACTAGACTTTGCCCAATAGTTTAGCACATTTATCTCAAGGTACTCTTTCATTGTCACTATTTTTGAGTATTCAGCGTATCCCTATTTTTTTCTGGGATACAAATACAAAAACAATGGGAGTAAATGAGAAATGAGACAATTCTAAAAATTTAGGTCTAGCCTACTTCGCTACCAAAATACTCGTAATAGGCTATGGCACTTTTGAAAATTTATAAGTTAGCCTAAAAGTAATGATTTAAATATTAAATTAAGAGAAATGATTTGTGCCTCCTTTTCCTTAGCAATTTAGATTTTTTTTTAATGACACTCAAATATTCATTGCCGATTAGGAAACGGATGGATATTTTATTGGTTCCTAGTAATAACTATTTTTTTTTAAATTGGCATGTCTCATATTTAAGACGGATGGCACCTCGTGAGCTACGATATAAAACTGTATTCTCTTACTTTTTAGCGCTGGATGACCATGTTTTACTATCATTAGTAAAGATCAGCGAACATATGGTTGGCCATATTGTCATGCATTACCAGTGCATCGTTAACATCTTTAACCAATGAAACGGTTATCTGAACTTATATCCATGTAGTGTACGTACAGATAGAAATGGACATCTTTGATTGTTCAAATCTCTCAGTGCGTTACTATAGCTTCTCCTACATGGCTGGAACTACGTTCGAAAGGAAGACCTTAGATAATTCATTCATAATAATAGAGTAAACCCTGGTTTGGCCGGGAAGTTCACAAAGTTATTAATTAAGTCGGCTTTCGCTGTTTGGCACCCTGGCTGTAAAGGAAAAAAAACAAAACCAACAACAACTGAAGGTAATGTAAAGTATTCCTGACGCTAGGGAATTCCCGTTCATGATTTTCCACGAATTTCTTTGTCATTGAAAAAAACCCAGTAACAGTGTGTGACGTTAACCCCTTGATAAATTTGTGGTTAAAGCTGTCGAATACCAGATGTGTATGTTATATATTTATATATATATTTTTTCTTCTATTTTTTCTTTTAGGATTCCCAAGGAATTGCCATGAAGAGATGGGTTTCTGTTTACCCTTATAATGGTAACAGGTTTTTTTTTTGTGTGTGTAGAATAAAGCTACATAGGTGGCGCATAGAAATATAAAAATGTACATATCATCAGGCAGTATGCTGTTTTGTAGTCATTGTATATACTTAAATATTTCTATGACAGATATATATAGAGAGAGTCATTAAACAGTTGGTTCGCTGTGTAATAATGAATTCGACGAAATGTTGTAACATTATAAAAGTATGTAAATTAATTTAGGTTATAGTGTGGTAAAACAAACTCAAAGCAACATAAATAATATCTACTCAGTTTTTGGTTTTGATTTTCCTTTGCTAGTCATAATAGGTGTTTGTACCCATTTCAGTTTGGTGTCAGACAAATAAATTAAAACAACTTGCTTAGAAATAACCGGTTATAACTAATACAGACATTCAGTTAATTTTCCAACTACCCAACAGTTTCTTAAACTGTGTCTGATGGATGTACTGTGATAAAAATCTTTAAGATCCAGCTGAATGTAAACGTAAAAATATATATATATATATATTTGTTTCTTTTTCAGCTTTAAAGGAAAGTTATTTTAGAAAACTTGTTACATTGATTAAAAATAATGACTTTTCCATTCAGTTCCTTCTTTTACAAACACATAAATAATTTGATAATCACACTTAATTTAATCAGGCGTATGTTACATGGTTAAAAGGTAAGCCTAAATCTAGTTAGCACAAAAGTCGCCATTTTGTAATTCAACTTGAACAAGGGAACGTAATTTAAGTTTCAGTCTCGTTTCTTTTTATTCAACGCTGAGGTACAAAATTTGTTACTTTTGAACTGCAAGTACCCAAACCCGGTATTTAGCATCATAATCCTTTGGACTTTCCGCCGAGCCAGCAGGTGAAAAGGGGAGGAATGGTAGCCAGAAAATGTGGCTTGTAGTTTTAAGCAGACATCTTATTTCTGAAATATTACGTTCTGTTTGTGACAGAAAAAACTTATTTGGAGATAATTTCTTTGAAACCAAGGGTTAGCACAAAATTTACATTTTAGTTATGGTAATCAAAGTGAGTACGAAATTAACAAAATAAAATGTTATTGTAAATAATTCTTTTAAATAAAGGGCTCTAAGTTGGTTCTCTCTAGTCGCATGTTTTATTAGGAAAACTTTTCATCATTATTGTTGTTGCAAGTATGTTTTATGAAAACCAAATGACATGAATGTTTGTTTTCGGTCTGTTTTAACTTACACGTTAGTTTTTTAATTCAGAGTTAAAGATAGTCACAGCAGAGAAAATTTTGAATTATAACATTTATTGAACTTTCTGTTCCCCCATGGGACAGTGAAAAGTTTACAGACTTACAATGGTAAAATCCGAAGTTCGATTCTTCGAAATGGATTTACTGTAATACAAATCAAGAATTAGTTCTTTTCGTTAGTAACAAAAGTTTGATACAGAGGGCGCAACACCACTTTTTGTTTAATTTAGATTGGTTTAAACACGCTGAAAACAAATCGGTAGTTTGTGAGAGGTTGAAGAAATGCAGGATGTGTCTTTTTTTGTTGGTTTTTAGGGTTTGTCAGTGTTCACTTTCATCTTCCTAATGATTATTCGAAAGGATGGTGGAAGGTGCGAGTTGTTGCTCTCGAACAGGTGGAGGAAAAGAAAATCAAATTGGAACGATGGTTTAGTCACAAGATGGATGTGATTGTATATCTACCAGCTTATGTTCTGACGACAGATGAGTACTTGGAAGGTGCAGTGGCATCTAATCATACAAGCCTCGCACCGGTTATTGGAAACGCCACTATTAAGGCTGTAATTAAGGCCCCTGACGAGTATAAACTTCCACCGATATGGGACCCGTATCCTATTAAAAACCGTTGTTGTTGTAAGTAAAACGTAGTTTAGTAATACCGAAAGTTATTTCGTTATACAATAACTTGAAGTTGTGAAACAAACTTTACACTGTAAAGTTGTTTAACAGTGATTTGTGTACAATAAACCATCCTTATTAGGAGATAAACTCTTTATGATTTAACCCCAAATTAAGCCCCATTGTTTGTTTCTACAGCCCTTTTCATGCTTCTATTTTGCTGTGAATATTGTCAATATAAATTCTCACAGGAAGGGACATTTGTCCTACCTAACATTATACAAAACATTGCACGTGTTATGATGAAAACTTAACGTTGTAGTCAAACTAAATAGTTTTAGTATTTTTTTAAAATTAAAACTAAATTTGTGTTTAAGCTCTCACAGCGCATATTCTTTTAGTCTGTTGGCTTAAAACATGTATGCAAGAGATCAGCTTTTACAGTTTATCTTCCCTTCCCCAAAAGACATTTCTGTGGACACCCATGATCGTCAACTTTAATTATTATCACAGAACATTTTTGCACAAAGCTGACTAAAATAATTTTAATTGTAGGCATATAGTTAATAGCTTTATTTAACTTTAAAACAACTGAATTTTTTAAATGCAGCTTGTAAAACCATACATTAAGTTGTATGTGGGCATACATCTTTGTTGAATAGTCTAATAACATTCAAGTTGCTCAAAAAAAATTAAACAGTATTTGATTTTCAGTTAAGAAACAGTACAAAAAAGTGCATAAAAAAGTCAGTATTTTGAGAGTTAATGAGAGGTTATCTGTGTAAAGTAACATATTTTATGCTCCCTATTACAGATATTAATCTGATGAGACATTTCCAGTTTCTTTTTTTTACAAAAATGTTCACAACAATAAATATCACATTGACCCTAAGCACATTATGTGGTTTTTGTTTTGTTTTTACAGTTTAGAGGGGGCTACAAATTCCAGTTTAGATTAGAAGAGATGCGTCGTCTTGTAGCCCCTCATCCTCTGGAAGGTTGTGAGGTAGAAGTCCAGGTTGAAGTTAGGGATCATTTCTTAAACATTGTCTTCCCTGCTTACTCCAGAACAAAAATTATTAAAGCAGAATTAAACTTAAGATTCCTAGGTGTTAGTCCACAGATATTCAAACCAGGAATGCCTTTTAAAACATATGTAAGTTTTAATTGTTTTTAGTCTTTTCTTTTTAAAATATACTTTTATCATTATACAGATATTTCTTTTAAAGCTGTTGTTGGAATTTTTGTTTTTGTCCATACAGCAGCAAAAATTATGTACAGTTACTACAGAAACATTTGTAATAAATCATATGTAGTTCTTAAAGAAGTAAATCCAGCTTCTCTTCCAAACTTTTATGTAGCATACTATATAATGTGATTATTTATTTTCATTACTTCAAATATCACTGATATATTGTTGCAACATTGAGTTATAAATGCCAAAATAGGTTTTATTTTTATATAACTTTTTGCTTCATTAAGAAAACAGTATCTTGATATCTAAGTAAATGCATATAGTAATAAGCAATAATAATAATACAGTAATAAACCAAATTTCAAATAATTAAGTACCTTTGTGGATATTTCTGTAGCTCGCAATTTCTTATGATGATCTGGCACCTGTCTCTGGAAGTAAATTAGCCGAGTCTCTGGTTCAGGTGCGCCCTAATGCAGTTCTCACGAATGGCGGAAGAATGGATCTTGATCTCGTGGAAGAGTCATTTGGAGAGAAAGGATTATTATCCATTGAATTTGACACACCCAAGGATGCCACAAAAATAACTCTTCATGTAACTTGCAGTTCATTATGTTTACTCCTGTATTTTATCCAGTAATTTCTTGGTTGCACTTTAATGTATCTCAAAATATTCAAGTTTAGTTTTTTCTACTTTTTCTCATAAAATTCTGTTTCTTAAAAATAGTTTGCAGGAACAAAAAAATGCAACAGAACTCTGCCCTTGTCCCTATTTTCCACTACAGCTACAATTTGGGTTATATATCTTGGTTCTTTTCCTCACCTTGTTTACACTTTTTCTCTCTATTCTTCACAATGGTTACACTTTGTGCTTCATTTTTTACACCATGGTTACACTTGATTTTTTTCTTCACCTTGATTAAACTTCTTGGAACTTTTCTCCACCATGGTTACACTTTTTGGTACTTTACTTCACCGTGGTTACACTTCTTGTCTCTATTCTTCACCATTGTTACACTTCTCAGTTCTTTTCTTCACCATGGTTACAACTCTTCGCTCTTTTTTTCACCTTGGTAATACATCTTGGTTCTTTTCTCCACCTTCGTTGAACTTCTTGGCACTTTTATCCACCATGGTTACATTTGATGGTTTTTTTTTCTTCATATTGGTTTCACTTCTTGTCTCTGTTCTTCTCTGAAGTTACACTTCTCGTTCCTGTTCTTCTCGTCCCTGTTCTTCTCCGTTGTTACACTTCTTGTCCCTGTTCTTCTCTGTAGTTACACTTCTCGTCTCTTTTCTTCTCTGTAGTTACACTTCTCGTCCCTGTTCTTCTCCGTGGGTTTACTTCTAGTTACACTTCTCGTGCCTGTTTTTCTCCGTGGTCCTACTTCTCTTCTCTGTTCTTCTTCATGGTTCTACATCTCGTCTCTGTTATTCTCCATGGCTCTACTTCTCGTCTCTGTTCTTCATTGTGGTTCTACTTCTCGCCTCTGTTCTTCACTTTGGTAACGCTTCTCGTCTCTGTTCTTCACTGTGGTTGCAGTTCTTGGCTCTTTCCTCTGCCATTATTACACTCTTCACTTATTATCTTCACCACAGTTATGCTTCTTGTTTCTTTCCTTCACCTTGGTTACATGTCTAGGTTCATGTCTTCACCTTGTTTACACTTCTTTTCTCTATTCTTCACCATGGTTTCACTTGTTGTCAATATTCTTCACCATGGTTACACTTTGCAGTTCTTTTCTCCATCATGGTAATACTAAGTCAATTTGTCAGACCTTCGTAATGCCAAGGCAAACCAGGTTATAAATAATGCTTTTCTGATTTTACTTTAATCATGAAAAATTGCACGTTTTATTGCAGAGTGTGAAATTTAAAATGTTTTTAGTTTGTCAACAGTTTAGACAAAACAGAATGTATTTCTTGAATAATGTCTTTGAGAAAATCTTCAAAGTTTTCTGTGATGCATGAATTGTCACATCGAAATAAATTTGTTAGTAAGAAATGCCTTTAAACTGTTTTCTGTTTTTAACTGCTGTTTATAAATGTTCTTTTATTAGGCAAGTTACAAAGATATTGATGATGAAGTAACATCAGAGCTAGTGCTACTGGCCTATTATTCTCCTAAGCAAAGATACATTCAAATTACCACGAGTACAATGGATGCAACAGTATGTATTCACTATTTATTAATTTCAACAGTAATCGTCTCACATTGAGAAACCTTATCCAGCATATCAAATCACAAGTGTCTGTACCTTAGTGTTACATTAATAAAACTTTGTATATTCAAATACAAGGACTGAAATGAAGCTCATTTTCCAAATATCATACCTCCCCCCCAAAAAAAATAGCCATGAGTTTGTGATAATTTTTAAAGTGAATTTTTGTTATTTTACACTTCTGAGAATATGGTATACTGTTACAAAATAAAACTTAGCTTTTATTAGAAACTTGAGATCTTTAACTAAATTATTAATTGTACACTTTCCTTGTAGAAACTAATTCCAGTTCCATGTTATCTTAAGAAATAGTTGTGTAACTGAAGGGAAAGAATGACTCTACCTTAATAACCAGTTTATAGTGTTTGCAAGTAATACATGTTATATATGCAAATTATACATACAGATATCTTATATTTATGTTGTTAATAGTTTCAAAACAAAATGTGATGAACTGGTTCCCCTGAGAGAGTGAACTAGCTCCTGGTATCTATTAAATGACTTATTTAGACTATCACAACACTTTTCTTTCAAGATTTTTGAATTATTTCTGTTATTTTATACATAGAGAATTCAATTTAAAATATTCAGAAATGAAAGTAAATGTCAAAAAGGAATATAAATACATAAAACTAAAACTTGTACATAGAGTACTTGTATATATACATAAGATTGTTTTACATTCCTCTCAAATTATTAGGGATTTACACCGCTAAAATCAGGGGTTAATTTCCCTCAGTGGGCTGAGCAGATAGCCCTTTGTGGCTTTGCTAAACGAAAAACACACACTCAAATTATTAGAGGACTGTATATGAAAAGCTAATTAGTCTTAAAATTTTCCTTTTTTTAGTAATTTCATGATTTAAAGTTTCTGGAAAGCCAGGTTGCTGTTTTTTATATTAAGAAACTAAAATTATGCTCACATTTATAATTTCCAGTCATAGGCTAGACAGTGGTAGTTTTTTTAGTTACGATGGTCTTTTTCAAAATATGGTTATTCACGTTAATACTAATCTGTGTGTCAATAACATTCTTTATTTTTCTCTGTTTTTTAGGTGGGTCAGTATGCCATCTTTCATGTGTGGGCAAATTTTTATATGAAGACATTTCATTATCTAGTAAGTTGCATTTCTTTACACTCATCAGATAGTTTTTATGGCTAAGGTTTTCTTGGTACAGTTGATTAATAATGTTTATCACTCATGCTGTTGGTGAGCATGAATCAAACTGTTAATATTGAAAATTAGATATTTCTTCAAAAATACATCCTTTTTAATAATGTAAGAAATGATTGATCTGCTATTTGTAACCGACATAGAAGAGCAGTTTCCTGTTAAAGATCTGTAAATAAGTGTGCTGAAAACAAATGGAACTGGTAGTTTAGAAATGCTTATTGATAAAGAAATTTTCTGGGTTTAGAATGCTTTAGCAGATGAATTTTAGAAGTAACCTTGTATAATATTTAAAAACCTTGTAACTATTCACTCTACCTTCCCATACAAGTGCTCTCCACTATACTGATGTTGTAGTGAGGATTTAACTTCTATTGAAAAAATTGGTATCTGTTGCCATGATACACTGGTAAGCATTTGTTGTCCACTTCTATTTTCTATACATTTAACTCATTGTCTATCATTAATTTTTAATACATTTCTTATATATATTTTATTTCTAATGTAAGTGTCTTTCCTTACATATAACACATCACAAAATTTTCAATGTAGGTGTCATCCTTTACATATAATGTGTATCACAAAATTCTCAATGTAGGTGTCATCCTTTACATATAATACACATCACTACATTCCTAATGTAGGTGTTATCCAAAGGGATTCTCATCCTGGATGGTACAACAAAAGTAAATGGAATGATAAACAGCATTACAACCTTCTCAGTTTCAATCTCACCAGAAATGGCTCCATCATGCCACGTGATAGTTTACCATGTAACCACCGATGGATACGTGATTGTAGACAGTATTACGTTACCAGTTGCTGCAATCAATCGTGCAGAAGTAAGTACCTAACAGTACTTCTCACTACTTTAACATTTACTGTAACATCTGTATTAGACAGTTTTTAAAGAGCAGAATTCCAAACAGTATTATAGTCAAAACATAACTGTACAAAGTTACCATCAGTGCCACCTACTGTTTAGAACTTGAGATATTGTTTGAAAATCAGATAAAAATAGTTTTTAAGGTTATTCATGGCAATGAGAAACCCACTTGAAATAAAAATGTATAACAGGGCAGCTGGTATGGGTATTAAAACTTTTATTAAAATAAAGTAGAGAACAACATTTCAATCTTAGGTTAATAAAAATTTTAATACCCATACCAGCTGTCTTGAGATACTGTTTTAAGGTTATCAACATAACATAAAAACAAAAGAGTGTAGTAATTAATTGTTATAGTGTGAAAGATAAACACTTATTCTTAAAGAGTTGATTTAGGAATAGTATTGAAACGATAATCAAGTCATTACGTACTAACATGTAACATTCATTTTGGGGTGTTATGCCTGTATACAGGCAAGACAAACCAAAATGTGACGTTTAACACAAGTATTTCTCTAGATGTGGTATCTATATTATTTTGGCATGACTGCACACAGTGGTTTCTATGGGGATACAGAGTTTTGTTGTTTGACTTGCATTTTCCATAAGTATTCATAATTAGAGAAACTATTACAAGAAAACTACCATCCTTTTTAGTATAATTTGTAGATAAGCAGTATATCAAATGTTGCTACAGTTTGGTACATTTTGTAGAAACTTGCTAACTTGGAATAAGTCATATGTGTATTATACATTTGAATACATCTTTTAACTTAAGCACCTGTACATCAACTAGACAAGGACTAAATTTTGATTGTATATTATAATTTATTTTATGACAGTTCTCCATGGTTATCAACACGAAGCAAGATCGGTCGGGGAATTTGATCGAATTAGTACCAGTTCTGACTCTAGAGTCCATCATTGGTTTCTCAGCTTTTGATGCTGATTGGATAGCTTCACAGGGAAAAGCAGAATTATCGCCAACAAGGGTAGGTTTGAAGATGATTAGTTAGATATAAACAGTTCAGGTTAGGTTGGGGTTAAATGAATCACTCTTTGAGTGGATAGTTATCTAGAATAAAACGTGATGTAACCATTAAACATAGATTTTTAGTTTGAACCAGTCTGTAACTGAATAGCTTGACCAGAGTGAAATAAATGTAAACTTATAATAATATATTTACATTTTAATTGACTAAATAATTTTATTAAAGTAAATAAAAAAAATTTAAGCAATTTAGATAACATGACCACATAATTGGAATCACATAGAGGTGGACTGAGGTTTTTTTAATGATCAGATATATAGAAATAATATAAACTTTGTATTAGAACCACTTCTTAATTACTTCATTTTCCACGTTATTTATACTTTATTTTCCTACATATTTTGGATATTCTTTTAAACTTTCCAGCAAGTTTCAGTAATGCAAGTTACTTGAATCCCTGTTTCATTTGCCTAAACATGATGAAACACACCTTCTTGTCACTGATGTGTTAGTTGCTCTGCTTTTATGGATTGCTTATTTTAGCACAAGAAAGTGTGTTAATTAATAATTATTTCCTTTTGTCTTATAAACAAGTCTCATAAATGTGGGCCAGGCATGCTAACCATGCCATAGTATGAATGTGAGAATGCATTATAAGTGTGACAGTCAAATTATATTACTTGCTTAAAGTAACCAAAGAGTTGGTGGTGGATGCTCTTCATTCTAGTGTATTTGAAAGCTCTCGTATAGCTTTGCGAGACTGTTGGAAAGAAAGTCGTAAATGTTATTTGGCATTTATTTTGGACGTTATTGAGCATGGTTGTGTTTGGTTTTCTTACCAGTGTAGGTCTCTGTTCAATAAGATTGTGTTAGTCACCTCAACCAGATATCCAGTCGTATACCGTAGCTTTATTTTAGTTTATTTCTATACAGGCAAGACAAACCAAAATGTGACATACTTAACATGAGTACGTCTCAAAATAGAGTGTCATTAAACTGAAACAAGCATGTCACACAGGCTGATGCAGCCCATACATGATTGTATGTTGAATTCTGTTTTTATTTGGAACATCTTATCTATATAAAGCAAGCAGTCCTTAAATTCAGTCCTAAGCTTGCAATAAAAGTTTCTCTCTGGACTTGATGGATGATAGAACAGAAAAAGACAGAGAAGCTTTTGACGTTTCTGTGTCTAGGACTGTAGTAAGTGATTAGACATCTTGAAGCTACTGAATCTAGGACTGTAGTAAGTGATTAAACGTCTTGGAGCTACTGAATCTAGGACTGTAGTAAGTGATTAAACGTCTTGGAGCTACTGATTCTAGGACTGTAGTAAGTGATTAAACGTCTTGGAGCTACTGAATCTAGGACTGTAGTAAGTGATTAAACGTCTTGGAGCTACTGAATCTAGGACTGTAGTAAGTGATTAAACGTCTTGGAGCTACTGAATCTAGGACTGTGGTAAGTGATTAAATGTCTTGGAGCTACTGAAACTAGGACTGATAAATAATCAGACATTTTGAGAAGGGTGCAACTTTTGAAACTAATTGAAAAAGCAACAGGATGAAAATAAAAAATGACTTATTTCATAACCACCTACTTTTATGAAATTATAGATTTAAAAAAAACTTTTTTGTTTTGATATCAGATTATAATTTACGTTTGTGTAATAATGATAATATATTGTGTTACGTATAATAATTTATCCTGAACAAGCCTCTGATTTATTATGTTATGTATTACTATTTCAACAACCTGAAGTGAGTTAATTTGTAATTTGGATTTAGAAATTAATTAAATGTTCACATGTTTCAAATCTTTGATATTTGCCAATAAGATTAATACACATAATTTTCTTTCTTAACACAAATATATTTCAATTTACAAATAATAATAGAATTTATAATAATGGTTTATATACAAAGGGTTTACAAACTTACCAAGAATACTGAGTCTTTCTGATCTGGAACTAAATATTTTATCAACAGTTCACGATGAGTGAATTAATTCTTTATTGATGCACAGGTACAAGCGACTTGAAGGGAAATTAGCTAGCTTCTTCACATGTGAATTTCTTTCCACTGAAGTTATACAATATCTTCATAGAAATACTAATATCTGAAGTTAATTCACTGAAATTAAATGGTTTGTAATATTGGAAATCTATAAATGTTCCCGGTCAAGTATCTATAATTTTCCGATTAACAAGCATTAATCACAGTTATAGCTTCTGAGGTTTATAGCATACTAACTGTAACAAGCCAATAATACATCACTGTCTCTTGGTGGGTCGATTTATAAAATTTTAGGGTGAGGTTTTTGTTAAGTTCAGTTGGCAAAAATGTTCAAGATATGCAAGCACTTTCATAAATCATGTATTATTGATTATTACACTCTAAAATCTCCTACAGATTTTGAGAACAAGTGGGACTTTCACAATACACATTTAATAATACGTGTTGCATGCATTTCTAAATATATATTTAACTAAAACAAACAACATCAATATTAAAATAAATATATATTACTAAATCCATTACAGTTGTTTCAAAAATAAATAGAAGAAAAGAAATTTTAAGAGAAAGTAGGAAAGTTTAGTTATTCATATTGGTTATTGTTAAAAGAAGTATACTAACCAAA
Source organism: Carcinoscorpius rotundicauda (assembly GCA_011833715.1). Taxonomy (NCBI): domain Eukaryota; kingdom Metazoa; phylum Arthropoda; class Merostomata; order Xiphosura; family Limulidae; genus Carcinoscorpius; species Carcinoscorpius rotundicauda. The sequence continues at coordinate 58,945,422 of CM022392.1, read as the reverse complement.
GTAAATGTTGCAATAAAGAGCACACAAACAGATTTTAAAATGGTTTTCAATCCTTACTTTGGTTAGCAAATAAATACTGGTTTATTTACTTGTACAGATTACAATGTCAACCAAAGTGAGGACTGCAAATGGTTTTAAAAACTTGTCTAGCTAGTATCGCTGTATTCTGTTTGCGTTCGTTTTGTTGCAAATTTTTTTTCATTTTGGACACTTCTCACAACAAATTTACAAATGATCATTTATCTGTAATTTCTGTTAAGAATTTATTTTTTCTTTCTGTCTTTTTTTTTTGTTTTTATAGGTGTATTGAATGGATTCCACAACTATAATTTTTCTGTATAGCCTGACACCTACATATTTTACAAGAAATAAGCACATCACAAGTTTACAAAAATGTAGTCTTTGGTTTGGTTGACTGATGCATGTTTTAAGCTGTTAAAGTAGGGTGTTTATGTTATAAATTTATTATTGTGGTTTCAGTTCTTGTTTTATTACTTTCTGTAGCAGGGTCCTTATTTCATTTTACACTCTGTTTTGTGTTTGTTTACTTTTTGTATTATACCTTCATAAAGTAATATTTTATCTTTAGAAACTGTCACTTCTATCCATCAGTATGTGGTGCCATCTGTTGGTTTGAAAATATGTTTAGGTATATGCATCATACGTTTACCATTTATATTTTACCTGTATGTATATATGAATTTTTTATTGAAATGTCAAAAGTGGATATCCACAGACCAGTAAGCTGAAAAAAATAACTTTGTTTCAATAGTCCAAACCGTCTATGGGGTTAGTCCCACCAACATGATCTGGTAGGTAGGTAGAAGATGAAATTCTTGAATATTTATACCAAAAACATTAGCAAACTTTTCAGTGTACTGTTAACACATGCAATCATAATGTATCTTAAACAATAGCATCTGACTAATCTCACAGAGTTGGATTACAATAGCACTTGAATAACCTTAATAAAGTTGGATGGTAACATTATGTGATCAGTCTGAAATTATTTTCTTTGAATGAATTTTTAGTAGATTTTAAAAAATGAAGTTAACTTTATTGCATTGGTTTTGTAGCTGGAATATAGTGATTGCTGTAATTAACATGTGATTTTAATATGGCAATTTATTGTATCTACTTGATGCATTCAATATGGTGAAACAGATAAATTTATGGATTGCTCTGAAAATTTAAAATAGAACTCAAAATCTTTTTGAGCACTGGCTACTTCTTCCAGATACACATAGCTACTTAACTTTGCATACGTACCTAAACTGTGTACAGATGAATACCTTTCCTTATAACTGACACAAAAATATACATGTAGATAAATCATCAACTTTTCAATAAGCCATTGATAGACTTTTGCTTGTTCTGATTTCTTGTGTAATCTTAATATTTTAGGCTGTGGAAGCCATGTACAAATTTGAAGACTCGCATCTAAAATTACAACGGGCTGTGTGGCGAGATCGAGAAGGTTCTTCAGAACAGATAGAGTATTATGCTACTTCCAGTTACGGTAGAGACCCAAACCAAACTTTTGCTGTAAGAACTATTTGTTTTTAATCTCTTAATAATGATAAACTTTTGAACTTATGTGTTTACTTTGTTTTCATAAAACAACAGTATAAGTCACTTTTTTTTCCTATCTGCTTGTTACTTTTGCAGTCATTGTGCTTTTTAACGACAGAGTGAAATTTTTACTCTAATTATTTTTTGTAGTTTTTCCTTTACAACTGAAAAATGGGAATATCAGTATGGTTATAGATCATTCTAGTTACAATGTCACGTAACCACAGAACTAGCACCTGGATAAGACTTTCATACCAAACCACAGAGTTTAAAATACTCATTATACAGTGTCTTATGTGTCTCTGATTCATGTGGATACTTTTATTTCACTTGAAAAAGATGGTAGCTTTATGCAGAAGAAATACGTAATTATATCTGAAAACTAAATACATTTTTTTTCAAATTTGTAAGTGTATTTTGAGGTATTATCATAATCAAATAGGTTGTCCTAAAATTAAGAATTAATATATATTTCTTTGATCTTTAAGCTTTCGGGTCTAGTTGTCTTCACCAACATGAATATATCATCAGTTCCGAGTAAGTTTCTTAGATTTGCTCCAAACTCTTTATGAAAATACAGTTTTTATAAGACATGTTCCATACGAGATAGTTTTTTTCTTCTGTTTTTCTTCTTCCACTATTATTATCCAAAGAAGAAATGTTTATACACGGTACAAACTGGTAAAGGTAAGCACAAACAAGATGTTCAGAGGTTTTCCTTCCATCAGAAATATTTATAGGCTGAAAGTCTGAGGGAATCAGTGCAGTATGATTTTTAATTCAATTTCTATTTACTTCTTTTATTGATTATTACACTATAAAGGCATCTTTTATAGAACGAATTAACTCAAGAAAAATTTGTACCTAATTTGTTCACCTTGTTAAAATATTTTGATGAACTAAACCATAATTTTAAATGTTGTACTCACAAAAGATACTCCTGTGAATTCTGTTTTTCCTAACTATATACACATATAATTCGGTAAAATAAAAATCACAGGTGAACAAAATATGTACAAGTTTTGTTTTCCACATACATAATTATACATGTGTGGAATGTTTTACCTTGCAGACACATGCAACAAAACATTAGGGGTTCTTCCTTGTCGGAGTGGACAGTGTTATCGCATTGAGAAGTTGTGTGATGGAGTTAGTGATTGCGATGATGGAACAGATGAAGGAGATTGTAAGTAATCATTATACAAGACTGTTTCGTAATTTTTTTAAGTACTATGTTTGTCATAGTTTGCCTGCAGTATTCTTTGGTATGAGGTTTTATACCTTGAAAGAAACATTCGTCTGAGATGGTTCTATATACACCTATTTAAAACTGATTTTAAGTCCTCAGTGAGGAACATAAGAACCAGCTTTAGTTATTGAAAGGTTACACAACAGGTACTTTTGCTGAGTACGTACAAACACGTGAAAAGCCTTAGTTTCCAGTCTTTGTTTTTTTAAATACATTAATGTTTTAAGGTTTTCAGTCAGAGGATGAAGATGAGGACTTACTCAACTTTCATTTACTTCGCACGAGCAGGAACAATTTTTTTTACGATGCCACAGGAGGAGATTTTGCCTGGCAAGATACGATTACAGGGTTAGTACTACAATTACACATTTAAAATTCACATTGCTATCGCAAAATACATTCCTGTTTTGTTGTTATTCTTACTTCTTTATTGGGTGAAAAAAATTACCATATTTTACATCTTGTAAGAGGCTATATCATGGAAGATGCACCTTAATTTTGGAAAGACATTTCTGAGAAAATATATTTTGGTCAGCAACCAAGACCTTGATATAACCTAGACATTTTTTAACCTACTGAGTAAATACAGTCAAATACATTACATTCTTCACAGTATATTGACAATATTAGTTAAATTGAATGTTTTATCTTATTGAAAATACTTGTAAATGGTAAGTGAGATTGCAATCTTTATGAGAGGCCATTTTGAGTAGACCCTAAAGCTAACCTCTTGTCTTAACCCATCACTTTTGTCTTGGAAGACATGTGGAGATTTTTCAAGTTATTTTTAAGGAACAAAATGCATCTTACAAGAAGTGACATATGGTAGCTTTTAATTCTCAGTTTCTCATTAGTGTTTTTCATATCAATCTTTCTAAAATCACATTTCAGACCTATAATTGTAAAAAAATAAAAGAAAGTACAACATGTAAATTATCATGACAATAAACTTCCAGTTATTTTACAAGAATTTAAAATATTTCTGCCAATTCTGAAGCCTTGGTGTAAAATTGTAGGTGTAATGTTTTCAACAAATATAGAAACATCTACTATTTGGACTATTTATTGTTATACAATTCTGTGTTGGAAATGTAAAAATTTGGTTAAATTGTATTGCAGACTGTTAGCTGAGTATCTGTCAGTGTTTTAAACTTTCACATACATTTAGATTGCAAAGACTATACTTAGTACTCTAGATAGCAGCTTTAAAGTTGAACATTGTTTTATTTTAATTAGTTGTTACTATAGAAGCAAAGTAAAAAGAACAATATTTTAAGATTCGTTTTCACCAAACAATTGTGCACATATAAATAAAAAACCCAACAATTATCTAAGAAATTGAAAATTATTTTCCAACAAAAATTGCACTTCTGAAATTTTTTGGCATTCCACATATCTTTACTATACTTGTACAGTAAACTCTGTAAAGTAGTGTCACTTTTGCCTACTGGTATTTGTATGTTTCTTGAAATCAGTTTACTGTTCGACAATATGTTTCAGAAATGCAGAAGATGCGTACGTTGCTTGTGATGTACCAAAAGGACCCGGAGTCTGGAGAATTAATGCTGTAGGAGTTAGTAAAGAATATGGGTTGGCTATCCTTAATGATTTTCTTTATGTAAGTTTTATTTCTACAAATTTATTACGCATCTCCATTTTACTATACCAAATGAGGTAGCTCCCAGTTTTAATTACACGTTATTTTTTCATTTCATACTTAACTGTAGATGTTCTATCACTACCAGTGAAATTTTTTCTTTTGATTGTTATGCATATTTGTAAATAAAATTGTATCTTGTATCTTGCATAATTTTGACAACTTCTCACATTACAGTATGATGCCACTAAGCCGTTCTTCATTACGGTAGAGGCCCCAGGTACCGCAGTTCTGGGAGAACAGATTGGGATGAGGGTTGTGGTGTTTAATTATGCAGAGTTTGAGATCAAGGTATGTTAAACTCACAAAACATTCTATATTTTTAAAAAAAGTATAATTGTATACTTCATGTGTTGACCATGAGATTAGTTACCTATCTTAGGCGATATATGGTAGTTTGATATGTGCCTAAGAAAAATTACCTTGTAGTTTGTCTGTCTGAATTCATGTCCCACCCACAAAAAATAATCTTGTACGTTGTGCATCTTCCGTTATGTTTTTCTTTATATACAACTTTAAATGCAATTAGTCAAACTAATTTTGTAGATAACAATATGACAGTGACATATTATATTGTTTCATTATTTTATAAAAATATCACGTGACTTAAAAACATATCTTTTTACTGTATGATTACATTCAGTAATTTACTTGTGATATAAGGAAATGATGAAATTGATTTTAAAAACTTAGGCTGAAGTCATTCTAGAAGGTTCTGATGACTATAGATTTGTCCAAGTTGAGCCCCTCGGCATTGTTTCATCATATGATCCACGAACTACTGTAGGAGAACACCAACACTTACTGTATGTAAGTATACGTGTCTGCCTTCAATTCATTGTTTGTTTGTTGAGTTCTCATGTAGCTTTATGTGAAATTACCTGCGTTAGTCATCCCTAATTTAGAAGTGTAAGACCAGATGTAAGGCAGCTAGTCATCACTGCCAACTCTTACCAATGAAAAGTGAAATTGACCTTGACTTATAATGCTCCATGGCTGAAAAAACGAGCATGTTTGGTATGATGGGGATTCAAACCTGCAACCCTCAGATTACAAGTCAAATGCCTTAATTCACCTGGCTATGCTGAGCCTTCCATTCATTGAGTAAATGGAAAGTTAAAGTTCTGGGATGTTATGTTATTTATTTGGCTTTTCCACAAGTAAAATAACAGATTCATGTACAAAACGTAGAAAGAGAGACAGAACAAATTCTCTACATTTGTAAACTTTGTTAATTTGTGTGTCAGTCAATAGAAATATATACTTATGGCATAGTCTAATGTTTACTGTAAACTGCTGAGTACACTTAGAAATATATAATATGAAAATGCATTTGTTTTCTTTTGCAGATCAGGCCATACCTGTATGAGGTTGTTTACATACCTATAGTTGCTACAAGGATTGGAGATATTGAGGTTGTAATTACGGGAAGAACTCAAGTTGCCAAAGACAGAGTGGTTACTCCTATCACTATTTTAGTATGTTTTCAATACGAAAGCTGTTGTTGACAAGATTAATTTCACAAAACGTAACACTTATTTTAAAATGTAATTCTTACAGTTCAGGTTTTACAGCTCCAGCACCATATATAGTAATGGTATTCTATTATGTACACAAATAACATATGATTCTGTTACTTAATATTGTGTAAGTACTTCAAAGAATTGTAGCACACAAAATATTTAATGTCTGGATGTTCTCTAAACATGCAAGTTTGTAAACAGTTCTGTGTCATTTTTATTTGCAGAAAGAAGTGTCATTTGATGCTAATACAATATAATGATTATAAAAGTTGAGGTAAAAATAAATACTTGCTTAATTGTAAACTAAAATGTGAAAAAATATATCAAAAATGAACCATAAATATCTTGCATACTTACTAAGTAGGTATTGCTTGTTATTTTTATTGAAGTAAAGCACAATAAATTAGATGCTTGTTTTGAAACCCCAGTATTACAACACATTTTTCTTTAATAGGCAGATGGTGTTCCTGTGTATCGTCATACATCACTACTTCTGGAACTTAGAAACCAAGCCTATAACATAAAGTTTTTAGATGTTAATATCACAGAAGATCCAATTATTCCTTTTGAACAGATGTATCGACGTTACATCTTTGGATCACCAAAAGCCAAGGTGTCCGTAATCGGTAGGAATATTTTATTAACATGAAGTCCTTGTGAATTATAATGTGATAAAAATGTTTAATTGATATCCTTTCTTTTATACATGAAATAAAATTTAAGTTTAAAGTAAAGAAATATGTCATGCATGTAACTTCTACGTGTAACATGTGTAAAACGTTCATTCACCTTTCAAATAAATAATTGCATGAGAAACAATTTTTGAATAGAAATATTCATATTTATAACTCTACTTCATAGCTTAAGCCTAACTAAGTCAAATCAGCAGAATGCATCGGGAGTCCACGAAAATATTCTTGTTATTAGATTTATCTCCTGTTATTGTACTTTACTTTCAGTTGTACATTTTAATGGTTAAGAAACATGTGAAACTTTAAAGTGTTGTATAATGTGGAATACCTTCTACAATAAAGTTAATGTATTTTTCAGGTGATATTGTTGGAGCACCTGTTCCTGGAGATAACTTTATTAAAACTGTCAATCTGGATATTGCTCAACCTGTTAAATCGGGAGAACATATCATGTTTGATTTTGCTTATAATCTTTATACACTTGTTTACTTGAGGTTGACAAATCAACTGAAAGGAGATATCTTGAGAAAGACCCTGAGGTTTCTAAATAGAGGTATTACTGCAGACATTTTGTTTAAACAGTATTAAAGATGAAACAAGTGCAAAATAATAGAAGATTTTGGAAAAAAAATATAGTTTTATTTGTTGACAGTGTTTGTGAAGATTTATTTTTTAATACTATTTGAGTGCTGTTTTTTGTTTTTTTTTCCAGAATTTATGCCAATTTTACAATAAAAGTGAACTTTAGTTTGTAAGGAACTTATAATTTTATGTTTCAGCTTACGCGTTCCAGATGGTGTTTTGGAAGGATGGAGCATTCAGTATGTTCAAGAAAGAACCAAGTGTCTGGTAAGAAAAGAGTTAGGCTTAGTGGATAACTTGGCAGGTTGTAAGGCTGAGATTCTGTGGTTCCTACTCCATTACAAGCACAACAAAAACAAAAATTGCAACATGTTTTGTGGGGTGATGATGGTCAAATCCAGCTTCTTCAGCCTGACTAGAATAGTCCAGCATTTGGCAGAGGGTGGGTGTTGGCTAATTGCCTTCTCTTTAGTCTGTTACTTCAAAATTAGGGATGGCTTCAGACGTTTCAGTTAGCTTTGCCCAAAAATCAAAAAACTTTTATCAGTTTATGTTACGCTGTACCAATTGTTCCATGGTTGTTCTCTTAAATTTGAATCCACTCTTTGTTTAACCTTAATTATAATGCTGACAAAATCACAAACCTAATGACTGATATTCATGCATGTACAAATTAGTAGGCTCACATTGATGTAATTTGACCTGGTAATACTAGTCCTGGAACATGTTTGTTTTAAGTTGTTGTTTTGAATTAAGCAAACAAACTACAAATTGGCTATCTGTGCTATGCACATCACGGGTATCAAAACCTGGTTTTTAGCATTGTAAGTCCAAAGACTGCTGAGCCACTGGGGGAGCTTTTATGTTGTCAAATTCAACATAGAACTCAGAATGTGATGGATAGATTTGGAAAACTCGTAATTTGTGTGTTGATAATAACTGTATACTTAGCAATAAAAATAGTGTTTTTACTTAAATATGGAACAGAGATAGCAAAGTGTTGCCAGACTTGCTTTTGTTCTCACATAGATGTAACATGCAACAACACAGTGAAGTAAAATATATCTTGTTCTTTGGATAGGTTGACAGCTTACTGTGCCAGAATATACAGCCTGGCTCAGTATCCTGATTGGGAGAATTACCTCTTCATTGACCCAGAAATTATATCCAACTCCATAAAGTTTGTGCTTCGACATCAGACAGAGGAAGGGTCTTTTTACGAGACAGTTAAATACCCCTGGAACAGAAAAATGGATCCAAAGGTTAAAACTGTTTCTTTACTCTCCGATAAATATTTACATTGAGGCTTGAAATATAATTGATGTCATTTTTTGTAAGATGTATTGATGTAAATTGTTCCACTGAATGTTGGAATTATGAAATATAAATATAAACTGGTTCAACACTAAAGTAATTTTATTTTAATTCCATTGGTTGACCCATATAGATAATGAACAACTTCTGATTGAAATAGGTGGGCTATATAAATTAGAATTAAACATCACTTGTGAATAATGAAGATAATTTTGTGTAATAAAAGTGACTAAAGTGTTTGTTTTTTTCACCTTCAAACACACAAAAACTGATTGAATAAACATATTTCATAGAATAATACAAATGAAATTCAAATTTTGTTTTAATCGTAACATACGTTTATCTGATCAGATATGGAGACAACTTGGAGATGGACCTGAAAAGAATGTGTCGTTAACAGCTCACGTGACAATTACTCTCGCTGAAGTATTGGCTCTGCCTGGGGTATGACATGCCATTCACGTGTTCAATGCTAAATTTTATTTTACACCTAGTGATGATTTGTTATAAATGATTTAGTGTGATTTCACGGGCTACACTTTATCTAATGTAATGACTGGAATTTTAGCTTTTGTTAGTTTTAGTTTTAATACGGTCTTTAGAATTCAAAAGAACCATACATACCAGCCTGTTCTGTTTTCCATGTCTTAATGAGATAATATTCAACATTGAGTGTAGGAACTGCGAACGGAGACAGCAAATGCTCGAGCGAGAGCAGTGATGTATTTAGAACGTCAGCTGCCCCAACTCACCAATCCATACGATGTTGCTATTGTCACCTATGCTCTAATGGTAGCAGGAAGTGTTGAGGCAGAAGTGGGCTTTAACATGTTAGATCAAATGAAGCAAGAGATGGGCAAGTATACCTTTTGATCATGTAATCTGTCTGAAAACAACTTAATTACATTCAGAAACCCCTTTTTTCTTTATAATTTTTTTTGTATCTCTGTTTTTCTAGCAAATAAAACCACCATCCAACTGTTAGGGTCAAATGACCATAAAAATCTCAGATACTGGTTGAATCATGTCAAACTGTCTTGAATTGCCAAGATTGGTCTCATAGATGTATTTGCGTTTTTTTATTTATAGATTTTATTTAAAATAAAGACATTTTTTATCCAGAGTCAATTAACCTAAAGCAACGTTTATTAGAGATAATAAAATCAGTTTCTTGTTGTATTTATGCAATGCGGTTGTTAAAACCGCTATATATTAATTTGTTGTTCTTCACTAGAGGGACTAGTGTACTGGAGTCCTGAACCAATTAGACCTCCAGAAATAGTCTATCAAAATCAACGTCCTTTTATTATGCCACGTTTCCCACACAAGTGGGACTCAGTAGCAGTAGAAGCTACGGCTTATGCTTTAATGGTTTATATCCGTCATGGAGGGATAATCCAAGATCAAATTGTGAGATGGTTAAACACCATGAGGCTTCACGATGCAGCTTTCATTTCTACTCAGGTACACAATGCCTTCACCTAATTCTTCATGACTTATCAAGTTATCAGTGATGGCTAAATAACTGAAATTTTTGTTTTACCTGTATTTATACTTTCATATGATAGTTAAATATCTTTTATTGTTTATACCACAGTTAAAAATATAATAAAGATTGGTTCTTACATGCTAATCTGTTTTATTTTTCTGTTGCTAGGATACTGTTGTTGCCATGCAAGCCTTAATAGAAGCGTCGTTCAGAACTCATGTGAGAGACATTACTAAAATGAATTTGAAAGTTGAGTCTTCATCCAATCCTGGAGAAATTGCCAACCTTGAAGTTCATGAAGATAGCTTGGCTACATTCAAGTCGGTATCGGTAAGACACCCGTCTGTGAGAATAATTTATGGACCTTTGATTTATTGGACAATTCTAATTTACTTAAAGTAGCTCTGACAATAGAAGAATGAAGTTATTGTCTAGTGTGGGATTTTACAAACTGGGGTCTATGAGTCATCTTGAACTTCATAAAAATATTTTGAGAAATATGATTTGTGTGGTGAAAAACATTTGCATAAAATTAAGTTTTTGTGAATTAAAGCATTTAGTTTTGTTGTAATGTAGCTCTTCATGTAAGAAACAAAAAAGCTTTACAAAAATTTAACTTGAGGAATCTTTTCATTACTAATGTGTGAAAATGGTTGGTATTGTACAGCTCATAATTAGATTGAATGATCAAAGTATAATAAGGTTATACAGATTAAGATAAACCCAAGCTTCTGTCCTGTTCATTTTATATACAACAGGACCCAGTGACAGAAAGTATCTTTTATAAACATTTCATATTCTAACAAGCCTTGATTGGTCAACCTGTCTTTACTTGCTTAGGTTGCACCTAATGTGTGGGGTCATGTAGAAGTTCAGGCTAAAGGATCTGGACTTGCGGTCCTCCAACTAGATGTCCAGTACAATGTAGATCGAAACTTTCTACTTCTCCAGCCCCCTGTAGATTCATTTGACCTATCGGTAGCTGCTCAATTCCATGGTCGAAACAAATCCCATCTGAACATCAAAAGCTGTGCAAGGTAAGAAGTTGTAACCCATGTCTGTTGTTACTTTTACAAAATTAGACCAACAGTGGAATCAAACTCCAGTGCGTTGTGCAGAAACGTTGTTATAAGTGCAGGATGGGCAAAAAAAATGATAGTTAATTAAATATTTCATGCCCTTTTATTATGTAGACTGTTTTGAAGGCTGGTAGATTCCAGCTCTACTAATAAATTAAACTTGTATTACTATATTTGCAACAATGTATATTCGCTTTGTTACCAAATTATTGAGCAATATTTAATCTACCAATAAGGATTATTCTCTCAAGCAAGCTTACGTAATGAGAAAGTAATAAACTATTGATACCACACAAACTTTACTACTATTTTTTAACAACTGAATCAAAATATAATGGATTAAAAGGCTGTTTTAGATCTTAGCCAGTTTTCTCTCTGAAGAAGAACACACTACATACTGAGCTTGGTACAGTACCACTATTACGTTATTTGTCATCAGGTGGAATGTGAGAAACTGATTTAAAAAAAACAACAACCAAGATTTATTCTAAATACCACTGATTAATGTCATTGTTGTACTTTAAGAAGTAGGATTTCTCTAAATAAGAATTTTTGTGCAAGAGGTTGTGTTTAAGCAGGTGAAATATTTAGTATACTTTGAGTACAATTTCTAGATACTGTTTCTCAGTAATGTTTGAGTGTAGATTACTGTGTGATCTTAGGATACCAAGATCTGCTCACTGTATTTGATGGACCCAAAAGACCTTGCAATATGAAATGCACCTGTTGAAAATTTGAACAGTACAATGTGAGTGTAAATGATACCAGACCCTCCAATCATAACAAATTTCAAAATCACAGTTATTTTTATCACACATTTCTGGTAGTTATCATTTTGATGTGTCTGTACTGTACCTCCACATGGGAATTGTCTGGTTTTTATTGTTATTAGCTTTCAGGTTTACAATATGAATTGTTTCACTTGATACTATAGGCCAACTCACTTTGTCACAAATATTTTGAAATGTTCCCTCTTCCTAAAATACAAATAAAACTTTGTTATCATTAAATGTAGCTTATTAATACACTTAACCAGATTTGTCATAACGTAATCAATAACTACACATTTATGACTCAGATGGAAGCTGCTGTCCGAGAGTCCGACCAGTGGAATGGCTGTAATAGAACTCACCCTTCCAACAGGATACATGATGTACAAACCTATTATGGATTCTTATATTAGGAAAGAAGTAGTACCTCGACTGAGACGAGGAAGGGTACTACCACGATCGGCTGTTTTTATGTTTGATTATGTGAGTATCATGGCAAGGTGGTTGGTCTACATTACTAAGCTACCATTTTATATCTAGTTATAACAAAACCAGACCACGTTGAATGACAGTTCTCTATCAGATTGAATTGTGGTGTCATATTAACAGTCCATCTGGTGGTGTATTATTTAAACTGTATTTTGTGTTTTTATTTCTTCTCTTTAGCTGGACTTCGAGTGGTTATGTGTGAATTTTACCATTGAAAGATGGTACCCTGTGGCCAACTTAACCCGTTATTTGAAAGCTCGAGTGTATGATTACTACAGTCCTGGTGAGTCAGTTCTCAGATTTAAGCCACTAATTCACTCAAAATACAATGCTAAAATAGTTCTGTTGCAAAGAAACAGAATTTGGGTTTCCTGCATTGTAATTCTGACCTTTATCCAGTCTGTGTTCAGACAAATGTTAATGTTTGAACAGCTAACCATACACTTTCTTTACAATGTTATTTATCATGTCTGAAATACTAAATTCATTAGTAACAAGGAGAGTATTTGGTAAACTGACCTTGATTTTTACATTGAAGTTAGACATGGAATTAAGCATGTTTTACAGTGTAATTTGATGTTTAAAGAGCCAGGATTTTCTGTAGCTATTTTTCCTTTCTTTCTGTTAGTTACTTAACTGTTCTTAGATGTACACATGAACATAAACATGTTTGGTCATGAACTCTTTTTCTTCCTTTATTTAGAGCGATTCAAGGAAGTGATCTACGAAGTTTACGACCTCTACGTACTTAACATTTGTGAAGTATGCGGGTCATACCAGTGCCCTTATTGTCCATTTTTCAGTGGTGTTGCCAAAGTCTCCCCACACTTCCTATTCTTGTTACTTGGGCTTATTTTGTGGAGGATGACATTATTATAATAGTCGGATACTTTGGCCACTTATAACATAGTGAAGTCCTTCAGGTGAATGGGTTTTTATGTATGTCTAAACATACCCTCTTTGTCAGGTGTCGAACTTGCTGTTAAAACAAGGATGTACAACAACTGTTTGGTGAAATTACCTGTTGTATCTGTCAAAATGTACAGTAACATTTAAGGCCTAACGTGGTTTATCATGAGTGATGAAATTATGGAAATTTTAAAAAAATGTAAGAAAGTATTTAGTGTCTTCCATTTTATACAGAATGACTTTTTAAATTGAAAGAAAAAATTTACTTTTTATAACTTAAGATTGTTCCTTTTTGGAAAAGAACTTGGTTGTTACCAAAATAAAATATTTTAATTTGCAATGTTACGAAATCAGGGATTGGATACAACTTACATTTTTTTCAGAGACTCTAAGCTGCTGTTAACACATGAAATTGAAAACCAACACCACTTTCCTGCTTCAAACTAAAACTAACACTTTTTTAATCTATCACCAACAATTACTGCACTGTTAAAGGTTACCATACCCCCAATCTTTTCATATTAAACTTTTCATATCCTTCTTTTTTTCTAGTCCTAAGCCTACCCTTACAATATTCTATGCTGTACCATTATCAACTGTGCAATATTTTGATAACAGCTGTGAAAAGCTCGGCCATATAAGATTACGAACTTACAATTCTGTTACATTAAATTTTTCTTAAAATCTACTTTAACACAACAAGAGTTTTAATATATTGTTAAACAGAGCATTGCTTTTTCAGTTTGAAATGCATTTCTTCTCTATTTAAATATGCATGAAGGTAATCACACTTGACTAATGTTGGCATGATACAACAAATATAATTCTGAATGCCTCTTCATAAACCAAATTTCAAACACTAAATTGTAAAAAAAGAAAATTGCCTATTAATTTGACATTAAACCACTGTGTTAATCTTGTGAAGCATTATAGGCTTGGAAAGTAGTATATATTTTGCAAAGTTGATAAACTACGATCAACTGACCCTGTCACATCTGCACATGCAGTGGGAAATCGAAATTGTGGCCATAAAATACATTAATGTTTTAGTTTCGTGTTGATAAGAGAAAACAAATGTCCATCATTAAGTCTTGTCTTCTCCTTTTACACAAATCTCCAACATTAGTAATGTTCAACAGTGTGTAACATTCCATGGGCAGCATTGTTTGGCATCATGACACTAAACTGGTCTCTTGTAATAATTATAACAAAGGAATACCCAACCCACATTCCTAAAGCAGCTGGCTGACTTCTGCCAAACAAAGTTTCATGTTATATGTAAGCTTTGTGGTTTTCTAGTTTTTATTTTTCCAGTTCTACATTTTGAGCCCAAAATTACAGTACCATAAAAATAAGTTTCATCACAAAATCAGTCTGCCATATTAAAGTACATTTATGAAGAGTATAATTGTTCATGAGTAACAGTAAAATAAATTGTTCAATATCCCAAGAAATGGACACAAACTGATATAACATACTTTACTGTCTGTATAATGAATATGAGCGATGAAATAATAAAAATAAACAAAACATCCAATGTTGTATTAACAAGGAACGTAAAAATGTTACAAAGCTGCATTTATCATAACTGATGTTTGGAAGACAAAATAACTTAGTCTAAAGAATTACCATTTCAGATAGCTTTTTACTTATACAGGTTAGCTACTTTCAAAAGTACAAATAGATAAAAATTAAAGCTTTGAAAACAAGTCAGAAGAAGCAAAATTTTTTCTTGTATGAAAAAAGAACCTGTAAACTCAGGCTTCTAAAATAAAAACATTTACACAAGATCTAAGTGAGAGAGAGATGGACCAATAAACTGTGGCAGAATATTTAACACACATTTTTAATTTGTTTTTTTTTGTGAAACAAAATTCGTACCTAAAAGTTAAATCGTATTCGCGATAAGCCTATATACAGTAGTAAACTTTGAACTCTCACTACGTCACTACCAACTATAAGGCATTTTTAAAATGTTCTTGAATATCGGGTGAAGCTACATGAGGGCTATCTGCGCTAGCCGTCCCTAATTTAGCAATGTGAAACCAGAAAGAAGCCAGATAAGCATCACAACCAACCGCAATCTCTTGGGCTACTCTTTTACCAACAAATAGTGGGATTAACCGTCACATCATAACGCCCCTCACGACTGAAAGGACGAGAATGTTTGGTGCGACGAGGATTCGAAGCCTCGACCTTCAGATAACGTTTTAAAAAGTATTTAAAGAATGGAGTGTATTACACATAAAGTGTATTAGTTAATTATTCAACTTGTAAATTCATTTATTTTGAGATAAAAGTTCGAGTTTTAGTGTTACAATTTGGATAAATTACTTGTGGATTTACTCATAATTTGTTATAAGGAAACAACAAATAAGATAAACTATTTGGTATTTTGTTTCAGAATATTTTTGTTCTGATCATCAATTATTCCGAAACAAAATACCAAATAGTTTATATTATTTGTTGTTTCTTTGTAACAAACTAAGAGTAAATCTGCAAGTAATTTATCCAAATTGTGACACCAGAACTTGCACTATTGTAAATACTTCGGCAATTTTATTAATAAGTGTTAACAGTCACGTGGTACGTTGCCACAGGTTACACAAACTGATAAGATACCACAACCATTAAATACGTAATCTTAAGACCAGTGGAGTAACAATGGAAAGTAATTCATAGAAGTCAAGTTTGAGCTGCACATTTTTATTCACATAAACTTCCAATAATAACAACATACTTGAAAGTCATCGAACTTTTTCAACTACCATTCTATTCCGTATGCAAACTCCGGTTTTTAGAATAAATACGTAGTGCGCCAGAAATTCAATTATAATAACAGTTTTCAATTCATGTAAACAAATTACTCTATACGTAGTTAGCAACTACATTTTGCATAACAAAAACAAACAAAACCTGAAAAGCTTTCAGACACCATTGTAACGCTGATAAGATAAAAACAGTTACTAGTAATAACTCGTTAAAAACAAAGAGACTAAATGAAATGTAATTTACTTTGGCAACCAATTAAAAAAGCTTTGGAAATTAACCTGTAGTCCACTAACGATGGAACCACTTCTGTTTTATGTGTTCTTCATCACTCAAGAAAAAATAATGTAATTTCGATAGTTTACCAACCTTTACAAAGACCGTAGACGGTTATAGAACACGCTTAACCAATCATCTGAGAAGTAAACCCTTTATCCCCTATATGTCGGTGACTGACCTTTCATGTCGTCGCTTACAGAAGTTCCAATTTAACCAAAATAACACTAACTGCACCTGCAGGGTTGTTTAAGAGACATTCCTAATACTCTGGATCAACAGTACAACCTGCCAGAAGTGACCACAACAGAACAGCTACGTTGTACACACGGTCGCAACTTATATACTGTTAATAAATAGACTAGTCTTTATTTAAAAATGCTCCCCCGCTAGTACAGCGGTATGTCTCCGGGTTTACAACGCTAAAATCAGGGGTTCGATTTCCATCCGTGGGCTGAGAAAAGGTTCTATTTGGGGGTTGTGCAGTGAGCTAACAACCTCCTTACTTAAAAACCAACCTATTACAGAAACCGCAACGTTTGCGGCCCTATGTTCCTGAAGGAATGTAGTGGCATTATTATTATTTAAAAATGCTTTAACAGTATTAACAGTTGCTGAGAATATCTTATCACATGATTGAGAAAAAATATCCTGTTATTTTAGGGTGACAATGTTCCTTTTACCTGTTCAGGGTCGTAGACGAGATAACTTTTACAAGCCGATCGGTAACACAGTGCCACGGACGAGTTAATTCGTTCTCAATAATACCTAACTGGATGTCAGCACCATACATGCATTTAACCTACTTACAAATTGTTTCACTTTCGATCCAAAATGGCATCACGAAAAACGTTACAAAATGAAGAAGCATTAGAGTTGTATCGTAGCAGCTGAAATGCTTGGCAGGCAACAGGTTAAACTAACAGGAATTATTGTCGTTTGCAAGCCATAAGGACCATAACATGTAGCTTTGTAACTAAAAACATAATTCGAGTCAAAAACTACGAAATAATCGTAAACAAAACAAACCATTTTCACAAATTAATTTTATCATCTCAACATAAATTGTTGATATGTATAAAGTAGCACAGATTATCGTTTCAAAAAGTGATTAGTTGTCCGCAAATCGCCGCCTTCTCATATCTCGTTAATAATAAGATACATTAGTTTTTGGCACGTGGTGCCTTAAATATTAATGGCTGAAATTATTATGACTTTGGTTCTCGAAATGTGTAATGGGCCTTGGCGCAAAGTCCTGAATGTCAACTACTTAACATAATACGCTTTGTATATTTCGCCCGTGTTACTCAAGAAGTACAATGAAAAGTATCCATCCTCAGTGAAAGGAAAGGCTTCATTTAATGTATCAATTTAAGTTACTTTCACGTACTATAGTTTGTTTTGAATTTCATGCAAAGCAACGCGAGGGCTATCTGTGCTAGCCGTCCCTAATTTAACCGTGTAAGACTAGAGGGAAAGCAGCTAGTCATCACCACCCATCGCTAACTTTTGGGCTACTCTTTTAATAGCGAATAGTGGAATTCACTGTGACATTATAACGCTCACACAGCTGAAAGAGCAAAACGTGTTTGGTGTGAATGGGATTTGAAACCACGACCCTCAGATTACGAGTCGAGCACCCTAATCACCTGACAATGCTGATCCTTTATGAAATTTAATTTATTGGTTTCACTCACAACCAAAGTTCTTAGCTATTTATGCCGTCTGACGCGAAAAGTATTTGCTAAGCATTTCAGTCATGCTCAGAGCCATTCAATAAGAACATATGGTAAATCTACATGGTTATTGTTCAAGTTACGTCACATTTTGAAACATGAATGATACTGTGATTAATTCATAACAGTTTAGTATGGAATATCCTGCTTGTAAAATAACATTTAACATCAGTATTGTTTATATCTAATCACCAACCATTGTGGAAAGGGGTCGTTGTAAACAGAAGACAGATCGACGGACGGACAGACACTACGATTCGCATTACAAGATACTGCATCTCGAGATTTGAGTCTTCAGATACACAGCCCGACACATTAACCACTTTGCTACATCTGAACATTACTTGGACAGAGTGGGGATTCCCCGTCAATCTCGTGTATTTTCGTTTATAAACAATTTTTGTTTTTCGATAAACGGAAAAAAAAATTATGTTCAAACATAAGTAATATGAAAACTACAACAGCGATGTATCCTATTTACAGACAACAGACATTTCAGTTGAATAAATATAGTTTAATCATTGACAAAACCCAAACCACATATATGTATTACAAAAACTGGTACAATATTTTATTCCAATTTTGTTAATAGACATGTCCAGATCACATTATTTACGAGTAGTGCGTCATTCGTATTCGCCATATTGGAGGTCAATCCGTCCAATTGTTTTTTTTACCAATAGTAGCTATAAAACTGAATACGCTCGTAATTTTAAAATCTATGCCAAATTTGTTTATGAAACTAAATTTATAAACTTTGTATGTATTATTCCTTAAGTGACTTGTCTCATCACGATCCCTAGATATTGAAATACAAACGAGTGTCTTATTCATTCCACGAATGGATGAAAAGCTGTGAAAACTTGCATGGCTAAAATTTTCTGAAAGATGTTTGTTAAACCTAAAAGTGAGAATTTATGGTTTGTGTAATTTTTACGATTGTTTTGTAATAACTTCTATTTCCTTAATCTCGCAAAGTCGCTATTATTGGTACTCAATTCTCACGTGCATCGAATATTAATAATATATATTTACTGTCACGTGACATGCATGTAATTTGGTCTACGATACATTGAGAGCTGACTGACCCTAACCTGTTTTAAGAAAACTTTTCATATCACTGTATTTCAGATGTCATTCATCAGGCCTCGAATAAGTTACATGGCGTCTTTATTCAATACCCCAGTTCTATTAATTAAGAAACAGCATTATATTTATAAACATATTTAATAACAAAGTTAGTTATTACATAAATACCACTTAACAGATTTATTCCGATACGTTTCACAAAAGGTGCACGACAAATACGAGAATATTGTGAAGATTGTAAATTACGCACCAAAACTGCACGAATAAATATTTTTGGATCAGTTAGAAATATGGAAAAAGATATAAATCAGTCCTAAACCCCGTCTATTGGTACAGTCAAAAACAAAAGATTGGAAAGACATTTTCAAAATTTCCACTGCTTAGAATCTAGGCGTTGATGTTTTATGTGGCAGATACTAAAGAAAAAAATTCACGTGATATCATTACGTCTTTCAGGACGGGTCTATTACATACACAAAATTACGTTCACCAGTGTTAATAATATGATCAGTTAATTGTTATAGTGTGTACGTCTCTCAAATACCCCTAAAGAACTAGATTTAAACCGTAATGGTTAACAATGTAATAAGCCTAATATTAATGCCATGCGATTCAAGTTGTTCCGATAATCCATCAAAGCTTTGTGATCTAGTATAATTTAAAACACAAAGATTTTTAGGTCTCCGATAAAAGTACATCTACCACCTTAAAGTGCAAAGTCTTACCCTGAAGCCCTCAAATACTGATGCTATTGTATCACAACAGGAAAACAATTTAAAAGAAATTAATATTCAGTCAGAAGCTCAAATTCACATACACACACACACACACAACAACGAGTGAGTAACAGTAAAAAAAGAAAACAAAAACACATACGAGACAAATATTATTCTTTCGTACGTTTTGAATAATTAGAAAATGCGTAATCTACAATCAACCAGTAACATGGCAAAAAAACGTAGTTATGGCGTGCCAATAAATTAAAAAACTTTACTCTTAAATTTGGAACAAAATGAAAAAATACACTATGGTTTGAGCAAAAAGAACTTTTCCAAATAAACATTATGGAAAACTTTTGTTTGGCTTTGCTATCAAAAGAAAAAAGACCTTTCCCCAGAAAAATGGACTGACACAAAATATGAAAGTCAAAGAGCTCCATCTACAGCAATTAAAGCTTATAAATCTTGCATCATCCTTTCTTCACAGATAAAAATATTTTGGTTGTTGTAGTGACAGGAAACGACTTGTAAACAAGAATGAGGTTATTTTGCGAATCCAATATATATACTGAAAAGGAAAAAAGTAATAACTGAAAGATTCTTGTTGGGTTACTTTTTTTCTTCAAAGTTACAAGAATAATGTTTCTTAACACTTAACACAACGAAAACATTAACTTCTACCAAACTTTCATAACCATTGCACATCCTTACGATTGCTTTAACTTATAATTTTGATGTTTACTCTTATGTTAATACAAATCAACACATCCATACAAGTGTTACTATCAAAGATTAAAATGGGGGAGATGTTGTTTTTTTCCACAATTATTAATTTATACAAATGGACTTACGTAAAGTAAACAAAATTAGAGAATAGCTTGTACCTCATGCAATATACAAAATGCCATCTGGTGGAATGGTCTATCTTTACAGTTTTTTGTGTTTTTTTATTTGGTAATCTACAAGGTAGGCCAGTAAATTAAGAATTGCATCCAATAACACAAACTTGGGGCAAACTGATAACTTCTTTTGTTGTTGATATTCAATAATTCAGAAGTAGGTCTTTGTTTTTCTTTCTTCTTCTTTTGAAAAGAGGTCATAACCTATAACACCGAACTTTAATTAGTCAGTATGATTCTTCTTTTTCCGGAGTCATAACCTCGAAAAGTTTCTGCAATTCCTTTGTTATTTTCCCTAAGAGAGAGAGAGAGAAAAAAAAAAATTAGCGAAGTGTCTGTTGATCAGAAGAAGTGACATCTAGTAGTTGCTAGACGAATTACAGTATATTAATTTTTACCTAGGGTCATGTTGTCAGTAGAATTAAGAAAAACAAAAGGAAGACTTGAAATATTTTAAAATAGAAAGAGATAAATTACGTCCTAGTAGTTAGATATTAGGTTTGTTTACTGTTATGTCAGGTTATACCAAGGAAAACAAAATTACAAATACTGTTATTTATCGAACTATTTATTTTTAAGCTTGCGTCACTGTTTGCGCGTACGTGTTCGTTTAAGACTTAACCTCTGACCAGTATAATTAAACCTAACTATTAAAAAACAAACACAACAAAAATGCACAGTTGACTTTTTAATGTCTGTAGAGACATCGGCTAGAAGTCTTATCTTCCGAGTTAAAAG
The DNA here is from genome assembly GCA_011833715.1 of Carcinoscorpius rotundicauda. Classification (NCBI taxonomy): domain Eukaryota; kingdom Metazoa; phylum Arthropoda; class Merostomata; order Xiphosura; family Limulidae; genus Carcinoscorpius; species Carcinoscorpius rotundicauda. Next base: position 58,923,871 of record CM022392.1, on the reverse strand, counting down.
AAACAAAAACGTCAAAAGTGACAAAGAAAATATACATATATATATGCGAGATTAACGATTTTAAGCTAGTATTTCAATTTTCTTTGAATGAATGACAACAGACGTATCTGAAAATATAAACAAGAATTTTGTAACAATAAACGGTCTAAGTGTCCGATTTAATTATCCAATTGCAAAGTTAATTTTGTTTAACTTTTTTTACTAGGTTGGCCATTAACAGTTGATTGTTCAACTGACACACCTGATATGGGAGAGATATTAGCAGATGCTTTCTTGTTCTTAATTAGAATGAAGTACACTGGTACACCCGACAGAATGATTAATAGGCCTAGTCCAGTCTCCATAGGTTGAGCGTATAAGGGTATTACGGTGAGGAATACGCAACACAGAAAAAACGAAACTGGGAAAGCTAGGGAAACCTTGATTGGTCGATGCATATACGGCTTCTTCCAACGGAGATACATCATCCCCAAGATGGCCACGCCTACCCACAGCCATTGGATAAAGCTGAGGTAGTTAATTAGTGTGTAAATATCGCTAGTTGTCAACATCACCAGAGAAAGCACACACTACGAGAAAATAGAAAAACATAAAATAGTTAGAAATAAATGCTGAAAGTTGTTGGGGAAATTTTAAATTCAATACACAATATTCTGTACAACATGGCTAGTTGGTTAAGGTACTCGACTCGTAATGGGAGAGTCCCGGGTTCGAATCCCCGTCATGCTGGCTCTTTCAGCCGTGGGGGAGCTAAAATGTGACGACCAGTCTCACCATTCGTTGGTAAAAGAGTAGCACAAGAGTTGGCGGTGATGACTCGCTGCCTTCACTCCAATATTACATTGGTAAATTAGAGATGGCTAGTAGAGATAGCTCTCGTGTAGCTTTTCGCGAAATTCAAACCAAACCAATACATTGTTGTGTGTGTGTGTTTCTTGTAACAAAGCCACATCGGGCTATCTGCTGAGTCCACCGAGGGGAATCGAACCCCTGATTTTAGTTTTGTAATTCCGTAGACTTCCCGTTTTACCACCAGAGGGATCCCTAGTGTGTGTTGAATAAGTAGAAAGTATAGTGAATTCCGACTCTTTAACAAGAAAACCAAAGCCTATATTTGTTCAAGTGTTAGAATTAGACATGTTTCTTCTCACAATAATATTATATTGTTATTCTACTTAAAACCAACATTATTAAAAACAGAACTGTAATAACAAACAATGGACAGCTATTCGGCCTATCTAGATCACTGTTTATATTTGTAAACAATTAATTAAATGACAAAAATAGAAGAAAATATTTTTGCAAAAAAAGGTGTAAACTGCAGACTCTAATAAAATGTGTTAACAATATTCTATAATTCTTAATAAAACACAGTTTATTTTATCTCTTTCAGTAACACTGGATACACTCGTGTGCTGAATATTCAAAATACTGATTATACTTCTGTTTAACAAGCTGTTTGTTGGGTTGGTGTGTGTGTGTGTAGAAAGGAACAATAACAGATGACATTATGGTATATTTCACATTAATAAAAATACCTTTGGGTCAGAGTGAGAGACACTGAAAATGTTACTTTTGGGGATACTTTTCACAGCTACAGGAGGGCTGTCTGCACTAGCCGTCCCTAATTTAGCAGAGTAAAACTAGATAGAAGGCAACTAATCATTACAACCTACTGCAAACTCTTGGGTTACTTTTATAAACGAAATGGAATGGAGCGTGGATTTAAAACACCCTCACGTCTAAAATGGGCAAGCATGTCTGGTGTGACGAAGATTCGAGCCCGCTACGGTCAAATTATACGTCCAGCCCCTTAACCCCTGTACGTGCTGGGCCAACGTTACTTTTCATAATTTTATCAGATAAAATTTATGACTGAAAATGATGCATGCAAAACAGACGACCCATTGTGCAATTTTGTTTTTGTTTTATTGGTGAGTGGGTGTGTCTTTAATGTAATAAAAGCATAAATAGTTTAAAATATTTTGTTAATACAAACATTTCTGAATTAACGAACAAATCTCATAAAAACAATTTTATTTAATTAATGTTATTAAATATATTATCATATTAAAATGTTTAATTAAAGCTTAAGAATTAGGCGTTATGTTATATTTACTTAAATTTGCGTTAGTTTTAGCATAGTTCTCATGTGTTGTCGTTGTTCCGTTTTTTGTTTTAAATAGAATCTTACCGTAATCATAAGTGATGGCGTTGGTGTACACCTCTTGTAGTGAATCATTCCAAATAATATCGGTAGATGGCCCTCTTGAGCACCAACGTAAAAGAGTCTTGCTTGAAAACAGTGGTTAATGTGAAATGAATCAGGCTTTCGAAAATATAAAATTACACAATATATCGCTTCAACTGAATACAATATTTCTCAACATAGGAACTTGGTGTTGTTCTTTTAGTTGTTTTTTGTTAACTTAACATTTCAGTTTTTTTCTAAGATATGTATAATATATAACTTCTACCTGAACTGTTTTAAAGATGTTTACCAACATGTACAAAATAGTAACATTGGTGTCACACAAATATTAGATACGATTAAATGATGACACCTCTAAAAATCGTCTTACCTACTTGAAGTAAAGAGAAGTCCATTGACGCTACCAAACACTGACAGTCCTACAAAAATCGGCATGATCCAAGCCATAACTCCAAACATCTTACTTGCAAACGTCTAAGAGTAAAAACAGGAATGTTAAACACCAGTGTTCTTTGTGCAATAACTAATAAAAAACAAAAATTTCGCAGTTCAATTACTTTTCTACTGACTTCGACCAGTAACTATAAGCCTAACAAGTGTTTTATATGCAAAAACGGCTCGTTTGGGTTGAGAAAAAATTTCAAATAGAAGAGCGAACAACGTTTCGACCTTCTTCGGTCATCGTCAGGTTCACAAAGAAAGAGGTAACTGACCGGAAGCTGACCACATGTTTGGAAGGGGTTGTGTAACTGAGTGTCGTAATGTAGAGGGCGGGGTTAGATGTTTGAATATATAATTTTATCTATAATATTAATATAGGTATAATGGCGTTCCTTTATATTGGTTTATTTTGGGTATAAGTTGTTGTATAAGTAAGGCTTCTTTAATTTTACGTTTGTTTATGTTTGTTTCTTTATTTAGTATTTTAGTGTTTTCTATGGTTATGTTGTGTTCATTTGACTTGCAGTGTTCGAAAACGTGTGAAGGTGACTTTTTATGTTCTTTGAATCTGGTTTCCAATTTTCTACTTGTTTCTCCAATATAGAAGTCGTGGCAGTTATCACATTGTATTTTATAAATAATGTTGGTGTGGTGTTTGTCAGTGTAGTTCTTACATAGTATAGACCTCAGTTTTGTGCCTGGTTTTTGAATAAATTTAGAATTAACTGGAATGTTATATTTTGTTACTAGTTTTTGCCAAATGTTGGTTATTTGTTTGCTGATGTCAGGAATATATGGTATACAGCAGTATATGGTTTCGTGATTTTTTGATTCGTGAGATATATTTACTTTTGTTGGTTGATTTTGCTTTCTGTCTCGGTGTGTGCGTATAATGTTTTCTACGGTTTGTGGAGGAAACTTATTGATGTTGATGAAGTATTGTTTTATTTTATCTAATTCATCGTTAATTTTATCTGGTGAGCATAGTTTTATGGCTGTGTTTATCTGGTTTCTTAGTATGTTGAGTTTTTGTTTTGTTTCATGTGCTGAGTCCCAAGGAATATATAGTCCAGTATGGATGATGGATGATTTTTTGGTGGATTTCGGTTTTGAATTGTGTGTCGGTTCTTATAATTTTGAGGTTAAGAAATGATATTTGATTGCTTTATCCAACAATCTCTTATCTGAGAATTAATTGGCAAACAACCCACCATCCAACAATCTCTTATCTGAGAATTAATTGGCAAACAACCCACCATCCAACAATCTCTTATCTGAGAATTAATTGGCAAACAACCCACCATCCAACAATCTCTTATCTGAGAATTAATTGGCAAACAACCCACCATCCAACAATTTCTTATCTGACAATTAATTGGCTAACAATCTTATCTCCACAATCACTAACAAGCTACTCTGTCTTACCACTGCGACTGCAGGAGAAGCCAACATTTCCAGCGGAGAGACAACCGTAAAATAAGCAACATTTGCGAAGACATATACAAATGTTACGACCGGAATTCCAATCCAAATAGCTCGAGGTAAATTTCTGAAAAAAAGTATTAAGAACTTAATACTGACGTCACTCACTAGCAGGAAAAAATATTTATTGTGTGACTAGTCGTTTCTACAGTAAGTACAATGAAATTAATATATATATTATACTATAACAAATCCATACAGTGAAAGAGACAACTTAATTCCAGCCAACCTGTTGTTGTTATTTTTACTTATCTTGCGATTAATATCCTTTAAGCTTACATTACTATTCTTAGAACTTATAAAATAATTCGATATTTTCCTAATTGAAATTCTACGTTTCTATCTCTTAAATCTAAAAGACTCGAGAAGAAACAAACTATTCTAAGTATCTAAGGCCGCATAAATAGTAAGGTCATATGGTGGTTGCCAGGTGTCAAGATGAGGAATACTTATCAAGAACTAAACAAGGTTACGACACTTACGGACTTTGGAAAGTATACATATGATATTAAATTGGGCTCGAAAAAACAAGGTCGAAGTCAGTTGTATTTACTTAATGGAACAGTACTTTGGTTTAACTCAATATAGTCAAAAGATGAAAGGAGTCACCAACTCAGTCTGAAGTTTAGTCTTTATACGATCTGCCTCGGGTTATACAAGTCCCGCCATCAGAAAAGACAAGTCATCGAAATCTCTGCACATACTTCAAACAAATACTTTACCTTTAAGTTCCAAAATAATAAATTGTCGCCGATTCTGTACGTACGAGACATTGAATATATACATTTTTTTAATTTTTAAACCTTGGAAACAAACAGATAAAATATACAACAAACAAACAAATATTTATGTCGCCGTTTACTTGAGTTCTTTCCTTGGAAATTAGAAATTAACACTTTGGTGACTTTAATTTTCAAAGTAATAACTTTTAATACCTACCACGTGTGGGTACGGTGAGCATGGCGCGTTTCACGCACGTGAAAGTCAATCGCGCGTTTTCAGCTCTTTGATCAAAGGTTCAATGCGAGGCCATAAATCATTGAGATAGAATCACCGTACTCTGATAATATCTGGGTTACCAAACAAGTTTTTTAAATTGCAGAGGAGAGAAAGATATTAGCTGTGTTTCTAGGGCGTATATTTTAATATGACCTTAACCTAAATGCTTTTAAACAGCTGTAAACAAGGAAAGTTGAAGTAAGAAATTTACCAATGTTTATCACCTTCTATAACCATGCCGTGCAGAGGAGGACAGGGGTTAGGTGGAAATACAGAGTTTTGAAGAAATATATTTTGTTTTGGTAGGGAATCGGAAGAGGGAGCTGTATATTAGAGGAAGCGTACTAGACTGCGAGTTCCCTGTGATACACAAGGGTTAAAAATCCACGAGAAGTAAACTGGTCGTCTTTTATTCCGGTTCTGTCAGTCTTATACATTTTTGAAATATAAAACGGTGGATTATACTTTATAATATAGTCCATGTCCCTCACTGCGTGCCCCCCAGTGGCTCAGCGGTATGTCTGCGGACTTGCACACTACAATCCGGGTTTCGATACCCGTGGTGGGCAGAGCACAGATAGCCCATTGCGTAGCTTTTTGCTTAATTCAAAACAACAACCCTCACTGTGTGCCATTCGTTTTAAAAACGGAATCCTTTCCCTGTGGAAGCGAGGTTTCACGTGCATCTTTCAGGAAATATGGACAATTTATACTACCGAGGGTTTGGTTTGTTCGGAATTTCGCGCAAAGCTACATGTAGGTTACCTGCGCTAATCATTCCTAGTTTAGCAGTGTAAGACTAGATAAAAGGCAACTAGTCTTCACTACCCATCGCCAACTCTTAGGCTACTCTTTTGCCGACGAATAGTGAAATTGGCCGTCACATTATACTACCCCCACGGCTGAAAGGGTGAGCATGTTCGATGTGACGGGGATTCGAATTACGAGTCAAGTGCCTTAACCACCTAGCCATGCCGGGCCACGACCGAGGGAAAGTACTTTTAGGGAGTAGGAGGAGAAAAGGCGGGGACATCAACCCATCCAACCAGCCCCTTGAACACGTCACTTACTACAAACGTTAATAATATGGTAAACATAGAGCTAGAATATGGATATGAATTGCACCTACTTGTATGGATCCTTCAGCTCTTCTGTAACGAAGTTCAAATAATTCCTGAGAAAAATGGAAAACTGTTAAAATAGTTACATGTATGTTCATTGATTTTATAGAGTAACATAATATGATGGACACTATTAAAAGAGAAAAATATTTCCTGAACAAATTAAAACTTTCACAGACACAAGTCTGTTGGTCAATAGCGAACCAATCATAGTTCGTATTACATACACTCGTTTCTAAACGTCATCGAATTAACAACAAAAGTCCAAAACAGCTCTTCTTTTAGTGTTTCGCAAATACTTTTGTTTTGCTTAAAGCATTGGCTATTCGAGAAAGGCCTTTAATATTTGAGTAATTTAAATACAGAGAAATATATACCTTATAAAAGCAACGAAGAAAAGTTTGAAAAAATCTTAACTCACCAGTTAACTAAGTAAAACATTAATGACTTACATGTACCAAATAAAAACTTCCAGTAGCCTGAATTTAATTAAAAATAATTTAATATTCCAGAAAACTCCAGAACAATGTGGAAGTATTCTGTTTTTACTAACTATACCAGGGGTGGCCACACTAGCTTAACGTAGGAGCCAATACGATAAACTTCAGGTGTGTGAGACCCGTAAGACATGAACATATATCACATACACGTTTTTATATAAATATTAAGAAATACACGTATGTAATCATATTTATTCATGTATGTAGTTTTTAAACTGTTAATCTGTAGTAGTTTCAATAATCACAAAGTTTACATATATATACCAAATGTTTTCAGAATCCTGGCTGATTTCTGTTTGAACTATAGTGAGCGTATTATACACAGTAACGAACTGAGGAAACATCTAAGATAAATATGCAAATTAACATGAGACTGCCAAAAAGATAATAAAAGGGGTATAAAACAGATATTTTAATGATATTTGTCTTAATAAATATCTGGTCAAAACGTGGAGGAAAATATGTAAAACAACAAAATTACAGATATTTTAATCAGATACAACCTGACAAAATGTCAGTCTTATCGTAATATTTTTCTGACACAAACAGATATTAATAGAATTATTAGGTTATTTACTGCTAGTAGATGTCTTGTGAGTTTCCATCTTTGTGGTGAGTCGTTGAAATTCCGGCTGATATGTTGTCAAGGCTGTACGAATTTGTTCCGTCAGGTTTGATTTATAAGGATTGCACGAAGCTTCGACTTCACAAACTTCATTACACAGTACAGTGACTCACAGCAGTATATTAGGCTGAAAACTGAGATGAGTCGCACACTGGTTTTCTTCAGTGAAGGATATTTTATTTCTGGAATTTGCTTCCAGAACTCAATTGTAGAATGGAATTCATGGATCATCTTTAGATCCAGGTCTTCCTGTAGTTCTATTAGTTCCATTTACACAGCAGATGGTTCTGTAACCAGAGGTTTGAGAATTGAACATTCATCATTTGATAACATCAACAATGAATGGATTTACAAGAAAGGCGAAGCAGGGCTTCAGCAAGTCTTCAAACCTGTCCAGGAAATTATCAAGCAATCCTTGTAATTTATCTTTATATTCTTCCGGTTTGTGGTCTCATTTCAGTATCAGGGAATGTATTTATTATCCTTTTGAAATTGGTAAAGTAACCGAAGTTTCTTAACAGTATGTCTCTTTGAAAAAGTCTTATTTTATTCTGAAAGCTGAAAATTGTCTGAGTAAGATCAGAAACAATCTTATCCTTCCCCTGGAGTGCCAAGTTGAGAGTTGTAGATGATTCATTATATCAGTGAGGAACATTAGATCTTACACCATTCATCATTTTCTAGTTGATGATTGATTTTTTTTCCGTCGAGAAAAGTAAAGTAATAATACGCTCCAACAAATCCACAAACCTATCTATGACATTGCTGGTTGAAAACCACCTCACTGTGCAATAGAAAGAGACATCACTGGGTTTATTTTGAAGTTCCAGTTCTTCAATAATATTTTTGAACTGTCGGTGGGTCTTCCCATTTAATCGTATGATATTGACAATTTCAAGAATAAATTTCATAACATCTTCATACTTGAATTATCTGACTGTCAGGTGTTCACGATCAATAATGCAACAAACTGGCAGAAACTTTAGAAAGCTGGGATCACATTTCATTAGTGCAATTAATCCTACAATTTCCCCACTATTGCAGGTACTCTATCTGTTGCAACACTGACGAGTTTATCCAGTGGAATATCTGCTTTTGTTAAAGATCTGTCAAGTTCTTTTTCAATATCATCATCACGAGTTTTTTTCTTTTTGTGCCACTAAGTCCAACATCTCTCCTTTCACAGTTACATCAGATGACACATGACGAACAAATACCACCCGTTCTGGGTTATCTTGTATGTCTGTAAATTCATCAATGGTTAAGCTGAATGCAAGAAAATTCTTTAATTCATTTTGCATTTTTTCTGTAACATCAGCACTGATCTGGAAGAAGAATTTCTCTGTAGTGTGGTGTGAAACTGGTGTTTGTGCTATTATTCGCTGACGTTTTGGGTTATTTGGATCTAACAGTGCAACAGCTTCAACTGTATTTTTCTGAACAAATTCACCATCAGAATATTGGCGTTTAGCACGAGCAATATTGTACGATATAACAAAACTAGCTGCAGTCGTTGTATCAACTTTGTCACTGAATGTTGTTAACAGTGTCTGCTGGCTATTTAGTGATGATTTTAAAACACTTAACTTGTGATTTGTGTCATATTGATGTTTCAAGTTACTGCCTTTGTAATGGCTGAGTAACATATTGTATATACCACACAAAGGTTTACCTCCTTTAACGGTGAATGCAAAACATTCCACCACTCTGACTTAAAATGTCTCTTTTTATCTTCATACTTTCGCTTCTTACAATTTAAAAACACCGTCTTCCTTCACAACATTTTCACAGACTTCTAAAAAATTAAAGTAAAATGAAATAAAAAGCTCTAACACGCGCAACTCAACCAAACTCTACAATGCCTAGTATCACACTAACACTCCGCTGAGTTCACTGTCCGCAACACAGCCACACATGCTACAACCACGCTATCGCACGCCACGTCCACTAAAACTAACATTGTCAGCTCCGGCTTGTACAATTACTGATTCTCCATTACAATTCCTCTGTACTCCTTGCTGATCCGAAATTTTTTAATCCCCGACTCAAATTTAGCATTAATATTTGGAGTTAATTTATTTGATATACTTACTTACCATAAACATTAAAAACTTACATTTTACTCCAGTGGATTCTCAGTTTATACCTGGTAAATAATTATAAAGCTGGAAATTTTTTAAGTTTACCTTTTATATTAATTGTGATGCAAAAATGAGCTCAGCCAACATATTTCCGCGAGTCGCACATTATATCTCAAAGAGCCGCACGCGGACTGCGATCCGCAGTTTGGCCAACCCTGAACTAATACACTTACAACGTATAATTCAACCAATATTATTTTCATAAATATCACAAACTAATAAATACGATTCGCAAAGACATATTGTATACAATGTTACTCAACACGAAACTACACAATAGGCTATCTTTTCTCTGCCCGCATCGAGTTTCGAAACCCCATTTCTAGCTGCGCAAGTCCACAAACATGCACTGTGTCGCAGAAAGGTGAAGAGACAATAATTATAAAGTATTTTTAACCTAGCACACATGCACAGAACACCAGCTGATTTTGCTTTTATCTCAGATTTCAAAACCAAGGTAGGCTAATATGACACAAGTTGGATGACGTATTTTGATATGTTATATTTCTGGCAGTAAGGGTGTTTCCGAAACGAGTTAAACTACGTCCTCTCATGATTCAGAAAAACAGAGTGGCGTGTATCTCGCATCATAAAATGGATATTTTAATGACGTATCAACGAAAGAGTGACATGTTTAAAATATTCTCAGACTCTGATAGACTCGTCTGCTCAGTTGAACCGTACCGACAATTAACGACAGAAGATAATAAGGCGGCCGAAGAGTTGATCAGGTAGTTAAACTGACATTAATTAGGAAATTAAACTTTAATTTGTTTAACTGTAATAAGACAATTTCTGTGAACCGTAATCCAGAAACAAATGCTGTTGAGTGAATAACTTTTCACATACGATTTCAACGATTCTCCTTCAGGTTAATTTATTTGGTTTATTGAATTTCACGCAAAGCAATTCGAAGGATATCTGTAATATCCATCCCTAACTTGGCCGTGATACACTGGAAGGAAGACAACTGGTCAACGCTACCAACCGCCAAATCTGCTACCAACAAACAGTGGGATTGACTGATACGTCACAACATTCCCCACACCTGAAAGGGAGAGCATGTTCAGTGACGGGATCCGATCACGTGATCTTCAAACTGTCATTCAGGTGTCCTAACTATTGCGAGCCTTATTAAGCCGACATATCAAGTACAAAGTGTGCAGTTCAGCATTTAAATTAGAGTTGTTTTAATATCGGTGTGGTCAACAAATTGCATCATATTTAATAACTTTGTTTTTGCGTGGAACAATCTGAAGGTCTCAGGCTTAAATCCCTGTTTTAAACATTCTCGCTCTTTAAACCATGAATAATGTGATGGGCAATCCCATTATTCGTAAGTAAAAGAGTAACCCAAGAGTTGTCGGTGGGTTGTGATAACTAGCTGCCTTCTCTCTACTCTTTCACTACTAAATTGGGGGGAGTGCATCTGGTCCTAGAGTACTTTCCCACGAAATTCAAACTAAAGTTTTGGCATGGGTATAAAAATAGTGTACAGAAAGTAAAATAATCCGGCACTAACAAGCAGTGGCCAGAGTGAAAATATTTATAATGTGACTAATGTTATTAGGGACCCACAGAAACAAAGTCGAAGACACGCAAGTCTTCAAATATATAATTACTTTTGGAAAAACTGGAGAAGTCCAAACAGTATTTGCGATATTTTGTTGTTGTTTTCAAGCCATAACCGATATGTGTTGTTCATCGCTATCTGTCCTTTTAACCTTCAAACAAATACCCTCGTCGTATGATTCTCTCGTTTGGATATGAACGAAAAGTCTCTCGAGGCTGCCCTACCCATCTTAATTATCCTCAGATGTAACACAATACATTAAATTACCGTTTGATGATTGCGCTATCATGTGGCTCGTTCTAAACCATACGTGTGTAGGATTTCAACTTTCAGGAACACACATTTGATGTGAAACAGACAGAAATATAAGATGTAAGACAAGTTTCGTAAGGTACGCAGACAATTAATCAACAGGAAATCAACTGTCATGATATATTTTTCGCTTCAATAAACAACAGTTTTATGTTTCGAGGTTAGCAGCAAGTCTGGTAAACAGGCTAGTTAGTTGTCGTTGTGCTAGAAAGGCTAGGTTATCTTTGTGTCGTAAAAAGAAACCAAAGAAGAATTTCCAAATTATATAAGATTAAAATATTCAATATCGGTAGGCCTAACTAACTTGACCTAATTATTTTACACTTATTAGACACGCACACATACACCATTCTTTAAATACAACGTAATATTAAACGTTTGGGAATCTAGAAGTTCGTACGTGGTTCTCTTCCCACACGTGTGGTGTTACAGTTTATTGCCAGAACACTGGTGAATTTATGAAATGCGCGACATCGCCATCTCAGTAAATACACGATATTCAAAACTTGGAGTCTTGCCAAATTTGTGAAACGTGTGACCACAGTTTTGTTTGTTTGTTTTTTGAATTTCGCACAAAGCTACTCGAGGGCTATCTGTGCTAGCTGACCCTAGAAGTGTAAGACCAGAGGGAAGGCAGCTAGTCTTCACGACCCATCGTCAACTCTTGGGCTACTCTTTTACCAACGAATAGTGGGATTGACCGAACATTATAACGCCCCCAAGGCTTGGAGGGTGAGCATGTTTAGCACGACGGAGATGCAAACCCGCGACCCTCACATTACGAGTCGCACGCCTTAACATGCTTGGCTTGACCACAGTAAAGATACAACATTCAAAACTAACAAAAAGTGGAAAATTAGTATATTTGAAATAATAAAAATATTATATATGTTACGCTAATTAATAAAAAACTATTCATATCAGTAATACCTTGAATATGCACATTTTACATAGAGAAAACACGCAACTAAACTTCCTTGAAATTAAACAGCACGGTATAAAACAGCAAACCTTATTGTACAGAGTGGCCCGTAAGTTACTACCCATCCAAATATGTATGCAGTTTATCTGTGTGCTGTCCCTCATTCTCGCTGCATAATATTAAATGGAGCCATGTTCTGTGAGACATTTTCAAGTGTAAATGAGCTTAAATCGGCCATATTTTTCTGTGTTTTCCAAGATTTGAGGGATCTCTACCACCAAACACAAATAAGAAGGTGCATTCTGCGACACTCTGGGTGTTTGGTTAGGAAAAAGATGTATTATCAAGTGTAAACCGAATGTTTTATAAAAATATTTAGTTTCTAAAGGGTTAACACTGCTAATCAGCAGTACTCTGTAATTCAACATACACGGTAAATTATGATTGTCACTGTCACAGCTTAAATCATGAGGAATATTCTGTGGCATCACACGGATTCGAACCAAGTTTGCCAGCTCCTGAATTCAAAGTTATATGGTGAAGTCAACCAGTCCCTGTAAATATTATAATTACTCGGTTTGATTTATTATCGAGGAAGAGGGGGAGAAAATATATTACCTTCTCCACGTTTTTTTTTGGGGGGGGGCATTTCATTTTGTAAATACTACAACCTGTATTTTTAGTGCTAGAAAAGAAACAGGAAGAAAGAAAAAGGATTAAATAATTTTAAATTTTAAGTCACAAAACAACGATAGATCCAGAACATTTTTCATAAGTTATGGAGAATGAAAAAAAAACACATGGTCTCCAAATATAATGTTTCGTTTAATGAAAGGGAAGAGATCAAGAAAAACTTAATCGGACCAATCACGAGCGATATCGATAACACCTGGTGAGAATCGGAAACACTTTGACTTCTAACTCTGGCAGCGGACGCCAGGCATGGATAAAAGTTTAATGTACAGCCTTAGTGTTCATCTTTAACATTACACCCAACAGAACAAAATATGAGGGAGAAAAAAAGTGTGTGTGGGGGGAGTATCTTGAATTTCGCGCAAAGCAACACGAGGCTATCTGCGCAATTCGTCCCTAATTTAGCAGTGTAAGACTAAAGGGAAGCTGGCTAGTTATCATCACCAAACACTCTTGGGCTACTTTTTAAATAACGAATTGTGGGATTGACTGTTAAATTATAACACCCCCACAGCTGAAAGCGCCCTAACCAGCACGCCAGGTTGGGCCTTAGGTGTGAAGAAAGATTGACAATGTTACTATTTTCGATTTTTTTTATGTTTGTTTTTGTTTTCTGGAGGAACGCGCCCTAACATCATACTGGTATATTTTGAAGAATGACAAGAACAAATAATCAAGACATTACAAACAAAAAGAAAAATCATTTTGTTTCACAAGGTCGAACGGTTTTATTTGTGTAACTGTCCCCCGCTGGGACTGTGGTAAGTTTATGGATTTACAACACTAAAATTATAGGTTCTATTCCTCTCAATAGACACAGCAGATAGCGCTGAGTGGCTGTGAAATAAGATAAACATATTTAAACACATCTGTGTAATTTACTGTACAAATGGTACCATATCATAAGATTCGTTACCACTAACTGAGCAGAATTAAAGAAATTAAACATGGCGGTTTTATTATTTGTTACCTGACAATATTATAACACCGTAAGGATTCTTTTGGATTGGGAGAGGGCTGGAAAAGTTTTTTAAACGTGGGGGAATTCTAAAAGTTTCTTCGCCCCCAAGAAAAACAAAATAAAAATGTATTACAAGTAACTATGGATAATAAACTTGTTACTGACCGAGACAGCTTGGTTGGACAACTTATTACTAATTCATAATAACTTACCATCCTCCATACGAAAATAAACCCGAGTAGAAAGCCAAAGAAATGTCTTCCGTTTTAAAGTCTCCTTGGAAGCTATTTATTAGGTTGGTAGTTTCGCCTATAGTATAAAAAATGAACAACAAATTATATGCATATAAATGCCACTTAAAAACATTAGTATAAGATGTGTGCGTGTGTGTGCGCCAGTTACTTAAAAAGACATTAATACAAACAATCAATTTATATCTTTAAGCCTTTATCAATAAAGTGAGATGTGGGTGGTAATCGAAATGACTGTTTGGTGTGAGTGTTGAGCTTATGTTTTTATTATTACCATCAGTTTTCCCCCTTCCTCACTAAAAAATCAGTATTTATACATCTTTAAAGAAAGAAAATAAAGACAAAATATTTTCACTGAAACATATTACAATGCTAAAATCAGGGGTTCGATTCCCTTCGGTGGGCCAAGCAGATAGCCCTTTGTGGCTTTGCTATACGAAAAACACACACACACTGAAACATATTCCATTGTTAATGTCTGCGAAATGGTTCGTTTGTCCCAAGAACGCTTTACAAACATCTTAAATCTGTATTAAGAATATCGGCAAGTTTGGGTTTTATTCAAACATCACGTGAAATATCTAATAATGTGTTGTTTTCTCGTTACTAATATATTCAAATTGTTTGTTTTCGTTGCTATTTGATGCGCACTAATTATTTGAACGCTGACGTGTACAGATGACGAGTTGTTTACTTGTAGTTAAGCGCAAAGCTACATATAGTGAGTGTTATGTGTGCTGTGCTTAGCACGGGTAGAGAAACTCGGTTCCTTGCATTGTACGTTCGCAGATTGGGTGCGGTGGAGATTGGATAAATACAAAAAGTTGTTATCAAAATGAAGGAGAAAGATAAATTATTTTACTTTTATACCTTCATCGCCCGATTCTGTTTTAACTTGACTGAGAGCAAAAACGTTTTCAGTTTTTGATAACAGACAACGTTTCTTATTAAAAAGGCCCGGCATGGCTAGGTGGTCAAGTTACTTGACTTTTCATCCGAGGGTCGCGATTTCGAATCTCCGTCACATCAAACACGCTCGCCATTTCAGCCGTGATCGCATTATTATGTGACGGTCAATACCAGTATTGGATGGTAAAAAAATAGCCCAAGAGTTGGCTGTTGGTGGTGATGATTAGCTGCCTTCCTTCTGGTCTAGCGCGATATTCAAAATAAACCAAACTAATCATTATTAAAGAGTTCGAATACACCATCACACAGCTGAATATGACAACTTACCAGGAACTACGTCTACTGTCCGAAATGTTTTACAGTTTGAAGAGGTCGTGCACGAGATGTTAACGTCTGATATCGTGTAGATTAGAAAGACGTAAACTTGTAACAAAATTCGGTTTTGAAATATTTATAATAAACCTGCCATGCATCAGTTAGACTAAATCAACCCACGTAGAAAGTTTGCCAGTATCACTTAATACGTCCTGTTTTAAACGAGCGGACCAGACTTAGAAATAAATTAACATGTCGGGTCAAGAAACAAACATCTGCCCGTTGGACAGAAAAAAAAATTGCAAAGAAAGATAAGAAATTGTGTTTCTATTATATTTTCTCTAACATAACAAACATCAACCTTGGAATAAAAACATATAAACGTAACGATACTGCTGTTTACAAGGGTTCTATCAACATGAATTAGATGAGGGTCCAACCCTCCTTCCATTTCATGAACTTTCTCATAATATTCTTTATCTCTGTGTCATGTTTGATGACGATTGATCAAGAGATGTAGAAACGTATGACGAAGAGATGTAAACACGTACTGACGTTGATTTATATACATTTGACGAGACGTAAAACTAACCGATACACAAACACTGATGTTTATTAATGTTGATTAAACATATAACCTGGGAAGAAAACGGGTTTAATCGAATTAACAGGGCTCTAGTTTTTTGTTTCGTTATAAATCAAAGTGGATGTACATTTAATAAACTACAGCCTTTTGTCTCTTCATAAATCATATGTGGGATCTGGAGAGAGAATAAAAAACAAAACACGAATTATTCTGAACGTCGATAACCTCTAATTGCTTTAGTCCTCATCAGCTTAGTTTTAAATATCAATGTGTTCGGTGCACCATCTAACAATTAAAATAAAATTACTAGGGCTGGCAGAGTAGGGCGCTCGATTCGCAATCTGAGTGGCGTATATTCGAATCTACTCTCCATCAAAATATGTTCGCCATTTCAGCCGTAGGAACGTTATAATATACGGTCAATTCTAGTATTCGTTGGTAAATGAGTAGCAAAAGAGTTGACAATGGATGACTATAAATAGATGTTTTCCCTCTAGTCTTACACTCCCAAATTAGGGACGGCTAGCACAGATAGTCCTCACGCAGAATTTCAAACCAAAAATTGTAGGAGCGTAACCAAAAATAAGTTGTTGTTTTTCGTACTCAAGCAATTTCCTAAAGTGCCCTAAACCTAATCCACTATCACCAGATGCGCAATATGAAAAATTATAAATAAAAAAATGAAATGATTTGTTTGACATAAAACCTCCTAGTAAAGAGAGTGCAGACCAATCACAGTTGATTATACACACCAACGAGTAACGTCAATATTATACACATTTTACACGCCTCCTAGTGGCTCAGCGGTATATGTGGGGACTTACAACGCTAAAAACCGGGTTTCGATACTTGTCGTGGGCAAAGCACAGATAGCCCATTGTGTAGCTTTGTGCTTAATTCAAAACAACGACAACATTTTACAGTTACGTAACAAGTGCCACTGATGTGACATCAGAACGATAAATTATATTACGCTTTATAGGAAATAGACATTAAAAAATCAGGCTCTGTTACGCCAGTAATCACCCAACGAATATGAGATCGTCTTTTTATCAGTTGATATGAAATTTAGCAGTAATTAAGAAAATTTTCCCATCAGACCTACATATATAATGCAGAAGATACAAAAACCCACACATGTGCACACCTTATGTTTAGCATAGAATAAAAAAAACAACTCTTAGATCACGTAATTAAACAGTACAAATCTGGTAATTGTTAAGTTGTCCAGATATAAATATCAGATTTCTTACGATGACATTTAGAAGCTGAATATTGGGGTTACTTGTTGTTGGTTGGATGGTTTAATCTAACATTTGCCGCTTACAAGATGTCTTAATTGTCTGCTGTTTCAAGTCTACTCAGAGTAAGCTGCACAAACTCCAAGGCAACATGAACAAGAAGGACTTTCGTCTGATTTTTTTCTACTACTTCAAAATTGGATGAAAAGCTATCGAAACTAAATGGAACATCAGCCAGATATTCAGCCATGGATATGTTACTGAGCATACAGTTCAGTATTGGTTAAAGAAAAGCTTCTACACGGAGAAGAAAGTCTTGAAGACCACGAAAGTCATGGAAGGAATCCATCCTTAGATGGAAAACACATTAAGGGAAGCAGTAGTGAGACAGATGCACAACAGAACAAGAGCTTGTAGAAAAGCTAGGCACAAGCAAATCAAGCAATATCATCACTTGAGTGCGATTAAAAAGATGAAAAAGTCGGATAAGTGGGTTCACATGAGCTGACTGAAGATCAACAAATTCAGCGTTATAAGACCTATCAAAGATGACGCTCAAATAATGGAACAAACTGGGGATCGAGGTTCTGCCTCATTCACTTTATTTCTCAGACCTTTACCCAACAGATTTGCATTTTTTGAAAACTCTTCGAACAATAAACGCTTTCAAAATTAGACAGCTCCAGAAAAAGCTTTTAGAAAGTTCATTAAACACAGAAATTCTGATTTCTATAGCAAGGGCGTAAACAGCATCGATATAGGTTGGCAAAAGCGTGTTGAAGCAAATGGTGCTTACTTGGATTAAAACACGGTTTACAACACTGGTTTATACTTTTCTAAACTTCGCAGTTCAGAAACGACGTTTATTTCTGGACAACCTAAAAACTACAGGGAAAAGAAATATTAAACAAAAGCACTAATTCTTCCCTATAATATTAGAGAAATAAACTGAACTAATAAAATACACAAAAATTTAAGCTTTCTAAACCACTTTAGTTGTTCTCTAATTGCAAAGCTACATTATATATTCGCTGTGGGGAATCGAGTCCTCGATTTTAGGGTTGCAAGTTCTTAAACTTACCACTGACCCACCAGTGAGAACTTCTCTGGTATTGTCATTATAAGAGTCATAACGTATTGCGAAACCAGTGCCAAATATTAAATTTTCTTTCTTTTTTTTTCTAGTAAATCATAAGTTGTCCAAATAAAGCCAACATGAGTTAGCCACTACACAGATAACTGCTTGACCAATAACTTAGCTGATCTAACAAACACATAATATAAACGTTTTACAAATCTGAAGTAACTACGCGATTTTCTTATCCTTTAATGCAAAATGAAAACAATGCAGAAAATAATTCTTTTATGAAGACGTTTTATTATTTTAAAAATAGAAAGTTCAGGAGAAAACCCCCCTGAGGTTCGAAACACCACCACCAGTGGCGTGTTAGCTGTGTTGTGTGTACGTACGAGGTTTAAGTACAGAGAAATTTCGTGAATATTGGCATTGCAGGGTGTTAATAATTCAGAAACCCAAACCAGAGTTATATACTTCGGTTTTGTGAATCATATAAAATCCAAATCAACAGAAGAAAACAAAAACTAATTTGTTTACACGAGATTGCTATATGTTGTAATTATTAGTTTATTTTTTCCCTATCACCACGATAATAATATTTTCAATAGTAACATATCACCACACCGTATGAAAATTGTGAAGTTAGGTTAGATCCTTCGAAAGTAATGTCACATACATGATGAAAGAAATAGGGCTGTCTCTCCTTGGGGTACCCCTACCTCAGAAGTAAAGTACTCCAAGTAGAGGCCCTCCACTCTGCATTTTCTAATGTTTAGAAAGTTTTATAACCAACGAATAATACTTGTCGGTAAATCGCTTTTTTCAAATGTATGTGAAGAAGGTAAGATACTTAATTTACTTTGGTTAAAATTATCTGTTCCGGCGTCGACATTTTCGGAAACCGTTTTGAACTTTACGTAGTTTTGATAAGAATTCCAGAGAAAAGTAGAGAACCCATTACTAATTTTTTTCCCTAAAATTTTACCTTGACAACTGTACACACTAATCGACGTATAAAAACTTGGTTAATCCGCTGGTTTTCCCAACATAAGAACGTGGCTTACCTCTAAGAAGTCGAGATGTTATCAGAGTTGAAGGATAAATTAAATAAATTTGTTAAGTGATCAAATAATTTGTAAGTAACCCCCTTTCGTGGGTGCTTCGTTTTAGGAATATTTTGTTGAAGTTATTACTTCAGCTTTTGTTATTTTAATCGAAATACTGTTCGAATAATCATTATTGTTTATTTGTTGCTTTAGGAGACAAAGTGAAGGAATAGGGAAGTTGTAAGTGTCAATACCAGGTTCGTTGTGCGTTTTAAAATGTTAAACTGAATTGTTATTTGAAAAATTTCTATTTGTTCTTCGTTTATACAAGTTATTTTGTTTAAGATTTACGGTTCGATACTTTATATAAATCATTTCAATATTTCTTAAGACATGTGTGTTCGTTTGATGTCGAGCAGTAATCGTCCCAGTTATTTTCTTTGAATTCTTTTTATTTTATTTTGTTGCTTAAAATAAGTTGATTTGTATTTTGATGTAGGGGGCCTCCTGTATTCATGTAAATGTCTTCAAGAAACAGTGGTCTTTTATAATATTTAAGGCCTGTATGCAACATTAACACATGAACAGAATCTAGTTTTTGGATACGTTTAGTCTTTCTGTCGCTTTAGTAAAAACTCTTAAATCACCATTGACTTTAAAACAAAGAAACAAGGATATGCACAGCCTATAGCAACAGCCGTATTTAGACGTGTTTCAAATAAAGTTAAGACAATTTATGGGTAAAAATCACTTCTTCTGAAACACCAAAGAAACCTTCCGATTAATAACTAGTTATTTAATTACACATTGTGATATCTTGTTCAGTTTAATAATTCTCGTTAAATTAATGATTCATATTCAGCGTATGTTAATACAGAATTCACAGCTTAAAACAAAAAGAACCACTTTGAAACACGCTACGGACATCCAGATGGGGCTATACATCACCAAACGTAAACCCCAACAGATGGAACAATATTTCACAAAATTATTTTTTGTTGTTATTGTCGTTCTTTTAGTGTAAAGGTATGCTTGTCCTTGATGGAAAATATGACTTATATGACGCCATCTTCGCCAAGGCTGTTTTATTCGCAACTATATCACAAGTACGGTTAATTTAATGCCGTATGTGCAAGCGATTTGTCAGAAAGTGTGCTGGTATAGATATTACGTTTGGAGCACCACCTGCATAAATAAACACACGGCATTATTCTGAAGTCTATACTACACAAGTACCATAAAAAGATTAACTGATTGACGCTAAAGATTCTTTAATTTTTTTATTTAAAACTCGGGATTTCAAAACATCTAACGACACTCGGATGTTATTGATTCACGTACTGTACCGTCTTTTACATATATTTCAAGACTCCACGTCACAGGATTCGATTGTGTGTATGTGTGAAGTTTGTGTTACCGGTTTGGATACAGTGGTTCTTAAACTGGGGTTTTGACCTCCTAGGGGTCGTTTGAGTTTCTTGGGGTCACGGATAGTTTGGGAATTATTGAGGAAACCACGGAGCAGTTTGTAGTTTTTGTGACAAGTACCTGTAACTACTCAGTAATGAGAAACACACTGAAGTGCGGCAGTTGAACCGCGTCGAGATGTTTGTTGTGCAACCACCTGTCTAATTTTGAGTAAAAATATTCATATATTACAACGTTTTGAATTGTCCACATTTTTAAACTATATAATATTAATGTCAAAGTTTCCATCGTAATCAGTATATTTTCTCATTATATATCAACCCTCACACTGAGTGAATATGTAGGTTTTGTATGATGTTCAGTAATTCCACGGATTTTACATTTGTTTCGCACTTGTAGCATTTCTCAAAATCATTTATTTGTAACATATTCAATAAATTAGGATTTTTATATAGTTTTGTTTTATTCTACTGTTACGCAAAGTTCACCATTACAAAAATTATTATAGGGGAAGGGTAATACCCTGGAGAGTCTCAGGGGGAAAGACGATGGAAAATGTTAAGAACCACTGAGCCGATACGCTGACGGAACGAAACGGTTAAAGTCTGTCGATGAGATGATAAAAGAAAACTAAATATCTAGAACAACAACAAAACCTCCACGACGAGCCACAACGCGAAGTCATACCAGTACCAATCACCAAGAAGTTTTAAATCACGTGATTCAAATCAAGCTGCACCAGCTGTTGAATTTAAGCATTATGGCTCTCTGAATTAGTAGCTAAAGGGTTCGTCAGGCTTTCTTTACTGAACGTACTGTGGACATTCGACGACGAGTTAAATTACGGTAGATTTTCATTTATTTACATATACAGTTAATAACATGATAAAAAAATAACTTCGCTAAGAATGACTAGTAATACTAGAAAGAAATGACTTCATAAATCACCAACACTAGCATGACTTCTATATACAACTACGCACAACAGAAATTAAACAATATTCTATTTGTCTGTTGTTTCATATAAATCGACTTCTCTCGCCCTGAGCGTCTCGTGCTTAAGTTCAAAATCCAAACGGATCTCCAGCGGAGTAAGTTGTATTTCGTTTATTTGCCTCAAGAGGGCCTTACGTTGCAAAATGAATCAATTTTGTACAAATGTACAAAACGTTTTTTTTATTATTATTCACTTATTTCGGTTGTTATATTTTAGTAATGAACTCTGCTCTTTAAGGAGGGCGATATCTTTTTTTTATAATAGTCACAAAGCATTTTAAATAATTTACAAAATAAATTCATCTTTCACTGATATTACATTAATCACTAAACAAATAAGAGAAATGAAAACATCACTTTCACTGTCACTGTCTCTCTTTTTAGTTTAATTTAAAATGTACAAAACATACACACCAGTTGTAACGTTTTCTAAAACGAAAATGAAACCAAACTTACCTCGTGCTATACAGACTATGCCTGTAATGATGATGATAATTAGTGCTAACAGCTTGGCTCCTGTAAATACGTCTTGAATACTCATGGCCCAGCGTACACTTCTGCAGTTAATGTACGTTAAAAATCCTGAAAAACATATACAGAACACTAAACTTGTATATCTGGACAAATAAATATATTAGTTTTTTTATGAAAATGAAACAAGAAAATGTTGTATTATCTTTATTAATATCCCTCTCATTGAATGGGTATAAACAAAACTACACTAATGATTCAAGACATTTTATAATAGTGACTATAATTATCTGGTTAATAATTATATATTAATTATGGGTAATTACTGGAGATACGTACACAGAAAATTAATAGTAATAACACAAAAAATAAAATTATTACTCAACATAAGATGGCCGAAAATAAATTGAGTATTATTTTTAAAAGTATCAAATAAAATTATTATTCCATATTTCTACCCTCACTTACTAAATGATCAGAGTCGCGAGAAATACTTTAAAAATCCGAATATCTCGTAAAAGAAACCATAAAAAAATCAAAATAAATTAGTTTTAAGTTAAGCCTTAAAGATGGCTCGGCGTGGCCAGGTAGTTAAAGCACAAGACTTGTAATCCGAGGATTGCGAGTTCGAATCTCCGTCACAGCCGTGGGGCGTTATAATGTAACGGTCAATCCCATTATTCGTTTGTAGAAGAGTAGCCCAAGAGTTAGCGATGATTCCTGGCTGCCTTCCCTCTAGTGTTACACTGCTAAATTTGGGACGGCTAGCGCAGATAGCTATCGCGTAACAAACATACAAGCCTTAAAGATATTCATTCACAAAACGAACACCAACCCCACGCAATAGAATAATTCACAAATTACAAGACAGAAACGTTTAATGATAGCAGAAGTTTGTTTTCTGAATTTCGCTCAGAGTTACACGATAACTATCTGCGCTAGCCGTCCCTAATTCAGCAGTGTAAGACTAGCGAAAAGGTAGCCACTCATCAACGCCTAACACCAACTGTTGGGCTACTCTGTTACTAACGAATAGTGGAATTATAACACCCACACGGCTGATAGAGCGAGCATCTTTGATGCGACGGGGATTCGAATCCGTGACCCTCAAATTACGAGTCGAGTGAAAAATCAAGAAACTAATAGATTAGTAGTGGAAGCACACATAGCATTAAATAAATAATTACTACACAGAAACAATAACATCAAACATTTTAATTTAATATTCAGTTCTGTGTGTGCGTATGTCGTGAATACAGGCTGCAGTTAGCTGGTGGAGCTGAAAACATGTCTACTTGGAATACCGCACGCATTATTACTGTTGTAGAACATTGTACTTCAGTAATATGAACTAGTTCTGGGTTGAAAGACAATGGTAAACAAAACTGGCATGATAAACTTAGAAGACGTATACACCTATATTTAAGAACCCTGTATCATATTAAAACGAGTTGATGTTGTGTTAACAAGTCCGTTAGTCAGATAAAAACTTGACTGTTTATAGATGTCGTCTACTTCTCTATTTCTTTAGACGTTTTAATTTAGCAGAAAGCTACACGAGGGCTATCTGCGCCAGCCGTCTCTAATTTTGTAGTGTACGACTAGAGAGAAGCCAACTAATCACCAGAAACTCTGGGGATGCTCTTTTACAAAAGAAAAATGGGATTGATCGTCACTTTATAACGCTCCCACGTCTGATAGGGCGAGCATGTTTGATGCAACGGGGGATTCAAACCCGCGACCCTCAGATTAGGAGTCGAACGCCTTAACCCACCTGGCTATTCCGGGCCTTTTTATTTAAGAAAATTACGGTTATCTAAGAACAGCTCTTTGCTGCGCGAAAGAAACGTAGAATGACTGGTAATAAAAAAGATTTATTATGAGTATCACGAAGCGCGAGTCTGGACCTTTTGGTCCGGTGGCGCGTGAACATGGAGAATTTATTTTATGTAGGTCGCAATATCTCTCGATTTTTTTTCGCATGAAAGAAGAGACGAACGAATACAGATTAGCTTGAAGCTTCTCTCGCGATGCTGAGATTATGGTGTATTATTTTTAAAGTTACGTTCGCTTCACTGAAATAGGTTTGGGAGAAGAAGTGACTATTGTATAACTCACTTGAATTTACGAGTAAATCCGAGATCCTCATTAGTACCGAATCTTTCTTAAAAGGTTGATTTCTACTGAGATAACAAGAAAATAAAAACTAAAGAAAAGTCCAGACAGAGAAATTGTGTTGGTTTTAAAAACACGTACTATTTCCAAACAGTTAATTTGAACAATTTGAGCAAGAGTACGCTGTTATCATTAAAGTTCACGCATTGATACAGAACTACTTTCGAGTCTTTTATACGTAACAATAATATTATGTTGGTGAAATGTTATTCATAAACGTTTCGAGTGACGTCACAATGAGATTGACAGTTGATAACAAATCTCTCTCATATTCAGTTTTCTGGAGAAAAACTGAAAGGATTGTTGGCTTTTGTAGCGCAAAGATATCCATTGGTCTACATGTGCTCTGTCAACTGCGGGAGTCGAACCCAGAACTTTACTATTGTTATTCTGGAAAGCTGACTGAAAGAATTTAGAAAAGTACGTTTGTTTTGTCAGTAGCACTACACAATCAGCTTCTTACACTCTGTCCAAAGCAAGACTAACACCAGGTTTTATCAAAGGCAAGAAACTTACCTAACTAACAAAAACTAACAAGAAACTTTGGGAAACTAGCACGAGAAAAATGGTCACATCATTATGACCATGTTTTTTGCGAACTTAGTTTCTTAATAGTATGAAAGTAATAAATGTTCTGGCCCAGCATGGGCTAGATTGGTTAAGGAGTTTGGCTCGTAAACCGAGGGTCGCGGGTTGGAATCCTTGTCGCATCAAACATGCTCGTCTTTACCTTCGTGGGGGCGTTATAATGTGACGATCAATCCCACTGGTAAAAAAGTAGCCCAAGAGTTGGCGGTGAATGGTGATGACCAGCTACCTTCCCTCTAGTTTTAAACTGCTAAATTAGGGATGGCTTGTGCAGACAGCTCTTGTGTAGCTTTACGCGAAATTCAAAACAAACAAATGAAATGTTCACATACACACACGTGGAAGAAATGAGACAATAATATATTATTATTACACTTTCATGTGCTAAATTAAAAGTCATTAATTTATTTGATTATTTATCCTACATTTTCAAGCATATCGAAAAACTCACTTAAAATAAATACAAATTTTACTGACCGTTATTTCAATGTATTTCAAATTCTAAACGCCCTCTGGTAAAACGACTTGCATTGAGAACTTGATGTATTTGGTGTTGTTGTTTTATTATTATTATAGCGCAAGCTTACATGACACACTATCTCTGGGTCCACCGCGAGGAATCGAATCCTAAATGTTAGCGTTGTAAGTGTATAAACTTAATGCTTACTTACCGAGATGCATATTGAAAATTGAAATAATTAAAATCCAAAAAAATGTCCGTTTTAAAATAAGAAACAGATAACATGAAGATTCAACACAAAATTAACATCTGTACCTGAATATTAGAGGATAAGGAACTAACATCTGTACCTGAATATTAGAGGATAAGGTACTAACATCTGTACCTGAATATCAGAGGATAAGGTACTAACATTTGTATCTGAATATTAGAGGATAAGGTACTAACATCTGTACCTGAATATTAGAGGATAAGGTACTAACATCTGTACCTGAATATTAGAGGATAAGGTACTAACATCTGTACCTGAATATCAGAGGATAAGGTACTAACATCTGTACCTGAATATCAGAGGATAAGACATTTTATTGTGGTTTAGATAAACACTCACGCATAATAGCTCATTCCTGAATACCCATGAGCATGATAACCCCTTCCAGTCATGGGGAGGTGGGGAGTTACTATGTGACAATTAATACCGCTATTCATTAAGAGAGTATTCCAAGAGTTAGCGGTGTGCAAGCTTGACGAGTTAGCCTCCCTCCAGTGTACTACTGCTAAATGAGCAACGCCAAGCGCAGATAACCTTCGTGTAACTTTGCAAAAAATACAATACAAACGAAACATAAACCCTAAGTTTTTGTTCTATGCCCTGGATTGTTGAAACAAAGTTATAATTCATAGCACTTTTGTTACGAAATCTGAGGAATTTTGTGTTTTCCATATTATTATATTCTAATTCCCGTTTCATTATTTTTATATAATTTTTCACTGAAGTGTGTGTGTGTGTGTGTGTATTGTTAAATAAAATATTACACACTTCCTACTAACTTCAATACTTACGTGGCCTAACCCAAAAGAGTTGTTACTTTCTGTATTTCTTAATACCTTTCATCGATCACTGGAGTTTTCTATAAAATAACAGGAGATGCACTGTAGAATATCCTAAGATAGTTTTTATTGCCATAGATTGTCTTCTCGTGGGCATCGCTCGTTATTCAAAAAATAAGCCTTCTCATCTGGGGATCACATGTGCGTTACCGAGGTGATGAATAAATCCCCGGATAACGGACAAAAGTAGGTTAAAAGTTAGCGGATGGTTCTCTTGATCAACTGCCTTCTTACTGGTGGAGACAGTTAGCCCTTGAACATGTATGTACGAAACAAACGTTGACTTGTTCTTATCTTTAAGCTCTTTATTTTTCTACGTAAGACGTCGACACTTGAATATACATGCAAGATTTGTGACGTAACGAAAATCAGTTTATCTTACAAGCCGTCGTAAAGCAGCACATCCTGAAGAAATAGAGCAAGACAATGTTGGTATCTTTTGTTCAAATGTTTCTCTGTCTGTCCGCAAAAACTCTTCCTACAGTTCAAATCCGATTTTGATGATAAAACATGGTTTTTCAACAAACTAAGAAGTTCTCAACAGAGTTTTGTTACAATTGGGTCTCTCGTTAAAAAGAAAAATTTACCTACAGCATGCTGCTTTCACACATGGTTCGACGACATATTTGGCAATCTCAGAAACTGGTTCGCCTGACATGTTCATGCCCACTAAAGAAGCAGATAAAACTGGTGAAGTTCTTCAGACGGAAATAAACGGTTCAGGAAGTTCATTTCTGTATTTTACTGATTGAAGTAAAGTCTGTTTGTTTTTGAATTTCGCGCAAAGCTACATGAGGGCCATCTGCGCTAGTCTTCCAAAATTTAGCAGTGTAAAAATAGAGGGAAGGCAGTTAGCTATCACCACCCACCGCGAATTCTTAAGCTACTCTTTTACCGACGAATAGCGAGACTTAACGAACATCATAAAGCTCCTATGGCTGAAAGGGTTTCGTGTCAAGAGGGGGCGAACCAGCGACCCTTAGACTACGAAGCGATGGCCATGCCGGGCCATAGTAAGTAATTAGACGTTTCTGCTAGTAAAGCATATTTCCGAAGTTTCGGTCGTCCACATGTTTATCGTGTGCCTCATGACACATCATCACTTTGCATAGCATAATACGACGACCTTCTATTTCTAGCTCGACTATTGGTGCTTATAAACTTTAACCCAACATTTAGTTTGACTTTACTTTTACATTTCAATCGTTGTTGTTGTTGTTGTTTTGAATTAAGCACGAAGCTACACAATGGGCTATCTGTGCTCTGCCCACCACGGGTATCGAAACCCGGATTTTAGCGTGTAAGTCCGCAGACATACCGCTGAGCCACTGGGGGCTACATTTCAATCGATCCCAACTTATCTTATTTATATAAATTATTCTACGTTTTCCTTTTGTAGTTGTGTTACATTTTCATGTTTATATCGTCTTGTTTCATGTTGTCTTTCATTTTCAACTAAAACTCCCATATTATCCACAAAATCATATTCAAATAAGTACTTTTACTTACTTGTTTGAAGATAAGTTAGTAAAAATATTTACAATTAACCAAAGGTCACATTCTAACATTTCCGTTACAGACTTTTATTTATTTATATTTAATTGTGGAACAGAGAGTTAATACACTGATGGATTAAAGTATTAATTCTCTTTTAGGTTTACTGAATAGTTTTTGACAGTTCATCACCGAGATAAGAAAAAGAACAAATTACTGAAATAGATATTTCAGCAGACAGTTAGGAAAACACTTCATGTCTTGGACGCACGAATAAACTACATTTTCACAAGAAGATTTCAGGCTTGTTTTTTCACTTAATAATAGTTCACTAAACCCTAACTAGAGGGCAACAACATCTAACATGAAACGAGTAAGCCGTCTTTCCGTATTCTCAAGACCTGAAGACGACCAAAGAAGCTTGTCACGATGAATCGTTTTTTTTCTACTGGAACATGAAGTCATTCATACTTTACACGTTATAAGAAAACAACAACTACATGGTGACTTACACAATATTTTATATCAATTTATAACGTTTCAATTTGCATTAAGGTTTATCGAGTGGTTTGTAATAATTCATCAGTGAGAAAAGAAACTGTTAAAAAATCTGTTTTAGTATAACAAAATGACCGTTTAAACGCTTCTCTCTCTCTGAATGAATGACATAATTACATACAAACTAAAAGCGACATCAGTTACTTTTTAAAACTCGATACAAGTCCAAGGTTGTAGCTACGATATTTTGAGTAGTATGTGATAAAAACCAGTCTAACCCACACATGTCTATATGAGCATCTGTCGCCATCGCACCCCCCGCCTTAGCTAGGCAGAAAATAAGGTTATTATTTTCATTTTTATAATTTTAGTGACTTTGCACGCGTGTAAGCTTCTTCACAATATCCGACAAAAACACATCACACGAGAAGTCACTGAACAAGCACGTGTTAATGTGAATAACGAGTCTGACATGAATAGAGGCAAGTTGTAACTTATGCTGGGATTTATTTTTCAAAACCTTATTTATAGTCTTACAATTCCGCAGACTTACCGCTACACCAATGGGAAGGGGGGTATTCAAAAGACACTCTCAACAAAACCTTCATTCAATAAACGCGCCACACGCAATGGGATGGTTTGTGTTTTGTTTTGTGGCAAATAAACACCTGATATATTTGAAAAATAATGAAACAAAAAAATTTAAAATCTATCAATGAAATATACACAGAATTAAATATCAAAAGTCAGAAGTACCACTAACAATGTTACAGGAACTAGGCCGATAAAAGAAGCCCAAACCACAACCAATGTTACAGGAACTAGGCCGATAAAAGAAGCCCAAACCACAACCAATGTTACAGGAGCTAGGCCGATAAAAGAAGCCCAAACCACAACCAATGTTACAGGAACTAGGCCGATAAAAGAAGCCCAAACCACAACCAATGTTACAGGAGCTAGGCCGATAAAAGAAGCCCAAACCACAAACAATGTTACAGGAACTAGGCCGATAAAAGAAGCCCAAACCACAACCAATGTTACAGGAACTAGGCCGATAAAAGAAGCCCAAACCACAACCAATGTTACAGAAGCTAGGCCGATAAAAGAAGCGCACACCACAACCAATGTTACAGGAGCTAGGCCGATGAAAGAAGCCCACCCCACAACCAATATTACAGGAACTAGGCCGATAAAAGAAGCCTAAACGTTTCACATTGCTAGTTTCGTTTACTATTTATTGGCTGGCTGTTTGTGTGTTAGTCATACATTAGTGATTTCCTGTATGGTTCAGTACTAAGTCTTAGGATTTCTTATGTTAAAATTCGGTTTTCGAAACCCGCAGTTATCAGAGTACGAACAGCCTCTTGTTTAACTTTGCATTTTACAGACAGACATTAAATTTGAAGAAACTAAACTAACCGGTTCATATACTGTGTATGAAAAAGAGGTATATTAAATGGAATACGATCGAATCACAGGTGAAGTGAATAATTAATTGACAATTGTTCCGTATGAAGTTAACTGCATGGATTTCCACAACTGGTGTACAGGGTATAGAGTATTCTGTATTAAATGCTTAGATGTGTACGTGAAGAAAGTGCAGATGACTATCCAGAAGCAGTAGATGAAGTAGCAAAAATTCCTCCCTCAGGTACTAAAACTATCAAGGTGTTTTTTTCTTTTTTCTGTCTTTGTTTATTCAAAAGACAAAGCTGTGCTCACCACAGATATCGATTCTAGAACGTTTGTATTGTGAACCACCCAACTTTATGCCGAGCCAATCGGAGTCTCTCTGTTATTTTTATTGAACACTGATGAAAAGGATTGAAACGAAACTGTGCACATTCATATACTCTTCAAGAAAAGAAACGCAAAAGGGATATTTTTGCTATTTTAAAGAGAAATATATGAAATGACGTTACAAGCTCAAAGTATGTGATGTTACACGTGTTAAAGCACTGATTGTCAGACCAAAATGACAATAAAAGTTGTGCACTTTGAAAACGGAGGAAAACATCGGACTTTTCGCCAAAAAGAATTCGTGTCCAATAAATTTGTTTGAGAGATATGCATGTTCTGCAAGTGCAACATGTGCAAAATCCCTATAAAAGTGACGGGTTCTCGGTTTCCATAGCTCAGTGTTAAGCCACCGACATGCAATACAGTTATGCTAAGACTGAATGAAGCACAACGCAACAACACCATTGGTTGCTTGGAAGAAGGCGAATCTCGATCAGATGTTGCAAGAGCTATAAATGTTCACCAACAACATGGATCAACTTGTGACCCTCCACGATCTGGCAGACCTCGTGTGACCACGCCCACACAAGATTACTACATCCGGTTACGTCACCTTCGGGATAGGACCACCACTGCGACGTCAACTGCCTCAACCATACCAGGGCTGCGTAAGATTTCCGATCAGACCGTACGCAACCGTCTACGAGATTCTTAGGTCCCATGTGCAACCCATCATGGTGAACGTTCAACATGACAACGTTCTTTCCTGGCCCTCCATATCACCAGATTAAAACCCCATCGAACAACTTTGGGACGAGTTGGACCGACGTCTGCGACGGCGACATTCTCAACCGCAGACTCTACCTCAACTTACAGCAGCTTTGATAGGATGTGATTTGTCATCTCATCGCTCCCATGGGCAGAAGATGCCAAGTAGTTATTGATGCTCACGGGGGCATACTCGTTATTGGCGTTGAGTGACGTTAAACTTCAACCAGTGAGCGTGGACTTTGCCTTTGCAGACCTTGGATGTTCAGCAGTGAATGTGCAGAGTTTCATACATGTCACACAAAACTACCCGGAATAAATTTGTTAACAATTTTTCTCAAATGTTACCTTTTGCGTTTCGTGTTTTGAAGAGTATATATCATGTAGGACCGGGACTGAAAACTTCGTACTTTAGTAACTACCATATTTATAAACTTAAATAATCTTATAGAGGTTGCATCATACACAAAGATACCACACAACTTTCCACAATCAACTATTATTTTCACTTTTAACTTTACCATTTTATTATACAAAACCGTTCATCAACAGCATGTTAATTGCATAGGCCTGCGATGATTTTGTTGTCTTAAAATGTTGGCATATTCTGTGGATAGTCCTGAACGTTGAATCCGAAAATGATATACATTTTTCTCCATTACGTACAGATTTATCACAAAACGTCATATTACGTATTCTGACACAAATGAATCCTTTTCATTGAAATCGGACGACATTTTGTTATGCTAAAAATTTTGACAACCATTGGTTATACATTTCTCTAAACCAATCGCTGCGTAAGAGCCTTATCGATCGTTCTAGAACCCAAAAATAATTTATAAAAATGACCAATCTGGTAAATAAAATAACAATTTGATCTGAATAAGAGTTTTTAATTCCCTATTTTAAAAAAAGAAAATTCTTATGGGACAGAAAAAATAGTTATATTCGTTAAGAAGAGTTCTGTGAAACAGAATGAAAGTGGTAAGGTGAGACATGGAGCACACAGAAGATGGATGGGCTTGATGAAGAAATACCAGTTTCCAAATGTCTAATTTAAAGTTATTTAGCAGGAGCCTCGAATCACCATGTGCAATAATCTGGGGTACGTTTCTTTACATGGAGAGAAGTTGAGTGAACACAATAAAACCACGTTCTACTAGATGTTATTTAAATACAAGGAGATTCTTAACCAGTGTTCATAGTGTGTGACAGCGTACAGAAATATCATTTTGTAATCAATACTTTTGGTACGATTTATTAAATATTGGTTTCAGCTCAACGTCATTTTGTAGCTCAATTATTCTCACTATCCCAACTTCCTCAGTATTTAAAATGAGTTTATCGCTCAGTCTAACGTTTTGATCAAAAAAGATTCTTAAATCTCTCAAACACATCTTAATGCAGCATATTTAAACGGTCACAAAATACCTGCAGGTACATCACCTTATATCCCACTTTTCTCTTCTAGCTCAGTCAAGCTCCGAAATTGGAATAGCTCGCGACAGCATATATTGCAGATGAATAGAGTTAACTTCGAAACAGAGACGACAGATTTGGCCTTAATAAGGTTGACGTCATTTCCTTGCAACTGCAAATAATTCTGATCAATAAGCAATGCCAAGCCTGACCTCTTTAAGTTAATCACTAAGCAAATCATTTGTGTCTTAAAAACAAACTCCACAATAGCGTTAAAAAGAGCATACAAGAGTCTCATACAGTTACATTTTTATAACCGGCGAACTTCAGTATAAAACATCAAATGTCCTGGTGCTTTCTTCTTACCACCATTTTTCCTCTTAGCGCTCTCCAGGAAATTCAAAACAGCCCCTCGAGGGAGAGGGTATCTCCCACATTTAAATACCATTGTTCAAAAGAAGCTTATGGCTCCCGTTTTAAATTTTGGAGTCCGAGTTATAGAAGTTAACCGGTCAAGCTGTATTCAAACATTGTGCCATCACGTAGACCAGTGGAAAACTGCGAATCATTTATTTTCATGTGTGCCAATTCGCCATTTAAATGAAAGTGTAAAAACTGCTATCATTTTAATCATCATAAACGATGTATTTCTTCACAATTCTCTTTTTATGGAAACATCCACGTGACGTACAGTACGATACAAACGCCGTGATAACTTTTCCGTGAGCGAAGAAACACCTCACACACCGCACCCATGGTTCTGTCATCTGGGACGTATAAGCACTATAGGTCTTGAGCACTTTAAAGCACTTACTTCATGCCACATCTAACAACAATAAAAGAATCACGATCGA
This sequence comes from Carcinoscorpius rotundicauda, assembly GCA_011833715.1. NCBI lineage: Eukaryota > Metazoa > Arthropoda > Merostomata > Xiphosura > Limulidae > Carcinoscorpius > Carcinoscorpius rotundicauda. The sequence continues at coordinate 58,890,462 of CM022392.1, read as the reverse complement.
AAAAAATTCAGATTGGGCTGTTTAAGTCCTTTGGGTATCAAAGAACGGTTCAACAACTTATATTTTTTTAAATTTCCTACTTATGTTATTTTGAAGTGTTTAAGTTCCTCTGCTGTGTAACATTCTTCGATATTTTTAATAATTTTTGTGCTGTTTTTTTGTAGTTACCAGTTTTGTTACATTAGTTTTATCTTATTATTTACCTCTCATAGTTTTAGCTCCTGTTACATTCTGTTTTGTGTATCATTTAATTTCAAAACGTTCCTGTAACTGTTATGAATGGATAGGTTTGTTTCTGGCTGGAAAAACAAAACAACAAAAAACACCGTTCGCTTGAAACGTCGCCCAGTTAATAATTTATTACTGTAGTTTTTTTAAAGGTGGTTTTTCTCTCTATATATAAAAGTCTAATTCACCTTTCTCTGTCTTAGCTGAACATCATAATACCCATTGCCTTGCTGCTGATATGTGGGTTTCTGGTATTCCTCCCTTTCTATGTAAACCCGTGGGACACAGGAATTGGTCTCGCTATAACATTGTCTGGTGTACCCGTTTATTATATAACTGTTAAATGGAAGAAGAAACCTTGGCTGTACGGAACAATAATCAGAAAGTAACGAGTACAAATATTGTAAAAAGAGAACATTGAGACAGTGCTTTCGGTAATAGTTTTTATCGGTGTTTTTTAACCGTATACCCATTGTTGTGTTTAAAATATCAGCCAGTGAATATTATAAAGTTTTAATAGTATCTATTTTTTATTATTTTGAAGTTTATAAATAGATGTTACGTAGGATGTTTTAAGATTCTATCTCTCTTCTTTTCTTTTTTGCATCAAAATGTTAGCCAATATATATTCTGGATCGTATTTTTACACCAAAACGATAATCAATTGATGTTTGACGTCACTTTTGTTTTCTGGGACACACACACACACCACCCATGGTTCTGTCATCTGGGACGTAAAACACTATAGGTCTGTCTGTATGTAGTATTACTTATATTTGAATACTAAAAGTTTGATGATTTCTATTTAAATTAATTTTCTATTTAGCATTAGTAATAATAATTCACCTTTTGTATATTAGGTATTGTGTAATACTGCAGTTGAAATGTAATATCTTTCATACTAAATATGAATCATAGGTCCGTTTTGAATTTCCTACAAGTCGTTTTTCAAATAAATTACAGAATAAAAATAAAAATAGCAATAATTTTATAAAACCAAAATGCTGGTAATGGTTTGGAGTTTGTTATACACACAAATTATGTGTATGATGAACAATTTACTTAGGAACAGTTGCTAAGACATCATTTTAAATGACTCCATGTTTTATTCAAAGTGAGAAAATACAATACAGATAACATACTTTTGGTGAACTTCAAATGATAAATTTGATTCAAAATCCTTGAAGCAGTCACTTGCATAATTCAAACAGGCGGTTGCTATGGCAAGCTGGCTTATCAACTGTTGCTAACGGGTATTATTTTCAAGCTGTCGCTTCGTTTGTTTTTCATTTTATGTGAGGAAAATAACGCAATGAACGCGGAAGGCTAGAAAAGTCACAACGTGTTGGATAGATTGCAAGTTCCGACAGTGTATATGCACCTTAGCAACCGTTGCTAGGCTAAAAACGTTTTGTGGAATTGGTTTCATAGGTGAAACAATTCTTCCTATCCACATGACTTACAGCTTTATCTTAAGCTGAACTCATTTAATCTTGCACTGAGGAATACACTTTTGTAAATAAGTATTAAAACAGTGAGGAAAACCTACACCCGCTGCACAACATTATAAATTGTCACACATTGGAGCTAGATAACACCCCAATTATGCTTTTAGTGTGGATTTCTTATAAAGAAAGCGTAGACTCACAAAATTTTCAAATGGATTTACACTTTCGATATTCAGCCAATGGTGAATCAGTTTGTAGAAACTATTTTAAGAGGAAAACCTTAATTTGTGACATGTTTTTTATGAGCACTTGACCTAGAATTACGACAAGTTACTCATGCATCTCATGCGCTATATTCAGAACAGATCCCTATGACATCTATTTTATCTTTTTTGAATGAAATATAACTTTAGTAATGAAAAACAATTATTACATACAGACATAATCAAAAACCAATAACACTAATACATTATCTTAATCAAGTACTGTTAAGTTAATAATAGAATTTCCAAAATTTCTTTAATTTCCAAAACTATTAGCATTAAATTAATGGATGAAATTAAACTTGTCTACTCGCATTAACTCAGCTATAAAGATAATGATGTTAGCAGGTGAATACTCTCATAATCGATGATATTCGCCGTAATGTTTTATTTGGTATCTACTTTATAAACTATCTACAACACATCTTTATATAACACAACACATCTAACTTTACAGCAACGTAACAGTATGGATTACCAAAAGTAAGAACAGCTGTAAGAAACTAGCAGTTTGCCACAGAAGCTACTATTTTACGTTTTAATAATTATCATAAAATGCGCTGGATGTCTTGAAAGAGTTTTTTTTATTTTTATATAAGTAGATATGGTAGGAAAACTAATGAAATCAAAACCCACTCAGATACAAAATGCTTTTTTATTAAAATAATTTTATCTTTAACCGAACGAAGTTTAAAATATTAGTTATTTGGCGTACAAATCACGTACAATATTATTAAAAGCTTTTGTTTGTTTGTTTAGAATTAAGCAAAAAGCTACTCAATGGGCTATCTGTGCTCTGTCCACCACGGGTATTGAAACCCGGTTTTTAGTGTGTAAGTCCGCAGACATTCCACTGTGCCACTGGGGGGCTATTAAAAGCTTATCTAGTTTGTAAACACGATTAAACAATAATAATTTGGTTAATCAGTGATGTCGAGAAAACCCACTTGTAGAGAAATATATATATAAAAACAGCTCGGTTGGGTTAAGAAAATATTTCACATAGAAGAGCGAACAACGTTTCGACCTTCTATGTAAAATATTTTCTCAACCAAAACGAGCCGTTTTTGCGTATATAATAATTTGGTTAATATTTATAACGTCCCTTACCCAGAGTGAGCGCCGCTAGAAGTCGCACTGCTGCATCATGTGGTTCACATTGTTGGTAAATAGGTTCAATAATATAATAGGCAAAAGTCAGTGCCAAGATAGCTTGCGCTGTTGGTCGAATTATAAGAAGAGCAACCCAAAGTCTCAAGAAGGCCGTCAGAGGCCCAAACGCTTCGAGAATGTAAGCATAATCTCCACCAGATCGTAGAATAGAAGTTCCCAACTCGGCGTAACACATGGCTCCTAGCATCGAAAATACTCCACACAATGACCAGACGACAAGCGATAGGCCTACCGATTCACCGCAATAAGCAAAAACTCCTCTTGGAGAAACAAATATTCCCGACCCAATAATGCATCCAACAATAATTGCTACACCATTTATTAAAGTTATTTCACTTTTTAGTTTTACTTTCCCTTCATTACTGCTGGTACAATCACTTTCGCTCGTTTCCCGTTCTTCCACGTGTTGCGACATTGATGCTAGAAGTACCGTAACTTCCGTTATTTGTTATTTTTTAAAGATCAAAAACAAATTAAGATGCGGACATTAAAGATTTTTTTCCACTTTAAAATAACGTCTTTCGCACCAAGCCGCTCACTGAATCACAGTGAATGAACTTGACTTGTACACAAGTAATCTGGTCTTAAAACCACGACGCATGTGAACTAAATCCTTTGTAGTTTCAACTTTTTGGCTGCAGTTCATGTTCCATGTAAATCGCGCCACGTAGCGGAATAACAACTTACTATTAGCTCAAGATTAGGTCGTTGGGAATGATTAAGCCATAGCTTCTAATTTACTAAATTATCTGCGTACATTTGTTGTCAGGCGTAGGGTATTATCAAGACTTTAATACCATGTTAAATGCTTTAACCATAGAATAAGATAATTTTCTATGCGAACATTATTAAGAAAAATCCATCTTTCGAATACAATATGTCATCCGTCAAACACATTATATAACCTTATGCGGGTTTTCTCTAAAACAAACAAACGTTTGTCATGGACTTATAGGAAACTTCTATGAATTGTATTTTCAATTTTTAAAAGATGTGGCTGCATTTTTAAAACAAACCAATTCAATCAGGTTATAGGGCGTCTCATTTTTCTAATAACTTAATGATGACCTATTAGTTTCATTATTCGTTGGTAAAAGAATAGCCCCAGAGTTGGTGATAGGTGGTGATGACTAGCTGCCTTCTCTCAAATCTTACACTGCTAAATTAGAGACTGCTAGCGCAGATAGCCCTCGTGTAGCTTTGTACAGAAATTCAAAAGACAAAACAAACAAACAGATCGCAGAGAGATAGAGGGGGATAAATTATTTTTGTTAGAAAATGCCAGTTTAGAAAGAAAAGTGTAATATTGGCTTAAGCAGTGTAAGAAGGAATATTTTTATAAAACGTAACTGTATAAATATCTTATAAACGCTTAGGTTAAATACATTATTAGGGGAATAAGGTACTTTAGCATTTAAATAAGTAGCGTAATTTCTCTTTCACTTTACAACTGCCATTGTATTGTTTTGTTATCGCTTGCTTTCAAAAGTACTTAATCACCTGCTAATTGTGCATTAATTTTCCGTTTTGTTTTTTATGTTAAGCCTAACCTTCGCCGTAAAAATGTTTAATACCCACAGCAGCCGTTCTGAGATGTATTACTGCTCTCTGTTGGCCATAGTTTAAACAATGTGCCTAATTTTATTAAACGAAATAATAAAATGGTTCAAAAACTTTCAATTACACATATACACCGATTTTATTTTTACAGTTTCTTCTGTGTTGAAATAGTAGTTTAAAAATAACTAGCAGGTAGCGCTTGTCGCGTTATAATACAAATATTAAATTAATAGTGATTACCATTTTGGGGCTTAACGTCTTTTAAACATGCATTTGACTTTTAAAAAATTAATCACATTATTAATAATACAAGTAAAAGTTGTAATTGTCTTCTACTAGGAAATTCCACCGATTCTCCACAAACAGAATATTCAAAGAACATTGAGACATTGTTTCTCTTGTTTGAAATAACTCACAGAACATAATATCCCACACTTTTCGTTGTTTAATATTGCTGGTGTTGCTGGTAATGATTCGGTTGTAGTCACTCGTGTTCTTCTTGCTCAACGCAAACTAATAACTTCTGTATAAAATGCGTGATCCCTTCTGCAACAGACCAGATAAAACGTATTTACGTTAGATTTTAGTACAACTATTTAAGCACACACGCATATATATCTATTATGATAATAACACCCAGGTTTTGTATAACATATCTATCTAAATACACATGCACACGCACTTCGACGGATTTAAATAAACTGTGGTAGACATTTTGTACAACAACATAATATAAAATTTTCACAGGTTTTGAAAATGTCATAGAATAACTTTTATAAGTTCATTTATGGATAGTATTAAGTCCAGTAGAGTGTAGATCTAACTAAACTGAAGCAAACAAGAGGAGATCATCAATAGCCGCGGCTGTAAGAACCATTCTGTGAGCCACTATGTTGCGGCTAAGAACATACACGTTAGTGTTAATTTGTCTCTTGAACGAATATAAGCCGTATTTAATAATGGGTTAACAAATGTTAGACCTCTCCCGATACATAAATATATTGTTAAATGCATAAGCAATAAAAAATATAAAAAACCAAAGAACAGATTTTAAAGATTGCAATTTTTTATTTTAAGATTATGACGTTTATAGCTAGAGTACATCGTCAGATCGCAGAGCTTTAATTTTAATGTAAGGCCTAAGACAAGTGGATTTACAGTTGTTAAGCCTAAGACAAATAGACTTATAAATACTCGGCCTAAAATAAAAGGGCTTACACATTTCGTTGATTGTGATTATAATTATTTTTTATTTTCCTAGAAATCCTGAGTTTAAAGAAGTAGTTTTGCAATAAAGATACTTATGGCAGGAAAGCTAAGTAATTGAATATCATAAAGGGCAATGTTAATACAGCACTAACGTACTTTGTATTATAACAATCTGTACTTCTGTAAACTTCCTTAAAGATAATCACAAATCTGAAGGAATGGCCCTATCAGAAGCGTGCTCTCCGCTGGTTCAACAGAAATTTTGAGCTCTTATAATGCTAAAATTCTAGGTTCTATACTCGTGACTCGAACAACACTGATAGTCCGCTGTGTAGTTTTACATTTATCAACAAATAAATAAACTTATCAAAATAAATGTTTTGTGCTTCACAGACGTAAACAAGTAATTTCTGAAGTGGAAATAGTATCAAAGAGACAAGTAGCGATCCATCAAATCAAATTCAGAACATTTATTGGCCAATGATCTGTTGCAGAAAGTCGACCATTGGGTATCGTTCAGAACACAAAAGTGATGTCAAACATCAATTGATTTTCGTTTTGGTGTAAAAATACGATCCAGAATATTTATTGGCTAACATTTTGATGCAAAAAAGAAAAGAAGAGAGATAGAATCTTAAAACATCCTACGTAACATCTATTTATAAACTTCAAAATAATAAAAAATAGATACTATTAAAACTTTATAATATTCACTGGCTGATATTTTAAACACAACAATGGGTATACGGTTAAAAAACACCTATAAAAACCCATTGCCAAAAGCACTGTCTCAATGTTCTTTTTTTACAATATTTGCACTTGTTACTTACTGATTATTGTTCTGTACAGCCAAGGTTTCTTCTTCCATTTAACAGTTAGATAATAAACGGGTACACCAGACAATGTTATAGCGAGACCAATTCCTGTGTCCCACGGGTTTACATAGAAAGGGAGGAATACCAGAAACCCACATATCAGCAGGAAGACAATGGGTATTACGATGTTCAGCTAAGACAGAGAAAGGTGAATTAGACTTTTATATATAGAAAAAAAAACACCTTTAAAAAAACTACAGTAATAATTTATTAACTGGGCGACGTTTCAAGAGAACGGTGTTTTTTGTTGTTTTGTTTTTCCAGCCAGAAACAAACCTATCCATTCATAACAGTTACAGGAACGTTTTGAAATTAAATGATACACAAAACACAATGTAACAGGAGCTAAAACTATGAGAGGTAAATAATAAGATAAAACTAATGTAACAAAACTGGTAACTACAAAAAAACAGCACAAAAATTATTAAAAATTTCGAAGAATGTTACACAGCAGAGGAATTTAAATACTTCAAAATAACATAAGTAGGAAATTTTTAAAAAATATAAGTTGTTGAACCGTTCTTTGATACCCAAAGGACTTAAACAGCCCAATCTGAATTTTTTTCGATCGTGATTCTTTTATTGTTGTTAGATGTGGCATGAAGTAAGTGCTTTAAAGTGCTCAAGAAAATTATCAGCTGTGTTGAAGTGCCAAACTGTTGGTTTATCTTTATCCATAATCAAGTTTTCTGGTGTGCGTTCAGCGAGCATTCGGCTGGTTTTCCCTATGTAGTTTTCGTCATAATTGTTACAAATAATATAACAATTAGATATGCAGGTAAAGTGGCTAATCACAGAATACGTTGATTTAGGGCCTCTCAACAGATGTTCTACGATCTATGTAAGAACAAACGTTGCATCTACTACCCTAATAACCAGACGCACCAACATGAGTATCAGATAACAGTTGTATGTTGTTCAAAAGTTGAACAGAAAGAAGAAATGTTAGTGTCTAGTTTATGAAAAATTAGAGGTTTGTTAGGAAACATGTGACCAATGGTATTGTACTGTGTTATAAAGCGAAGTTGTCATATAATGTGCGTGTGACTGGTATGTTAAATTACGTGTTAAAAGTCAAGCTTATTTTATCACCGAAGAAAGGTGAAAACTTATTTAAGTAGTACCGAAAAATGTAACCGTGTTAAATACAGAATAATTAAAACTATTGATGTGATAATAAAGTTTATGTCTATAAAATACAAAAAAGATATGATGACACTTACAAAAGATACACATTTTGTTATAGTTGTCTCTGGTAACTTTTTTTTGTGTTGTTTAACATAACTCAAATTATTTGTATGAAGCGCCCTATATGAATTGTAGCTCGATCTATGAGCTCTACCTTACTCACCTTACTTTAAATACAAGAATACAACTACAAAGACATTTAAAGTATAAGTACACATTTCATATGTCTCAAAGAAGAAATAGGTAGTTTAAGCCTAATTTTGCCATGTATACGAACGGTTATCAGAAACGGCTGGATTGTTTTTATTTGTTGAATTTCGCACTGAGAAACTTCAGGGGCAGGTTTCGTTCTAACCCTTAATTTTAATGCGATAAACTAGTCAATGTAACTCATTCCAACTCTTGGGCTACTTCTGTAATTTCTTCTTCACTCTTATAATAAACTCAAGGCACCAAAATACAGAACGCGATATATTATTTATAGTAATGTGACTCGAACCATGAATTCTCAGATCCGCATACTAGCCACTTGGCCGGGATAAAGTGATCGATAAATATTTTTATTATAGCCATAAGGCGATTGTGTAATAAACATTTAATAAGACTGAAGAAGACTGTGCTAGAGACACGTTCGTTTAAATGTGAGTTTCATAAATGAAGACGCAAGGACCTTACATCTTTATACGTGTGGCGTGTAAGGTATCATAAAAGAAACTTAATATTTCTTTTACGTCACAGATTCTTCATCACCTGAAATAATTGCATGAAATGCTGCGATTTCTTTCATTAGATCTCCATTAATTAAAATATTACGTTACTAAACTTAAAAAATATATGTAGTAGAAAATATTTATTTCCTTTTTAATTTTACGCAAAGCTACACGAGGACAATACACGCTAACCATCCCGAATTTAGCATTGCAAAACTAGAAGGACGGCAGTTACTCATTACCACCCACCACCTATTTTTGGGCCACTTTTCAAAGTGATTTTTAAGTTCAAGTGATTAAAATTACTTCAGATAAAATGAACGAAGAGAAGTTGTAGGCTATTAGCACTTCATTAGGCTAAAAATACTGAACAGCTAACACGACAGTCTTAGACTGGGCATTGACTAAAAGAAGTGTTTAGTTACTACTGATCTCAGTTCCTTACAATAACTCGGTATTAATGGTAATCTGGAATTCGTCAGTCATTCTTTTACTCTAATAAGTTTGTCTAAGTGTGGCTATTTGACCCTCATTATCTTTATAGGTCTGTCTAAGTGTGGCTATTTGACCCTCATTATCTTTATAGGTCTGTCTAAGTGTGGATATTTAACCCTCATTGCCTTGATAGGTCTGCCTAAGTGTGGATATTTGAAACTCATTACCATGACAGATCTATATATTTAACCTCATTACCTTGATAGGTCTGTCGAAGTGTGGATATTTGATACTCATTACCATGATAGGTCTAGATATTTGACCCTCATTACTTTCATAGGTCTGGATATTTGACCCTCAGTATCTTGATAGGTCTGCCTAAGTGTGGATATTTGACTCTCATTACCTAGATAGGTAATTTTTTTTATTGAAGTTGTCTGTGATTGATTCGGTTAGTCTAATCAGGTGGTCTGTAGTTTGTCTGTATTTTCTAAATCCATTTTGAATATCGGGTAATTTTGAGTTTACTTCTAAGTATATGGATAGACGATCACAAATTATTCTTTCTATAATTTTGCCGATACAATTGGTCAGGCTAATTAGGCGGTAGTTGTTTGGTTTATCCGCTGACTTTCCTTCTTTCTGGAACATTAATATTACTGCTTCCTTCCAAGAAATAGGGGCACATCCTGCTGATAATGACAGATTAAATAAGACTGTTAGGTGTTCATATAATCTCTGAGTGCCGTGTATCAGGAGGATAGCTTGGATACCATCTTTTCCAAGAGCTTCGTATTTTGTGTTTTTGATAGCTGTTTCTACTTCCCTTACTGTTATATTTTTTTATTAGTTGATGAGTGCTCTAGTCTGTTGTTTTCTCTGGTTGTAATAATGTGTTTACTGGGAATACAGGTGTGTAAAGGTTTTTGTTTTGATCAATAAAGTTATTGACTGTATTATAGAAGTATCTGTTCATGTCTGGTTCATGATGTATTTTGAACGTGTTTTTTTAAATATCTCAGTTTTTTCTATGTTAGTGTACGCTGTTTTTCTATCTAGTTCGAGTGGAGGGTATTCTTTGTTTGTTTTTCCTGTATTCGTATATCTTTTCAAGTGTGTCCAGAATTGTTTTGGATCTGTTTTGTGATTTAGTTTTGAACAGAAGGAGTCCAGCTATCTTATTTTCGTTGTCGGATTAGATGTCTCATCTTATTTCTTATAGTTTTTATTTTGTTTTTAGTGTGGGGTTTCGATTTTGTATGTTCTGTCTGCGTAGTTTTCTTCTGTCTTTTGTTAGGTGTATTATATCTTGATGTGGTTGTCATGAGTGTGTTGTTGTGAAGTGTTTTTCTTTCGGTATCGAGCTGTTGGCTCCATGTTTCAGACATTCAGAGATTATATGACTATACGCATTTATATCTGATGCTTCCGCGGAAAAAAATTAGTACTTCAGTTGGTAAAATTTGGTTCATGAAAGTTTGAAATAATGGCCAATCTGGGAGGTGGTCACTGTCTAAATCGTGACCGACATGAAAGTTACAAATTTACGACTCATATTGTATCAGCAAAGGCATACTTCCAGTGTTTCACTGGTGCCACGTGCGTATGAGATATGTGTCGTGTCGCATCGTTTAAAAATATCATGTTAGTTTCGGCTAAAAATTCATACAGTATTTTGCCATTTGCGTTTGTACATCGACAGTTAAATGTTGTATGTTTGCTATTTAAATCTCCTGTAATAACTATATTAGGATTTTGATTATGTATAGAATGCAAAAGATTTGCATCTGATACTTTGCTAGGCGAACAATAAATGCTCGCCACAGTTACGTCAGTATTATTTTGCGTTTATTATTACTAATTCATTAAAGGAAGGTATTCTAAGTTCCTGAACTATAAGTCCAGTTCTGTACAATAATAAAATTCCTCTGTTTGGATCTCTCTTATCCTTCCTGTCGTGTCTGAATACGGAGTATCCATTTATTCTAAATTTATGGTAGTTATAGATGGCAGTTTCACTAATTACAAAAACATCTAGTTTTTTGGAGTTCGTTATATCTTCAATCACATGTTTCTTGGAAGCAATAGCACTCTGGGTAATGATGTGCAGTACTGTGAATTTATCCATGGTTGACAGAGTTCATAATATATGTTAAGATTTGCGGTAGGTATTTTTGGATGTTTTTTATAATTGTTTCAATGATTATGTCTGTAAAACTGTTTGTATTATTTGGATTTGTGTATTCTGCCATTATTTCAGAGAAGATGGAAGTAATGGCATTTGTTAATGTGTAAATGTGAAGAACTGTAGCTTGAAGATAAACCCAGTGATGTTTCTTTCTATTGCACTGTGAGGTGGCTGTACCCAAAAATGTCTTAAATCGGTTTGTGGATCTGTTGAAGCATATTATTACTTTTCTTGAAAAAAAAAATTCTTTCCTCAACAAGGAAATTATGAATGGTGTAAGATCTAATGTTCCTTACTGATGTAATGAATCATCTACAACTCTCAACTTGGCACTCCAGGGGGAGGATAAGATTGTTTCTGATCTTACTCAGACAATTTTCAGCTTTCAGAATAAAATAAGACTTTTTCAAAGATATATACTGTTAAGAAACTTCGGTTACTTTACCAATTTCAAAAGCATAATAAATACATTCCCTGATACTGAAATGAGATCACAAACCGGAAGAATATAAAGATAAATTTAAAGGATTGCTTGATAATTTCCTAGACAGATGATCCATGAATTTCATTCTACAATTGAGTTCTGGAAGCAAATTCCAGAAATAAAATATCCTTAACTGAAGAAAACCAGTGTGCGACTCATCTCAGTTTTCAGCATAATATACTGCTGTGAGTCACTGTACTGTGTAATGAAGTTTGTGAAGTCAAAGCTTCGTGCAATCCTTATAAATCAAACCTGACGGAACTAATTCGTACAGCCTTGAAAACATAGCCGGAATTTCAACGATTCGCAACCAAAATGGAAACTTAAAAGACCTCCACTAGCAGTAAATAACCTGATAATTCTATTAATATCTGTTTGTGTCAGACAAAATTTAACGATGAGACTAACATTTTGTTCGGTGGTATCTGATTAAAATATCTGTAATTTTGTTGTTTTACATATTTTCCTCCACGTTTTCACCAGATATTTATTGAGACAAATATCACTAAGATATCTGTTTTATATCCCTTTTATTATTATTTTTGGCAGTCTCATGTTAATTTGCATATTTATCTTAGATGTTTCCTCAGTTCGTTATTGTGTATAATACGCTCACTATAGTTCAAACAGAAATCAGCCAGGATTCTGAAAACATTTGGTATATATATGTAAACTTTGTGATTATTGAAACTACTACAGAGTAACAGTTTAAAAACTACATACATGAATAAATATGATTACATACGTGTATTTCTTAATATTTATATAAAAACGTGTCTGTGATATATGTTCTTGTCTTACGGGCTCCTACGTCAAGCTAGTGTGGCCACCCCGGGTATAGTTAGTAAACACAGAATATTTCCACATTGTTCTGGAGTTTTCTGGAATATTAAATTATTTTTAATTAAATTCAGGCTACTGGAAGTTTTTATTTGGTACATGTAAGTCATTAATGTTTTACTTAGTTAACTGGTGAGTTAAGATTTTTTCAAACTTTTCTTCGTTGCTTTTATAAGGTACTTATTTCTCTCTATTTAAATTACTCAAATATTAAAGGGCTTTCTCGAATAGCCAATCCTTAAAGCAAAAAAAAGTATTTGCGAAACACTAAAAGAAGAGCTGTTTTGGACTTTTGTTGCTAATTCGATGACGTTTATAAACGAGTATATGTAATACGAACTATGATTGGTTCGCTATTGTCCAACAGATTTGTATCTGTGAAAGTTTTAATTTGTTCAGGAAATATTTTTCTCTTTTGATAGCGTCCATCATATTATGTTACTCTATAAAATAAAGGAACATACATATCACCATCTTAACAGTTTTACATTTTTTCTCAGGAATTATTTGAACTTCGTTACAGAAGAGCTGAAGGATCCATACAAGTAGGTGCAATTCATATCCATATTGTAGCTCTATGTTTACCACAGTATAAACGTTTGTGGTAAGTGACGTGTTCAAGGGGTTGGTTGGATGTGTTGATGTCCCCGCCTTTTCTCCTTCTACTCCCCAAAAGTACTTTCCCTCGGTGGTGGCTCGTCTTGGCCAGGTGGTAAAGACACTTGACTCGTAATTCGAATCCCCGTCACATCGAACATCCTCGCCCTTTCAGCCGTGGGGGTAGTATAATGTGACGGCTAATTTCACTATTCGTCGGTAAAAGAGTAGCCTATGAGTTGGCGATGGGTAGTGAAGACTTGCTGCTTTTTATCTAAACTAGGAATGGTTAGCGCAGGTAGCCTACATGTAGCTTTGCGCGAAATTCCGAATAAACCAAACCCTCGGTAGTATAAATTGTCCACATTTATTGAAAGATGCACGTGATATCTCGCTTCCATAGGGAATGGAAAGGATTCCATTTTTAAAACAAATGACACCCAGTGAGGGACATGGACTACATTATAAAGTATAACCCACCGTTTTATGTTTCAAAAATGTTTAAGACTAGCAGAACCGGAATAAAAGACGATCAGTTTACTTCTCATGGATTTGTAACCCTTGTGTATCACAGGGAACTCGCAGTCCAGTACGCTTCCTCTAATATACAGCTCCCTTTCCCGGCACCTTACCAAAACGAAATATATTTCTTGAAAACTCTTTATTTCCACCTAACCCCTGTCGTTGTAATCTCCTCTGCACGGCATGGTTATTGAAGGTGAGAAACATTGACAATTTTCTTACTTCAACTTTCCTTGTTTATAGCTGTTTAAAAACATTTAGGTTAAGGGCATATTAAAATATACGCCCTAGAAACACAGCTAATATCTTTCTCCTCTCTGCAAATTAAAAAACTTGTTTGTTAACCCAGATGTTATCAGAGTACTGTGTATCTATCTCAATCATTTATGACCTCGCATTGAACCTGTTGATCAAAGAGTTGAAAACGCGCGATTGACTGGCACGTGCGTGAAACGCGCCATGCTCATCCTACCCACTTTAGATATTCAGAATATTTCGTTTCTTCTGAGATCTTGTAGATTTGAGAGATTGAGACATGTCAAATTCTAAGAATAGTAATGTAAACTTAAATAGAATATTTATCGCAAGTTAAGTAAAAAAAAACAAATTGGCTAAAATTAAGTTGTCTCTTTCACTGTATGGATTTGTTATAGTATAATATATTAATATATAAATTAATTTTATTGTACCAACTGTAGAAACGACTAGCCACACAATAAATATTTTTACCTACTAGTGAGTGATGTCAGTATTGAGTTGTTAATACTTTTTTTCAGAATTTTTCCTCGAGCTATTTGGATTGGAATTCCGGTCGTGACATTTGTATATGAAATCGCAAATGTTGCTAATTTTACGGTTGTCTTTTACTAGAAATGTTGGCTTCTCCTTCAGTCGCAGTGATAAGACACAGTAGCTTGTTGGTGATTGTGGAGATAAGATTGTTAACCAATTAATTGTTAGATAACAGATTGTTGGATGATGGGTTGTTGGCCAATTAATTGTTAGATAACAGATTGTTGGATGATGGGTTGTTGGCCAATTAATTTTTAGATAACAGATTGTTGAATGGTGGGCTGTTGGCCTAGCAATTAAAAAATAAAATAAGAAGAATTTGTAACAAAACTCCGAATATTTTTATTACAGCATTTCTACTCCTACTAAATTGTTGACAAAGTTATCAAGAAAACAGATTAAATATCCGTCTCATTTTATTTAAGAAAAAGAAAAGAAAAGCGAATTCAGCGCCGTCTACAAACTTATCCTAAATATCACGAATCGGTTTTTCTTGCGTGTTTAGTTTGTTCCTTAATCCTAACTTTATTATGTTTATATTATCCAACGTTTTGAACTCCACATTCACAAGGAATGAGATAAATGACGATTTGCTCTCGTTTCTCAACATATTTTATAACAAGATTAAAACACAAATTAATCTAACCTTCGTATCCAGAGAGAAATGCGTTTACTTCTTTTATCGGATTACACAAGAGACAATATTCTTTAAGAAACTCGAACTATGAATTGCTTAACGTGGTTTTATTGGAAAATTTGTTAGCAACATTGCCAAGTTGCAAAATGTCTTTTTTGTGATAACTAACATAAAATGGTATTTATATTGTTATAATTTTTCACCACAATCTTTTTTATAAAAGTATGTAAGCCCCATCTCTAAACATATTTATAATCCTTCTGGGGTAGTTCTTGGTAATTAAAGATTTTAATGACCGAGACTTGAAATCACATACCTGTACTTGGGTGTACGGATATGCCAATTATCTTATCGAAATTTCAACAATCGTTTTACAGAGGAGTTAGTAATCGATATAAAACCAGAAGTTTAAAAATGGTAAAAAATTATAAACAGTTTTATTTCAGCCTCTAACAAACAAAATTACTTTAGTATTGAATTAGTTTATATTTATATTTAAATTTCATAATTCCAACTTACAGTAAAACAATTTATATCAATATATCTTACAAAAAATGGCATCATTTAAATTTCAAGCTGTGATGTAAATATTTATTGGAGAGTAAAGAAACAGTTTAACCTTTGGATCAATTTTTTTTTGTTTCAGGGATATTTAACTGTAGCAAAGAAAGACCCTTCCTTTGTCTGATGTTGGAGCACAAACTTTATGGAGTTGGATATAATTTCTGGGTCTATGAAGAGGTAATTCTCCTAATCGGGAGGCTGTATATTTTGGTACAGTAAGCTGTCAACCTTCCCCAAAGAACAAGATATATTTTATTTCACTGTTTTGTTGCATGTTACATCTATATGAGAACTAAAGCAAGACTGGCTATCTATATTCCATATTTAAGTAAAAACACTATTTTTTTTACTGCTAAGTATACGGTTATTGTTAACACAAAAATTACGAGTTTCCCAAATCTATCCATCACATTCTGAGTTATATGTTGAATGTGACAACTTAAAAGCCCCACCCAAGTGGATCAGCAGTTTGTCTGTAGACTTAGAAGGCAAAAAACCAGATTTTGATACCCGTGGTGGGCAGAAATAAGATGGTCCATTTGTAGCTTTGTGCTTAATTTAAAACAACAACTTAAAATAAACATGTTTCAGGACAAGTATCATCAGGTCAAAATTACATTAATGTGAGCCTACTAATTTGTAATGCACGAATATCAGTCATTAGGTTTGTGATTTTGTCAGTATTATAATTAAGGTTAAATAAAGAATGCATTCAAATGTAATAGAACAACAATGGAACAATTGGTACAGCATAACATAAACGTTTGTTGAGTTTTGGGCAAACCTAACTGAAAGTTGTCTGTAACCATCCCTAATTTTGAAGTAACAGACTAAAGAGAACAGACAAAAGCTGGACTATTCCAGTCAGGCTAAAGAAAAAGCTGGATTTGACCATCACAGACCCCAAACTGGATATTGCAATTTGTTGTTGTGCTAGTAATGGAGTAAGAACCACGAAATCTCAGACTCACATGCTGCCAAGTCATCCACTAAGCCTAACTTTTTTATGATTTGCTAAGCGTAATCTTTTCTTACAAGACACTTGGCTCTTTCGTAAACCTACTGAATGCTCCATCCTTACAAAATACCTTCCGGAAGGCATTAGCTGAAATATAAAATTATAAATTGTCATTCACAACTTTCTTACTAACTAAAGTTCACTTTAATTGTAAAATAGGCATAAATTCTAAAATAGAAACCACCACTCAAAAAGTATTAAAAATAAATCTTCACAAACACTGTCAACAAATAAAACTATATTTTTTACAAAATGGCTTATTATTTTTCACTTGTTTGATCTTTAATACTGTTTAAACAAAATGTCTTCAGTAATACCTCTATTTAGAAACCTCAGGGTCTTTTTCAAGATATCTCCTTTCAGTTGATTTGTCAACCTCAAGTAAACAAGTGTATAAAGATTATAAGCAAAATCAAACATAATATGTTCTCCCGATTTAACAGGTTGAGCAATATCCAGATTGACAGTTTTAATAAAGTTATCTCCAGGTACAGGTGTTCCAACAATATCACCTAAAAATACATTAACTTTATTGTAGAAGGTATTCCACATTATACAACACTTTAAAGTTTCATATGTTTCTTAACCATTAAAATGTGCAACTGAAATTAATGAAAGTAAAGTACAATAACAGGAGATAAATCTACATAACAAGAATATTTTTGTGGACTCCTGATGCATTTTGCTTGTTTGACTTAGTTAGGCTTAACCTATGAAATAGAGTTATAAATATGATTATTTTTACATAAAAATTGTTTCTCATGCAATTATTTATTTAAAAGGTGAATGAATGGTTTACACGTGTTACACGTAGAAGTTACATGCATGACATATTTCTTTACTTTAAACTTAAATTTTATTTCATGTATAAAAGAAAGGATATCAATTAAACGTTTTTATCACATTATAATTCACAAGAACTTTATGTTAATAAAATATTCCTACCGATTACGGACACCTTGGCTTTTGGTGATCCAAAGATGTAACGTCGATACATCTGTTCAAAAGGAATAATTGGATCTTCTGTGATATTAACATCTAAAAACTTTATGTTATAGGCTTGGTTTCTAAGTTCCAGAAGTAGTGATGTATGACGATACACAGGAACACCATCTGCCTATTAAAGAAAAATGTGTTGTAATACTGGGGTTTCAAAACAAGCATCTAATTTATTGTGCTTTACTTCAATAAAAAATACTAAGCAATTAGCTGAGCAGGTATGCAAGATATTTATGGGTCATTTTTGATTTGTTTTTTCACATTTAAGTTCATAATTAAGCAAGTATTTTTTTTACCACAGCTTTAATAATCATTATATTGTATTGGCTTCAAATGACACTTCTTTCTGCAAATAAAATGACACAGAACTGTTTACAAACTTGCATGTTTAGAGAACATCCAGACATTAAGTTAGCTTTTATGAAACGTATGCTCATCCGATCAATTCACTCGAGAGAAGGTCAAACTGTATGAGTACAGTTTGGAACTGACGCAGAATTCTGGGAGTTTGTGTACTGTGAGGAAATGTACAATGTTACATCATGTGTTATTTATACTATTTTTTAATAACATGTACTTTACAGGACGTTATGTGTGCCTGGTACCCTCTTATTTATGAAGTACTTTATTTGAAAATCGTGTTTTTCACAGTTTTAGTTTGGTCTTTTACGTTCTGAGAAAATAAAGATATGAGTTCAATAACTACTAATAAACTGAATTTCTGGCAAAAAGTGGGAGACTTGACGTCTGGAAATGGAAGGCGAATGTCTTCCACGTCAACAAATTGGATAAACATCAAGGACAACCCCGCCTTCGCACTAAACCCAACGAATGCAGATGTTACACGTGAGGAGTATTTACTGTAAAAACTTTGTATTATTTTGTTCTTGTACTTAAAACCACGTTTGCTCCTGTAATAAATAGACAGAATAAAAAGAATAAAGAGCGTCCACAGATTTTTGTACGAATAACTTTTAGATATCTTTCAGTAACATGAGATATTGTTTTAGTATATAGACTTATTTAGTTTGACTTCAGAGATGAACTGCTGTAACTGGAACGGCATGTCCAGGTGGTTATGGTGCTCAACTCGTAATCTGAGAGTCGCAGGTTCGAATACTCATCACACCAAACATAATCGCTATTTCAGTTGTGGGGTAGATTAACCCGATATCATAACAGTTTTTCTTGTTTTTTGTTTTATCCAAATTTATGTTTCACTAACACCAAAAGATAGCAAACTTTACATAATTTAAGAAACAAGAACAACTAACTGTGTGCAAGAAATTGTTGGTAAAAATATAAAGTTCACGTTTCTGATCACTGCTGAACTTCGCTCCATTTCCACGCGAACGCTTGTGCTCTACATTCCGGTTCACGTACTGCCATTATTCGCATAAAACTAAAAGTTTTACATCTATGCAGTTTATATTAAAAAAACTATGTCTAGTCTTTACAGTTTGCTGCACTAGACTCTGGCAAAAAGCTTAGTTTTTTTATGTTCCTGTGTTTTCGTAAGAGGTGTATCGACATGTAAATGTAAATTGGATGTTCCTGTTGTGAACACAACCGGAATCGAATTCCGGTTTTTGGCGTTATAAGTCTTACCACTGACCTCCAATTAATTTATTTAGTAATAAAGTTCTTCTGTAACTTTACTTTAATGAACAAATATATTTGGACAGAACATAAACATAATACGAAAAACATTCTGTGAAAATAAAATAACAAAAACATTGAAAAACCTTAAGGTGTTATTTTACAAATATTTTTTGAATAAAAATAGAATTCTAGAACGTCAATCAATGTCTTGTTATCATTTAAACCCCTCGACTCGTAATTTGAGGTTCGCTGGTTTGAATACCTGCTACACCAAACATATTCGCCCTTTTGGACGTGAGGGCCTTAAATGTTGCACTATTCGTTGGTAAAAGAGTTGGCGGTCAGTCGTGATGATTAGCTGCCTTCCCTCTTGTCTTATACTGCTAAATTAGGGACGGCTATCACGGATAGCCCTCGAGTATCTTTGCGCGAAATTCAAAACGAACAAACTTCTGTGAATGTAATACGTATAGTATCTAGTACACAGTTTGAACGAAGAGCCTAAAAATAAACTATGGTAAACCCAACCAATGTTCATCTCATTGGCTGTTGCCGTAGAAACCAACCTATTATTTTATTAATCGTATTAATAAATATTATTCATCTCTTTCTCACATAAAATTGTCCACTTTATTACTCTTATCAGTAAATAATATTTACTACTAGCAGCTGAAATAGAAAATAATCGGGTTTCCATGCTCGTAATAGATGTAGCAGAGATATTCTATTGTTCAGCTTTGAGCTCAACAACAAACAGAAATAAAATCCACAGTGTGCCACGTTAGTTACATGGCGAGCAGATGACACTAAGAGAGGACTAAAATTACAATATTACTGTATATTAGATAGTTATATGTTAAATAACACTATGTAACACAAATTTTGTTTCTGGATAGTATGTGTTATTTCTTAATTGCTTATGTTGTAAAAGTATAAATAATGGCCATTATTCCTTCCAAACTTTGCTTTTGTGATCTGGATAGTGAAATTTATAAATTAACCTATTTTCTATTGTAAAAACGGGCAAATTTATACATTTTCCTTAACATAAGGTCTGAATAAAACAACATGAATCAAGATTTACATGTATTTATGCTAAAGTTATTAATAAATGTTTAGAAGTGAGTAGTTTTTCGAGATTTGCAACTCTAATGAAAATTACTTTCACGTATCAGCCCCCAAATATAGCCTTTTCATCATATTTTCGTCACACGCTCCCAGGTCATAAAAGTAAAGTTTGAAGAGCAAAATGGGTCTTTTCCATTTACTTTAAGCATAAGCAATTGGGAAATTACACTTTCTGCCCAAGAATAAGAAAAGTAAGAATTTTGCTGCATAGTGTAATACACTAACCTGATATTATGGTGATTTTTTTTTTCTGTGGGCTCTCATATCTTATGGGTTGTGATGAATAGCGTAAAGTATTAAATTAACTTTATTCCGAATTATGAAGGATTTTTAATGTCCACTGAATTTAACAACCATTGTGATAAGTTAAATTACTGTGTCTCTCGTGCAAGGCATTTCAGTTCTAGACCACTCGTCCCAGAAATAAATGTTCTACAAGTCAAACTTAACCTGTATATCTTTAGTTCTCAACGTACAACATGCTTCCCCTTTCACACACAAGATCTGTCTCCAAACCTTTCCTTAGAGTCATGAAATGGTTTGAGGTCGGGCATCAGTTTTCACAAGTATTTCAGTATTTAACTTTAGTGGAATAAACACTTGCGAGTATAATAAAATGCACATTTATATATATTTCAATGTTGTAATTACATGTTTAGAGAGTAAAAAGCCACAGAGGGACTAACTAGGTGTGAAAGGTTTAAACTTATGTATTGACAAATTAATATTTACGTTCTTAACACCATTTGAAAGGAAATGATGTTTCGTGAATTTCTTAACTTAAATAATTTTATACATTTCTGTTTTAAAACAATTTTGTTAACATTTCATGAGTACTTCATACTGACCCGACAAAAAGCATTATTATTTGACCACTAATGAGAATTAAAGATTTTTTAACTACACGTTTCATTTCCAATTGTCCACTTTACTTCCAACATCTTCTCGTCGCTAACCAACCTTATAATCATAACAAAAACATTAAACACAAATGTTTTAAAAGCCAAAAGTTATTTTTATGAAAAAAATATTCAGCTCCTTCTTCTGGCATAATTTCATTCTCCTTTTGGAACGTCAACGGCACCAGTAGAGATGATGTTCATTACGAGGGAAAGACATATTTCTTGTGGACTGTAGGTCCAAGGCTCGAGCTGCAATATACCACTGTAAAAGCTCTGAAATTTCAGTCTCAAATTTCAGACTTACACATGAAAAACCGGGTTTCGATGCTCGAGGTGGGCAGAACACAAAAAGTCCATTGTATAGCTTTGTGCTTAATTTAAGACACACAGTATTTTTTCACGAGTTTTACTGACACCGAGCTACTGAGACGTGTTTTTCTCCTTCAGCTATACCATAATGACGTTCTCATTACCTGGTTCTGCTGTGCCGACCCCCCGGTAATCGTCGACGGCCTACCGCCTCACCTTTCGCTTATTCAAATTTGCCACGTTTATTGCGCAGGCTAAGTCTGGCCCTTCCTTTGACCCTTCCAGAACGCGAATTCTACGCCGAGAGGAAATTCTTCTCCAGCCGTCAACGCTTGAAGACTTATCCTACTTTTGCGAGCAGTGGAATACCCCAATTAAAATCAGATGTTCACCCGGCAAGAACCCAACGAATCTGTTCACTGTTTTCCTGAGAGGAGTACACCACTCCATTCCAAGTGAAATAAAATGCGCAGTTGAAAACCAAACCAAGTCGTGATATTTGCCGTGCACCGGATACACTCAAAATCCTCCCAGCAAGCTACCAACTTCATGAAAATTGTAACACACAGCAAACATATTGCCGATACCATTCTTCGGAATAGCTGCTACTTTCACATCTTTCATTTTAGTGCCGAACGCCCCCGACGACACCCAACCAAACAAAGAACACCCAAGCAACCTGAACCTGTCTTGCAGCCTTACGGAATATCTACTCCGCCCATCGACCATCCGCAAGCTATAAACCAGTCATCCGACAAGTGTACCCAAAACTTTTTCGGTAACGGATTATCTCAGAGCAACCAAACCACCGCTGAAGCGACTAAAACTTGTGAAGCCTCTGCTTTGACCGACAATGTCCCAACAGCAGACGCTGTTTGTCAAACAAAGACAGCCATGATTCATCAAGAAACCCAGTATCCTGGAGACATGCGATTCACGAGAGCATCCAGCAAGTTAACACAGAAAGTAATCCAGTTTAGAAACACTCTGCCTTGAAACAGGAATTTCCTCACTTCTATTCCTTTGCCCAAACTAAAATCAAACCTATGCATCACAGATGATCCGCCATGTCTTTTGAACATTCGTCTTCTTTGTTTTAAACGCATCCCAGTTGCAATCTACGTGTATTAATATCATTTGAACATTTCTTTGTTATTGTAAGTCTCTTGGGATTAATCCTTGTATTTTTCTTTCCTTGCAGCTCATCTTTCGGGCACGGTCAGGGCCTTTATTCGGCGCCCTGGTCGTGAAAGTGGGTTTTCCCGGGATACTCCCGTTTCCTCCCCACAGCTGAATTTCCGTTTCATAGGATCTATAGTTCCCAGCCCTGAAAAGAGGTCCGTCACTTTAGTTCCTAAATTTTATATGTTTAAAGTCCTGTTAATCAGGGTCATGAGTCTTAATTATGTCGACGTACTGTGTTTGCATCTCGCTGCTCCCTTCACTTTGACTGTAATCACAGCACGTAATTTTTCGGACGTTTGTGAATATTGTGCTGAACCTTTTCAACTTCGTTCTTCGTTTTCTCTCCGGCTCGTCGGCTCAATTCTCAGCTGTTTCCCGACGCTCCTCAATTAGATACCCAAATCTGTCAACTTTAAGGTCATTAGTGACCATCGCTCTTGATTTACAACCAACAAGTTACTCCAATTCACTTAATTATCTTCGTGATCAGTTGACTACTTTATTCTTTCCTCGTGTGGGGTGAAGAGAAACAATAGTTTCTGACCGCCCCTGGTTATTTTTCGTTCACCTTTGGAGAACGTAATTATAAATTAACCTGAATAAGACACTATAAAATTAACTGAACTGCAAAATGTGTATGTGTTTTTTCATCAGTTTCTACACAAAGAACACTGGTGTTTAACATTCCTGTTTTAACTCTTAAACGTTTACAAGTAAGATGTTTGGAGTTATGACTTGGATCATGCCGATTTTTGTAGGACTGTCAGTGTTTGGTAGCGTCAATGGAGTTCTCTTTACTTCAAGTAGGTAAGACGATTTTTAGACTATTATCATTAACCTAAATACCTATCAAGTTTTTCTGTTTCTCTTTAGTTCACATTTGTCGCTGGTGTAACTGGTATTTATCGATGCATCGTGGTTTTAAGACCAGATTACTTGCGTACAAGTTAAGATCTTCAACTGAGACTCAGTGAGCGGCTTGGTGCGAAAGACGTTATTTTACAGTGGAAAAAAATCTCTAATGTCCGCATCTTAATTTGTTTTTGATCTTTAAAAAAATAACAAATAACGGAAGTTACGGTACTTTTACCATTAAAGTCGCGATACGTGGAAGAACGGGAAACGAGCGAAAGTGATTGTACCAGCAGTAATGAAGGGAAAGTAAAACTAAAAAGTGAAATAACTTTAATAAATGGTGTAGCAATTATTGGGTCGGGAATATTTCTTTCTCCAAGAGGAGTTTTTGCTTATTGCGGTGAATCGGTAGGCGTATCGCTTGTCGTGTGGTCATGGTGTGGAGTATTTTCGATGCTAGGAGCCATGTGTTTCGCCGAGTTGGGAACTTCTATTCTACGATCTGGTGGAGATTATGCTTACATTCTCGAAGCGTTTGGGCCTCTGACGGCCTTCTTGAGACTTTGGGTTGCTCTTCTTATAATTCGACCAACAGCGCAAGCTATCTTGGCACTGACTTTTGCCTATTATATTATTGAACCTATTTACCAACAATGTGAACCACCTGATGCAGCAGTGCGACTTCTAGCGGCGCTCACTCTGGGTAAGGGACGTTATAAATATTAACCAATTTACTGTTGTTTAATTGTGTTTGCAGACGAGATAAGGATTTTATTATATCGTACGTGATTCGTACGCGAAATAACTAATATTTTAAATCTCGTTCGGTTGAACATAAAAATTAATTTTATAGAAAAAGTACCTCGTCACGAAGTGCATTTTGATTTCATTCGTTTTCCTACCATATCTACTTATTTAAAAATAAAAATTTTATTTTTATGATAATTTTATGATAATTATTAAAACGTAAAATTGTAGCTTCTATGGCAAACTGCTAGTTTGTTAAGCTGTTCGTGCTTTTAGTAATCTATACTGTTACGTTGCTGTAAAGCTAGATATGTTGTGTTATACGAAGATGTGTTGTAGATAGTTTATAAAGTAGATACCAAGTAAAACATTTGAGCGAATATCATTGATTGTGAGAGTATTCACCTGCTAACATCATTATCTTTATAGCTGAGTTAATGTGAGTAGACAAGTTTCATTTCACCCATTAAGTGATGACTAATAGATTTGGAAATTATATATGTATCACTTAATAATTAAACGTTAAAATATGGTTCAATAACATTATATATCAATGACTCTAGAGACCTCCCTGAATGGGTACATCATGTGTTGTACCTTAATCAAAGTGACCAGAAAAAACGTGCATTTCTGTGAATACTGTTCGTGATTGATGCTCCAACATTCCATATTGGAAGTGGAGTTTCCTTTTACTAATAGGTAAAACAACTACCTGTAGATATTGAAAATGTCGCAGTGTCTTTTACTGCTGAGACGATTGAAACCAGAACTAAACAAAGTGTACGTTTTATATCCGATCGTCTTGTAACCGAAGACATTACATTATGGAAGATCTTAATGTTGTATTTTAATAAACATTTTAAGGATGGAGAGTCACCCAGATGTTATCAATGTCGTTCATATTTTAACGTCATCATTTCATGTTACATTTCAACTACTATATATATTGTAGATGTTATTTCTTGCTTCTTTCGCCGTAATAGAGAACGGGTATCACCAGTTGAATATGCATGGGTTTATAATACCATAACAGCAGCTCGTCACCCTCAGATTACGAGCAGTGCGCCTCAATCGCCTGGTCATGCTCGGCCGTGTGTGGAAATATTTATTATTATGTTGATTAGTATAGGAACTTCCTAGGAATGACTATAGAAATGTATAACGATGTTTATCTTTGGATTTTCAAAACCGATATTTCACTGTCGTGCGTCGGAATTTGGTCTCTGTGTACGGTGATAGCTGTCTATACGGTTGTTTATTTGTACCGACGGTAAGTCAAACAAAATACATTAAAATCTTGACGAAGGGTGAGGGTTTGTCATGTCTGCGAGAATTCTTTAACAAACATTACCTGACAACGTGTATCTCGTGGTGGTATTCCAGTACATTGTGGTACAGCCACAAAACTGTGTTCACCTGACAAAATTAATGACGAAATGAACAACATAAAACAACACTTCATCAACATCAACATATTTCCTCCTAAAACCGTGGGAACAACCATATGCACACAACTAGATCAACAGCAAACATACGATAATAAATCCCAAGAAACAACAAACTACAAAACCTTATACTGCTGTATACATATTTTCCCGCCATCAGCGAAAAAATTTGAAAAACTTACAACAAAACACAACATTCCAGTAAACACCAAATTTATTCAAAGATCACGTTCAAACCTAAAGTCCATACTTTGTAAACACTACTACACTGACAAACACAACACCAACATAATTTATAAAATACAATGTGATAGCTGCCACGACTTCTATATTGGAGAAACAATGAGAAAAATGGAAACCAGATTTAAAAAACATCTTCACACGTTTTTGAACACTGCAAGTCAAATAAACACAACGTAACAATAGGAAACACCCAGATTTTAAGTAGGGAAACAAATATAAACAAACGCAACGTCAAAGAAGCTCTACTTATACAGCAACTAAAAACAAAATCAAACCAATATAAAGGGCCGGCATGGCCAGGTGGTTAAGGCGCTCGACTCATAATCTGAGGGTTGCGTGTTCAAATCCCTGTCACAACTAACATGCTTTCCCTTTCAGCCGTGAAGCGTTGTATTGTGACTATCAATCCTACTATTCGTTGGAGAGTAGCCCAAGAATTGGCGGTGGGTGGTAACGACTAGCTGCCTTCCCTCTAGTCTTATACTGCTAAATTAGAGACGGCGAGCACAGACAGCCAGCCCTCTAGTAGCTCTGCCCCAAATTCAAAACAAACTAAACCAATATGAAGGAACACCCTTATACCTATATTAAATAACAGCCTAACATCCATCTGCAACGCGCCCTACCTGTTTATACTCTCGTTCCTAAGACATGTGTCCGTCAACAGCCACTTGCAAACTCTCTCTTTCTAAACTCAGGAAGGTCGAAACGTTGTTCTCTTCTTATTAATAAGTGTTAATACCCATACCAGCCGATCTGAGAAACAATATACTGCATAATTTTATCAAATGTTTAGATTACAAACGAAACGTCTCCTTTAATCATATTCCAGTTAGTTTAGGTTGCTTTACGAAGTAAAACGGACTCGGGTCTCCCAGAATACACTATACGTAATGGTGTGCGGTAGAATTGACTGCTGTTTCATTATTGGTCAAATAGAGACGGTAGACGTATCAGTGACTAATCAAATCCATATTATGTGAGAAACGCACGATAATTATCGGCTACGTCATCGTCTATGCTGGCAGACATTGTGTGTGTATTTGAGCTTGTCATGTTTTATAAGACCCTCCTTGTTAGTGCGATAAAGTTAGACCCGTCGTGAAAAAAATAAATTCAAACTTAACATGAAAAAGAAAGTTTGTGCTAACAGAACTTGTAAGTAATACAAGTTATACCAGTAATTCGAAGGATAAAGTACTTTTAGGTTGTGTGACAAATTTTGAAAATACGAACAGCTGAATGTGTGTGTTTTTCATATAGCAAAGCCTCACAGTGATATCTGCTCAGGCCACCGACGGGAATCGAACCCCTGATTGTAGCGTTAAAAATCTGGAGACATATCGCTGTACTAGCGGGGAGCACGAACCCCTGAAACAAGACAGTTTTGTTTTTTTAACTAAATGAAAAAAACCTTGATAGGAACTTTGACCCTACTTTAATAACTTAAAGCAATGATACTTCTGTCATTAGATTAACAGTACTTGATTGAAATCACATATTAGTGTTATTTGATTTTGATTGTGCCAGTATGTAATATTTTTTTCATTACAAAAGTTATATTTCATACATAAAAGATAAAATACAGGTCACTGGGATCTCTTTTAATGTGCCGCATAAGATGCATGAGTGACATGTCGTAATTCTAGCTCAGTTGTGCATGGAAAACATGTTACAAATTAAGGTTTTCCTTTTAAAATAGTTTCTACAAACTGATACACCATTGGCTGAATATGTAAAGTGTAGATCCATTTGGGAATTTTATGAAACTGCACTTTATAAGAAATTCACACTAAAACCATAATTGGGGTGTTATCTAGCTCCAATGTGTGACAATTTATAATGTGGTGCATCAGGTGTAGGTTTTCCTCACTGTTTTAATACTTGTTTATGTAAGTATATTCCTCAGTGTAAAATTAAGTGAGTTCAGCTTAAGATAAAGCTGTAAGTCATGTGGATAGGAAGAATTGTTTCCCCTATGAAATCAATTCCACAAAACGTTTTTAGCCTAGCAACAGTTGCTACTCTGCATTTAGACTGTCGGAACTTGCAATCTTTTCAACACGTGGTGACTTTTTTAACCTTCCGCGTACATTGCGTTATTCTCCTCACATAAAATGAAAAACAAACGAAGCAACAGCTGGAAAATATACCCTTTAGCAACAGTTGATAAGCCAGCTTGCCATAGCAGCCGCCTGTTTGAATTATGCAAGTGACTGCTTCAAGGATTTTGAATCAAATTTATTTTTTGAAGTAAACGAATAGTATGTTATCTATATTGTATTTTCTCACTTTGAATAAAACATGGAGTAATTTAAAATGATGTCTTAGCAACTGTTCCTAAGTAAATTGTTCATCATATACATAATCTGTGTGTATAAGAAACTGCAAACCATTACCAACATTTTGATTTTATAAAATTATTGCTATTTTTATTTTTATTCTGTAATTTATTTGAAAAACGACTTGTAGAAAATACAAAACGGACCTATGATTCACATTTAATTTGAAAGATATTACATTTCAACTGCAGTGTTACACAATACCTAATATACAAAAGGTGAATTATTATTACTAATGCTAAAGAGCAAATTAATTTAAATAGAAATCATCAAACTTTTAGGATTCAAATTTAAGTAACACTACATACAGACAAACCTATAGTGCTTTTACGTCCCAGATGACAGAACCATGGGTGGTGTGTGTGTGTGTGTGAGGTGTTTCTTCGCTCACGGAAAAGTTATCACGGCGTTTGTATCGTACTGTACGTTACGTGGATGTTTCGTTTGTTTGTTTTTGTTTTTTGGAAATTCGCACAAAGCTACTCGAGGGCTATCTGTGCTAGCCGTCCCTAATTTTGCAGTGTAAGACTAGAGGGAAGGCAGCTAGTCATCACCACCCACCGCCAACTCTTGGGCTACTCTTTTACCAACGAATAGTGGGATTGACCGTCACATTATACACCCCCACGGCTGGGAGGGCGAGCATGTTTAGCGCGAAGCGGGCGCGAACCCGCGACCCTCGGATTACGAGTGCACGCCTTAACCCGCTCGGCCATGCCAGGCCTGTGGATGTTTCCATAAAAAAGAATTGTGAAGAAATACATCATTTATGATGATTAAAATGGTGGCAGTTTTTACACTTTCATTTAAATGGCGAATTGGCACACATGAAAATAAATGATTCGCAGTTTTCCACTGGTCTACGTGATGGCACAATGTTTGAATACAGCTTGACCGGTTAACTTCTATAACTCGGACTCCAAAATTTAAAACGGGAGCCATAAGCTTCTTTTGAACAATGGTATATAATGTGGGAGATACCCTCTCCCTCGAGGGGCTGTTTTGAATTACCTGGAGAGCGCTAAGAGGAAAAATGGTGGTAAGAAGAGAGCACCAGGACATTTGATGTTTTATACTGAAGTTCGCTGGTTATAAAAATGTAACTGTATGAGACTCTTGTATGCTCTTTTTAAGACACATTTGAAGACACAAATGCTTTGCTTAGTGATTAACTTAAAGAGGTCAGGCTTGGCATTGCTTATTGATCAGAATTATTTGCAGTTGCAAGGAAATGACGTCAACCTTATTAAGGCCAAATCTGTCGTCTCTGTTTCGAAGTTAACTCTATTCATCTGCAATATATGCTGTCGCGAGCTATTCCAATTTCGGAGCTTGACTGAGCTAGAAGAGAAAAGTGGGATATAAGGTGATGTACCTGCAGGTATTTTGTGACCGTTTAAATATGCTGCATTAAGATGTGTTTGAGAGATTTGAGAATCGTTTTTGATCAAAACGTTAGACTGAGCGATAAACTCATTTTAAATACTGAAGAAGTTGGGATAGTAGGAATAATTGAGCTACAAAATGACATTGAGCTGAAACCAATATTTAATAAATCGTACCAAAAGTATTGATTGCAAAATGATATTTCTGTACGCTGTCACACACTATGATCACTGGTTAAGAATCTCCTTGTATCAACATCATATCTAGTAGAACGTGGTTTTATTGTGTTTACTCAACTTCTCTCCATGTAAAGAAACGTACCCTCAGATTACTGTACATGGTGATTCGAGGTTCCTGCTAAATGACTTTAAACTAGACATTTGAAAACTGGTATTTCTTCATCAAGCCCATCCATCTTCTGTGTGCTCCATGTCTCACCTTACCACTTTCATTCTGTTTCACAGAACTCTTCTTAACGAATATAAATATTTTTTCTGTCCCATAATGATTTTTTTTTTTTACAAATATGGAATTAAAAACACTTACTCAGATCAAATTGTTATTTTATTTACCAGATTGGTCATTTTTATAAATTATTTTTGGGTTCTAGAATGATCGATAAGGCTCTTACGCCGCGATTGGTTTAGAGAAATGTATAACCAATGATTGTCAAAATTTTTAGCATAACAAAATGTCGTCCGATTTCAATGAAAAGGATTCACTTGTGTAAGAATATGTAATATGACGTTTTGTGATAAATCTATACGTAATGGAGAAAAATGTATATCATTTTCGGATTCAACGTTCAGGAATATCCACAGAATATGCCAACATTTTAAGACAATAAAACCATCGCAGGCCTATGCAATTAACATGTTGTTGATGAACGGTTTCCCACAAGAAGATGGTAAAGTTAAAAGTGAAAATAATAGTTGATTGTGGAAAGTTGTGTGGTAACTTTGTGTATGATGCAACCTCTATAAGATTATTTAAGTTTATAAATATGGTAGTTACTAAAGTTCGAAGTTTTCAGTCCAGGTCCAACATGATATATACTCTTCAAGAAACGAAATGCAAAAGGTAAAAATGAGGCAAATTGTTAACAAATTTATTCCGGGTAGTTTTGTGTGACATGTGTAAAACTTTGCACATTCACTGCTGAACATTCAAGGTCTGCAAAGGCGAAGCCCACGCTCACTAGTTGAAGTTTAACGTCACTCAACGTCAATAACGAGTATGCCCCCCGTGAGCATCAATAACTGCTTGGCATCTCCTGCCCATGGAAGCGATGAGATGACGAATCACATCCTGTAGAATGGCTGTCCACTCAGCTAGCAAAGCTGCTGCAAGTTGAGGTAGGGTCTGCGGTTGAGATTGTCGCCGTCGCAGACGTCGGTCTAACTCGTCCCAAAGTTGTTCGATGGGGTTTAAATCTGGTGATCTGGAGGGCTAGGGGCGAACGTTGATGTTGTGGTGTCTCAAGAAGACAGTGGTGAGTCGGGCTGTGTGAGGACGGGCGTTGTCATGTTGAAAAACGTTGTTGACGTTCACCATGATGGGTTGCACATGGGGCCTAAGAATCTCGTAGACGGTTGCGTACGGTCTGATCGCAAATCTTACGCAGCCCTGGTATGGTAGAGACAGTAGACGTCGCAGTGGTGGTCCTATCCCGAAGGTGACGTAACCGGATGTAGTAATCCTGGACGGGCGTGGTCACACGAGGTCTGCCAGATCATGGACGGTTACAAGCTGATCCATGTTGTTGGTGACGATTCCATAGCCTTGTGACGGTGCTTGAGTGTACATTCATAGCTCTTGCAACATCTGATCGAGGTTCGCCTTCTTCCAAGAACCAATGGCGTTGTTGCGTTGTGCTTCATTCAGTCTTAGCATAACTGTATTGCATGTCGGTGGCTTAACACTGAGCTATGGAAACCGAGAACCCGCCACTTTTATAGGGATTTTGCACATGTTGCATTCGCAAAACATGCAGATCTCTCAGACACGAATGCGTATAGGCGAAAAATCCGATGTTTTCCTCCGTTTTCAAAGTGCACAACTTTTATTGTCATTTTGGTCTGACAATCAGTGCCTTAACACATGTAACATCACATACTCTCAGCTTGTAATGTTATTACATATATTTCTCTTTCAAATAGCAAAAATATCCCTTTTGCGTTTCTTTTCTCGAAGAGTTTGTGAATGTGCACAGTTTCGTTTTAATCCTTTTCATCAGTGTTCAATAAAAATAACAGAGAGACTCCCGTTGGCTCGGCATAAAGTTGGGTGGCTTATAATACAAACGTTCTAGAATCGATATCTGTGGTGAGCACAGCTTTGTCTTTTGAATAAACAAAGACAGAAAAAAGAAAAAAACAAAAACACTTAGATAGTTTTAGAACCTGAGAGAGGAATATTTGCTAATTTATCTGCTGCTTCTGGCTAGTCATCTGCACTTTCTTCACGTACACATCTAAGCTTTTAATACAGAATACTTTATACCCTGTACACCAGTTGTGGAAATCCATGCAGTTAACTTCATACGGAACAATTGTTAATTAATTATTCACTTCACCTGTGATTCGATCGTATTTCATTTAATATACCTCTTTTTCATACACAGTATATGAACCGGTTAGTTTAGTTTCTTCAAAATTAATGTCTGTCTGTTTGTCTGTCTGTTAAATGCAAAGTGAAACAAGAGGCTGTCCGTACTCTGATAACCGCGGGTATCTAAAGCCGAATTTTAACATAAAAAATTCTTAGACTTAATACTGAACCATACAGGAAATCACTAAGGTATGACTAACACACACACAGCCAGCCAACAAATAGTAAACAAAACTAGCAATGCGAAACGTTTAGGCTTCTTTTATTGGCCTAGTTCCTGTAACATTGTTAGTGGTACTTCTGTCTTTTGATATTTGATTCTGTGTATATTTCATTCATAGTTTTATATTCTTTTGTTTCATTATTTTAAAAATATATCAGTTGTTTATTAGCCACAAAACAAAACACAAACCATCCCATTGCGTGTGGAGTTGGTGTATTCAATGAAGGTTTTGTTGATAGTTTCTTTTGAATACCCCCTCCCCTTTGGTGTAGCGGTAAGTCTGCGGACTTGTAAGACTATAAATAAGGTTTCGAAAAATAAAGCCCAGCATAAGTTACAACTTGGTTTCACTTATCAGACTCGTTATTCATCCTCAACACGTGCTTGTTCAGTGACTTCTCGTGTGGTGTGTTTTTGTCCGATCTTTTGAAGAAGCATACAAGTTTTAAAAGTCACTAAAATTATAAAAATGAAAATAATAACCTTATTTTCTGCTTAGCCAAGGAGGGAGGAGGGGGTGCGATGGCGGCAGATGCACATATAGACATGTATGGGTTAGACTGTTTTTTATCACATACTACTCAAAATATCGTAGCTACAACCTTGGACTTGTATAGAGTTTTAAAAAGTAACTGATATCGCTTTTAGTTTGTATGTAATTATGTCATTCATCCAGAGAGAGAGAAGCGTTTAAACATTTTGTTATACTAAAACATATTTTTAACAGTTTCTTTTCTCACTGATGAATTTTTACAAACCACTCGATAAACCTTAATGCAAATTAAAACGTTATAAATTGATATAAAATATTGTGTCAGTCGCTATGTAGTTGTTGTTTTCTTATAACGTGTAAAGTATGAATGACTTCATGTTCCAGTAGAAAAAACGATTCATCGTGACAAGCTTGTTTGGTCGTCCTCAGGTCTTGAGAATACGGAAAGACGGCTTACTCGTTTCATGTTAGATGCTGTTGCCCTCTAGTTAGGGTTTAGTGAACTATTATTAAGTAAAAAAAGCCTGAAATCTTTTTGTGAAAATGTAGTTTATTGGTGCGTCCAAGATATGAACTGTTTTCCTAACTATCTGCTGAAATATCTATTTCAGTAATTTGTTGTTTTTATCTTTTCTCGGTGATGAACTGTCAAAAACTATTCAATAAACCTAAAAGAGAATAAATACTTTAATCCATCAATGTATTAACTCTCTGTTCTACAATTAAATATAAGTAAATTAAAGTCTATAATGGAAATGTTAGAATGTGATCTTTGGTTAATTTAAAAAAAAATTACTAACTCATCTTCAAACAAGTAATTAAAAGTATTTATTTGAATATGATTTTGTGGATAATGTGGGAGTGTTAGTTGAAAATGAAAGACAACATGAAAAACATGAAAATGAAACACAACTACAAAAAGAAAATATGGAATAATTTATGTAGAAATAAGATAAGTGATGATGTGTCATGAGGCACACGATAAACACATGGATGACTGCATAAATATGCTTTACTAGTAGAAAGTTTAATTACTTTACTTTGGCCCGGCATGGCCATCGCTTCGTAGTCTAAGGGTCGCTGGTTCGACCCCTCTTGACACGAAACCCTTTCAGCCATAGGAGCTTTATAATGTTCGTTAAGTCTTGCTATTCGTCGGTAAAAGAGTAGCTTAAGAGTTCGCGGTGGGTAGTGATAGCTAACTGCCTTTCCTCTATTCTTACACTGCTAAATTTTGGAAGGCTAGCGCAGATAGCCCTCATGTAGCTTTGCGCGAAATTAAAAAACAAACAGACTTTACTTCAATCAGTAAAATACAGAAATGAACTTCCTGAACCGTTTATTTCCGTCTGAAGAACTTCACCAGTTTTATCTGCTTCTTTAGTGAATATGAACATCACAGGCGAACCGGTTTCTGAGATTGCCAGATATGTCGCCGAACCATGTGTGAAAGCAGCATGCTGTAGGTAAATTTTTCTTTTTAACGAGAGACCCAATTGTAACAAAACTCTGTCGAGAACTCCTTAGTTTGTTGAAAAACCATATTTTATCATCAAAATCGGATTTGAACTGTAGGAAGAGTTTGGCGGACAGACAGAGAAACATTAGCACAAAAGATACCAACATTGTCTTGCTCTATTTCTTCAGGATGTACTGCTTTACGACCGACGGCTTGTAAGATAAACTGATTTTTGTTACCTCACGAATCTTGCATATATATTCAAGTGTCGACGTCTTACGTAGAAAAATAAAGAGGCCTGGCATGGCCGAGCGCGTTAAGGCGTGCACTCGTAATCCGAGGGTCGCGGGTTCGCGCCCGAGTCGAGCTAAACATGCTCGCCCTCCCAGCCGTGGGGGTGTATAATGTGACGGTCAATCCCACTATTCGTTTGTAAAAGAGTAGCCCAAGAGTTGGCGGTGGGTGGTGATGACTAGCTGCCTTCCCTCTAGTCTTACACTGCTAAATTAGGGACGGCTAGCACAGATAGCCCTCGAGTAGCTTTGTGCGAAATTCCAAAAACAAAACAAGAAAAATAAAGAGCTTAAAGATAAGAACAACTAAACGTTTGTTTCGTACATACATGTTCAAGGGCTAACTGTCTCCACCAGTAAGAAGGCAGTTGATCAAGAGAACCATCCGCTAACTTTCAACCTACTTTTGTCCGTTATCCGGGGATTTATTCATCACCTCGGTAACGCACACGTGATCCCCAGTTGAGAAGGCTTATTTTTTGAATAACGAGCGAAGCTCACGAGAAGACAATCTATGGCAATAAAAACTATCTTAGGATATTCTTCAGTGCATCTCCTATTATTTTATAGACAACCCCAGTTCCTACGGCTGAAATGGCGAACATATTTTGATGGAGAGTAGATTCGAATATGCGCCACTCAGATTGCGAATCGAGCGCCCTACTCTGCCAGCCCTGGTAATTTTATTTTGAACGTCAGCGTTCAAATAATTAGTGCGTATCCAATAGCAACGAAAACAAACGATTTGAATTTATTGGTAACGATAAAACAACACATTATTAGATATTTCACGTGATGTTTGAATAAAACCCAAACTTGCCCATATTCTTAATACAGATTTAAGATATTTGTAAAGCGTTCTTGGGACAAACGAACCATTTCACGGACATTCACAATGGAATATGTTTCAGTGAAAAGATTTTGTCTTTATTTTCTTTCTTTAAAGATGTATAAATACTGATTTTTTTTAGGAAGGGGGAAGACTGATGGTAATAATAAAAACATAAGCTCAACACTTACACCAAACAGTCATTTTGATTATCATTGACGCCTCACTTTATTGACAAAGGTTTAAAGATATAAATTGATTGTTTGTATTAATGTCTGTTAAAGTGACTGGCGCACACACACGCACACATCTTATACTAATGTTTTTAAATGGCATTTATATGCATACAATTTGTTGTTAATTTTTTATACTATAGGCGAAACTACTAAACTAAAAAATAGCTTCCAAGGAGACTTTAAAACGGAAGACATTTCTTCGGCTTTCTACTCGGGTTTATTTTCGTATGGAGGATGGTAAGTTATTATGAATTAGTAATAAGTTATCCAACCAAGCTGTCTCGGTCAGTAACAAGTTTATTATCCATAGTTACGAGTAATCCATTTTCATTTTGTTTTTTTTCGGGGTGAAAAATATTTTAGAATCCCCCACGTTTAAAAAACTTTTCCAGCCCTCACTACATCCTATCCAAATTCAGAAGAATCTTTACAGAGTTAAAATATTGTCAAGTAACAAATAATAAAAATCGCCATGTTTAATTTCTTTAATACCACTCAGTTAGTGGTAACGAATCTTATGATATGGTACCATGTGTACAGTAAATTACACAGATGTGTTTGAATATGTTTATCTTATTGCACAGCCACATAGCGCTATCTGCTGTTTCAACCGAGAGGAATAGAACCTATAATTTTAGCGTTGTAAATCCATAAACTTACCACTGTCCCAGCGAGAGACCATTACACAAATAAAACCGTTCGATCTTGTGAAACAAAATGATTTTTCTTTTTGTGTGTAATGTCTTAATTATTTGTCCTTGTCATTGTTTGAAAGATACCAGTATGTTGTTAGGACGCGTTTCCGATTCTCACCAGGTGTTAACGATTTCGCTCGTGATTTGTCAGATTGATTTTCTTGGTCTCTTTCCTTTCATTGAACGAAACGTTATATTTGGAGACCATGTTTATCTCTTATTCTCCATAAATTATGAAAAATCTTATGGATCTATCGTGTTTTGTGACCTAAAATTTAAAATTGCTTAATCCTTTGTATTTTTTGTTTTGTTCACGTTTCACGAACAAGCTGTTTAAATTTTTTACGTTTTCTTTTGACAATAAAAAATAAAGTTACTTATGACGTGAAATGGTCGGTGTGCAGTGAAATGTAGTGATAACCATGAGTCATTTTGTCACACGCTTAATCAGGTTCTTTTTGGGATGGGGACGGCTCGTGTACCTTTTCGCTGGCTTCCCTGCTCGTTCTGTGACATACTAAATGAAACGGTGCGTTCGCGTAATTGTCCCCCGACATGCCATTGTGCCACTGGGGGGTAAGGCGTTTTGTAGGTTAAACCGTGGTTTACGTTGATCCGTACACAAATAGGTGTTTTGTGCTGTCTCCTACTGGCTTCACGTTAAAACTCTGCTAAAACTCTAGTTTTCGGAGCCTTTGGTGAACGTACTGCAGATAGCCCGTTGGACAGTTTTGTGTTTAACAATAAACAAACAAACAAACCATTTTGCATTATTGAGAAGGGCAAAGGTTATAAACATCTCAAACAGGAGAGTGGATACCAATTAAATACCTCTCTCGCTGTTAATAGGTATGTGTGGGAGTCATTTGTTGTCCAGACATTAATCCACCCTATCCCAATCCAGAAGAATCCTTACAGTGTTAAAATATTGTCGTAATCTGAGGATCGCAGGTTCGAATTCTCCTCACACCAAACATGTTGGCGCTTTCACTTGTGGAAAATTATAATTTTTCGGTCAATCCGTTTATTAGAGAGTAGCCCTACAATTGGCGGTGGGTGTTGATAACTAGCTGCTTTTCTCTTATCATACATTGCCAAACTAGGGACGGATAACACAGATAGCCCTTGTGTAGTTTTGTGCGAAATTTAAAATAAACAAACAGAATTGTCCAGCCAGTGAAACTTACCCAGTATTTCTTTCCTAACACTAAAAACACACGTTTAAAATGTGATATATTTTTTTCCTCTCGATAATAGATGAAAGCGAGTAATTTTAATATTTACAGGGACTGGTTGGCTTTGCTATATAACTTTGAATTCAGAAGCTGGCAGACTTGGTTCGAATACGTGTGATGCCACAGAATATTCCTCATGATTTAAACTGTGACAGTGACAATTATATTTTATCGTGTATGTTGAATTATAGAGTACTGCTGATTGGCTGTCACCTTGTATCAATTGTTCGGGAATGGCAACAGATAGCTTTAGTAGTTCTAACATAGATACAGAATATAGACAACGACAGGCGTAGTAGTGTTGCCGGAGCGACACCTAAGTGGAACTGGGTATTTACCCTTTAGAAACTAAATATTTTTACAAAACATTCGGTTTACACTTGATAATACATCTTTTCCTAACCAAACACCCAGAGTGTTGCAGAATGCACCTTCTTATTTGTGTTTGGTGGTAGACATCTTTCAAACCTTCCAAAACACACTGTTGCTCTCCGTTAGAAGCTGGCATCACGCACCATCTGACCACTCGTGCCCAAGAGCGGTTACAAGACCTTTTAAAATGCGAATATTGTTGTGTTTCACATCGCGTTGTTAACATGTGAATATAGTATTAAAACCTTTTAATAATAAAATGCATTCTGCAATGTTCCAGGAACAGCAAACCTTATGGTTCATTATTTTAAGCCTTTCAAACATTTTGCAATTATCCAATGTGTTAAACTGTACAAATGTTTGAAAGGCTTAAAATAATGAACCATAAGGTTTGCTGTTCCTGGAACCTTTACTGTTGTTTTTTTTTCTTGTTGTTTCATTTCAAGTTAGTTTGCTTGTTTCCTGTGTGTAAAATATACATATTCAAGTTATTACTAATATAAATAGTCTTCATCAATTAATGTATCATGGATAATATTTCTTATTATTTCAAATATACTAATTTTCCAATTTTTGTAAGTTTTAAATGTGCTATTTTTATTGTGGTCACAAGTTTCACATATTTGGCAAGACTCCAAGTTTTGAATATCGTGTATTTACTGAGATGGCGAAGTCGCGCATTTCATAAATTCACCAGTGTTCTGGCAATAAACTGTAACACCACACGTGTGGGAAGAGAACCACGTACGAACTTCTAGATTTCCAAACGTTTAATATTACGTTGTATTGAAGAAATGGTGTATGTGTGCAAGTCTAATAAGTGTAAAATAATTAGGTCAAGTCAGTTAGGCCTACCGATATTGAATATTTTAATCTTATATAATTTCGAAATTCTTCTTTGGTTTCTTTTCACAACACAAAGATAACCGAGCCTTTCTGGCACAACGACAACTAACTAGCCTGTTTACCAGACTTGCTGCTAACCTCAAAACCAAAAACTGTTGTTTATTGAAGCGAAAATTATATAATGACAGTTGATTTCTTGTAGATTAGTTTCCTGCGTACTTTTCGAAACCGCATTCCCGTTGCGCTAAACATGTTCACCCTTTCAGCTGTGGGGGCGTTATCCTATTTTTAGTTTGAATTTCTCGGGAAAGTACACAAGGACAAGCTGCACTGCCCCCAACTTAGTAGTGAAAGAGTAGAGAGAAGGCAGCTAGTCATCACCATCCACCCACAATTCTTGGTTTACTCTTTTACCAACGAATAATGGGATTGACCATCACATTATCCATGGTTCAAAGAGCGAGAATGTTTAAAAGAAGGATTTAAACCTAAGACCTTCAGATTGTTCCACGCAAAAACAAAGTTATTAAATATGATGCAATTTGTTGACCACACCGATATTAAAACAACTCTAATTTAAATGCTGAACTGCACACTTTGTACTTGATATGTCGGCCTAATAAGGCTCGCAATAGTTAGGACACCTGAATGACAGTTTGAAAACCGCGTGATCGAATCTCGTCACTGAACATGAACTCTATTTCAGGTGTGGGGAACGTAACAATTAATCCAACTGTTTGTTGGTAACAAATTTGGCCGTGGGTAGTGTTGACCAGTTGTTTCATTCCAGTGTATCACGGCCAAGTTAGGGGCGGATATTACAGATATCCCACGAAGAGCTTCGTGTGAAATTCAACAAACCAAATAAATTAACCTGAAGGAGAATTGTTGAAATCGTATGTGAAAAGTTATTCACTCAACGGCGTTTGTTTCTGGATTACGGTTCACAGAAATTGTCTCATTAAAATTAAACACATTAAAGTTTAAGTTCCTAATTAATGTCAGTTTAACTACCAGATCAACTCTTCGGCCGCCTTATTATTTTTTGTCGTTAATTGTCGGTAGGGTTCAACTGAGCAGACGAGTCTATCAGAGTCTGAGAATATTTAAAACCTGTCACTCTTTCGTTGATACGTCATTAAAATATCCATTTGATGATGCGAGATACACGCCACTCTGTTTTTCTGAATCATGAGAGGACGTAGTTTAACTCGTTTCGGAAACACCCTTACTGCCAGAAATATAACATATCAAAATACGTCATCCTACTTGTGTCATATTAGCCTACCTTGGTTTTGAAATCTGAGATAAAAGCAAAATCAGCTGGTGTTCTGTGTATGTGTGCTAGGTTAAAAATACTTTATAAATAATTGTCTCTTCACCTTTCTACGACACAGTGCATGTTTGTGGACTTGCGCAGCTAGAAATGGGGTTTCGAAACTCGATGGGGGCAGAGAAAAGATAGCCTATTGTGTAGTTTCGTGTTGAGTAACATCGTATACAATGTGTCTTTGCGAATTGTATTTATTAGTTTGTGATATTTATGAAAATAATATCGGTTGAATTGTACGTTGCAAGTGTATTAGTTCATGGTTGGCCAAACCGCGAGTCGCGGTCCGCGTGCGGCTCTTTGAGAAAAAATGTGCGACTCGCGGAAATATGTTGGCTGAACTCATTTTTGCATCACAATTAATATAAAAGGTAAAAGTGCCCTAAAATTTCCAGCTTTATAATTATTTACCAAGTACAAACGGAATCCACTGGATTAAAACGCAAGTTTTTAATGTTCGTGGTAAGTGAGAATATCAAGTAAATTAAATACTAATTTTAATGCTAAATTTGAGTCGGGGATTAAAAACTTTTCGGATCAGTAAGAATTACCGAGGAATTGTAATGGAGAATCAGTGAGTGAACAAGTCGGTGTTGACAATGATAGTTTTAGTGGGCGTGGCGTACGATCACGTGGTTGTAGCGTGTGTGGCTGCGTTGCGGACAGTAAACTTAGCGGAGTGTTAGTGTGATACTGTCGCTGCTGAGTTTGGTTGAGTTGCGCGTGTTGGAGCTTTTTATTTAATTTTACTTTAATTTTTAAAAGTCTGTGAAAATGCTGTGAAGGAAGATGGTGTTATTAAATTGTAAGAAGCGAAAGTATGAAGATAAGAGACATTTTAAATCAGAGTGGGGGAAGATTTTGCATTCATGGTTAAAGGAGGTAAACCTTTGTGTCTTATCTACATTATGTTACTCAGCCATTACAAAGCCTGTAATTACGTAATATGATACAAATCATAAACTTTATTTCATCTGTTTATCCTCCTAAATCAGAATTATGGAAGAGCAAGTTAAGTGTGTTAAAATCCTCACTAAATAGCCAGCAGACACTATTAACAACATTCAGTGACAAAGTTTATACAACTGAAAATAGTTTTGTTCTATCATAGAATATCGCTCGTGTTGAACGCCAATATTTTGATGGTGAATCTATTTTGAAGAATATATCTGAAGTTGTTGCAGTATTAGATTCAAATAAACCACAACTTCAACGATTAATAGCATAAACACCAGCTTCATGCCACACTACAGAGAGACATGTATCCAAGATAAGTGGTGATGTTGCAGGAAAAATACAAACTGATTTAAATAATTCCCTTGCACTCAGCTCAACTTTTTACGAATCTAAAGACATACAAGACAACCCACAACTGGCGGTAATTATGATGTAATTGTGAAAGAAGAGATGTTGAACTTAGTGGCTCTAAAAGAAAAACTCGTGGTGATGACATTGAAAAAGAACTTGACAGAGCTTTAACAAAGACAGATATTCCACTGGATAAACTATCATTGTTGCAACAGATGAAGTACGTGCAATGGTGGGGAAAATGTAGGATTAATTGCACTAATGAAGAAAGATCCCAGCTTTCCAAAGTTTCTCCCAGCTCGTAGCATTATTGATCGTGAACACCAGACAGTCTGATAATTCAAGCATGAAGATGACTTGTAATTGTCAATTTTATACGATTAAATGGGAAGATCCACCGACAGTTCAAAACTTGTATTTAAGAACTGGAACTTTAAGTTATACCAAGTGATGTATATTTCTACAGCATTGCGAGGTGGTTTTCAACCAGCAATGTCATAAATAGGTTTGTAGATCTGTTGGAGCGTATTATTACTTTACTTTTCTCGACGGAAAAAAAATCAATCATCAACTAGGAAATGATGAATGGTGTAAGATCTAATGTTCCTTACTGATGTAATGAATCATCTACAACTCTCAACTTGGCACTCCAGGGCAAGGATAAGATTGTTTCTGATCTTACTCAGACAATTTTCAGCTTTCAGAATAAAATAAGACATTTAAAGAGACATGTGGTCAAGAAATTTTGGTTACTTTTCCAATTTCAAAAGGAAAATAAAGACATTCCCTGATATTGAAATAAGACCACAAACAGAAACAATATAAAGATGAGTTACAAGGATTGCTTGATAATTTCCTAGACAGGCTTGAGGACTTGCTGAAGCCCTGCTTCGCCTTTCTTATAAATCCATTCATTGTTGATGTTATCAAATGATGAATGTTCAATCCTCAAACCTCTGGTTACAGAACCGTCTGCTGTGTAAATGGAACTAATAGAACTACAGGAAGACCTGGATCTAAAGATGATACATAAATCCTATTTTACAACTGAGTTCTAAAAGCAAATTCCAAAAATAAAATATCCTTCACTGAAGAAAACCAGCGTGCGACTCATCTCAGTTTTCAGCATCATATACTGCTGTGAATTACTCTACTATGTAATGAAGTTTGTGAAGTCGAAGTTTCGTGCAGTCCTTACAAATAAAACCTGACGGAACTAATTCGTACAGCCTTAAAAACATAGCCGGAATTTCAACGACTCGCAACCAAAATGGAAATTCACAAGACCTCTACTAGCAGTAAATAACCTAATAATTCTATTAATATCTGTTTGTGTCAGAAAAATATTACGATGAGACTAACATTTTGTTCGGTGGTATCTGATTAAAATATCTGAAATTTTGTTGTTTTACATATTTTCCTCCACGTTTTGACCAGATATTTATTGAGACAAATATCACTAAAATATCTGTTTTCTATCCCTTTTATTATTATTTTTGGCAGTCTCATGTTAATTTGCATATTTATCTTAGATGTTTCCTCAGTTCGTTACTGTGTATAATACGCTCACTATAGTTCAAACAGAAATCAGCCAGGATTCTGAAAACATTTGGTATATATATGTAAACTTTGTGATTATTGAAACTACTACAGATTAACAGTTTAAAAACTACATACATGAATAAATATGATTACATACGTGTATTTCTTAATATTTATATAAAAACGTGTATGTGATATATGTTCATGTCTTACGGGTCTCAAACACCTGAAGTTTACCGTATTGGCTCCTACGTTAAGCTAGTGTGGCCACCCCGGGTATAGTTAGTAAACACAGAATACTTCCACATTGTTCTGGAGTTTTCTGGAATATTAAATTCTTTTTACTTAAATTCAAGCTACTGGAAGTTTTTGTTTGGTGCATGTAAGTCATTAATGTTTTACTTAGTTAACTGGTAAGTCAAGGTTTTTTCAAACTTTTTTGCGTTGCCTTTACAGGATACTTATTTCTCTGTATTATTTAAATATTAAAGGCCTTTTTTGACAAGCCAATGCTTGAAGCAAAAAGCAAACTTTGTGAGAGACTTAAAGAAGAGATATTTGGGACTTTTGTTGTTAATTCGATGAGTTTTAAAAACGAGTGTATGTAATACGAACTATGATTGGTTCGCTATTGACCAACAGACTTGTATCTGTGAAAGTTTCATTTTGTTCACGATATATTTTTCTCTTTTAATAGCGTCCATCATATTATGTTACTATATAAAATAAAGGAACATACATATCACCATCTTAACAGTTTTCCATTTTTCTCAGGAATTATTTGAACTTCGTTACAGAAGAGCTGAAGGATCCATACAAGTAGGTGTAATTCGCATTCATATCGAAGCTCGATGTCTAATTCATTTCGATATTGTAAATCTATGTTTACCATAGTATACACGTTTGTGGTAAGTGACGTGTTCCAGGGGTTAGTTGGACGGGTTGAAGTCCCCACCTGTTCTCCTCCTACTCCCTAAAGTACTTTCCTTCGGTGGTGGCCCAGCATGTTCAGGTGGTTAAGGCACTTGACTCGTAATTCGAAGGTCACGGGCTCGACTTCCCGTCACATCAAACATGCTCGCCCTTTCAGCCGTGGGGGTAGTATAATGTGACAGCCAATTTCACTATTCGTCGGTAAAAGAGTAGCCCAAGAGTTGGCGATGGGTAGTGAAGACTAGCTGCCTTCCATCTAGTCTTACACTACTAAACTAGGGATGGTTAGCGCAGGTAGCCTACATGTAGCTTTGCGCGAAATTCCGAACAAACCAAACCTTCGGTAGTATAAACTGTCAATATTTTCTGAAAGATACACGTGATTTCTCGCTTCCACAGGGAATGGAAAGGATTCCATTTTTAAAACGAATGGCACACAGTGAGGAACATGGATTATGTTATAAAGTATAACTCACCGTTACATATTTCAAAAATGTTTAAGACTGACCGGAATAAAAGACGACCAGTTAACTTTTCGTGGATTTATAACCCTGTGTATCACAGGGAACTCACAGTCTACGTAGCTTACGCTAATATACATCTCCCTCTCCCGGCACCCTACCAAAACAAAATATATTTCTTCAAAACTCTTTATTTCCACCTAACCCCTGTCGTTGTAATCTC
The DNA here is from genome assembly GCA_011833715.1 of Carcinoscorpius rotundicauda. Taxonomy (NCBI): domain Eukaryota; kingdom Metazoa; phylum Arthropoda; class Merostomata; order Xiphosura; family Limulidae; genus Carcinoscorpius; species Carcinoscorpius rotundicauda. Next base: position 58,845,500 of record CM022392.1, on the reverse strand, counting down.
CTCTGCACGGCATGGTTATAGAAGGTAATAAACATTGGCAATTTTTTTACTTCAAATTTCCTTGTTTATAGCTGTTTAAAAATATTTAGGTTAAGGTTATATTAAAGTATACATCCTAGAAACACAGCTAATATCTTTCTCTTCTCTGCAATTTAGAGCTTTTTGGTAACCCAGATATTATCAGAGTACGGTGAATCTATCTCAATCATTTATGACCTCGCATTGAACCTGTTGATCAGAGTTGAAAACGCGTGATTGACTGGCACGTTCGTGAAACGCGCCATGCTCATCATACCCACATGTGGTAGGTATTAAAAAGTCATTATCTTGAAAATTAAAGTAACTGAAGTGTTAATTTCCATTTGCTAAGGAGAGAACTCTAGTCAACGGCTACATAAACATTTGTTTGTTTGTTGTATGTTTTTATCAGTTTGTTTCCAAGGTTTAAGTATTAAAAAAATGTATATATTCAATGTCTCGTACGTACAGAATCGGCGACAATTTATTATTTTGGAACTTAAAGGTAAAGTATTTGTTTGAAGTATGTGCAGAGATTTCGATGACTTGTCTTTTCTGATGGCGGGACTTGTATAACCCGAAACAGATCGTATAAAGACTAAACTTCAGACTGATTTGGTGACTCCTTTCATTTTTTGACTATATTGAGTTAAACCAAAGTAGTGTTCCATTAAGTAAATACAGCTGACTTCGACCTTGTTTTTTGGAGATAAGATTGTTAGATAACAGATTTTGAATGGTTGGTTGTAGGCCAATTAATTAAAAAATAAAATAATAGGAACTTGTAGCAAAACCTTGAATTATTTTCATTGCAGCATTTCGACCCACAAAGTCATCAAGAAAACAGTTTAAATATAAGGACCCCTTACTTCTTTATGGTAATATTTTATCCGCCGAATTTTATTTTTAAAAAAAGCGAATTCAGCGCCATCTACAAACTTATCCTAACTATCACGAATCTTTAGTGTTCGCGGAAATTAATCTGCCTTTTTAAAAACTAAATTTAACCTGATGATGACTCGATACTGTGGATTGAAACGTTTATTCCAAATAGCTGTGGTTCGTCTGGAAGTGCTAAAAACCGTAAGCACAGCAGACAGCACATGACACTATGTAGAAACGTCATTATAACTGTATCTTGGTTTCTTTAATAAGTTTATGATGATAACTTCCGCTTTTAATCCCTTAGGTGGGGCTAAGATGACTTCTGTCATCTAATCTATATAAATACTTTCGTGGCTAGCATTCACATTTTATCGACTTCTGTGATTGGTTAAGTGTATGATTTCTATTTTTGGCAGATGTTGAAGTCCTATTTTTCTTTTCCTATTCTTTGAAATGATTAGCTGTTACACACAGATCAGTATATTTGGTTTTTCTTGCATGTTCCTTAATCCTAACTTCATTATGTTTATATTATCCAACGTTTTGAGCTCCACATTCACAAGGAATGAGGTAAATGACGATTTACTCTCGTTTCTCAACATATTTTATAACTAGATTAAAACACAAATTAATCTAACCTTCGTATCCAGAGAGAAATACGTTTACTTCTTTCATAGGATTACACAAGAGACAATATCCTTTAAGAAACTCGAACTATGGATTGCTTAACGTGGTTTTATTGGAAAATTTGTTAGCAACATTACCAAGTTGCAAAATGTCTTTTGTATAATTGCTAATGAAAAAGTATTTATGTTGTTATAATGTTACACCACAATTTTTTTTATAAAAGTAAGTAAGACCCATTTCCAACCATATTTATAGTCCTTCTGGGGTGGTTCTTGGTAGTTAAAGATTTTAATGACCGAGATTTGAAATCATATACTTGTACTTGGGTGTATGGATATGCTAATTAACTTAGCCAAATTTCAACAATCTATTTTTATAGGAGTGAGTAATCGATATAAAACCACAAGTTTAAAAAATGGTAACAAATTATATAGTTTTATTTCAGCATGTTTTACGATGCAAAAACATTATAAACCTCTCCGATTGGTTTTAAACCATATAAACTCTATGAGCTTCTTAACTCGTTTTCCACATAAGAAGAAAGAAAGAAAATATCCATACAATATTACGTCACAAGTTCGAATCTCTGTCACACCAAACATGCTTGCCCTTTCCGACGTGGGGGTGTTATGTCCGATGAATCCCACTATTTGTTGGTAAAAGACTAGCCCAAGAGGTATCGATGACCAGCTGCTTGTCCTTAGTCTGACATTGTTAATTAAGGACGGCTAGCGCAGATAGCCCTCGTGTAGCTATTCGCGAAATTTAAAAACAAACAAACAATAACCAACGATGATGTCATGCAACTTTTGAATCGTATACTTTCACTTCTTTGAGGTTTCAGTGCTGAATATCAGTTTCTGGACTTTGTCTCTTGGCAACGTGCACTGTAACATAATCTTTCATTGTTTTTTCATCAGAATCACTTCGACCACGCGCAAGATTGCAGCTGCGATGTTTATAGACATTTTGTTATATATAGAAATCATTCTATGGCTGGCCCTCTTCAGTCAACATGCGTATGTGGCAGTCATCCTTTTTATGCAATATTGGATCATTTTAATGTACCGTACGGTAACCTAAATTAATTAAATGATATTGTAACATTGCGACTAATGTATTAGGTCTCCACGTCACAGATGTTTGAACTTTACCGTTACACTGCATAATATTCAATAGTGCTTAAGGCGTAACGTCATGACACTATACAGGTACCTTGACTAGTTTAAGTTACTGTGTGGTGAATTCAAGAGGGATCTTAACGACATTAGTATTACTTACACGAGGCCTAACTGTATTTCTTTGGTTTGCTGGCCCGAGCTGCGCCGCCACTGCACGTCATTGAAGTCAAACAGCTCCAGTTCAGTTATCATTGTATTTTACCAACTGTCTTTCTCAGTTCGTAAATTGCTATTTACTTTCCAGTAACTTTATGAAAACAATCCTTAATTGATTAGCAGGTTGTACTTTTGCCAGCACAAATTTGTTAAAAGAAAAGCAAGATGTATTCACGTGTAGTTTTAAAAAGACTTTTTATCTCTTCCACTCCCAAATCGGAGCGTGGTAAGTTACATTAAGTTAACGTTGAAGTCCCAACTCGCAGACCTTGGAAAGGATTAGAATGTTTTGACCATTCTAGCATATCAAGCAATGTTTTTTGTTTTGTTTGGGGGAAGGGGGAATAACAAGTCCCTTTAAAAGTAGAGTGATGAATGTTTTGTCATAGAACATTATTAAATTAAATAATTATTTAGTGTCCTAGTACCATTAGTATAAAAATATCGTGTTAAAGGGAATATCTGTTAAAGTAGGGTATATGTAATTGTCATCTGACACAAAAGAAACATAAATCTATGAGATGGTAATGCGCGAGCGAACGTGATTACTCATTGTACAAATTATATTTGCCCTTTGTATGTATGATTAAACATGGTAGAGTAAGAAAAAAGTTTGAGTGGACAAATGACTTCTTGTAGCGCCGCCACTGGCGATATGACATGGTTATAGGTCACATGGTAAAACATCGCAAAGTTTCCTCACTTGTAAGATATAGTGAGTAGCAAAAATCAAAACCCTGTATAGAAAATATTTTTGTGAATGGAGACTGCAATTAATCGTTTTCCCTCATCAGAAATACATTAATCTATGTATAATTTTTGTACACAAAGAATTTTAATGGTCATCAGTATTTATTTTTTAAAATCAATATTCCTGTGTAAGGTGTTAAAGTCGCCAAAATATAGTAATAGTCTGTATTAACAATAGGATGTTACTAAAATTAACAAAATTCCAATCGAAAAGAACAAAATAAACGTCTACTTGCATGATGGTTTTAAATGAGTGCTATAAGACGGACCCCTCCTTCTCGTAGGACAACGGATATTACAAATTTAACCAAACTTTGTATTTTTTGTTGGGTAGGATTAACAGTTTGTTAATAAGTGATCAAACATGACTGTGAGAACTCTTAACCGCGCCTGCGTCGTTAAAGAAATAATTGAATCTTAAACATCACATGCTCTGAAGATATCAAGAATTATTAAACAACAACAAAAGAAGCTAGATATACACTTCTACTTGGTATAATCAGTACCTTAAGTGTACCTCCAGTGGGACAGCGGTAAGTTTCCAAAGTTACAACGATGAAATCAGAGGTTCGTTTCCTCTCACTGAACACAGCAGATAGCCTGACGTGGCTTTGTTATAAGAAGAAAAACACAGGCATAAACACACCTTTTATATGGTCGTTCAATACACTTGTTTGGCTTATAGTTACCAGTCGAAGTCAGTAGAAAAGTAATTGAACTGCGAAATTTTTGTGTTTTATTAGTTATTGCACAAAGAACACTGGTGTTTAACATTCCTGTTTTTACTCTTAGACGTTTGCAAGTAAGATGTTTGGAGTTATGGCTTGGATCATGCCGATTTTTGTAGGACTGTCAGTGTTTGGTAGCGTCAATGGACTTCTCTTTACTTCAAGTAGGTAAGACGATTTTTAGACTATCATCATTTAATCGTATCTAATATTTTATACACATCTTGGAAAAAACTGAAATGTTAAGTTAACAAAAAGCAACTAAAAGACCAACACCAAGTTACTATGTTGAGAATTATTGTATTCAGTTGAAGTGATATATTGTGTAATTTTATATTTTCGAAAGCCTGATTCATTTCACATCAACCACTGTTTTCAAGCAAGAATCTTTTACGTTGGTGCTCAAGAGGGCCATCTACCGATATTATTTGGAATGATTCACTACAAGAGGTGTACACCAACGCCATCACTTATGTTTACGGTAAGATTCTACTTAAAATTAAAACAAAAAGTGGAACAACGACAACACATAAAAACCATGCTAAAACTAACGCAAATTAAAGTAAGTATAACATAACGCCTAATTCTTAAGCTTTAATTAAACATTTTAAAGGAGCCATCTTGTTGTTATTATAGAACTGTACCCATAGTTTAGATAAAATGTCACCACTTTGCAAGTAATATGTGAATATATTTAAGGCAGCTAGTCATCATCACCCACCGCCAACTCTTGTGCTACTCTTTTACCAACGAATGGTGGGACTGACCGTAATATTATAGCTCCCCCACGGCTGAAAGGGCCGGCATGTAACGGGGATTCGAACCCGGGACTCTCACATTACGAGTCGAGTACCTTAACCAACTAGCCATATTGTACAGGATAATGTGTATTGATTTTAAAATTTTCCCCATAACTTTCAGCATTTGTTTCGAACTATTTCATATTTTTCCATTTTTCGTAGTGTGTGCTTTCTCTAATGATGTTGACAACTAACGACATTTACACACTAATTAACTACCTCAGCTTTATCCAATGGCTGTGGGTAGGCGTGGCCATTTTGGGGATGATGTATCTCCGTTGGAAGAAGCCGTTTTTGCCTCGACCAATCAAAGTTTCCCTAGCGATCCAGTTTCGTTTTTTCTGGGTTGCGCTCAGCCTGTAGAGACTGGACTAGGCCTATTAATTGTTCTGTCGGGTGTACCAGTGTACTTTATTCTAATTAAGAACAAGACAACATCTGCTACTGTCTCTCCCATATCAGGTGTGTTAGTTGAACAATCAACTGTTAATGGCCAATCTAATAATAAAAAAAAAGTTTAACAAAATTAACTTTGCTATTGGATAATTAAATCGGACACTTAGACCGTTTCTTGTTACAAATTCTTGTATATATTTGCAGATACGTTTGATGTCATTCATTTAAAGAAAATTGAAATTTTAGTTTAAAATCGTTAATTTCGCATGTATATATATATATTTTCTTGGTCACTTTTGACGTTTCTGTTTCTTTTAACTCGGACGATAAGACTTCCAGCCGATGTCTGTACAGACATTAAAAATTGAACTGTGTATTTTTTTAAATAGTTAAGTTTAACTATACTGGTTAGAGTCTTTAACGAACACGTACACGCAAACAGTGACGGAAGCTTACAAATAAATAGTTCGATAAATAACAGTATTTGTAATTTTGTTTTCCTTGGTATAACGTGACGTAACAGTAAACAAACTTAATATCTAACTACTAGGACGTAGCTTATCTTTTTATATCTTAAAATATTTCAAGTTTTTTTTAAATTCTACTGATAACATGATTCTCAGTGAAAATTAATATACTATAATTCGTCTAGCAACTTCTAGATGTCACTTCTACTGATCAACAGACACTTCGCTAATTTTTTTCTCTCACTCTCTCTCTCTTAGGGAAAATAACAAAGGAATTGCAGAAACTTTTAGAGGTTATGACTCCGGAAAAAGAAGAATCAATACTGACTAATTAAAGTTCGGCGTTATAGGTTATGACCTCTTTCCAAAAGAAGAATAAGAAAAGAAAGAGACCCACTTCTGAATTATTGAATATCAACAACAAAAGTTACCAGTTTTCCCCAAGTTTCTGTTATTGAATGTAATTCTTAATTTACAAGTCCATTTTGTAGATAACCAAATAATAAAAAAAGGTAAATGTAGAACATTCCACCAGGTGGCACTTTGTATATTACGTGAGGCACGAGTCATCATTAATTTTGTTTACTTTACATGTGTCCAGGTATATAAAGTCATAATTGTGGCAAAACAAACTATCCTCTCCCCCATTTTAGCCTTTGACAGTAACACTTGTATGGATGTGTTGTTTAGTATTAACATGACAGTGAACATCAAAATTATAAATTGAAGCAATCGTAAGAATGTGCAATGGTTATGAAAGTTTGGTAGAAGTTAATGTTTTCGTTGTGTTAAGTGTTAAGAAACATTATTCTTGTAACTTTGAAAAAAACAAAACAAAACGCAATCCAGTAATTGTTTTTCCTTTCAAGTATATATATATTTGATTCACAAAATAACTTCATTCTTGTTATAAGTCCTTTCGTGTCACTACAACAACTAAAATATTTTTATCTGTGACGATACTGTTATAAAAATTTATAAAGCCTACATCCGTCCTCTAACATACAACATGAAAAATACCCCAGCCAGATCACTTCAACTCCAACAGAACAGAGTATTAAGAATGGCACTCAGACTACCCATATGCAGTCCCATCAAATACATACATGATACTTGCAGCATAACTCTTATCACTGACCACCTCACAACAGTAGCCCATAAATACTATAAAAACGCAGAGACACGAAATTTCCTGACAGCAAAACTAAATACCATGATATGCGCTCTACATAAAATAACATATCCATATAACGCATATCTAGTTTCCTTTTTTATTTCAGCTCTGGTCACAAGACAAGAAGACCCCAACCAGTTAAACTATTTTTTTTTTAATTTATTCTCCAGTCGATAATCGATGTTTTTCTTTAATTCCAGCACTGGGCACAAGACAGGTAGATTTTTCGGCGCCTGTCTTGTGAAAGTGGGTTTTCTCTGGGTACTCCCGTTTACCCCCACATCAAATTCTGAGGCATTTGGGTTAATAGATCTCAGCCACTAGGTGACCCTGAACAGACGACGTTTGGTGTGTTGCTTTGTCGCTTTTTGTTCTTCTTTGTATCAGCCTGGTCTACGCGCGCTCTGTTGGCTTCGATCGTCCAGCCTTTTAGTTGCTTTTCACTGAAACTATTTTCAATATGTCAACTTCTCAAACTTCCGACATCATCAGGAGAAATTAAACACAATCTATAAAATTCTAAAGCGAGCGGGGCGAAGGGGGATATAAATATCCCTGAACACCCCAGTCGGGACGTTCATCTTCCTTTAAAAACTAAATATCTGTCACGAAATTTCATTTCATTTTAATGGAGCTCCACATTTTGTATTAGTCCATTTTTCTAGTTAAAGGTTTCTTTTCCTTTGATAGCAAAGCCAAACAAAAGTTTTCCATGTATGTTTAATTGGATTTTTTTTTTTATTCAAACCATAGTGTATGTTTTTATTTTGTTCCAAATTTAAGAGCAAAGTTTGTTTTTTTGTAATTTATTGGCAGGCGAAAACTACGTATTTTGCTGTGTTACTGGTTTATTACGTATTTTCTAATTATTCTAAACGTACTACAGAAAACTGTTTGTCTCATATGTTTTTTGTTTTCTTTTGTTACTGTTATACACTCGTTTGTGTGTGTGTGTGTGAATTTGAGCTTCTGCTAAATATTAATTTCTTTAAATTCTTTTCCTATTGTGATACAATAACATCAGCACGTGTATTATAACTTTGTTTGTTTTCAGTAAGGTGATTTATTCACGAATGTGCCTTCATTTCAATTTTACTAGAGTGTTTCCGGGTGAGATTTAACACTTTAAGGTGGTAGGTGTACTTGTATCGGAGACTTAATAATCTTTGTGTTTTAAATTATACTGGAACACATGGCTACGATGGATTATCGAAACAACTTGAATCGCATGGCATTAGTATTTAGGTCTATTACATTATTAAACATTACGGTTTATATCTAGTCCTTTCGGGGTATTCGAGAGACGTACACACTGTAACAATTAACTGATCGTATTATTAACATTGTTCAACGTAACATTGTGTGTGTAATAGACCCGTCCTGATAGACGTTATGACATCGCGTAATTTTTTTTCTCTAGTATCTGTCACATTGGACATCAGCGCTTACATTCTAAGCAGTGAAAATTTTGAAAATGTCTTTCCAATCTTTTGTTTTTGACTGTACCAGTAGATGGGGTTTAGGACTGATTTATATCTTTTTCCATATTTCTAACTGATCCAAAAATATTTATTGGTGCGAAATTTACAATCTTCACAATATTTCCGTATTTGTATTGCATCTTTTGTGAAATGTATCGGAATAAGTTAAGTGGTATTTATGTAATTATTAACTTTGTTATTGAATATTTTTTATAAATAAAGTGCTGTTTCTTAATTAATGGAACTAAGGTACTGAATAAAGACGCCATATCACTTATTCGAGGCCTAATGAATGACACCTGAATTACAGTGATATGAAAAGTTTTCTTAAAATAGGTTAGGGTTAGTCAGCTCTCAATGTATAGTAGACCAAATTAAATGCAGGTCACGTGACAGTGAATATATATTATTAATATTCGATACACGTGAGAACAAATTCAATACCAATAATAGCGACTTTCCAAGGTTAAGAGAATAGGAGTTATTAGAAACAATCGCATAAATGACACAAGTAACAAACTCTCACTTTTAGGTTTAACAAACATTTTTCAGAAAATTTTAGCCATGCAAAATTTCACAGCTTTTCATCCTTTCGGGGAATGAATAAGACACACATTTCTATTTCAATATCTAGGGATCATGATGAGACAAACTCTCACTTTTATGTTTGACACCCATCTTTCAGAGAATTTTTAACCATCTAACGGTGTCGTTAGGGCGCTCGACACGTAATCTGACGGTTTCAAATCCCCTGAACACCAAACACGTTTTTGCTCTTTCAGTTGTGTGAACGTTATAATGTGACACTCAATCCCACTATTCGCTGGCAAAAGAGTAGCCCAAGAGTTGGCGGTGGGTGGTGATAACTTGCTGTCGTCCCTCTAGTCTTCCATGGTTCAATTAGGGAAAGCTAGCGCAGTTAGTTCTCGTGTAGCTTTGCATAAAATTCATAACAAACTTAAGTACACGAAAGTAACTTAAATTGATACATTAAATCAAACCTTTCCTTCCCCTCCCACTAGGGACAGGTTCTTTTTGTTGTACTTCTTAAGCAAAGCAAACGCAAACTAACGTGGCAGGGGTTTAGTTTACAGAGAGAGAGAAATCGTAAGAGTTCTCTCTGTACATCTGGGGTGTTCAGGAACGTTGTGGTTCCTCTTCGTCCCCTTTCGCGGAAGGTTATTAGGTTTAGTTTTATTTATTTAATAATTAAATAATTTTTGACTCTTTTTTGGGTGGAGGATGTCAGTCTAAATGTTATCCTGGACAGAGGCAAAGGCAGCACCGGAGAGAATGGCCAGGTCCCGTCCCGAAAGGCAGAAGTCAAAGTAAATATGAACATGAACTCAAACGACCGGACTCAGGGTCTGGCAATAAAGTTGTCTGGGCTGGGATCTAAAAATCCAATGCCTAAGTTTTTGCTGTGGGGGGAAACGGGAGTGCCCCGAGAAAACCCACTTTCACAGGACAGGCGCCGAAAGTTTTGCCTGTCCTGTGCCCGATATCTGAAAAAATGGAATACATATTATTGAAATGAATTTAGTTCTTTAAATACTTTGTTGTGTAATTTGTGATTCTTGAAATATGTTGTAAGGTGAAATGTATTTTGTTGGTGCACCAGCTAATTTGTACAGTGATGACGTTAGTTTGTTTCTGTTTTCCGCTTTTAGATAATAATTATGTGATATTTCCGTTAGTACATCTGTTAGTGTTGGTAAATTGCTAATTTCATGTATATAATTTACTGGCGTGAATGACGGTAGACTGAATGCAGATGTTAGAATTCTGTTCTGTTGAACTTGTTGGGTGTGTTGTTTGACATGTTGTATGTTACTTGACATCCATACTCTATTAGTGGACGGATGTAAGCCTTGTATATTTGTATAATGGTGTTTGGTGATCATTTCGATTGTCCACTGGTTAGAGTCATTAGGTGTGAAATCCTTTTTCTAAGTGATGAGTGTATATTGTTTACATGTTCTTTCCATGTTAGTTTTGTGTCGAAAGTGATGCCAAGGAATGTGATATTTTTGCTCATGTTAATGGTTGTATTTCCGAGTGATAATTTTATTTTTTCTAGATTTTTTCTTTGCTTTTTTAATTTCCTGTAAAAGGTGATTGCTTGTGTTTTGGTTGGATTTAACACAACTCTCCACTTGTTACTCCATGTTGAGACGTTGTTAAGTGATTTTTGTACGCGAGACACGGCCATCACTGGGTTTCTGGAGGTGCTCCAGATAGCGATGTCGTCTGCGTATTGTGAATTATGCGTGTATGTTAGATTTGGGAAAGGTATGTCACTGACGAAAATAATATATAGAAGTGGAGAGAGGACTGATCCTTGGGGCACTCCTGCGCTTATATTAAATTAATTCGATATAGTTTTATTGACTTTTACTTGTGCTGTTCTATCTGTTAAGAAATTTGAAATCCATTTAACTACAGTGGGATTTATTTGCAGGTGTTTTAGTTTGTATTTGATGGCGTTGTGCCATACGCTGTCGAATGCTTTCTTGGCATCTAGGAATACCTCGATGGTTACTTGGTTGTTGTTGAAAGCTTTATAGATTGATTCGGTGAGTCGTGTGAGGTGTACTTCTTAAGTGACAAAGGTGAAATATATAGAGCGTATTATGTTAAGTAGTTGACATACGGGACTTTGCGTCTAAGCCCATTACACATTTCGAGAAACAAGGTCATAATAATTTCAGCCATTAATCTTTAAGGCACCACGTGCCAAAAGCTAGTGTATCTTATTATTAATGAGATATGAGAAGACGGCGATTTGTGGACAACTAATCAGTTTTTGAAACGAAAATCTGTGCTACTTTATACATATCAACAAATTAGGTTGAGATGGTAAAATTAAATTGTGAAAATGGTTTATTTTATTTTCGATTATTTCGTAGTTTTTGACTCGAATTATGTTTTTAGTTACAAAGCTACAAGTTATGGTCTTTATGGCTTGCAAGCGACAATAATTTCTGTTAGGTTAACCTGTTGCCTGCCAAGTATTTCAGCTGCTACAATACAACTCTAATGCTTCTTCATTTTGTAACGTTTTTCGTTATGCCATTTTGGATCGAAAGTGAAACAATTTGTAAGTAGGTTAAATGCATGTATGGTGCTGACATCCAGTTAGGTATTATTGAGAACGAATTAACTCGTCCGTGGCACTGTGTTACCGATCGGCTTGTACAAGTTATCTCGTCTACGACCCTGAACAGGTGAAAGGAACATTGTCACCGTAAAATAACAGGATATTTTTTTCTCAATCATGTGATGAGATATTCTCAGAAATGGTGAATATTGTTAAAGCATTTTTAAATAAAGACAAGTCTATCTATCAACAGTATACACGTTGCGACCGTGTGTACAACGTAGCTGTTCTGTAGTGGTCACTTCTGACAGGTTGTACTCTTGATCCAGAGTATTAGGAATGTCTCTTAAACATCCTTGCAGATGCAGTTAGTGTTATTTTGGTTAAATTGGAACTTCTGTAAGTAACGTCATGAAAAGTCAGTCACCGACATACAGGAGATAAAGGGTTTACTTCTCAGATGATTGGTTAAGCGTGTTCTTTAACCGACTACGGTCTTTGTAAAGGGGGTAAACTATCGAGATTACAAGTTTTTTCAAAAAAAAGGAATGTGAATTGCCCCTAGTGTACGAAGAAGCGCTAATTGTGACGACATATTTTTAATTTCTATAGTAACTTAATCAGTGAAAAATAACATGAAGTTCGAGGCTCGCCAGTGTCAATGGTGCCTCTTCTGAGTTATAAGTAAGAAACCGGCTTTCGATACCTGTGGTTGGCAGAGCACAGATAGCTCCTTGTGTAGCTTTGTGTTTATCACAAACAAACCGAATGTATAATCTGCAAAACTTGTTATTACTTTCAATACATTTTTTACATATTTTTACAGCTTTGAAACAAGTTTTATCTTGTCGTTCATTTACTCCTTTAATAATGGAGTTTTACCTGAATCTACGAGAGAGAATACGTTTTGCCCCTGAAACACCCCACTAGGTAGGATATATATACTAATAGAGTTGTACCTAACATAAATCATGTACACAAATCAAGAAGTAGCATCGTCAAATATTTGTGATAAAACATGTATTTAATTCAGTAAAATTATCGTGCCAAAGTCTTTTAACGGACACACATTAATCTGATGGACTATGACGATTTGTAACTCGATTGTTAAGACTTTTTTTTCTCGAGTAATGAAAAATAGATAAAACAGAAGTGGTTTCATCATTAGTGGACTACATTTTTATTTCAAAAGCCTTTTTAATTGGTTCTCTAAGTAAATTACATTTTATTAAGGCTCTGTTTTTATGCAGTAATTTTATGCTTAGGTTTACATGAATTGAAAACTGTTATTATAATTGAATTTTCTAGCGTACTACGTATTTATTCTAAAAACCAGGGTTTGTATACGGAATAGAATGGTAGTAGAAAATGTTCGATGACTTTCAAGTATGTTGTTACTATTAGAAGTTTATGTGAATAAAAATGTGCAGCTCAAACTTGACTTGTATGAATTACTTTCCATTGTTACTCCACTAGTCTTAAGATTACGTATTTAATGGTTGTGATATCTCATCAGTTTGAGTAACCAGTGGCAACGTACCACGTGACTGTTAACACTTATTAATAAAATTGCCGAAGTATTTACAATAGTTCAAGTTCTGGTGTCACAATTTGGATAAATTACTTGTAGATTTACTCTTAGTTTGTTATAAAGAAACAACAAATAATATAAACTATTTGGTATTTTGTTTCGGAATAACTATTGTGTTCTGATTATCAATTATGCATCATAATTTAGAGGAGAGCATATCGCCTTGAGTCTTCTAAGCATTTTATCTGAAAATAAATTGCTATACCTAAGTGTAAAATGTGTATTTTACAGATTTCCCATTTAATTTGTGCTCAGTGTACGTTTTTTAACGTGATGTTTGAAATCATTTAAACAAGTTGAATAATTACCTAATACACTTATTGTTTAATACACTACATTAAACTTTAAATGCTTTTTAAAACGTCATCTGAAGGTCGAGGGTTCGAATCATCGTCGCACCAAACATTTTCGCTCTTTATACTGTGGGGACGATATAATTATTCGGTCAATCCCACTATTCGTTGGTAAAAGAGTAGCCCAAGAGCTGGCGGTGGGTGGTGATGACTAGCTGCCTTTCCTCTAGTCCTACACTGCTGAATTATGGACGGATAACACAGATAGCCCTCGTGTAGCTTTATCTGAAATTCAAGAACATTTTAAAAATCCCTTATAGTTAGTAGTAACGTTGTGAGAATGCAAAGTTTACTACTGTATATAGGCTTATCGCGAATACGATTTAATTGTTGGGTTCGAATTTTTTTCACACAAAAAATAATTTTACCAAAAATGCCTTTTTAATAAGTTATAAATCGTGTTATTCAAAACTATTTAAAGAATAATACTTTTAATACACAACCTTGTTGAAAAGTTGCTATTTTCAACATTGCTTAGGCCTGCCAACAAATGCAGGTAACTGTGGTAGCTCGATGTGCGCCCGGAGCAAATGCCCCTATTCCTCCCCTTACGCCACTGATCATTAGGTTGATCAATGATAGAGACCTTAATCCGAAGTAGTTAAGCAGTAAACTGTTTTACTTAGTTTTCCAGTTAACAATTCTGCATTTAGAATTTTTATGACTTACCTCAAAACCAATAACTTCTTGGGTACCATTTTGAAGTATCACAGAAAGAAACTCAACAGCTTGAGATTTTGGGTGAAGAAAGCATACAAGATTTACAACATTTTCATCTCCTTCAAACAAAACGTTTGTGTGTGTTTGCAAAATGGGGAGGACACTGCTCATCTGCAGCTATTTCTCATGTGGTTAACAGAGGTAAAAACCACATTTAAAATAAAATTCACAAGTCATTTTCCTTAACCCAGTTACTGCAACTGGGATAACTGTTTCTCATTGTCGACACTGTTTACAACTTCCTCTACTGGGTCTAGGTTCATCATATTGGCTGTCATCACTAGATGGAGAGTTAGAATCCTCTTGTCTCCTTGCCTCCTACACTGTTCACATATTCCTCTACAGGGTCCAGGTTCATCATCTTGTCTGTCATCACAAGTTAGACAGCTAGCATCCTCTTGTCTCATTGACTTTTTATTATTATTATTAACTTGAACAACACTTGACTAATTTATACTACTTCTACGTTATCTGAGTCAAGTGCACCAAGCCTATTTACATAGTAATTAGGGTTACTACTCCATGTTGAAGCAATTTGAGCACTATCAGCACACAGTTTTCATGCATTTCACTTTAAAAATTTTACTTGTCACTGACGGGCTGAGAGGGAAACCTTACACAAATATCAGGTGGGAAAACAATGAATACTTTACAGCACGTTCTACTTCCGTACGTCACACATGGTAATTCTCAATAACAATAAAGAAACATTTGTTTCAGTCACACAATGAAGAGATGGAAACACTGGGCAACATACGATCCAACTGAAGTTAAAACTGGGGGGTATCCTTAGGTTTTGGGACTAAAAAGGTCAAGGGCACATTTAACATCTTGTATGTGTTTTCACAACCTTGCAGTGCTGCCTCACTGACCAATCTGTTCATTAACCACCATGTGGCTGCAGATCTCACAGTTGTCATTGTTATGTAGAGTTGTATGATTAAATTATGAAAGGTTTTTCAATTACTTTGCAAGTGAAAAACACATCTGTGAAAGTTGAAATATTGCAGAAAATCATATGAACTCACTAATACACACTTTAGACGTGTAATTTGAGAGAATGCATTAACACATTAATAATTAATAACCAGCAACGTACTGGTCAGTAGTGTAGCAGAATTAAATGATCTGAGTGTATTGTAATTGTACAAGGTTACCAGACTGTGTGTTAAATATTTGGCCACAGTTTATTGGTCCACTCTGTCTCACTTAGATCTTGTGTAAATGTTTTTATTTTAGAAGCCTGAGTTTGCAGGTTCTTTTTTCATACAACATAAAATTTTGCTCCTTCTTACTGGTTTTCAAAGCTTTAATTTTTATCTGTTTGTACTTTTGAAAGTAGCTAATCTGTATAAGTAAAACGCTATGTAAAATGGTAATTCTTTTGTTTAAGTTATTGTGTCTTCCAAAAATCAGTTATGACTTGTCAACATTTATAATAAATGCAGCTTTATAACATTTTTACGTTCCTTGTTAATACAACATTGGATGTTTTGTTTATTTTTACTATTTCAGCGCTCATATTCATTATACAGACAGTAAAGTATGTTATATCAGTTAGTGTCCATTTCTTGGGATATTGAACAATTTATTTTATTGTTACTCATGAACAATTATACTCTTCATAAATGTACTTTAATATGGCAGACTAATTTTGTGATGAAACTTATTTTTATGGTACTGCAACTTTGGGCTCAAAATGTAGAACTGGAAAAATAAAAAATAGAAAACCACAAAGCTTACATATAACATGAAACTTTGTTTGGCAGAAGTCAGCCAGCTGCTTTAGGAATGTGGGTTGGGTATTCCTTTGTTATAATTATTACAAGAGACCAGTTTAGTGTCATGATGCCAAACAATGCTGCCCATGGAATGGTACTCACAGTTTAACATTACTGAAATTGGAGAAGACAAGACTTAATGATGGACATTTGTTTTCTCTTATCAACACGAAACTAAAACATTAATATATTCTTAGTCCACAGTGGTCGATTTCCCACTGCATGTGCAGATGTGACATGGTCAGTTGATCGTAGTTTATTAACTTTGCAAAATATGTACAACCTTCCATCCTATAACCCATTACAAGATTAACACAATGGTTTAATGCCAAGTTAATATACAATTTTCTTTTTTTTTTACAATATTTTGTTTGTTTGTTCTTGAATTTAGCACAAAGCTACACAAGGGCTATCTGTGCTAGCCGACCTAATTTATCAGTTTAAGACAAGAGGGAAGGTACCTAATCATCACCACCCACCGCCAACTTTTGGGCTACTCTTTTACTAACGAATAGTAAGATTGACTGTCACATAATTACGCCCCCACATCTGAAAGGGCAAGCATGTTTGGCGCGATGGGGATTCGAACCTCAGATTACGACTCGCACGCCTTAACATGCTTTGCCATGCCGACCTTTTTTACAATATAGTGTTCAAAATAAGGTTTATGAACAGGTATGCGGAATCATATTTGTTGTACCATGCTAACATTAGTCAAGTGTAACCACCTTCATGTATATTTGATAAGAGAAGATATGCATCTCAAACTAGTAAAGCAATGCTCTACAATTAATTAAAACTCTTTTTATGTCAATGTGGATTTTAAGAAAAATTTAATGTAACAGAATTGTAAGTTCATAATCTTATATGGACGATCAAAATATTGCATAGTTGATAATGGTACAGCATAGAATATTGTAAGGGTAGGCTTAGGACTAAAATAAAAGAAGGATTAGAAAAGTTTAATATGAATAGAGTGAGGGTAAGGTAACCTTTAACAGTACAGTAACTGTTGGTGATAGATTAAATGAGTGTTGCAGTAGAAAAGTGATGTTGGTTTTGAAGTGTTAAATGAAAAATGTTATTTAGCTACAAATCAAATTTAATGTGTTATGAGAGTCTCTGAAGGATTAAGTAATATCCAATCCCTGATTTTATAACATTGCAAACTAAAAGATTTTATTTGAGTAACAACCTAAAATTATAAAAAGTAAATTTTTCTTTCGTTTAAAAAGTCATTCTGTATAAAATGGAAGACACTAAATACTTTCTTACATTAAATCAATGTCAGATTACCAAGTACTCTCCTTGTTACTAATGAATTTAGTATTTCAGACATGATAAATAACATAGTAAAGAAAGTGTATGGTTATCTGCTCAACCATTAACATATGTTTGAACAGATGACTGAATAACGGTAAAAATTACAATGCATGAAACCCAGATTCTGTTTCTTTGCAACAGAACTATTTTAGCATTGTATTTTAGAGTGAATTAGTGGCTTAAGTCTAAGAACTGACTCACCAGGACTGTAGTAATCATATACTCGAGCTTTCAAATAACGGGTTAAGTTGGCCACAGGGTACCATCTTTCAGTGGTAAAATTCACACATGACCACTCGAAGTCCAGCTAAAGAGAAGAAATAAAAACACAAAATACAGTTTAAATAATACACCACCAGATGGACTGTCAATATGACACCACAATTCAATCTAATAGCGAACTGTCATTCAACGTGGTTTAGTTTTGTTACAACTAGATATAAAATGGTAGTTTAGTATTGTAGACTAACCACCTTGCCATGATACTCACAAAGTCGAACATAAAAACAGCCGATCGTGGTAGTACCCTTCCTCGTCTCAGTCGAGGTACTACTTCTTTCCTGAAATAAGAATCCATAATAGGTTTGAACATCATGTATCCTGTTGGAAGGGTGAGTTCTATTACAGCAGCTTCCATCTGTCATAAATTTGTAGTTAATGATTACGTCATGACAAATCTGGTTAAGTGAAATAATAAGCTAGATATAGTGGTAACAAATTTTATTTATATTTTAAGGGAAGGAAACATTTGAAAATATTTGTGACAAAGTTAGTTGGCCCATAGTATCAAGTAAAACAATTCATATTGTAAACCTGAAAGCTTATAACAATAAAAACCAGACAAAAATTCCCATGTGGAGATACAATACAGACACATCAAAATGATTATCAAGAGAAATGTGAGGTAAAAATAAGTGTGATTTTAAATTTTTTTATGGTTGTAGGGTCTGGTATCATTTACACTCACATTATACTGTCCAAATTTTCAACAGTATCGTTTCATATTGCACAGTCTTTTGATACCATCAAATACAGTGAGCAGGTCTTTGTATCCTAAGATCACACAGTCATCTACACTCAAACATTACTAAGAAACAGTATCTAGGAATTGTACTCATAGTATACTGAATATTTCACCTGCTTAAACACAACCTCTTGTACAGAAATTCTCATTTAGAGAAATACTACTTGTTAAACTACAACAATAACATTAATCAGTGGTATTTAGAATAAATCTTGGTTGTTGTTTTTTTAAATCAGTTTCTCACATGCCCCAAGTGACAAATAACGCAATCGTGGTACCGTACCAAGCTCAGTATGTAGTGTGTTTTTCTTGAGAGAGAAAATTTGTCTGAGGTGTAAAACAGCCTTTTAATATTAAACTTGTTTATATACAATTATTACAAACCTCAGAAACTTTTACTTTTTTTTTTATTCAGTTGTTAAAATAAAAGAATAGTTGTAAAGTTTGTGTGGTATCAATAGTTTATTACTTTCTCATTACGTAAGCTTGCTTGAGAGAATAATCCTTATTGGTAGATTAAATATTGCTCAATAATTTGGTAACAAAGCGAATATACATTGTTGCAAATATAGTAATACAAGTTTAATTTATCAGTAGACCTGGAATCTACCAGCCTTCAAAACAGTCTGCATCATAAATGGCATGAAATATTTAATTAACTACCATTTTTTTGACCATACTGCACTTATAACAACGTTTCTGCACAACGCACTGGTGTTTGATTCCACTGTTGGTCTAATTTTGTAAAAGTAACAACAGACATGGGTTACAACTTCTTACCTTGCACAGCTTTTGATGTTCAGATGGGATTTGTTTCGACCATGGTATTGAGCAGCTACTGATAGGTCAAATGAATCTACAGGGGGCTGGAGAAGTAGAAAGTTTCGATCTACATTGTACTGGACATCTAGTTGGAGGACTGCAAGTCCAGATCCTTTAGCCTGAACTTCCACATGACCCCACACATTAGATGTAATTTAAGCAAGTAAAGACAGGTTGACCAATCATGGCTTGTTAGAATATGAAATGTTTATAAAAGATACTTTCTGTCACTGGGTCCTGTTGTATATAAAATGAACAGGACAGAAGCTTGGGTTTATCTTAATCTGTATAACCTTATTATACTTTCATCATCCAATCGCAACTAGAGAATGCGATACCAACCTGTTTCACACATTAGTAATGAAAAGATCCCTCAAGTTAATTTTTGTAAAGCATTTTTGTTTTTTACATGAAGATCTACATTCCAAGAAAACTAAATACTTTAATTTACAAAACCTTAATTTTATGCAAATGTTTTTCACTATACAAATCATGTTTCTCAAAATATGTTTATGAAGTTTCAGGTGACTCATAGACCCCAGTTTGTAAAATGTCACACTGGACAATAACTTTATTCTTCTATTGTCAGGGCAACTTTAAGTAAATTAGAATTGTCCAATAAATCAAAGGTCTATAAATTATTCTCACAGTCGGGTGTCTTACCGATACCGACTTGAATGTACCCAAGTTATCTTCATGAACTTCAAGGATTGGATGAAGACTCAACTTTCAAATTCATTTTAGTAATGTCTCTCACATGAGTTCTGAACGACGCTTCTATTAAGGCTTGCATGGCAACAACAGTATCCTAGCAACAGAAAAATAAAACAGGTTAGCATGTAAGAACCAATCTTTATTATATTTTTAACTGTGATATAAACAATAAAAGATATTTAACTGTCATATGAAACTATGAATACAGGTAAAACAAAAATTTCAGTTATTGAGCCATCACTGATAACTTGATAAGTCATGAAGAATTAGGTGAAAGCATTGTGTACCTGAGTAGATATGAAAGCTGCATCGTGAAGCCTCATGGTGTTTAACCATCTCACAATTTGATCTTGGATTATCCCTCCATGACGGATATAAACCATTAAAGCATAAGCCGTAGCTTCTACTGCTACTGAGTCCCACTTGTGTGGGAAACGTGGCATAATAAAAGGACGTTGATTTTGATAGACTATTTCTGGAGGTCTAATTGGTTGAGGACTCCAGTACACTAGTCCCTCTAGTGAAGAACAACAAATTAATATATAGCGGTTTTAACAACCGCATTGCATAAATACAACAAGAAACTGATTTTATTATCTCTAATAAACGTTGCTTTAGGTTAATTGACTCTGGATAAAAAATTTCTTTATTTTAAAGAAAATCTATAAATAAAAAACACAAATACATCTATGAGACCAATCTTGGCTATTCAAGACAGTTTGACATGCTTCAACCAAAGTTCGAGATTTTTATGGTTATTTGACCCTAACAGCAGGATGGCGGTTTTATTTGCAAGAAAAACACAGATATAAAACATTTCTCTTTTCTTTGATGCTGTGAATCACATAATTAATTTAATAAAGAAAAAAGGGTTTTCGAATGTAATTAATTTGTTGTTGTTTTCATGGTCAAAATGAAGGCTTGTTCATCTCTTGCTTCATTTGATCTAACATGTTAAAGCCCACTTCTGCCTCAACACTTCCTGCTACCATTAGATCATAGGTGACAACAGCAACATCGTATGGATTGGTGAGTTGGGACAGCTGACGTTCTATCATCACTGCTCTCGCTCGAGCATTTGCTGTCTCCGTTCGCAGTTCTTACACTCAATGTTGAATATTATCTCATTAAGACATGGAAAACAGAACAGGCTGGTATGTCTGGTTCTTTTGAATTTTAAAGATCGTATTAAAACTAACAAAAGTTAAAATTCCAGTCATTACATTAGATAAAATGTAGCCTGTGAAATCACACTAAATCATTTATAACAAATCATCACAAGGTGTAAAATAAAATTTAGCACTGAACACTTGAATGGCATGTCATACCCCTGGCTGAGCCAATACTTCAGCTAGAGTAATTGTCACGTGGGCTGTTAACGACACATTCTTTTCAGGTCCATCTTCAAGTGGTCGCCATATCTGATTGTGGTATTCCTTTAATATCTAGAAAGCCAATTAAAATATAACACCAGTTGAGGACATACGAAACTATTTTGAAGCATTAGTAACTATATAATTAGATTCCAAGCCACAATCCATCTAAAAACTGTGAATTTTGACAATAGTCCCACAGTATTGTTTCAACTGTAAGTCTCCCCATCCCAGAACTGCTTGTCAAATGTACAGCTGGGTAATTTAACCAAGTACATTATTCAGTGCTTAAAACTAGATTATTAACGACAATTAGCAGTTCCAACAATTAAATATTTTAATTATATTTCTGATTTCTCCAATTATCACAAATAGTTAAAATGAGTCTTTCAAATTACGACTGTTTTCAATTATTCGTACAATATATTAACTGAAATCTCAATTAATTAATTAGCAAATACACCTAATTGCCAAGCTCTAATCAAGAGCACCCCATTGCTTCTTATAGGCTTTCTATAAGCTTCATGTACAAATATGGCAGTGTTCATAAATGTTGACCACAGCTGCAGTTTGTTTCTGGGTGATCCTGATGTCTCAAGCTGATCCATATTCCTTAGTTTTCCAGTGGTATTAAACATAAAGGATATCTTCATCTTAAATTTTAAATCAGAACAAGTGTTTATGATCCAAGTATATTAATATTTTCCATAAGAAGGGACTTATAAATACACTTCTCAAAAGTGGTGAATTTCTTGTGGCATTACATTACCTAAAATACCTTAACAATGCCATAATGTACTTCTGATACATGCAGTTCCACCACAACTCTACATTTTCTGTGGCTTTTATGGGGCTTGCTGATTTGTGTATTCAAATGTATTTTAATATAATGTTTTTAGATATAACGAATATTATATAACGAATTAAAGTGTGTACTTTAATTTCTCAAAGTATGTGCAACATATACGATAATCATAATAGTGCCCAATTAATGAATCAAAGGATAATAATCCTTATAAACTAACTTGTGATATGATGGATCTTCAGTCACTCTTGTTGCACACATTTTTTTTCAATTATCTGACAAGTGATGTTTAATTTTAATTTATATAGCCCACCTATTTCCATCAGAAGTTGTTCATTATTTATATGGGTCAACCAATGGAATTAAAATAAAATTACTTTAGTGTTGAACTAGTTAATATTTGTATTTAAATTTCATAATTCCAACAGTCAGTAGAACAATTTATATCAATGTATCTTACAAAAAATGACATCATTTCTATTTCAAGCTTTGATGTAAATATTTATTGGAGAGTAAAGAAACAGTTTTAACCTTTGGATCAATTTTTTTTGTTTCAGGGATATTTAACTGTAGCAAAGAAAGACCCTTCCTTTGTCTGATGTTGGAGCACAAACTTTATGGAGTTGGATATAATTTCTGGGTCTATGAAGAGGTAATTCTCCCAATCAGGATACTGAGCTGACCTGTATATTCTTGCACTGTAAGCTGTAAACCTATTTATATTTTACTTCACTGTGTTGTTGCATGTTACATCTATGTGAGAACTAAAGCATGTCTGGCAATACTTTGCTGTCTATATTCCGTATTTAAGTAAAAACACTAATTTTTTAGTGCTAAGTATACGGTTATTGTTAACATAAAAATTACGAGTTTTCCAAATCTATCCATCACATTCTGAGTTATATGTTGAATGTGACAACTTAAAAGCCCCACCCCAGTGGCTCAGCAGTTTGTCTGTAGACTTAGAAAGCAAAAAAAAACAGATTTTGATACCCGTGGTGGGCAGAAATAAAATAGTCTATTTGTAGCTTTGAGCTTAATTCAAAACAACAACTTAAAATAAACATGTTTCAGAACAAGTATCATCAGGTCAAAATTACGTTAATGTGAGTTTACTAATTTGTAATGCACGAATATCAGTCATTAGATTTGTGATTTTGTCAGTATTATAATTAAGGTTAAATAAAGAATGCATTCAAATTTAATAGAACAACAATGGAACTGACGCAGAATTCTGGGAGTTTGTGTACTGTGAGGAAATGTACAATGTTACATCATGCGTTATTTATTCTATTTTTTAATAACATGTACTCTACAGGACGGTATGTGTGCCTGGTGCCCTCGAATTTAAGAAGTACTTTATTTTAAAACTGTGTTTTTCAGAGTTTTAGTTTGGTCTTTAACGTTCTGAGAAATGAAGATATCGGTTCAATAACTGCTAATAAACTGAATTTCTTCCACGTGACGTCTAGAAACAGAAAGCAAGATTTCATGTCAGCGAACTGGATAAACATTAAGGACAACCACTTCTTCGCACTAAACTCATGAAGAATGCAGATGTTACACGTGAGGAATATTTACTGTGAAAACTTTGTATTATTTTGTTCTTGTACTTAAAACCACGTTTGCTTCTGTAAAAATAGACAGAATTAAAAGAATAAGGAGCGTCTACAGATTTTTGTAAGAATAACTTTTAGAAACCTTTCAGTAGCATGAGGTATTGTTTTAGTATATAGACTTATTTAGTTTTACTTCACAGATGAACTGCTGTAACTGGAACGGCATGACCAGGTGGTTATAGTGCTCAACTCGTAATCTGAGAGTCGCAGATTCTAATTCTCGACACACCAAACATAATAGCCATTTCAGCGATGGGGTTATCAGATAACGATCAATCCCACAATTTATGGGTAAAATATTAGCACAAGAGTTAGCGGTAGGTGGTGATGACTAGCTGCCTTTCTTCTAGTTTTACACTGATAAATTACAAACGACTAGAGCAGATATCCCTTATGTAGCTTTGGGTGAAAATCAAAAATAACAAACAAGCTCAGTTGGTAGAATTCTCTGCTGGCATGTTACTAATATTTGGACCACATCCTGCGCACGAAAGACACAAATTTTAAATTGATGCAAGAAAAACTATCGGTTAATATGTTCCACACGGTTCTGTAGGGGCGCCTTTTTAAAGTAATAATTCCAGAAACTTGTGAGTAAAATAGAAAAAGTTGTTGTATCTGTTACACCTAGTGCTGAAGAGGCCTTTTATTTACCAGTGCTGTAACTGCCATACGAAGGCAGTGTAAACTTAGAACATAAGCTTAGGAATCAATACAAAATTATTATAAATTCGTTGATCGCCTTTTAAAGTTTTAACTTTGTCCTGGTACCTAGTACCCCGCTGGTACCACATTTGATTTCCCTCAGTGGGCTCAACAGATAGTCCGATGTAGCTTTGCTGTAAGAAAAAACACACAAAACACCTATTATTTAACTCGCGGAAATGGACTATTTAAAAGTGGTTCCATCTGGTGGTTCACTTGTTTGAATTTAGTTCCCATGTTTGATAGTATTTATTTCCAAAGCCTCTTTATATTACCTCTTATAGTTTTTATTCTAACCTGCTGTTAACCGCTAGTCAACAAATCATTTTAACAATATAACGGGTTTTATTATGTCAGCTATAAAGACAACATCAAATAATACACAGTAAATCTTGGGCTTAACCAGAGGTAGATTAACCGGATATCATAACAGTTTTTCTTGTTTTTTGTTTTATCCAAATTTATGTTTCACTAACACCAATATATAGCGAACTTTACACATTTTAAGAAACAAAAACAACCAACTGTGTGCAAGAAATTGTTGACAGAAATATAAAGTTCGCGTTTCTGATCACTGCTGAACTTCGCTAGTATTTCTGCGTGAAAGCTCGCGCTCTATATTCCAGTTCACGTACTGCCATTATTCGAAGCATAAAACTAAAAGTTTTACATCTATGCAGTTTATATATAAAAAAAACTAAGTCTAGTCTTTCCAGCATGCTGTACTAGACTTTGGCGAAAGGCTTAGTTTTTTATGTTGCTGTGTTTTCGTGGTCCATATAAATTGGACGTTTGTGTCGTAAACACAACCGGAATCGAATTCCGGTTTTTGGCGTTATAAGTCTTACCGCTGACCTCCAAGTAATTTATTTAGCTACTTATGAAGTTCTTCCGTAACTTTACTTAAACAAACAAATATATTTGGACAGAACATAAACATAATACAAAAAACATTTGTTAAAATAAAATAACTAAAACATTGAAAAACCTTAAGGTGTTATTTCATAAATATTTTGTTAATAAAAATAGAATTCTAGATCGTCAATGTCTTGTTATCATTTAAACCCCTCGAACTGTAATTTGAGGGTCGCTGGTTCGAATCTCTTCTACACCAAACATGCTTGCCCTTCCGGGCCTTATAATGCCTTCCCTCTAGTCTTATACTGCTAAATTAGGGACGGCAATCTCAGATAGCCTTCATGTATCTTTACCCAAAATCCAAATCGAACAAATTTCTGTGAATGTAATACGTATAGTGTCTAGTAGTCAGTTCAAACGATGAACCTAAAAAATAAACTATGGTAAACCTAAACGATGTTCATCTCATTGGCTGTTGTCGTAGAAACCAACTTATTTTACTATTAATCGTATAAATAAATATTATTCATCTCTTTTTCACATAAAATTATCCACTTTATTACTTTTATCACTAAATAATATTTACTACTAGCAGCAAAAATAGAAAATAATCGGGTTTCCATGCTCGTAATAGATGTAGCAGAGATATTCTGTTGTTCATCTTTGAGCTCAACAACAAACAGAAATAAAATCCACTGTGTGCCACGTTAGTTACATGGCGAGCAGATGACACTAAGAGAGGACTAAAATTACAATATTACTATATATTAGATAGTTATATGTTAAATAACACTATGTAACACAAATTAAGGTCTGAATAAATCAACATATGAATCAAGATTTACATGTATTTATACTAAAGTTACACAAAAATGTTTAGAAGTGAGTAGTTTTTTCGAGATTTGCAATTCTAATGTAAATCACTTTGACGTATCAGCCCCCAAATATAGCCTTTCCATGATGTTTTTGTTACACGCTCCCAGGTCACAAAAGTAAAGTTTGAAGAGCAAAATGGGTCTTTACCATTTACTTCAGCCATAAACAATTGTGAAATTACACTCTCTGCCCAGGAATAAGAAAAAGTAAACAAGAAAAAAAATGTTGCTACACAGTGTAATACACTAACCTGATATTATTGTGATTTTTTTTTTCTGTGAGCTATCATATCTTAAGGGTTGTGATGAATAGTGTAATGTATTAAATCAACTCTTTTCTGAATTATGAAGGATTCTTAATGTCCACTGAATTTAACAACCATTGTGACAATTTAAATTACTGTGTCTCTCGTGCAGAGCATTTCAATTCTAGACCACTCGTCCCTGAAATAAATGTTCTACAAGTCAAACTAAAACTATATATCGTTCGTACTCAACGTACAACATTCACACTTTCACACACAAGATCTGTCCTCAAACCTTTTCTTAGAGTTATAAAATGGTTTGACGTCGGGCATCAGTTTTCACAAGTGTTTCATTATTTAACTTTAGTGGAATAAACACTTGCGAGTGTAATAAAATGCACATTTATATATATTTCAATGTTGTAATTACATGTTTGGAGAGTAAAAAGCCACAGAGGGACTAACTAGGTGTGAAAGGTTTAAACTTATGTATTGACTAATTAATATTTACGTTCTTGACACCATTTAAAAGGAAATGGCGTTTCGTGAATTTCTTAATTTAAATAATTTTTACATTTCTATTTTATAGCTTTAAAGCAATTTTGTTAACATTTCATGAGTACTTCATACTGACCCGACAAAAAGCGTTATTATTTGTCCACTAATGAGAATAAAACAATTTTTTAATTACACGTTTCATTTCTAATTGTCCACTTCACTTCCAACATCTTCTCGTCGCTAACAAATCTCATAATCAAAACAACAACATCAGACACAAATGTTTTAAAATCCAGAAATTATTTTTATGAAAACATCTCAGCTCCTGTTCAGGCATAATTTCGCCTAACCTGTTACTTACAGGTTCACTTTTAATAAGTCATTATTAAGTTATTAGAAAAACACGACGCCCTATAACCAGATTGAGTTGGTTAGTTTTAAGAGTACAGTTTGTTTCAGAGAAAACCCACATTAGGTGATATACTGTGTCCAACGGAGGACACATTGTATTCAAAAGATGGATTTTTTTTCATATTAGTCGCACAGAAAATTATTTTATTCTGAGGCTAAATATTTTTACATGGTATTAAAACCTTGATAACACGCTACGCCTG
Source organism: Carcinoscorpius rotundicauda (assembly GCA_011833715.1). NCBI lineage: Eukaryota > Metazoa > Arthropoda > Merostomata > Xiphosura > Limulidae > Carcinoscorpius > Carcinoscorpius rotundicauda. The sequence goes on along the minus strand of CM022392.1, from coordinate 58,817,817 downwards.
ACAACAAATGTACGCAAATAACTTAGTAAATTGGTAGCTATGGCTAAATCATTCACAACGACCTTATCGTAGGTTGATAGTACTTTATTGTTCCGCCACGTGGCGTGATTTACATGGAACATGAAATGCAGCATATAAATTGAAACTACAAACAGTTTAGTTCACATTAGTCTCTGGTGTAACGCCAGTTGGTCAATACGTCGTTGTTTTAAGACCAGATTACTTGTGTACAAGTCAAGTTCATTCACTGTGATTCAGTGAGCGGCTTGGTGCGAAAAACGTTATTTTACAGTGGACAAAATCTCTAATGTCCGCATCTTAATTTGTTTTTGATCTTTAAAAAAATAACAAATAACGGGAATTACGGTACTTCTAGCATCAATGTCGCGACACGTGGAAGAACGGGGAACGAGCGAAAGTGATTGTCCCAGCAGTAATGAAGGGAAAGTAAAACTAAAAAGTGAAATAACTTTAATAAATGGTGTAGCAATAATTGTTGGATGCATTATTGGGTCGGGAATATTTGTTTCTCCAAGAGGCGTTTTTGCTTATTGCGGTGAATCGGTAGGCCTATCGCTTGTCATCTGGTCATTGTGTGGAGTATTTTCGATGCTAGGAGCCATGTGTTACGCCGAGTTGGGAACTTCTATTCCACGATCCGGTGGAGATTATATTTACATTCTCGAAGCGTTTGGGCCTCTGACGGCCTTCTTGAGACTGTGGGTTGCTCTTCTTATAATTCGACCAACAGCGCAAGCTATCTTGGCACTGACTTTTGCCTATTATATTATTGAACCTATTTACCAACAATGTGAACCACATGATGCAGCAGTGCGACTTCTAGCGGCGCTCTCTCTAGGTAAGGGACGTTATAAATATTAACCAAATTATTATTGTTTAATTGTGTTTACAGAGGAGATAAGCTTTTAATTATATCGTACGTGATTGTACGCCAAATAACTAATATTTTAAACTTCGTATGGATAAACATAATTTTTGAATAGAAAAAGTACCTTGTCACGAAGTGCATTTTGATTTCATTCGTTTTCCTACCATATCTACTTATTTAAAAATAAAAAACTCTTTTCTAGACATCCAGCATATTTTATGATAATTCTTGAAACGTGAAATTGTAGCTTCTGTGGCAAACTGCTAGTTTGTTACAGCTGTTCTTACTTTTGGTAATCCATACTGTTACGTTGCTGTAAGGTTAGACATGTTGTGTTACATGAAGATGTGTTGTAGATAGTTTATAAAGTAGATACCAAGTAAAACATTTGAGCGAATATCATTGATTGTGAGAGTTTTCACCTGCTAACATCATTAACTTTATAGCTGAGTTAATGTGAGTAGACAAGTTTCATTTCACCCAATAAGTGATGGCTAATAGATTTGGAAATTCTAGATGAATCACTTACTAATTAAAAGTTGAAATAGGGTTCAATGACATTATATATCAATGACTCTAGAGGTGGCCCTGAATGGGTACATCATGAGTTTTACCTTAATCAAAGTGACCAGGAAAAACGTGCATTTCTGTGAATACTGTTCATGATTGATGCCCCAACATTCCGTATTGGAAGTGGAGTTTCCTTTTACTAATAGGTAAAACAGTCTTTTACTGCTGAGACGATTGAAACCAGAACTAAACAAATTGTACGTTTTATATCCGATCGTCTAGTAACCGAAGACATTACATTCAGGAAGATCTAAATTGAGTATTTTAATAAACATTTTAAGGATGGAGAGTCACACAGATGTTATCAATGTCGTTCAAATTTTTACGTCATCATTTCATGTCACATTACAACTGCTGTATATATTGTAAATGTTATTTCTTGCTTCTTTCGCTGTAGTAGAGAACGGGTATCACCAGTTGAATATGCATAGGTTTATAACACCATAAGAGCAGCTCGTCACCCTAAGATTACGAGCAGTGCGCCTTAATCGCCTGGTCATGCCCGGCCGTGTGTGGAAATATTAATTATTATGTTGATTAGTATAGGAACTTTCAAGGAATAACTATAGAAATGTATAACGATGTTTATCTTTGGATTTTTAAAACCGATATTTCACTGTCGTGCGTCGGAATTTGGCAATCTCTGTGTACGGTGATAGCTGTCTATGTGGTCACTTATTTGTAACGTCGGTAGGTCAAACAAAATACATTAAAACCTTGTCGAAGGGTGAATGTTTGTCATGTCTGCGAGAATTCTTTAACAAACGTCACCTGACAACGTGTATCTCGTAATGGTATCCCAGTACATTGGTGTTGTGAAACGTTCTTGAAATGGGCATCAATATACGGTACTCAGCGCCTGAAACAAAACGAAAACTCAACATGTTAAGAAACCAAATAAACACAGCGACAAATTTATGTTCACCTGATAAAATTAATGATTAAATGAACAACATAAAACAACACTTGATCAACATCAACAAGTTTCCTCGTAAAACCGTGGAAACAACTATATGCACACATCTAGATCAACAACAAACAAACGATAATAAATCCCAAGATACAACAAACTACAAAACCTTATACTGCTGTATACCATATGCTCCTGACATCTGCGAAAAAATAACCAACATTTGAAAAAACTCACAACAAAACAAAATATTCTAGTAAACACGTTCAAAACTAAAGTCCATACTGTGTAAAAACTACACTGAGAAACAGAACACCAACATAATTTATAAAATACAATGTGGTAACCTCCACGACTTCTATATTGGAGAAACAATCAGAAAAATGGAAACCAGATTTAAAAAACATCTTCACACGTTTTTGAACACTGCAAATCAAATGAACACGACATGACCGTAGAAAACACCCAGATATATAATTTGAGGGTTGCGTGTTCAAATCCCTGTCACACCAAAGATGTTCTCCCTTTCAGCCGTGAAGCGTTGTATTTTGACTATCAATCCTAGTATTCGTTGGAGAGTAGCCCCAAGAATTGGCGGTGGGTGGTGATGACTAGCTGCCTTCCCTCTAGTCTTACACTGCTAAATTAGAGACAGCTAGCACAGACAGCCAGCCCTCTAGTAGCTCTGCCCCAAATTCAAAAGATACTAAACCAATATAAAGGAACACCCTTATACCTATATGAAATATAAACCTAATATTCATCTGCAACGCCCTTAACCTATTTATACTCTCGTCCTTAAGACATGTGTCCGTCAACAGTCACTTGCAAACTCTCTCTTTCTTAAATCAGGAAGGTCGAAACGTTGTTCTCTCCTTATTAATAAGTGTTAATTAATACCCATACCAGCCGTTCTGAGAAACAATATACTGCATAATTTTATCAAATGTTTAGATTAAAAACGAAACGTCTCCTTTCATCAAACTCCAGTTAGTTTAGGTTGCTTTACGAAGTAAAACGGACTCGGGTCTCCCAGAATACACTATACGTGATGGTATGCGGTAGAATTTGACTGCTGTTTCATTATTGGTCAAATAGAGACGGTAGACGTATCAGTGACCAATCAAATCCATATTATGTGAGAAACGCTCGATAATTATCGGCTACGACATCGTCTATGCTACCGGACATTGTGTGTGTATTTGAGCTTGTCATGTCTTATAAGACCCTCCTTGTTAGTGCGATAAAGTTAGACCCGTCGTGAAAAAAATAAATTCAAACTTAACATGAAAAAGAAAGTTTGTGCTAACAGAACTTGTAAGTAATACAAGTTATACCAGTAATTCGAAGGCTAAAGTACTTTTAGGTTGTGTGAGATATTTTGAAAATACGAACAGCTGAATGTGTGTGTTTTTCATATAGCAAAGCCTCACAGGGATATCTCCTCAGGCCACCGAGGGGAATCAAACTCCTGATTTTAGCGTTGTAAATCCGGAAACATACCGCTGTACGAGTGGGGAGCTAAAACAAGACAGTTTTGTTTTTTTAACTAAATGAAAAAAAATCTTGAGAAGGAACTTTGACCCTTGGTACTTGTGTTATTAAATTAACACTACTTGATTGAAATCACATATTAGTGTTATTGGATATTGGTTGTGCCTGAATGTAATATTTTATTCATTACAAAAGTTATATTTCATACATAAAAGATAAAATACATGTCACTGGGATCTCTTTCAATGTGCCACATAAGATGCATGAGTGACATGTCCTAATTCTAGGTCAGGTGTGCATGGAAAACATGTTGCAAATTAAGGTTTTCCTTTTAAAATAGTTTCCACAAACTGATTTACCATTGGTTGAATATTTAAAGTGTAGATCAATTTGGGAATTTTATGAAACTGCAGTTTTTTTTTACGAGAAATTCACACTAAAACCATAATTGGGGTGTTATCTAGCTCCAATGTGTTACAATTTGTAATATGGTGCATCAGGTGTAGGTTTTCCTCACTGTTTTAATATTTATTTATGTAAGTATATTTCTCAGTGTAAGATTAAGTGAGTTCAGCTTAAGATAAAGCTGTAAGTCATGTGGATCGGAAGAAATGTTCCACCTATGAAACCAATTCCACAAAACGTTTTTAGCCTAGCAACGGTTGCTAAGCTGCATATAGACTGTCGGAACTTGCAATCTATCCAACACGTGGTGACTTTTCTAGCCTTCCGCGTTCGTTGCGTTATTTTCCTCACATAAAATGAAAAACAAACGTAGCGACAGCTTGAAAATAATACCCTTCAGCAACAGTTGATAAGCCAGTTTGCCTTAGCAACCGCCTGTTTGAATTATACAAGTGACTGCTTCAAGGATTTTGAATCAAATTTATCATTTGAAGTACACCAAAAGTATGTTATCTGTATTGTATTTTCTCACTTTGAATAAAACATGGAGTCATTTAAAATGATGTTTTAGCAACTGTTCCTAAGTAAATTGTTCATCATATACATAATGTGTGTGTATAAGAAACTCCAAACCATTACCAACATTTTGGTTTTATAAAAATATTGCTATTTTTATTTTATTCTGTAATTTATTTGAAAAACGACTTGTAGAAAATACAAAACGAATCTATGATTCATATTTAGTATGAAAGATATTACATTTCAACTGCAGTATTACACAATACCTAATATACAAAAGGTGAATTATTATTACTAATGCTAAAGAGCAAATTAATTTAAATAGAAATTATCAAACTTTCAGTATTTAATGTTAAGTGGAAAGTTAAAGAAGAGGCTCTCCATACTCTGATAACCGCGGATATCGAAAGCCGAATTTTAACATTAAAAATCCCTAGATTTACTGCCAAACCATTGAGGAAACCGCTGTTGTATGACTAACACACACAGCCAGTCAATAAATAGTAAACGAAACTAGCAATGTGAAACGTTTAGGCTTTTTTTTATCGGCCTAGCTTTTGTAACATTGGTTGTGGTGTGGGCTTCTTTTATCGGTCTAGCTCCTGTAACATTGGTTGTGGTTTGGGCTTCTTTTATCGGCCTAGCTCCTGTAACATTGGTTGTGGTTTGGGCTTCTTTTATCGGCTTAGTTCCTGTAACATTGTTAGTGGTACTTCTGTCTTTTGATATTGGATTCTGTGTATATTTCATTTATAGTTTTTATATTCTTTTGTTTCGTTATTTTCCAAATATATCAGTTGTTTATTAGCCCCAAAACAAAACACAAACCATCCCATTGCGTGTGGCGCTAGTGTATTCAATAGAGGTTTTGTTGAGAGTTTCTTTTGAATACCTCCTCCCCACTGGTGTAGCGGTAAAACTGCGGACTTGTAAGACTATAAGTGAGGTTTCGAAAAATAAAGCCTAGCATAAGTTACAACTTGCCTCTATCCATGTCAGACTCGTTATTTACATTAACACGTGCTTGTTCAGTGACTTCTCGTGTGATGTGTTTTTGTCGGAAATTTTGAAGAAGCTTACACGCGTGCAGAGTCACTAAAATTATAAAAATGAAAATAATGACCTTATTTTTTGCCTAGCTAAGGAGGAAGGGGGTGTGCGATGGCGGCAGATGCACATATAGACATGTGTGGGTTAGACTGGTTTTTATCACATACTACTCAAAATATCGTAGCTACAACCTTGGACTTGTATCGAGTTTTAAAAAGTAACTGATATCGCTTTTAGTTTGTATGTAATTATGTTCATTCATTCAGAGAGAGAGAAGCGTTTAAACTGTCATTTTGTTATACTGAAACAGATTTTTAACAGTTTCTTTTCTCACTGATGAATTATTACCAACCACTCGATAAACCTTAATGCAAATTAAAACGTTATAAATTGATATACAATATTGTGTAAGTCACTATGTAGTTGTTGTTTTCTTATAACGTGTAAAGTATGAATGACTTCATGTTCCAGTAGAAAAAAACGATTCATCGTGACAAGCTTCTTTGGTCGTCTTCAGGTCTTGAGAATACGGAAAGACGGCTTACCCGTTTCATGTTAGATGCTGTTGCCCTCTAGTTAGGGTTTAGTGAACTATTATTAAGTGAAAAAAAAGCCTGAAATCTTCTTGTGAAAATGTAGTTTATTCGTGCGTCCAAGACATGAAGTGTTTTCCTAACTGTCTGCTGAAATATCTATTTCAGTAATTTGTTCTTTTTCTTATCTCGGTGATGAACTGTCAAAAACTATTCAGTAAACCTAAAAGAGAATTAATACTTTAATCCATCAGTGTATTAACTCTCTGTTCCACAATTAAATATAAATAAATAAAAGTCTATAATGGAAATGTTAGAATGTAATCTTTGGTTAATTGTAAATATTTTTTACTAACTCATCTTCAAACAAGTAATTAAAAGTATTTATTTGAATACGATTTTCTGGATAATGTGGGAGTGTTAGTTGAAAATGAACGACAACATGAAAAAAGACGATATGAACATGAAAATGAAACACAACTACAAAAGGAAAACATGGAATAATTTATATAGAAATATGATAAGTGATGATGTGTCATGAGGAACACGATAAACACGTGGATGACCGAAACTGCAGAAATATGCTTTACTAGCAAAACCATCTGATTATTTTAGTATGGCCCGGCATGGCCATCGCTTCGTAATCTAAAAGTCGCTGGTTTGACCCCTCTTGACACGAAACCCTTTCAGCTCTTTGAACTTTATAATGTTCGCTAAGTCTTGCTTGGTAAAAGAGTAGCTTAAGAGTTCGCGGTGGGTGGTGATAACTAACTGCCTTCCCTCTATTCTTACACTGCTAAATTATTGAAGGCTAGCACAGATAGCCCTCATGTAGCTTTGCACGAAATTAAAAAACAAACAGACTTTACCTCAATCAGTAAAATACAGAAATGAATTTCATGAACCGTTTATTTCCGTCTGAAGAACTTCACCAGTTTTTTCTGCTTCTTTAGTGAATATGAACATCACAGGCGAACCAGTTTCTGAGATTGCCAGATATGTCGTCGCATCAAGTGTGAAAGAAGCATGTCGTAGATAAATTTTTCTTTTTACTGAGAGACTGTTACGTTTTTTATGTTTTATATAGGCTGAACGCAACAGAAAGACACAAATAACAGCTTGTATAATTTATTACACTAAACTAAATATATATATGTAACAGATATAACATGAATTATATAATAACAATGACAAATATTAAGTTTAAATCTTCAAACTTAATTACAAAACAAAATGGTATTAGTTTCAAACTTCAGAATTAATCACAATACAAAATGGTACTGGCCTGAATCTAATATAATGATCTAAAATGAAAGTCTCAAATTCCAGTCTAGGGTGTGAATTTGGTCCCACGAAGAAATTCCGAAGTTTAAATGAAGAAGTTCGGAAACAATTCACAGTTCAATAAATTCGACGAAGTTCTTCGTCGATGAACGTCACAAACTTGTCGCCATCAATTTTTCCCATCTCCCCTGACTAGACCCGTACCTGTCGACTCTCAGCACAACCAGTAATCCGAATGAATCGTAGAGATTGACGAAATGAAATCACAGCTTCCGTAGATCTAACTTCAGTCACAAATCACAGCAAACACTTAAACTTTCTCAAACGAAATGACTGACTCTCTTCTTTTGAAATAAAACTAATGTCTGACTCTTTCTTCTTCCTCGCATCTTTATCTGTTTATATATTGTAGGCCTAGACTTCTCGAACCACCGCGAAACTTCTACAGAACTCCAGAGCAATCCGCACATGTCCGTTCTTGCACGAGACTTCTCGTCTAGACACGAGGCCGCCAACATTTCATTTACATACATATGATTGGTCTACTTAATTCTAGAAAATTCTAAATGCTATTTTAAATCAATAACAACGTATTTTATTGTTTAAACTTTGAAACAATAATATAAATATGGAAATATAAATAATAGAAATGAAAATTTAAACACAACACGACATGTTGTCGCTTGCAAAACATTTACACGACATTTAGATAACAGAGACCCGATTGTAAGAAAACTCTGTTGAGAACTTCTTAGTTTGTTGAAAAACCATGTTTTATCATCAAAATCGGATTTGAACTGTAGGAAGAGTTTTTGCGGACAGACAGAGAAACATTAGCACAAAAGATACCAACATTGTCTTGCTCTATTTCTTCAGGATGTACTGCTTTACGACGGCTTGTAAGATAAACTGATTTTCGTTACGTCACGAATCTTGCATGTATATTCAAGTGTCGACGTCTTACGTAGAAAAATAAAGAGCTTAAAGATAAGAACAAGTCAACGTTTGTTTCGTACATACACGTTCAAGGGCTAACTGTCTCCACCAGTAAGAAGGCAGTTGATCAAGAGAACCATCCGCTAACTTTTAACCTACTTTTGTCCGTATCCGGGGATTTATTCATCACCTCGGTAACGCACACGTGATCCCCAGATGAGAAGGCTTATTTTTTGAATAACGAGCGATGCCCACGAGAAGACTATCTATGACAATAAATATTCTATAGTGCATCTCATATTATTTTATAGAAAACTCCAGTGATCGATGAAAGGTATGAAGAAATACAGAAAGTAACAACTCTTTTGGGTCAGGCCACGTAAGTATTGAAGTTAGTAGGAAATGTGAAATATTTATATACGAGATTAAACACATCGAAATAACAGAGTCCGACTGGTAGCGACCACAAATTATTGTTTTGTGGTCTCAAACCATTGTTTTATAGTTAATTATCTAAATAAGAATTACACACAAACACACCTTCAGTGAAAAATTATATAAAAATTACAAAACGGGAATTAAAATATAATAATATGGAAAACGCAAAATTCCTCAGAATTCATAACAATTGTAACAAAGGTGCTATGAATTGTAACTTAGTTTTAACAATCCAGGGCATAAAACAAACACTTAGGGTTTATGTTTGGTTTGTATTGCATTTCTTGCAAAGTACACTGAATGGAGGCTAACTTGTCAAGCTTGCACACCGCTAACTCTTGGAGTACTCTCTTACTGATAAATAGTGGTATCAGTTGTCACATAGTAACTCCCCCGTCCCCATGGAAGTAAGGGGCGATCATGTTCATGGGGATTCAGAAATGAGCTATTTATTCGTAATAAGTCGTATTATTCGTAATTATGCGTGAGATCTAAATTACAATAAAGTATCTTATTTTCTTATATTCAGGGACAGATGTTACTAATTTATTTCGATTTCTTATGGTTTCTTCTACGAGGTATTCGGATTTTTATAGCATTTAGCGCGACTCTGATCATTTAGTATGTGAGGGGTGTACAGGGTTATATTATGGGTAGAAATATGGAATAATAATTTTGTTTGATTTTTTAAAAAATAATACTCAATTTATTTTCGGCCATATTATGTTGAGTAATAATTTTAATTTTTGTGTTGTTACTACTAATTTTCTGAGGATGTATCTCCAGTAATTACCCATAATTAATATATAATTATTAACCAGATAATTATAGTCACTATTATAAAACGTCTTGAATCATTGGTGTAGTTTTATTTATACCCATTCAATGAGAGGGATATTAATTAAGAAAATACTGCATTTTCTTGTTTGATTTTTATAAAAAACTAATATATTTATTTGTCAGGATATACAAGTTTAGTGTTCTGCATGTGTTTTTCAGGATTTTTAACGTACATTAACTGCAGAAGTGTACGCTGGGCCATGAGTATTCAAGACGTATTTACAGGAGCCAAGCTGTTAGCACTAATCATCATCATCATTACAGGCATAGTCTGTATAGCACGAGGTAAGTTTGGTTTCAGTTTCGTTTTAGAAAACGTTACAACTGGTGTGTCTGTTTTGTACAATTTAAATTAAACTAAAAAGAGAGACGGTGACAATGAAAGTGATGTTTTCATTTCTCTTATTTGTTTAGCGATTAATGTAATATCAGTGAAAGATGAATTTATTTTGTAAAGTATTCACAAATACTTTGTGACTGTTATAGAAAAAAGATATCGCGCTCCTTAAAGAGCAGAATTCATTACTAAAATATAACAACCGAAATAAGTGAATAAAAAACAAACAACAAAAAACGTTTGGTACATTTGTACAAAATGGATTCATTTTGCAACTTAAAGCTCTCTTGAGGCAAATTAACAAAATACAAACAAATAATATTGATTATGCAAACAGTATTTCGATTAAAATAACCAAAACTGAAATAATAACATCAACAAAACATAACTAAAACGAAGCACATACTGAAGGAGGTTATTCACAACAACACATTCTTAAAACGATGCACGCACGAAAGGGGGCTACTCAGAAATTATTTGATCACTAAACAAATTTATTTAATTTATCTTTCAACTCTGATTACATCTCATCCTTTTAGAGGTGAGCAACATTCTTATGTCTAGGCGGTCTGGCATGGCCAAGCGCGTTAGGCCTGCGACTCGTAATCCGCGGGTTCGAGCCCGCGTCGCGCTAAACATGCTCGCCCTCCCAGCCGCGGGGGCGTATAATGTGACGGTCAATCCCACTATTCGTTGGTAAAAGAGTAGCCCAAGAGTTGGCGGTGGGTGGTGATGACTAGCTGCCTTCCCTCTAGTCTTACACTGCTAAATTTGGAAGGGTTAGCACAGATAGCCCTCGAGTAGCTTTGTGTAAAATTCAAAACAAACAAACAAATCTTATGTCTAGGTAGAATTTTAGGGAAAAAATTAGAAATGGGTTCTCTACTTTTCTCTGGAATTCTTATCAAAACTACGTAAAGTTCAAAACGGTTTCCGAAAATTGTGTGTAAACTGTTCATTATTTAATTAGGCTCACCAAAGCCGTAACAGATACATTAAACCAAAGTAAATGAAGTCTCTTACATTCTTCACGCCCCCCGCTAGTACAACGGTATGTCTCCGGATTTACAACGCTAAAATCAGGGGTTTGATTGCCCTCGGTGGGCTGAGCACATAGCCCGATGTGGCTTTGCTACAAGAAAAACACGAACACATGCCTTCTTCATATAACTGTGAAGAAAATGATTTACCGACATGTATTATTCGTTGGTTATAAAACTTTCTAAACATTAGAAAATGCAGAGTGGATGGCCTCTACTTGGAGTACTTTACTTCTGAGGCAGGGGCCCCAAGAAGAGACAGTTAGCCCTATTTTTGTCAACACACTTTTGTAACAGATCCATGGCTGATGTTCCTTGTAATTGTAGTAGCTTTTTGTCCAAGTTTGAAGTCGTAGAGTAGAGTTGAAACAGAACACAATCAAGACACCTTGTAAACGATAAACGTTGGATGAAACCATCCAACCAACGATAAATAACTCAATATTCAGCTTCTAAATGTCCTCGTGAGAAATCTGGTTTATTCCTGGACAACTTAATAATTACCAGATTTGTGCTGTTTAATTACGTGATCTAAAAGTTGTTTTTTTATTCTATACTAAACATAAGGTGTGCACATGTGTAAGTTTTTGTATCTTCTGCATTATATACATACACATGTAGGTCTGATGGGAAAATTTTCAGAATTACTACTAAATCTCGCATCAACTGATAACAAAACAGATAAACTCATATTCACTGGGTGATAACTGGAGTCAAGGGACCTGAGTTTTTAGTACATTTCCTATAAAGCGTAATTTACCGTTTTGATGTCGCACCAGCCACATGTACATATCAGTGGCGCTTGTTACGTAACTTTAAAATGTGTATAATATTGATGTTATTCGTAAGTGTGCAAAATCAACTGTGATTAGTCTGCACTCTCGTTAGTAGGAAGTTTCATGTCAAAACAATTTCATTTTTTTATTTATAATTTTTCATATTGGGGTTCTGGTGATGGTGGATTATGTTTAGGGCACTTTTGAAATTTGCGTAAGTACGCAAAAAAAACAAACTTAATTTTAGTTACGCTCTTAGAATTTTTGGTATGAATTTCGCGCAAATCAACACGAGAGCTATCTGTGCCAGTCGTCCCTAATTCAGCAGTGTAAGACTAGAGGGAAGGCAGCTATTCATAGTCACCCATTGTCAACTCTTTTGCTACTCATTTACCAACGAATACTGAAATTGACCGTATATTATGTCGTTCCTACGGCTGAAATGGCGAACATATTTTGATGGAGAGTAGATTCGAATATACGCCACTCAGATTGCGAATCGAGCGCCCTACTCTGCCAGCCCAAGTAATTTTATTTTAATTGTTAGATGGTGCACCGAAACTGATGAGGACTAAAGCAATTAGAGGTTATTGATGTTCAGAATAATATCATGTTTTGTTTTTTATTCTCTCTCCAGATCCCACATATGATTTATGAAGAGACAAAAGGCTGTAGTTTATTAAATGTACATCCATTTTGATTTATAACGAAACAAAAAACTAGAGCCCTTTTATTTCGTTTAAACCTGTTTTTTTTCCAGGTTGTACGTTTAATCAATATTAATAAACATCAGTGTTTGTATATCGGTTAGTTTTACGTTTCGTCAAATGTATATAAATCAACGTCAGTACGTGTTTGCATCTCTTCGTCATACGTTTCTACATCTCTTGATCAATTGTCATCAAACATGAAGCAGAGATAAAGAATATTATGAGGAAATTCATGAAATGGAAGGAGGGTTGGACCCTCATCTAATTCATGTTGATAGAACCCTTGTAAACAGCAGTATCGTTACGTTTATATGTTTTTATTCCACGATTGGTGTTTATTATGTTAGGGAAAAAAATAATAGAAACACAATTTCTTATCCTTCTTTGCAATTTTTTTTTTCTGTCCAACGGGCAGATGTTTGTTTCTTGACCCGACATGTTAATTTATTTCTAAGTCTGGTCCGCTCGTTTAAAACAGGACGTATTAAGTGATACTGGCAAACCTTCTACGTGGGTTGATTTAGTCTAACTGATGCATGGCAGGTTTATAATAAATATTTCAAAACCGAATTTCGTTAGAAGTTTACGTCTTTCTAATCTACACGATATCAGACGTTAACATCTCGTGCACGACCTCTTCAAACTGCAAAACATTTCCGATAGTAGACTTAGTTCTTGATAAGTTGTAATATTCAGCTGTGTGATGGTGTATTCGCATTCTTTAATAATGATTAGTTTGGTTTATTTTGAATATCGCGCTAGACCAGAAGGAAGGCAGCCAGTCATCACCACCAACAGCCAACTCTTCGGCTATTCTTTTACTATTCCAATAGTGGTATTGACCGTCACATAATAATGCGATCACGGCTGAAATGGCGAGAGTGTTTGATGCGACGAAGATTCGAAACCGCAACCCTCTTTTTAATAAGAAACGTTTTCTGTTATCAAAAACTGAAAACGTTTTTGCTCTCAGTCGAGTTACAACAGAATCGGGTGATGAAGGTATAAAAGTAAAATAATTTATCTTTCTCCTTCATTTTGATAACAACTTTTTGTATTTATTCCATATCCACCGCACCAAATCTGCGACCGTACAATGGAAGGAACCGGGTTTCTCTACCTGTGCTAAGCACAGCACACATAGCACTCACTATATGTAGCTTTGCGCTTAACTTCAAGCAAACAACTCGTCATCTGTACACGTCAGTGTTCAAATAATTAGTGCGCATCAAATAGCAACGATGTTGTTTTGAATTAAGCACAAAGCTACAAAATGGGCTATCTGTGCTCTGCCCACCACGGGTATCGAAACTCGGATTTTAGCGTGTAAGTCCGCAGACATACCGCTGAGCCACTGGGGGGCAAATAGCAACGAAAACAAACGATTTGAATATATTAGAAACGATAAAACAACACATTATTAGATATTTTACGTGATGTTTGAATAAAACCCAAACTTGCCCATATTCTTAATACAGATTTAAGATGTTTGTAAAGCGTTCTTGGGACAAACGAACCAATTTCACAGACATTCACAATGGAATATGTTTCAGTGAAAATATTTTGTCTTTATTTTCTTTCTTTAAAGATGTATAAATACTGATTTTTAGTGAGGAAGGGGGAAGATTGATGGTAATAATAAAAAACATAAGCTGAACACTCACACCAAACAGTCATTTTGATTACCATTCACGCCTCACTTTATTGATAAATGTTTAAAGATATAAATTGATTGTTTGTATTAATGTCTGTTCAAGTGACTGGCGCACACACACACGCACACATCTTATACTAATGTTTTTAAGTGGCATTTATATACATACAATTTGTTGTTAATTTTTTATACTATAGGCGAAACTACCAATCTAAAAAATAGCTTCCAAGGAGACTTTAAAACGGAAGACATTTCTTTGGCTTTCTACTCGGGTTTATTTTCGTATGGAGGATGGTAAGTTATTATGAATTAGTAATAAGTTGTCCAACAAAACTGTCTCGGTTAGTAACAAGTTTATTATCCATAGTTACTAGTAATCCATTTTTATTTTGTTTTTGTGGGGGGCGAAGAAACTTTTAGAATTCCCCCACGTTTAATAACCTTTTCTCGCCATTACTCCATCCTCTCCCAATCCAGAAGAATCCTTACGGTGCTAAAATATTGTCAGGTAACAAAAAATAAAAACCGCCATGTTTAATTTCATTAATACCACTTAGTTAGTGGTAACAAATCTTATGATATAGTACCATTTGTACGGTAAATTACACAGATGTGTTTGAGTATGTTTATCTTATTGCAGAGCCACTCAGCGCTATCTGCTGTGTCTACCCAGAGGAATAGAACCTATAATTTTAGCGTTGTAAATCCATAAATTTACCACTGTTTCAGCGAGGGACCATTACACAAATAAAACCGTTCGATCTTGTGAAACAAAATGATTTTTCTTTTTGTGTGTAATGTCTTAATCATTTGTCCATGTTATTCTTTAAAAGGTTCCAGTATGATGTTAGGGCGCGTTTCCGATTCTCACCAGGTGTTAACGATTTCGCTCGTGATTTGTCAGATTGATTTTCTTGGTCTCTTTCCTTTCATTGAACGAAACGTTATATTTGGAGACCATGTTTATCTTTTATTCTCCATAAATTATGAAAAATGTTATGGATCTATCGTTGTTTTGTGACCTAAAATTTAAAATTGTTTAATCCTTTGTATTTTTTGTTTTGTTCACGTTTCACGAACAAGCTGTTTAAATTTTTTACGTTTTCTTTTGACAATAAAAAATAAAGTTACTTATGACGTGAAATGGTCGGTGTGCAGTGAAATGTAGTGATAACCATGAGTCATTTTGTCACACGCTTAATCAGGTTCTTTTTGGGATGGGGACGGCTCGTGTACCTTTTCGCTGGCTTCCCTGCTCGTTCTGTGACATACTAAATGAAACGGTGCGTTCGCGTGATTGTCCCCCGACATGCCATTGTGCCACTGGGGGGTAAGGCGTTTTGTAGGTTAAACCGTGGTTTACGTTGATCTGTACACAAATAGGTGTTCTGTGCTGTCTCCTACTGGCTTCACGTTAAAACTCTGCTAAAACTCTAGTTTTCGGAGCCTTTGGTGAGCATACTGCAGATAGCCCGTTGGACAGTTTTGTGTTTAACAATAAACAAACAAACAAACCATTTTGCACTATTGGGAAGGGCAAAGGTTATAAACATCTCAAACAGGAGAGTGGATACCAATTAAACACCTCTCTCGTTGTTTATAGGTATGTGTGGGAGTCATTTGTTGTCCAGACATTAATCCACCCTATCCCAATCCAGAAGAATCCTTACGGTGTTAAAATATTGTCGTAATCTGAGGATCGCAGGTTCGAATCCTCCTAACACCAAACATGTTGGCGCTTTCACTTGTGGAAAATTATAATTTTTCGGTCAATCCGTTTATTAGAGAGTAGTCCTACAATTGGCGGTGGGTGTTGATAATTAGCTGCTTTTCTCTTATCATACATTGCGAAACTAGGGACGGTTAACACAGATAGCCCTTGTGTAGTTTTGTGCGAAATTTAAAACAAACAAAATGAAACACTCCCCCCACCAAACCGTGGAAAATGTAATATATTTTCTTTCCTCTCGATAATAGATGAAAGCGAGTAATTATAATATTTACAGGGACTGGTTGGCTTTGCTATATAACATTGAATTCAGAAGCTGGCAGACTTGGTTCAAATATGTGTGATGCCACAGAATATTCCTCATGATTTAAACTGTGAAAGTGACAATCATATTTTATCGTGTATGTTGAATTATAGAGTACTGCTGATTGGCTGTCCCCTTGGATCAATTGTTCGGGAATGGCAACAGATAGCTTTAGTAGTTCTTACACAGATACAGAATATAGACAACGACAGACGTAGTAGTGTTGCCGGAGCGACATCTAAGTGGAACTGGGTGTTTACCCTTTAGAATCTAAATATTTTTATAAAACATTCGGTTTACACTTGATAATACATCTTTTCCATCTGACCACTCATGCCCAAGAGCGGTTACAAGACCTTTTAAAATGCAAATATTGCTGTGTTTTACATCGCGTTGTTAACATGTGAATGTGGTATTAAAAATCTTTTAATAAAATGCATTCTGCAGTTATTCAATGAGTTAAACCGTACAAATGTTTGAAAGGCTTAAAATAATATACAATAAGGTTTGCTGTTCATGGAACCTTCACGGTTTTTTTGTTGTTGTTGTTGTTTAATTTCAAGTTAGTTTGCTTGTTTCCTTTGTGTAAAATATACATGTTCAAGTCATTACTAATATAAATAGTCTTCATTAATTAATGCATCATGGATAATATTTCTTATTATTTCAAATATACTAATTTTCCAATTTTTGTAAGTTTTAAATGTGCTCTTTTTATTGTGGTCACACGTTTCACAAATTTGGCAACACTCCAAGTTTTGAATATCGTGTATTTACTGAGATGGCGAAATCGCGCATTTCATAAATTCACCAGTGTTCTGGCAATAAACTGTAACACCACACGTGTGGGAAGAGAACCACGTACGAACTTCTAGATTTCCAAACTTTAATATTACGTTGTATTGAAGAAATGGTGTATGTGTGCGTGTCTAATAAGTGTAAAATAATTAGGTCAAGTCAGTTAGGCCTACCGATATTGAATATTTTAATCTTATATAATTTCGAAATTCTTCTTTGGTTTCTTTTTACGACACAAAGATAACCTAGCCTTTCTAGCACAACGACAACTAACTAGTTTCTTCACCAGACTTGCTCCTAACCTCGAAACCAAAATCTGTTGTTCATTGAAGCGAAAATTATATAATGATAGTGGATTTCCTGTGGATTAGTTGCCTGCGTACTTTTCGAAACCGCAATCCCGTTGCGCTAAACATGTTGACCCTTTCAGCCGTGGGGGCGTTATCCTATTTTTAGTTTGAATATTCTCGAGAAAGTACACGAGGACTAGCTGCACTCCCCCCAACTTAGTAGTGAAAGGCAGCTAGTCATCACCACCCACCCACAACTCTTGGGTTTCTCTTTTACCAACGAATAATGGGATTGACCATCACATTATCCATGGTTCAAAGAGCGAGAATGTTTAAAAGAAGGATTTAAACCTGATACCCTCAGATTGTTCCACGCAAAAACAAAGTTATTAAATATGATGCAATTTGTTGACCGCACCGATATTAAAACAACTCTAATTTAAATGCTGAACTGCACACTTTGTACTTGATATGCCGGCTTAATGAGGCCCACAATAGTTAGGACACCTGAATGACAGTTTGAAAACCGCGGGATCGAATCTCGTCACTGAACATGCACTCTATTTCAGGTGTGGGGAACGTAACAATTAATCCCACTGTTTGTTGGTAACAGATTTAGCCGTGGGTAGTGTTTACCAGTTGTTTCATTCCAGTGTATCACGGCCAAGTTAGGGGCGGATATTACAGATATCCCTCGAAGAGCTTCGTGTGAAATTCAACAAACCAAATAAATTAACCTGAAGGAGAATCGTTGAAAACGTATGTGAAAAGTTATTCACTCAAGAGCATTTGTTTCTGAATTACGGTTCACAGAAATTGTCTCGTTACAGTTAAACAAATTAAAGTTTAATTTTCTAATTAATGTCAGTTTAACTACCAGATCAACTCTTCGGCCGCCTTATTATCTTTTGTCGTTAATCGCCGGTAGGGTTCAACTGAGCAGACGATTCTATCAGAGTCTGAGAATATTTAAATTCTGTCACTCTATCGTTGATACGTCATTAAAATATCCATTTTATGATGCAAGATAAACACCACTCTGTTTTTCTGAATCTTGAGAGGACGTACTTTGACTCGTTTCAGGGACCCCCTCATTGCCAGAAATATAACATATCAAAATACGTCATCCAACTTGTGTCATATCAGTCTACTTTGGTTTTGAAATCTGAAATGAAAGCAAAATCACCTGGAGTTCTGTGTATGTGTGCTACGTTGATAATACTTTAAAAATAATTGTCTCTTCACCCTTCTGCGACACAGTGCATGTCTGTGGACTTGCGCAGCTAGAAATGGGGTTTCGAAACTCGATGCGGGCAGAGAAAAGATAGCCTTTTGTGTAGTTTCGTGTTGAGTAGCATCGTATACAATGTGTCTTTGCGAATCGTATTTAGTAGTTTGTGATATTTATGAAAATAATATCGGTTGACTTATGCGTTGTAAGTGTATTAGTTCAGGGTTGGCCAAACCGCGGGTCGCAGTCTGCGTGCGGTTCTTTGAGATATAATGTGCGACTCGTGGAAATATGTTGGCTGAACTCATTTTTGCATCACAATTAATATAAAAGGTAAACTTACAAAAAATCAAGCTTTTTCCAGCTTGATTTTAGGTACCCTTAAAAGTGCCCTAAAATTTCCAGCTTTATAATTATTTACCAAGTACAAACGGAATCCACTGGATTAAAACGCAAGTTTTTAATGTTCGTGGTAAGTGAGAATATCAAATAAATTAAATACTAATTTTAATGCTAAATTTGAGTCGGGGATTAAAAACTTTTCGGATCAGTAAGAATTACCGAGGAATTGTAATGGAGAATCAGTGAATGAACAAGTCGGTGTTGACAATGATAGTTTTAGTGGGCGTGGCGTACGATCACGTGGTTGTAGCGTGTTTGCTGTGTTGCGAACAGTGAACCGAGCGGAGTGTCAGTGTGATACTGGGCACTGTAGAGTTTGGTTGAGTTGAGCGTGTTGGAGCTTTTTATTTAATTTTACTTTAATTTTCAGAAGTCTGTGAAAATGTTGTGAAGGAAGACGGTGTTATTAAATTGTAAGAAACGAAAGTATGAAGATAAGAGACATTTTAAATCAGAGTGGGGGAAGATTTTGCATTGATGGTTAAAGGAAGTAAACCTTTGTGTCTTATATACAGTATGTTACTCAGCCATTACAAAGCCGGTAATTACGTAACATGATACAAATCATCAACTTTTTTTCATCTAATTATCCTCCTAAATCAGAATTATGGAAGAGCAAGTTAAGTGTGTTAAAATCATCACTAAATAGCCAGCAGACACTATTAAAAACATTCAGTGACAAAGTTTATACAACTGAAAATAGTTTTGTTATATCATAGAATATCGCTTGTGCTGAATGCCAATATTCTGATGGTGAATTTGTTTAGAAGAATATATCTGAAGTTGTTGCAGTATTAGATTCAAATAACCCACAACTTCAACGACTAATAGCATAAACACCAGTTTTATGCCAAACTACAGAGAGACATATATCCAAGATAAGTGGTGATGTTGCAGGAAAAATACAAACTGATTTAAATAATTCCCTTGCACTCAGCTCAACTTTTTACGAATCTACAGACATACAAGACAACCCACAACTTGCGGTATTTATTCGTTATGTTTCCTTTGATGTAATTGTGAAAGGAGAGATGTTGGACTTAGTGGCACTAAAAGAAAAAAAACTCGTGGTGATGACATTGAAAAAGAACTTGACAGAGCTTTAACAAAGGCAGATATTCCACTGGATAAACTCGTCATTGTTGCAACGGATGAAGTACCTGCAATGGTGGGGAAAATGTAGGATTAATTGCATTAATGAAAAGTGATCCCAGCTTTCCAAAGTTTCTCCCAGCTCGTTGCATTATTGATCGTGAACACCCGATAGTCTGATAATTCAAGTATGAAGATGACTTGTAATTGTCAATTCTATACGATTAAATGGGAAGATCCACCGACAGTTCAAAACTTGTATTTAAGAACTGGAACTTTAAGTTATACCAAGTGATGTATATTTCTACAGCATTGCGAGGTGGTTTTCAACCACCAATGTCATAAATAGGTTTGTGGATCTGTTGGAGCGTATTATTACTTTTCTCGACGGAAAAAAATTCTATCATCAACTGGGAAATGATGAATGGTGTAAGATCTAATGTTCCTTACTGATGTAATGAATCATCTGCAACTCTCAACTTGGCACTCCAATGGGAGGATAAGATTGTTTCTGATCTTACTCAGACAATTTTCAGCTTTCAGAATAAAATAAGACATTTAAAGAGACATGTGGTCAAGAAATTTTGGTTACTTTTCCAATTTCAAAAGGAAAATAAAGACATTCCCTGATATTGAAATAAGACCACAAACTGAAACAATACAAAGATGAATTACAAGAATTGCTTGATAATTTCCTGGACAGGTTTGAGGACTTGCTGAAGCCCTGCTTTGCCTTTCTTGTAAATCCATTCATTGTTGATGTTATCAAATGATGGTTGACCAATTCTCAAACCTCTGGTTACAGAATCATCTGCTGTGGAAATGGAACTAATAACTACATGAGGACCTGGATCTAAAGATGATACATAAATCCCATTCTATAACTGAGTTCTAAAAGCAAGTTTCAGAAATAAAATATCCTTCACTGAAGAAAATTAGTGTGCGACTCATCTCAGTTTTAAGCATAATATACTGGTGTGAGTCACTGTACTGTGTAATGAAGTTTGTGAAGTCGAAGCTTCGTGCAGTCCTTACAAATAAAACCTGACGGAACAAATTTGTACAGCCTTAAAAACATAGCCGGAATTTCAACGACTCGCAACCAAAATGGAAATTCACAAGACCTCTACTAGCAGTAAATAACATAATAATTCTATTAATATCTGTTTGTGTCAGAAAAATATTACGATGAGACTAACATTTTGTTCGGTGGTATCTGATTAAAATATCTGAAATTTTGTTGTTTTACATATTTTCCTCCACGTTTTGACCAGATATTTATTGAGACAAATATCATTAAAATATCTGTTTTCTATCCCTTTTATATTATTTTTGGCAGTCTCATGTTAATGTGCATATTTATCTTAGATGTTTCTTCAGTTCGTTATTGTGTATAATACGCTCACTATAGTTCAAACAGAAATCAGCCAGGATTCTGAAAACATTTGGTACATATATGTAAACTTTGTGATTATTGAAACTACTACAGATTAACAGTTTAAAAACTACATACATGAATAAATATGATTACATACGTGTATTTCTTAATATTTATATAAAAACGTGTATGTGATATATGTTCATGTCTTTCGGGTCTCAAACACCTGAAGTTTATCGTATTGGCTCCTACGTTAAGCTAGTGTGGCCACCCCTGGTATAGTTAGTAAACACAGAATAGTAAACACAAAGTTTTAATTTGTTCACGAAATATTTTTCTCTTTTAATAGCATCCTTCATTTTATGTTACTCTATAAAATAAAAGAACATACATGTAACTATTTTAACAGTTTTCCATTTTTCTCAGGAATTCTTTGAACTTCGTTACAGAAGAGCTGAAGGATCCACACAAGTAGGTGTAATTCGCATCCATATCGAAGCTATACGTCTAATTCATTTCGATATTATAGCTCTCTGTTTACCATAGTATAAACGTTTGTGGTAAGTGACGTGTTCCAGGGGCTGGATGGATGGGTTGAAATCCCCACCTGTTCTCCTCCTACTCCCAAAAATACTTTCCCTCGGTGGTGACCCGGCATGTCCAGGTGGTTAAGGCACTTGACTCGTAATTCGAAGGTCACGGGTTCGAATCCCCGTCACATCAAGCATGCTCACCCTTTCAGCCATGGGGGTAATATAATGTGACGGCTAATTTCACTATTCGTCGGTAAAAGAGTAGCCCAAGAGTTGGCGGTGGGTAGTGAAGACTAGCTGCCATCCATCTAGTCTTACACTGCTAAACTAGGGATGGTTAGCGCAGGTAGCCTTCATATAGCTTTGCGCGAAATTCCGAACAAACCAAACCTTCGGTAATATAAACTGTCAATATTTTCTGAAAGATACACGTGATATCTCGCTTCCACAGGGAATGGAAAGGATTTCATTTTTAAAACGAATGGCACACAGTGAGGAACATGGACTATGTTATAAAGTATAACCCACCGTTTTATATTTCAAAAATGTTTAAGACTAGTAGAACCGGATTAAAAGACGACCAGTTTACTTCTCATGGATTTTTAACCCTTGTGTATCACAGGGAACTCGCAGTCCAGTTCGCTTCCTCCAATATACAGCTCCCTCTCCCGGCACCCTACCAAAACAAAATATATTTCTTCAAAATTCTTTATTTCCACCTAACCCCTGTCGTAGTAATCTCCTCTGCACGGCATGGTTATAGAAGGTAATAAACATTGGCAATTTTTTTACTTCAACTTTCCTTGTTTATAGCTGTTTAAAAATATTTAGGTTAAGGTTATATTAAAATATACATCCTAGAAACACAGCTAATATCTTTCTCTCCTCTGCAATTTAGAGCTTTTTGGTAAACCAGATATTATCAGAGTACGGTGTATCTATCTCAATCATTTATGACCTCTCATTGAGCCTGTTGATCAAAGAGTTGAAAACGCGCGATTGACTGGCACGTGCGTGAAACGCGCCATGCTCATCATACCCACATGTGGTAGGTATTAAAAAGTCATTATCTTGAAAATTAAAGTAACCGAAGTGTTAATTTCCATTTGCTAAGGAGAGAACTCTAGTCAACGGCTACATAAACATTTGTTTGTTTGTTGTATGTTTTTATCAGTTTGTTTCCAAGGTTTAAATATTTAAAAAAATGTATATATTCAATGTCTCATACGTACAGAATCGGCGACAATTGATTATTTTGGAACTTAAAGGTAAAGTATTTGTTTGAAGTATGTTCAGAGATTTCGATGACTTGTCTTTTCTGATGGCGGGACTTGTGTTACCCGAGACAGATCGTATAAAGACTAAACTTCAGACTGAGTTTTTGACTCATTTCATTTTTTGACTATATTGAGTTACACCAAAGTACTGTTCCATTAAGTAAATACAGCTGACTTCGACCTTGTTTTTTGGAGCCCAATTTAATATCATATGTATACTTTCCACAGGGCGTCAGTTTAGTTCTTCACACGTGTTCCTCATCTTGACCTGTGGCAGTTTTTTGCGGTCTTCAATACTTAGAATAGTTTGTTTCTTCTCGAGTCTTTTAGATTTAAGAGATAGAAACGTAGAATTTCAATTAGGAAAATATCGAATTATTTTATAAGTTCTAAGAATAGTAATGTAAGCTTAAAGGATATTAATCGCAAGATAAGTAAAAATAACAACAACAGATTGGCTGGAATTAAGTTGTCTCTTTTACTGTATGGATTTGTTATTGTATAATATATTAATATATATATTAATTTTATTGTACTTACTGTAGAAACGACCAGCCACACAATAGATATTTTTCCTGCTAGTGAGTGACGTCAGTGTTAAGTTTTTAATACTTTTTTCAGAAATTTACCTCGAGCTATTTGGATTGGAATTCCGGTCGTAACATTTGTATATGTCTTCGCAAATGTTGCTTATTTTACGGTTGTCTCTCCGCTGGAAATGTTGGCTTCTCCTGCAGTAGCAGTGGTAAGACAAAGTAGCTTGTTAGTGATTGTGGAGATAAGATTGTTAGATAACAGATTTTGAATGGTTGGTTGTAGGCCAATTAACTAAAAAATAAAATAATAGGAACTTGTAGCAAAACCCCAAATTATTTTCATTGTAGCATTTCGACCCACAAAGTCATCAAGAAAACAATTTAAATATACAGGACCCCTTACTTATTTATGGTAATATTTTATCCGCCGAATTTTATTTTTAAAAAAAGCGATTTCAGCACCATCTACAAACTTATCCTAACTATCACGAATCTTTAGTGTTCGCGGAAATTAATCTGCCTTTTTAAAAACTAAATTTAACCTGATGATGACTCGATACTGTGGATTGAAACGTTTATTCCAAATAGCTGTGGTTCGTCTGGAAGTGCTAAAAACCGTAAGCACAGCAGACAGCACATGACAATAGAATATTTCGTCACAAGTTCGAATCTCTGTCACACCAAACGTGACGTGTAGAAACGTCATTATAACTGTATCTTGGTTTTTTTAATAAGTTTATGATGATAACTTCCGCTTTTAATCCCTTAGGTGGGGCTAAGATGACTTCTGTCATCTAATCTATATAAATACTTTCGTGGCTAGCATTCACATTTTATCGACTTCTGTGATTGGTTAAGTGTATGATTTCTATTTTTGGCAGATGTGGAAGTCTTATTTTTCTTTTCCTATTCTTTGAAATGATTAGCTGTTACACACAGATCAGTATATTTGGTTTTTCTTGCATGTTTTGTTTGTTCCTTAATCCTAACTTTATTATGTTTATATTATCCAACGTTTTGAGCTCCACATTCACAAGGAATGAGGTAAATGACGATTTACTCTCGTTTCTCAACATATTTTATAACTAGATTAAAACACAAATTAATCTAACCTTCGTATCCAGAGAGAAATACGTTTACCTCTTTCATAGGATTACACAAGAGATAATATCCTTTAAGAAACTCGAACTATGGATTGCTTAACGTGGTTTTATTGGAAAATTTGTTAGCAACATTACCAAGTTGCATAATGTCTTTTGTATAATTGCTAATGAAAAAGAATTTATGTTGTTATAATGTTACACCACAATTTTTTTATAAAAGTAAGTAAGACCCATTTCCAACCATATTTATAGTCCTTCTGGGGTGGTTCTTGGTAGTTAAAGATTTTAATGACCGAGATTTGAAATCATATACTTGTACTTGGGTGTATGGATATGCCAATTAACTTAGCCAAATTTCAACAATCTATTTTTATAGGAGTGAGTAATCGATATAAAACCACAAGTTTAAAAAATGGTAACAAATTATATAGTTTTATTTCAGCATGTTTTACGATGCAAAAACATTATAAACCTCTTCGATTGGTTTTAAACCAGATAAACTCTATGAGCTTATTAACTCGTTTTACACATAAGAAGAAAGAAAGAAAATATCTATACAATATTACGTCACAAGTTCGAATTTCTGTCACACCAAACATGCTTGCCCTTTCAGACGTGGGGGTGTTATGTCCGATAAATCCCACTATTTGTTGGTAAAAGACTAGCCCAAGAGGTATTGATGACCAGCTGCTTGTCCTTAGTCTGACACTGCTAAATTAAGGACGGCTAGCGCCGATAGCCCTCGTGTAGTTTTGCGCGAAATTTAAAAACAAACAAACAATAACCAACGATGATGTCATGCAACTTTTGAATCGTATACTTTCACTTCTTTGAGGTTTCAGTGGTGAATATCAGTTTCTGGACTTTGTCTCTTGGCAATGTGCATTGTAACATAATCTTTCAGTGTTTTTAGATCAGAATCACTTCGACCACGCGCAAGATTGCAGCTGCGATGTTTATACACATTTTGTTTCTTATATATATATATATATATCATTCTATGGCTGGCCCTCTTCAGTCAACATGCGTATGTGGCAGTCATGCTTTTTATGCAATATTGGATCATTTTAATGTACCGTACGGTAACCTAAAGTAATTAAATGATATTGTAACATTGGGACCAGTGTATTAGGTCTCCACGTCACAGATGTTTGAACTTTACCGTTACACTGCATAATATTCAATAGTGTTTAAGGCGTAACGTCATGACACTATTCAGGTACCTTGACTAGTTTAAGTTACTGTGTGGTGAATTCAAGAGGGATCTTAACGACATTAGTATCACTTACACGAGGCCTAACTGTATTTCTTTGGTTTGCTGGCTCGAGCTGCGCCGCCACTGCACATCATTGAAGTCAAACAGCTCCAGTTCAGTTATCATTGTATTTTACCAACTGTCTTTCTCAGTTCGTAAATTGCTATTTACTTTCCAGTAACTTTATGAAAACAATCCTTAATTGATTAGCAGCGCTCTCTGCAATAAGTTTTACTTTTGCCAGCACAAATTTGTTAAAAGAAAAGCAAGATGTATTCACGTGTAGTTTTAAAAGGACTTTTTATCTTTTCCACTCCCAAATCGGAGCGTGGTAAGTTACATTAAGTTAACGTTGAAGTCCCAACTCGCAGACCTTGGAAAGGATTAGAATGTTTTGACCATTCTAGCATATCAAGCAATGTTTTTTTTGTTTTGTTTGGGGGAAGGGTGAATAACAAGTCCCTTTAAAAGTAGATTGATGAATGTTTTGTCATAGAACATTATTAAATTAAATAATTATTTAGTGCCCTAGTACCATTAGTATAAAAATATCGTGTTAAAGGGAATACCTGTTAAAGTAGAGTATATGTAATTGTCTTCTGACACAAAAGAAACATAAATCTATGAGATGGTAATGCGCGAGCGAACGTGATTACTCATTATACAAATTATATTTGCCCTTTGTATGTATGATTAAACATGATAGAGTAAGAAAATTTTGAGTGGACAAATGACCCCTTGTAGCGCCGCCACTGGCGATATGACATGGTTATAGGTCACATGGCAAAACATCGCCAAGTTTCCTCACTTGTAAGACTTAGTGAGTAGCAAAAATCAAAACCCTGTATAGAAAATATTTTTGTGAACGGAGACTGCAATTAATCGTTTTCCCTCATCAGAAATACATTAATCTATGTATAATTTTTGTACACGAAGAATTTTAATGGTCATCAGTATTTATTTTTTAAAATCAATATTCCTGTGTAAGTTGTTAAAGTCGCCAAAATATAGTAATAGTCTGTATAAACAATAGGGTGTTACTAAAATTAACAAAATTCCAATCGAAAAGAACAAAATAAACGTCTACTTGCATGATGGTTTTAAATGAGTGCTATAAGACGGTTCCCTCCTTCTCGTAGGACAACGTATATTACAAATTTAACCAAACTTTGTATTTCTTGTTGGGTACGATTAACAGTTTGTTAATAAGTGATCAAACATGACTGTGAGAACTCTTAACCGCGCCTGCGTCGTTAAAGAAATAATTAAATCTTAAACATCAGATGCTTTAAAGATATCAAGAATTATTAAACAACAACAAAACAAGCTAGATATACACTTCTACTTGGTATAATCAGTACCTTAAGTGTACCTCCAGTGGGACAGCGGTAAGTTTCCAAAGTTACAACGATGAAATCAGAGGTTCATTTCCTCTCACTGAACACAGCAGATAGCCCGATGTGGCTTTGCTATAAGAAGAAAAACACAGGCATAAAGACACCTTTTACATGGTCGTTCGACACACTTGTTAGGCTTATATTTACTGGTCGAAGTCAGTAGAAAAGTAATTGAACTGCGAAATTTTTGTTTTTTATCAGTTATTGCACAAAGAACACTGGTGTTTAACATTCCTGTTTTTACTCATAGACGTTTGCAAGTAAGATGTTTGGAGTTATGGCTTGGATCATGCCGATTTTTGTAGGACTGTCAGTGTTTGGTAGCGTCAATGGACTTCTCTTTACTTCAAGTAGGTAAGACGATTTTTAGACGTATCATCATTCAATCGTATCTAATATATTATACATATCTTGGAAAAAAACTGAAATGTTAAGTTAACAAAAAACAACTAAAAGACCAACACCAAGTTACTATTTTGAGAATTATTGTATTCTGTTGAAGTGATATATTGTGTAATTTTATATTTTCGAAAGCCTCATTCATTTCACATTAACCACTGTTTTCAAGCAAGAATCTTTTACGTTGGTGCTCAAGAGGGCCATCTACCGATATTATTTGGAATGATTCACTACAAGAGGTGTACACCAACGCCATCACTTATGTTTACGGTAAGATTCTACTTAAAATTAAAACAAAAAGTGGAACAACGACAACACATAAAAACTATGCTAAAACTAACGCAAATTAAAGTAAGTATAACATAACGCCTAATTCTTAAGCTATAATTAAACATTTTAAAGGAGCCATCTTGTTATTATTATAGAACTGTACCCATAGTTCAGATAAAATGTCACCACTTTGCAAGTAATATGTGATTATATTTAATAACATTAATTAAATAAAATTGTTTTTATAAAAGTCGTTCATTTATTTCAGAAATGTTTGAATTTACAAAATATTTTAAAAGAATTTATGTCTAATTCTAACACCTGAACAAATACACGCTTAAGTTTTTTGTAGTGATGGAATTTACAATATGTTCCACTTGTTCAACACACACCAGAGACCCCTCTGGTGTTACAACGAGAAATCTACGGATTTACAACACTAAAATCAAGGGTTTTGATTCCAATCGGTGGACTCAGCAGATAGCTCAATGTGGCTTTGCTACAAGAAACACACCCACGCACACACACACACACACACAAAAACGTTATTTAAATGCAATGTCGTATTGGTTTGTTTTAAATTTTGCAAAAAGCTACACAAGAGCTATTTGCGCGAGCCGTCCCTAATTTACCAGTGTAATGCAAGAGAGAAGGCAGCTAGTCATCAGCACCCACCGCCAACTCTTGTGCTACTCTTTTACCAACGAATGGTGGGACTGACCGTAATATTATAGCTCCCCCACGGCTGACAGGGCCAGCATGTAACGGGGAATCGAACCCGGGACTCTCACATTACAAGTCGAGTACTTTAAGCAACTAGCCATGTTGTACAGGATATTGTGTATTGATTTTAAATTTTTCCCCATAACTTCCAGCATTTATTTCGAACTATTTCATGTTTTTTCCATTTTCTTGTAGTGTGTACTTTCTCTAATGATGTTGACGACCAGCGACATTTACACACTAATTAACTACCTCAGCTTTATCCAATGGCTGTGGGTAGGCGTGGCCATATTGGGGATGTTGTATTTCCGTTGGAAGAAGCCGTATATGCCTCGACCAATCAAAGTTTCCCTAGCGATTCCAGTTTTGTTTTTTCTGGGTTGCGTATTCCTCACCGTAATACCCTTATACGCTCAACCTATGGAGACTGGACTAGGCCTATTAATCATTCTGTCGGGTGTACCAGTGTACTTTATTCTAATTAAGAACAAGACAACATCTGCTACTATCTCTCCCATATCAGGTGTGTCAGTTGAACAATCAACTGTTAATGGCCAATCTAATAATAAAAAAAGTTTAACAAAATTAACTTTGCTATTGGATAATTAAATCGGACACTTAGACCGTTTCTTGTTACAAAATTCTTGTATATATTTGCAGATACGTTTGATGTCATTGATTTAAAGAAAATTGAAATTTTAGTTTAAAATCGTTAATTTCGCACATATATATATTTTCTTGGTCACTTTTGACGTTTCTGTTTCTTTTAACTCGGACGATAAGACTTCTAGCCGATGTCTGTACAGACATTAAAAATTCAACTGTGTATTTTTTTTAAATAGTTAAGTTTAATTATACTGGTTAGAGTCTTTAACGAACACGTACACGCAAACAGTGACGGAAGCTTACAAATAAATAGTTCGATAAATAACAGTATTTGTAATTTCGTTTTCCTTGGTATAACGTGATGTAACAGTAAACAAACTTAATATATAACTACTAGAACGTAGCTTATCTTTTTATATCTTAAAATATTTCAAGTTTTTTTAAAATTCTACTGATAACATGATTCTCAGTGAAAATTAATATACTATAATTCGTCTAGCAACTACTAGATGTCACTTCTACTGATCAACAGACACTTTGCTAATTTTTTTCTCTCACTCTCTCTCTCTTAGGGAAAATAACAAAGGAATTGCAGAAACTTTTAGAGGTTATGACTCCGGAAAAAGAAGAATCAATACTGACTAATTAAAGTTCGGCGTTATAGGTTATGACCTCTTTCCAAAAGAAGAATAAGAAAAGAAAGAGACCCACTTCTGAATTATTGAATATCAACAACAAAAGTTACCAGTTTTCCCCAAGTTTGTGTTATTGCATGTAATTCTTAATTTACAAGTCCATTTTGTAGATTACAAAAAAATGAAGATAAATGTAGAACATTCCACCAGGTGGCACTTTGTATATTACGTGAGGTACGAGTCATCATTAATTTTGTTTACTTTACAAGTGTCCAGTTATATAAAGTCATAATTGTGGCAAAACAAATTATCCTCTCCCCCATTTTAGCCTTTGACAGTAACACTTGTATGGATGTGTTGTTTAGTATTAACATGACAGTGAACATTAAAATTATAAATTGAAGCAATCGTAAGGATGTGCAATGGTTACGAAAGTTTGGTGGAAGTTAATGTTTTCGTTGTGTTAAGTGTTAAGAAACATTATTTCAGCTCTGGTCACAAGACAAGAAGACCCCAAGCAGTTAAACTATTTTTTTTTAATTTATTCTCCAATCGATAATCGATGTTTTCCTTTAATTCCAGCACTGGGCACAAGACAGGTAGATTTTTCGGCGCCTGTCTTGTGAAAGTGGGTTTTCTCTGGGTACTCCCGTTTACCCCCACATCAAATTCTGAGGCATTTGGATTTATAGATCTTAG
Source organism: Carcinoscorpius rotundicauda (assembly GCA_011833715.1). Classification (NCBI taxonomy): domain Eukaryota; kingdom Metazoa; phylum Arthropoda; class Merostomata; order Xiphosura; family Limulidae; genus Carcinoscorpius; species Carcinoscorpius rotundicauda. The sequence continues at coordinate 58,786,775 of CM022392.1, read as the reverse complement.
CCACTAGATGACCCTGAACAGACGACGTTTGGTGTGTTGTTACTTTGCCGCTTTTCGTTCTTCTTTGAATCAGCCTGGTCTACGCGCGCTCTGTTGGCTTCGATCGTCCAGCCTTTTAGTTGCTTTTCACAGAAACTGTTTTCAATATGTCAACTTCTCAAACTTCCGACATCATCAGGAGAAATTAAACACAATATTATAAATATCCCTGAACACCCCAGTCGGGACGTTCATCTTCCATTAAAAACTAAATATCTGTCACGAAATTTCATTTCATTTTAATGGAGCTCCACATTTTGTATTAGTCCATTTTTCTAGTTAAAGGTTTCTTTTCCTTTGATAGCAAAGCCAAACAAAAGTTTTCCATGTATGTTTAATTGGATTTTTTTTTTACTCAAACCATAGTGTATGTTTTTATTTTGTTCCAAATTTAAGAGCAAAGTTTGTTTTTTTTGTAATTTATTGTCAGGCGAAAACTACGTATTTTGCTGTGTTACTGGTTTATTACGTATTTTCTAATTATTCTAAACGTACTTCAGAAAACTGTTTGTCTCGTATGTTTTTTGTTTTCTTTTGTTACTGTTATACACTCGTTTGTGTGTGTGTGTGTGTGTGTGAATTTGAGCTTCTGCAAAATATTAATTTCTTTAAATTGTTTTCCTATTGTGATACAATAACATCAGCACGTTTATTATAAGTTTGTTTGTTTTCAGTAAGGTGATTTATTCACGAATGTGCTTTCATTTCAATTTTACTAGAGTGTTTCCGGGTGAGATTTAACACTTTAAGGTGGTAGGTGTACTTGTATCGGAGACTTAAGAATCTTTGTGTTTTAAATTACACTGGAACACATGGCTACGATGGATTATCGAAACAACTTGAATCGCATGGCATTAGTATTTAGGTCTATTACATTATTATAAACATTACGGTTTATATCTAGTCCTTTCGGGATATTCGAGAGACGTACACACTGTAACAATTAACTGATCGTGTTATTAACATTGTTCAACGTAACTTTGTGTGTGTAATAGACCCGTCCTGATAGACGTTATGACATCACGTAATTTTTTTTCTCTAGCATCTGTCACATTGGACATCAGCGCTTACATTCTAAGTAGTGAAAATTTTGAAAATGTCTTTCCAATCTTTTGTTTTTGACTGTACCAATAGACGGGGTATAGGACTGATTTATATCTTTTTTCCATATTTTTAACTGATCCAAAAATATTTATTGGTGCGGTTTTGGTGCGAAATTTACAATCTTCACAATAATCTCGTATTTGTCGTGCACCTTTTGTGAAATGTATCGGAATAAGTTAAGTGGTATTTATGTAATTATTAACTTTGTTATTAAATATTTTTATAAATAAAGTACTCTTTCTTAATTAATGGAACTAAGGTACTAAATAAAGACGCCATATCACTTATTCGAGGCCTAATGAATGATACCTGAATCACAGTGATATGAAAAGTTTTCTTAAAATAGGTTAGGGTCAGTCAGCTCTCAATGTATCGTAGACCAAATTAAATGCAGGTCACGTGACAGTGAATATAAATTATTAATATTCGATACACGTGAGAACAAATTGAATACCAATAATAGCGACTTTCCAAGGTTAAGAGAACAGGAGTTATTAGAAACAATCGCATAAATGACACAAGTAACAAACTCCCACTTTTAGGTTTAACAAACATTTTAAAGAAAATTTTAGCCATGCAAAATTTCACAGCTTTTCATCCTTTCGGGGAATGAATAAGACACTCATTTGTATTTCAATATCTAGGGATCATGATGAGACAAACTCTCACTTTTATGTTTGACACCCATCTTTCAGAGAATTTTTAACCATCCAACGGTGTCGCTAGGGCGCTCGACATGTAATCTGACGGTCGTGGTTTCAAATCCCCTGAACACCAAACACGTTTTGCTCTTTCAGCTGTGTGAACGTTGTAATGTGATACTCAATCCCACTATTCGCTGGTAAAAGAGTAGCCCAAGAGTTGGCGGTGGGTGGTGATAACTTGCTGCCGTCCCACTAGTCTTCCACGGCTCAATTAGGGAAAGCTAGCGCAGTTAGTTCTCGTGTAGCTTTGCATAAAGTTCATAACAAACTAAAGTACGCGAAAGTAACTTAAATTGATACATTAAATCAAACCTTTCCTTCCCCTCCCACTAGGGACAGGTTTTTTTTTTTTGTACTTCTTAAGCAAAGCAAACGCAAACTAACGTGGCAGGGGTTTAGTTTACAGAGAGAGAGAAATCGTAAGAGTTCTCTCTGAACATCTGGGGTGTTCAGGAACGTTGTGGTTCCTCTTCGTCCCCTTTCGCGGAAGGTTATTAGGTTTAGTTTTATTTATTTAATAATTAAATAATTTTTGACTCTTTTTTTGGGTGGAGGATGTCAGTCTAAATGTTATCCTGGACAGAGGCAAAGGCAGTACCGGAGAGAATGACCAGATCCCGTCCCGAAAGGCAGAAGTGAAAGTAAATATGAACATGAACTCAAACGACCGGACTCAGGGTAGGGCAATAAAGTTGTCTGGGCTGGGATCTAAAAATCCAGTGCCTAAGTTTTTGCTGTGGGGGGAAACGGGAGTGCCCCGAGAAAACCCACTTTCACAGGACAGGCGCCGAAAGTTTTGCCTGTCCTGTGCCCGATATCTGAAAAAATGGAATACATATTATTGAAATGAATTTAGTTCTTTAAATACTTTGTTGTGTAATTTGTGATTCTTGAAATATGTTGTAAGGTGAAATGTACTTTGTTGGTGCACCAGCTAATTTGTACAGTGATGACGTTAGTTTGTTTCTGTTTTCCGCTTTTAGATAATAATTGTGTGATATTTCCGTTAGTACATCTGTTAGTGTTGGTAAATTGCTAATTTGATGTATATAATTTACTGGCGTGAATGACGGTAGACTGAATGCAGATGTTAGAATTCTGTTCTGTTGAACTTGGATTTTCTGCAGTTTGTTGTTTGACATATTGTATGTTAATTGACATCCATACTCTATTAGTGGACGGATGTAAGCCTTGTATATTTGTATAATGGTGTTTGGTGATCATTTCGATTGTCCACTGGTTAGAGTCATTAGGTGTGAAATCCTTTTTCTAATTGATGAGTGTATGTTGTTTACATGTTTTTTCCATGTTAGTTTTGTGTCGAAAGTGATGCCAAGGAATGTAATGTTTTTGCTCATGTTAATGGTTGTATTTCCGAGTGATAATTTTATTTTTTCTAGATTTTTTTTTGCTTTTTTGAATTTCCTGTAAAAGGTGATTGCTTGTGTTTTGGTTGGATTTTAAACTACTCTCCACTTGTTACTCCATGTTGAGACATTTTTAAGTGATTTTTGTACGCGAGACATGGCCATCACTGGGTTTCTGGAGGTGCTCCAGATAGCGATGTCGTCTGCGTATTGTGAATTATGCGTGTATGTTAGATTTCGGAAAGGTATGTCACTGACGAAAATGATATATAAAAGTGGAGAGAGGACTGATCCTTGGGGCACTCCTGCGCTTATATTAAATTAATTCGATATAGTTTTATTGACTTTTACTTGTGCTGTTCTATCTGTTAAGAAATTTGAAATCCATTTAACTACAGTGGGATTTATTTGCAGGTGTTTTAGTTTGTATTTGATGGCGTTGTGCCATACGCTGTCGAATGCTTTTTTGGCATCTAGGAATACCCCAATGGTTACTTGGTTGTTGTTGAAAGCTTTATAGATTGATTCGGTGAGTCATGTGAGGTGTACTTCTTAAGTGACAAAGGTGAAATATATAGAGCGTATTATATTAAGTAGTTGACATACGGAACTTTGCGTCAAAGCCCATTACACATTTCGAGAACCAAGGTCATAATAATTTCAGCCATTAATCTTTAAGGCACCACGTGCCAAAAAGTAATGTATCTTATTATTAATGAGATATGAGAAGACGGCGATGTGCGGACAACTAATCAGTTTTTGAAACGATAATCCGTGCTACTTTATACATATCAACAAATAAGATTGAGATGGTAAAATTAAATTGTGAAAATGGTTTATTTTGTTTTCGATTATTTCGTAGTTTTTGACTCGAATTATGTTTTTAGTTACAAAGCTACAAGTTATGGTCTTTATGGCTTGCAAGCGACAATAATTTCTGTTAGGTTAACCTGTTGCCAGTCAAGTATTTCAGCTGCTACAATACAACTCTAATGCTTCTTCATTTTGTAACGTTTTTCGTGATGCCATTTTGGATCGAAAGTGAAACAATTTGTAAGTAGGTTAAATGCATGTACGGTGCTGACATCCAGTTAGGTATTATTGAGAACGAATTAACTCGTCCGTGGCACTGTGTTACCGATCGGCTTGTACAGGTTATCTCGTCTACGACCCTGAACAGGTAAAGGAACATTGTCACCCTAAAATAACAGGATATTTTTTCTCAATCATGTGATAAGATATTCTCAGAAACGGTGAATACTGTTAAAGCATTTTTAAATAAAGACAAGTCTATCTATCAACAGTATACACGTTGCGACCGTGTGTATAACGTAGCTGTTCTGTACCGGTCACTTTTGGCAGGTTGTACTCTTGATCCAGAGTATTAGGAATGTCTCTTAAACAACCTTGCAGATGCAGTTAGTGTTATTTTGGTTAAATTGGAACTTCTGTAAGCAACGTCATGAAAGGTCAGTCACCGACATACAGGGGATAAAGGGTTTACTTCTCAGATGATTGGTTAAGCGTGTTTTTTAACCGACTACGGTCTTTGTAAAGGGTGTAAACTATCGAGATTACAAGTTTTTTTTCAAAAAAAGGTTTAATGTGAACTGCCCCTAGTGTACGAAGAAGTGCTAATTGTGATGACATATTTTTAATTTCTATAGTAACTTTATCAGTGAAAAATAACATAAAGTTAGAGGCTCGCCAGTGTCAATGGCGCTTCTTCTGAGTTATAAGTAAGAAACCGGCTTTCCATACCTGTGGTTGGCAGAGCACAGATAGCTCCTTGTGTAGCTTTGTGTTTAATACAAACAAACCGAATGTATAATCTGCAAAACTTGTTATTACTTTCAATAAATTTTTTACATATTTTTACAGCTTTGAAACAAGTTTTATCTTGTCGTTCATTTACTCCTTTAATAATGGAGTTTTACCTGAATCTACGACAGAGAATACGTTTTGCCCCTGAAACACCCCACTAGGTAGGATATATATACTAATAGAGTTGTACCTAACATAAATTATGTACACAAATTAAGAAGTAGCATCGTCAAATATTTGTGATAAAACATGTATTTAATTCAGTAAAATTATCGTGCCAAAGTCTCTAAACGGACACACATTAATCTGATGGACTATGACGATTTGTAACTCGATTGTTAAGACTTTTTTCTCGAGTAATGAAAAATAGATGAAACAGAAGTGGTTTCATCATTAGTTGACTATATTTTTATTTCAAAAGCCTTTTTAATTGGTTCTCTAAGTAAATTACATTTTATTAAGTCTCTTTGTTTTTATGCAGTAATTTGTAAAACATTGTAATTCTGGTAAGCTTAGGTTTACATGAATTGAAAACTGTTATTATAATTGAATTTTCTAGCGTACTACGTATTTATTCTAAAAACCGGGGTTTGTATACGGAATAGAATGGTAGTAGAAAAAGTTCGATGACTTTCAAGTATGTTGTTACTATTGGAAGTTTATGTGAATAAAAATGTGCAGCTCAAACTTGATTTGTATAAATTACTTTCCATTGTTACTCCACTAGTCTTGAGATTACGTATTTAATGGTTGTCATATCTCATCAGTTTGAGTAACCAGTGGCAACGTACCACGTGATTGTTAACAATTTTTTATAAAATTCCCGAAGTATTTACAATAGTTCAAGTTCTGGTGTCACAATTTGGATAAATTACTTGTAGATTAACTCTTAGTTTGTTATAAAGAAACAACAAACAATATAAACTATTTGGTATTTTGTTTCGGAATAACTATTGTGTTCTGATTATCAATTATTCATTATAATTTAGAGGAGAGCATATCGCCTTGAGTCTTCTAAGCATTTTATCTCAAAATAAATTGCTATACCTGAGTGTAAAATGTGTATTTTACAGATTTCCCATTTAATTTGTGTTCAGTGTACGTTTTTTAACGTAATGTTTGAAGTCATTTAAACAAGTTGAATAATTACCTAATACACTTATTGTTTAATGCACTCCATTACACTTTAAATGCTTTTTAAAACGTCATCTCAAGGTCGAGGGTTCGAATCATCGTCGCACCAAACATTTTCGCTCTTTTTACTGTGGGGACGATATAATTATTCGGCAAATCCCACTATTCGCTGGTAAAATAGTAGCCCAAGAGCTGGCGGTGGGTGGTGATGACTAGCTGCCTTTTCTCTAGTTCTACACTGCTGAATTATGGACGGCTAACACAGATAGCCCTCGTGTAGCTTTATCCGAAATTCAAGAACATTTTTAAAATGCCTTCTAGTTAGTAGTGACGTAGTGAGAGTTCAAAGTTTACTACTGTATATAGGCTTATCGCGAATATGATTTAATTTTTAGGTTCGAATTTTTTTCACAGAAAAAAAGAATTTTACCAAAAAACGCCTTTTTAATAAGTTATAAATCGTGTTATTCAAAACTATTTAAAGAATAATACTTTTACGATACAACCTTGTTGAAAAGTTGCTATTTTGAACATTGCTTGGGCCTGCCAACAAATGGAGGTAACTGTTGTAGCTCGATGTGCGCCCGGAGCAAGTGCCCCTATTCCTCCCCCTACGCCACTGATCATTAGGTTGATCAATGTTAGACATCTTAATCCGAAGTAGTTAAGCAGTAAATTGTTTTACTTAGTTTTCCAGTTAACAATCCTGCATTTAGAATTTTTATGACTTACCTCAAAACCCATAACTTCTTGGGTACCATTTTGAAGTATTTTTATTGTTTGTTGCAGTATCACAGAAAGAAACTCAACAGCTTGAGATTTTTGGTTAAGAAAGCATACAAGATTTACAACATTTTCATCTCCTTCAAACAAAACGTTTGTGTGTGTTTGCAAAATGGGGAGAACACTGCTCATCTGCAGCTATTTCTCATGTGGTTAAAAGAGGTGAAAACCACATTTAAAATAAAATTCACAACTCATTTTCCTTAACCCAGTTACTGCAACTGGGATAACTGTTTCTCATTGTCGACACTGTTTACAACTTCCTCTTCTGGGTCTAGGTTCATCATATTGGCTGTCATCATTAGATGGAGAGTTAGAATCCTCTTGTCTCCTTTCCTCCTGCACTGTTCACATCTTCCTCTGCAGGGTCCAGGTTCATCATCTTGTCTGTCATCACAAGTTAGACAGCTAGCATCCTCTTGTCTCATTGACTTTTTATTATTATTATTAACAGGAACACCACTTGACTAACTTATACTACTTCTTAGTTATCTGAGTCAAGTGCACCAAGTCTATTTACATAGTAATTAGGGTTACTACTCTATGTTGAAGCAACGTGAGCACTATCAGCACACAGTTTTCATGCATTTCACTTTAGAATCTTACTTGTCACTGACGACGAGCTGAGAGGGAAACCTTACACAAATATCAGGTGGGAAAACAATGAATACTTCACAGCACATTCTACTTCCATACGTCACACATGGTAATTCTCAACGACAATAGAGAAACATTTGTTTCAGTCGCACAATGAAGAGATGGAAACACTGGGCAACATACGATCCAACTGAAGTTAAAACTGGGGGGTATCCTTAGGTTTTGGGACTAAAAAGGTCAAGGGCATATTTAACATCTTGTAGGTGTTTTCACAACCTTGCAGTGCTGCCTCAGTGACCAATCTTCCCATTAACCACCATGTGGCTACAAATCTCACAGTTGTCATTGTTATGTAGAGTTGTATGATTAAATTATGAAAGGTTTTTCAATTACTTTGCAAGTGAAAAACACATCTGTGAAAGTTGAAATATTGCAGAAAATCATATGAACTCACTAATACATACTTTAGACGTGTAACTTGAGAGAATGCAATAACACATTAATAATTAATAACCAGCAACGTACTGGTCAGTAGTGTAGCAGAATTAAATGATCTGAGTGTATTGTAATTGTACAAGGTTACCAGACTGTGTGTTAAATATTCTGCCACAGTTTATTGGTCCACTCTGTCTCACTTAGATCTTGTGTAAATGTTTTTATTTTAGAAGCCTGAGTTTACAGGTTCTTTTTTCATACAAGATAAAATTTTGTTTTTTTCTTGATTTCAAAGCTTTAATTTTTATCTATTTGTACTTTTGAAAGTAGCTAATCTGTATAAGTAAAACGCTATGTAAAATGGTAATTCTTTTGTTTAAGTTATTGTGTCTTCCAAACATCAGTTATGACTTGTCAACATTTATAATAAATGCAGCTTTATAACATTTTTACGTTCCTTGTTAATACAAGACTGGATGTATTGTTTATTTTTACTACTTCAGCGCTCATATTCATTATACAGACAGAAAAGTATGTTATATCAGTTAGTGTCCATTTCTTGGGATATTGAACAATTTATTTTACTGTTACTCATGAACAATTATACTCTTCATAAATGTACTTTAATATGACAGACTAATTTTGTGATGAAACTTATTTTTATGGTACTGTAATTTTGGGCTCAAAATGTAGAACTGGAAAAATAAAAAATAGAAAACCACAAAGCTTACATGTTACATGAAACTTTGTTTGGCAAAAGTCAGCCAGCTGCTTTAGGAATGTGGGTTGGGTATTCCTTTGTTATAATTATTACAAGAGACCAGTTTAGTGTCATGATGCCAAACAATGCTGCCCATGGAATGGTACTCACAGTTTAACATTACTGAAATTGGAGAAGACAAGACTTAATGATGGACATTTGTTTTCTCGTATCAACATGAAACTAACACATTAATATATTCTTAGTCCACAGTGGTCGATTTCCCACTGCATGTGCAGATGTGACATGGTCAGTTGATCGTAGTTTATTAACTTTGCAAAATATGTACAACCTTCCATCGCATAACACATTACAATGTAAACACAGTGGTTTAATGCCAAGTTAATATACAATTTTCTTTTTTTACAATATTTTGTTTGTTTGTTCTTGAATTTGGCACAAAGCTACACAAGGGCTATCTGTGCTAACCGACCGTAATTTATCAGTTTAAGACAAGAGGGAAGGTAGCTAGTCATCACCACCCACCGCCAACTTTTGAGCTACTCTTTTACTAACGAATAGTAAGATTGAATGTCACATACTTACGCCCCCACAGCTGAAAGGGTAAGCATGTTTGGTGCGATGAGGATTCGAACCTGCGATCCTCAGATTACGACTCGCACGCCTTAACATGCTTTGCCATGCCGAGCCTTTTTACAATATAGCGTTTAAAATAAGGTTTATGAACAGGCATGCGGAATAATATTTTTTGTACCATGCTAACATTAGTCAAGTGTAACCACCTTCATGTGTTTTTGATAAGAGAAGATATGCATCTCAAACTAGTAAACCAATGTTCTACAATTTATTAAAACTCTTTTTGTGTCAATGTGGATTTTAAGAAAAAATTAATGTAACAGAATTGTAAGTTCATAATCTTATATGGACGATCAAAATATTGCACAGTCGATAATGGTACAGCATAGAATATTGTAAGGGTAGGCTTAGGACTAAAATGAAAGAAGGATTAGGAAAGTTTAATATGAATAGAGTGAGGGTAAGGTAACCTTTAACAGTACAGTAACTGTTGGTGATAGATTAAATGAGTGTTGCAGTAGAAAAGTGATGTTGGTTTTGAAGTGTTAAATGAAAAATGTTATTTAGCTACAAATCAAATTTAATGTGTTATCAGAGTCTCTGAAGGATTAAGTAATATCCAATCCCTGATTTTATAACATTGCAAACTAAAAGATTTTATTTGAGTGACAACCAATATTTTGTTTCAAAAAGAAACAACCTAAAATTATAAAAAGTAAATTTTTCTTTCAGTTTAAAAAGTCATTCTGTATAAAATGGAAGACACTAAATACTTTCTTACATTAAATTAATGTCAGATTACCAAATACTTTCCTTGTTACTAATGAATTTAGTATTTCAGACATGATAAATAATATAGTAAAGAAAGTGTATGGTTATCTGCTCAACCATTAACATTTGTTTGAACAGATGGCTGGATAAAGGTCAGAATTACAATGCAGGAAACCCAGATTCTGTTTCTTTGCAACAGAACTATTTTAGCATTTTATTTTAAAGTGAATTAGTGGCTTAAGTCTAAGAACTGACTCACCAGGACTGTAGTAATCATATACTCGAGCTTTCAAATAACGGGTTAAGTTGGCCACAGGGCACCATTTTTCAATGGTAAAATTCACACATAACCACTCGAAGTCCAGCTAAAGAGAGGAAATAAAAACACAAAATACAGTTTAAATAATACACCACCAGATGGACTGTTAATATGACACCACAATTCAATCTGATAGAGAACTGTCATTCAACATGGTCTGGTTTTGTTACAACGAGATATAAAATGGTAGTTTAGTAATGCAGACTAACCACCTTGCCATGATACTCACATAATCGAACATAAAAACAGCCGATCGTGGTAGTACCCTTTCGCAGTCGAGGTACTACTTCTTTCCTGAAATAAGAAACCATAATAGGTTTGAACATCATGTATCCTGTTGGAAGGGTGAGTTCTATTACAGCCATTCCACTGGTCGAACTCTCGGACAGCAGCTTCCATCTGAGTCATAAATTTGTAGTTATTGATTACGTCATGACAAATCTGGTTAAGTGAAATAATAAGATAGATATAGTGGTAACAAAGTTTTATTTATAATTTAGGAAGAGGAAACATTTCAAAATATTTGTGACAAAGTTAGTTGGCCCATAGTATCAAGTAAAATAATTCATATTGTAAACCTGAAATCTTATAACAATAAAAACCAGACAACAATTCCCATGTGGAGGTACAGTACAGACACATCAAAATGATAACCACCAGTAATGCGTGGTAAAAATAACTGTGATTTTAAATTTTTTTATGGTTGGAGGGTCTGGTATCATTTACACTCACATAATACTGTCCAAATTTTCAACAGTATAATTTCATATTGCACAGTCTTTTGATACCATCAAATACAGTGAGCAGGTCTTTGTATCCTAAGATCACACAGTAATCTACACTCAAACATTACTAAGAAACAGTATCTAGGAATTGTACTCATAGTATACTAAATATTTCACCTGCTTAAACACAACCTCTTGTACAGAAATTCTCATTTAGAGAAATACTACTTGTTAAAGTACAACAATAACATTAATCAGTGCTATTTAGAATAAATCTTGGTTGTTGTTTTTTTAAATCAGTTTCTCACATGCCCCCTAGTGACAAATAACGCAAAAGTGGTACTGTACCAAGCTCAGTATATAGTGTGTGTTTTTTGAGAGAGAAAATTTGTCTAAGGTGTAAAACAGCCTTTTAATATTAAATTTGTTTATACACAATGATTACAAACCTCAGGGACTTTTGATTTTTTGATCCATTATATTTTGATTCAGTTGTTAAAATAAAAGAATAGTTGTAAAGTTTGTGTGGTATAAATAGTTTATTACTTTCTCATCACCTAAGCTTGCTTGAGAGAATAATTCTTATTGGTAGATTAAATATAACTCAATAATTTGGTAACAAAGTGAATATACATTGTTGCAAATATAGTAATACAGGTTTAATTTATCAGTAGAGCTGGAATCTACCTGCCTTCAAAACAGTCTATATAATAAAAAGCATGAAATATTTAATTAACTATCATTTTTTTCCCCATACTGCACTTATAACAACGTTTCTGCACAATGCACTGGTGTTTGATTCCACTGTTGGCCTAATTTTGTAAAAGAAACAACAGACATGGGTTACAACTTCTTACCTTGCACAGCTTTTGATGTTCAGATGGGATTTGTTTCATCCATGGTATTGAGCAGCTACTGATAGGTCAAATGAATCTACAGGGGGCTGGAGAAGTAGAAAGTTTCGATCTGCATTGTACTGGACATCCAGTTGGAGGACTGCAAGTCCAGATCCTTTAGCCTGAACTTCCACATGACCCCACACATTCGATGTAACCTAAGCAAGTAAAGACAGGTTGACCAATCAAGGCTTATTAGAATATAGAATATTTATAAAAGATACTTTCTGTCACTGGGTCCTGTTGAATATAAAATGAAAAGGACAGAAGCCTGGGTTTATCTTAATCTGTATAACCTTCTTATTCTTTGATCATCCAATCGCAATTCGAGAATACGATACCAACCTGTTTCACACATAAGTAATGAAAAGATCCCTCAAGTTAAAATTTTGTAAAGCTTTTTTGTTTCTTACATGAAGATCTACATTCCAACAAAACTAAATACTTTAATTTGCAAAAACTTTATTTTATGTAAGTTTGTAAGATTTTTGTAAGAATAACTTTTAGAAACTTTTCATTAACATGGGATATTGTTTTAGGATATAGACTTATTTAGTTTTACTTCATAGATGAACTGCTGTAACTGGAACGGCATGACCAGGTGGTTATGGTGCTCAACTCGTAATCTGAGAGTCGCAGGTTCTAATTCTCGTCACACCAAACATAATAGCCATTTCAGCGGTGGGGTTATCAGATAACGATCAATCCCACAATTTATCGGTAAAATATTAGCCCAAGAGTTAGCGGTAGGTGGTGATGACTAGCTGCCTTTCCTCTAGTTTTACACTGATAAATTACAAACGACTAGAGCAGATATTCCTTGTGTAGCTTTGGGTGAAAATCAAAAATAGACAAACAAGCTCAGTTGGTAGAATTCTCTGCTGGCATGTTACTAATATTTGGACCATATCCTGCGCACGAAAGACACAAACTTTAAATTAATGCAAGAAAAACTATCGGTTAATATGTTCCACACGGTTCTGTAGGGGCGCCTTTTTAAAGTAATAATTTCAGAAACTTGTGAGTAAAATAGAAGAAGTTGTTGTATCTGTTACATCTAGTGCTGAAGAGGCCTTTTATTTACCAGTGCTGTAACTGCCATACGAAGGCAGTGTGAACTTACAACATTAGCTTAGGAATCACTACAAAATCATTATAAATTCGTTGACCGCCTTTTAAAATATTAGCTTCGTCCCATTACTTTGTCCTCTACTGGTACCGCGTTTGATTCCCCTCAGTGGGCTCAACAGGTAGTCCGATATAGCTTTGCTGTAAGAAAAAACACACAAAAAACACCTATTATTTAACTCGCGGAAATAGACTATTGAAAAGTGGTTCCATCTGGTGGTTCACTTGTTTGAATTTAGTTCCCATGTTTGATCGTATTTATTTCCAAAGCCTCTTTATATTACCTCTTATAGTTTTTATTCTAACCTGCTGTTAATCGCTAGTCAACAAATCATTTTAACAATATAACGGGTTTTATTATGTCAGCTATAAAGACAACATCAAATAATACACAGTAAATCCTGGGCTTAACCAGAGGTAGATTAACCGGATATCATAACAGTTTTTCTTGTTTTTTGTTTTATCCAAATGTATGTTTCACTAAAACCAATATATAGCGAACTTTACACATTTTAAGAAACGAGAACAATGTGCAAGAAATTGTTGACAGAAATATAAAGTTCGCGTTTCTGATCACTGCTGAACTTCGCTCGTATTTCCGCGTGAACGCTCGCGCTCTATATTCCAGTTCACGTACTGCCATTATTCGAAGCATATAACTAAAAGTTTTACTTTTACATCTATGCAGTTTATATAAAAAAAAACTAAGTCCAGTCTTTACAGCATGCTGTACTAGACTTTGGCGAAAGGCTTAGTTTTTTATGTTGCTGTGTTTTCGTAAGAGGTGTTTCGACATCTGGTCCATATAAATTGGACGTTTGTGTCGTAAACACAACCGGAATCGAATTCCGGTTTTTGACGTTATAAGTTTTACCACTGACCTCCAAGTAATTTATTTAGTTACTTATGAAGTTCTTCCGTAACTTTACTTAAACAAACAAATATATTTGGACAGAACATAAACATAATACAAAAAACATTTTGTAAAAATAAAATAACAAAAACATTGAAAAACCTTAAGGTCTTATTTCATAAATATTTTTAAATAAAAATAGAATTTTAGATCGTCAATGTCTGGTTATCATTTAAACCCCTCGAACTGTAATTTGAGGGTCCCTGGTTTGAATCTCTTCTACACCAAACATGCTTGCTTTTCCGGGCCTTATAATGCCTTCCCCCTAGTCTTATACTGCTAAATTAGGGAGGGCAAGCTCAGATAGCCTTCATCTATCTTTACCCAAAATCCAAATCGAACAAATTTCTGTGAATGTAATACGTATAGTGTCTAGAAGACAGTTCAAACGATGAGCCTAAAAATAAACTATGGTAAACCTAATCGATGTTCATCTCATTGGCTGTTGTCGTAGAAACCAACCTATTTTACTATTAATCGTATTAATAAATACTATTCATCTCTTTGTCACATAAAATTATCCACTTTATTACTCTTATCAGTAAATAATATTTACTACTAGCAGCTGAAATAGAAAATAATCGGGTTTCCATGCTCGTAATAGATGTAGCAGAGATATTCTGTTGTTCATCTTTGAGCTCAACAACAAACAGAAATAAAATCACAGTGTGCCACGTTAGTTACATGGCGAGCAGATGACACTCAGAGAGAACGGAAATTAATATATTACTATATATTAGATAGTTATATGTGAAATAACACTATGTAGCACAAATTTTGTTCCTGGATAGTATGTGTTATTTCTTAATTGCTTGTATGGTAAAAGAACAGAAAATTGCCATTATTCCCTTCAAATATTGCTATTGTGATCTGGATAATGAAATTTATAAATTAACCTATTTTCTATGTATTGTTTTTTTGTTTGTTTGTTTTGCATTAAGCACAAAGCTACACAATGAGCTATCTGTGCTTTGCCCACCACGGGTATCGAAACCCGGATTTTAGCGTGCAAGTCCGCAGACATACCGCTGAGCCACTGGGGGGCATTTTCTATGTAAAAACGGGCAAATTTGCACATTTTCATTTACATAAGGTCTGAATAAAACAATATATGAAACAAGATTTACATGTATTTATACTAAAGTTACACAATAATGTTCAGAAGTAAGTAGTTTTTTCGAGATTTGCAACTCTAATGTAAATCACTTTCACGTATCAGCCCCCAAATATAGCCTTTCCATCATGTTTTTGTTACACGCTCCCAGGTCACAAAAGTAAAGTTTGAAGAGCAAAATGGGTGTTTACCATTTACTTCACCCATAAACAATTGTGAAATTACACTCTCTCTCCAGGAATAAGAAAAAGTAAACAAGAAAAAATAATTTGCTACACAGTGTAATACACTAACCTGATATATTGGGATTTTTTTTTTCTGTGAGCTATTATATCTTAAGGGTTGTGATGAATAGTGTAATGTATTAAATTAACTCTTTTCTGAATTATGAAGGATTCTTAATGTCCACTGAATTTAACAACCATTGTGATAATTTTAATTACTGTGTCTCTGGTGCAGAACATTTCAATTCTAGACCACTCGTGCCAGAAATAAATGTTCTACAAGTCAAACTAAAACTATATATCGTTAGTACTCAACGTACAACATTCTTCCCCTTTCACACACAAGATCTGTCTCCAAACCTTTCCTTAGAGTCATGAAATGGTTTGAGGTCGGGCATCAGTTTTTACAAGTATTTCAGTATTTAACTTTAGTGGAATAAACACTTGCGAGTATAATAAAATGCACATTTATATATATTTCAATGTTGTAATTACATCTTTGGAGAGTAAAAAGCCACAGAGGGACTAACTAGGTGTGAAAGGCTTAAACTTATGTATTGACTAATTAATATTTACGTTCTTGACACCATTTAAAAGGAAATGGCGTTTCGTGAATTTCTTAATTTAAATAATTTTTTACATTTCTATTTTAAAGCTTTAAAGCAATTTTGTTAACATTTCATGAGTACTTCATACTGACCCGACAAAAAGCGTTATTATTTGTCCACTAATGAGAATAAAACAATTTTTAATTACACATTTCATTTCCAATTGTCCACTTCACTTCCAACATCTTCTCGTCGCTAACAAATCTCATAATCAAAACAAAAACATCAGACACAAATGTTTTAACAGCCAGAAATTATTTTTATGAAAACATCTCAGCTGTTCAGGCATAATTTCGCCAAACCTATTACTTACAGGTTCACTTTTAATAGGTCATTATTAGGTTATTAGAAAAACATGACGCCCTATAACCAGATTGAGTTGGTTAGTTTTAAGAGTACAGTTTCTTTCAGAGAAAACCCACATTAGGTTATATACTGTGTCTAACGAAGGACACATTGTATTCAAAAGATGGATTTTTTTTTTCATATTAGTCGCACAGAAAATTATTTTATTCTGAGACTAAATCATTTTACATGGTATTAAAACCTTGATAACACGCTACGCCTGACAACAAATGTACGCAAATAACTTAGTAAATTGGTAGCTATGGCTAAATCATTCACAACGACCTTATCGTAGGTTGATAGTACTTTATTGTTCCGCCACGTGGCGTGATTTACATGGAACATGAAATGCAGCATATAAATTGAAACTACAAACAATTTATTTTTATATGCAAAAACGGCTGTTCTGGGCCCAGAAAACACTTCAAATAGAAGAGCGAACAACGTTTCGACCTTCTTCGGTCATCGTCAGGTTCGCAAAGAAAGGGTTACTGGTCGGAAGCTGACCACGTGTTTGGGAGGGGTTGTATAATTGAGTGTTGCAATGTAGAGGGCGCGGTTTGAATATATAATTTGTCTATAATATTAATATAGGTATAATGGTGTTCCTTTATATTGGTTTATTTTGGGTTTAAGTTGTTGTATAAGTAAGGCTTCTTTAATTTTTCGTTTGTTTATGTTTGTTTCTTTATTTAGTATTTTAGTGTTTTCTATGGTTATGCCGTGTCCATTTGACCCGCAGTGCCCGAAAACGTGTGAAGGTGACCCCCTATGTTCCCCGAATCTGGTCTCCATTTCTCCACCCGTTTCTCCTATATAGAAGTCGTGGCAGTTATCACATTGTATTTTATAAATAATGTTGGTGTGGTGTTTGTCAGTGTAGTTCTTACATAGTATAGACCCTAGTTTTGTGCCCGGTTTTTGAATAAATTTAGTGTTAACTGGAATGTTATATTTTGTCACCAGTTTTTGCCAAATGCTGGTTATTTGTTTGCTGATGTCAGGAACATATGGTATACAGCAGTATATGGTTCCGTGATCTTTCGACCCGTGAGACATATTCACCCTTGTTGGCCGATTTTGCCCTCTGTCCAGGCGTGTGTGTATAATTTTTTCTACGGTATGTGGAGGAAACTTATTAATGTTGATGAAGTGTTGTTTTATTTTATCCAATTCATCGTCAATCCTACCCGGTGAGCATAGCTTTATGGCTGTGCCCATCTGGTCTCCCAGTATGTTGAGTTCCCGTTTTGCTTCACGTGCTGAGTCCCAAGGAATGTATAGTCCAGTATGGGTGATCTTTCGGTGGATTTCTGTTTTGAATTGCGTGTCGGTTCCTATAATTTTGAGGTCAAGAAATGACATCCGACCGCTTTCCTCCTGTTCACATGTGAAGTCAATGCCGGGATGTATAGAGTTAATGTGAGTGAAAAAGTTAAGTATGTGCTCTGTAGACTCGAATCCCGCAATCGTGTCATCCACATATCCGCACCAGTATAGTGGTGGACGCAATGCCGTATCAATCGCCCGTGTCTCAACCCGTGTCATAAAAATATTGGCCAGAACTGGCGATACTGGGTTGCCCACGCTTAGGCCATCTGTCTGTACATAGTTTTGGCCGTTGAACATGAAGTTTGTCTCTACCGTGGTGAATTCTATGAGGGTTGCTAACTGGTTACTGGGAATGTCTATGATCGGGTTAGGGTCTCGAATATAGAGTTCTAAGGCTATCTTGCAGGCTTCTGTTGTTGGAACTTCTGTGAAGAGGGATATAACATCGAAACTGGCCATTAAGGCTTTATGATTAAGTTGATTTAGATTGGACTTGAAATTAAAAGAGTCTTTGATGAATGAGCTGGCTGATGTTGCATATTTGGAGAATGCCCATGCTATGTATTTACCAAGATTGTAGTTAAACGATTCATATGTTGACATTATTGGTCGTAATGGACAATCTGGTTTATGAGGTTTGGGGATGCCGTATATTTGCGGTGTGCGTGAGTCGGTTTTACGTAGGTAGGAATAAAGTGTTTGTGAAATTGTGTTGGCTTTTTTTATTTGTAGTAGTAATTTGTTTAGTTGCGTCTCATGTGTCTTTGTTGGATTTGTGTGTATTGGTTTAAATTTGTTCGTGTCTGATAGGATGTTATTCATTTTTTGTATGTATTCATTCGTGTTCATTATTACTATAGCGTTACCTTTATCTGCTTTTAGAATTTTTATGTTTCTGTCTTGTTTTAGGTTTCTAATGGAATTAATGTCTCTTTTTGTAAGGTTGTTTTTTAGTTTTCTGTTTTGTGAAATTATGTTGATAGTTTTGTAAGAAAATTCTTTGAAAAAATCGTTTAAGATAATGTTTTTAGGTGGTTCTGGAAAATATAAATTTGTAATTTTACCTGGGAAGTTTGGCTGTTGGATGTCAATAAAGTTATCTAAGTTGTCTTCTTTCTGTTTGTTGTTTTTGTTTTCTGTAGAAAGTATCACAAGTCTCCTGGCTAGGTCTTCTAAACATGTTTTGATTTCTATGGTTGGAATGTACCTTGGTGCTATTGCGAAGTTGAGTCCTTTGTTAAGCCTGCAAGATAGCCTTAGAACTCTATATTCGAGACCCTAACCCGATCATAGACATTCCCAGTAACCAGTTAGCAACCCTCATAGAATTCACCACGGTAGAGACAAACTTCATGTTCAACGGCCAAAACTATGTACAGACAGATGGCCTAAGCGTGGGCAACCCAGTATCGCCAGTTCTGGCCAATATTTTTATGACACGGGTTGAGACACGGGCGATTGATACGGCATTGCGTCCACCACTATACTGGTGCGGATATGTGGATGACACGATTGCGGGATTCGAGTCTACAGAGCACATACTTAACTTTTTCACTCACATTAACTCTATACATCCCGGCATTGACTTCACATGTGAACAGGAGGAAAGCGGTCGGATGTCATTTCTTGACCTCAAAATTATAGGAACCGACACGCAATTCAAAACAGAAATCCACCGAAAGATCACCCATACTGGACTATACATTCCTTGGGACTCAGCACGTGAAGCAAAACGGGAACTCAACATACTGGGAGACCAGATGGGCACAGCCATAAAGCTATGCTCACCGGGTAGGATTGACGATGAATTGGATAAAATAAAACAACACTTCATCAACATTAATAAGTTTCCTCCACATACCGTAGAAAAAATTATACACACACGCCTGGACAGAGGGCAAAATCGGCCAACAAGGGTGAATATGTCTCACGGGTCGAAAGATCACGGAACCATATACTGCTGTATACCATATGTTCCTGACATCAGCAAACAAATAACCAGCATTTGGCAAAAACTGGTGACAAAATATAACATTCCAGTTAACACTAAATTTATTCAAAAACCGGGCACAAAACTAGGGTCTATACTATGTAAGAACTACACTGACAAACACCACACCAACATTATTTATAAAATACAATGTGATAACTGCCACGACTTCTATATAGGAGAAACGGGTGGAGAAATGGAGACCAGATTCGGGGAACATAGGGGGTCACCTTCACACGTTTTCGGGCACTGCGGGTCAAATGGACACGGCATAACCATAGAAAACACTAAAATACTAAATAAAGAAACAAACATAAACAAACGAAAAATTAAAGAAGCCTTACTTATACAACAACTTAAACCCAAAATAAACCAAT
Source organism: Carcinoscorpius rotundicauda (assembly GCA_011833715.1). Classification (NCBI taxonomy): domain Eukaryota; kingdom Metazoa; phylum Arthropoda; class Merostomata; order Xiphosura; family Limulidae; genus Carcinoscorpius; species Carcinoscorpius rotundicauda. The sequence continues at coordinate 58,766,749 of CM022392.1, read as the reverse complement.
ATAAAGGAACACCATTATACCTATATTAATATTATAGACAAATTATATATTCAAACCGCGCCCTCTACATTGCAACACTCAATTATACAACCCCTCCCAAACACGTGGTCAGCTTCCGACCAGTAACCCTTTCTTTGCGAACCTGACGATGACCGAAGAAGGTCGAAACGTTGTTCGCTCTTCTATTTGAAGTGTTTTCTGGGCCCAGAACAGCCGTTTTTGCATATAAAAGTTCTCAACAAGTGGGTTTCTCGACATCACTGATTGTTACAAACAATTTAGTTCACATTAGTCTCTGGTGTAACGCCAGTTGATCAATAAGTCGTTGTTTTAAGACCAGATTATTTGTGTGCAAGTCAAGTTCATTCACTTTGATTCAGTGAGCGGCTTAGTGCGAAAGACGTTATTTTAAAGTGGACAAAATCTCTAATGTCCGCATCTTAATTTGTTTTGATCTTTAAAAAAATAACAAATAACGGAAATTACGGTACTTCTAGCATCAATGTCGCGACACGTGGAAGAACGGGGAACAAGCGAAAGTGATTGTACCAGCAGTAATGAAGGGAAAGTAAAACTAAAAAGTGAAATAACTTTAATAAATGGTGTAGCAATTATTGTTGGAAGCATTATTGGGTCGGGAATATTTGTTTCTCCAAGAGGCGTTTTTGCTTATTGCGGTGAATCGGTAGGCCTATCGCTTGTCGTCTGGTCATTGTGTGGAGTATTTTCGATGCTAGGAGCCATGTGTTACGCCGAGTTAGGAACTTCTATTCCACGATCCGGTGGAGATTATATTTACATTCTTGAAGCGTTTGGCCCTCTGACGGCCTTCTTGAGACTGTGGGTTGCTCTTCTTATAATTCGACCAACAGCGCAAGCTATCTTGGCACTGACTTTTGCCTATTATATTATTGAACCTATTTACCAACAATGTGAACCACATGATGCAGCAGTGCGACTTCTAGCGGCGCTCTCTCTAGGTAAGGGACGTTATAAATATTAACCAAATTATTATTGTTTAATTGTGTTTAGAGATGAGATAAGCCTTTAATTATATCGTACGTGATTGTACGCCAAATAAATAATATTTTAAACTTCGTATGGATAAACATAATTTTTAATAGAAAAAGTACCTTGTCACGAAGTGCATTTTGATTTCATTCGTTTTCCTACCATATCTACTTATTTAAAAATAAAAAATACTCTTTTCTAGACATCCAGCATATTTTATGATAATTCTTGAAACGTGAAATTGTAGCTTCTGTGGCAAACTGCTAGTTTGTTACAGCTGTTCTTACTTTTGGTAATCCATACTGTTACGTTGCTGTAAAGTTAGACATGTTGTGTTATATGAAGATGTGTTGTAGATAGTTTATAAAGTAGATACCAACTAAAACATTTGAGCGGATATCAATGATTGTGAGAGTATTTAGCTGCCAACATCATTATCTTTATAGCTGAGTTAATGTGAGTAGACAAGTTTCATTTCACCCATTAAGTGATGGCTAATAGATTTGGAAATTCTAGATGAATCACTTACTAATTAAAAGTTGAAATAGGGTTCAATGACATTATATATCAATGACTCTAGAGGTGGCCATGAATGGGTACATCATGTGTTAATCAAAGTGACCAGAAAAAAAGTGCATTTCTGTGAATACTGTTCATGATTGATGCTCCAACATTCCGTATTGGAAGTGGAGTTTCCTTTTACTAATAGGTAAAACATCTACTTGTAGATATTGAAAATGTCGCAGTGTCTTTTACTGCTGAGACGATTGAAACCAGAACTAAACAAATTGTACGTTTTATATCCGATCGTCTAGTAACCGAAGACATTACATTCAGGAAGATCTTAATGGACTATTTTAAAAAACATTTTAAGGATGGAGAGTCACACAGATGTTATCAATGTCGTTCATATTTTAACGTCACCATTTCATGTCACATTACAACTACTGTATATATTGTAAATGTTATTTCTTGCTTCTTTCGCTGTAGTAGAGAACGGGTATCACCAGTTGAATATGCATGGGTTTATAACAACATAAGAGCAGCTTGTTACCCTCAGATTACGAGCAGTGCGCCTTAATCGCCTGGTCATGCTCGGCCGTGTGTGGAAATATTAATTATTATGTTGATTAGTATAGGAACTTCCAAGGAATAACTATAGAAATGTATAACGATGTTTATCTTTGGATTTTTAAAACCGATATTTCACTGTCGAGCGTCGGAATTTGGCAATCTCTGTGTACGGTGATAGCTGTCTATATGGTCGCTTATTTGTAACGTCGGTAGGTCAAACAACATACATTAAAACCTTGTCGAAGGGTGAATGTTTGTCATGTCTGCTGCGAGAATTCTTTAACAAACGTCACCTGACAACGTGTATCTCGTAATGGTATCCCAGTACATTGGTGTTGTGAAATGTTCTTGAAATGGGCATCAATATACGGTACTCAGAGCCTGAAACATAACGAAAACTCAACATGTTAAGAAACCAAATAAACACAGCGACAAAACTATGTTTACCTGATAAAATTAATGATGAAATGAACAACATAAAACAACACTTGATCAACATCAACAAATTTCCCTGTAAAACCGTGGAAACAACCATATGCACACATCTAGATCAACAACAAACAAACGATAATAAATCCCAAGATACAACAAACTACAAAACCTTATACTGCTGTATACCATATGCTCCTGACATCTGCGGAAAAATAACCAACATTTGAAAAAACTCACAACAAAACAAAATATTCTAGTAAACACCAAATTTATTCAAAGATCACGTTCAAAACTGTGAAAAAACTAAACTGACAAACAGAACACCAACATAATTTATAAAATACAATGTGATAACCTCCACGACTTCTATATTGGAGAAACAATCAGAAAAATGGAAACCAGATTTAAAAAACATCTTTACACGTTTTTGAACACTGCAAATCAAATGAACACGACATGACCGTAGAAAACACCCAGATATATAATTTGAGGGTCGCGTGTTCAAATCCCTGTCACACCAAAGATGTTCTCCCTTTCAGCCGTGAAGCGTTGTATTTTGACTATCAATCCTAGTATTCGTTGGAGAGTAGCCCAAGAATTGGCGGTGGGTGGTGATGACTAGCTGCCTTCCCTCTAGTCTTACACTGCTAAATTAGAGACGGCTAGCACAGACAGCCCTCGAGTAGCTTTGTGTGAAATTCAAAAGATACTAAACCAATATAAAGGAACACCCTTATACCTATATTAAATATAAACCTAATATTCATCTGCAACGCCCTTAACCTATTTATACTCTCGTCCTTAAGACATGTGTCCGTCAACAGTCACTTGCAAACTCTCTCTTTCTTAAATCAGGAAGGTCGAAACGTTGTTCTCTCCTTATTAATAAGTGTTAATACCCATACCAGCCGATCTGAGAAACAATATACTGCATAATTTTATCAAATGTTTAGATTAAAAACGAAACGTCTCCTTTCATCAAACTCCAGTTAGTTTAGGTTGCTTTACGAAGTAAAACGGACTCGGGTCTCCCAGGATACACTATACGTGATGGTATGCGGTAGAATTTGACTGCTGTTTCATTATTAGTCAAATAGAGACGGTAGACGTATCAGTGACCAATCAAATCCATAATATGTGAGAAACGCACGATAATTATCGGCTACGTCATCGTCTATGCTACCGGACATTGTGTGTGTATTTGAGCTTGTCATGTTTTATAAGACCCTCCTTGTTAGTGCGATAAAGTTAGACCCGTCGTGAAAAAAATAAATTCAAACTTAACATGAAAAAAAAAGTTTGTGCTAACAGAACTTGTAAGTAATACAAGTTATACCAGTAATTGGAAGGCTAAAGTACTTTTAGGTTGTGTGACATATTTTGAAAATACGAACAGCTGAATGTGTGTGTTTTTCATATTGCAAAGCCTCACAGGGATATCTCCTCAGGCCACCGAGGGGAATCAAACTCTTAATTTTAGCGTTGTAAATCCGGAAACATACCGCTGTACGAGTGGGGAGCTAAAACAAGACAGTTTTGTTTTTTTAACTAAATGAAAAAAATCTTGAGAAGGAACTTTGACCCTTGATACTTGTGTTATTAAATTAACACTACTTGATTGAAATCACATATTAGTGTTATTGGATATTGGTTGTGCCTGAATGTAATATTTTTTTCATTACAAAAGTTATATTTCATACATAAAAGATAAAATACATGTCACTGGGATCTCTTTCAATGTGCCACATAAGATGCATGAGTGACATGTCCTAATTCTAGGTAAGGTGTGCATGGAAAACATGTTACAAATTAAGGTTTTCCTTTTAAAATAGTTTCCACAAGCTGATTTACCATTGGTTGAATATTTAAAGTGTAGATCAATTTGGGAATTTTATGAAACTGCACTTTTTTTTACGAGAAATTCACACTAAAACCATAATTGGGGTGTTATCTAGCTCCAATGTGTTACAATTTGTAATATGGTGCATCAGGTGTAGGTTTTCCTCACTGTTTTAATATTTATTTATGTAAGTATATTTCTCAGTGTAAGATTAAGTGAGTTCAGCTTAAGATAAAGCTGTAAGTCATGTGGATCGGAAGAAATGTTCCACCTATGAAACCAATTCCACAAAACGTTTTTAGCCTAGCAACGGTTGCTAAGCTGCATATAGACTGTCGGAACTTGCAATCTATCGAACACGTGGTGACTTTTCTTGCCTTCCGCGTTCGTTGCGTTATTTTCATCACATAAAATGAAAAACAAACGTAGCGACAGCTTGAAAATAATACCCTTCAGCAACAGTTGATAAGCCAGTTTGCCTTAGCAACCGCCTATTTGAATTATACAAGTGACTGCTTCAAGGATTTTGAATCAAATTTATCATTTGAAGTACACCAAAAGTATGTTATCTGTATTGTATTTCCTCACTTTGAATAAAACATGGAGTCATTTAAAATGATGTTTTAGCAACTATTCCTAAGTAAATTGTTCATCATATACATAATGTGTGTGTATAAGAAACTCCAAACCATTACCAACATTTTGGTTTTATAAAAATATTGCTATTTTTATTTTATTCTGTAATTTATTTGAAAAACGACTTGTAGAAAATACAAAACGAATCTATGATTCATATTTAGTATGAAAGATATTACATTTCAACTACAGTATTACATAATACCTAATATACAAAAGGTGAATTATTATAACTAATGCTAAAGAGCAAATTAATTTAAATAGAAATTATCAAACTTTCAGTATTTAATGTTAAGTGCAAAGTTAAACAAGAGGCTGTCCATACTCTGATAACCGCGGATATCGAAAGCCGAATTTTAACATTAAAAATCCCTAGATTTACTGCGAAACCATTGAGGAAACCGCTGTTGTATGACTAACACACACAGCCAGTCAATAAATAGTAAACGAAACTAGCAATGTGAAACGTTTAGGCTTTTTTTTATCGGCCTAGCTTTTGTAACATTGGTTGTGGTGTGGGCTTCTTTTATCGGCCTAGTTCCTGTAACATTGGTTGTGGTTTGGGCTTCTTTTATCTTCTTAGTTCCTGTAACATTGTTAGTGGTACTTCTCTCTTTTGATATTTGATTCTGTGTATATTTCATTTATAGTTTTTATATTCTTTTGTTTCGTTATTTTTCAAATATATCAGTTGTTTATTAGCCCCAAAACAAAACACAAACCATCCCATTTCGTGTGGCGCTAGTGTATTCAATAGAGGTTTTGTTGAGAGTTTCTTTTGAATACCCCCTCCTCATTGGTGTAGGGGTAAAACTGCGGACTTGTAAGACTATAAGTTAGGTTTCGAAAAATAAAGCCCAGCATAAGTTACAACTTGCCTCTATCCATGTCAGACTCGTTATTTACATTAACACGTGCTTGTTCAGTGACTTCTCGTGTGATGTGTTTTTGTCGGAAATTTTGAAGAAGCTTACACGCGTGCAAAGTCACTAAAATTATAAACATGAAAATAATAACCTTATTTTCTGCCTAGCTAAAGAGGAAGGGGGTGTGCGATGGCGGCAGATGCACATATAGACATGTGTGGGTTAGACTGGTTTTTATCACATACTACTCAAAATATCGTAGCTACAACCTTGGACTTGTATCGAGTTTTAAAAAGTAACTGATATCGGTTTTAGTTTGTATGTAATTATGTCATTCATTCAGAGAGAGAGAAGCGTTTAAACGGTGATTTTGTTATACTGAAACAGATTTTTAACAGTTTCTTTTCTCACTGATGAATTATTACAAACCACTCGATAAACCTTAATGCAAATTAAAACGTTATAAATTGATATACAATATTGTGTAAGTCACTATGTAGTTGTTGTTTTCTTATAACGTGTAAAGTATGAATGACTTCATGTTCCAGTAGTAAAAAACGATTCATCGTGACAAGCTTTTTTGGTCGTCTTCAGGTCTTGAGAATACGGAAAGACGGCTTACTCGTTTCATGTTAGATGTTGTTGCCCTCTAGTTAGGGTTTAGTGAACTATTATTAAGTGAAAAAAAAGCCTGAAATCTTCTTGTGAAAATGTAGTTTATTCGTGCGTCCAAGACATGAAGCGTTTTCCTAACTATCTGCTGAAATATCTATTTCAGTAATTTGTTCTTTTTCTTATCTCGGCGATGAACTGTCAAAAACTATTCAGTAAACCTAAAAGAGAATTAATACTTTAATCCATCAGTGTATTAACTCTCTGTTCCACAATTAAATATAAATAAATAAAAGTCTATAATGGAAATGTTAGAATGTGATCTTTGGTTAATTGTAAATATTTTTATAAACTCGTCTTCACACAAGTAATTAAAAGTATTTATTTGAATACGATTTTCTGAATAATGTGGGAGTGTTAGTTGAAAATGAAAGACAACATGAAAAAAGACGATATGAACATGAAAATGAAACACAACTACAAAAGGAAAACATGGAATAATTTATATAGAAATATGATAAGTGATGATGTGTCATGAGGAACACGATAAACACGTGGATGACCGAAACTGCAGAAATATGCTTTACTAGCAAAACCATCTGATTATTTTAGTATGGCCCGGCATGGCCATCGCTTCGTAATCTAAAAGTCGCTGGTTTGACCCCTCTTGACACGAAACCCTTTCAGCTCTTTGAACTTTATAATGTTCGCTAAGTCTTGCTTGGTAAAAGAGTAGCTTAAGAGTTCGCGGTGGGTGGTGATAACTAACTGCCTTCCCTCTATTCTTACACTGCTAAATTATTGAAGGCTAGCACAGATAGCCCTCATGTAGCTTTGCACGAAATTAAAAAACAAACAGACTTTACCTCAATCAGTAAAATACAGAAATGAATTTCATGAACCGTTTATTTCCGTCTGAAGAACTTCACCAGTTTTTTCTGCTTCTTTAGTGAATATGAACATCACAGGCGAACCAGTTTCTGAGATTGCCAGATATGTCGTCGCATCAAGTGTGAAAGAAGCATGTCGTAGATAAATTTTTCTTTTTACTGAGAGACTGTTACGTTTTTTATGTTTTATATAGGCTGAACGCAACAGAAAGACACAAATAACAGCTTGTATAATTTATTACACTAAACTAAATATATATATGTAACAGATATAACATGAATTATATAATAACAATGACAAATATTAAGTTTAAACCTTCAAAATTAATTACAAAACAAAATGGTATTAGTTTCAACCTTCAAAATTAATCACAATACAAAATGGTACTGGCCTGAATCTAACATAATGATCTAAAATGAAAGTCTCAAATTCCAGTCTAGGGTGTGAATTTGGTCCCACGAAGAAATTCCGAAGTTTAAATGAAGAAGTTCAGAAACAATTCACAGTTCAATAAATTCGACGAAGTTCTTCGTCGATGAACGTCACAAACTTGTCGCCATCAATTTTTCCGATCTCCCCTGGCTAGACCCGTACTTGTCGACTCTCAGCACAACCAGTAATTCGAATGAATCGTAGAGATTGACAAAATGAAATCACAGCTTTCGTAGATCTAACTTCAGTCACAAATCACAGCAAACACTTAAACTTTCTCAAACGAAATGACTGACTCTCTTCTTTTGAAATGAAACTAATGTCTGACTCTTTTTTCTTCCTCGCATCTTCGTCTGTTTATATATTGTAGGCCTAGACTTCTCGAACCACCGCGAAACTTCTACAGAACTCCAGAGCAATCCGCGCATGTCCGTTCTTGCACGAGACTTCTCGTCTAGACACGAGGCCGCCAACATTTCATTTACATACATATGATTGGTCTACTATTTCTAGAAAATTCCAAATGTTATTTTAAATGAATAACAACGTATTTTATTGTTTAAACTTTGAAACAATAATATGAGTATGGAAATATAAATAATAGAAATGAAAATTTAAACACAACTCCACATGTTGTCGCTTACAAAACATTTACACGACATTTACATAACAGAGACCCAATTGTAAGAAAACTCTGTTGAGAACTTTTTAGTTTGTTGAAAAACCATGTTTTATCATCAAAATCGGATTTGAACTGTAGGAAGAGTTTTTGCGGACAGACAGAGAAACATTCGTACAAAAGATACCAACATTGTCTTGCTCTATTTCTTCAGAATGTACTGCTTTACGACAGCATGTAAGATAAACTGATTTTCGTTACGTCACGAATCTTGCATGTATATTCAAGTGTCGACGTCTTACTGAGAAAAATAAAGAGCTTAAAGATAAGTCAACGTTTGTTTCGTACATACATGTTCAAGGGCTAACTGTCTCCACCAGTAAGAAGGCAGTTGATCAAGAGAACCACCCGCTAACTTTTAACCTACTTTTGTCCGTATCCGGGGATTTATTCATCACCTCGGTAACGCACACGTGATCCCCAGATGAGAAGGCTTATTTTTTGAATAACGAGCGATGCCCACGAGAAGACAATCTATGACAATAAAAACTATCTTAGGATATTCTATAGTGCATCTCCTATTATTTTATAGAAAACCCCAGTGATCGATGAAAGGTGTTAAGAAATACAGAAAGTAACAACTCTTTTGGGTCAGGCCACGTAAGTATTGAAGTTAGTAGGAAGTGTGAAATATTTATATACGAGATTAAACACATCGAAATAACAGAGACCGACTGGTAGCGACCACAAATTATTGTTTTGTGGTCTCAAACCATTGTTTTATAGTTAATTATCTAAATAAGAATTACACACAAACACACCTTCAGTGAAAAATTATATAAAAATAACAAAACGGGAATTAAAATATAATAATATGGAAAACACAAAATTCCTCAGATTTCATAATAATTGTAACAAAGGTGCTATGAATTGTAACTTAGTTTTAACAATCCAGGGCATAAAACAAAAACTTAGGTTTTATGTTTGGTTTGTATTGCATTTCTCTCAAAGATACACGAAGGTTATCTGCGCTAGGCGTTGCTAATTTCGCAGTAGTACACTGAATGGAGGCTAACTTGTCAAGCTACCTCTTGGAATACTCTCTTACTGATAAATAGTGGTATCAGTTGTCACATAGTAACTCCCCCGTCCCCATGTAAGTAAGGGGCGATCATGTTCATGGGGATTCAGAAATGAGCTATGTATTCGTAATAAGTCGTTTATTGGTAATTATGCTTGAGATCTAAATCACAATAAAGTATCTTATTTTCTGATATTCAGGGACAGATGTTACTAATTTATTTCGATTTCTTATGGTTTCTTCCACGAGGTATTCGGATTTTTATAGCATTTATCGCGTCTCTGATCATTTAGTATGTAAAGTGTGTACAGGGTTATATTATGGGTAGAAATATGGAATAATAATTTTGTTTGATTTTTTAAAAAATAATACTCAATTTATATTTGGCCATCTTATGTTGAGTAATAATTTTAATTTTTGTGTTATTACTACTAATTTTCTGTGTACGTATCTCCAGTAATTACCCACAATTAATATATAATTATTAACCAGATAATTATAGTCACTATTATAAAACGTCTTGAATCATTGGTGTAGTTTTATTTATACCCATTCAATGAGAGGGATATTAATTAAGAAAATACTGCATTTTCTTGTTTGATTTTTATAAAAAACTAATATATTTATTTGTCAGGATATACAAGTTTAGTGTTCTGCATGTGTTTTTCAGGATTTTTAACGTACATTAACTGCAGAAGTGTACGCTGGGCCATGAGTATTCAAGACGTATTTACAGGGGCCAAGCTGTTAGCACTAATTATCATCATCATTACAGGCATAGTCTGTATAGCACGAGGTAAGTTTGGTTTCAGTTTCTTTTTAGAAAACGTTACAACTGGTGTGTCTGTTTTGTACAATTTAAATTAAACTAAAAAGAGAGACCATGACAATGAAAGTGATGTTTTCATTTCTCTTATTTGATTGGGGATTAATGTAATATCAATGAAAGATGAATTTATTTTGTAAATTATTCAAAATACTTTGTGACTGTTATAAAAAAAAGATATCGCCCTCCTTAAAGAGCAGAATTCATAACTAAAATATGACAACCAAAATAAGTGAATAAAAAACAAACAACAAAAAACGTTTGGTACATTTGTACAAAATGGATTCATTTTGCAACGTAAGGTCCTCTTGAAGCAAATTAACAAAATACAAACAAATAATATTGATTATGCAAACAGTATTTCGATTAAAATAACCAAAGCTGAAGTAATAACATCAACAAAACATAACTAAAACGAAGCACATACGGAAGGGGGTTATTCACAACAACACATTCTTAAAACGATGCACGCACGAAAGGGGGCTACTCAGAAATTATTTGATCACTAAACAAATTTATTTAATTTATCTTTCAACTCTGATTACATCTCATCCTTTTAGAGGTGAGCAACGTTCTTATGTCTAGGCGGCCTGGCATGTCCAAGCGCGTAGGGCTGCGACTCGTAATCCGCGGGTTCACACCCGCGTCGCGCTAAACATGCTCGCCCTCTCAGCCGTGGGGGCGTATAATGTGACGGTCAATCCCACTATTCGTTGGTAAAAGAGTAGCCCAAGAGTTGGCGGTGGGTGGTGATGACTAGCTGCCTTCCCTCTAGTCTTACACTGCTAAATTTGGAAGGGTTAGCACAGATAGCCCTCGAGTAGCTTTGTGTAAAATTCAAAACAAACAAACAAATCTTATGTCTAGGTAGAATTTTAGGGAAAAAATTAGAAATGGGTTCTCTACTTTTTCTGGAATTCTTATCAAAACTACGTAAAGTTCAAAACGGTTTCCGAAAATTGTGTGTAAACTGTTCATTGTTTAATTAGGCTCACCAAAGCCGTAACAGATACATTAAACCAAAGTAAATGAAGTCTCTTACATTCTTCACGCCCCCCGCTAGTACAACGGTATGTCTCCGGATTTACAACGCTAAAATCAGGGGTTTGATTGCCCTCGGTGGGCTGAGCACATAGCCCAATGTGGCTTTGCTACAAGAAAAACACGAACACATGCCTTCTTCATATAAATGTGAAGAAAATGATTTACCGACATGTATTATTCGTTGGTTATAAAACTTTCTAAACATTAGAAAATGCAGAGTGGATGGCCTCTACTTGGAGTACTTCACTTCTGAGGCAGGGGTACCCCAAGAAGAGACAGTTAGCCCTATTTTTGTCAACACACTTTTGTAACAGATCCATGGCTGATGTTCCTTGTAATTGTGGTAGCTTTTTGTCCAAGTTTGAAGTCGTAGAGTAGAGTTGAAACAGAACACAATCAAGACACCTTGTAAACGATAAACGTTGGATGAAACCATCCAACCCACGATAAATAACTCAATATTCAGCTTCTAAATGTCCTCGTGAGAAATCTGGTTTATTCTTGGACAACTTAATAATTACCAGATTTGTGCTGTTTAATTACGTGATCTAAGAGTTGTTTTTTTATTCTATACTAAACATAAGGTGTGCACATGTGTGGGTTTTTGTATCTTCTGCATTATATACATACACATGTAGGTCCGATGGGAAAATTTTCAGAATTACTACTAAATCTCACATCAACTGATAACAAAACAGATAAACTCATATTCACTGGGTGATAACTGGAGTCAAGGGACCTGAGTTTTAGTACATTTCCTATAAAGCGTAATTTACCGTTCTGATGTCGCACCAGCCACATGTACATATCAGTGACGCTTGCAACGTAACTTTAAAATGTGTATAATATTGATGTTATTCGTAAGTGTGCAAAATCAACTGTGATTGGTCTGCACTCTCGTTAGTAGGAAGTTTCATGTCAAAACAATTTCATTTTTTTATTTATAATTTTTCATATTGGGGTTCTGGTGATGGTGGATTAGGTTTAGGGCACTTTTGAAATGTGCGTAAGTACGCAAAAACAAACAAACTTATTTTTGGTATCAATTTCGCGCAAAGCAACACGAGAGCTATCTGTGCCAGTCGTCCCTAATTTAGCAGTGTAAGACTAGAGGGAAGGCAGTTCTAGTCATAATCACCCACTGTCAACTCTTGGGCTACTCATTTATCAACGACTACTAAAATTGACCGTATATTATAACGTTCCTGTGTCTGAAATTTCGAACATGTTTTGATGAAATGTTGATTCGAATCTTCGCCACTCAGATTGCGAATCGAGAGCCCTACTCTGCCACCCCAAGTAATTTTATTTTAATTGTTAGATGGTGCACCGAACACATTGATATTTAAAACTAAGCTGATGAGGACTAAAGCAATTAGAGGTTATCGACGTTCAGAATAATATCGTGTTTTGTTTTTTATTCTCTTTCCAGATCCCACACATGATTTATGAAGAGACAAAAGGTTGTATATTTTTAAATGTACATCCATTTTGATTTACAACGAAACAAAAAACAGAGCCCTGTTATTTCGATTAAACCTGTTTTCTTCCCAGGTTATACGTTTAATCAATATTAATAAACATCAGTGTTTGTATATCGGTTAGTTTTACGTTTCGTCAAATGTATATAAATCAACGTCAGTACGTGTTTGCATCTCTTCGTCATACGTTTCTACATCTCTTGATCAATTGTTATCTGTTTGTTTTGGAATTTCGCACAAAGCTACTCGAGGGCTATCTGTGCTAGCCGTCCCTAATTTAGCAGTGTAAGACTAGAGGGAAGGCAGCTAGTCATCACCACCCACCGCCAACTCTTGGGCTACTCTTTTACCAACGAATAGTGGGATTGACCGTCACATTATACACCCCCACGGCTGGGAGAGCGAGCATGTTTAGCGCGACCCTCGGATTACGAGTGCACGCCCTAACGCGCTCGGCCATGCCAGGCCCAACTGTCATCAAACATGACACAGAGATAAAGAATATTATGAGGAAGTTCATGAAATAGAAAGAGGGTTGGACCCTCATCTAATTCATGTTGATAGAACCCTTGTAAACAGCAATATCGGTACGTTTATGTGTTTTTATTCCACGTTTGATGGAATAATAATAATAGAAACACAATTTCTTATTCTTCTTTGCAATTTTTTTTCTGTCCAACGGGCAGATGTTTGTTTCTTGACACGACATGTTAATTTATTTCTAAGTCTGGTCCGCTCATTTAAAACAGGACGTATTAAGTGATACTGGCAAACTTTCTACGTGGGTTGATTTAGTCTAACTGATGCATGGTATGTTTATAATAAATATTTCAATACCGAATTTCGTTATAAGTTCACGTCTTTCTTAACCACACGATATTAGACGTTAACTTCTCGAATACGATTTCTTCAAACTGTAAAACATTTCGGACAGTAGACGTAGTTCTTGGTAAGTTGTCATATTCAGCTGTGTCATGATGTATTCGCACTCTTTAATAATGATTAGTTTGTTTTATTTTGAATATCGCGCTAGACCAGAAGGAAGGCAGCCAGTCATCACCATCAACAGCCAACTCTTGGGCTATTTTTTTACCATCCAATAGTGGTATTGACCGTCACATAATGCGATCACGGCTGAAATGGCGAGCGTGTTTGATGCGACGGAGATTCGAAACCGCATCCCTCGGATGAGGAGTCAAGTACCTTGACCACCTAGCCATGCCGGGACTTTTTAATAAGAAAGGTTTTCTGTTATCAAAAACTGAAAACGATTTTGCTCTCAGTCAAGTTGTAACAGAATCGGGCGATGAAGGTATAAAAGTAAAATAATTTATCTTTCTCCTTGATTTTGATGACAATTTTTTGTATTTATCCCATATACATCGCACCCAATCTGCGAACGTACAATGCAAGGAACCGGGTTCCTCTCCCCTTGCTAAGCACAGCACACATAGCACTCACTATATGTAGCTTTGCGCTTAACTTCAAGCAAACAACTCGTCATCTGTACACGTCAGCGTTCAAATAATTAGTGCGCATCAAATAGCAACGAAAACAAACAATTTGAATATATTAGCAACGATAAAATAACACATTAATAAATATTTCACGTGATGTTTGAATGAAACCCAAACTTGTCGATATTCTTAATACAGATTTAAGATGTTTGTAAAGCGTTTTGGGGACAAACGAACCATTTCACAGACATTCACAATGGAATACGTTTCAGTGAAAACATTTTGTCTTTATTTTCTTTCTTTAGAGATGTATAAATACTGATTTTTTAGTGAGGAAGGGAAAGATTGATGGTAATAATAAAAACACAAGCTCAACACTCACACCAAACAGTCATTTTGATTATCATTCACGCCTCACTTTATTGATAAATGTTTAAAGATATAAATTGATTGTTTGTATTAATGTCTGTTTAAGTGACTGGCGCACACACACGCACACATCTTATACTAATGTTTGTAAGTGGCATTTATATACATACAATTCGTTGTTAATTTTTTATATTATAGGCGAAACTACCAATCTAAAAAATAGCTTCCAAGGAGACTTTAAAACGGAAGACATTTCTTTGGCTTTCTACTCGGGTTTATTTTCGTATGGAGGATGGTAAGTTATTATGAATTAGTAATAAGTTGTCCAACAAAACTGTCTCGGCTAGTAACAAGTTTATTATCCATAGTTACTAGTAATCCATTTTTGTATTGTTTTTTTTTGGGGGGGGGGGCGAAGAAACCTTTAGAATTCCCCCACGTTTAATAACCTTTTCTCGCCATTACTCCATCCTCTCCCATTCCAGAAGACTCCTTACGGTGTTAAAATATTGTCAGGTAACAAAAAATAAAAACCGCCATGTTTTATTTCATTAATACCACTCAGTTAGTGGTAACGAATCTTATGATATGGTTCCATGTGTACAGTAAATTACGCAGATTTGTTTGAGTATGTTTATCTTATTGCACAGCCACTCAGCGCTATCTGCTGTGTCTACCCAGAGGAATAGAACCTATAATTTTAGCGTTGTAAATCCATAAATTTACCACTGTTTCAGCGAGGGACCATTACACAAATAAAACCGTTCGATCTTGTGAAACAAAATGATTTTTCTTTTTGTGTGTAATGTCTTAATCATTTGTCCATGTTATTCTTTAAAAGGTTCCAGTATGATGTTAGGGCGCGTTTCCGATTCTCACCAGGTGTTAAAGATTTCGCTCGTGATTTGTCAGATTGATTTTCTTGGTCTCTTTCCTTTCATTGAACGAAACGTTATATTTGGAGACCATGTTTATCTTTTATTCTCCATAAATTATGAAAAATGTTATGGATCTATCGTTGTTTTGTGACCTAAAATTTAAAATTGTTTAATCCTTTGTATTTTTTGTTTTGTTCACGTTTCACGAACAAGCTGTTTAAATTTTTTACGTTTTCTTTTGAGAATAAAAAATAAAGCTACTTATGACGTGAAATGGTCGGTGTGCAGTGAAATGTAGTGATAACCATGAGTCATTTTGTCACACGCTTAATCAGGTTCTTTTTGGGATGGGGACGGCTCGTGTACCTTTTCGCTGGATTCCCTGCTCGTTCTGTGACATACTAAATGAAACGGTGCGTTCGCGTAATTGTCCCCCGACATGCCATTGTGCCACTGGGGGGTAAGGCGTTTTGTAGGTTAAACCGTGGTTTACGTTGATCTGTACATAAATAGGTGTTTTGTGCTGTCTCCTACTGGCTTCACGTTAAAACTCTGCTAAAACTCTAGTTTTCGAAGCCTTTGGTGAGCATACTGCAGATAGCCCGTTGGACAGTTTTGTGTTTAACAATAAACAAACAAACAAACAAACCATTTTGCACTATTGGGAAGGGCAAAGGTTTTAAACATCTCAAACAGGAGAGTGGATACCAATTAAACACCTCTCTCGCTGTTTTTAGGTATGTGTGAGAGTCATTTGTTGTCCAGACATTAATCCACCCTATCCCAATCCAGAAGAATTCTTACAGTGTTAAAATATTGTCGTAATCTGAGGATCGCAGGTTCGAATCCTCCTCACACCAAACATGTTGGCGCTTTCACTTGTGGAAAATTATAATTTTTCGGTCAATCCGTTTATTAGAGAGTAGTCCTACAATTGGCGGTGGGTGTTGATAACTAGCTGCTTTTCTCTTATCATACATTGCCAAACTAGGGACGGTTAACACAGATATCCCTTGTGTAGTTTTGTGCGAAATTTAAAACAAACAAACAAACAAACAGAATTGTCCAGGCAGTGAAACTTACCCAGTATTTCTTTCCTAACACTAAAAATACACGGTGTAGCATTAACAAAATGAAACATTCCCCCCACCAAACCGTGCAAAATGTAATATATTTTCTTTCCTTCTCGACGATAGATGAAAGCGAGTAATTATAATATTTACAGGGACTGGTTGGCTTTGCTATATAACTTTGAATCCAGGAACTGGCAAACTTGGTTCGAATATGTGTGATGCCACAGAATATTCCTCATGATTTAAACTGTGACAGTGACAATCATATTTTATCGTGTATGTTGAATTATAGAGTACTGCTGATTGGCTGTTCCCTTGGATCAATTGTTCGGGAATGGCAACAGATAGCTTTAGTAGTTCTTACACAGATACAGAATATAGACAACTGCAGTCGAAGTAGTGCTGTCGGAGCGACACCTAAGTGGAACTGGGTGTTTACCCTTTAGAATCTAAATATTTTTATAAAACATTCGGTTTACACTTGATAATACATCTTTTCCATCTGACCACTCATGCCCAAGAGCGGTTACAAGACCTTTTAAAATGCAAATATTGCTGTGTTTTACATCGCGTTGTTAACATGTGAATGTGATATTAAAACCTTTTAATAAAATGCATTCTGCAGTTATTCAATGAGTTAAACCGTACAAATGTTTGAAAGGCTTAAAATAATATACAATAAGGTTTGCTGTTCATGGAACCTTCACGGTTTTTTTTTGTTGTTGTTGTTTAATTTCAAGTTAGTTTGCTTGTTTCCTTTGTGTAAAATATACATGTTCAAGTCATTACTAATATAAATAGTCTTCATTAATTAATGCATCATGGATAATATTTCTTATTATTTCAAATATACTAATTTTCCAATTTTTGTAAGTTTTAAATGTGCTCTTTTTATTGTGGTCACACGTTTCACAAATTTGGCAACACTCCAAGTTTTGAATATCGTGTATTTACTGAGATGGCGATGTCGCGCATTTCATAAATTCACCAGTGTTCTGGCAATAAACTGTAACACCACACGTGTGGGAAGAGAACCACGTACGAACTTCTAGATTTCCAAACTTTAATATTACGTTGTATTGAAGAAATGGTGTATGTGTGCGTGTCTAATAAGTGTAAAATAATAAGGTCAAGTCAGTTAGGCCTACCGATATTGAATATTTTAATCTTATATAATTTCGAAATTCTTCTTTGGTTTCTTTCTACGACACAAAGATAACTTAGTCTTTCTAGCACAACGACAACTAACTAGTTTCTTCACCAGACTTGCTCCTAACCTCGAAACCAAAATCTGTTGTTCATTGAAGCGAAAATTATATAATGATAGTGGATTTCCTGTGGATTAGTTGCCTGCAAACTTTTCGAAACCGCATTCCCATTGCACTAAACATGTTCACCGTTTCAGCCGTGGGGGCGTTATCCTATTTTTAGTTTGAATATTCTGGAGAAAGTACACGAGGACTAGCTTCACTCCCCCCAACTTAGTAGTGAAAGGGTATAGAGAAGGCAGAGTCATCACCACCCACCCACAACTCTTGGGTTACTCTTTTACCAACGAATAATGGGATTGACCATTACATAATCCATGGTTCAAAGAGCGAGAATATTTAAAACAGGGATTTAAACCTAAGACCGTCAGATTGTTCCACGCAAAAACAAAGTTATTAAATATGATGCAATTTGTTGACCGCACCGATATTAAAACAACTCTAATTTAAATGCTGAACTGCACACTTTGTACTTGATATGTCGGCTTAATGAGGCCCACAATAGTTAGGACACCTGAATGACAGTTTGAAAACCGCGTGATCGAATCTCGTCACTGAACATGCACTCTATTTCAGGTGTGGGGAACGTAACAATTAATCCCACTGTTTGTTGGTAACAGATTTGGCCGTGGGTAGTGTTTACCAGTTGTTTCATTCCAGTGTATGACGGCCAAGTTAGGGGCGGATATTACAGATATCCCTCGAAGAGCTTCGTGTGAAATTCAACAAACCAAATAAATTAACCTGAAGGAGAATCGTTGAAAACGTATGTGAAAAGTTATTCACTCAACAGCATTTGTTTCTGGATTACGGTTCACAGAAATTATCTCGCTACAGTTAAACAAATTAAAGTTTAATTTTCTAATTAATGTCAGTTTAACTACCAGATCACCTCTTCGGCCGCCTTATTATCTTTTGTCGTTAATCGCCGGTAGGGTTCAACTGAGCAGACGATTTTATCAGAGTCTGAGAATATTTAAAACCTGTCACTCTTTCGTTGATACGTCATTAAAATATCCATTTTATGATGCGAGATACACGCCATTCTGTTTTTCTGAATCATGAGAGGACGTACTTTGACTCGTTTCAGGAACCCCCTCACTGCCAGAAATATAACATATCAAAATACGTCATCCAACTTGTGTCATATTAGTCTACCTTGGTTTTGAAATCTGAGATAAAAGCAAAATCAGCTGGTGTTCTGTGTATGTGTGCTACGCTAAAAAATACTTTACAAATAATTGTCTCTTCACCTTTCTGCGACACAGTGCATGTTTGTGGACTTGTGCAGCTAGAAATGGGGTTACGAAACTCGATGCGGGCAGAGAAAAGATAGCCTTTTGTGTAGTTTCGTGTTGAGTAACATCGTATACAATGTGTCTTTGCGAATCGTATTTATTAGTTTGTGATATTTATGAAAATAATATCGGTTGACTTATGCGTTGTAAGTGTATTAGTTCAGGGTTGGCCAAACCGCGGGTCGCAGTCTGCGTGCGGTTCTTTGAGATATAATGTGCGACTCGTGGAAATATGTTCGCTGAACTCATTTTTGCATCACAATTAATATAAAAGGTAAACTTAAAAAAAATCAAGCTTTTTCCAGCTTAATTTTAGGTACCCTTAAAAGTGCCCTAAAATTTCCAGCTTTATAATTATTTACCAAGTTCAAACGGAATCCACTGGATTAAAACGCAAGTTTTTAATGTTCGTGGTAAGTGAGAATATCAAGTAAATTAAATACTAATTTTAATGCTAAATTTGAGTCGGGGATTAAAAACTTTTCGGATCAGTAAGAATTACCAAGGAATTGTAATGGAGAATCAGTGAATGAACAAGTCGGTGTTGACAATGATAGTTTTAGTGGGCGTGGCGTACGATCACGTGGTTGTAGCGTGTTTGCTGTGTTGCGAACAGTGAACTGAGCGGAGTGTCAGTGTGATACTGGGCACTGTAGAGTTTGGTTGAGTTGAGCGTGTTGGAGCTTTTTATTTAATTTTACTTTAATTTTTAGAAGTCTGTGAAAATGTTGTGAAGGAAGATGGTGTTATTAAATTGTAAGAAGCGAAAGTATGAAGATAAGAGACATTTTAAATCAGAGTGGGGAAGATTTTGCATTGATGGTTAAAGGAAGTAAACCTTTGTGTCTTATATAAATTATGTTACTCAGCCATTACAAAGCCCGTAATTACGTAACATGATACAAATCATAAACTTTATTTCATCTGATTATCCTCCTAAATCAGAATTATGGAAGAGCAAGTTAAGTGTGTTAAAATCATCACTAAATAGCCAGCAGACACTATTAAAAACATTCAGTGACAAAGTTTATACAACTGAAAATAGTTTTGTTCTATCATAGAATATCGCTCGTGCTGAACGCCAATATTCTGATGGTGAATTTGTTTAGAAGAATATATCTGAAGTTCTTGCAGTATTAGATTCAAATAACCCACAACTTCAACGACAAATAGCATAAACACCAGTTTTATGCCAAACTAATGAGAGACATATATCCAAGATAAGTGGTGATGTTGCAGGAAAAATACAAACTGATTTAAATAATTCCCTTGCACTCAGCTCAACTTTTTACAAATCTACAGACATACAAGACAACCCACAACTTGCGGTATTTATTCGTTATGTTTCCTCTGATGTAACTGTGAAAGGAGAGATGTTGGACTTAGTGGCACTAAAAGAAAAAAACTCGTGGTGATGACATTGAAAAAGAACTTGACAGAGCTTTAACAAAGGCAGATATTCCACTGGATAAACTCGTCATTGTTGCAACGGATGAAGTACCTGCAATGGTAGGGAAAATGTAGGATTAATTGCACTAATGAAAAGTGATCCCAGCTTTCCAATGTTTCTCCCAGCTCGTTGCATTATTGATCGTAAACACCCGATAGTCTGATATTTCAAGTATGAAGATGACTTGTAATTGTCAATTCTATACGATTAAATGGGAAGATCCACCGACAGTTCAAAACTTGTATTTAAGATCTGGAACTTTAAGTTATACCAAGTGATGTATATTTCTACAGCATTGCGAGGTGGTTTTCAACCACCAATGTCATAAATAGGTTTGTGGATCTGTTGGAGCGTATTATTACTTTTCTCGACGGAAAAAAATTCTATCCTCAACTGGGAAATGATGAATGGTGTAAGATCTAATGTTCCTTACTGATGTAATGAATCATCTGCAACTCTCAACTTGGCACTCCAATGGGAGGATAAGATTGTTTCTGATCTTACTCAGACAATTTTCAGCTTTCAGAATAAAATAAGACATTTAAAGAGACATGTGGTCAAGAAATTTTGGCTACTTTTCAAATTTCAAAAGGAAAATAAAGACATTCCCTGATATTGAAATAAGACCACAAACTGAAACAATATAAAGATGAATTACAAGAATTGCTTGATAATTTCCTGGACAGGTTTGAGGACTTGCTGAAGCCCTGCTTTGCCTTTCTTGTAAATCCATTCATTGTTGATGTTATCAAATGATGGTTGACCAATTCTCAAACCTCTGGTTACAGAATAATCTGCTGTGTAAATGGAACTAATAACTACATGAGGACCTGGATCTAAAGATGATACATAAATCCCATTCTATAACTGAGTTCTAAAAGCAAGTTTCAGAAATAAAATATCCTTCACTGAAGAAAATCAGTGTGCGACTCATCTCAGTTTTCAGCATAATATACTGCTGTGAGTCACTGTACTGTGTAATGAAGTTTGTGAAGTCGAAGCTTCGTGCAGTCCTTACAAATAAAACCTGACGGAACTAATTCGTACAGCCTTAAAAACATAGCCGGAATTTCAACGACTCGCAACCAAAATGGAAATTCACAAGACCTCTACTAGCAGTAAATAAACTGATAATTCTATTAATATCTGTTTGTGTCAGAAAAATATTACGATGAGACTAACATTTTGTTCGGTGGTATCTGATTAAAATATCTGTAATTTTGTTGTTTTACACATTTTCCTCCACGTTTTGACCAGATATTTATTGAGACAAATATCACTAAAATATCTGTTTTCTATCCCTTTTATTATTATTTTTGGCAGTCTCATGTTAATTTGCATATTTATCTTAGATGTTTCTTCAGTTCGTTACTGTGTATAATACGCTCACTATAGTTCAAACAGAAATCAGCCAGGATTCTGAAAACATTTGGTATATATATGTAAACTTTGTGATTATTGAAACTACTACAGATTAACAGTTTAAAAACTACATACATGAATAAATATGATTACATACGTGTATTTCTTAATATTTATATAAAACGTGTATGTGATATATGTTCATGTCTTTCGGGTCTCACACACCTGAAGTTTATCGTATTGGCTCCTACGTTAAGCTAGTGTGGCAACGCCTGGTATAGTTAGTAAACACAGAATATTTCCACATTGTTCTGGAGTTTTCTGGAATATTAAATTCTTTTTACTTAAATTCAAGCTACTGGAAGTTTTTGTTTGGTGCATGTAAGTCATTAATGTTTTACTTAGTTAACTGGTAAGTTAAGATTTTTTCAAACTTTTCTGCGTTGCCTTTACAAGATACTTATTTCTCTGTATTATTTAAATATTAAAGGCCTTTTTTGAATAGCCAATGCTTGAAGCAAAAAGCAAACTTTGTGAGAGACTTAAAGAAGAGATATTTGGGACTTTTGTTGTTAATTCGATGAGTTTTAAAAACGAGTGTATGTGATACGAACTATGATTGGTTCGCTATTGACCAACAGACTTGTATCTGTGAAAGTTATAATTTGTTCAGGAAATATTTTTCTCTTTTAATAGCATCCTTCATTTTTTGTGACTCTATAAAATAAAAGAACATACATGTAACTATTTTAACAGTTTTCCATTTTCTCAGGAATTCTTTGAACTTCGTTACAGAAGAGCTGAAGGATCCACACAAGTAGGTGTAATTCGCATCCATATCGAAGCTCGACGTCTATTTCATTTCGATATTATAGCTCTATGTTTACCATGGTATAAACGTTTGTGGTAAGTGACGTGTTCCAGGGGCTGGATGGATGGGTTGAAGTCCCCACCTGTTCTCCTCCTACTCTCTAAAATACTTTCCCTCGGTGGTGACCCGGCATATCCAGGTGGTTAAGGCACTTGACTCGTAATTCGAAGGTCACGGGTTCGAATCCCCGTCACATCAAACATGCTCACCCTTTCAGCCATGGGGGTAATATAATGTGACGGCCAATTTCACTATTCGTCGGTAAAAGAGTAGCCCAAGAGTTGGCGGTGGGTAGTGAAGACTAGCTGCCATCCATCTAGTCTTACACTGCTAAACTAGGGATGGTTAGCGCAGGTAGCCTTCATATAGCTTTGCGCGAAATTCCGAACAAACCAAACCTTCGGTAGTATAAACTGTCAATATTTTCTGAAAGATACACGTGATATCTCGCTTCCACAGGGAATGGAAAGGATTCCATTTTTTAAAACGAATGGTACACAGTGAGGGACATGGACTATGTTATTAAGTATAACCCACCGTTTTATATTTCAAAAATGTTTAAGACTAGTAGAACCGGATTAAAAGACGACCAGTTTACTTCTCATGGATTTTTAACCCTTGCGTATCACAGGGAACTCGCAGTCCAGTTCGTTTCCTCCAATATACAGCTCCCTCTCCCGTCACCCTACCAAAACAAAATATATTTCTTCAAAACTCTTTATTTCCACCTAACCCCTGTCGTTGTAATCTCCTCTGCACGGCATGGTTATAGAAGGTAATAAACATTGGCAATTTTTTTACTTCAACTTTCCTTGTTTATAGCTGTTTAAAAACATTTATGTTTAGGTTATATTAAAATATACATCCTAGAAACACAGCTAATATCTTTCTCTCCTCTGCAATTTAGAGCTTTTTGGTAACCCAGATATTATCAGAGTACGGTGAATCTATCTCAATTATTTATGACCTCTCATTGAGCCTGTTGATCAAAGAGTTGAAAACGCGCGATTGACTGGCACGTTCGTGAAACGCGCCATGCTCATCATACCCACATGTGGTAGGTATTAAAAAGTCATTATCTTGAAAATTTAAATAACCGAAGTGTTAATTTCCATTTGCTAAGGAGAGAACTCTAGTCAACGGCTACATAAACATTTGTTTGTTTGTTGTATGTTTTTATCAGTTTGTTTCCAAGGTTTAAATATTTAAAAAAATGTATATATTCAATGTCTCGTACGTACAGAATCGGCGACAATTTATTATTTTGGAACTTAAAGGTAAAGTATTTGTTTGAAGTATGTGCAGAGATTTCGATGACTTGTCTTTTCTGATGGCGGGACTTGTGTTACCCGAGACAGATCGTATAAAGACTAAACTTCAGACTGAGTTTTTGACTCATTTCATTTTTTGACTATATTGAGTTACACCAAAGTACTGTTCCATTAAGTAAATACAGCTGACTTCGACCTTGTTTTTTGGAGCCCAATTTAATATCATATGTATACTTTCCACAGGGCGTCAGTTTAGTTCTTCACACGTGTTCCTCATCTTGACCTGTGGCAGTTTTTTGCGGTCTTCAATATTTGGAACAGTTTGTTTCTTCTGGATTCTTGTAGATTTAGGAGATTGAGATATGGGATTTCAATTATAAAAATGTCGAATTATTTCATAAATTCTAAAAATAGTAATGTAAACTTATAAAGGATATTTATCACAAGATAAGTTAAAAAATAGATTGGCTAGAATTAAGTTGTTATCTCTTTCATTGTATGGATTTGTTATGGTATAATATATTAATATATACATTAATTTTATTGTACTTACTGTAGAAACGACCAGCCACACAATAGATATTTTTCCTGCTAGTGAGTGACGTCAGTGTTAAGTTTATAATACTTTTTTCAGAAATTTACCTCGAGCTATTTGGATTGGAATTCCGGTCGTAACATTTGTATATGTCTTCGCAAATGTTGCTTATTTTACGGTTGTCTCTCCGCTGGAAATGTTGGCTTCTCCTGCAGTAGCAGTGGTAAGACACAGTAGCTTGTTAGTGATTGTGGAGATAAGATTGTTAGATAACAGATTTTGAATGGTTGGTTGTAGGCCAATTAACTAAAAAATAAAATAATAGAAACTTGTAGCAAAACCCCGAATTATTTTCATTGCAGCATTTCGACCCACAAAGTCATCAAGAAAACAGTTTAAATATACAGGACCCCTTACTTATTTATGGTAATATTTTATCCGCCGAATTTTATTTAAAAAAAAAGCGATTTCAGCACCATCTACAAACTTATCCTAACTATCACGAATCTTTAGTGTTCGCGGAAATTAATCTGCCTTTTTAAAAACTAAATTTAACATGATGATGACTCGATACTGTGGATTGAAACGTTTATTCCAAATAGCTGTGGTTCGTCTGGAAGTGCTAAAAACCGTAAGCACAGCAGACAGCACATGACACTATGTAGAAACGTCATTATAACTGTATCTTGGTTTATTTAATAAGTTTATGATGATAACTTCAGCTTTTAATCCCTTAGGTGGGGCTAAGATGACTTCTGTCATCTAATCTATATAAATACTTTCGTGACTAGCATTCACATTTTATCGACTTCTGTGATTGGTTAAGTGTATGATTTCTATTTTTGGCAGATGTGGAAGTCTTATTTTTCTTTTCCTATTCTTTGAAATGATTAGCTGTTACACACAGATCAGTATATTTGGTTTTTCTTGCATGTTTAGTTTGTTCCTTAATCCTAACTTTATTATGTTTACATTATCCAACGTTTTGAGCTCCACATTCACAAGGAATGAGGTAAATGACGATTTACTCTCGTTTCTCAACATATTTTATAACTAGATTAAAACACAAATTAATCTAACCTTCGTATCCAGAGAGAAATACGTTTACCTCTTTCATAGGATTACACAAGAGACAATATCCTTTAAGAAACTCGAACTATGGATTGCTTAACGTGGTTTTATTGGAAAATTTGTTAGCAACATTACCAAGTTGCATAATGTCTTTTGTATAATTGCTAATGAAAAAGTATTTATGTTGTTATAATGTTACACCACAATTTTTTTATAAAAGTAAGTAAGACCCATTTCCAACCATATTTATAGTCCTTTTGGGGTGGTTCTTGGTAGTTAAAGATTTTAATGACCGAGACTTGAAATCATATACTTGTACTTGGGTGTATGGATATGCCAATTAACTCAGCCAAATTTCAACAATCTATTTTTATAGGAGTGAGTAATCGATATAAAACCACAAGTTTAAAAAATGGTAACAAATTATATAGTTTTATTTCAGCATGTTTTACGATGCAAAAACATTATAATCCTCTCCGATTGGTTTTAAACCAGATAAACTCTATGAGCTTATTAACTCGTTTTCCACATAAGAAGAAAAAAGAAAATATCTATACAATATTACGTCACTAGTTCGAATCTCTGTCACACCAAACATGCTTGCCCTTTCAGACGTGGGGGTGTTATGTCCGATGAATCCCACTATTTGTTGGTAAAAGACTAGCCCAAGAGGTATTGATGACCAGCTGCTTGTCCTTAGTCTGACACTGCTAAATTAAGGACGGCTAGCGCAGATAGCCCTCGTGTAGTTTTGCGCGAAATTTAAAAACAAACAAACAATAACCAACGATGATGTCATGCAACTTTTGAATCGTATACTTTCACTTCTTTGACGTTTCAGTGGTGAATATCAGTTTCTGGACTTTGTCTCTTGGCAACGTGCACTGTAACATAATCTTTCAGTGTTTTTAGATCAGAATCACTTCGACCACGCGCAAGATTGCAGCTGCGATGTTTATACACATTTTGTTTCTTATATATATATATATATCATTCTATGGCTGTCCCTTTTCAGTCAACATGCTTATGTGGCAGTCATCCTTTTTATGCAATATTGGATTATTTTAATGTACCGTACGGTAACCTAAAGTAATTAAATGATATTGTAACATTGCGACCAGTGTATTAGGTCTCCACGTCACATATGTTTGAACTTTACCGTTACACTGCATAATATTCAATAGTGTTTAAAACGTAACGTCATGACACTATTCAGGTACCATGACTAGTTTAAGTTACTGTGTGGTGAATTCAAGAGGGATCTTAACGACATTAGTATTACTTACACGAGGCCTAACTGTATTTCTTTGGTTTGCTGGCTCGAGCTGCGCCGCCACTGCACGTCATTGAAGTCAAACAGCTCCAGTTCAGTTATCATTTTATTCTACCAAATGTCTTTCTCAGTTCGTAAATTGCTATTTACTTTCCAGTAACTTTATGAAAACAATCCTTAATTGATTAGCAGCGCTCTCTGCTATAAGTTGTACTTTTGCCAGCACAAATTTGTTAAAAGAAAAGCAAGATGTATTCACGTGTAGTTTTAAAAAGACTTTTTATCTCTTCCACCCCTAAATCGGAGCGTGGTAAGTTACATTAAGTTAACGTTGAAGTCCCAACTCGCAGACCTTGGAAAGGATTAGAATGTTTTGACCATTCTAGCATATCAAGCAATGTTTTTTGTTTTGTTTGGGGGGAAGGGTGAATAACAAGTCCCTTTAAAAGTAGATTGATGAATGTTTTGTCATAGAACATTATTAAATTAAATAATTATTTAGTGCCCTAGTACCATTAGTATAAAAATATCGTGTTAAAGGGAATACCTGTTAAAGTAGGGTATATGTAATTGTCTTCTGACACAAAAGAAACATAAATTTATGAGATGGTAATGCGCGAGCGAACGTGATTACTCATTATACAAATTATATTTGCCCTTTGTATGTATGATTAAACATGATAGAGTAAGAAAATTTTGAGTGGACAAATGACCCCTTGTAGCGCCGCCACTGGCGATATGACATGGTTATAGGTCACATGGCAAAACATCGCCAAGTTTCCTCACTTGTAAGACTTAGTGAGTAGCAAAAATCAAATTATATTTGCCCTTTGTATGTATGATTAAACATGATAGAGTAAGAAAATTTTGAGTGGACAAATGACCCCTTGTAGCGCCGCCACTGGCGATATGACATGGTTATAGGTCACATGGCAAAACATCGCAAAGTTTCCTCACTTGTAAGACTTAGTGAGTAGCAAAAATCAAAACCCTGTATAGAAAATATTTTTGTGAACGGAGACTGCAATTAATCGTTTCCCCTCATCAGAAATACATTAATCTATGTATAATTTTTGTACACGAAGAATTTTAATGGTCATCAGTATTTATTTTTTAAAATCGATATTCCTGTGTAAGTTGTTAAAGTCGCCAAAATATAGTAATAGTCTGTATTAACAATAGGGTGTTACTAAAATTAACAAAATTCCAATCGAAAAGAACAAAATAAACGTCTGATGGTTTTAAATGAGTGCTATAAGACGGTCCCCTCCTTCTCGTAGGACAACGTATATTACAAATTTAACCAAACTTTGTATTTCTTGTTGGGTAGGATTAACAGTTTGTTAATAAGTGATCAAATATGACTGTGAGAACTCTTAACCGCGCCTGCGTCGTTATAGATATAATTAAATCTTAAACATCAGATGCTTTAAAGATATCAAGAATTATTAAACAACAACAAAACAAGCTAGATATACACTTCTACTTGGTATAATCAGTACCTTAAGTGTACCTCCAGTGGGACAGCGGTAAGTTTCCAAAGTTACAACGATGAAATCAGAGGTTCGTTTCCTCTCACTGAACACAGCAGATAGCCCGATGTGGCTTTGCTATAAGAAGAAAAACACAGGCATAAAGACACCTTTTACATGGTCGTTCGACACACTTGTTAGGCTTATATTTACTGGTCGAAGTCAGTAGAAAAGTAATTGAACTGCGAAATTTTTGTTTTTTATCAGTTATTGCACAAAGAACACTGGTGTCTAACATTCCTGTTTTTACTCTTAGACGTTTGCAAGTAAGATGTTTGGAGTTATGGCTTGGATCATGCCGATTTTTGTAGGACTGTCAGTGTTTGGTAGCGTCAATGGACTTCTCTTTACTTCAAGTAGGTAAGACGATTTTTAGACGTATCATAATTTAATCGTATCTAATATATTATACATATCTTGGAAAAAAACTGAAATGTTAAGTTAACAAAAAACAACTAAAAGACCAACACCAAGTTACTATGTTGAGAATTATTGTATTCTGTTGAAGTGATATATTGTGTAATTTTATATTTTCGAAAGCCTGATTCATTTCACATTAACCACTGTTTTCAAGCAAGAATCTTTTACGTTGGTGCTCAAGAGGGCCATCTACCGATATTATTTGGAATGATTCACTACAAGAGGTGTACACCAACGCCATCACTTATGTTTACGGTAAGATTCTACTTAAAATTAAAACAAAAAGTGGAACAACGACAACACATAAAAACTATGCTAAAACTAACGCAAATTAAAGTAAGTATAACATAACGCCTAATTCTTAAGCTATAATTAAACATTTTAAAGGAGCCATCTTGTTATTATTATAGAACTGTACCCATAGTTCAGATAAAATGTCACCACTTTGCAAGTAATATGTGAATATATTTAATAACATTAATTAAATAAAATTGTTTTTATAAAAGTCGTTCATTTATTTCAGAAATGTTTGAATTTACAAAATATTTTAAAAGAATTTATGTCTAATTCTAACACCTGAACAAATACACGCTTAAGTTTTTTGTAGTGATGGAATTTACAATATGTTCCACTTGTTCAACACACACTAGAGACCCCTCTGGTGTTACAACGAGAAATCTACGGATTTACAACACAAAAATCAAGGGTTTTGATTCCCATCGGTGGACTCAGCAGATAGCTCAATGTGGCTTTGCTACAAGAAACACACACACGCACACACACACAAAAAACGTATTTAAATGCAATGTCGTATTGGTTTGTTTTAAATTTTGCAAAAAGCTACACAAGAGCTATTTGCGCGAGCCGTCCCTAATTTACCAGTGCAATGCAAGAGAGAATTCAGCTAGTCATCAGCACCCACCGCCAACTCTTGTGCTACTCTTTTACCAACGAATGGTGGGACTGACCGTAATATTATAGCTCCCCCACGGCTGACAGGGCCAGCATGTAACGGGGAATCGAACCCGGGACTCTCACATTACGAGTCGAGTACCTTAACCAATTAGCCATGTTGTACAGGATATTGTGTATTGATTTTAAATTTATCCCCATAACTTCCAGCATTTATTTCGAACTATTTCATGTTTTTTCCATTTTCTTGTAGTGTGTGCTTTCTCTAATGATGTTGACGACCAGCGACATTTACACACTAATTAACTACCTCAGCTTTATCCAATGGCTGTGGGTAGGCGTGGCCATATTGGGGATGATGTATTTCCGTTGGAAGAAGCCGTATATGCCTCGACCAATCAAAGTTTCCCTAGCGATTCCAGTTTCGTTTTTTCTGGGTTGCGTATTCCTCACCGTAATACCCTTATACGCTCAACCTATGGAGACTGGACTAGGCCTATTAATCATTCTGTCTGGTGTACCAGTGTACTTTATTCTAATTAAGAACAAGACAACATCTGCTACTATCTCTCCCATATCAGGTGTGCCAGTTGAACAATCAACTGTTAATGGCCAATCTAATAATAAAAAAAGTTTAACAGATACGTTTGATGTCATTCATTTAAAGAAAATTGAAATTTTAGTTTAAAATCGTTAATCTCGCATATATATATATATATTTTCTTGGTCACTTTTGACGTTTCTGTTTCTTTTAACTCGGACGATAAGACTTGTAGCCGATGTCTGTACAGACATTAAAAATTCAACTGTGTATTTTTTTTAAATAGTTAAGTTTAATTATACTGGTTTGAGTCTTTAACGAACACGTACACGCAAACAGTGACGGAAGCTTACAAATAAATAGTTCGATAAATAACAGTATTTGTAATTTTGTTTTCCTTGGTATAACGTGATGTAATAGTAAACAAACTTAATATATAACTACTAGGACGTAGCTTATCTTTTTATATCTTAAAATATTTCAAGTTTTTTTTAAATTCTACTGATAACATGATTCTCAGTGAAAATTAATATACTATAATTCGTCTAGCAACTACTAGATGTCACTTCTTCTGATCAACAGACACTTTGCTAATTTTTTTCTCTCACTCTCTCTCTCTTAGGGAAAATAACAAAGGAATTGCAGAAACTTTTAGAGGTTATGACTCCGGAAAAAGAAGAATCAATACTGACTAATTAAAGTTCGGCGTTATAGGTTATGACCTCTTTCCAAAAGAAGAATAAGAAAAGAAAGAGACCCACTTCTGAATTATTGAATAACAACAACAAAAGTTACCAGTTTTCCCCAAGCTTGTGTTATTGCATGTAATTCTTAATTTACAAGTCCATTTTGTAGATTATCAAAAAAGAAAAGAAGATAAATGTAGAACATTCCACCAGGTGGCACTTTGTATATTACGTGAGGTACGAGTCATCATTAATTTTGTTTACTTTACATGTGTCCAGTTATATAAAGTCATAATTGTGGCAAAACAAATTATCCTCTCCCCCATTTTATTCTTTGACAGTAACACTTGTATGGATGTGTTGTTTAGTATTAACATGACAGTGAACATCAAAATTATAAATTGAAGCAATCGTGAGGATGTGCAATGGTTACGAAAGTTTGGTGGAAGTTAATGTTTTCGTTGTGTTAAGTGTTAAGAAACATTATTTCAGCTCTGGTCACAAGACAAGAAGACCCCAACCAGTTAAACTATTTTTTTTAAATTTATTCTCCAATCGATAATCGATGTTTTTCTTTAATTCCAGCACTGGGCACAAGACAGGTAGATTTTTCGGCGCCTGTCTTGTGAAAGTGGGTTTTCTCTGGGTACTCCCGTTTACCCCCACATCAAATTCTGAGGCATTTGGATTTATAGATCTTAGCCACTAGATGACCCTGAACAGACGACGTTTGGTGTGTTGTTACTTTGCCGCTTTTCGTTCTTCTTTGTATCAGCCTGGTCTACGCGCGCTCTGTTGGCTTCGATCGTCCAGCCTTTCAGTTGCTTTTCACAGAAACTGTTTTCAATATGTCAACTTCTCAAACTTCCGACATCATCAGGAGAAATTAAACACAATATTATAAATATCCCTGAACACCCCAGTCGGGACGTTCATCTTCCTTTAAAAACTAAATATCTGTCACGAAATTTCATTTCATTTTGATGAAGCTCCATATTTTGTATTAGTCCATTTTTCTAGTTAAAGGTTTCTTTTCCTTTGATAGCAAAGTCAAACAAAAGTTTTCCATGTATGTTTAATTGGAATTTTTTTTTTTACTCAAACCATAGTGTATGTTTTTATTTTGTTCCAAATTTAAGAGCAAAGTTTGTTTTTTTGTAATTTATTGGCAGGCGAAAACTACGTATTTTGCTGTGTTACTGGTTTATTACGTATTTTCTAATTATTCTAAACGCACCACAGAAAACTGTTTGTCTCGTATGTTTTTTGTTTTCTTTTGTTACTGTTATACACTCGTTTGTGTGTGTGTGTGTGTGAATTTGAGCTTCTGCAAAATATTAATTTCTTTAAATTGTTTTCCTATTGTGATACAATAACATCAGCACGTTTATTATAAGTTTGTTTGTTTTCAGTAAGGTGATTTATTTACGAATGTGCTTTCATTTCAATTTTACTAGAGTGTTTCCGGGTGAGATTTAACACTTTAAGGTGGTAGGTGTACTTGTATCGGAGACTTAAGAATCTTTGTGTTTTAAATTATACTGGAACACATGGCTACGATGGATTATCGAAACAACTTGAATCGCATGGCATTAGTATTTAGGTCTATTACATTATTATAAACATTACGGTTTATATCTAGTCCTTTCGGGATATTCGAGAGACGTACACACTGTAACAATTAACTGATCGTATTATTAACATTGTTCAACGTAACATTGTGTGTGTAATAGACCCGTCCTGATAGACGTTATGACATCACGTAATTCATTTTCTCTAGCATCTGTCACATTGGACATCAGCGCTTACATTCTAAGTAGTGAAAATTTTGAAAATGTCTTTCCAATCTTTTGTTTTTGACTGTACCAATAGACGGGGTATAGGACTGATTTATATCTTTTTTCCATATTTTTAACTGATCCAAAAATATTTATTGGTGCGGTTTTGGTGCGAAATTTACAATCTTCACAATAATCTCGTATTTGTCGTGCACCTTTTGTGAAATGTATCGGAATAAGTTAAGTGGTATTTATGTAATTATTAACTTTGTTATTAAATATTTTTTATAAATAAAGTACTCTTTCTTAATTAATGGAACTAAGGTACTGAATAAAGACGCCATATCACTTATTCGAGGCCTAATGAATGATACCTGAATCACAGTGATATGAAAAGTTTTCTTAAAATAGGTTAGGGTCAGTCAGCTCTCAATGTATCGTAGACCAAATTAAATGCAGGTCACGTGACAGTGAATATATATTATTAATATTCGATACACGTGAGAACAAATTCAATATCAATAATAGCGACTTTCCAAGGTTAAGAGAATAGGAGTTATTAGAAACAATCGCATAAATGACACAAGTAACAAACTCTCACTTTTAGGTTTAACAAACATTTTTCAGAAAATTTTAGCCATGCAAAATTTCACAGCTTTTCATCCTTTCGGGGAATGAATAAGACACACATTTCTATTTCAATATCTAGGGATCATGATGAGACAAACTCTCACTTTTATGTTTGACACCCATCTTTCAGAGAATTTTTAACCATCTAACGGTGTCGCTAGGGCGCTCGACATGTAATCTGACGGTCGTGGTTTCAAATCCCCTGAACACCAAACACGTTTTGCTCTTTCAGCTGTGTGAACGTTATAATGTGATACTCAATCCCACTATTCGCTGGTAAAAGAGTAGCCCAAGAGTTGGCGGTGGGTGGTGATAACTTGCTGCCGTCCCTCTAGTCTTCCACGGCTCAATTAGGGAAAGCTAGCGCAGTTAGTTCTCGTGTAGCTTTGCATAAAGTTCATAACAAACTAAAGTACGCGAAAGTAACTTAAATTGATACATTAAATCAAACCTTTCCTTCCCCTCCCACTAGGGACAGGTTTGTTTGTTTTTTGTACTTCTTAAGCAAAGCAAACGCAAACTAACGTGGCAGGGGTTTAGTTTACAGAGAGAGAGAAATCGTAAGAGTTCTCTCTGAACATCTGGGGTGTTCAGGAACGTTGTGGTTCCTCTTCGTCCCCTTTCGCGGAAGGTTATTAGGTTTAGTTTTATTTATTTAATAATTAAATAATTTTTGACTCTTTTTTTTGGGTGGAGAATGTCAGTCTAAATGTTATCCTGGACAGAGGCAAAGGCAGCACCGGAGAGAATGACCAGATCCCGTCCCGAAAGGCAGAAGTGAAAGTAAATATGAACATGAACTCAAACGACCGGACTCAGGGTAGGGCAATAAAGTTGTCTGGGCTGGGATCTAAAAATCCAGTGCCTAAGTTTTTGCTGTGGGGGGAAACGGGAGTGCCCCGAGAAAACCCACTTTCACAGGACAGGCGCCGAAAGTTTTGCCTGTCCTGTGCCCGATATCTGAAAAAATGGAATACATATTATTGAAATGAATTTAGTTCTTTAAATACTTTGTTGTGTAATTTGTGATTCTTGAATTATGTTGTAAGGTGAAATGTACTTTGTTGGTGCACCAGCTAATTTGTACAGTGATGACGTTAGTTTGTTTCTGTTTTCCGCTTTTAGATAATAATTATGTGATATTTCCGTTAGTCCATCTGTTAGTGTTGGTAAATTGCTAATTTGATGTATATAATTTACTGGCGTGAATGACGGTAGACTGAATGCAGATGTTAGAATTCTGTTCTGTTGAACTTGGATTTTCTGCAGTTTGTTGTTTGACATATTGTATGTTACTTCACATCCATACTCTATTAGTGGACGGATGTAAGCCTTGTATATTTGTATAATGGTGTTTGGTGATCATTTCGATTGTCCACTGGTTAGAGTCATTAGGTGTGAAATCCTTTTTCTAAGTGATGAGTGTATATTGTTTACATGTTCATTCCATGTTAGTTTTGTGTCGAAAGTAAGGCCAAGGAATGTGATGTTTTTGCTCATGTTAATGGTTGTATTTCCGAGTGATAATTTTATTTTTTCTAGATTTTTTTTTTGCTTTTTTAATTTCCTGTAAAAGGTGATTGCTTGTGTTTTGGTTGGATTTTTAACTACTCTCCACTTGTTACTCCATGTTGAGACGTTGTTAAGTGATTTTTGTACACGAGACATGGCCATCACTGGGTTTCTGGAGGTGCTCCAGATAGCAATGTCGTCTGCGTATTGTGAATTATGCGTGTATGTTAGATTTGGGAAAGGTATGTCACTGACGAAAATGATATATAGAAGTGGAGAGAGGACTGATCCTTGGGGCACTCCTGCGCTTATATTAAATTAATTCGATATAGTTTTATTGACTTTCACTTGTGCTGTTCTATCTGTTAAGAAATTTGAAATCCATTTAACTACAGTGGGATTTATTTGCAGGTGATTTAGTTTGTATTTGATGGCGTTGTGCCATACGCTGTCGAATGCTTTTTGGCATCTAGGAATACTCCGATGGTTACTTGGTTGTTGTTGAAAGCTTTATAGATTGATTCGGTGAGTCATGTGAGGTGTACTTCTTAAGTGACAAAGGTGAAATATATAGAGCGTATTATGTTAAGTAGTTGACATACGGGACTTTGCGTCAAAGCCCATTACACATTTCGAGAAACAAGGTCATAATAATTTCAGCCATTAATCTTTAAGGCACCACGTGCCAAAAACTAATGTATCTTATTATTAATGAGATACGAGAAGACGGCGATTTGCGGACAACTAATCAGTTTTTGAAACGATAATCTGTGCTACTTTATACATATCAACAAATTATGTTGAGATGGTAAAATTAAATTGTGAAAATGGTTT
The DNA here is from genome assembly GCA_011833715.1 of Carcinoscorpius rotundicauda. Lineage (NCBI taxonomy): Eukaryota > Metazoa > Arthropoda > Merostomata > Xiphosura > Limulidae > Carcinoscorpius > Carcinoscorpius rotundicauda. Next base: position 58,730,883 of record CM022392.1, on the reverse strand, counting down.
ATTTTGTTTTCGATTATTTCGTAGTTTTTGACTCGAATTATGTTTTTAGTTACAAAGCTACATGTTATGGTCCTTATGGCTTGCAAGCGACAATAATTTCTGTTAGTTCAACCTGTTGCCTGCCAAGTATTTCAGCTGCTACAATACAACTCTAATGCTTCTTTATTTTGTAACGTTTTTCGTGATGCCATTTTGGATCGAAAGTGAAACAATTTGTAAGTAGGTTAAATGCATGTATGGTGCTGACATCCAGTTAGGTATTATTGAGAACGAATTAACTCGTCCGTGGCACTGTGTTACCGATCGGCTTGTACAAGTTATCTCGTCCACGACCCTGAACAGGTGAAAGGAACATTGTCACCGTAAAATAACAGGATATTTTTTTCTCAATCATGTGATGAGATATTCTCAGAGACGGTGAATATTGATAAAGCATTTTTAAATAAAGACAAGTCTATCTATCAACAGTATACACGTTGCGACCGTGTGTACAACGTAGCTGTTCTGTAATGGTCACTTTTGGCAGGTTGTACTCTTGATCCAGAGTATTAGGAATGTCTCTTAAACAACCTTGCAGATGCAGTTAGTGTTATTTTGGTTAAATTGGAACTTCTGTAAGTAACGTCATGAAAAGTCAGTCACCGACATACAGGGGATAAAGGGTTTACTTCTCAGATGATTGGTTAAGCGTGTTCTTTAACCGACTACGGTCTTTGTAAAGGGGGTAAACTATCGAGATTACAAGTTTTTTCAAAAAAAAAAAAGGAATGTGAATTGCCCCTAGTGTACGAAGAAGCGCTAATTGTGATGACATATTTTTAATTTCTATAGTAACTTAATCAGTGAAAAATAACACGTAGTTAGAGGCTCGCCAGTGTCAATGGTGCCTCTTCTGAGTTATAAGTAAGAAACCGGCTTTCGATACCTGTGGTTGGCAGAGCACAGATAGCTCCTTGTGTAGCTTTGTGTTTATCACAAACAAACCGAATGTATAATCTGCAAAACTTGTTATTACTTTCAATACATTTTTTACATATTTTTACAGCTTTGAAACAAGTTTTATCTTGTCGTTCATTGACTCCTTTAATAATGGAGTTTTACCTGAATCTACGAGAGAGAATACGTTTTGCCCCTGAAACACCCCACTAGGTAGGATATATATACTAATAGAGTTGTACCTAACATAAATCATGTACACAAATCAAGAAGTAGCATCGTCAAATATTTGTGATAAAACATGTATTTAATTCAGTAAAATTATCGTGCCAAAGTCTCTTAACGGACACACATTAATCTGATGGACTATGACGATTTGTAACTCGATTGTTAAGACTTTTTTTTTCTAGAGTAATGAAAAATATATAAAACAGAAGTGGTTTCATCGTTAGTTGACTATATTTTTATTTCAAAAGCCTTTTTAATTGGTTCTCTAAGTAAATTACATTTTATTAAGTCTCTTTGTTTTTATGCAGTAATTGGAAAAAAAAAGTAATTTTGGTAAGCTTACGTTTACATGAATTGAAAACTGTTATTATAATTGAATTTTCTAGCGTACTACGTATTTATTCTAAAAACCAGGGTTTGTATACGGAATAGAATGGTAGTAGAAAATGTTCGATGACTTTCAAGTATGTTGTTACTATTGGAAGTTTATGTGAATAAAAATGTGCAGCTCAAACTTGATTTGTATAAATTACTTTCCATTATTACTTCACTAGTCTTAAGATTACGTATTTAATGGTTGTGATATCTCATCAGTTTGAGTAACCAGTGGCAACGTACCACGTGACTGTTAAGACTTATTAATAAAATTGCCGAAGTATTTACAATAGTTCAAGTTCTGGTGTTACAATTTGGATAAATTACTAGTAGATTTACTCTTAGTTTGTTATAAAGAAACAACAGATAATATAAACTATTTGGTATTTTGTTTCGGAATAACTATTGTGTTCTGATTATCAATTATGCATCATAATTTAGAGGAGAGCATATCGCCTTGAGTCTGCTAAGCATTTTATCTGAAAATAAATTGCTATACCTGAAGTGTAAAATGTGTATTATACAGATTTCCCATTTAATTTCTGCTCGGTGTACGTTTTTCAACGTGATGTTTGAAATCATTTAAACAAGTTGAATAATTAACTAATACAGTTATTGTTTAATACACTCCATTAAGCTTTAAATGCTTTTTAAAACGTCATCTGAAGGTCGAGGGTTCGAATCATCGTCGCACCAAACATTTTCGCTCTTTCTACTGTGGGGACGATATAATTATTCGGTCAATCCCACTATTCGTTGGTAAAAGAGTAGCCCAAGAGCTGGCGGTGGATGGTGATCACTAGCTGCCATCCCTCTGGTCTTACACATTACAGATTAGACACAAATTTGAAATTTATACATAACAAGAAACATTACAAAATTGCACGACATGAATGAACAAAGAGAAAAAGCGTGAAATATATACAAATATTAAATATGTTCGAACGAAAAAACAGAAATACATAAATAACATTAATTGTGTACAAACTTGATTTGTTTGTTTGTTTGTTTTGGAATTTCGCCCAAAGCTACTCGAGGGCTATCTGTCCTAGACGTCCCTAATTTTGCAGTGTAAGACTAGAGGGAAGGCAGCTAGTCATCACCACCCACTGCTAACTCTTGGGCTACTCTTTTACCAACGAATAGTGGGATTGACCGTGACATTATACGCCCCCACGGCTGCGAAGACGAGCATGCTTAGCGCGACGCGGGCGTGAACCCGCGACCCTCAGATTAGGAAGTGCACGCCTTAACGCGCTAGGCCATGCCAGGCCTTGTGTCGTAAAAAGAAAACAAAGAAGAATTTCGAAATTATATAAGATTAAAATTTTCAATATCGGAAGGCCTAACTAACTTGACCTAATTATTTTACACTTATTAGACACACACACATACACCATTTCTTCAATACAACGTAATATTAAAGTTTGGAAATCTAGAAGTTCGTACGTGGTTCTCTTCCCACACGTGTGGTGTTACAGTTTATTGTCAGAACACTGGTGAATTTATGAAATGCGCGACTTCGCCATCTCAGTAAATACACGATATTCAAAACTTGGAGTCTTGCCAAATTTGTGAAACGTGTGACCACAGTAGAGATATCGCATTTAAAACTTGCAAAAAGTGGAGAAATAGAACATTTGAAACAATAAAAAATATTATATATGACACACTAATTGGTGAAGACTATTTATATTAGTAATACCTTGAATATGCACATATTACGTAAACTAACTTGAAATTAAACAGCAATTAAGAAAAACAGCAAAGGTTCCATGAACAGCAAACCTTATTTTAAGCCGTTCAAACATTTGTACGGTTTAACACATTGGATAATCGCAGAATGCATTTTATTGAAAGGTTTTAATACTATATTCACATGTTAACAACGTGATGTAAAACACAACAATATTCGCACTTTAAAATGTCTTGTAACTGCTCTTGGGCACGAGTGGTCAGATGTTGCCTGATGCCAGCTTCTAACCCAACTATGCTCACCAGATGAAATTAACAATGAATTAGACAAAATAAAAGAATACTTCATCAACATCAATAAGTTTCCTCCACAAACCATAGAAAACATTATACGCACACACCTAGACAGAAAGCAAAATCAACCAACAAAAGTAAATATATCTCACGAATCAAAAAATTACGAAACCATATACTGCTGTATACCATATATTCCTGACATCAGCAAACAAATAACCAACATTTGGCAAAAACTAGTAACAAAATATAACATTCCAGTTAACACTAAATTTATTCAAAAACCAGGCACAAAACTAAGGTCTATACTATGTAAGAACTACACTGACAAACACCACACCAACATTATTTATAAAATACAATGTGATAACTGCCACGACTTCTATATTGGAGAAACAAGTAGAAAAATGGAAACCAGATTCAAAGAACATAAAAAGTCACCTTCACACGTTTTCGAACACTGCAAGTCAAATGGACACAACATAACCATAGAAAACACTAAAATACTAAATAAAGAAACAAACATAAACAAACGCAAAATTAAAAAAGCCTTACTTATACAACAACTTAAACCCAAAATAAACCAATATAAAGGAACGCCATTATACCTATATTAATATTATAGATAAAATTATATATTCAAACATTTAACCCCGCCCTCTACATTGAGACACTCAGTTACACAACCCCTTCCAAACATGTGGTCAGCTTCCGGTCAGTTACCCCTTTCTTTGTAAACCTGACGATGACCGAAGAAGGTCGAAACGTTGTTCGCTCTTCTAGTTAAAATATTTTCTGAACCCAAATGAGCCGTTTTTGCATATAAAAATAGTCAACTTATATATTTAAACCTTTATCAATAAAGTGAGGCGTGGGTGGTAATCAAAATGACTGTTTGGTGTGGGTGTTGAGCTTATGTTTTTATTATTACCATCAATCTTCCCCCTTCCTCACTGAAAATTCAGTATTTATACATCTTTAAAGAAAGAAAATAAAGACAAAATGTTTTCACTGAAACATATTCCATTGTGAATGTCTGTGAAATGGTTCGTTTGTCCCAAGAACGCTTTACAAACATCTTAAATCTGTATTAAGAATATGGGCAAGTTTGGATTTTATTCAAACATCACGTGAAATATTTATTAATGTGTTGTTTTATCGTTACCAATATATTCAAATCGTTTGTTTTCGTTGCTATTGGATACGCACTAATTATTTTAACTCTGACGTGTACAGATGACGATTTGTTTGGTTGTAGTTAAGCGCAAAGCTACATATAGTGAGTGCTATGTGTGCTGTGCTTAGCACGGGTAGAGAAACCCGGTTCCTTGCATTGTACGTTCGCAGATTGGGTGCGGTGGAGATTGGAAAAATACAAAGTTGTTATAAAAACGTGGGAGAAAGATAAATTATTTTATGTATACACCTTCATCACCCGATTCTGTTGTAACTCGACTGACAACAGAAACGTATTAAGTTTTGATAATAAAAAACGTCCCTTATTAAAAAGGCCCAACTCGGTTTCGAATCTCCGTCGCATCAAACACGCTCGTCCTTTCAGCCGTGATCGCATTATTATGTGACGGTCAATACCATTATTAGATGGTGAAAGAATTGCCAAAGAGTTGGCTATTGGTGGTGATGACTGGCTGCCTTCCTTCTGGTCTAGCGCGATATTCAAAACAAACTAATCATTATTAAAGAGTGCGAATACACCATCACACAGCTGAATATTACAAGTTATCAGGAACTACGTCTACTGTCGGAAATGTTTTGCAGTTTGAAGAGGTCGTACACGAGAAGTTAACGTCTAATAACGTGTATCTTAGAAAGACGAAACTCAGGATTGGTCAATTCTCCTCAGGCAATAAAGCCCACAACTCAAGTATCTGTGAAATATTTTTTATAAATATGCCATGCATCAGTTAGACTAAAACAACCTACATAGAAGGCTTGCCAGTATCACTTAATATTTTGTACGAGTGCCATAGACAAAGAAACAAATTAATATCTTGCGTTAAGAAACAAAAGCTCTCTAGTTCACCATTAAACACTTGTCCGTCAGAAAGGAAAAAAAAAATGTAAAGAAGGATAAGAAATTGTGCTTCTATTATTTTTCTCTAAGATAATAATAATCAAACTTGGAATAAAAACACATAAACGTACCGATACTGCTGTTTACAAGGGTTCTATCAACATGAATTAGATGAGGGTCCAACCCTCCTTCCATTTCATGAATTTCCTCATAATATTCTTTATCTCTGCTTCATGTTTGATGACAATTGATCAAGAGATGTAGAAACGTATGACGAAGAGATGTAAACACGTACTGACGTTGATTTATATACATTTGACGAGACGTAAAACTAACCGATACACAAACACTGATGTTTATTAATATTGATTAAACATATAACCTGGGAAGAAAACAGGTTTAATCAAAATAACAGGGCTCTAGTTTTTTGTTTCGTTATAAATCAAAATGGATGTACATTTAATAAACTACAACCTTTTGTCTCTTCATAAATCATATGTTGGATATGGAGAGAGAATAAAAAACAAAACACGATATTATTCTGAACGTCGATAACCTCTAATTGCTTTAGTCCTCATCAGTTTAGTTTTAAGTATCAATGTGTTCGGGGTACCATCTATCCATTAAAATAAAATTATTAGGGCTGGCAGAGTAGAGCGATCGATTCGCAATCTGAGTGGCGCAGATTCGAATCTACTCTCCATCAAAATATGTTCGCCATTTCAGCCGTAGGAACGTTATAATATACGGTCAATTCTAGTATTCGTTGGTAAATGAGTAGCAAAAGAGTTGACAATGGGTGACTATGTATAGCTGCCTTCCCTCTAGTCTTACATTACTGAATTAGGGACGGCTAGCACAGATAGTCCTCACGCAGAATTTTAAACCAAAAATTGTAAGAGCGTTACCAAAAATAAGTTGTTGTATTTCGTACTTATGCAATTTCAAAAAGTGTCTTTAACCTAATCCACCATCACCAGATGCGAAATATGAAAAATTATAAATAAAAAAAATGAAATTGTTTTGACATGAAACTTCCTAGACCAATCACGGTTGATTGTACACACTAACGAGTAACATCAATATTATACACATTTTACAGTTACGTCACAAGCGCCACTGACATGTACATGTGGCTGGTGCGACATCAGAACGGTAAATTACGCTTTATAGGAAATGTACTTAAAAAAAATCAGTTTCCTTGACGCCAATAATTACCCAATGAACATCAGTTCGTCTGTCTCATTATCCGTTGATACAAGATTTAGTATTAATTCAGAAATTTTCCCATCAGACCTACATGTGTATGTATATAATGCAAAAGATATAAAAACTCACACATGTGCACACCTTATGTTTAGCATAGCATAAAAAAACCCAATAAACAAACTCTTAGATTACGTAATTAAACAGCACAAATCTGGTAATTATTAGGTTGTCCAGAAATAAATATCAGAATTCTTACGAGGACATTTAGAAGCTGAATATTGGAGTTACTTGTTGTTGGTTGGATGGTTTAATCTAACATTTGCCGCTTACAAGATGTCTTAATCGTCTGCTGTTTCAAGTCTACTCAGAGTAAGCTGCACAAACTCTAAGGCAGCATGAACAAGAAGGACTTTCGTCTGATTTTCTTCTACTACTTCAAAATTGGATGAAAAACTATCAAAACTAAACGGAACAGCCATATATTCAGCCATGGATCTGTTAGTGAACGTACAATTCAGTTGGTTACAAAGGTTTCGACATGGAGACGAAAGTCTTGAAGACTTCGACGGTCGTGAAAAGTAGCCATCCTTATATGAAAACACATAAAGGAAAGCAGTTGAGACAGACCCTCACACAACAGTACGTGAGCTTGTAGAAAAGCTTATCACAAACAAATCAAGCATTAATAGCTACATCAGCGTGATTGGAAAGACGAAGTGGATATGCGGGTTCATATGAACTGACTGAAGATCAACAAAATCAGCGTTATGAAACCTGTCAAGGTTGATGCTCCACAAATGGAAAGAACTGGTGATCGAGGTTTTGTCTCATTCACCTTATTTTTCAGACCTTTACCCAACAGATTTGCATTTTTTGAAGCATTTTGAAAACTTTTTGAACAATAAACAATTTCAAAATCAGGCAGCTGCAGAAAAAACTTTCAGGAAGTTCATTAATCATGGAATTTCCGATTTCTATGGCTGGGGCATAAACTGTATCGTTATATGTTGGCTTGTTTTTGTTTTTGAATTTCGCACAAAGCTAGTGTAAGACTACAGGGAAGGCAGCTAGTCATCACCACCTACCGGTACCTCTTGTGCTACTCTTTTACCAACGAATAATGGGATTGACCGTCACATTATAACGCCCTCACGGCTGGAAGGGCGAGCATGTTTGGCGCGACGCGGGCACGAACCCGCGACCCTCGGATTACGCTTATGCGCTTGGCCATGCCGGGCCTTATACGTTGGCAAATGGTGCTCACCTGGATTAAAGTATGTGTTACAACACTAGTTTATAGTTTCCTAAACTTCGCAGTTCAGAAACGTTTATTTCTGGACAACCTAATAACTACAGGGAAAAGAAATATTAAACTAAAGCACTATTTTTTCCCCTATAATATTAGGAAAATAAACTGAACTGATAAAATATACATAAAAATTTAAGCTTTCTAAACCACTTTAGTTGTTTTTTAATTCCAAAGCTATATTATATGTTCACGGTGGGGAATCGAGTCCTGGATTTTAGGGTTTCAAGTTCTTAAACTTAGCACTGACCCACTAGGTTAATTTAATGCCAGTATATTTTAACGATCAGTTGAAAAGTGCGCTGGACTACATTTGGAGCACCATCCGCACAAATAATTGTGTGTTTTAAATTTCGCGCAAAGCTACTCGAGGGCTATCTGTTCTAGACGTCCCTAATTTAGCAGTGTAAGACTAGAGTGAAAGCAGCTAGTCATCACAACCCACTGCCATCTCTTGGGCTACTCTTTTACCAACGAATAGTGGGATTGACCGAACATTTTTATGCTTTCACGCCTGAAATGGGAGGGTGTTTGGTGCGACGAAGATTCAAAACCGCATCGGGCCTTTTTAATAAGGGACGTTTTCTGTTACAAAACTGAACACGTTTTTGCCCTCAGTCAAGTTAGACTGCCCTCATATAACTGCCCTGATTATGCCCTCATAATCAGACGATGAAGGTATATATATATAAAAGAATTTATCTTTCTCCTACGTTTTGATGACAACTTTATGACGTTTGTGTACTGGTTTGGATATATTGAAGAAACGGAACGGTTTGAAAGTCTGTCGACGTGCCGATAATAAACGAAAACTAAAAGTCTAAAACAAAAACAAACTCAAAGACGAGCCATACCAGTATCAATCACCAAGAAGTTTTAAATCACGTGACTCAAATGAAGCTGTACCAGCCGTGAAATTTAAGCATAATGGCTCTCTGAATTAGTAGCTAAAGGGTTCGTTAGGCTTTGTTTGCCTGAAGGTACTGTGGACCTTCGACGTCGAGTTAAATTACGATAGATTTCCATTTATTTACATATACACTCAATAACATGACAAAAAAACTTCGCTAAAAATGTTTAATAAATACCAGAAACAAATGACTTTATAAATCACCAATACTAGCATGACTTCTGTACAGAACTATGCACAATAGAAATTAAACAATATTCCATTTGTCTGTTGTTTCGTACAATCGACTTTTCTCGCCCTGAGTGTCTTGTGCTTAAGTTCAAAATCTAAACGATTCTCTGGCGTAGTCAGTTGTATTTTGTTTATTTGCCTCAAGAGAACCTTACGTTGCAAAATGAATCCATTTTGTACAAATGTACCAAACGTTTTTTGTTTTGTTTTTATTCACTTATTTCGGTTGTTATATTTTAGTAATGAACTCTGCTCTTTAAGGAAAGCGATATCTTTGTTTTATAATAGTCAAAAAGTATTTTGAATAATTTACGAAATAAATTCATGCTTCACTGATATTGCATTAATCGCCAAACAAACAAGAGAAATGAAAACATCACCGTCTCTCTTTTTAGTTCAATTTAAATTGTAAGAAACAGGCATACCAGTTGTAACGTTTTCTAAAAAGAAACTGAAACCAAACTTAACTTGTGCTATACAGACTATGCCTGTAATGATGACCAGTTGGTCGACCAGTGTGTGTGACCCGTCCTTCAGATCAAAATTCCCATTTTTAAAGCGCGAAAACCAACGGCGGGCGGTACTTTCAGGCATCTCCTTTGCCATACACAGAACAGAACTCACGAGCAGCTTCGGCGGCGTTAACACCTCGATTAAATGCGAAAAGCAGATGGTGTCGAAAATGCTCGATTTTGTCCACTTGACATTCCATTTAATGAGCTGAAAATGAAAGCAAAAATTAAAGAAATATGAAAATCAAACACACCATCTACCAAATGACATGAAATATTTTGCGAAAGCGTTTCATTTATGAATATATATTTTTAACTTAAAAAAACGTTCACGAATTATTCCTCAACCCAATAGTATGAAAGTAATAAATGTTCTGGCCCAGCATGGGCTAGATGGGTTAAGGAGTTTGGCTCTTAAACCGAGGGTCGCGGGTTGGAATCCATGTCACACCAAACATGTTCGTCTTTTCAGTCGTGGGGTCGTTATAATGTTACGGTCAATGCCACATTTCTTGGTAAAGAGTGACCCAAGAGTTAGCGATGGGTTGAATGACTAGCTGCCTTCCTTTTAGTCTTACACTGCTAAATTAGGAACGACTAGCGCAGATAACCCATGTACAGCCTCGGGCCAAATTCAAAACAAACATTTACACACACAGCTGCTCTTATGTTGTTATAAACCCATGCATATTCAACTGGTGATACCCGTTCTCTACTGCAGCGAAAGAAGCAAGAAATAACATTTACAATATATACAGCAGTTGTAATGTAACATGAAATGAGAACGTAAAAAAATGAACGACATCTGTGTGACTCTCCATCCTCAAAATGTTTATTAAAATACTCCATTAAGATCTTCCATAATGTAATGTCTTCCGTTACTAGGCGATAGGATATAAGACGCACACTTTGTTTCGTTTTGGTTTCAATCATCTCACCAGTAAAAGATACTGCGACATTTTCAATATCTCCAGGTAGTTGTTTTACCTATTAGTAAAAGGAAACTCCACTTCCAATATGGAATGTTGGAGCATCAATCACGAACAGTATTCACAGAAATGCACGTTTTTTCTGGTCACTTTGATTAAGGTACAACACATGATGTACCCATTCAGGGCCACCTCTAGAGTCATTGATATATAATGTCATTGAACCATATTTCAACTTTTAATTAGTAAGTGATTCATCTAGAATTTCCAAATCTATTAGCCATCACTTATTGGGTGAAATGAAACTTGTCTACTCACATTAACTCAGCTATAAAGATAATGATGTTTGCAGCTAAATACTCTCACAATCAATGATATTCGCTCAAATGTTTCACTTGGTACCTACTTTATAAACTATCTACAACACATCTTCATATAACACAACACGTCTAACTTCACAGCAACGTAACAGTATGGATTACTAAAAGCACGAACAGCTGTAACAAACTAGCAGTTTGCCAAACAAGCTACAATTTCAAGTTTTAAGAATTATCATAAAATGTGCTAGATGTCCAGAAAGAGTTTTTTTATTTTTATATAAGTAATCATTGTAGGAAAACTAATGAAATCAAAACACACTTAGTTACAAGGAATGTTTTTATTAAAAAATTATGTTTATCCAAACGAAGTTTAAAATGTTATTTATTTGGCGTACAATCACGTACGATATAATAAAAAGCTTATCTCATCTGTAAACACAATTAAACAATAATAATTTGGTTAATATTTATAACGTCCCTTACCTAGAGAGAGCGCCGCTAGAAGTCGCACTGCTGCATCAGGTGGTTCACATTGTTGGTAAATTGGTTCTATTATATAATAGGCAAAAGTCAGCGTCAAGATAACTTGCGCTGTTGGTCGAATTATAAGAAGAGCAACCCACAGTCTCAAGAAGGCCGTCAGAGGCCCAAACGCTTCGAGAATGTAAATATAATCTCCACCGGATCGTAGAATAGAAGTTCCCAACTCGGCGTAACACATGGCTCCTAGCATCGAAAATACTCCACACAATGACCAGACAACAAGCGATAGGCCTACCGATTCACCGCAATAAGCAAAAACGCCTCTTGGAGAAACAAATATTCCCGACCCAATTATGCATTCAACAATTATTGCTACACCATTTATTAAAGTTATTTCACTTTTTAGTTTTACTTTCCCTTCAATACTGCTGGTACAATCACTTTCGCTCGTTCCCCGTTCTTCCACGTGTCGCGACATTGATGCTAGAAGTACCGTATCTTCCGTTATTTGTTATTTTTTAAAGATCAAAAACAAATTAAGATGCGGACATTAGAGATTTTGTCCACTGTAAAATAACGTCTTTCGCACTAAGCCTCTCACTGAATCACAGTGAATGAACTTGACTTGTACACAAGTAATTTGGTCTTAAAACCACAATATATCGATCAACTGGGGTTACACCAGAGACTAATGTGAACTAAACGCAAACTAACGTGGCAGGGGTTTAGTTTACAGTAAGAGAAATCATAAAAATTTTCTCTCCAACTGGGGTGTTCAGGAACGTTGTGGTTCCTCTTCGTCTCCTAACGTGAGAAATTGTTGGAATATTCATGAGGTTTTGCTTTGCTTTTGTTTTGATATTTTTAAGGTGGAGTGGGGTATTTGTTAGTGAGAGGAAAGACGGGAGAACTGGACGAGAGCAGCATAACTGAAGTGAGCCAGACCTTTGCCCGAGGATGGAGTACACTGGCGGCTGGCGAATTGATTTAAAATTTAAAATTTACTATGGCTTGATTACCTGTGATTGAGTAAACGGCCCTTTTCAGAATGTTGCTTGGACCTACAGATCTGATGCCAGAGATTTTGCTGTGGGGGTAAACGGGAGTACCCCGAGAAAACCCACTTTTACAGTCTGGGTGCTGAAAAATCTACCCAGACCGTGCCCTGAAGTAGCTAGGAAGAAACACGGGAAAAAATAAAATAAAAGAACTGATCAACTGTGATGGTGGTATACATGGAAACTGTTAGCTGCGGTCTTGTAGATCGGGTGGTATCTTCGTCATGAACTTGTTTTCACACGTGAAGCCCATTGGTGCAAGTGAAAAACGTGGTCTCGGTGGTGGAACAATTGGCTGTTCTTCGGTGAGTTGTTCTTCGCTGGTCTGTGATGCTTTGTTTCTTCTTGTGATTTTGGTTTGAGTTTTCTGGATGGATGTAGATTGTTTTTCAGTTTGAACTGTCGCGTCGATGGTTATCTTGGTAGTGGTTTGAGTCTGGCTAGTTGCTGATTTCTGTCGAACTGGGATTGAAGTCTGGCATGATCTGTCCTCTTTCTTTCTTTGGCTGCTGAAACTTGGCGTGTTGCTAGTAGATGGAGTTGACGTCTTCTGGGTCAAGTTATCTGTATCTGTCTTCGTGTTTCTTCTAGTTAGATCTGGACTCGGCGGTATTTTTGTAGTTTCTTGTGGGAAGTTGTCCGTGGTTGTTTCTGATGTCTGGGTGCTTTGTTTGACCAAGTGTTGACTGGTCGTCGATGTGGGCGTTCGGCTCTAAAGTGGAATATGTGATAATAACAGCCGTCACGTAAAATACAGTCAGCACTGTACTTCGACGTTGTCACTATATTCATGAAGTTCGAAGGCAGGTTAGTATTTTTTAGATAAAAATTCGGTTAACAACATATACATTGGCTTGGATTCAAGGTTTTATGGCTTGTATGATTTCTTCTGTCTCTACTAATGGGTCGACGCCCCTGAGGAATACTGAGTGAAGACTGATTGGACTTTTAGTAGGGGAACAACTTACAATAAATTCGGTGTTCCATGGTTGGCACAGATAAATTTGGTCTGTGGTAGTGGCTGTTTGGATCAGGATTCCGCCCCGGAGTAAGATTTGGGTCTTGGACGGTTTAATGGTTGCCCCTGGCTTGGCTTGGGCGATCAAAGTGGTGACTTGAAACGGCAAGATGTTCGACGGTAGGCTGTTGACGATTACCAGCAGTAATAACGGCTTGACTGGCGAGGATGAACATTTCGTTTTAAAAAGCATGCTGGTAGAGATATTAGCACATCTGACTTGCTCAGTGACTAGCTCTCTCATGTGAACAAAATCGTTTGAAGTTTTAATTTATAGGCTGTAATTCATGTTTCATGCAAATCGCGCCACGTGGCGAAATAACAACGTACTATCAGCTTATGATAAGGTTGTGGTGAATGATTGAGCCATAGCTACCAATTTACTAAGTTATTTGCGTACATTTGTTGTCAGGTGTAGTGTATTATTAAGGCTTTAATACCTTGTAAAATGATTTAGTCTTAGAACAAGGTAATTTTCTATGTGACCAATATAAAGAAAAATACATCTTTCGAACACAATATGTCCTCCATTGGACACAATATATAACCTTATGTGGGTTTTCTCTAAAACAAACAAACATTTGTTTTGGACTTATAGAAAACGTCTATGAATTATATTCTTAAAACAAACCAACTTAATCGGGTTATAAGGCGTCTTATTTTCCTAATAACTTGACAATGACCTGATAAAAGTTGACCTGTAAGTAACAGGTTATGCGAAATTAAATTTCGACGAAGATTACTACCGATAAATATGGCACGAACAGTTCAGTTTTGCCAGGCTTAACGCAGTAATCAAACAAAACAAAACAGAAAAACAAACTGATTGTTGGAATATAGATGGCGATAAATTATTTTTCTGAGGAAATGCCAGTTTAGAAAAAAGTGTGATACTGGCTTAAGCAGTTATAGATGGAATATTTTTATAAAACATAACTGTATAAATACCTTATAAACGCTTAGGTTAAAGACAATATTTGGAGAATAAGGTACTTTAGCATTTAACTAAGTAGCGAAATTTCTTTCAAAGAAGATAATTATAGTATTTGTTTTTCCATTTATTTCTTCCATTTATTACAACTGCCATTGTATTGTTTTGTTATCGCTTCCATTCAAAAGTACTTAATCACCTGCTAATTGTGCATTAATTTTTCCGTTTTTTTAAGCCTAACATTCGCCGTCAGTTTTTCGTAAATAAACCTAACTTGGTGTAACAGCACTTTAATTTCGTTTTTTTTGTGTGTGTGTGTGAATAAAACTCCAAAACTTTGGATACATTTTGGAATTCCACTTTGTAACTTGTACTCGTGGATCTTTTTTTTTTTTAATGCAGTCTATTTTCTTTTGGCGAAAAAAGTTTGGTTATAATATAATTAATCAGAGGTTGTGATTTGCTGTTTCTTACGCAGTCCTTCCTCATGGTTTTGTTTGCTCATTTAACTTCATTCAAATGCATTTCTTTAATTTCACTAATATATATATGTATATTGTAAGTTACTTATGTAAAGAAAAGAAAGCCATGAAAATGTTGTTAAATTACAAAATATAACTACCACACACAGATCTCTGATCATTGGAAGTGAGCGTGAACTACCAGTTAGCGCATCGGACTGCAAATAGAAAGTTCCAGAAGGGATAACACTGAACACGTTCTGTAGTATTTTCATCTGAATGCATTATAAAAGTGACAGCCAATCCCATTAATAATCTCGAGGAATAAAACGAGACATTTGTAGAGGTTAGGGCTGCTTCCATTTAGAGAGTAGATAAAGTTTGGATTATTTATATCTAAAGCTGGAATTTATAACCTGGCCTATTAATCTACGCTGATTTGCTTGAAAATTCGAATAACCGAACTCAGTAAATACAGAATACAAATTAGCATGTATGGTTTTTTGTGTTCTGTTATATTTCGCGTCTCTGAACACAACTTTGATATAATTACTCAGCCAGCACAAAAATTATTTATTTCTGATTTGTAACTTACATCCTTGTTACGTTTTTTATGTTTTATGAATGCAACAGAAAATTGGGGCCCGTCCGGGATCTCTCGCATCTCCGTCTGTTTATATATTAGTAAGCCTATTTTTCTCGAACAATCGCGTAACTTCCACAGAACTCCAGAGCAATCCGCGCATGTCCGTTCTTGCACGAGACTCGACGTCTAGACACTAGGCCGCCATACATTTCCGTTTACAGTCAAATGATCGATCTACTTAATTCTAGAAATTTCTAAATGTTATTTTAAATGAATAACAACGTATTTTATTGTTTTGAACTTTAAAACAATGATATAAATATGGAAATATAAATAATAGATATGGAAATTTAAACACAACACGACATGTTGTCGTTTACAAAACATTTACATGACATTTACATAAAAATCCTACATCACGCGATAATTATATAGGAAGTTATTCGATGCAATGTATAGTTTTGTTGATCATACTTGATCAACACTTATATGTAATAGGCAGAATAACAATCCATAAGTGAACCTAATGACGCTATGGTGACGCTCTGCAAAAACATGCATTTTCATGAAAACCTATGAGTGCAGCTTTGGTATTTTCATTCTTTAGGACCCTCTAAGCAACATGTAGGCTAAACGTCTGAAGCGAAGAACTCAAGATTCAGTTGTAGTTATCCTAAAATAAGATCTTCTAACCAGACAAATGACCACCAGGCTACAGCACTTATCCTGTATTATACAGCTGTTAGTAAATGAATAAATGCATTGTTTATCACAGATATAATGGCTAAAGTTACAAATGAAATTTCAGAGCTTTTACAGTGGCTCGAGCCTCGGTCCTACAGATACACAGTCCACAAGAAATATCTCTGTCCCTCGTGTTGAACATCATGTCTACTGATGCCGTTGACGTTGCTTAAAAAGAATGAAATTATGCCTGAAGCAGGAGCTGAATTTTTTTCATAAAAATAATTTCTGGCTTCTAAAACACTAATGTCTAATGTTTTGTTATGATTATAAGGTCGACTAGCGACGAGAAGATGTTGGAAGTGAAGTGGACAATTAGAAATGAAACATGTAATTAAAAAATTGTTTTATTCTCATTAGTGGTCAAATAATAACGCTTTTTATCGGGTCAGTATGAAGTACTCATGAAATGTTAACAAAATTGCTTTACAATAGAAAATAGAGAAAATTATTTAAGTTGAGAAATTCACGAAACACCATTTCCTTCTAAATGGTGTTAAGAACGTAAATATTAATTAGTCAATACACGAGTTTAAACCTTTCACACCTAGTTAGTCCCTCTGTGGCTTTTCACTCTCCAAAGATGTAATTACAACATTGAAATATATATAAAGGGGCATTTTATTATACTCGCAAGTGTTTATTCCACTAAAGTTAAATACTGAAATACTTGTGAAAACTGATGCCCGACGTCAAACCATATCATGACTCTAAGAAAAGGTTTGGGAACAGATCTTGTGTGTGAAAGTGGAAGAATGTTGCACGTTGAGTACTAACGATATATAGTTTTAGTTTGACTTGTAGAACATTTAATTCTGGGACGAGTGGTCTAGAATTGAAATGCTCTGCACCAGACACACAGTAATTTAACTTATCTCAAGAGTCGTTAATTACAGTGGACATTAAAAAAACGCATTCACAATTCAGAAAAAGAGTTATTTCAATACAGAATGTATAGAGAGTCCACCAAAATATTCTGGTTATGTAGATTTCATCTGCTGTTAGTATACTTTACTTTTATTACTTAAAATTGTACATTTTAATTGTTAATATAAATCTTTAAAGTGTTGTATAATGTGGAATACCTTCTAGAGTAAAGTTAATGTATTTTACAGGTGATATTGTTGGAGCACCTGCACGTGGAGATAACTTTATTAAAACTGTCAATCTGGATATTGCTCAACCTGTTAAATCGGGAGAACATATTATGTTTTATTTTGCTAATAATCTTTTTACACTTGTTTAATTGACGTTGACAAATCAACTGAAAGGAGATATCTTGAGAAAGACCCTGAGGTTTCTAAATAGCGGTATAAAAATAATCTTTAGTAAGGAACTTGTGAAAGACAACTTATAATTTTATGTTTCTGCTTACGCCTTCCAGATGGTGTTTTGGAAGAATGGAGCATTCAGTATGTTCAAGAAAGAAATAAGTGTCTGATAAGAAAAGATTTGGCTTAGCAAATTGTAAAAGAGTTAGGCTTAGTTGATAACTTGGCAGTATGTGAGTCTGAGATTCTGTGGTTCCTGCTCCATTACTAGCACAACAACAAATTTCAATATGCATCTTGAGGTTCGTGAAGGTCAAATCCAGCTTTTTCTTCAGTCTGACTGGAATAGTCCAGCTTTTGGCAGAGGGTGGTCAACTGCAACTGTGGTCAACATTTATGAACACTGCCATATTTGTACATGAAACTTATAGAAAGTCTATAAGAAGCAATGGCGTGCTCTTGATTAGAGCTTGGCAATTAAGTGTATTTCCTAATTAATTAATTGAGATTTCAGTTAATATATTGTACGAATAATTGAAAACAGTCGTAATTTGAAACACTCATTTTAACTATTTGTGATAATTGGAGAAATCAGAAATATAATTAAAATATTTAATTGTTGGAACTGCTAATTGTCGTTAATAATCTAGTTTTAAGCACTGAATAATGTACTTGGTTAAATTACCCAGCTGTACATTTGACAAGCTGTTCTGGGATTGGGAGACTTACAGTTGAAACAATACTGTGGGACTATTGTCAAAATTCACAGTTTTTAGATGGATTGTGGCTTGGACTCTAATTATATAGTTACTAATGCTTCAAAATAGTTTTGTATGTCCTCAACTAATGTTATATTTTAATTGGCTTTCTAGATATTAAAGGAATACCACAATCAGATATGGCGACCACTTGAAGATGGACCTGAAAAGAATGTGTCGTTAACAGCCCACGTGACAATTACTCCAGCTGAAGTATTGTTCAGTGCAAAATTTTATTTTACACCTAGTGGTGATTTGTTATAAATGATTTAGTGTGATTTCACAGGCTACATTTTATCTAATGTAATGACTGGAATTTTAGCTTTTGTTACTTTTAATACGGTCTTTAAAATTCCAAAGAACCAGACATACCAGCCTGTTCTGTTTTCCATGTCTTAATGAGATAATATTCAACATTGAGTGTAAGAACTGCGAACGGAGACAGCAAATGCTCGAGCGAGAGCAGTGATGATAGAACGTCAGCTGTCCCAACTCACCAATCCATACGATGTTGCTGTTGTCACCTATGATCTAATGGTAGCAGGAAGTGTTGAGGCAGAAGTGGGCTTTAACATGTTAGATCAAATGAAGCAAGAGATGAACAAGCCTTCATTTTGACCATGAGAACAACAACAAATTAATTACATTCGGAAACCCTTTTTTCTTTATTAAATTAATTATGTGATTCACAGCATCAAAGAAAAGAGAAATGTTTTATATCTGTGTTTTTCTTGCAAATATAACCACCATCCAGCTGTTAGGGTCAAGTAACCATAAAAATCTCGGACATTGGTTGAAGCACGTCAAACTGTCTTGAATAGCCAAGATTGGTCTCATAGATGTATTTGTGTTTTTTATTTATAGATTTTGTTTAAAATAAAGACATTTTTTATCCAGAGTCAATTAACCTAAAGCAACGTTTATTAGAGATAATAAAATCAGTTTCTTGTTGTATTTATGTAATGAGGTTGTTAAAACCGCTATATATTAATTTGTTGTTCTTCACTAGAGGGACTAGTATACTGGAGTCCTGAACCAATTCCACCTCCATAGTCTATCAAAATCAACGTCTTTTTATTATGCCACGTTTCCCACACAAATGGAACTCTGTAGCAGTAGAAGCTACGGCTTATGTTTTAATGGTTTATATCCGTCATGGAGGGATAATCCAAGATCAAATTGTGAGATGGTTGAACACCATACGGCTTCACGATGCAGCTTTCATTTCTACTCAGGAACACAATGCCTTCACCTAATTCTTCATGACTTATCAAGTTATCAGTGATGGCTAAATAACTGAATTTTTTGTTTTACCTGTATTTATACTTTCATATGATAGTTAAATATCTTTTATTGTTTATACCACAGTTAAAAATATAATAAAGATTGGTTCTTACATGCTAATCTGTTTTATTTTTCTGTTACTATGATACTGTTGTTGCTATGCAAGCCACAATTGAAGCGACGTTTAGAATTCACGTGAGAGACATTACTAAAATGAATTTCAAAGTTGAATCTTCATCCAATCCTAGAGAAACTGCCAACCTTGAAGTTCATGAAGATAACTTGGGTACATTCAAGTCGGTATCGGTAAGACACCCGTCTGTGAGAATAATTTATGGACCTTTGATTTATTGGACGATTTTAATTTACTTAAAGTAGCCCTGACAACAGAAGAATGAAGTTATTGTCCAGTGTGACATTTTACAAACTGGGGTCTATGAGTCACCTGAAACTTCATAAACATATTTTGAGAAACATGATTTGTATAGTGAAAAACATTTGCATAAAATTAAGTTTTTGTAAATTAAAGTATTTAGTTTTGTTGGAATGTAGATCTTCATGTAAGAAACAAAAATGCTTTACAAAATTTAACTTGAGGGATCTTTTCATTACTAATGTGTGAAACAGGTTGGTATTGTACAGCTCATAATTAGATTGAATGATCAAAGTATAATAAGGTTATACAGATTAAGATAAACCCAAGCTTCTGTCCTGTTCATTTTATATACAACAGGACCCAGTGACACAAAGTATCTTTTATAAACATTCTATATTTTAACAAGCCTTGATTGGTCAACCTGTATTTACTTGCTTAGGTTGCACTTAATGTGTGGGGTCATGTGAAAGTTCAGGCTAAAGGATCTGGACTTGCAGTCCTCCAACTGGATGTCCAGTACAATGCAGATCGAAACTTTCTGCTTCTCTAGACCCCTGTGGATTCCTTTGAGTTATCAGTAGCTGCTCAATACCATGGATGAAACAAATCCCATCTGAACATCAAAAGCTGTGCAAGGTAAGAAGTTGTAACCCATGTCTGTTGTTTCTTTTACAAAATAGGCCAACAGTGGAATCAAACACCAGTGCGTTGTGCAGAAACATTGTTATAAGTGCAGTATGGGCAAAAAAAATGATAGTTAATTAAATATTTCATGCCCTTTATGATGCAGACTGTTTTGAAGGCTGGTAGATTCCAGCTCTACTAATAAATTAAACTTGTATTACTATATTTGCAACAATGTATATTCACTTTGTTACCAAATTATTGAGTTATATTTAATCTACCAATGAGGATTATTCTCTCCAGCAAGCTTAGGTGATGAGAAAGTAATAAACTATTTATACCACACAAACTTTACTACTATTCTTTTATTTTAACAAATGAATCGAAATATAATAGATTTAAAGTCCCTTTGGTGTATAATCATTGTGTACACACAAGTTTAATATTAAAAAGGCTGTTTTAGACCTCAGCCAAATTTTCTCTCTGAAGTTGTTGTTGTTTTGAACTAAGCACAAAGCTACACAATGGGCTATGTGTGCTCTGCCCACTACGGGTATCGAAACCCGGATTTTAGCGTGTAAGTCCGCAGACATACCGCTGAGCCACTGGGGGGCTTCTCTCTGAAGAAGAACACACTATATACTGAGCTTGGTGGAGTACCACTATTACGTTATTTGTCACTAGGGGGCATATGAGAAACTGATTTAAAAAACAACAACCAAGATTTATTCTAAATACCACTGATTAATGTTATTGTTGTAGTTTAACAAGTAGTATTTCTCTAAATGAGAATTTCTGTACAAGAGGTTGTGTTTAAGCAGGTGAAATATTCAGTATACTATGAGTACAATTCCTAGATACTGTTTCTTAGTAATGTTTGAGTGTAGATTACTGTGTGGTCTTAGGATACCAAGACCTGCTCACTGTATTTGATGGTATCAAAAGACTGTGCAATATGAAATGCATCTGTTGAAAATTTGGACAGTATAATGTGAGTGTAAATGATACCAGATCCTCCAACCATAAAAAAAATTAAAAATCACAGTTATTTTTAACACACATTTCTGGTGGTTATCATTTTGATGTGTCTGTACTGTACCTTCACATGGGAATTGTTGTCTGGTTTTTATTGTTATAAGCTTTCAGGTTTACAATATGAATTGTTTTACTTGATACCATGGGCCAACTCACTTTGTCACAAATATTTTCAAATGTTTCCTTCCCCTAAAATATAAATAAAACTTTGTTACCACTATATCTAGCTTATTATTTCACTAAATCAGATTTGTCATGACGTAATCATTAACTACACATTTATGACTCAGATGGAAGCTGCTGTAGTAGAACTCACCCTTCCAACAGGATACATGATGTTCAAACCTATTATGGATTCTTATATTAGGAAAGAAGTAGTACCTCGACTGAGACGAGGAAGGGTACTACCACGATCGGCTGTTTTTATGTTCGATTATGTGAGTATCATGGCAAGGTGGTTAGTTTACAATACTAAACTACCATTTTATATCTATTTGTAACAAAACTAAACCACGTTGAATGACAGTTCCCTATCAGATTGAATTGTGATGTCATATTGACAGTCCATCTGGTGGTGTATTATTTAAACTGTATTTTGTGTTTTTATTTCTTCTCTTTAGCTGGACTTCGAGTGGTCATGTGTGAATTTTACCACTGAAAGATGGTACCCTGTGGCCCACTTAACCCGTTATTTGAAAGCTCGAGTATATGATTACTACAGTCCTTGTAAGTCAGTTCTTAGACTTAAGCCACTAATTCACTCTAAAATACAATGCTAAAATAGTTATGTTGCAAAGAAACAGAATCTGGGTTTCCTGCATTGTAATTTTTACCTTTATCTTGTCATCTGTTCAAACAAATGTTAATGGTTGAGCAGATAACCATACACTTTCTTTACTATGTTATTTATCATGTCTGAAATACTAAATTCATTAGTGACAAGCAGAGTATTTGGTAAACTGACATTGATTTTTACATGAGTAACATTAAATAAATTGTTCAATATCCCAAGAAATGGACACTAACTGATGTAACATACTTTTCTGTCTGTATAATGAATATGAGAGCTGAAATAATAAAGATAAACAAAACATCCATTCTTGTATTAACAAGGAACGTAAAAATGTTATAAGGCTGCATTTATTATAAATGTTGACAAGACATAACTGACGTTTGTAAGACACAATAACTTAGTCTAAAGAATTACCATTTCAAATAGCGTTTTACTTATACAGATTAGCTACTTTCAAAAGTACAAATAGATAAAAATTAAAGCTTTGAAAACAAGTCAGAAGAAGCAAAATTTTATGTTGTATGAAAAAAGAACCTGCAAACTCAGGCTTCTAAAATAAAAACATTTACACAAGATCTAAGTGAGAGAGAGATGGACCAATAAACTGTGGCAGAATATTTAACACACAGTCTCGTAACCTTGTACAATTACGCTAAGTGTTTTATTAATTCTTTCAGTTTTTTATTAATTCAGATCATTTACTTCTGCTACACTTCTGTCCAGTATGTTGCTGATTAATAATTATTAATGGGTAATTGCATTTTTATAACATTGAATAACTATTATTTCGGTCGTACTTTGTGGTTAATGTTACCTTCTGCACAAATACAATTTTTTTTTCAACCTGGCCATGACCTTTTTAGTCCCAAAACCTAAGGTCCATCCCCAGTTTTAACTTCATCTGGGTCGTATGTTGCCCAGTGTTTCCATCTCTGTATAGTGCTACTGAAACAAATGTTTCTCTACGGTCGTTCAGAATTACCATGTGTGACGTATGGAAGTAGAACGTGCTGTAAAGTATTCATTGCTTTCCCGCCTAATATTTGTATATGGTTTCCCTCGGTGTTTCCCTCTCAGCCCGTCAGTGACAAGTAAGATTCTGAAGGGAAATGTGTGTAAATTATGTGCTGATAGTGCTCACATTGCTTCAACACAGAATAGTAACCCTAATTACTAAGTAAATAGAGTTGGTGCATTTGACTCAGATAGCTTAGAAGATGATATAAGTTAGTCAAGTGGTGTTCAAGTTAATATAAATAATAAAGAGTCAATGAGACAAGAGGATAATAGCTGTCTAACTAGCGATGGTAGTGAAGATGATGAACCTGGACCCTGCAGAGGAAGGTGTGAACAGTGCAGGAGACAAAAGGATTCTAACTCTCCATCTAGTGATGACAGCCAATATGATGAACCTAGACCCAGTAGAGAAAGTTGTAAACAGTGTCGACAATGAGAAACAGTTATCCCAGTTGCAGAAACTGGGTTAAGGAAAATGAGTTGTGAATTTATTTTAAATGTGGTTTTTACCTCTGTTAACCACATGAGGAATAGCTATAGATGAACAGTGTCCTTCCCATTTTGCAAACACACACAAACGTTTTGTTTGAAGGAGATGAAAATGTTGTAAATCTTGTATGCTTTCTTAACCAAAAATCTCAAGCTGTTGAGTTTCTTTCTATGATACTGTAACAAACAATACTTCAAAATGGTACCCAAGAAGTTATTGGTTTTGAGAAAAGTTATAAAAATTCTAAATGCAGAATCGTTAACTGGAACACTAAATAAAACAGTTTACTTATAAACTACTTCGGATTAAGATCTCTAACATTGATCAACCTAATGATTAGTAGCGTAGAGGTGGGGGGGGGAATAGGGGCGCTCCGCGAGCTACCACAGTTACCTGTATTTGTTGGCAGGCCTAAGCAATGTTCAAAATAGCAACTTTTCAACAAGGTTGTGTAATAAAAGATTTTTTCTTTAAATAATTTTGAATAACACGATTTATAACTTATTAAAAAGGCGTTTTTGGTAAAATTCTTTTTTGTGTGAAAAAAATTCGTACCTAAAAATTAAATCGTATTTGCGATAAGCCTATATACAGTAGTAAACTTTGAACTCTCACTACGTCACTACTAACTATAAGGCATTTTTAAAATGTTCTTGAATATCGGACAAAACTACATGAGGGCTATCTGTGTTAGCCGTCCCTAATTTAGCAGTGTAGGACTAGAGAGAAGGCAGCTAGTCATCACCACCCACCGCCAGCCTTGGGCTACTCTTTTACCAACGAATAGTGGGATTGACCATATAATTATATCGTCTTCACAGGAGAAAGGGTTAGCATGTTTGGTGCAATGAGGATTCGATGCCCGCGACCTTCAGATGACGTTTTACAAAGTATTTAAGTTATAATGGAGTGTATTAAACATTAAATATATTAGTTAATTATTCAACTTGTTTAAATGAGTATAAACATCACGTTAAGAAACATACAGTGAGCACAAATTAAATAGTAAATCTGTAAAATACACATTTTACAGTCAGGTAAAGCAATTTATTTTGCGATAAAATGCTTAGAAGACTCAAGGCGATATGCTCTCCTCTAAATTATGATGCATAATTGATAATCAGAACACAATAGTTATTCCGAAACAAAATACCAAATAGTTTATATTATTTGTTGTTTCTTTATAGCAAACTAAGAGTAAATCTACAAGTAATTTATCCAAATTGTGACACCAGAACTTGAACTATTGTAAATACTTCGGCAATTTTATTAATAAGTGTTAACAGTCACGTGGTACGTTGCCACTGGTTACTCAAACTGATGAGATATCACAACCATTAAATACGTAATCTTAAGACTAGTGAAGTAACAATGGAAAGTAATTCATACAAGTCAAGTTTGAGCTGCACATTTTTATTCACATAAACTTCCAATAGTAACAACATACTTGAAAGTCATCGAACTTTTTCTACTACCATTCTATTCCGTATACAAACCCTGGTTTTTAGAATAAATACGTAGTACGCTAGAAAATTCAATTATAATAACAGTTTTCAATTCATGTAAACCTAAGCTTACCAAACTTACAATGTTTTACAAATTACTGCATAAAAACAAAGAGACTTAATAAAATGTAATTTACTTAGAGAACCAATTAAAAAGGCTTTTGAAATAAAAATATAGTCCACTAATGATGAAACCACTTCTGTTTTATCTATTTTTCATTACTCGAGAAAAAGAAGTCTTAACAATCGAGTTACAAATCGTCATAGTCCATCAGATTAATGTGTGTCCGTTTAGAGACTTTGGCACGATAATTTTACTGAATTAAATACGTTTTATCACAAATATTTGACGATGCTACTTCTTGATTTGTGTACATGATTTATGTTAGGTACAACTCTATTAGTATATATATCCTACCTAGTGGGGTGTTTCAGGGGCAAAACGTATTCTCTCTCGTAGATTCAGGTAAAACTCCATTATTAAAGGAGTAAATGAACGACAAGATAAAAGTTGTTTCAAAGCTGTAAAAAATGTATTGAAATTAATAACAAGTTTTGCAGATTATACATTCGGTTTGTTTGTATTAAACACAAAGCTACACAAGGAGCTATCTGTGCTCTGCCAACCACAGGTATCGAAAGCCGGTTTCTTGCCTTATAACTCAGAGGAGGCACCATTGACACTGGCGAGCCTCTAACTACATGTTATTTTTCAATGATTAAGTTACTATAGAAATTAAAAATATGTCATCACAATTAGCGCTTCTTCGTACACTCGGAGCAGTTCACATTAAACCTTTTTTTAAAAAACAACAACTTGTAATCTCGATAGTTTACCCCCTTTACAAAGACCGCAGTCGGTTATAGAACACGCTTAACCAACCATCTGAGAAGTAAACCCTTTATCCCCTGTATGTCGGTGACTGACCTTTCATGACGTTGCTTACAGAAGTTCCAATTTAACCAAAATAACACGAACAGCATCTGCAAGGTTGTTTAAGAGACATTTCTAATACTCTGGATCAAGAGTACAACCTGTCAGAAGTGACCACTACAGAGCATCTACGTTGTACACACGGTCGCAACGTATATGCTGTTGATAAATGGACTAGTCTTTATTTAAATATGCTCCCTCGCTAGTACAGCGGTATGTCTCTGGATTTACAACGCTAAAATTAGGATTCGATTCCCATCTGTTGGCTGAGAATAGGTCTTCCTATTTCGGGGTTGTGCAGTGGGTTAACAACTTATTCATTTAAAAACCACCCTGTTGCAGGAACCGAAACGTTTGCGGCCCTATATTTCTGAAGGAATGTAGTGGCATTATTATTAATTAAAAATGCTTTTACAGTATTAACAATTGTTGAGAATATCTCATCACACGATTGAGAAAAAATATCCTGTTATTGAAGGGTGACAATGTTCCTTTTACCTGTTCAGGGTCGTAGACGAGATAACTTGAACAAGCCGATCGGTAACATAGCGCCACAAACGAGTTAATTTGTTCTCAATAATACCAAACTTCAACGCTGAATGTCAGCACCATTCATGCATTTGACCTTCGTACAAGTTGTTTCACTTTCGATCTAAGATGGCATCACGAAAACCGTTACAAAATGAAGAAGCAATAGTGTTTTATTCTAGCAACTAAAATACTTGACAAGCAACATATTAAACTAACAGACATTATTGCGGTTTCAAGCCGTAAGGACCATAACCTGTATATTTTTAATTGGAAACATAATTCGAGTCAAAAACTACGAAATAATCGTAAACAAAACAAACCGTTTTTACAATTTAATTTTACTTACTCAACGTAACTTATTAATATGTATAAGTAGCATAGACTATCGTTCCAAAATAGTGATTGGATGTCTACAAATTGTTGTCATCCCGTATGTCATTAAAAATAATACACATTAGTTTTTGTCACGTGACAAATTAATGGCTAAAATTATTATGACCTTAGTTCTCGAAATACGTAATAAACTTTAGCATGTCAACTAAACATAATACAAAACAAAACAAACCGTTTTTACAATTTAATTTTACTTACTCAACGTAACTTATTAATATGTATAAGTAGCATAGACTATCGTTCCAAAATAGTGATTGGATGTCTACAAATTGTTGTCTTCCCGTATGTCATTAAAAATAATACACATTAATTTTTGTCACGTGACAAATTAATGGCTAAAATTATTATGACCTTAGTTCTCGAAATACGTAATAAACTTTAGCATGTCAACTAAACATAATACGCTCTGTATATTTCGCCTGTATTACTTAAGAAGTACAATGAAAAGTATCCATCCCCAGAGAAAGGAAAGGTTTCATTTAATGTATCAATTTAAGTTACTTTCACGTTCTACAGTTTGTTTTGAATTTCGTGCAGCAACGCGAGGGCTATCTGCGCTAGCTCTCCCTAATTTAACCATGGAAGACTCGAGGGAAGGCAGCTGGTTACACCACATACTGCCAACTCTTGGGCTACTCTTTTACCTACGAATAGTGGATTCACTGTCACATTATAACGCTCACATAGCTGAAAGAGCAAAACGTGTTTGGTGTGAAGGAGATTTGAAACCACGAACCTCAGATTACGAGTCGAGCACCCTAACCACCTGACAATGCTGATCTTTTATGAATTTTAATTGATTGGTTTCATTCACAACCAAAGTTCTGAGCTATTTATGTTGTCTGACGCGAAAAGTAATTTCTAAGCATTTCAGTCATGCTCAGAGCCATTCAATAAGAACATATGGTAAATCTACATCAGGGGTGTGCAACATTTTTCGTCGGTGGGCCATATAACCAACTTCGTCAATCAAGCGGGGCCACTTAAAAAACAAGCTTTTTCGTGTACATGCACAATAAAATAAAAAAAATTATCAAAATGCAAGCAATAATATTTTGTATTTTTGCATGAGTGATCATTTTAGTGCGACACTTGAAATTTAGAGTCCTTGCAGAGCTTGTCAATATCAGCTTTGACAGAAGTGGTTGCCACTCTTAACTGACTGGTCAAATGTTCATCAGTCAGCTGACTTCTACATTTGGTTTTGATGAGCTTCATTTTGGAGAAAAATTGCTCACAGCAGTAGGTGCTACCAAAAAGGGAGGCAATTCTTCGTGCATGACGGGACAAATTGGGAAACTTTTCACGTACACAGAGTTTGTAAAAGTCTAGCAAACTGTTTTCAGAGAATTTCCTTTTAGTGTCCATGTCAGCTTGCAGTTCAATGAGTTCCATTTGGCAATCATCAGGACTGTCTTCCACTGCCAAATCAAAAGGTTGAGCGAACAATTTCAATCTAATTTCAGTTTGTCTGAAATCTGGAAATCTGTTTGCAAACTCATCACGCAGCTTTTGTACACTGGTTCCATATTTGGTGCAATCCAGATTAGGAAATTCCAGTTATCCTTGTAGTTTTAAGTTTAAATCAGACAGATGCTGTGTAATGTCTGTGAGAAATGCTAAGTCATTCAGCCAGTTCTCATTGCTCAAGAAGTCCACATTCTGACGTTTGCTCTCCATGAAGAACTTAATCTCCTCTCGCAGATTCCAGAATCTCTTCAAAGTAGCAGCTCTACTAAGCCAACGTATAGCAAAGAAGTACAAAACATCTGAATACTCACTGTCCAGCTCATCTAAAAAAGTTTTAAATTGTCGATGATTTAATCCTCGTGTTCGAATATAATTTACGCATTGGACGACATTTTTCATGACTTCTGCAAAATCCAGAACTTTGGTGCACAAGCTCTCTTGGTGAATAATGCAATGGCTTACAACTACGTCTTGTGCTCCAATTGCAGTAAGAAATTTCTTGGTGAATCCATTTGTCCTACCTGTCATGGAAGGAGCACCATCTGTTGTAACACCACATAATTTATAAGGATTCAGTTCAAACTTTTCTACAACCTTAAGCACTTGTTCACAAATATCCTGTCCTGTGGTTGTGGAGGAAAGGCTTGCCATATCTAAAAACTCTTCGAAAACATCAAAGCCTGCAGTAACAGCTCTGATGAAAATGACAAGTTGGGATGTGTCATTGATATCAGTGCTTTCATCCAAAGCCGGACTGAAAGCTTCACACGAATTCAATCTCTCTTTCAAAGTTTCTTTGATGTCCTCTGAAAGATCTTTTGTCCTGCGTGAGATAGTAAAGCGGGAAAGGCTAGTTTGCTCCACCAAATATTTTTTCTCTGGACATGCATATTCTGTGAATATTGTTAAACAATTTTTAATAAATTCTCCATCACTGAAAGGCTTTCCCTTTTCTGCCATACATTCACAAAGCCTAAAACTCAGTTTTGTCACCAGTTCTGAATTTTTCTTGAAAGTGGTAAAAACACCTTGTTGCTTTTCAATGGGTGTTTTTAAATGTTCAATTTTGTCCTTTCGTGCCTAACCAACAATTTCATCAAACTGGGAGGAGTGCTTAGTTGCGTAATGTCGCTTAATATTGTACTCTTTCATGACTGCAATTGTAGTTTGACAGACGAGGCAGACAACACCTTGATTATGTGGGACAACAAGATATTTTGTGCACCATTCACTGTTGAATAACCTTCCCTCATCATCAATTTTTCGTTTCTTAACTGCTGACATTTTACTAGCCCTGAAATCAAAACAAAAATTCTCACGAAAATAGCAAAGTAGAAAAAAACATAGAATTTATTTACACATGGAACCTCTTATGGACAGAAACACATGTTTCTAAATTGGCATCCCGATCATAGCTTTCCGGTACTTAAATTAATTGAGAATAGCAAAATACAGTGTGACCTCGCCTATTCGCGGTTCGCCATTCGCGGCCCCGCATATTCGCGGGTTATGCGCGAACTGCGTTTTTGTAGGTCACAGAGACTGAAAGGGCTTTTCGAGGAGATTTCTGTTGTATTTACTCAATCAAGCCGTTTTTATCAATTGTCGTCTTCACCAAACAAGATTGGACTGCTATTGGCTGACTACCTCAGCTTCCCCAACAACGCAAACGGCAAAGCACAGCCCGGTAACGCACGGTACAATTTAGTGAAATACATAACAGTATGCAATATTGCTACATTATTACTGCATCAATGAGTATAAGTATCATTAGTGTTTGGGAAGCATTTCATATAGTATATAATCGCATACATATATGTTTTAAAACTGCATCCAATATTCGCGGTTTTTCGCTATTCGCGGGAGGGTAAAGAACGTAACCCCCGCGAATAACGAGGTCACACTGTACATAGAATCAGATGCATCTGAAAGCAAAAATTTTAATAAATTCAGTAAAGTCACAACACATAGAATCAGATGCATCTGAAAGCAAAAATTTTAATAAATTCAGTAAAGTCACAACAATATGCTAAATAATAATCAATTTACCTTCAATCTCTTGTAGTAACTGTAAAAGGTAATAAAATTTTCACCAATAATGAATGACGGACAGCAGAGGTTAGGGAAAATTGTCGCCAGCGGGCGAAGGCGAGGTTCAGGACATGACGTTGAGTCGTAGACAATAGTGCTAGTGCACGTCACCTATTCATGCCCTAAGGAGGCCGACCAATCGAATTCGGCCTGCTCCTCTCTAGCAAAGATAATTTTAGAAGTTTGTCGAGTCGAAGCCTGGGAATCCCGTAGGATCGATGCTTTTAAAAATATTCCATTTGCGTTGGATTACAGATCAGGCCACATGGTTAGATTACAACAACTAGGGCCACACTAAATGGCTTGGCGGGCCGGGTTGTGGCCCGCGGGCCGCCTGTTGCACACCCCTGATCTACATGGTTATTGTTCAAGTTACGTCAGAATTTGAAACATGAATGATACTGTGATTAATTCATAACAGTTTAGTATAGAATATCCTGCTTATAAAATAACATTTAACATCAGTATTGTTCATATCTGATCATCAGTCATTTTAAAAGTGAATGTTGAGTTTTGTCGACGTGCACAGCTTTTCATTCGCAATGCAGAAAGGGGTCGTTGTAAACAGAAGACAGACCATCGGACGGACAAACACAACGATTCGCATTACAAGACACTGCATCTCTGGATTTGGGTCTTCAGATACACAGCCCGACACATTAACCACTTTGCTACATCTGAACATTACTTGGACAGAGTGGGGATTCCCCGTCAATCTCGTGTATTTTCGTTTATAAACAATTTTTGTTTTTCGATAAACGGAAAAAAAAATTATGTTCAAACATAAGTAATATGAAAACTACAACAGCGATGTATCCTATTTACAGACAACAGACATTTCAGTTGAATAAATATAGTTTAATCATTGACAAAACCCAAACCACATATATTTATTACAAAAACTGGTACAATATTTTATTCCAATTTTGTTAATAGACATGTCCAAATCACATTATTTACAAGTAGTGAGTCATTCGTATTCGCCATATTCAAGGTAAATTCTTCCTTTTTTTTTTTTTTTTTACCAATAGTAGCTATAAAACTGAATACGTTCGTAATTTTAGAATCTACGCCAAATTTGTTTATGATAGTAAATTTAAAAACTTTGAATGGATAATTCTATAACTATTATTCCATACTTTGCTTGTTCAACTATTCCTTAAATGACTTGTATCATCACGATCCCTGGATACTGAAATACAAACGAGTGTCTTATTCATTCCACGAAAGGATGTAAAGCTGTGAAAACTTGCATGGTTAAAATTTTCCGAAAGATGTTTGTTAAACCTAAAAGTGAGAGTTTATGGTTTGTGCCATTTTATGGTTGTTTTGTAATAACTCCTATTTTCTTCATCTCGCAAAGTCGCTATTATCGGTACTCAATTTGTTCTCACGTGTATCGAATATTAATAATATATATTCACTGTCACGTGACCTGCATGTAATTTAGTCTACGATATATTGAGAGCTGACTGACTCTAACCTGTTTTAAGAAAACAGGTCATATTACTGTAATTCAGGTGTCATTCATCAGGCCTCGTATAAGTTATATGGCGTCTTTATTCAATACCCGAGTTCCATTAATTAAGAAACAACATTATATTTATAAAAACATATTTAATTGCAAAGTTAATAATTACATAAATACTACTTAACAGATTTATTCCGATACGTTTCACAAAAGGTGCACGACAAATACGGGAATATTGTGAAGATTGTAAATTTCGCACCAATAAATATTTTTAGATCAGTTAGAAATATGGAAAAAGATATAAATCAGTCCTAAACCCTCTATTGGTACAGTCAAAAACAAAAGATTGGAAAAACATTTCCAAAATTTTCACTGCTTAGAATGTAAGCGCTGATTTCCAATGTGGTAGATACTAGAGAAAAAAAATTACGTGATGTCATAACGTCTTTCAGGACGGGTCTATTACACACACAAAGTTACGTTGAACAATGTTAATAATACGATCAGTTAATTGTTACAGTGTGTACGTCTCTCGACGCCATGCGATTCAAGTTGTTCCGAAAATCCATCACAGCTTTGTGAACCAGCATAATTTAAAACACAAAGATTCTTAGGTCTCCGATAAAAGTACATCTACCACCTTAAAGGGTTAAATCCTACCCTGAAGCCCTCTAGTACTTATGTAATTGTATCACAATTGGAAAACAATTTAAAGAAATTAATATTTAGTCAGAAGTTAAAATTCACACACACACACACACACACACACAACAACGAGTGTGTAACAATAAAAAAATAAAACAAAAAATATACGAGACAAATATTATTCTGTCGTACGTTTTGAATAATTAGAAAATACGTAATCTACAATCAACCAGTAACATGGCAAAAAAAACGTAGTTATGGTGTGCCAATAAATTAAAAACTTTACTCTTAAATTTGAAACAAAATGAAAAATACACTATGGTTTGAGCAAAAAATAAACTTTTCTAAATAAACTTGTATGGAAAACTTTTTTTGGCTTTGCTGTCAAAAGAAAAAAAAACCTTCCCCAGAAAAATAGACTAACACAAAGTATGGAAGTCAAAGAGCTCCACCTACAGCAATTAAAGTTTATAAATCTTGCATCATCTTTTCTTCCAGATAAAAATATTTTGGTTGTTGTAGTGACACGAAACGACTTGTAAACAAGAATAAGGTTACTTTGTGAATCCAATATATATACACTTAAGAGGAAAAAAATAATTACTGAAAGATTTTTGCTGGGTTGCGTTTTTATTTATTGTTCAGTTACAAGAATAATGTTTCTCAATACTTAACACAACGAAAACATAAACTTCTACCAAACTTTCATAACCATTGCACATCCTTACGATTGCTTCAATTTATAATTTTGATGTTTACTGTTATGTTAATACTAATCAACACATCCATACAAGTGTTACTGTCAAAGGCTAAAATGGGGGAGAGGATAATTGTTTTGACCACAATTATTACTTTATATAACTGGACATATGTAAAGTAAACAAAATTAATGATGACTCGTACCTCATGCAATATACAAAGTGCCACCTGGTGGAATGTTCTACATTTTTCTTTCTTTTTTTTTCATTTGGGAAAAAACAAGGTGGACTTGTAAATTAAGAATTACATCCAATAACACAAACTTGGGGCAAACTGATATCTCTTGTTGTTGATATTCAATAATTCAGAAGTGGGTCTCTTTCTTTTCTTATTCTTCTTTTGGAAAGAGGTCATAACCTATAACGCCGAACTTTAATTAGTCAGTATTGATTCTCCTTTTTCCGGAGTCATAACCTCTAAAAGTTTCTGCAATTCCTTTGTTATTTTCCCTAAGAGAGAGAGAGAAAAAAGATTAGCGAAGTGTCTGTTGATCAGAGGTAGTGACGTCTAGTAGTTGCTAGACGAAATATAGTATATTAATTTTCACTGAGAGTCATGTTATCAGTAGAATTAAAAAAAAACTTGAAATATTTTAAGATATAAAAAGATAAGCTACGTCCTAGTAGTTAGATATTAAGTTTGTTTACTGTTACGTCACGTTATACCAAGGAAAACAAAATTACAAATACTGTTATTTATCGAACTATTTACGCAGTAGGCTTGCGTCACTGTTTGCGTTTACGTTGTCTTTAAAGACTCAAACTCTAACCAGCATAATTAAACCTAAATATTTAACAAAATACACAGTTGACTTTTTAATGTCTGTACAGACATCGGCTAGAAGTCTTATCGTTCAAGTTAAAAGAAACAGAAACGTCAAAAGTGACTAAGAATGTGTGTGTGTGTGTGTGTGTGTGTGTGTGTGTGTGTGTGTGTGTGTGTGTGTGTGTGTGTGAGATTAACGATTTTAAGCTAGTATTTCCATTTTCTTTAAATGAATAACAACAGACGTATCTGAAAATATATAGAAGAATTTTGAAACAATAAACGGTCTAAGTGTCCGATTTAAGTATCCAATTACAATGTTAATTTTGCAAAACTTTTTTTTTTTTTATTAGATTGGCCATTAACAGTTGATTGTTCAACTGACACACCTGATATGGGAGAGATTGTAGCAGATGTTTTCTTGTTCTTAATTAGAATAAAGTACACTGGTACACCCGATAGAACAATTAATAGGCCTAGTCCAGTCTCTATAGGCTGAGCGTATAAGGGTATTAAGGTGAGGAATACGCAACACAGAAAAAACGAAACTGGGATCACCAGGGAAACTTTGATTGGTCGAGGCATATACGGCTTTTTCCAACGAAGATACATCATCCCCAATATAGCCACGCCTACCCACAGCCATTGGATAAAGCTGAGGTAGTTAATTAGTGTGTAAATGTCGCTGGTCGTCAACATCACCAGAGAAAGCACACACTACGAGAAAATAGAAAAACATAAAATAGTTCGAAATAAATGCTGAAAGTTATGGGGGGAAATTTAAAATCAATACACAATATCCTGTACAACATGGCTAGGTGGTTAAGATAATGTGAGAGTCCCGGGTATGAATCATCGTCACATGCTGACCCTTGCAGCCGTGGGGGAGCCATAATGTAACGGTCAGTCCCACCATTCGTTGGTAAATAATATCCCAAGATTTGGCGGTGGATGCTGATGAGTAGCTGCCTTCACTCTGGCATTACATTGATAAATTAGGGATGACTAGCGCAAATGGCTTTCGTGTAGCTTTTCGCGAAATTCAAACCCAACCAATACAACATTGTATTTAAGTACATTGTTATGTGTGTATGTTTCTTGTAATAAAGACACATCGGGCTATCTGTTGAGTCCACCGAGGAGAATCAAACCCCTGATCTTTGTGTTGTAAATCCGTAGACTTCCCGTTGAACAACCAGAGGGGTCTCTAGTGTGTGTTGAATAAGTAGAACGTGTTGTAAATTCCGTCACTTCAGAAAACTACAGAAAACCTAAGTTCATATTTGTTCAAGTGTTAGAATTAGATGTGTTTTTTCTCACAATAATATTCTATACTTACTTTGTTTAAAACAAACATTATTAAAAAACAGAACTGTAATAACAAACAATGGACAGCTATTCGGCCTATCTAGGTCACTGTTTATGTTTGTAAATAATTAATTAAATGATTTAATTAAATTAATTAAAGGTGTAAACTGCAGACTCTATAATAAAATGTGTTAACAATAGTTTATAATTCTAAATAAAACAGTTTATTTTGTCTCTTTCAGTAATACGGGATACAGTCGTGTGCTGAATATTCAAAATATTGATTATACTTCTGTGTAACAATCTGTTCGTTGTTTTGAATTAAGCACAAAGCTACACAATGGGCTATCTGTGCTCTGCCCACCACGGGTATCGAAACCCGGATTTTAGCGTGCAAGTCCGCAGACATACCGCTGAGCCACTGGGGGGCCAAGCTGTTCGTTGGGTTGGTGTGTGTGTAAAATGGATCAATAACAGATGACATTATGGTATATTTCACATTAATAAAAATACCTTTGGGTCAGAGTGAGAGATACTGAAAATGTTACCTTTGGGGATACTTTTCATCGCTACACAAGGGCTGTCTGCACTAGCCGTCCCTAATTTAGCAGAGTGAAACCAGATTGAAGGCAATTAATCATTACAACCTATCTCAAACTCTTGAGTTACTCTCATAAAGGAAATGGAATGGAGTGCGGAATTACAACACCCTCACGTCTGAAAGAGGCGAGCATGTCTGGTGTGACGAAGATTCGAGCCCGCTACCCTCAGATTATAAAGTACAACCTTTTAACCCATGCTGAGCCGACGTTATTTTTAATTGTCTTATCAGGTAAAATTCATGACTGAAAATGATGCATACAACGCGGAAGACTTATTGTGCAGTTTTGTTTTATGTAATAAAAGCATAAATAGTTTAAATATTTTGTTAATGCAAACATTTCTGAATTAAAGAAAGGAATCTCATTAAAAAAATTATTTAATTAATGTTATTAAATACATTTTTATATTACTTGCGAAGTGGTGACATTTTATCTAAACTATGGGTACAGTTCTACAAAAATAACAAGATGGCTCCTTTAAAATGTTTAATTAAAGCTTAAAAATAAGGCGTTATGTTATACTTACTTTAATTTGCGTTAGTTTTAGCATGGTTTTTATGTGTTGTCGTTGTTCCGTTTTTTGTTTTAAATAGAATCTTACCGTAATCATAAGTGATGGCGTTGGTGTACACCTCTTGTAGTGAATCATTCCAAATAATATCGGTAGATGGCCCTCTTGAGCACCAACGTAAAAGAGTCTTGCTTGAAAACAGTGGTTAATGTGAAATGAATCAGGCTTTAGAAAATATAAAAATTACACAATATATCACTTCAACTGAATACAATAATTCTCAACATAATAACTTGGTGTTGGTCTTCAAGTTGTTTTTTGTTAAGTTAACATTTCAGTGTTTTGCTAATATATGTACAATATATTAGATACGATTAAATGATGACACCTATAAAATTCGACTTACCTACTTGAAGTAAAGAGAACTCCATTGACGCTACCAAACACTGACAGTCCTACAAAAATCGGCATGATCCAAGCCATAACTCCAAACATCTTACTTGCAAATGTCTAAGAGTAAAAACAGGAATATTAAACACCAGTGTTCTTTGTGTAGAAACTGATAAAAAAAACACATACAAATTTCGCAGTTCAATTACTTTACTACTGACTTATTCAGGTTAATTTATCATTTCGTCCTCAAAACGTGAACGAAAAATAACCAGGGGCGGTCAGAAACTATTGTTTCTCTTCATCCCACACGAGGCATGAATAAATTAGCCAACTGATCACGAAGATAATTAAGTGAATTGGAGTGGCTTGTTGATTGTAAATCAAGAGTGATGGTCACTAATGACCTTGAAGTTGACAGGTGTATCTAATTGAGAAGCGTCTGGAAACAGCTGAGAATTGGGCCGACGAGCCGGAGAGAAAACGAAGAACGAAGCGGAAAAGGTTCAGCACAACATTCACAAACGTCCGAAGAATTACGTGCTGTGATTACAGTCAAAGTGAAGGGAGCAGCGAGATGCAAACACAGTACGTCGACATAATTAAGACTCATGACTCTGATTAACTGGACTTTAAACATATAAAATTTAGGAACTAAAGTGACGGACCTCTTTTCAGGGCTTTATGAAACGGAAATTCAGCTGTGGGGAGGAAACGGGAGTACCCCGAGAAAACCCACTTTCACGACTAGGTCGCCGAATAAAGGCTCTGACCGTGCCCGAAAAATGAGCTGTAAGGAAAGAAAAATACAAGGATTAATTCCAAGAGACTTACAATAACAAAGAAATGTTCAAATGATATTAATACACGTAGATTGCAACTGGGATGCGTTTAAAACAAAGAAGACGAATGTTCAAAAGACATGGCGGATCATCTGTGATGCATAGGTTTGATTTTAGTTTGGGCAAAGGAGGAGAGGTGAGGAAATTCCTATTTCTAGGCAGAGTGTTTCTAAACTGAATTACTTTCTGTGTTAACTTGCTGGATGCTCTCGTGAATCGCATGTCTCCAGGATACTGGGTTTCTTGATGAATCATGGCTGTATTTTTTGACAAACAGCGTCTACTGTTGATACATTGTCGGTCAAAGCAGAGACTTCGCAAGTTTCAGTCTCTTCAGTGGTGGTTTGGGTGCTCTGAGATATTTCGTTACCGAAATCTGCTTGGGTACACTTGTCGGATGACTGGTTTATAGCTTGAGGATGGTCGATGGGCGGAGTAGATATTCCGTAAGGCTGCAAGACAGGTTCATGTTGCTTGAGTATCCTTAAATTGGTTGGGTGTCGTCGGGGGCGTTCGGAACTAAAATGAAATACGTGATAGTAGCAGCTATTCCGTAGAATGCTGCACGAGGGCTATCTGCGCTAGCCGTCCCAAATTTAGCAGTGTAAGACGAGAGGAAAGGCAGTTAAAAAAAAGACAGGTCAGTTTCAGCGAACATTACAGTTTCGTGATAGTAAGGATACGTTTGCAGATAGCACCGAATTTGCTTTTCTTTTCATTTTTTAAATAAAATTAGGCGGATAAAATATTACCATAAATAAGTGAGGGGTCCTAGACATTTAATGTTTTCTTGATTACTTTTGTCACCAGTTTTAATACGAATCGAAATGTTGAAATAAAATAATTTGCTTCAAGTTCCTATTATTTCATTTTTTAATTAAGTGGCCAACAACCCACCATTCAACAATCTGTTATCTAACAATTAATTGGCTAACAACCCACCATCCAACAATCTCTTATCTGACAATTAATTGGCTAACAATCTTATCTCCACAATCACTAACAAGCTACTGTGTCTTACCACTGCGACTGCAGGAGAAGCCAGCATTTCCAGCGGAGAGACAACCGTAAAATAAGCAACATTTGCGAAGACATATACAAATGTTACGACCGGAATTCCAATCCAAATAGCTCGAGGTAAATTTCTGAAAAAAATATTAAGAACTTAATACTGACGTCACTCACTAGCAGGAAAAAATATTTATTGTGTGACTAGTCGTTTCTACAGTAAGTACAATGAAATTAATATATATATTAATATATTATACCATAACAAATCCATACAGTAAAAGAGACAACTTAATTCCAGCCATCTGTTGTTGTTGGTTTTTTTACTTAATTTGCGATAAGTATCCTTTATAAGCTTACATTACTATTCTTAGAATTCGACATGTCTCAATCTCTCAAATCTACAAGATCTCAGAAGAAACAAAAATATTCTGAATATCTAAGGTTGCACGTGAGAATCAATCGCGCGTTTTCAACTCTTTGATCAACAGGTTCAATGCGAGGTTATAAATGATTGAGATAGATACACAGTACTCTACTAACATCTGGGTCAACAAACAAGCTCTTTAAATTGCAGAGGAGAGAAAGATATTAGCTGTGTTTCTAGGGTGTATATTTTAATATAACCTTAATCTAAATATTTTTAAGCAGCTACAAACAAGGAAAGTTGAAGTAAGAAAATTGTCAACGTTTACCACCTTCTGTAACCATGCCGTGCTGAGGAGATTACAACGACAAGAGCAAAGTGGAAATAGTGATTTTTCAAACATCGTAGGCAATATATTTTGATTTGGTGGGGTGCCGGAAGAGGGAGCTGTTATTTAGAGAAAGTTACATGGACCGCGAGTTCCCTGTGATACACAAGGGTTAAAAATCCATGAGAAGTAAATCCGGTTCTGCTAGTCTTAAACATTTTTGAAATATAAAACGGTGGGTTATACTTTATAATATAGTCCATGTCCCTCACTGTGTGCCAATCCATTTTAAAAATCCTTTCCATTCCCTGTGGAAGCGAGATATCACGTGTATCTTTCAGTAAATATGGACAATTTATACGACCGAAGGTTTGGTTTTTTCGGAATTGCGCGCAAAGCTACATGAAGGCTACCTGCGTTAACCATCCCTAGTTTAACAGTGTAAGACAGGAGGGAAGGCAGCTAATCTTCACTATCCATCGCCAACTCTTAGGCTACTCTTTTACCAACAAATAGTGAAATTGGGCATCACATTATACTACCCCCACAGCTGAAAAGGTGAGCATGTTTGATGTGACGGGGATTCGAACCTGCGACCCTGGGATTACGAGTTAAGTGCCTTAACTCCGTGGCCATGCCGGGTAAGGACCTAGAGAAAGTACTTTTGGGGAGTAAGAGGAGAAAAGGCGAAAACAAAGTCATCCAACCAATCCCTTGAACACGTCATTTACCACAAACGTTTATACTGTAGTAAACATAGAGCTATAATATGGATATGAATTGCACCTACTTGTATGGATCCTTCAGCTCTTCTGTAACGAAGTTCAAATAATTCCTGAGAAAAATGTAAAATTGTTAAGAAAGTTATATGTATGTTCATTGCTTTTATAGAGTAACATGATATGATGGACGCTATTAAAAGAAAAAGATATTTCGTGAACAAATTAAAACTTTCTGTTGGTCAATAGCGAACCAATCATAGTTCGTATTACATACACTCGTTTTTAAAACTCATTGAATTAACAACAAAAGTCCCAAATATCTCTTCTTTAAGTCTCTCACAAAGTTTGTTTTTTGCTTTAAGCATTGGCTATACTAAAAAGGTCTTTAATATTTAAATAATACAGAGAAATAAGTATCTTGTAAAGGCAACGCAGAAAAGTTTGAAAAAATCTTAACTCACCAGTTAACAAAGTAAAACATTAATGACTTACATGTACCAAATAAAACCTTCCAGTAGCCTGAATTTAATTAAAAATAATTTAATATTCCAGAAAACTCCAGAACAATGTGGAAGTATTCTGTTTTTACTAACTATACCAGGGGTGGCCACACTAGCTTAACGTAGGAGCCAATACGGTAAACTTCAGGTGTGCGAGACCCGTAAGACATGAACATATATCACATACACGTTTTTATATAAATATTAAGAAATACACGTATGTAATCATAATTATTCATGAATGTAGTTTTTAAACTGTTACTCTGTAGTAGTTTCAATAATCACATAGTTTACATATATATACCAAATGTTTTCAGAATCCTGGGTGATTTCTGTTTTAACTACAGTGAGCGTATTATACACAGTAACGAACTGAGGAAACATCTAAGATAAATATGCAAATTAACATGAGACTGCCAAAAATAATAATAAAAGGGATAGAAAACAGATATTTTAATGATATTTGTCTCAATAAATATCTGGTCAAAACGTGAAGGAAAATATGTAAAACAACAAAATTACAGATATTTTAATCAGATACCACCTGACAAAATGTCAGTCTTATCGTAATATTTTTCTGACACAAACAGATATTAATAGAATTATCAGGTTATTTACTGCTAGTGGAGGTCTTTTAAGTTTCCATCTTTGTGGTGAGTCGTTGAAATTCCGGCTGTTTTCAAGGCTGTACGAATTAGTTCCGTCAGGTTTGATTTGTAAGGACTGCACGAATCTTCGACTTCACAAACTTCATTACACAGTAGAGTGACTCACAGCAGCATATTATGCTGAAAATTGAGATGAGTCGCACACTGGTTTTCTTCAGTTAAGGATATTTTATTTCTGGAATTCGCTTCCAGAACTCAGTTGTAGAATGAAATTCATGGATCATTTGTCTAGGAAATTATCAAGCAATCCTTATAATTTTACTTTATATTCTTCCTGTTTGTGGTCTCATTTCAGTATCTGGGAATGTATTTATTATCCTTTTGAAATTGGTAAAGTAACCGAAGTTTCTTAACAGTATGTCTCTTTGAAAAAGTCTTATTTTATTCTGAAAGCTGAAAATTGTCTGAGTAAGATCAGAAACAATCTTATCCTTCCCCTGGAGTGCCAAGTTGAGAGTTGTAGATGATTCATTACATCAGAAAGGAACATTAGATCTTACACCATTCATCATTTCCTAGTTGAGGACCGAATTTTTTTCCGTCAAAACAGATCCACAAACCTATCTATGACATTGCTGGTTGAAAACCACCTCACTGTGCAACAGAAAGAGACATCACTGGGTTTATTTTGAAGTTCCAGTTCTTCAATAATATTTTTGAACTGTCGGTGGGTCTTTCCATTTAATCGTATGAAATTTAAAATTTCAAGAATAAATTTTATAACATCTTCATACTTGAATTATCTGACTGTCAGGTGTTCACGATCAATAATGCAACAAACTGGCAGAAACTTTAGAAAGCTGGGATCACTTTTGATTGATGCAATTAATCCTATAATTTTCCCACCATTGCAGGTACTTCATCTGTTGCAACACTGACGAGTTTATCCAATGGAATATCAGCGTTTGTTAAAGATCTGGCAAGTTCTTTTTCAATGTCATCACCAAGAGTTCTTTCTTTTAGTGCCACTAAGTCCAACATCTCTCCTTTCACAATTACATCAGATGACACGTGACGAACAAATACCAGCCGTTCTGGGTTGTCTTATATGTCTGTAAATTCATCAATGGTTAAGCTGAATGCAAGAAAATTCTTTAATTCATTTTGCATTTTACCTGTAACATCAGCACTGATCTGGAAGAAGCATTTCTCTGTTGTGTGGTGTGAAACTGGTGTTTGTGCTATTAGTCGCTGACGATTTAGATTATTTGGATCCGACAGTGCAACAACTTCAGCAATATTTTTCTAAACAAATTCACCATCAGAATATTAACGTTTATCACGAGCAATATTGTACGATATAACAAAACTAGCTTCAGTCGTTGTATCAACTTTCTTACTAAACGTTGTTAACAGTGTCTGCTGGCTATTTAGTGATGATTTTAACATAGTTTACTTGCTCTTCCATAATTCTGATTCAGAAGGATAATCAGGTGAAAAATTGTGATTTGTGTCATATTGATGTTTCAAGTTACTGCCTTTGTAATGACTGAGTAACATATGGTAGATACCACACAAAGGTTTACCTCCTTTAACGGTGAATGCAAAACATTCCACCACTCTGACTTAAAATGTCTCTTTTTATCTTCATACTTTCGCTTCTTACAATTTAAAAACACCGTCTTCCTTCACAACATTTTTCATAGACTTCTAAAAAATTAAAGTGAAAAGAAACAAGTTCCAACACGCGCAACTCAACCAAACTCTACAGTGCCCAGTATCACACTGACACTCCGCTAGGTTCACTGTCCGCAACACAGCCACACACGCTACAACCACGCGATCGCACGCCACGTCCACTAAAACTAACATTGTTAGCACCGGATTATAGAATTACTGATTCTTCAGTACAATTCCTCTGTAATCCTTGGTGATCCAAAATGTTTTTAATCCCCTGCTCAAATTTA
Organism: Carcinoscorpius rotundicauda; assembly: GCA_011833715.1. Classification (NCBI taxonomy): domain Eukaryota; kingdom Metazoa; phylum Arthropoda; class Merostomata; order Xiphosura; family Limulidae; genus Carcinoscorpius; species Carcinoscorpius rotundicauda. The sequence continues at coordinate 58,687,257 of CM022392.1, read as the reverse complement.
GCATTTAAAATTAGGATTTCAATTATTTTATATACTTACCATGAACATTAAACTTACGTTTTAATCCAGTGGATTCTCAGTTGAAATACGGTAAATAATAATAAAGCTTGATTTTTTAAAGTTACCTTTTATATCAATTGTGATGCAAAAATGAGCTCAACCAACATATTTCCGCGAGTCGCACGCGGACTGCGAGCTGCGGTTTGACCAACCCTAAACTACTTCACTTACAATGTATAATTCAACCGATATTATTTTCATAAATATCAAGCTATTAAATAAGATTCGCAAAGACATATTGTATACGATGTTACTAAACATGAAACTACACAATAAGCTATCTTTTCTCTGCCCGCAACGAGTTTCGAAACCCCATTTCTAGCTGCGCAAGTCCACAGACATGCATTATGTTGCAGAAAGGTGAAGAGACAATTAGTTATAAAGTATTCTTAACGTAGCACACACACGCAGAACACCAGGTGATTTTGCTTTTATCTCAGATTTCAAAACCAAGGTAGACTAATATGACACAAGTTGGATGACGTATTTTGATATGTTATATTTCTGGCAGTGAAGGGGTTCCTGAAACGAGTTAAACTACGTCCTCTCATGATTCAGAAAAACAGAATGGCGTGTATCTCGCATCATAAAATGGATATTTTAATGACGTATCAACGAAAGAGTGACAGGTTTTAAATATTCTCAGACTCTGATAGAATCGTCTGCTCAGTTGAACCCTACCGGCGATTAGCGACAAAAGATAATAAGGCGGCCGAAGATTTCACATGGTAATTAAACTGACATTAAATAGGAAATTAAACTTTAATTTGTTTAATTGTAATGAGACAATTTCTGTGAACCGTAGTCCAAAAACAAACGCCGTTGAGTAAATAACGTTTCACATACGATTTCAACGATTCTCCTTCAGGTTAATTTATTTGGTTTGTTGAATTTCACGCAAACCGATTCGAGGGATATCTGTAATAGCCGTCCCTAACTTGGCCGTGATACACTGGAAGGAATAGAACTGGTCAACACTACCAACAAACAGTGGGATTGACCGTTACGTCATAACGTTCTCTATAGCTAAAGGAGAGAGCATGTTCAGTGACGGAATTCGATCACTCGATCTCCAAACTGTCATTCAGGTGTCCTAACTATTGCGGGCCTTATTAGGCCGATTTACAAGTTATTGAGTGTGCGGTTCAATATTTAAATTAGAGTTGTTTTAATATCGGTGCGGTCAACAAATTGCATCATATTTAATAGCTTTGTTTTTGCGTGAAACAATCTGAAGGTCTCAGGCTTAAATCCCTGTTTTAAACATTCTCGCTCTTTGAACCATGGATAATGTGACGGTTAAACCCATTATTCGTAGGTAAAAGAGTAACCCAAGAGTTGTCAGTGGGTGGTGATGACTAGCTGCCTTTCTTTCTCCTCTTTCACTTCTTAGTTGGGGGGAGTGCATCTGGTCCTCGAGTACATTCCCGCGAAATTCAAATTAAAGTTTTGGCATGGGTATAAAAATAGTGTACAGAAACAGGGACCCACAGAAACAAAGTCGAAGACACGCAAGTCTTCAAATATATAATTACTTTTGGAGAAACTGGAGAAGTCCAAACAGTATTTGCGATATTTTGTTGTTGTTTTCAAGCCATAACCGATATGTGTTGTTCATCACTATGTGTTCTTTTAACCTTCAAACAAATACCCTCGTCGAATTATTCTCTCGTTTGGATATGAACGAAAAGTCTCTCAAGGCTGCCCTAGCCATCTAAATTATCCTCAGATGTAACACAATACATTAAATCACCATTTGATGGTTTTTGTCTGTCATGTGACTTCGTTCGCAACCATACGTGTGCCGGACTTTAACTTTCAGGAAGACACATCTGATGTGAAACAGACAGAAATATAAGATATGCGACTAGTTTCGTAAAGTATGCAGACAACTAATCTGCAAGAAATCAACTGTCATTATATAATTTTCGCTTCAATGAACAACAGTTTTATGTTTCGAGGTTAGCAGCAAGTCTGGTGAAGAGGCTAGTTAGTTGTCGTTGTGCTGGAAAGGCTAGGTTATCTTTGTGTCGCAAAAAGAAACCAAAGAAGAATTTTGAAATTATATAAGATTAAAATATTCAATATCGGTAGGCCTAACTAGCTTGACCTAATTATTTTACACTTATTAGACACGCACACATACACTATTCTTTGAATACAACGTAATATTAAACGTTTGGAAATCTAGAAGTTCGTACGTGGTTCTCTTCCCACACGTGTAGTGTTACAGTTTATTGCCAGAACACTAGTGAATTTATGAAATGCACGACTTCGCCATCTCAGTAAATACGCAATATTCAAAACTTGGAGACTTTCCAAATTTGTAAATTCGCACAAGGCTACTCGAGGGCTATCTGTGCTAGCCGACCCTAATTTAGCAGTGTAAGACTAGAGAGAAGGCACCTAATCATCACCACCCACCACCAACTCTTGGGCCACACTTTTACCAACGAATAGTGGGATTGACCGTCACATAATAACGCCTCCACGGCTTGGAGGGCGAGCATGTTTAACGCGACGGGGATGCGAACCCGCGACCCTTACATTACGAGTCGCATGCCTTAACATGCACGGCTTGACCACAGTAAAGTAACCAAATTCAAAACTTACAAAAAGTGGAAAATTAGTAGATTTGAAATAATAAAAATATTATATATGATATAGGATTTAATGAAGACTATTTATACTAGTAATACCATGAATATGTACATTTTACACAGAGGAAACACGGAACTAAACTTTCTTGAAATTAAACAGCAAGGAAAAAAACAGCAAAGATTCCAGGAACAGCAAACCTCATTGTACAACGTGGCCCGTAAGTTACTACCCATCCATATATCTTTGGTGTCCAGTTTATCTGTGTGCTGTCCCTCATTCTCGCTGCATAATATTATATGACGCCATGTTCTGTGAGACATTTTCAAGTGTAAATCAGTTTAAATCGGCCATACTTTTTGTGTTTTGGAAGATTTGAGGGATTTCTACCACCAAACACAAATAACAAGGTACATTCTACGACACTCTGGGTGTTTGGTAGAAAAAGATGTATTGTCCAGTGTAAACCGAATGTTTTGTAAAAATATTTAGTTCCTGAAGGGTTAACACCCAGTTCCTCTTAGGTGTCGCTCCGACAGCACTATTTCGACTGTAGTTGTCTATATTCTATATCTGTGTTAGAACCACTAAGGCTATCTGTTGCCATCCCTGAATATCAGCAACTGATCCAAGGGAAACAGCCGATCAGCAGTACTCTGTAATTCAACATACACGGTAAAATATAACTGTCACTGTCATAGTTTAAATCATGAGGAATATTCTGTGGCATCACACGGATTCGAACCAAGTTTGCCAGCTTCTGAATTCAAAGTTATATAGCAAAGCCAACCATTCCCTGTAAATATTATAATTACTCGCTTTGATTTATTATCAAGGAAAAGGGGGAGAAAATATATTTCCTTTCCCACGGTTATTTTTGAGGGGGTGTTTCATTTTATTAATACCACAGCGTGTTTTTTTAGTGTCAGGAAAGAAACACTGGGTAAGTTTCACTGGCTGGACAACTGTTTGTTTGGTTTAACTTTCGCACAACGTTACACGAGGGCTATCTGCGTTAACTGTCCCTAATTCATCAATGTATGACAAGAGGAAAGACAGCTTGTCATCAACATCCACCGCCAACTCTTGGGCTACTCTCTTACTAACGGATTGACCGAAATATTATCATTTTTCCCACAGCGAAAATGGCCAACATGTTTGGTATGACGAGGATTCGAACCTGCGACTCTCAGGATAACGAGTCCAGCGCCAGGCTAAACGAAAAATGATTCCTTCACATACCAATAAACAGCGAGAGAGGTCTTTAACTGGTATCCACTCTTCTATTTGAAATGTTTATTCCCTTTGCCCTTCCAAATAGTGCAAAATAGTTTGTTTGTTTGTTTGTTTGTTTATTGTTAAACACAAAACTGCCCAACGGACTATCTGCAGCATGTTCACCAAAGGCATCAAAAACTAGAGTTTTAGCAGCATAACCTAAAGTTTTAACGTGAAGCCAGAAGGGGGCACCACATTTGTATACAGATCAACGTAAACCACGGTTTAACCTACAAAACGCCTTCCCACCCCAGCGGCACAATGGAATGTCGACGGACTTATACTACTAGAAACTAGGCTTCGATACCATGAAGGGCAGAGCACAGATAGACGTTTGTGAAGCGTTGTACATAACACAACAAACCAAAAACATGAAAAGTACTCGAACCTACCGTTTCATTCAATGTGTCGCAAAATGAGCAGGAGATCCAGCAAAAATATACACGAGCGCCCCCTCCCAAAAAAAAACCTGATTAAACGTGTGACAAAAGAAGTGACTGTTATCACTTCATTTCACTGCACACCGACCATATCACGTCTTAAGTTACTTTATTTTTCCCGTCAAAAGATAACGTAAAATATTTAAACAGTTTGTTCGCAAAACTTGAACAAAACAAAAAGTACAAAGGATTAAACAACTTCAAATTTTAGGTCACTAAACAACAATAGATCCATAACATTTTTCATAATTTATGGAGAATGAAAAATAAACATGGTCTCCAAATATAACATTTCGTTTAATGAAAGGGAAAAAAACCAAGAAAATCAATCGTACCAATCACGAGCGAAATCGTTAACATCTGGTGAGAATCGAAAACACTTTGACTATTAACTCTGGCAGCGGACGCCAGACATGGATAAAAGTTTAATGTACAGCCTTAGTGTTCATCTTTAACATTACACCCAACAGAACAAAATATGAGAAAGAAAAAAAAGTGTGGGGGGGAGCATTTTGAATTTCGCGCAAAGCAACGCGAGGCTATTTGCGTAAGTCGTCCCTAATTTAGCAGTGTAAGACTAAAGGGAAGCTGGCTAGTTATCATCACCAAACACTCTTGGGCTACTTTTTTTATTAACGAATAGTGGGATTGACTTTAATATTATAACGCCCCCCACAGCTGAAAGCGCCCTAACCACCAGGCCAGGTTGGGCCTTAGATGGGAAGAAAGATTGACAATGTTATTATTTTCGATTCTTTATGTTTGTTTTTGTTTTCTGGCTGAACGGGTCCTAAAGAATGACAAGAACAAATAATTAAAACATTACACACAAAAAGAAAAATCATTTTGTTTCACAAGGTCGAACGGTTTTATTTGTGTAACTGTCCCCCGCTGGGACTGTGGTAAGTTTATGGATTTACAACACTAAAATTATAGGTTCTATTCCTCTCAATAGACACAGCAGATAGCGCTGAGTGGCTTTGCAATGAGATAAATATACTCAAACACACATGGTACCATATCATATCATACTGAGTGGAATTAAAGAAATTAAACATGGCGGTTTTATTATTTGTTACCTGACAATATTATAACACCGTAAGGATTCTTTTGGATTGGGAGAGGGCTGGAAAAGTTTTTTAAACATGGGGGATTCTAAAAGATTTTTCACCCCGAAAAAAAACAGAATAAAAATGGATTACTAGTAACTGTGGATAATAAACTTGTTACTAACCGAGACAGCTTGGTTGGATAATTTATTACTAATTCAAATAACTTACCATCCTCCATACGAAAATAAACCCGAGTAGAAAGCCAAAGAAATGTCTTCCGTTTTAAAGTCTCCTTGGAAACTATTTTTCAGGTAAGTAGTTTCGCCTACAGTATATAAAATGAACAACAAATTATACGTATATACATGCCACTTAAAAACATTAGTATAAGTGTGTGTGTGTGTGTGTGTGTGTGTGTGTGTGTGTGTGTGTCAGTCACTTAATACAAACAATCAATTTATATCTTTAAGCCTTTATCAATAAAGTGAGGTGTGGGTGGTAATCGAAATGACTGTTTGGTGTGAGTGTTGAGCTTATGTTTTTATTATTACCATCAATCTTCCCCCTTCCTCACTGAAAATTCAGTATTTATACATCTTTAAAGAAAGAAAATAAAGACAAAATGTTTTCAATGAAACATATTCCATTGTGAATGTCTGTGAAATGGTTCGTTTGTCCCAAGAACGCTTTACAAACATCTTAAATCTGTATTAAGAATATGGGCAAGTTTGGGTTTTATTAAAACATCACGTGAAATATTTATTAATGTGTTATTTTATCGTTACTAATATATTCAAATTGTTTGTTTTCGTTGCTATAGGATACGCACTAATTATTTTAACGTTGTCGAGTACAGATGACGAGTTGTGCGCTTGTAGTTTAGCGCAAAGCTACATATAGTGAGTGCTATGTGTGCTGAGCTCACAACGGGTAGAGAAACTCGGTTCCTTGCATTGTACGTTCGCAGATTGGGTGCGGTAGAGATTGGATAAATACAAAGTTGTTATCAAAACGTGGGAGAAGGATAAATTATTTTATGTATATACCTTCATCACCCGATTCTGTTGTAACTTGACTGAGGGCAAAAACGTGTTCAGTTTTGGTAACAGAAAACGTCCCTTATTAAAAAGGCCCGACGCGGTTTCGAACCTTCGTCGCACAAAACACGCTCATCTTTCAGCCGTGAAAGCTTTATAATGTTCAGTCAATCCCACTATTCGTTGGTAAAAGAATAGGCCAATAGTTGGCAGTGGATGGTAATGACTAGCTGCCTTTCCTCTAATCTTACCCTGCTAAATTAAGGATAGCTAGCGCAGATAGCCTTCGAGTAGATTTGTGCGAAATTCAAAAACAACAACAACAAAAAAACACTGGTGCGCTCATGTAGTCATCTCCACCTACCGCCGACTCTTGAGCTACTCTTTTACCAACGAATAGTGGGACTGACTGTCACATCATAACGCCTCCACGGCTGGGAGGGCGAGCATGTTTGTCGCGACCGGGATGCGAACCTGCGACCCTCAGAATACGAGTCGCACGCCTTAACATACTTAGCCATGCCGGGCCAACTCGAGCGAACCAGACTTTAAAATAAATTAACATATCGTGTCAAGAAACAAACATCGGCCCGTTGGATAGAGAAAAACAATGGAAAGAAGGACAAGAAATTGTGCTTCTATTATTTTTTCCCTAACATAATAAACATCAAACTTGGAATAAAAACACATAGACATACCGGTACTGCTGTTTACAAGGGTTCTATCAACATGAATTAGATGAGGGTCCAACCCTCATTCCATTTCATGAATTTCCTCATAATATTCTTTATCTCTGTGTCATGTTTGATGACAATTGATCAAGAGATGTAAACACGTACTGACGTTGATTTATATACATTTGACGAAACGTAAAACTAACCGATACACAAACACTGATGTTTATTAATGTTGATTAAACGTATAACCTGGGAAGAAAACAGGTTTAATCGAAATAAAAGGGCTCTGTTTTTTTGTTTCGTTATAAATCAAAGTGGATGTACATTTAATAAACTACAGCCTTTTGTCTCTTCATAAATCATATGTGGGATCTGGAGAGAGAATAAAAAACAAAACACGATATTATTCTGAACGTCGATAACCTCTAATTGCTTTAGTCCTCATCAGCTTAGTTTTAAATATCAATGTGTTCGGGGTACCATCTAACAATTAAAATAAAATTACTAGGGCTGGCAGAGTAGGGCGCTCTATTCGCAATCTGAGTGGCGCATATTCGAATCTACTTTCCATCAAAATATGTTCGCCATTTCAGCCCTAGGAACGTTATAATATACGGTGAATTCTAGTATTCGTTGTTAAATTAGTAGCCTAAGAGTTGACAGTGGGTGACTATGAATAGCTGCCTTCCCTCTAGTCTTACACTGCCAAATTAGAGACGGCTAGCGCAGATATCCCGCGTGCAGCTGTGCGCGAAATTGAAACCAAAAATAAGTTGTTGTTTTTTGCAATTTGAAAAAGTGCCCGAAACCTAATCCACCATCACCAGAACCCCAATATGAAAAATTATAAGTAAAAAAAATGAAATTGTTTTGACATGAAACTTTCTAATAACGAGAGTGTAGACCAATCACAGTTGATTATACGCACAAACGAGTAACATCAATATCACACATACTTTACAGTTACATAACAAGCGCCACTGATGTGTACATGTGGCTGGTGCGACATCAGAACGATAAAATATGTTACGATTTAAAGGAAATAGACATAAAAAAGATCAGGTTTCTTGACGCCAATAATTACCGAATAACTACAGGGAAAGAAAATATTAAACTAAAGCATCAGTTTTCCCCTGTAATATCAGGGAAATAAACTGAACTAATAAAATACACGAAAATTTATGCTTCCTAAATAACTTTAGTTATTTTCTAATTGCAAAGCTACATTTTATGTTCACTGTGAGAAATTGAGTCCCGGATTTTAGGGTTGCAAATTCTTAAATTTACCACCGATCCACCAGGTTCATTTAATGCCTGTATATGTCAACGATCAGTTGGAAAATGCGCAGGTATAGAGACTACATTTGGTGCACCACCCGCACAAATAATTGTGCGTTTTGAATTACGAGTTAAACGCCTTAACACGCTTGGCCATGCCGGCTCCCTCCACAAATGAATGTTTGTTTGTTTGTTTATTTTGGAATTTCGCACAAAGCTACTCGAGGGCTATCTGTGCTAGCCGTCCCTAATTTAGTAGGTCAAGACAAGAGGGAAGGCAGCGAGTCATTACCACCCACTGCCATCTTCTTTTACCAACGAATAGTGGGAATGACCGTAACATTATAACGCACCTACGGCTGAAAGGGCGAGCATGTTTGATGTAACCGGGATTCGACTCCGCAACCCTCGGATTACGAGTCGAACGCTTGACCATGCCGGCCCCCTTCACAAATAAACACATGGCATTATTATGAAGTGTATACCACACAAGTAACACAAAAAGAATCAGAGATTGACGTTAAAGATTATTTAATTTTTTACTTAAAACTCGGGATTTAAAAAAATGTAAAGACAATTACTTGTAAAGATGTAATTGTTTCACGTACTGTTTCTCTTTTATACACATTTCAAGACTCTACGTCAGAGGAATCGAGTGTCTGTGTATTTATGACGTTTGCGTATTGGTTTGGATATATTGAAGAAACGGAACGGTTTAAAAGTCTGTCGACGTGCCGATAACAAACGAAATCAAAAACAAACTCAAAGACGAGCCATACCAGTACCAATCACCAAAAAGTTTTAAATCACGTGACTCAAATGAAGCTGTACCAGCCGTGAAATTTAAGCATAATGGCTCTCTGAATTAGTAGCTAAAGGGTTCGTCAGGCTTTGTTTGCCTGAAGGTGCTGTGGACATTCGACGTCGAGTTAAATTACGATAGATTTCCATTTATTTACATATACAGTCAATAACATGACAAAAAAACTTCGCTAAGAATGTTTAATAAATACCAGAAACAAATGACTTTATAAATCACCAATACTAGCATGAATTCTGTACAGAACTATACACAATATTCCATTTGTCTGTTGTTTCGTACAATCGACTTTTCTCGCCCTGAGCGCCTCGTGCTTAAGTTCAAAATCTAAACGATTCTCTGGCGTAGTCAGTTGTATTTTGTTTATTTGCCTCAAGAGGACCTTACGTTGCAAAATGAATCCATTTTGTACAAATGTACTAAACGTTTTTTGTTTTGTTTTTATTCACTTATTTCGGTTGTTATATTTTAGTAATGAACTCTGCTCTTTAAGGAGGGCGATATCTTTGTTTTATAATAGTCAAAAAGTATTTTGAATAATTTACAAAATAAATTCATCTTTCACTGATATTACATTAATCGCCAAACAAACAAGAGAAATGAAAACATCACCGTCTCTCTTTTTAGTTTAATTTAAATTGTACAAAACAGACATACCAGTTGTAACGTTTTCTAAAAAGAAACTGAAACCAAACTTACCTCGTGCTATACAGACTATGCCTGTAATGATGATGATAATTAGTGCTAACAGCTTGGCCCCGGTAAATACGTCTTGAATACTCATGGCCCAGCGTACACTTCTGCAGTTAATGTACGTTAAAAATCCTGAAAAACATACACAAAACACTAAACTTGTATATCTGGACAAATAAATATATTAGTTTTTTATAAAAATCAAACAAGAAAATGTAGTATTTTCTTTATTAATATCCCTCTCATTGAATGGGTATAAACAAAATTACACTAATGATTCAAGACATTTTATAATAGTGACTATAATTATCTGGTTAATAAACATATATTAATTATGGGTGATTAGTGGAGATACATACACAGAAAATTAGTAGTAACAAAAAAACAATTAAAATTATTGCTCAACATAATGTGGTCAAAAGTAAATTGAGTATACTTTTAAAAAATTCAAACAAAATTATTATTCCATATTTCTTCCCAGAATATAACCCAGAACATTTTGTAACCGAGATAACAAGAAAACTAAAAGAAAAACTAAAAAAAACAAACTAAAGAAAAGTCCAGACAGAGAAATTGTGTTGGTTTTAAAAACACGTTTTGTCTACTGGTTCTAAACAGTTAATTTGAACAAGAGTACGCTGTCATTATTAAAGTTCGCGCATTGATACAAAACTACTTGAGTCTTTTTACGTAGCAATAATATTATGTTGGTGAAATGTTATCTATAAACGTTTCGAGTGTCGTCACAATGAGATTGACAATAGAAAACAAATCTCTCTCATATTCAGTTTTCTGGAGAAAATCAAAGGGTTGTTGACATTTTTAGCGAAAAGATACCAACTGGCCTACAGGTTCTCTGTCAACTGCGAGATTCGAACCCAGAACTTTACTCTTATTATTCTGGAAACCTGACTGAAAGAATTCAGGCAAGTACTTTGTTTTGTCAGTAACACTACACAATCAGCTTCCTACATTGTCCCATGCAAGACCAACACCAGATTTTAGCAAAGTCAAGAAACATACTGCGAACATAACAGGAGACTTTTGAAAACAAAGAGAAATTGTCACATCATTATGACCATGATCTTTGCGAAATTAATTTCTTAGTAGTGTGAAAGTGATAAATGTTCTGGTCCGGCATGGGCTAGATGGGTTAAGGAGATTGACTCGTAATCCGAGGGTCGCGGGTTCGAATCCCTGTCGCACCAAAAATGCTCGCCTTCTCAGCCGTGGAGGCGTTATAATGTGATGATCAATCCCACTGGTAAAAGAGTAGCCCAAGAATTGGCGGTAGATGGTGATGACTAGCTACCTTCCCTCTAGTCTTAACACTGCTAAATTAGAAACGGCTAGCGCAGGTAACCCATGTACAGCCTCGGACCAAATTCAAAACAAACATTTACACACACAGCTGCTGTTATGGTGTTATAAACCCATGTGTATTCAACTGGTAGTATCCGTTCTCTACTGCAGAGAAAGAAGCAAGAAATAACATTTACAATATATACAGTAGTTGTAATGTAACATGAAATGATAACGTAAAAAGATGAACGACATTGATAACATCTGTGTGACTCTCCATCCTTGAAATGTTTATTATAATACTTCATCAAGATCTTCCAGAATGTAATGTCTTCGGTTACTAGACGATCGGATATATGACGTACACTTTGTTTAGTTCTGGTTTCAATCGTCTCAGCAGTAAAAGGCACTGCGACATTTTCAATATCTACAGGTAGTTGTTTTACCTATTAGTAAAAGGAAACTCCACTTCCAATATGGAATGTTGGAGCATCAATCACGAACAGTATTCACAGAAATGCACGTTTTTTCTGGTCACTTTGATTAAGGTACAACACATGATGTACCCATTCAGGGCCACCTCTAGAGTCATTGATATATATTGTTATTGAACCATATTTTAACGTTTAATTAGTAAGTGATTCATCTATAATTTCCAACTTTACTGGCCATCACTTAATGGGTGAAATGAAACTTTTCTACTCACATTAACTCAGCTATAAAGATAATGATGTTTGCAGCTAAATACTCTCACAATCAATGATATTCGCTCAAATGTTTTACTTGGTATCTACTTTATAAACTATCTACAACACATCTTCATATAATACAACAAGTCGAACTTTACAGCAACGTAACAGTATTGATTACTAAGAGCACGAACAGCTGTAACAAACTAGCAGTTTGTCATAGAAACTACAATTTCACGTTTTAAGAATTATCATAAAATTATCATAAAAATAAAATTTTTATTTTTAAATAAGTAGATATGGTAGGAAAACGAATGAAATCAAAATGCACTTCGTGACGAGGTACTTTTTTCTGTTAAAAATTATGTTTATCCAAACGAAATTTAAAATATTATTTATTTGGCGTACAATCACGTAGGATATAATAAAATCCTTATATCATCCGTAAGCACAATTAAACAACAATAATGTGGTTAATATTTATAAAGTTCCTTACCCAGAGTGAGCGCCGCTAGAAGTCGCACTGCTGCATCAGGTGGTTCACATTGTTGGTAAATAGGTTCAATAATATAATAGGCAAAAGTCAGTGTCAAGATAGCTTGCGTTGTTGGTCGAATTATAAGAAGAGCAACCCACAGTCTCAAGAAGGCCGTCAGAGGCCCAAACGCTTCGAGAATGTAAGCATAATCTCCACCAGATCGTAGAATAGAAGTTCCCAACTCGGCGAAACACATGGCTCCTAGCATCGAAAATACTCCACACAATGACCAGACGACAAGCGATACGCCTACCGATTCACCGCAATAAGCAAAAACTCCTCTTGGAGAAACAAATATTCCCGACCCAATAATGCTTCCAACAATAATTGCTACACCATTTATTAAAGTTATTTCTCTTTTTAGTTTTACTTCCCCTTTGTGACTGCTGGTACAATCACTTTCGCTCGTTCCCCGTTCTTCCACGTGACGCGACATTGTTGGTAAACGTACCGTAATTTCCGTTGTTTGTTATTTTTTAAAATCAAACACAAATTAACGTTAACGATTTTTTCCACTGTAAAATAATATCTTTCGCCCTAAGCCGCTCACTGAATCACAGCTCAAGAACTTCACTTATGCAAAAGTTATCTGGTCTTAAAACTACTACATGTCGAGAACTACGATTACACTGACGACGAATATGAACTAAATTGTTTGCAGTTTCAATTTATAGGTTGCAGTTCATGTTCGATGCAAATCGCGCCACGTTGCGGAATAACAACGTATTATAAGCTTACGATAAGGTCGTTGTGTGTGATTAGGCCATAGCTGGTAATTTACTAAGTTATTTGCGTACATTTGTTGTCAGGCGTACCGTATTATTAAGGCTTTAATACCTGTTTTGATTTGGCGAAAAAAATTTAGTTATAATATAATTAATCGGAGGTTTTATTTGCTGTTTCTTACGTAGTCCTTCCTCATGGTTTTGTTTGCTCATTTAACTTCATTCAAATGCATTTCTTTAATTTCACTAATATATATATATATTGTAAGTTACTTATGTAAGGAAACGAAAGTCATGAAAATGTTGTTAAATTACAAAATATAACTACCACACACTGATCTCTGATTATTAGAAGTGGGCGTGAACAACCAGTTAGCGCATCGGACTGCAAATAGAAAGTTCCAGAAGGGATAACACTGAACACGTTCTGTAGTATTTTCATCTGAATGCATTATAAAAGTGACAGCCAATCCCATCAATAATCTCAAGGAATAAAACAAAACATTTGTAGAGGTTAGGGCTGCTTCCATTAAGAGAGTAGATAAAGTTTGGATTATTTATATCTAAAGCTGGAATTTATAACCTGGCCTACTAATCTACGCTGATTTGCTTGAAAATTCGAATAACCGAACTCAATAAATACAGAATACAAATTAGCATGTATGTTTTTTTGTATTCTGTTATATTTCGCGTCTCTGAACACAACTTTTATATAATTACTCAGCCAGCACAAAAATTGTTTATTACTGATTTGTAACTTACATCCTATATCACGCGATAATTCTATAGGAAGTTATTCGATACAATGTACAATTTTGTTGACCATACTTGATCAGTAGGCAGAATAACAATGCATTTTCATGAAAACCTATGAGTGCAGCTTTGGTAATTTCATTCTTTAGGACCCTCTAAGCAACATGTAGGCTAAACGTCTAGAGCGAAGAACGCAAGATCCAATTGTAGTTATCCTTAAATTAGATCTTCTAACCAGACAAATGACCACCAGGCGGCAGCACTTATCCTGTATTATACAGCTGTTAGTAAATGAATAAATGCATTGTTTATCACAGATATAATGGCTAAAGTTACAAATGAAATTTCAGAGCTTTTACAGTGGCTCGAGCCTCGGTCCTACAGATACACAGTCCACAAGAAATATCTCTGTCCCTCGTGTTGAACATCATGTCTACTGATGCTGTTGACGTTGCTTAAAAAGAATGAAATTATGCCTGAAGCAGGAGCTGAATTTTTTTCATAAAAATAATTTCTGGCTTCTAAAACACTAATGTCTGATGTTTTGTTATGATTATAAGGTCGACTAGCGACGAGAAGATGTTGGAAGTGAAGTGGACACTTAGAAATGAAACGTGTAATTAAAAAATTGTTTTATTCTCATTAGTGGTCAAATAATAATGCTTTTTGTCGGGTCAGATATGAAGTACTCATGAAATGTTAACAAAATTGCTTTACAATAGAAATGTAGAAAATTATTTGAGTTGAGAAATTCACGAAACACCATTTCATTTTAAATGCTGTTAAGAACGTAAATATTAATTAGTCAATTCACGAATTTAAACCTTTCACACCCAGTTAGTCCCTCTGTGGCTTTTTACTCTCTAAACATGTAAATACATCATTGAAATATGTATAAATGTGCATTTTATCTTCGCAAGAGTTTGTTCCAGAAAAGATAAATACTGAAATACTTGTGAAAACTGATGCCCGACGTCAAACCATTTCATGACTCTAAGAAAAGGTTTGGAGACAGATCTTGTGTGTGAAAGGGGAAGAATGTTGTACGTTGACTACTAACGATATATAGTTTTTGCTTGACTTGTAGAACATTTATTTCTGGGACGAATGGTCTAAAATTGAAATGACCTGCACGAGAGACACAGTAATTTAACTTATCACGATGGTCGTTAAATTCAGTGGACATTAAATATCCTTCATAATTCAGAATAAAGTTAATTTAATACATTTCGCTATTCATCACAACCCTTAAGATATGATAGCCCACATAAAAAAAATCACCATAATATCAGGTTAGTGTATTACACTATGTAGCAAAATTCTTACTTTTTCTTATTCTTGGGCAGAAAGTGTAATTTCCCAATTGTTTATGCCTAAAGTGATGGTAAAGACTCATTTTGCTCTTCAAACTTTACTTTTGTGACCTGGGATCGTGTAACGAAAACATGATGGGAGACTGTATTTGGGGACTGATACGTGAAAGCGATTTACATTACAGTTGCAAATCTAGAAAAACTACTCACTTCTAAACATTTTTGTGTAACTTTAGTATAAATACATGTAAATCTTGATTCATATGTTGATTCATTCAGACCTTATGTAAAGGAAAATGTACAAATTTGCCCGTTTTTACAGAGAAAATAGGTTAATCTCTAAATTTCATTATCAAGATCATAAAGCAAAGTTTAAATTGAATAATGTCCATTTTCTGTTCCTTTACCACATAAGCTATTAAGAAATAACACATACTATCCAGGAACAAAATTTGTGTTAGGTTGTGTTATTTAACATATAACTATCTAATATATAGTAATATTGTAATTTCAGTCCTCTCTTAGCGTCATCTGCTCGCCATGTAACTAACGTGGCACACTGTGGATTTTATTTCTGGTTTTTGTTGAGCTCAAAGATGAACAACAGAATATCTCTGCTACATCTATTACGAGCATGGAAACCCGATTATTTTCTATTTTAGCTGCTAGTAGTAAATGTTATTTACTGATAAGAGTAATAAAGTGGATAATTTTATGTGACAAAGAGATGAATAGTATTTATTAATACGATTAATAGTAAAATAGGTTGGTTTCAACGACATCAGCCAATGAGATGAACATCGTTTCGGTTTACCATAGTTTATTTTTTAGGCTCTTTGTTTGAAATGTCTACTAGACACTATACGTATTACATTCGCAGAAGTTTGTTCGTTTTGAATTTCGCGCAAAGATACATGAGGGCTATCTGAGCTTGTCGTCCCTAATTTAGTAGTCTATGACTAGAGGAAAGACAGCTAATCATTACCACCCTCCGTTAAATCTTGGATTACTCTTTTCCTTATAATGTCCCCACGGCTGAAAAGGAAAGCATGTTTGGTGTGACGAGCATTCGAACCCGTGACCCTCGGATTACGAATCGAGTGCCTTAACCACCTGGTCATGCCAAGTATTCATAAAAGTAAAAACTTGACACAAAAATATTCAAATAGTTGTAAATAAATAGTTAAAAGTGCCATTATCCTTTTGAGAATGTTGAAAGGAAGGTTATTGTGTTCACTGAGTCACATAACCAGTTCTTTTATTTTACTTTTTAAATCACTTGATAATTCATCAGGCTGTGGGAAGGAGGAGACAGGTATTTCTTGTTACACTTCCAAATATTCTCGAAGGAAGGTATTTCATAAAACAGAATAGTATGAACACGTTAAGCTGGGTTAACGATGTTGATAAAAGTTATTCTTTCCTTGAATAACTTCATCATTTTGATTAAATTACGCCTTAAAACGTTTCTCTGATTGAGTCAACAAAATCAAGAAAATATATAACTTATCTTAAGGACCAGGCATTCTCAGGTGGTCACGAGCCCTCGAGTCGCAACCTGAGAATCGTGAATTCGAATCGACTCAACAACAAACATCCTTGTCCTTTCAGTCAGGGCCTGGCATGGCCAGGTGGTTAAAGCTCTCGACTCATAATCTAATGGTCGCGGGTTCGAAGCCCCGTCAACCAAACATACTTGCTCTTTCAGCCGTGGTGGCATTATAATGTAAAGGCCAATCGCACCATTCGTTGGTGAAAGAGTTGGTCAAAAGTTGGTGGTAGGAAGTGATGACTAGCTGCCTTTCTTCTTGTCTTACACTGATAAATTAGGGACGGCTAGCGCAAATAACCCTCGTGTAGCTTTGCGCAAAATTTAAAACGAGCAAAAGTTAATGATAATTATAGCGAACTCTTACTTTTGTGTTTAGTTCGATATAGAAACACACTAACAAACACACCAACCAGTGACTTGCGAGATGTTGATGTCAATTACTCTTAATGTGACATCATAATTTCTCAAACTTTGGAAATAACAATGCGCCATCTTTACAGGGATGGCATACGATTATTTAAGTTGCGTGTGAAACTTCGCTAAGGGCCTTATTTAACACAGAGCACAAGTTGGCTCTGTGATAGAGCTCTGGGTTATAGAGTTGGCGAGACGAATTCGAATTGTGTCACACCATAAAATTTCATTCAGTAATTCAAAATGGTTCTACGACATTTCGCACCCGAATCTTGGCAGCAAACATCACAATAGAACTTAGTTGCTCATTTCCTTTATGTTTACATGTTCAACATTTTTAACTTTTAACAATATATTTTAATTTTATTTCTATCATTATGCATTTTTACAAATGTGTAAGTGACAAGATACATGTTACAGAGTAATACTGAGTGTATCAGAATAACCGAGTTGATGATAAAGAAACAGAGAGACCAGCTCACGTGCTGATGATAACATGACCTCAAGGTGTCATCTAACCTGCCCTAACAAACGGTAAATCTTAGTGTTCATACTACTAATAATCAGGTTCAACAATAGCAGTGGACACACCACCGATAGCCCATTCAGTGGGTTTGTACTAAATAAACAAACAAAACGACCTAGCTTATGTATCGAAATTAGACATTAGCGGTATAGCTATCACAGCCATTCAACCACAAACAAAATTACAAACATTCATCGACATTCTCGCAAACGCAATTCTTTTGAACAGTGAGTTGACAACAAATCATAGAAACAATGTATTGATTATAAATTATGTAGCATGAAGACTATGATGTCAATAACACTATGAAGTGATGATACAATGATACGAATAGCTTTGTGAAAACTGTGATATTAATAATATTATCGAGCGATGAAAACTATGATATTAATAGCATTATTAATATCATAGTTTTCATCATTATATAATGTTATAAGTATCATAGTTGATGTAAATGCTCGTCTAGGTAATCATCCGCTATCAAATTGTCGGCTGCCAAGAGTCGGGTGCGAAACTGCGGCTGCGAAATGTCGGGATACCAATACAAAGAATGCGACATTTTTTCCACTGAAAGGAGTTCATTCTTGAAATTACAGAAATATTATGGAACTCCCGTTCACAGTTTTTTGTATTCTTCATACACTTCTTGATCAACCATTAGCTTTATATTTTAAAAATCCACAAATGGTTTTGGCTTCTTTCAGCTCGTTTATTTTAAAGTAAAAAAATCCACAAACTCCACTACGAGAAGTGACAGGCAAGTTAATTTTATTTTTCAGGTCCTTTTATAAATTTCGAGAATAATTTGAAAATATAGAATATTTTCGACATTAGTTTTTATAAGACTAAAAAGTAAGGTGTTAGAATCATAATGTTTTTAGAGTGTTTCTGACGCTACATAAACATACATCCACATACTACTTACATTAAATGTTTAATTACTCTTGTTACGTTTATTTTCATCTGTATGTTTATTAACAATGCAGTAAATTAAGTTTTTGATACGAAACATTCCACCTGTTAAACCAGTAAACTAAACCGATAAATTAGTATTAAACATTCAGACAGAAAATTGTCGTTTTTAAGGGAACATATGTAAATATATATATCTATAAATTTATGTTTTGTATAGAAATGTATTGCTGCTTCAACAGATTTTCCATACATATAGATTACAACAAATAAAAAATTTATATGATATACTCTGGTAACTAATTTTAAGGTTGAATGTAATAAAATAAAAACAAACATTTATCATATACATATTTTATGTATACATATGATAACAAGTTACCTTATTAATTGTTCCAAAACAACAACAAAAAACAGAATAAACCCAATTAAAGAACGTATTTTTCGTGCAAACTCGATAATTTGACTTTATGGAAAAATATTTTAATTAAGTTTTGTTTTTTGAGCATGCTTAAGTCTGGAACCAGTATTAGCTTCTCTTGTGGACATTTCGGACCTTAAACTAAGAGACGAGACAGTGGCACTCCAGAAAAAAAAACGACTTTAGCCCAATAACTTTCAGACCTCAGCTACAGTCACAAACCGCATGACGAATATCAACTAAACGTAATAAGTTAATTCAACGTTTAAAAACAAACAAATTTGTATAGGTGTGTACGTCAGCGCCCTCTAGTGGTAAAACACAAACCTTTGTATATGTGCATGCAACTGGAAAACAAAAAGTCTTTTCCCAGTTCGGAAACCAATGTCGATAAAAGCAGTACCATTGGCAACAAGTCAACTCTAACTTGTTACCATGGAGAGGGTAATCTTTCAGCAACGACCTTTGCTTAGCAATTAAATAGTTGAATCGAGCGCCAATCACACATCTAAGCTATTTTGTTATACATTTTACACAAAGCAACACGAACAATATCTAAGCTAGCCTTCCCTAATTTAGTAATGAAAGACTATAGGGAAGGTAGCTAGTCACAATTACCCATCTCCAACTCTTGGGCTACTCTTTTAATAGCGGAATTGACGGTCACAAAATAAGGCTCCCACAGCTGAAAGAGCACTGATCACCTGATACACAGCTAAAAGTGTGAAGAAGGGTAGTACAGTGGAACTCAAACCTTGGACTTTACGATCCTCAGCTTAACAAGCTAACAACTAGGCAACATAGCAAAAACTATAAGGAAGTTGAGAATGGATTAATGTTCCAAAATATAACTATTATTAAACTTTTGGTACTTTATAATATTTTCTATTATAATCGAATTTTTTATCGTAATTTTGTTTCTGGAGCTTCATTGTTGAATAATTATATTTTCCTTCCCAAGTTTCAACCACATATAAAATACGGAATGTTTTAAATTTTATAACGCTTAGCTGTAATTGAATGTATTATATCCCCCCCACAGACCTGTGACAATTCAAAGTTAAAATAATTTACACTATCTACGTTGTTTTACTGAGCTCGTCGCACTGATCGAACATATATAACTTTTATTTTTGACTTCTGTTCATGATCTGGTATACAATCAGTGATACTATGTTGTCTTTAGGGCTAGCGATTGTAAATCTACCATATAAATTATACAGAAAACAAAAAAGTAGCAATCACATGTCGTACAACCATCAAAAATAAAAGTCAACCAAAACAGCTATTTATGCTTTAACAATGCTTATAAAATGATGTTATTTTTCATGAACAGGTTTTACTATAAAGCTATAAATATTAATAAATGTTCGATCCTTATCGTTCAGAGATATTACTGCCCTCTTTAAGAAAAAAACCGAACTTGAAATAAAAATATATCTCAGAACGGCTGGTTTGGGTATTAAACACTTTCACTGATAATTAAAGTGGTAATACCCATACCAACAGTTCTGAGATGTATTACTGCCCTCTATTGGCCATATTGTAAACAATGCGCCTAATTTTATTGAACGAAATAATAAAATGGTTCAAAAACTTTCAATTACACATATACACCAATTTTAATTTCACAGTTTCTTCTGCGTTGAAATAATAGTTTACAAAAATAACTAACAGGTAGCGCTTGTCGCGGCATAATACAAATATTAAATTAATAGTTATTACCATTTTTGGGCTTAACATCTTTGAAACACACATTTGACTTTTTAAAAAAAATTACATCACATTATTAATAAGACAAGTAAAAGTTGTAATTGTCTTTTAGTCGGACATTCCACCGATGCTCCACAAATAGAAGAACATTCGAAGAACATTTTGGGACATTATTTCTCTTGTTTGAAATAACTCACAGAACATAATATTCCACCCTTTTCGTTGTTTAATATTGCTGGTGCTGCTGGTAATAATTCGGTTGTAGTCACTCGTGTTCTTCTTGCTCAACGCAAACTAATAACTTCTGTATAAAATGCGTGATCCCTTCTGCAACAGAACCAGATAAAACGTATTTACGTTAGATTTTAGTACAACTGTTTAAGCACACACGCATATATATCTATCATGATAATAATACCCAGTTTTTGTATTACCTCACCTATCTAAGATCATATGCACACGCACTTCGACGGATTTAAATATACTGTGGTAGACATTTTGTTCAACAACATTGTATAAAATTATCACAGGTTTTGAAAATGTCATAAAGTCACTTTTTAAGTTCACTAATTGATAGTATTAAGTCCAGTAGAGTGTAGATCTAACTAAACTGAAGCAAACAAGAGGAGATCATCAATAGCCGCGGCTGTAAGAGCCATTCTGTGAGTCACTATGTTGCGGCTAAGAACATACACGTTAATGTTAATTTGTCTCTTTATCGAATATTAGCCGTATTTAATAATGGATTAACAAATGTATATATACATTGTTAATTGCATAAGCGATGAAAATATCAAAATCAAAGAACAGAATTTAAAGATTGCAATTTTTTTATTTTAAGATTATGACGTTTATAGCTAGAGTACTTCCTCAGATCGCAGAGCTTTAATTTTAATGTTAACCCTAACACAAGTAGACTTATAAATGCTAGGCCTAAGATAAGAGGACTTACAGATTTCGGTGATTGTGATTATAATTATTTTATATTATCCTAGAAATCCTAAGTTTAAAGAAATAGTTTTGCAGTAAAGATACTTATGGCAGAAAAACAAAATAATTGAATATCATAAAGAACAATGTTTATACAACACTAACGTACTTTGTATTATAACAATCTGTACTTCTGTAAAATTCCTTTAAGATAATCACAAATCTGAAGGAATGGCCCTATCAGAAGCGTGCTCTCCGCTGGGTCAACAGTAATTTTGAGCTCTTATAATGCTAAAATTCTAGGTTCTATACTCGTGGCTAGAACAACACTGATAGTCCGCTGTGTAGTTTTACATTTATCAACAAATAAATAAACTTATCAAAATAAATGTTTTGTGCTTCACAAACGTAAACAAGTAATTTCTGAAGTGGAAATAGCATCAAAAAGACAAGTAGCGATCCATCAAATCAAATCCAGAACATTTATTGGCCAATGATCTGTTGCAGAAAGGCAACCACTGGGTATCGTTCCAGAACACAAAAGTGATGTCAAACATCAATTGATTATCGTTTTGGTGTAAAAATACGATCCAGAATATTTATTGGCTAATATTTTGATGCAAAAAAGGAAAATAAGGGAGATGGAATCCTAAAACATCCTACGTAACATCTGTTTATAAACTTCTAAATAATAAAAAATAGATACTATTAAAACTTTGTAATATTCACTGGCTGATATTTTAAACACAACAATGGGTATACGGTTAAAAAAACACACCTATAAAAACCATTGCCAAAAGCACTGTCTCAATGTTCTTTTTTTACAATATTTGCACTCGTTACTTACTGATTATTGTTCTGTACAGCCAAGGTTTCTTCTTCCATTTAACAGTTAGATAATAAACGGGTACACCAGACAATGTTATAGCGAGACCAATTCCTGTGTCCCACGGGTTTACATAGAAAGGGAGGAATACCAGAAACCCACATATCAGCAGGAAGACAATGGGTATTACGATGTTCAGCTAAGACAAAAAAGGTGAATTAGACTTTTATATATAGAGAGAAAAACCACCTTTAGAAAAACTACAGTAATAATTTATTAACTGGGCGACGTTTCAAGCGAACGGTGTTTTTTGTTGTTTTGTTTTTCCAGCCAGAAACAAACCTATCCATTCATAACAGTTACAGGAACGTTTTGAAATTAAATGATACACAAAACACAATGTAACAGGAGCTAAAACTATGAGGGGTAAATAATAAGATAAAACTAATATAAAAAAACTGGTAACTACAGAAAAACAGCACAAAAATTATTAAAAATATCGAAGAATGTTACACAGCAGAGGAACTTAAATACTTCAAAATAACATAAGTAGGAAATTTTTTAAAAATATAAGATTTTGAACCGTTCTTTAATACCCAAAGGACTTAAACAGCCCAATCTGAATTTTTTCGATCGTGATTCTTTTACTGTTGTTAGATGTGGCATGAAGTAAGTGCTTTGAAGTGCTCAAGAAAATTATCAGCTGTGTTGAAGTGCCAAACTGTTGGTTTGTCTTTATCCATAATCAAGTTTTCTGGTGTGCGTTCAGCGAGCATTCGGCTGGTTTTCCCTATGTAGTTTTCGTCATAATTGTTACAAATAATATAACAATTAGATATGCAGGTAAAGTGGCTAATCACAGAATACGTTGATTTAGGGCCTCTCAACAGATGTTTTGTGATCTACGTAAGAACAAACGTTGCATCTACTACCCTGATAACCGGACGCACCAACATGAGTATCAGATAACAGTTGTATGTTGCTCAAAAGTTGAACAGAAAAAAGGAATGTTAGTGTCTTGTTTATGAAAAATTAGAGGTTTGTTGGGAAACATGTGACCAATGGTATTGTACTGTGTTATAACGCAAAGTTATCATAAAATACACGTGTTACTTGTATGTTGAATTAGGTGTTAAAAGTCAAGCTTATTTTATCACCAAAGGTGAAAACTTATTTAAGAAGTACAGAAAAAAGTAACCGGGTTAAATACAGAATAATTAAAACTATTCATGTGATTATAAAGTTTATATCTATAAAATACAAAAAAGATATGATCACACTTACAAAAGAGACATACATTTTGTTATAGTTGTCTCTGGTAACTCTTTGTTTTTGTATTGTTTTACGTAACTCAAATTATTTGTGTGAAGCGCCCTCTATAAATTGTAGTTTGATCTATGAACTCTACCTGACTCACCTTACTTTAAATACAAGAATGAAACTACAAAGACATTTAAAGTACAAGTACACTTTTCGTATGTCTATAATAAACTCACGGCTCCAAAATAGGGAATGCGATATATTATTTATTGTAACAGGACTCGAGCCATGAATTCTCAGATCCGCATACTAGCCACTTGGCCGGGATAAAGTGATAGATAAATATTTTTATTATAGCCATAAGGTGATTGTGGAATAAACATTTAATAAAACTGAAGAAGACTGTGCTGGAGACACGTTCGTTCAGATGTGAGTTTCATAAATGAAGACACAAGGACCTTACATCTTTATACGTGTGGCATGTAACGTATCATAAACGAAACTTAATATTTCTTTTACGTCAGAGATTCTTCATCACCTGAAATAATTGCATCAAATGTTGCGATTTTTTTCATTAGATCTCCATTAATTAAAATATTACGTCACTAAACTTAAAAAAATATATATAGTAGAAAATATTTATTTCCTTTTTAATTTTACGCAAAGTTACACGAGGACTTTATACGCTAACCATTCTTAATTTAGCATTGCAAAACTTGAAGGATGGCAGTTAGTCATTACCACCCACCACCTATTTATGGGCCACTCTTTTACCAACGAATAATGAGATCAACCGACACAGTGTAACGCCCCCACGGCTGAAAGGCTGAGCATGTTTGGCGTGATGGGAATTCGAACCCGCAACTCTCAGACTGAGCGGGGGCTCAGTAGATCAGGAAGGTATTTGTTTTGAAAGGAAAAGTTCAAGTGATTAAAATTACTTCAGATAAAATGAACGAATAGAAGTTGTAGGCTATTAGCACTTCATTAGGCTAAAAATACTGAACAGCTAACAAGACAGTCTTAGACTAGGCATTGACTAAAAGAAGTGTTTAGTTACTACTGATCTCAGTTCCTTACAATAACTCGGTATTAATGGTAATCTGGAATTCATCAGTCATTCCTTAACTCTAATAAGTCTGTCTAAGTGTGGATATTTGACCCTCATTACCTTGATGCATCTACGTGTGGGTATTTGACACTCATTACCTTGATATGTATGTCTAAGTGTAGATATTTGACCCTTATTACCATGATAAGTCTGTCTAATTGTGGATATTTGACGCTCATTACATTGATAGGTCTGGATATTTGACCCTCATTACCTGGATAGGTCTGTCTAAGTGTGGATATTTGACCCTCATTACCTTTATAGGTCTGTCTAAGTGTGGATATTTGACACTCATTACCTTGATAGGTCTGTCTAAGTGTGGATATTTGACACTCATTACCTTGATAGGTCTGTCTAAGTGTGGATATTTGATCCTCATCCACAGCAGGCCTGATACAGAGAACATGACGAATAAAGCTTCACTGAAGGCTGTGTAGTTGATAAGTGTGTAGACGTGTACCGTGGTCAGGTAGGCCAAGCTGAGAAGACCCTGTAAAATCACATCTACTAGGTTTATTCTGTTTCTACAGTTATAGACAAGAGAATAATGAACCAGTAAAGGCTAAAAAGATTGTTTTTAATTCTTTATATTTTGTAAAGGAACCGTACTATGTCAAAAATCAGTAGTTTCTTAAATTCTGTTAATAATATTATAGAAAACAAAATAAGAATCGCATCTTAACGATAATTATTACTTGTTTTACTCACTAAAAATATAAGGCTGGATTCTGGTGTATAACGGTTGAGGTTAATCATGGCTAAGCAGCTTGGAAGATGACCTTCTCTTGCTCCGACGAAAAATATCCTGCAATCATGATCGTGTAACTATAATGAACGTACCGTGTATATATATATAAATATATATATATATATGTATCTATCTGTGTATGTGACCAAAATAATAAATGCAATGCAAGTATGAACATCTTATTATAATGAGCGTACCTTGTATACATGTACCTATCTATGTATGTGAGCGGAATAATAAGTACCATGCAAGTATGTTCATTACTGTAATTTACACGTGTAGAGTACATAAAATTAATCAGTGTTGTATGACATTACTGATTAATATCCTGATATAACAATTGTAACGTATCACACAAGTCATAGCCTGAAAGAAAATAAATAATATATATAAATAAACAATATTTATATTTTCTAGTTTTGGGTTTGATAACGCACTTTTAGTTAGTTATAAGTGTTGGTACGCCTTGATATATTGTGAAAGGTTTGCAAGTTTTATACAGTTGACATGCGTTTCATTACACAATAGCAGTATCTAAAATAATGTCTCAAAACCCCAACACCAATTCAGTACGATTGGACACTATACCAAAATCAAACACTGAACAATACAGTGTATTGGGGAGACAATAAGAATCTAACAATAGGGTGCTGGAAAAACTGTGCAAAGAGACCAAAATCAATAGCAGACACAGTGTGCTAAAAATCCAACAACAGCGACTGATACAGTGTATCAAAAACAGTGTGCTCAGAATCCAACAACAGTGACTGACACAGTGTATCAAAAACAGTGTTCTAAGAATTCAACAACAGTAACTGACACAATGTAATCAAAACAGTGTTCTAAGATCTAACAACAGTGACTGACACAGAGTATTAAAAACAGTATGTCCAAAGCTATCTACTGGAGTGACTGGCAAAGATAAAATTGTATACATATTAACTTTGTGTTTCAGTTACGTTCACCTTACCTGGAGGATGTGAATACAGAGCCATTTAGACCACCAAAAGTCGACATAGCAACGGATATTGGCATAATCCACTTCATCACACCCAGGATTCTAGATCCAAATGCCTGAAAAAAATTGTTTTTAAGAAGTAAGTGAATGTAAGTTCAAGTACGCTGTGGTAGAATTAGTTTGGCAGTGATCATGAGAGCATGAGACCATTTTCACCTTTCGAATCAATGTGGGATCCATTGAAACAAATATTTATACTGGTAAATCTAACATTAAATGTTTAACAGTTTTCACCACCAGACAGACATGTGTAAGTTGTTAAAAAACAGCATTATAACTTTGAAACCACAAATCATGCATTAATATAATTATAGCGAAGTTGCAATTATTGTGATGTGTTTACATTTCTACAATTATTTCTAGTTATCTGCTCTCCAGTGACTCAGCGGCAAGTCTGCAGACTTATGACGCTAAAATTCAAGTTTCAAATCCGGATGTAGGTTGTGAAAGTCTGCTCAGCCTTTAACATCAAAAGGTCTTCTCAACCCTTGAAATGGAACAAATTAGATCTCGAGGATGGATGTGTGGATAATCATAATGTTGCAACTGAGAGGATGCTCAGTGAGATTGAAATTTATACAAAAAGAACTAGACGCCAATGGATTCCACTTTAACCAGATTCTATACTTTTAACCTAACTGTGCACGTGCATGGTGCTATTACAGGTTCTTAAAGAAAAACACGGGATTGCGATATATCAAAGCATGCATTTTATTTTATATCTATGGTAAAGATACAACCAAAGGTATCTTCCACTGTCCGTAATTTTAAACTACTGACCAAAGGGAAGGCAACTAGCAACATCCTACGATCCACCATCAATGCTATGGGATTGATTTATAAATCCAGAGTTCTTCCACAAGGCCCACAAAGCAAATAATATCGCTCTAAATACATTAGCCAATCCGACAGATTAGTTAATTTTTATCGTGTTCTTATTAAAATTGTGAAAATATGAATATAATTTGGATAGGATACAAGATCTGGAAGCACTTCTACACTCAGAAATCAAATATTGTAATATTACCGCAAAGTCTCCTTTTAGCCTGAAACAACCACTAAAAGTGAGATGTTTTCTTATCTTCTAGAACTGAGAAAGACCAATGCTATTACTTTCAAGACATTGTTTGGATTCATCTGGTCAACTAGAATGATTGAAGAATTTACTGACGATGAACATTTCTTTATCAATGATCACATTTAATAACACTTTTTTATCTTAAAATCCATCTGTTATCACGTATACACCTTTAGGTTGCAAGTAACAACGTTTATATAAGGAATTAATGATAAAATATTTACCCCATAGGAGTTCAGCAATAAGGATGAGTTTGATTTGTTTGTTTAAATTTACACAGAGCGACACGAAGGTTATTTACAATAGCTGTTAAGAATTTAGCTATGTAAGACTACAGGGAAAGCAGCTAGTCATCACTACCCACCGCCAACTATTGGGCCACTCTTTCACCAACGAAGAGCGGGATTGACCGTCACATAATAATGCGATCACGGTTGAAAGGGCAAGCATGTTTGGTGTGACGGGGATTCGAACCCACAACCCTCAAATTGCATGCCAAATGCCCTTATCACTTGGCCACTTATAAGATCTTATAATCTAGAATTTGGAGCTCGATCCATACCGAGGTGTTCACACAAATAGCTTATTGTGTAACTTTGTATGTAATAACAATACACGATTGTGTGCTTGTGAAAAAGTTATAACATTTGCAGTCACACACTTTGAATCTATGCAGGCGTTTTATAGCTAGATTTCTCTAAAAAAAAGTTTGTATATGATTCGTACATAAGAATTAACTGATCTCCCGCCTGGAGCAGGGCATTAAAAAAATAAAGTATTGACATCTACAGAAATAACTTACCACCGCAACGGCGTTGGACGAGAGAACTTCTTGAGGACCGAGAACAGCAAAATACGCTATATTGGCCATCAGGTAGATGAGTGTAACTAGCGGTAAAGATATGTAGATGGCTAACGGAAGATTCCTGAAAATAAAAATTCATGTTAACAGGATTTCCAGGCAAAAATGGGTGATATCCATACATTTGATACAAATTTTATTTTCAAACAAAACCGTTAGATGTTGCTCGTATAAGGTATGAAACCAACTGACGTTTGGAAACAAAATTGTCATCGTCTCCGGCAAGTGGCTCAACTGTGTAGTGGAATCATATAAACATCTTCTTACTTTTTTATTCGTTATCATTTCCTTTGTGGTTTAATACAAACAATCATTTGATATACATTCATATATATATATATTTCAGTGAAAATAAATACATTTTAATGAAGTTAAGTAAGACTGATAGACAGTGTATTCCCACCGCAGTGTGGGTTTAACTTCTACAGTCACCTCCAGAACCTAGGGTACATTTTATAATCTCACATTATAGTTTGTGCCCTGGGATCTTTTTAATTAGTTTAGCGATTTTTATTTACTTTAGTTTCAGCTTGTTTTTTAAGTTATAAGAAACTAATATATATATATTAGTTGTGGAACAGTTCCTGTTGTGGAAATAGTGTAGATATCTTAACAAGCAGCCCTGTGCTTTAGACAAAATATTTTATAAAGAACTTACTACGAGAAAGAGACATTTTCATACAAATAAGGAAAAAATTAATCCTATTTTTAATTACAGTCTTTCCGTTTATTTTAAATTTAATGTAATTAAGCGACTGTTTTCGTGTGGGTATATAATCTTGTTACCGTTTTACATATGTTAACAGTATTTTAATAAATGTTTCAGCTTAAACTAGCGTCTCATTTTAAGTTAACAGTATTTTAATATGTGTTTCAACTTAAACTAGCCTCTCATTTTAAGTTAACAGTATTTTGATAAGTGTTTCAAATAATTGATGTTTGAAAAGCTATCTTTGCGGTTCAGCAGTAAGTCTGCTGTCTTACGACGCTAAAATTATGGTTTCTGCACGTGTAGCGAGCAGAGCATATATGGTGCGTAGCTTTTCATTTAACAACAACTGTCTGATTGGTTCGGGAAACAGACGGACACAAAGATAATCACGTATGGTCGGTCAGTCTATATGTTAACTATAGGTATAAAACCATGGCCCAAAAACGCATTCAAGCAGTGTTAGACATCTCATTGTGATGTGTTCTTGGTCTTTGACGTGGTCAAATTGGCTTACAGTCGGGTTTTACATCAATGTATCCATCAATTTAACTATCACTTTTTATACCTGCCCCGCCATGGCCAGGTGGGTTAAAGCGTTCAACTCGTAATCTCAGGGTCGCGAGTTCAAATTCCCGCCGCATTAAACATGCTCGCCCTTTCAGCTATGAGGGGGTTATAATGTCACAATCAATCCCACTATTCGTTGTTAAAAGAGTAGCCCAAGAGTTGGCGGAGGGTGGTGATGACTAGTTGCCTTCCTTCAAGTCTTACACTGCTAAATCAAGGACGGCTAGCGCAGATAGCCCTCGTGTAGATTTGTGTGAAATTCAAAACAAACAAACAAACTCTTTACGGCCTTCACTTCTGTTGTGAACTCCCTGTTGATTAATCATATGTTGTTGTTCGGTTGTTTTTCTTGTTAACACACTCGCTCTAAGGAACTGAAACATATTCGGTAAAACCACTCGTTTCCTATTGAAGATGTACATGTTTGTAATTAGAATATCCTCCCCTGTGGCACAGCGGCATGTCTGCTAACTCACATGCTAAAAACAGGGTTGCGATACCCGTGACGGGCAGAGCACAGATAGCCCATTGTGTAGCTTTATACTTAATAATTCTAAAGAAACAAACACTATTAGTAGATTAACTGCAACATCTATAGAACTTAATTTTTATATTTTTATTATGTTATTGGAAACTTTATAACCCAGAAAATAATAAACCCCCAAAACGTTTAGTGGGTAAGTAATTTAAAAGATAATAATGGGGTCATATGTATCCTAACGGTAATTACAGGGTTAGCAACACTTACCGGTGAGGTTCTTTCATTTCTTCGGTAACAAAGTTTAAGTAATTCCTGGAAGATAAAACAGTACAGGAATTGAAAGGAAATATACATTAACAACAACGTTCAGAATGTCATTATTTTATAACTTCAATTTGATTATCATACTACACGTTTCGAATTTCAGATTATCATTTAAAATACTTCATATTATCATACGAAACGTTTAATATCTCAGATTATTACACCAAACATTTCACATCTCACATTATCATGCTAAATGTTTCATATTCTCAAATTATCATACTAAACGTTTCACATCTCCCATTATCATACAAACTTTTAATATTTCATATTATCATACTAAACGTTTCATATCTCGCATAATCATACTAAACGTTTCATATTTCATTTTAAAGCCTACCTTTAATCTTCTGCTTGTTACAACACCTTTATGTTTCGGATTCAATAGCTTATATGATACCACTTAAAAACAATCAATTACAATATTTGATGCAGTGCAACAGTTTTAATTCTTAGATTCAACGTTTTCTTCACGTAATGTTGTTTGAGCTATCATATTTGGCATTTTTATAAGCTGTAATATCATTTTAAATAACACACCAATGTTGTAATATTTTCAGGTAAAAATCGATTTCCTTTATAAAATACAAAATAGATCTGTAATATAGAAAGTAATTCGACAAAGTGTATAATACACTGTGATTATAAATCCCCTGAGCCTAACTGAGTTCGTCAGAAATAAACAGACTGGGCGTAAGTGAAAAACAAACAATAAACTACTGTGTACAATCTTACAAATACAGTCTCTCAAGGGCAGACCAGATGGTATCTCCGGTGAATGGCCCCAAACAACAGATAGCTAGAAAGAATGAAAAATAATTTCCTTGATCAAAGTATCATGTGAAAACTGCACATACATGCGAATAAGTGAAATATTTTACAATAATTCCTTATTAAAACAAGAAGGCATAAAACGTGTATGTGCCTGTATACTAAATATATGAAATAATGTAGCAACATCTTAAGCCTAAACAGCAATATTTAACGTTATCGTTTCAGATCTTGGTCTCAATATTCTACTTTTACCAAAGCTGATTGAGACCTATGATGGCTATTGAACCACATTTTTAGCCCTAATAATTTTCTTTATGTCTCAGACTAATCATCATGAACAGAGACAAAGTATGATTCGAACCCATTTTGTCATCAATGAAGTAACCAAACAGCGTTACTGACCAATGCCTACTCTATTTGAACGAAAGCAACTTACCAACCAGCATATGAGAAAATACCCGAATAAAAGGCTAAGGCAATGTACCCAGGCTCCATGTTTGTACCTTCAAATGCGTTTTCGAAATGTTCAGTGTGACCTAGAATAATATTATTAGTAAAATATTAACTTTCAAGTATTCTTTAAAATATAAGATTACGATTCATAATCTTGTTCGTATTAGAATATTTACCAACCGATATTATTGTTACCACGATATTCTAGAACACTAATTATCAATTATAAACTGTCAAGTAATTTAAGGTTTGTACAGATAACTATAATCAATTAACACCATTATTAGAACCACATTACTGAACCCTAATTATCAATTATAAGATGTCAAGTAAGTTAAGGTTTGTAAGGATAGATATAATAAATTAAAACCATTGTTACAACCATATTATTGAACCCTAATTATCAGTTATAAACTGTCAAGTAATATAAGGCTTATAAGTAAGGGAAGAAAGTAAAAGTTTTTTTACATCTGATGCTTATTTAGTATTAATATTAATTATGTCCTAATTTAATGTAATATTCTAACTAGAGTATAAAATAGTTCAGAATGGATAATTGTTCACACAAGGTTTCTAAAAATTGGACTTTAGTTTTAACTTAAACAGCTTTTAGTCGTAATTATAAACCCGTACGACATTAGTAGCGAAACTAAAACTCGGGTGCCCTTGTTTTCCATTTTCATTCTTTGATTGATGAGTTAAAATATTCATATTCTATTAAACTAAAGGTCAGAAATAATTTACAATGAATTTTAAAAGTCACGTGGAAAATCTTCACTAAAATCTAATAGATTTTTAACGGAGTTTTTTTTCTTGTTTTATGCACCTTCATTCAAATAAAAACTTGGAATTTTGTATTTAAATTAAACCGATTTTTATTTAAATAAATATCAAATTACTTAATAATTAGTCTCTCTTTATCTAACCCGACCTAGTGTAACTTGGATGGGAAAGTAAATTTGAAATCGTTTTGGTGGTTAGGAAACGTAACAGGCGACATTGTGAGACCAGTCGTGATATGATTGATCCATTTCTGCGAGTTCGTTCTGCGTCGTAAGCATGAAAATAGTGGTCTCTTCAAGCAAATATTTAATAATAATATTTCTGAATTTTCACATTAAATTTGTTACACTGTTACTAGATACTTTGTAATATTTCTTTTCATTTCTCCAAATTTTAATTTAACTTTCCAAAATAAACTTAAAATATATATTTATTTTTTTATTATTATCTGAACACGATGCACGAAACAGTAGAGACCTTTCTCAACGAAACATTTTAAGCCTAGAATTAGTGTTATAATCTATCTCAAGCGAAGTGAGATTGCATTCTTTTAGGCTTAAGAAACTTACCGAATCCGATGTGTACAAGTCCAGCTATAATGATCAGAATCAAAGCGATTATTTTCGAAAATGTCAAACCGTCTTGAACTCGTGTAGCCCATCGTACATTGTAGCAGTTAATAAAAATGATTAAACCTAAGAAAAAGAAAGTAAAACCAGACTCATTGCAATGTTCAAAATATACCTATTTGCATTTAACCAAGATCCCTAATAGACAACATGTAATAATGCTTTGTCGCTAATTGTTATTTGTTTGTAATAAAAAATATCGATAAATTAATCAAAGGAATGTGTAAACACTTTATTATATGTGCAGGGTGTTCGGGAAGTCACTGTGCAGTTTTGTAATCATATTTTATTATATTTCAGATTTTGATCCCAATATGGTTTTAACAACTGAAGACGGTTTATGGCTCTTCGAACACGTATTCCGAGAAGGTGGTAGATACACAGATGTGTAGAGTTGCTGAAAAATTCCCAGATCCACCTGTTCCACATCGCAATGCAGTTCGTAATCTTGTTCATAAGTTTCGGGAAACAGGATCAGTGGACGATGACAAACACTGTGGAAGGTCAGCAAAGCTATCGGAGTAGAAACTGTTGAATATTTCTGACAGTGTGATGCAGAGTCCATTAAAATCATTACGAAAGTTAGCTCAGCAGCATGATATTGGTCTTGGAACTGCTCATAAGGCCGTCAGAAAGAAATTAAAGTTCTTCCCATACAAAACAATTCACAAAATTCCAGACTGTGGTCATCTGACAATCCTCACAGTTTGCAAGAAACACCCCTACATGATTTCAAGGTTGGTGTGTGGGTTGTGATTTGCAGACGTCGAATTGTTGGCCCTATTTTCTTTATGAACACAATAAACAGCGAGCGCCATTGTTCGGAGATTCTTTACACCTTCATCGGTCAGATGACAAGTGATAACTCAATTACTCATGGTTTCAACAGGATGATGTTACTGCCCACACATCTCACAGATCTAGGCGGTTATTAAAGGAATGTTTAGGAGACCACATTATTTCCAAAGTTGTGTAGCCCTCACGCTCACCAGATCTTAATCCACCAGACTTTTATCTAACAGCAAAATCTGCAGTGTATCGAGATCGTCCGCGCACGCTGGATGAATTGAAAGCACCAATAACAGCATTCATTCAGTCTATTTCAAGCCAGCAACTGATAGCGGTGTTTATAAACAAAATAAGAAGGATCCAAGCCTGTAATGATGCCAATAGAGGTCACTTTCAACATGGTTTATAATTGTTATACATATTTACCTCCTCTATTGAAACATGTCTGTTAATAAATATATAAGTGCACAGTGACTTTCCGAACACCCTGTAGAACGTAATGTGTTCAGACATAAGTACAAACAAAATTGTTTCTTTGTTTGTAGCTAAGCAAAAGGCTACACAATAGGATATGTGTGCTGTGACAACCATTGGTGTCGAAACCAGATTATAGAGTTATAAGTCCACAGACTTGTCGTTATGCCACTGGCTAGCAAGAAAAATAAGTTTTTTCGCCATAGTTATTGTAAAACCACTGGGAAACCCAAACTTAGGTTTAATTCTTTGGGGCCATTACTTGCTTGCTTTAAAATGACACTTTAATTTCAAAAGCACACTGCGATAATCGATATAACATTTTTAGCGTTTCAGACACTCGCTACTTATGTTTATACTGCAGGTCAGGCCAATTCATACATTTGTGTTTATTATCATTTCCCAGATTCAACGATACCGATGGGAAATACGTCACGCTCTCTACATACATTTCTGCCATCTAGTGGAAGTAACAATGATTAAATAACTCTTATTTTTCTGCCGAAACTTTTAAAACATATTTTGTTGTTGTTTTAGTGACCGTAAATGAAAACGAAAGCAATTTTCAGTAACGGAAGTAACTATAACTCGTTTATATTGTAGTGGAAGTTAACACAACACATTAACTCGTTTATGTTGTAGTTGAAAGTAATACAACACACTTACTCGTTGTCAACTGTTCACTTTATCAGACATCTAAACTATTTACTTTATCAGAAATATGTCAACTGTTTACCTTCCTCAGATATCTCTAAGCTATTTATTTTATTAGATATCTGTCAATTGTTTATCTCTATCAGACGTCTGTCAATTATTTACTTTATCAGACGTCTGTCATCTCTTTTGCTTTCAGGGTTTAATAATTTTTAAGAATCGTTTAACGTCACAAAACACCAGTAGTGTATGTTACTGTTGATAGAAACTTTTACAAAACAATATTTACTGGGTAGGATATTCTACGTCATAAACGTGCTGATGCTAATGAGAAAAGTCTTTTTTTTTTTTAATCACGCGTAACGTATCCCCCAATGGGACACCCGTAGGTTTACGGAATTCTAAGCTTAAAATTCGGGGTTAGATTCTCCACGGTGTACACAGCTGACAACCCACCGTGTCTTTGATCTATCATAAATAAGCAAACGAACTACGTTTATCATGTTCCTGCTAAAACAGGAAACTCTCGATGATCTGTCCTGCTTTCAGTGATCTGTCTTGCTCAGAATGAATTACACAAAATGGGCCTTTTGTTTAAACGATTTTTTTCATGAAATAGATATTTAGAATTTCATTTCTTTCCACACATCTGTTGCCTTGGGCCCAGCCATAGCCAGGTGGTGAAGGTGTTGGACCCGTAATCTGAGTGTCGCGGGTTCGTATCTCCTTCACACCAAACATGCTCGCCCTTTAAGCCATGGGGCGATATAATGTGACGGTCAATCCCACTATTTGTTGGTAAAAGAGGAACTCAAGAGTTGGCTGTGGGTGGTGAAGACTAGCTGTCTTCTCTCTAGTCTTACACTGCTAAATTAGGGATGGCTAATTCAGATAGCCCTCGTGTAGCTTTGTGCAAAAATTCAAAACAAACGAACAAACTGTTGCCTTGTAGGAACTGAGATTCTCTGAACTTTCGTCATAAGTTTACCGTCATGGAAAGAAGCACGTGGTTTAAACACCGAAATCTAGCAAAGCTGTAAAAACAGTAAACTCACAAATTGTGATTTGAAAAATCTCTTAAACTGCATTTGTTGTTTTTCTCCAGATTCCTATTAATTTGTCAGTTTTGTTGTAAAATCAGAGGCGTATAAAAGTAGCATTTCAGACATATCTTTTGTCTCCCACTGACCACTACGTAAGGGGGCCTTTCTCCAATATCAAAACTCGTCAAGTGATCCAAATACCTGAAATAAACCTATTTATGTGACTTCCTTTTCTTGCTGCTATCGCTCCCGGTATAACTGAGGAAAGTGAACGCTTAGCATCATATATTTGTTTGTGTGTGTGTTGTCATGGTGCCAAACACGCACTTAAGAGGCCTAAATAGCTGTAGTAAAGAAACGTTTTCCCGTAAACATTCAGTGACTTCGTCTTATATGACGCCATAACATACGCTAGGGGAATTTCCAAGTTAAACGTCTATGGACGCCAACTTTCGAACTATAATTAACTCTATAGAGCTACTCAGATATCTGTTGTCGTTATAAGTCCAAAGCGGGATACTGTTTGCTGCATAGTATAGCTTAATCACGAGCCAAAACATCATAAATATTAAGCCTGACAATATTAGAATTATATAGCTGTTTAGGAGACGTCAGGTCTTAATACTTTCTCGTAAAATCTTTATTACTAAGTCTTTATTGGGACCGGAGATGGTGGCCTGTATAGTTCTGGCTATGAATCTGAGGATTCATGGTTGCAGCAGAAACCTAAAAATATAAAGCACTAAGTACCAGTTTCAGTCACGTTAAGATTACGTAACTGACTGGTACGTTGTAAACAAGTTTTAACCTGAAAATATTTTCTTTGAACATAATACACAGTATCATGTATTAGAGAAAAAACATACCACTGTAACTCAGAATATACAAGAAAAGTACCATTGTAACAATAAGTATTCTACTCATAGCACTTGTCTGTTTGTTTTTATGTAACCCGAAATTTAATTAAAAGTACCATTGTAACAACATAATATTCTACTCAAAGCACCTGTTTGTTTGTTTTCATGCAACCCAAAATGTAATTAAAAAGTACCATTGTAACAACATAGTATTCTACTTGTCTTGTGTAACTATATTCAACACCGTGTGTAATGAAGTTCTTGTTTCTGAATGCGTTGATTTTCATACAATTTTAATCAAATTTGTAGACTTTTGAAGCCCAAAAATTTATTAGCAAATAATCAACCCTAAAAAATTTACCCGTATTTTTATCAGTTATAATTTTAATTTTATAATACTTCTAGAAACTCATTTCTTTTTTACAGTTCTTACAAGTTTCAAACTTTAAACAACATTGTTCGTTCAGCTGTCAAATGAATCAGAAAATAGAACAATACACAGAATAATGAATTTCCCCAAATTAAACTTCTTGTAAGGTCAAGTGTGCCACGTAGGAAAAACAATTGTACAGGGGAGTTACTTTCCTACTTTTTAATAACTTATCAAAAACGAGGACTCCAGAATAAGTCATAGACAAAACAGGACATGTACACCAAAGGAGACACACACACACATTCCGATTCTCACAAGAGCGTGTGTGTTTTCTTATAGCACAGCCATATCGGGCTATCTGCTGAGTTCACCGAGGGAATCAAACCCCTGATTTCAGCGTTGTAAATCTGTACCAGCGGAGGACTCTCACAAAGAGGTAACATTAGCTGTTAGAATTATAAATATAAGAATAGTGAACGAATACAGTTTTTAACTTATAACTTTCTAAATTAAGAAAACATTTGTCGGAAGGCTAATTCCGTGAAACGGAAGAGCATAGAAGCCCCACAGTTCGTTTAAAAGCAAGAGAACAAACAGTCTTGAGCGAAAATGTGCTTCAGTTGATAAATATCACTCGGGTTGAGCGACAGAGTTCTAGACTGATACAATAGAAGGATAGAAGAAGAAATGGGCTTTCAGTACTCACATATAACAGATGCTGCTATAAGTCTCACACAGTTGGCAGGTGGAGTGCAGTGAGGGTAGAAAGGCTCTAGAATATAGTTCGCGAACGTAAGGGCTGCAATGGCGTTTCCTGTCGGCATGATAATAAGTAAAGCAACCCACAGGAACAGAAAGGCTGGTAATGGCCCAAAGGCGTCGTAGATGTATGCGTAGTCTCCTCCGGACCTCGGCAAAGTAGTTCCGAGTTCAGCATAGCACAAGGCCCCGACCATGGACAGTAACCCGCAAGCTGTCCACACCACGAGCGACATACCAACTGAGTTCACTTCTTGAAGCACACCTCGCGGAGACACGAAAATCCCGGACCCGACGATGACTCCTACAATAATTCCCACTCCATTGAGAAGTCCAATTCTTTTCTTCAGTCTGACGCTTGAAAAGGACAGGCTATTTACTATCTTATCGTCCACTATGTGTATGGGCAATTTCTCTTGCACGTGGTTGACCGACATGGCTTCGAACTCCGGCATCCTGTTTACACTGTCACTCAGTAGGTGAGTCGTCTCATCACCACTGTCTCTCCTAACACCACGAGATCCCTGCATCATTCTCGCTGAGTAGCTTCAAAACGACACCAGCGCCTCCACACTAGAACTAAGATAAACAAAATGAGATATCGATATAGTTCAGCTCGTTGTATGCAGCTGAAACTGTGTGATAGAACATAATGTATATGCCTAAATATTTGTTTCTTCTAACTCGTATGCTACTTTGCTGTAGTTTATGAGAAGTGGTAACAATTATTTTAGAAGGAATGTTTTCTTTGTTTAGTGGTAACTCACGATGACATCTTAGCCATGTTGAGGAAATTATGAATGTTAGAAAAGTTTATATATTTCTGGTTCTGTATGCAAGATGTCAGCATAAGGATGTGTCGAGAAAGGTATTTGAAAAATCAATATATATTCTATGACCCTTCCTGTACATAGATTCAACAACGTAAATCAGGACAATAATTGTGGAGTATATAAAGATCTTTTACAGTTACGGCTTCAATTATATCGGAGAAACAAGTGAAAAAAAAATAAAATTTTAGACATAAAATGCCATCGAAATGTTAACAATAGGCAGCCAAGCATGGCCGGATTATTAAAACGCTCAACTCGTAATCTGAGTGTTGAGGGTCCGAATCCCCGTAATATCAAAACATGCTTGCCCTTTCTGAGTCAGTCCCACTATATGTTGGTAAAAAAGGAACTCAACAGTTGGGGGTGGATGGTGCTGACTAGCTGCCTTCCCTCTAGTCTTACGCTGCCAAATTAGGGACAGCTAACGCAGATAGCCCTTGTGTAGCACTGTGGGAAATTCAAACTAAACATGGTGAAACATGTGACAAATCTTCATATAACACCAATCAGGATGACGTTCAAATACTTAAAAAAGTTAAGCTAAAAATTAATTAATCACGAAAGAATATCTTAAAATATTCAAACATGAAATTATTTTTATTTGTGATTTACACCCC
Organism: Carcinoscorpius rotundicauda; assembly: GCA_011833715.1. NCBI lineage: Eukaryota > Metazoa > Arthropoda > Merostomata > Xiphosura > Limulidae > Carcinoscorpius > Carcinoscorpius rotundicauda. The sequence goes on along the minus strand of CM022392.1, from coordinate 58,647,511 downwards.
AGTCCTACAGATATGAAACTTTGGAGATATATTCAAAGGTAGCGCTGTATAATATGTAAATTATACACGTGCACTTGTTGGTATAAAGATAAAATACCCCATGTATCCTCTGGTCTCCCAAAAAATGGTGAACCTTTTCACACTGAAACATGTAGAGATTTAGTTCTATATCTTATTTTAACATATAAAATAATTTTTTGTGCATTTCCATACGTTGAATTTTCTTATTTAGTTTATCTTTTAAAAATGTCTCCTACTCTTTTATAAATAAATTTTCACTTTTTCTGTGATAGTTGTAAGACTGTTTGGAACTAATCTTTCGTTCAAGTCACACATGCTCTGTGATCAAGTGTTTGTTTCGTCTTTTGTTTTGATGAATGTTTCATTTCTGACTAAACTTTCTCTTCATATATGTTTTGTGAAACTTCAAATCAGTAAACTGATAACTGACTTTATTTATAGCGAAATATGACTGAGTTACTGTGTGTATCGTTAAATCATTTTAATGCAACTTTTGTCCATGGTTAGCTCTTGAAACGTGAGTATCAGAACAACTTTTCAACCACTAGATGCTTAAAACACGTATAAAAGTGTAAACCAGATGAAATTGTTCCACTAGGGGGCCTTATTGAGAGGAGGCACGTGAGCTGTTCGATATCGCATGTATATATGTACCATATAACTAATCTGTCCTATTCTTGTAGTGTCATCTAGCGACAGTCATGTGAAACTACTATTTTCCAACAGGCTTGGTTTGGTTTGGTTTGAATTTTCTGCAAAGCTACACGAGGGCTATCTGCACTAGCCGTACCTATTTTAGCAGCGTAAGACTAGAGAGAAGGCAACTAGTGACCAACACCCACCGCCAACTCTTGGACTACTATTTTACCAATGAATAATAGGATTTACCGTCACATTATAATGCCCCAAAGGCTAAAAGGGCAAGCATGTTTGGCGTGTGTTCCAACAGGCAGAACATAAAATATCTTATTTTAATAATGTTATCAAGCACTAGTTATACTAGACTCGAGTAGCCTTGCATAAAAAACGAAAAATCCCAGTCGGTACTCTTAAGTGAGATATACATGTATATAAACAAAACTTCATAAACCATCTTCCCGATACAAGAATACCATGATAATTAATCAGTGGATGCGTATTTCAGAAAAGTAATTTCAATCACTCATTTGTATGTGAAATTCACCGTTTCTTGGGTTTGAGATAATGACACAATCTTCTTTTTTTTTTATATTACCTCTTTCCCAAACAAAGTTGGCCGGGTTAATAAAGCGCTCGAACTCGTGAACTGCGAGTTGCAGGTTCGAATTCTTCTTGCACCAAAGACGTTCGTACTTTCAGACGTGAGGATGTTATAATGTGATGGCTAATTTTAATATCCGTTAATAAAAGAGTAAAAAATAGGTAAAAGGGTAGTGATGTCAAGCTGCCTTCCCTCTAGTCTTACACTGCTAAATTAGGGACTGCTAACAGTCTTCGAGCAGCGTTGAGCAAAATTCAAATTAAACCTTAGAGAATGTGAGATTATTTATTTCTGCCAGTGACACTGCACTGATATCACTCAAAATCGCGACCTTCGACTGAAATAGTGGTGGGGTTTTAATGTGTGGAAGATTTCAACAACAACAACAAAAAAAGATGGAGTGATAAATAAATGGCCGGTCACATTTTAACAGTGCCATCTAGTGACAGTCAACTAAATATACCATTTTCCAAAAGATAAAAAAAGAGCCTAATAATTCATTTTTTGTAATGTTATTAAGCAATAATAGAGTAAGATTTAGAAGTCCTATAAATATACTAATTTAAAGTTAACGTTATCTCTATTAAAACTACATTTTAAGGCTTAAGAATTACGTGCTTGACCATCTGCAAAGGAACAAATTTATGAAATATTCTTCGTATTACGTGTGCACAAATAAAGTAGGTGTTTCTGCCAGACTTTTGACAGTTTATGTTTGTCTATGATGGTCTAAAAAAGATCAGTTAGATCAATTTTAACAAGATGAAAAGAACCAATAATTATTATTGTATTGATGTCTTTTCAAATTTGTAGTACGTATTTCTTCTGCTAGGTGGTAATGTTTCAAAGTATGTAATGTCTAACAGTCAAGTTCACACACTGTGTATCAGTAAGGTTCACACACCGTGTAACAGTCAAATTCACCTATTGAGTAACAGCAAATCTGTGCACTGTGTAACAGTCAAATCCATACACTATGCAACAGTCAAATCCACGCACTGTATAATAGTTAAATCTGTACATTATGTTACAACCAAATCCAAGCACTGTGTAACAGATAAATCTATACATCATGTAACTGCCAAATCCACCCTTCGTGTAACATCTGTCTCACCAGTCTATCAGATAAAAATAAACGACTGAAACAGATAGCCTTTTAGCAGCTTTACGCAAGTATTCGTACCAAGCATGTACAGTTTTTTTGGTAACCCTATCAATCGAAAGGAATCTTTCCACACCATCGTTCACAGTTCAAGAGATGTCTTTCCTTCGTAGAAACCTTGAAGTATTAAAGATAATGAAAACAAATAAAAAAATCGATCTGATTTCGCCGTTTCTGCAAAATAAATGAATGTTAAATAGGGTTGTAGTGTGTTTTGTTTTTCTGATAAGAACATAATTTATACTCTCCACTGATCGCACCAGTATTCAATAGATCTTACACCTATGCTCTTGAGCTACGTTCATTGGACCGATTTTATATTTCGCACTATTTAGATGCAAAATGACATTGCCGCAAAAACGCCATCCGCCATGGACGCCCTGCGGTCATATAAGAGTATCGCAACAGTTGGCGGCAGGAGCTATTGCTAAGCTGCCTTCTCTCCAGTCTTCCTGTTCAAAGTCCTTCAGTCACTCAGCAATAACTCTATAGTATTGTGACAGAAGAAAATGGAGCTCGATATTTGTAGTGGGCAGAGCACAGATAGCCGACTGTATAGCTTTATCTTTACTAAACCAAAACCTCTCCAGAATTAGAGTCAGTTATGTGTATATAACTCTAAGTTAGCCTTGTGTAGAGATTCAGCATACAACAACAATAACTGAAAAAAAGACGTAATTCTTTCTCTGCTTAGAACATTGAAAAAAGGTTGTAGCCTTTTGTCCTCACTCTGAAAATAACTCTTGATGATAGAGTAAAATTAACCAGAAAGTAAAGTTAAACAAGAGGTAAAATTAACCAAGTAAAGTTAACCAGTGACATCGTGATGTCTTAATTTTATTTTTTTAATTTTAATCACCAAAACCGGCATAGCCGTTCATGTGCTCGACTCATAATCAGAGGATCGCGGGTTTGAATTTCCATCGTACCAACCATGCTCCCCCTTTCAGCCATGTTACAATCCCACTATTCGTTGATAAAAAACAAGTTCAAGAGCTGGTGGTGATGACTAGGTGCCTTCCCTCTAGTCTTTTGCTGCTAAATTAGGGACGGCTTGCGCAGATAGCCCTCGTGTAGCTTTGCGCGAAATTCCAAACAAACTAAACCCTAGGTCGTATAAATTGTCCACATTTACTGAAAGTTACACCTGATACCTCGCTTCCATAGGGAATGGAAAGGATTCCAATTTTGAAACGAATGGCACACAGTGAGGGACATGGACTATGTTATATAATATAACCAACAACGAAATTTAAAAAAAATCTTGCCACTGTCGAACGTTTTCTATTCCCTGTTAATTATGATTTTTTTTCTTCAATTTTACAGTATACTTTCAGTTTTTCATTTCATATTAAAATTCAGTTTGTGAGACTGCAAATTTTATAGTGTTCGGGTTATTTGTGTAACTGGTTGAGTCACCATGTTCATCACATGTGATCCAAATTTTCCAAGCAGAACCCCCTTCACCAACAGTTACTTAGTCAAACAATCTAGGCGTGAAGTATATATAGATGAAAATCAACAGCCAATAAGTTGAAAAAACAGAAAGTCGTTGGCTAGATTTACAGACAAGATATTTGGTTCTTCTGTTATTCTAAGAAAACAAATTTGCTATATTTGGTTTGTTTTGTTTTTGAATTTCGCGCCAAGCTACACGAGGGTTATCTGCGTTAGCCGTTCTTAATTTAGCAGTGTAAGACTAGATGGAAGGCAGCTAGTCATCACCACTATTTACCAACTCTTGGAGTATTTTTTATCAACGAAAAGGAGGATTAACCATCATGTTATAACACTCCCACAGGAGAATGAGCGAGCATGTTTTGTGTGAGAAATTCAAACCCGCGATCCTAGGATCGCGAGTCGAGTGCCCTAATCACCTGGCCATGCCAGGCACGCTATCTTTGGTTAAGTAGGGTTTGTTTAAAGGTATAATAACAAAATTATCTCTCTCCCTACCTTAAATAAAATTTCAACTTAGGGTCCACTTTTAATTTCTATGTCATGGTACGAAAACTTGTTTGTTTGTTGTTAAGCGAAAAGCTACACAATGAGCAATCTGTACTGTGCCAATCACAGGTATCTAAACCTGATTTTTAGCACTATTTTCCTTCAGACGTATTGTTGAGTCACAATTGGCTTAGAGTTACGATTGATTTTAACACTATAATGCCCTCACGGCTGAGAGGATAAGCATGTTTGACGATATGATTCGAACTCTCGAGACCCTCAAATTGTTAGTCTATCACGTGTGAAAAAACAAGTACAAAAAGTTTACAGTATTTTTATGTATTTTTTTTATATAAATTTCAACTTTCATTTTCTTTGACTCTTGAGTTCCCTTTTCCAGATGGCATTTCTTCATTGAGAGCTTTTAATACTCGTCTGTTTGTTATCACGAGAAGAAAAACAAACTACGCTCTGAGTCATTTGTGCCGTGTCCAATGTTTTTGTTTTTGGCGTCAGAAGTCCCGTGACTTACTACTGAGCCACTAGAGGGCAGCTTTCAACAAATTTAAACAAAATAAATTCTTGCTACACCAGTGTTTTATTTATTGTTTTATTTCCTTCTATTATATTCGTGGTAGTGCGGTACACAGAAAATAACATGTCAATCTTCAACGGTTCTGTCTCTGGACTTACAACCCTAGCAATTAGGTTTTTATACCCCTGTTGGGCAGAGCCCATTCTGTAGCCCGGCATGCCTCGATAGTTAAGGCGCTCGACTCGTATTCCGAGGGTCACACCCAACATGCTTGCCTTTTCAGCCATGCAGCATTATAATGTGACGGTCAATCCCACTATTCGTTGGTAAAAGAGTAGCCCAAAAGTTGTTGGTAGGTGGTGATGACTGACTGCCTTCCCTCTAGTCTTGCGCTGCTGAATTAGGGACTGCTAACGTAGATAACCCTCGGGTAACCTTGAGCGAAATAAAAAAAACAAATAAAATAAAACATTGTGTAGTTCTGTGCTCAACTTCAAACAAACAAATTTACCCGTTTTAAATTTTCTAATTTTTATCACATGGAAGCTAATAAAATTTGCGACATGTTTCCAAGTTTCCAAAACTTGACGAAAACTCAAACAATAAGCACCCACAAGATGCATTTGAGTTCAGTTTGTAAACGAACTGAATTAATGGTGAATACCGTGGGAAAGAACGTATCTCGGGAAATCTATTGTTTGTCCAGTGATTGGGCATAGTCCGTTGATAACGGGTAGAAGAGACACAAACAGACCTTGCATGGCCTTGTGTCTAAAACACTCGACTCATAATCCGCTAGTCGCAGATTCGAATTCCGCAACCGAACATGTTCGTCCTTTCAGACGTGGGGAGCGTTATAATCTTTCAATCAATCCCATTGGTCAAGCGCAAAGCGTAGCCCGTACATAGTTTGGCAACAGGTGGCATAAAATAACTGCCTTCTCTGCGTTATATTATTTCTAAATTGGAGACATCTAGTTTAGAAAACCTTGAAGTACGATATATTCTTTCACAAATTTCCAAAGTTAACACCCAAACTTAAAGTAATTTTTGATGCTGTTACTATGAAATATTTGTGTAATGTCAAGTCACAAAAACAACAACAACATTCAAACAAGTTTTTACCATTATATTCAGTTCTTACTGTACTGACAGTGGTGTGATCCTACGAGGGTGTGCCAACGTCACATTTCACGTACAGGAGGAGAGATTATTTTTCGTGTTGCTTTTCTTATAGATTTCAATACGGGTCGACGTTATCTCTGATATAAAACGCTTCACATCAGTTGAAGTTTACATCATTAGATGAAAGTTTAAAAATATATCTTTAACTGTGATGAAACATAATTTGGAGAGCAATACGTTTTACTTGTAGTAAATACTAGTGATATGCTAAACGTAAGGGAATCACTGAGCACTACCCAACAACTCTTGGGCTAATCTTTTATCAACGAAATGTGTGATTGACCGTCATATCTAACGTCCCCACCGCTGAAAAGGCGAGTGTTTGCAATGACAAGGATTTGAACCTGCGATCAAAGTTTGTGGGTAGGCGCTCTAACCACTAGGCCTAACATAATTTCTTACTAGCTATGTTCATTAATAATCGTGTATGATTAGTTCCGATCTGAGTAAGTAACTTGTTAATTAATCAATACAGTCGCCATATTACATTATGAATTTAACAATTACCTTCTCTGAAGGAGGAGGTTTGTATGGAAGATTGTGACAACCTTTTATTTATAAATTTAGTACCACATTACAGTGTACCGACAAACACGAGTGTTCAAAGTTTAGGGAGTCAACTCATAAACGTTTAAGATCGTATGAGCTATTTTTTTTACTTTATTTTTACATGTTCTCCCTCTCCCCTCCACTGGCATAGTGCTATGTCTGCGGACTTGCAACATTAGAAACGGATTTGAATACCTGTGGTGGGCAAAACACAGATAGCCCATTGTATAGCTTAGCTTTGTACTGAACTACAAATAGACAGATTATAACGCTCCCACGGCTGAAAGGGCGAGCATGTTTGGTGTGACGGGAATTCGAGCTCGCAACACTTAGATTGCGAATTGAGCGTCCTAATAGCCTGGCCATGCCGGACACCTAAAAAAGATATATGTACGAAATGTCTTGTCTGTGCCATGTTTGAAAGTAAGACTAACTGAGCAGTCACTTCTACATTATATATTCTATGCGTTATATGATGGCCTGAAATTTAACACACCCGACTGTAAATCTCAGGGTTCACGGTTCTCCTTTCCCTGTTAAAAAATCACGTTTCTTTTATTTTGGGTCCTTGTCTTCTTTACTAGAATGATGGTCTAAAAGCCTGATTTTATATGGTAAATAATAAAATAAATGATCCGTTTAACTGTTTGAAATTACTGGTTATGCATAAAATATTAAGGTTATTCGTTAAAAACAAGCTCCCCCAGTAACACAGTGGTATGTCGGTGGGTGTATAACGCTAGAAAACGGGTTTCAATACCCGCGATGGGCATAGCACAGGTACCCCATTGTGTAGATGTGTGTTTAATTACAAAGAACCATTATGCAACCCTGATATGAGCTCAGAACTACAATACAATTGTTAAAACTTTTACATATGACTGATGTGAGTTTACCATCAGCAGGAATTCAACATTTTCTTATTTTCTCTGAAACAACATCATCAAACATATTCTTAGATAAGTTCAGGAGCTCTGGCCCATGGGCATGTCCCCACCAAGCATATTCTTAGATAAGTTCAGGAGCTCTGACCCATGGACATGTCCCCATCAAACATATTCTTAGATAAGTTCAGGAGCTCTGACCCATGGGCATGTCCCTACCAAACATATTCTTAGACAAGTTCAGGAGCTCTGACCCATGGACATGTTCCTACCAAACATATTCTTAGATAAGTTCAAGAGCTCTGACCCATGGGCATGTCCCCACCAAACATATTCTTAGATAAGTTCAGGAGCTCTGACCGATGGGAACTATACCATGAAACAACCTCTTAGATAAATTCAGGAGCTCTGGCTCATGGTCACGACACCATTAAATATATTCTTATATAGAATCAGAAGTTCAGGCCCATGGTCACGCGAGTTTTCGACATTTCAGAATGATATTACTCGTGGTTGCCTGTTCTAATTTCTTGTAGCTGTGGAGTACTATCAAATAGAATTGTGACATGAGCCCCGTGCCAACACTTAGCGCTGCCTCTGATTTTATACATTACAATTCTTTCTTTGAGTTTTTTGTCAAATCAAGCGATCAGCAGAACTCACTAGCCAAGGAACAGGAAACGAATCAATAATTCAGTAAAAAAAAAACTTTAAATTCGATCAAACTGACGTAAAGTTGATTTTGTTAAGCCTAAAGACTGAGTTTTTGACTGCACATTAAATTTCTAATTATGTGGTGTTACATAGATTATATAACAATAATAAAAAACAGTAATGGAATAGTCGAGGCCCAGACGGCCATATCCCACTATTCGATTAGAGTAGCCCAACTATTGGCGTCGGTGAATGTAGTTTAGCCTGTTAATTCAAGAGGATAGCTTTGGTAACCTTTGTGAATTTATGCCTGAAAATGTTTAATTTATCGTAAAGCGCAAAGTTACTCGATGGTCTATTTGTGCTCTTTCTACCCACGAATATCAAAACCCGATCTGTAGCTTTTTATGCTTTGAAAGTTGCCGCTGATCCACCTAGGAGTAGGGGAACAAACTATACAAAACGAGTTGTCACGAGTCTTTTCCTGCTTTGTATTATGTTAGCGCATGAAGTTTTTTAACGCCTATTTTCTGTCGGTTTTTTTTCTCTGTTGCAACATACACACAAACTCACACACACAGATATATATATCCCTTCACAAAACTCAGTAATTCTAGACTTCTTAGACTATATGTTTGATAATTTGTAATTCACTTGTGTCAAATTTTACTCAATTTTAAACTGTACTCACCTTTTTCTTTAAAGTTCGAAACACTTTATCTGGAACTCGTTTAATCAGTCCAGTTTTTCATCACCCACTATTTAACTTCCTTGAAGCTTCCAAGTCACACGGCGTAAATTATATCATACACGTATGTGATGCGAACCTCCCATGTTTTAGGAGAGAAGCGAATAGACCAATCAAACGATAACAACGAGTCATGTGAGCAGAATGGAAAAATGTGAGCATGACATGACCTTCTGGTTTATTCTTTCGGAATCCATTAAAAGAAAATAGTGTGTTTTCTCATAGCAAAGCCACATCGGGTTATCTGCTGAACTCACCGAAGAGAATCTAACCCCTGATTTTAGCATTGTAAACCTGTAGACTTAACGCTGTACTAGTGAGATGTTTCAAAGAAAGCCAGTAATAATAAAACTTTACACAACAGTATCAAAATAGACATGTATTTATCCAGATTGTATGAAAATAGAACGATATAGATTTTTATACATATTATATAAATTTTGCGAAATATTAAGTTTTCTTTCATTCCGTTTGTTCAGCTCCGCAGTGACACAGCGGAATGTCTGCGGAGTTAAAATAATAGAAACCGGGTTTCGATACCCGTGGTGGGCAGAGCACAGCTAGCCCATTGTGTAGCTTTGTGCTTAATTCCAAACAAACCTGGCCCGGCATGGCCAGTTGGGTTTAAGCGTTCGACTCGAGAAATAAACAACTGTTACTTAGTCAAATTATAATTTCATTTATCACAACGAGTTTTGTTTTGTTATTATATTTGCTACATTTGGGTTCCGAGGGTCGCAGTTTTGTATCCCCGTCGCACCAAACATGGTTGTGGGGTCGTTATAATGTAACAATCAACCCCACTATTCGTTGGTAAAAGAGCAGCCCAAGAGTTGAAGGTGGGTGGTGATAACTAGCTGCCTTTCCTCTAGTCTTACACTACTAAATTAGGGACGCTGGCGCAGATAGCCCTCGTGTAGCTTTGCGTGAAATTCAAAAACAAATAAACAAAGAAACCAAACAAGCCGTTTCTTCCCTAGTGGGACAGTGGTAAACTTACAGACTTACAACACCAAAAGCTATGGCTCGATTATCTGCAGCGGGTGCAATAGGTAGCCTTATATGTCTTTGTTCTAAAACAAGCAAATAAATATTCCAGTTTACTTTTTACGTGGTTAGCGTGAGATCATGTAACACTCAAAATAGAGGTTTGATACCTGCGCTTGGAGCTAAATTACTTCTTATATTGCGAAAATGTTTTTGCTTTACCTCAGCCTTTGAAGTATGTTATGTCAAAAAACAATGAATTAGACTTTGGTAGTCAAATCAATTAATGTGTGAGATAATGCAACGTGTTTTCTTCCCCCTGATGTTCCACATAAAGACACAATGTACACATATTGACAAACTACAGAAGTATAATAGTAACTTACAAAGTTTAACTCGAGCTCATTTTGTTCGCCGGAGGGTTATCGTGTACGGACTTGTAGCGCCAAAATCCAAGGTTCAATTACTCGCACCAGACAAATAGCCTACTGTCTAGTTTTTAAGTCAAGCAACAGCAGCTGTCTCCCACCACACAGCTTGTAAAAAAACAGTCTAATAACACATGCCTGCACATTTAAACTTCATGACAGTTGTTTTGGTTTCAATAACATTTCTCATAATTCAGCTTCTTATATTTCTAAAATAATAAAATTATTTTTTTTATTACTCAAGGTTTTTTTTACAAATCGAGAAAAAAACAACTGTTACTTAGTCAAATTATAATTTTATTTATCACAACGAGTTTTGTTTTGTTATTATATTTGCTACATTTGGGTTCCACACAGCGAGTTTGTTTTGTTTTGTTATTATATTTGCTGCATTTGGGTTCCACACAGCGAGTTTTATTTTGTTGTTATATTTGCTACACTTGGGTTCCACACAGCGAGTTTTGTTTTGTTATTACATTTGCTACATTTTGGTTCCACACAGCGAGTTTGTTTTCTTATTATATTTGCTACATTTGGGTTCCACACAGCGAGTTTGTTTTGTTTTGTTATTATATTTGCTACATTTGGGTTCCACACAGCGAGTTTTGTTTTGTTATTATATTTGCTACATTTGGGTTCCACACAGCGAGTTTGTTTTGTTATTATATTTGCTACATTTGGGTTCCACACAGCGAGTTTTGTTTTGTTATTATATTTGCTACATTTGGGTTCCACACAGCGAGTTTGTTTTGTTATTACATTTGCTACACTTGGGTTCCACACAGCGAGTTTTGTTTTGTTATTATATTTGCTACATTTGGGTTCCACACAGCGAGTTTGTTTTGTTATTATATTTGCTGCATTTGGGTTCCACACAGCGAGTTTGTTTTGTTATTATATTTGCTACACTTTGGTTCCACACAGCGAGTTTGTTTTGTTATTATATTTGCTACACTTTGGTTCCAAACAGCGAGTTTGTTTTGTTATTATATTTGCTACATTTGGGTTCCACACAGCGAGTTTTGTTTTGTTATCATATTTGCTACATTTGGGTTCCACACAGCGAGTTTGTTTTGTTTTGTTATTATATTTGCTACATTTGGGTTCCACACAGCGAGTTTGTTTTGTTATTATATTTGCTACACTTGGGTTCCACACAGCGAGTTTTGTTTTGTTTTGTTATTATATTTGCTACACTTGGGTTCCACACAGCGAGTTTGTTTTGTTATTATATTTGCTGCATTTGGGTTCCACACAGCGAGTTTTGTTTTGTTATTATATTTGCTACACATGGGTTCCACACAGCAAGTTTTGTTTTGTTATCATATTTGCTACATTTTAGTTCCATACAACGAGTTTTGTTTTGTTATTATATTTGCTACATTTGGGTTCCACACAGCGAGTTTGTTTTGTTTTGTTATTATATTTGCTACACTTGGGTTCCACACAGCGAGTTTTGTTTTGTTATTATATTTGCTACATTTGGGTTCCACACAGCGAGTTTGTTTTGTTATTATATTTGCTGCATTTTAGTTCCATACAACGAGTTTTGTTTTGTTATTATATTTGCTACATTTGGGTTCCACACAGCGAGTTTGTTTCGTTATTATATTTGCTACACTTGGGTTCCACACAGCGAGTTTTGTTTTGTTATTATATTTGCTACATTTGGGTTCCACACAGCGAGTTTGTTTTGTTATTATATTTGCTGCATTTGGGTTCCACACAGCGAGTTTGTTTTGTTATTATATTTGCTACACTTTGGTTCCACACAGCGAGTTTGTTTTGTTATTATATTTGCTACATTTGGGTTCCACACAGCGAGTTTGTTTTGTTATTATATTTGCTACACTTTGGTTCCACACAGCGAGTTTGTTTTGTTATTATATTTGCTACATTTGGGTTCCACACAGCGAGTTTTGTTTTGTTATTATATTTGCTACACATGGGTTCCACACAGCAAGTTTTGTTTTGTTATCATATTTGCTACATTTTAGTTCCATACAACGAGTTTTGTTTTGTTATTATATTTGCTACATTTGGGTTCCACACAGCGAGTTTGTTTTGTTTTGTTATTATATTTGCTACACTTGGGTTCCACACAGCGAGTTTTGTTTTGTTTTGTTATTATATTTGCTACATTTGGGTTCCACACAGCGAGTTTTGTTTTGTTTTGTTATTTTATTTGCTACATTTGGGTTCCACAATGATTTATAAGACTCTAACGTCGCGATTGATCAAGAGAAATCTATAATCAATGGTTGGCAATATTTTAAACATCACCAAATGTCACCCAATTTCAGTGCAATATGATTCACTTATGTAAAAATACATATGACATTTTTGAAAAATCTGTACCAGCTGGAGAAAAATAGATATTAGTTTCGTATTCAGGGTATAAGAATTGAAGTAGCGCATGTCAAAAAATTTAAAGACAATAAAAACGTCGCAGGTCTGTGAGTTCGAATCTCACGCTAAAAAAGGTTGTGTGTACTATATAAAAAAGGATTTTGAATATGCAGATCAGCAAATCACATATCAACCAAAAGCAGATATGGGTCGCGATGGGATGTATCAAAACTACATATTTTTTTTTCACTTTGCTTGGAGTTATGTAGGTAGTGTGATCTGACCGAAAATTGATTATTTTGGGAAAGGTATGTAACAGCTCTTTTCTACAGAAAATATTTCACACATTCAGAACATAAATAATCTTAAAAACGAGTATATTTTTTTGAAAAACGAAGGAGAATGGATTAACTTGGGGTACCAAAACTATCAAGAAAGAGAACGACATTAGTCTGCTCCCAACTGTAGTATGCACAGCGTAATGTTTTGTAACAAAGACAGTGACAGAAGCCATCTACGTGTCTCATGTAACAGTAGATAACATAATGAAAAAGATTTCATCTTGAACTTCAACACAAGACGAATATACAACAGTTGTTTTTACAACATATCCGCTCAACCGTTAAACACCTCAAGCAATTGGAGAATTAAAAAGCTGTAAACGCTATTCTTTACAAAGACAAATAGACCAAGTCATCCAGACTGGACTGTTGAAGTTAATATCGGGAAATCGTCTTCTTCGTACACTAGATGGAAGAAAGAAGGCCATCAAGGAAGAGTGGTGAGCTCTGGACGTAACAGTCTTACAACTGAACTTTTTGCAACGAAACATACGCTATAGGGCTATTGTTTAGATGCACGATTGTTAAAAATAATATGAACGGATATAACAACATAGACTGTGACCACGTGATAACTACAAAATAATTTTAAACCCAACTACTCAACCTCTGAGCACACCACGTGACTAATATGAAATAACACTCGTGACCTAGCGACTTGAGTTTTAAAGCCGCTGTTTTTTATCAAGTAAAAGTCTGATCTCTTCTTCCCTCGCATTACACACCACGTGACTAAAAACATGTACAGTAGTTTAATAGGACGAGTTTCGCGCTTCTTATCACATGATCACTCAAGTTGTTCATTTAAAAAACATCAGAAAAACAGTCCTAATATTCTTATTCCAATAAACATATTTGTAGTAGTTTTATTAGTGGCTAAACGTGTGTCAATGAAAGAATATTATAAGCTGAGCAACATTATTTATCAAAGAATTGTTGTTTGGATAATTTGCCCATTGTATGTATTCACCAAGTAAGTTCATTAATATGTTTAAACGACTGGTTTGTTTCGAATTTCACGCAAAGCGACACAAGGACTATCTCTGCTAGCCGTCCCTAATCTAACAGTGTAAGACGAAAGGGAAGGCAGCTAGTCATCACCAACCGCCGCCAACTCTTGGGCTATTCTTTTACCAACGAATAGTGGGACTGACCGTCACATTACAACGCACCCATGGCTGGAAGGGCAAGCGACCCTCAAATTACGAGTCGAGGGGCTTAAATGATAACAATGATTCAAAAAATATTTATAAAAAAAACACCTTTAGTTTTTTTCAATGTTTTTGTTATTTTATTTTTACAGAATGTTTCTCGTATTATGTTTATGTTCTGTCCAAACATGTTCGTTAAAGTTACAGAAGAACTTCATAAGTAACTAAATAAATTAATTGAAAGTTAGTGGTAAGACTTACAACGCTAATAACCGGATTTCGATACCGGTTGCGTTCACGACACAAAGGTCCAATTTCGTACCTTTGTGCTTTACAACTAACAAATAATATATTAGTATTTTATCGTATTTTCTACTCCCTTCCCTTCCCAGTTGGAGCTGAAAAAAATAAAAATAAACTTCTAAGTTTTTTCATATGGTTGAGACCCCTGAAGTTGCAAAACCATTAACAACGATGACGGGAACAGTTACGATCAAAAACAAGAAATGTTATGAGTTTTGAGATGTTTAAGCTCGGCTTTGAATCTACGCACCAATATTCGAGCTCGTGCACTTTAAACGGACCTTAGTTAGTAGCCTACTTTCAAATGTTTGAATGAACCTTGACAGTAGAACGTGCTTTTGAATGTCTGCGAGCAATGTAACTCCGAATGCTTATCAATCGAGACGATAACTAGTGTTACGTTGCCAGGTTTACTCTCGTACAGAACAAATTCTGACACTTAGTTCTTCTGATCCAGTGTTTCTAAACAACTCGTCCGTGGGATTTGACGAAAGTACAAAAATAAACAAAAATTGACAGAACAATCGCATGTAAGTTACAACGGTGTTTCGTCGTGTTTGTATCTTGCATTCTAATAGAGTTTATGAAGACAGCGATCCCATCCTTGATATCGAAAAGGTTAAGAAATACTATTCTAATTTATTTTACAGTCAGGTTTATCCGGATACAGTGTGTGTATATGTTTTCTTATAGCAAAGCCACATCAGACTATCTGCTGAGTCCACCGAGGGGACTCGAGCCCCTCACTATAACGTGGTAACTCCGAAAACTTACCACTGTACCAGCGAGTGATATAATCTGGATATAATATCAGAACTGAATACAAGCTTCTATAATTCATTTTATCTCACGTTTATCCTAATACAACGTCTGAATTTACTGCATTTTAATTGAATTGAATATTATATAAAACAAACTAGTAAATTGTCTACGTACTAGACAGGCAGTGTGACTCCACTTGCAACTAAAGTGCTCCGTTACAAATTAATTATTATATGAACCAGATATCGACACACCTCCTACGAAAAAAAAATGAAAAACTAAGCCTTTCACCAGACGCTAGTACAGCATGCTGTGAAGACGAGACTTAGTTTTTTTTTATATAAACTGCATAGATGTAAAACTTTTAGTTTTATGCTTCGAATAATGGCAGTACGTGAATTGGAATATAGAGCGCATGCGCTCGCGTCGAAATACGAGCGAAGTTCAGCAGTGATCAGAAACGTGAACTTTATATTTCTGTCAACAATTTCTTGCACACAGTTGGTTGTTCTTGTTTCTCAAATTCTGTAGAATTCGCTATTTATTGGTGTAAGTGAAACTTAAATTTGGATAAAAGAAAAAACAAGAAAAACTGTTCATTTACGCGAGTTAAATAATAGGTGTTTCTTTGTGTTTTTTCTTACAGCAAAGCCGGCCCGACATGGCCAAGCGTGCTAAGGCACTCGATTCGTAATCTGAGGGTGGCGGGTTCGAATCCCTGTCGCACCAAACATGCTCGCTCTTTCAGCCGTGGGGGCGTTATAATGTGACGGTCAATCCCTCTATTCGTTGGTAAAAGAGTAGCCCAAGAGTTGGCGGTGGGTGGTGATGACTAGTTGCCTTCTCTCTAGTCTTACACTGCTAAATTAGGGATGGCCAGCAGATAGCCCTCGAGTAGCTTTAGGCGAAATTCAAAACAATCAACCAAAAATTTATTGCAAAGCCACATGGGACTATCTTCTGAATCCACCAAGGGGGAATCAAACCTCTGATTTTAGCGTTGTAAATCCGTTGATTTACCGCTGTATCAGCTGGGGACAAAGTAATAGGGCGAAGCTAAGATTTTAAAAAGCGGTCAACGAATTTATAATAAATTTTGTTGTGATTCTTAAGCTAATGTTGTAAGTTCACCCTCCCTTCACATGTCAGTGACAGCACTGGTAAATAAAAGGCCTCGTCAGCACTAGATGTGGCAGGTATAATTTGGTTCAGTTATTGCTACTTCTTCTTTTTCACTCAAAAGTTTCTTGAATAAGTACTTAAAAAAAGCATCCCTACAGATCCGTGTGGATCGTATTAACTGATAGTTTTTCTCGCATTAATTTAAAGTTTGTGTATCTCGTGTTCAGGATATGTGGTCCAAATACCAGTAACATGCAAGGAGAGGACTCTGCCGACTAAGCTTGTTCGTTTATTTTTTTATTTTCACGCAAAGCTACACTAGGGCTATCTGCGCTAGTTGTTCGTAATTTACCAATGTAAAACTAGAGGAAAGGCAGCTAGTCATCACCACCCACCTCTAACTCTTGGGCTAATACTTTACCGATAAATAGTGGGAATGATGGTTATATAATAACCCCCCACAACTGAAATCGCAATCATGTTTGGTGTGACGAGAATTCAAACCCGCGACCCTCAGATTACGAGTTGAGCACCATAACCACCTGGTCATGCCGTTCCAATTACAGCAATTCATCTCTAAGGTCAAACTAAATAAGTCTATATACTAAAACAATACCTCATGCTACTGAAAGGTTTCTAAAAGTTATTCTTACAAAAATCTGTAGACGCTCCTTATTCTTTTAATTCTGTCTATTTTTACAAAAGCAAACGTTGTTTTAAGTACAATAATAAAATAATACATAAGTGAAACAAAGTTTTCACAGTCAATACTCCTCACGTGTAAGATCTTCGTTCTTTATGAGTTTAGTGCGAGGTCGCGGTTGTCCTTGACGTTTATCCAATTCACTGACATGAAAGATAGCTTTCTGCTTCTAAACGTCACGTGCCACCTTCTTTGGAAGAAATTCAGTTTATTAGCTGTTATTGAACCCATATCTTCATTTCTCAGGACGAGAAAGACCAAACTAAAACTCTCAAAAACACGATTTTGAAATAAATT
This sequence comes from Carcinoscorpius rotundicauda, assembly GCA_011833715.1. Lineage (NCBI taxonomy): Eukaryota > Metazoa > Arthropoda > Merostomata > Xiphosura > Limulidae > Carcinoscorpius > Carcinoscorpius rotundicauda. Next base: position 58,630,143 of record CM022392.1, on the reverse strand, counting down.
ATATCTTAAATAAGAGGGCACCAGGCACACATACCGTCCCGTATTGTACATGCTAATAAAACAAAATAGTCTAATTAACATATGATATAACATTGTACATTTTCTCACATACACAAATTCTCAGATTGCTGGGTTTGTTCTAAACTGTACTTACACAGTTTGACCTTGTCTCGAGTGAATTGATCGCATGAGCATGTGTTTGATAAAAGCTAATTTTACGTGCTACGTAGCAGAGAGCATATAACAATACATATGTAAGTTTATCTAAAAGCTTGAAGGAAAGAAATTTTTCGTCTGTCTGATTTTATTTTCAAACACTTTATTTACAGACATTTTCTGACGAGTATTGCTAACGTTTATTTACATTTTCAAAAATAACTGAAAACAACGTATTTATTTTATTCTTTCTTAAGGACAAATCAAAAGCTGAAATGTGAAACTATTATGTTCAATACACAGCTACCCAATATTTACAATTATGAATTTAGAAGTCATATTAAATGTTTAACTTACAATAGAAATCTTGTTCTTATTTGTTATTATGCACAAAGTTACATAAAATCCTTGTGTTTCCCACCATAGGTGTTTAAGTCCAGTTTCTAACAGTATAAATCCACAGAAATACCATTATACCACTAAACAGCTCTTGCTGTTATTTTTTGAGGATATAATCCATTTAAACAATCTTACATGTTTAAAGTTTATTTATTTACTTTTAAGAGCCAATATACTTTGTTTTCCATATGCTTTAAATTTTGTTTGAAGGACTTATACCACTCTGAAAGAGAAAAAGAGACAATTTCTAACAAAGCAAGCCTCAGCATAATTCATTTGTCTTTACGAGCACTTGAAGATTTTGTATTATTATTTTTAAGCTATTGGGGAGGTTTTCTTATTCTTTTAATTGCGGCACATTGATCAGTCAGTTAACCATAGTTAATAAATTTAGGACAGTATTTATACTTCAAAAATGCATCGATAAAATTGAGTATAGTTAGTTGTACATTAGGTCAGTTTATTTTATTTTTTATTTATGATATGAAATACATATTGATATTCCCATTTTAAATGACCGCGAATGAATATACAATATTTATGCTATTTCGTAGACGGTGCTGTTGTTGCATTTGTCACGACAGTAATATTATAGTAGAATAGGTGGAAAATTTTAATAATTATTTGCAAGTTCATTTGTTTAATACATCACAACATGACAAGTTTACATAGTATAGAATTCGGTGAAGCCAGTTCAATACAAATTGAAGATAGGAGTGAATATTTTGAAGATGAGTTTTTTCGTCCAACGCACGCATTGAAGAAGGCGATTAATCTAAGGTGACAGTGATAGGCTTGATAATATTGATATATTTGTTTTAAGTATAGCATTATCTTTGGTTAGACTGTTAATCCAAAATAATTTACTGCTTACAAGTTATTGAGTAATTTTGGTGAGAAAAAATTGTTATATTGAATGTAAGAAGTGACATATTTTATGATATGCGTTTAAACAAAATATGACAATAGCCATTGGCTTAGGACTCGTTGAGCACGAGTTAGATCTGTGATGTCGAGAAACCCACTTGTTGAGAATTTTATATGCAAAAACGGCTCGTTTGGGTTCAGAAAATATTTCGCTCTTCTATTTAAAATATTTTCTGAACCCAAACGAGCCGTTTTTGCATATAAAACGAGTTAGATCTGTTGATAAATGCATTTTTCCCCCCATACAGATATAATTGTAGTACTCGTATAGGTGTAATTTTAAAAATAAAATACAAGCAACAGAAGTAGGAGTATAACAATACGCTTCGGGTATAATCGGTGACTATGATACTTAATTATTGATTGTAATCAATAAAACCAGAAAAGTATACATGATAAAATATTTTGGGAGCAGTTAATAACTGCTTGTAAACAAGGAACTATTGGCACTTATACTTTGTTTTTACAAACTTGCCCCTTGAAGAAAATAAGAAAGTAGAAATTAAACTGTCTCTTTATGTTTTTAGGAAATTTGTTGTAATGTATACTGTCATTGGGCAGGTCGTTTTGGGCTGTTTAGTGAAAATAATGCAAATTCAGTCCTTGTATCAGTAATGTTTGTCATAGATTGCATTCACATGTAGTAGGGAGGGTTTCATTAATATATGAATATTGAAAATAACAAAATTTACAACATTTGAATTCCACTGTGAAGAGTGAATATATTTACACTGAAATTTCATTTGTGCGTGTAATAATTAATTAATAATTAATAATCTTACCTGTCAACTGATCTTTTAGAACAGTGCTGAACAATTTCAGAAATATCAAATTATTGCTTTACCTGGTAACCTGAGACAGTGCATGAAATCTGTGATAAGACAAGATACAATGTAATCCTAACACAATAGTTCAGTTGAAAATTAGTAATAATATTATACTGATATATGACAAGAACATTGTCAACAACCAAATGTAGTATGAAGTATGAACACTGATGGAAATAAAGGTGAGATGATGCATTTTCATTGGTTTAAAGTTGATTAAATTACAATATGACATGTAGAAGACGGTCACCATATCAGTATATTGTCTATTTGTATTCAGTGATATGATGTATAGCAGACCATTATTACTCCAGGCATAATTCCTGTTTATCATTTTTCAACATGATGTTGGTTCAGTTTGGGCAGACATGTATAGATATATCAGTTTATGCATTATGTAATGTACACAAAACAGTTTATTGTGTGGCTTTGTTCTAAAGAAATTCAGTGACTAAAAAGTGTTTATTAATAGGTTTAAAGTTTTGTTTGTGCATCTTCAAGTAATATGGTAGATTTTGTTTTTATTAAGTGTATAATAACTTGGTATTTTGTGTATGAGGTATTGATATAATTACAACTCTAATTTTGCATTCATACACTTGTGGCTGAGAACTATAATTCTGTGAACACCATACTTGTGGATCTAACTTATAAATTTGCTTGCAAAATTGTCTAATTGATCAACAACAAAGGCTCAAATGAACTTTCATTAATGAAATTGCAAAGAAATGTAGTAAGTCTTTAGTCACAAACTGACACTGAACTGATAAACATAGAAGAAAAAGTCCCATAGGTGGATGAATTATTTTACTTGCAGAAGGTTACACATGTATGTGACAATGATGAGAAGGAAAGACTGCCTTAATATGGCTATTACTTAACACATTGACCCTCATGTAACCCACCAGTGGGTCACGTAGTCTTCCAGTAAGACCTACATGGCCCACATGTGAGTCGTGCTTTATTTTCTTAAAGGGCCACTTATTTCCTAGTACACAGCGGCTACATAAAAACTCTTTTTAAAAATAGTAATTGTAAAATGTGTTGTGAGACTGGAAAGTATTGGCAAATTAGGCTTGGGAGCAAATGTATTAAGCAAATATAGACTACAAATGAAGTTAGTTGTGTGGAATGTGGGAGAAATGATGCTGATACATAGACATTATATACTTTGCAGATGAAAGATAGTCATTTTTTTGAGTTGGTAGCTGTTCTTCTCTCCCTTGTTTGTGGGTTATTTTTACTGAGCTGGGTAGATGTTCTTTGTGTCTTTCTTATTTGTGGGTCATTTACTGAGCTGGGTAGATGTTCTTTGTGTCTCTCTTATTTGTGGGTCATTTTTACTGAGCTGGGTAGATGTTCTTTGTGTCTTTCTTATTTGTGGGTCATTTTTACTGAGTTGGGTGCCTGTTGTCTTTTGTGTCTCCCTTATTTTTGCAGGAGCCAAATATCATTTCAGTAAATAGATTATATTCTGTATGAATTTTAGTTGTAGCATAAGCTGTTTATTCCTATTTTGATGAGTTTTTTGTTTGATCCATAATACATAACATTAAAGGACAACAAGGGACCTTTTGGTCCATATAGGCTCTCTTTTTCCAGTAAACTAAACATTATAGCATTTAAAGCTAGCCATTATCTTTCATATATTTATTGAGCTTTTCCATAAACTCCCTTAACTGCATTTAGAACATCCGGAGACAGTCCGTTCCACAGGCCAAACACTGTTAGCAAAATAAATTTGTCTTTACTAATGATGACTCTCACCTTGCTAGTTTTTATACTTGTGTGTTTTAATCTTACAGTTCTCGTTATTAAATATGAGAAAAGGATGATACATCAATATTATCAGTTCTCTTTAACAATCTTAAGCACCTCTAATTGTTTTTATTCAAAAGAAAAGTTCAGTGATCATATCCTTTACTTGAATGAAGATCTTTTCTTACCTGGAACTATCCCGAGTAGCTGTGCTCTCTGAACCCTTTTCAACCATTTAATGCTCTTTTTTTTTTAAGTAAGGTGCCCAAGACTGACCACAGTAATTTAAATTTGGGTTAATCAACAACATTATAACCTCTTTGGACTTGTATTTATTATTTCTGTAGATACAATCTAAAATCCTGTTTACCAGTAGTAACAGTACATTGTTTGGCCTAATCAATTAGAATGAAAAGATACTTTTCATTTGTAACACTCTTAAGGTTATTCCCATCAATATTATACTGGTAATTCAAATTGAGATGTACCATATGGAATATCCTGTTTATTACAATTAAAAGCTATCTGTTATTTATTTGCTTAACTTGTCAAATACTCCAATTTTTTTTTGTAAAGCAGCAGCATTCTCCTAGCAACCAGCAGTGACCTCTAGTGGTACAACAGTGTCTATGAACTTCCATAGCTAGAAACCAAGTTTCGATACTTGTAGTAGGCAGAGCACAGATAGCTTTTCATTCTTAATACATGTGATCACAGCCAACAACATGATAAACTTTAATGTCATGTCATTAGTAAATTCATATAACCTCTTGACTGTTCCTTCATGTATGTCATTGATATGAATAATTAGAATGAAGGTCCTGATCCTTATCCCTGAGGTGTCCCTCTTGTTACAATGATCCACTTTCACTGAATGTCATTTACAACAATTCTCCACTTTTTTTTCTATCCAGTGAGCCAGTGTATCCCTCACATCTACAGAGATAATTCTTGCAATAAGTCTTTTATGTGGCACCTTTTGAAATTCCAGATGCACCAAATCCACACCCATATCTTTATCTCGATAAGCATTTACTTCTTTAAAGAATATTAAAAGATATTTGTGATCTTGTAATGTTGGTGTAGCTGTTGAGTTAAAGACATTTTAAGTCTTATTCATAAAAGGAAATAAAATCAGTGTATGTTTACCTCGGAGAGTTTGCTTGTGGCTAAAGAAAACATGCATCAAAGAAATTCTATTCATTAGATGGGATAAGGTTTGGAGAAATTATAATCCAGTTTTAATACATCACATTAAATATTTGATTTTTGTAGAATTTTTATATGCGTGTGTAATCTTTCTCTCTTCAAGTGAGCTAAGAGAAGACAGAGGAGTCGAATTTGAAGTGGAACTTGAAGATGAAGAGAGTAATGAAGAAAATGAGTATTTTGATGAAGAAGAACTAAAAACTAACTTAAAGTTTGAATGTACAGACATAGGATCTGAGTCTGAAGATGAGGAAAATTACAGGTCCCCTTTTCAGCATCTTTCTAATAAAATGATTGCTGTCACAAATGATAAAATGGTGTTGAAGAAGGTGTGTATGACAAGACTATTAATATTTCAAACTTGCAGTTTGTTTTAGGCTGTGAGGCACAGTTCTTAATGACTTATCTTTGATGAATTTCAGGAAGTTAAGCCTGGAATTGGTCCGGTGGTTCCTAAGGGCTCTTTTGTAACTGTTCACTATAATGGCTATCTGGAGTACAGTGAAGAACCATTTGATTCAACACGGCTTCGAAATCTCCCCTTTAAATTCTTGTAAGTTTTAAGCAGATGTATGAAAACTGATAGGCACAAATATTTTTTCTATTTTTTTAATAAAATAGTTTTTATCATGTATATTAGTTTATCAGTTCAGGATAAGATATGGAATAACTTCTCCAGAAAAGTTGCTAAGTCTCAAAGTCAAAAAAATACTAGTTTGCTCCTGAAGAATAAATGTCCACCTTTTGAAAGCTTTGGGGTATAAGGTTTTTATTTCATTTCATATGTATGAACAGGATAGACTTGAGTTTATTAATTTGTACTTGTGTAGCTTCATTAAGACATTTCAGTGTGATTCACTCATAACTGTTGATGAATACAACAAATATAATCTGTGAAACGTGGAACATATTTAATGCTTACAACAAGTATGTGGTGATCTTATTGCAAGTTCAAGGTGTACAGTGTCATGTAAATGTTTATAAAATTTCCAGCTTGCCACAAATTCTAATTAAAATCATTACCTACTTTATTTGATAGTTTCTATGCAGTGTTGAGGTTGAAACAGATTTTTAGATTATCTTATTTTCTATGGTTGGAAATCACTTTCATTTCTCATTATTTGAATTGAAAGATACAAAATACTGGTACAGGATAACTTAGTTTACAAATAATTCAGAACAGTCACCCCATGACACAGAAAAGTGGAGATTGAGAGTTTATTTAATTTTTAAATTAAAATAAATTTTAAAAATTTATAAGCTATGTTTTGATGCATAGTTTATCGAAGACATACTGCAAACAAAGTATTGTAATTGAATGTAAAACATTGTGACACGAGCACTTTGACCCTTGTCCATTCATATAGGGTTGAAATAGAATTTTTAATTTATCAGTATTTGTCTATTCCAATTCTAGTTACTCATACTTATGAAATATATGAAACAATAACTGATTTGGTCTTAATTTGTGCTTGATTGTTTCTTCAAATCATGCCGTAAACATATTGTGGTTGTTTTGTACTTTTTTGTCAAACTTATGGATAAGGTTAGCTGTTGCCAAGTGAACATTTCCTCTTTTATTCTCCTGCAGATTAGGCAAGGAGAGAGTTATTTTAGGCTTGGATAAAGGAGTGGGAACAATGAAGAAAGGAGAAGTATCCCAGTTCCTCATTAGACCTGAATATGCTTTTAGACAGATGGGTTGCCCCCCTCGTATTCCCCCAAATGCCACTGTTATGTATGAGGTGGAACTCATCAGTTATATTGATGGAGCAGCAGCTGAGTTTGATGGCCTGACTCCCGATGAAAAAAAGGAAACTTCATTTGAGAGGATTCTGGCAGTGTGCAAATCTCAGCATCAGGCTGGAAATGATTTCTATAAACAACAGATGTACCAAAAGGCCATTACTAGGTATAAAAAAGCTGTGCATTTACTAGAAACTTTCCCACTTGCTAATGAAGAACAGGAGAAACAACAGCAGAATCTGCTAATGAAATTGTACCTGAACCTATCACTTGCAAATTTAACAATCAAAGAAGCAGGCCGCTGCATTTTCTTTGCCAGGCGTAGTTTGGAAATTCAAAACAACAATATCAAAGCCTTGTTTAGGATGGGTAAAGGTTTCATGATGAAAGGAGACTTTGAGAAAGCACGTGGTTATTTCCAACGTGCCTTAAAACTAAATCCAAATGAGCAGGAAATTATTGAAGAAATTAGAAAACTGGATAAACAGCGAGCTGATTATGAAATGATAGAAAAGGATTTTTGCAAAAAAATGTTTGGTCAACAAAAATAAACTTCCAACTAGAAAGCTAATAGTAACACTGATCACAATCTGCAATTTACCTTGATCAGAGGTTCAGGGGAAGATGAGAGCACTTTTGTTAAATTCCAGAAAAGTGAAGAAAGTGTTATCCAATCAGTCAATTATCACTGTAAGTTGAGGTTATTGACAGTTTTGTAGTAATCCTTTGATTATACTATTAATATTTGCCCAAACATTTTTTATAGCTTTGGATACTGTAAATTACTTATTTCCTCCATGGAATTAACTTTTGCTATTTTTTGTAGTTTGTTAGTTTCTACAAAAGATGGTTCCAATGGAATACAATGCCTCTGTGAGTGATAAATGAAACCCAAATAAATACATACAAACAAATATTAATTATTCAATAATTTATTGTTTGATACTACTAAAAATTGAAAGTAATTTTATACCCACCAAGCCATTTGAGTAACTATTTTCAGTATGCTGTAAGCAGGTGATAGCTTGTGATTTGGAAATGCCAATGAGACCTAAGCTACAGTCAGTTAAGTGCATGCAGTACCTGCTATAACATGTCCAGATAAGTTCTGATGTTTTCAGTAGGTGGGTCTCCAAATGCTGGATCTGTTGTCTTGTATGATTACAAGGGCTTATAGCATGAAAAATGATGCCTCAAAGCTATATATTTTTTTAATTTACCTAATGGAAAATTGATACATTTTTAGTTTCAATTTTCTACAAAAGTTGAAATTCATGAAACATGTTTCAGTGCAAGACTGATTTAGATAATTCCCATGAATATTAAGTAAACCACAGTAAAAGTTGTTTTTCAGTATACCTATGTTTCTTTACTTCCACAAAATTCTGTCTGTTTACAGCAAATAATGAAACTTTCTCCTTTTACTTGACTGTTTACAAAAGTTTTTCATGGTGAATATATTTCTACTAAAAGTTGTTTGTAACAGTAATGTAAGAAATGTAAAAGAAACGAGATGTTCAGTGGCATTATTTGTTTTCTTTTCAGTATTAAATCTAGAAGGTTTTGTCACTGTTGACGTTCAAGTATCATCTCGAACAAATCTAGTGGTGAATTTTTTTTCTCACAATTTGGAATGGGTTGATTTGCATATCTTTTAAAAATGGTAAAAATTGATTTAACAATAATACTGACAGGTTTGGTTAGTAAATAAAACATGTAGGTTTAAAGATTAAGGAAGTCAAACTGTTTGAGAAAAAGGCTTTTGTATCTATGGGTTAGAACTGAATGTTGTAGAATAATGTTACACATGAATTTCAACGTTGTCTAAAATTTTCTCTCTCAGTATTAGATTAAATTTGGGTGATCCCAATATTTGATTATTAGAAAAAAATGCTAAAACTGTGTGCTGTTCATCACCCAAGACATTTGTTTTTATATTTAGAAACCAAGCGATTTAAGACAAGATCATTTAAAGGAGACAAAAATTGTTTCTGATACAGTCACATTAGTATTTTTTAAAACCAAGTTTGCTGTTTGTTACAACTAGTGTTTATTTACAATGGGTAAATAACAAGTAATCTTGCTTTAATTTTCTAGCAGTGCTGTATTTGCCTCTCGTACGAAAATCATTTTTTATATTCCATGAAGATCCAAACAGTTTTTACTGACAGAACATTCCTTTTTTGCCTTAAACCAATGAGAGCAAGTAGTTCATAGAAATACTTGTGTAATATTTTTTTATATTCTGAACCATGGGTATTGTAAACACTTGTTATTAAGGGTAAGTACTCTGGATAGGAAAAAAAAAGTTTATTTATTAACCAAATGTAATACTCAGTATATCTTTTCTAGCCTAGCCTAAAGTTTTTCTGCTTCCCTCTTTTCATGATCCTTCTCTTATCTTTGATTACTTTGTTGAAAGAATATTTATCCTTGACACCTGGTAGTGTGCTCTGTTGATTTTATCTTACTGTGATCCCATGTGTGGTTAACGATTGCTTGACCAATCAGACACAAGCCTGTCTGACTTTCATTTTGGTAACACACGTTGTATATGGATTGTTTTTTTTGTATTAAAACTACATATATAAAAATTATGCTAAGTTTGAAATACCTCTTTTCAAATGTTTTATCCAAACTTGTTCCCAATGAATATTTTCATAAAACTTGTTTTCCAGAAAGAGATAGTGGAGACAAATCTACAGAAATGTTACTTGAAATATTGGTAGGTTCATACGTTTAACAAGGAAAATTTTTGATACAAAATCAGATTGTAAACATGGTTTATACTTTATTTTGAAATGAATACACATGGCAAAAGCAATAAGCTAAGTTTTATTTCAAAATGCTGTTACATTTGGAACAGTCTTTTAAAAATAATGTAAGAAACACGAATGACTGGACAGTTGGTGATGCAGATTACAACTGTGTATCATATTAACTTTTATAAAGATATTACATGATTATGCACACCAACAGCTATTTCTGTGAAATAATCTCCTCACAACATGTTACTAACCCTTTCAAAACACACATTTGCAGATCCTAAGTAGTATTGAGAATTCCAAACATTTTTTTAGAATAACTGCTAGGAAGTTTTTGAACTTTACACTAAATGATAATCAACTTAGAGGGCACCACCATCACTTGATAAATTTAAGAATATAAGTGTATATTGCATTACTGTAAATCAGGTAAAATTACTTCAGTGACAATACATGCAATATGCTGTCATGTTTACTGCAATTTCATAGGTAGACATTTGATAATGGTAAAAGAAAAATCTTAAGTTGTTTAATTATCTCCAAGTTTATACAGACTTTTATCATCAGTTGTGAGATTTAGATGTGAACATAAATACAAATAGCAACATATCTTTATGGACTACAGGAAACCACTTGTTTTTACCACAAATTATGTTTCTGCACATTTCTTGAAATTTAAAAATCACAATTATTTTAACTTCAGTATTAAGAAAAACCAAGGAACTTTTGGGTTAAATTATGAAGTTTGCAAATTGAAACTCTAAACCACAGCGACAAATTTTTTTACAACCAAGCTTTGGGTGATTAGTATAAAAATGACTAATAAATATAGTTTTGATGACAATTATATATAAATAAAAAATATACTTTTGAAACTGATGCTACAGCTGGAAGTTTTAGCTGCATAGAAAAGTAAAACGGTATAATAAAGCATTCAGAAAACCAAAGAAATGTACATTCACAATTTTCATATAAACAATATTATAATTATTTGACACAAAAAGCTTACTGAATAAATGGTATGAATAACAATTCTTTGAAAGAATGGTAAGTGTCTGATTAAGACATTCCATTGTGATATTTTTCTACGAATTTCTCTATTCCAATATTTTTTTTTCAAATGGTCAAATTTATTTTTGTAAGTGTGAGGCTAAGAGTAAACTGATGAACCTACAGTGTCTGTCAAGTTGTGTTATGATATTCTAACTGAATGGTTCTTTCTTTGGTCTATACTGCAGAAATTTATCTGTATTTAGGCATAGGACTTGTACTAACAGTTCTACTGATAGATTTCATATCACATTTGATGTAAACAAATGAGGTCTCTCAGTTAATGAAACAGATTTTATCTTGCAGAACTGTTAGTTATTGAGCTATAAAGTTTTATAAATCAGTTTTGGTCTGTGGTTGAGTCAGTGTCTGTCAATGGGACATCCCATACATGAGAGAACTTGCACGGTCTTGGAGGGGTAGTGGTGATGGAAGATATTTACCAAGTACAGGCACTGCAAGATAATAACACTAATAATAAAAACTACAAATTTGGAATTTTGTCTGCACGTTTTGAGGTACTTTATGTCACTGGTGGGGAGAGGCATTGCTATAGTAGGTTGAAAGTTAAGCTGTGAGGGCCAAGCTGTCCCAACACACAAATGATGAGATTGGAGAAGTTAGTTACATAAGGGTAGAAAAGAAGAAATGGGGTTTTGTTTATAATGGCAGTTGTGTTTTGATTTCAAGTAACATACACTTCTCGCTGTTAATCGTGGTTTGGGTTAACATCAGTATTTACTTGTACATGTCATTGAAGAAAGAATATTACAAGAAATGTCATATTAACCTGAAAATCTTCACTGTACCTAGTGAAACATCAAATCACTTTCTTAGGTTTACAAAACTGACTTTTGACAAATGATGAAAAAAAAACAACAAAGCTAACTGACAAAGATTACTGTCAAGAATGGTGTACTGGTGCATTACAAGAAACTCCCACCGGTGCACAAATACGTCAAATAAAACACATGTTAGGCCTAAATAACATTGTTCTTTAGCATTTACGACCCACTCTAAGGGAAATTACATCACAACTTTCATCACACCATAACAGGACAAGTCTTCCCACTGCCCCAGGCATGCATGGTTAGCTTATACAAAATAAAATTCTATCTGCCTGTTTGTAGTTTCTAATGAAGCAAGTACTGCTTGACTAATATCTTGCCCTCAGAACAGGTAACTTACACACCTATACAAGTGGTTTTTTTCATACAAACTTCACTTTACATATAAAAGCTGTTTTGTTAATTATATCTTCCACTCTTTTTAAGCCTCAACATTATTTTGGGACAACAAATGTTTATAGTGTAATATTCTTCATTAGGCTTGCTACTTCATATATTCAACACCACTTTAAAAAAAATATAAAGCTTGGGGATGTTCCCCATTCATTCACTAGGGTTATATAAACAGAAAAACATCTTTCAATATATCTAGTCATAGTTATGATTAACAAACAGGTTAAGTAACACAACAACTACATTCCTTCTGATTTTGAAAGAAACAAGAATCATGTACTTTATTTATTTTGACAAGTTGGATAAGTTTTTTCTTTCCCTAAATGTCTAAATTCAATTCACTTTAAAATCTCATGTTTCAATTTTTCAGATTCCACTTACCGTTTACTTAAATAGTAATTTAAAATTCTGAAGTCAAGGCATAATTATTCCTATTTTAGAACTGCTGACCAGAAGGAAAGGTAACCAGTTGGCATTTCCTTCAATCAGACTGACTATCAAAGTCACCACAGTGTTTGTATTCACCTGGTACCACCAGTACTAGTTTATTAATAAATGTTGTAATGTTACAACTTAAGAACTCTTATGAGGTAATATATTTTTACTGTTCCAGGTAACACTTGAATTGGATTGAATGAATTCTAAATATAAATGCCTAACAGATCACATAACAACAACTTTGCTTTACTTACAAGTTTAAAACATGAAACTTGTTAGTATTGGCACAGAAAATACAAGAAACAAAACGTTTCTTAAAGACAACACTTGTGTGAACTGATGAAATGAAATCAATCAATTTTATATGTAATTGACTTTATTTTAAATTATTAGATGCTGTTAAACTATCTGAAGAGCACACAAACCTATCTTTGATTTACAATGCTTCTATATAAATTTTATACTCTTACTACCTAAAAAATAAAGTATACATAATTATTATTATTGGAAAGATAGCCAATTAATACAGAACGGATCAATAGATGCAATTTTGGCAACCTGGTGATTCCACTATTGGCATACAGTTACATTTATCAAAATTATGAAGTGTGTAGTATAAGCAGTATTTCTATATTAGAAAATGTAGACCAGTAACAATTATGTTACTCACCTTGCAATACTTACATACTGTTAAATTTATTAGAAACAAACAGACAAAGAATGGTTGTGCCAAATATTAATAAGGCTTCACAACAGTACACTTTCATCATCACTAAGGAAAACACCATCAAAAAGAAGGGAGTCGATTTCTAAAGGTGGAACCTCAGAAAAACTTGTGTCAGCTACAGTGTTGGTTGGCATGTTAAGATTACCATTAACGTTAGCAGCTGCTACAGGAGAAGGCTGTTCAGCTGTTTCTGAGCTGTTGCTGATTATGGTTGGTACCTCTGAAGAAATACCAGTGAACAGGCTAGCCAGGTTGTCCGAGCAATCCCCAACAGATAGCAGTGGGGGGATATACTGGATCAGTTCATTACCTGTAATTTTAAAACACATCGTTAAAGAGTTAATACTAATACTAAGATGCCTCTTATTAAAATGGTACATGTTAAGGTTATCTAAAAACTACACATACAGAGTGGGAAAGTTGTCCATTTAAAGCTCGTGTATTAACTGTTTTAGTTTTGGTATTCTAGTAACGATGTTTTTCAGACTTGAGGTTGAACATGGTAGATTAAAGTAACTATACAAAAGATACTTAATCACAAGTGTACGAGTACACATTGGATGAAGATGCATCATGAAAATGGCAGCCAGACAGACACACTTTGTACTGTTAATCAAACTTTTTTTTAAGTCTATTTTTATATGAAATATGCAATAAATTCCTCCTTTCATGTACACCACCTTATTTGAGGGTGGGAGGAGTTGACATTTTGTTCACCTTGTACTTTTTTAAAATTATGATAATAGATAACAATAAACTTTCATGTGCCCAAATTATAAAGTTTTTGTTTAAGAAATATCTTATCAAGCAATATAATAAAGGAGTTCATAAACTGATGGAAGATAATCTATTTTGAAAAGCAATACTAGAGAAAAAATTATAATTTTATTTACATTTAGACAATAGTCCTAATACTGAAGTATACAAACAGAAACATAACATATATGTTACATTGTTAAAAAAACAAGTGTAGATTACATTAAAAACACACACACATGAAGGTCCTCTAGTGGCTCAGAAGTCTGAATACTTATGAAAAAAACAAACAAAAAAAAGGTTTCAATACCCAACATGGAAATAGGATAGACAGCCCATATTTTAACATCATGCTAAGGAAAAAAATGAATTTTTGTATAACAGAACGTAATTTGTTACAAAATCTTTCTGCCAATTCTAACAATCTTGAAAAATATATCTTGTACCTGCCTACCTGTAGTTCTTAATTTAAAATAATTTGGTAATTCATCCATTCTATAGTGATAAGTGATAGGTAATTTGGTAATTCATCCATTCTATAGTGATAAGTGATAGGTAATTTGGTAATTCATCCATTCTATACTGATAAGTGATAGGTAATTTGGTAATTCATCCATTCTATACTGATAAGTGATAGGTAATTTGGTAATTCATCCATTCTATACTGATAAGTGATAGGTAATTTGGTAATTCATCCATTCTATACTGATAAGTGATAGGTAATTTGGTAATTCATCCATTCTATACTGATAAGTGATAGGTAATTTGGTAATTCATCCATTCTATACTGATAAGTGATAGGTAATTTGGTAATTCATCCATTCTATAGTGATAAGTGATAGGTAATTTGGTAATTCATCCATTCTATAGTGATAAGTGATAGGTAATTTGGTAATTCATCCATTCTATACTGATAAGTGATAGGTAATTTGGTAATTCATCCATTCTATACTGATAAGTGATAGGTAATTTGGTAATTCATCCATTCTATACTGATAAGTGATAGGTAATTTGGTAATTCATCCATTCTATACTGATAAGTGATAGGTAATTTGGTAATTCATCCATTCTATACTGATAAGTGATAGGTAATTTGGTAATTCATCCATTCTATACTGATAAGTGATAGGTAATTTGGTAATTCATCCATTCTATACTGATAAGTGATAGGTAAAGTGCTTGATACAAGCCACCTGTACACTGGATATTATAAAGACAACAATTAAGCAAAACAAAGACATTTGCGAGACAAAATTGTTGAAAAAATTCATACACTCACAAATATAACAGGATAACAATAAAAATGATTGTTGGTTAGACTGCTTCTTATTGATATTAAGACACTGTTCATGAGAAAGCCACCAATTCAGTGGTTCCCAACCAGGGGTGCAAGATAACATTTGTTTTTTTATAGTTGTTGTTGTTTATATTAAGGGTACTGTTATTATGTTCGATTTTTATTTCTTATTTCACCTTGTTACAATAAACTATCATTTCTACCATCAAAAGCGCAGACGGAAATCTTAACGTACAACTGTAAACATGACCTAAGTACTCGGCACAACTAATTAGGTTACGTTCATGAACGCAGTCTTAAAGTGTCTATTATTTATTTATGTTATGTATTCACATGATTGTGACTCGAGAAACTTCCAGAAGTATCCAGAATTAATCCATGATGTCATGTGACATATATTTGAGAATTTCTAGAAAGTTTCACAGAGTATATAAACCCATGCATTATGCTATGGTAGTCAGTGCATTGTTGATTCTGTGTTCATGCAAAAAAACTTCATTATGTAAAAGAAAAGGAAATGGAATGATGATTATGTGAAGTTTGGTTTCACTTGCATCGGAACAACTAAGGATCTGTAAAATCCCCAGTGCATGCTTTGTGACGCTGTCCTTTTACATGCAAATTTGAAGCCATCTGAGATGCAGAAACAACAACCGGCATGGTGGAGCAGCTGTTGCAGGCCATGATGTTGAATCGTTGAAAGGTAGAAGGGTCCTCTTTGATTTTCGAGCAACCCTTTCAAAATTAGGTTTTATATCTGCTGACAAACCACTACTGATAGCTTCATACCACATGGCATATAACGTAGCCAAATCAAAGAAGCCCCATACAATTACAGAAGATGTGATAAAACCGTGTGCTTTAGAAATGGCAACAACTGTTCTGAGAAAAGAAGCCTCAAACAAGCTTAAATTAGTGCCGTTATCAAATAATGTTATTCAAAACTGAATTTGTGATCTGAGTTCGGACATTTAGGACCAAGTTATCACAGATATCAGGGCTAGTCCTTTGAATATCTCTCCAATTGGACGAAACAACTGATTTTGCAAATTGCAATCAACTCATCACACTAGTGAGGTATGTCCATGATGGAGCCATAATGGAAGATTTCCTGTTCTGTAAAGATCTGAAAACAACCACAAAAGGGAAAGATATCTTCCAGTGTGTGAAGGACTTCTTTGCAAAATATGATTTAGATATCCAAATCATTGGTTCTGTGTGTACCGACGGTGCCCCTGCTATGCTAGGAAATAAATCAGGATTTTTTGCACTGATGAAACAAGAGATTCTGCACTTGCAAGGTACTCACTGTTTTTTTCATCGACATGCTTTAGCATCAAAAACATTGCCTCCAAAGTTGAAAAATGTCCTTGACACTTCTGTGAAGACCATCAACTGGAATAGGAATCGTGCTCAGAACTACTGCCTCTTCAAGTCGTTTTGTGAAGATTTTGGAAGTGAGCATTCAGTTTTACTTTTCCACAAAAAAGTTACATCTTTGGTGTAGATGAGTTAAAAGAGGGAATTTTTCAAATTTTCCATCACTTGAAGAAATGGTAGGTGAGGATGTGTGTGTGAAGAAATTGTGGATCATTTGGAAATACTATCAAAGTCATTTGATGGATATTTTGGAGGAAAACTGGAAACTTCTGAAGAATGGATTATGAATCCAAACTCCTTCAATTTGTATATGTCAGATAATGAAGAACTGAAAGAAGATCTTATTGATCTGCACACAAATAGAATTTTTGAAATGTAGTTTGAAAGCAAAACTTTGGAACAATATTGATGTTCGGCAGTGGACATGTTTCCAAGACCTTGTGAAAAAGCATTAAATGTGCTCATCTCGTTCACGACAACATACTTATATTAGTTTGGATTTAGTGCCCTTTTGTCAATCAAGACAAAATCTAGAAATCACTTGGGTGCACAGACAGATTTGCAGATTGCTATCAGCAACAAAGTGCCATGCATTGAAAAACTGGTAATAAATAAACAGGAACAAAAGAATCATTAAATTGGCTTATGAACATTTGAACATTTCAAAGACATTTCATTTCAGGTATGGATGAACATTTATTTTTTTGTAGGCCATGTGGGGTTGATGCAACTTTTAGTTTGTTGAAATATTTTTTTCTTTTCCAAATGTTTCATTTTTGTTTATATATCATTAAAAATTAATTATAAAAATTTGTTTTGGCCACATTCACCTTCTTAAATAATTACTGTGAGGAATGTGACAACATCAAAATTTTTTAGAGGCATGGGGCATAAAAAAGGTTGGGAATCACTGCACTTATTCAGTACCAGGTAATTCTTTCTAGATATTCCCCATTTAATAAAAAAAACTAACTTGTAACACTAACCTTTTATCTGGTTTGTGTCTTGTTTACTCTTATTCTTGGAATCCTACAAATGGTTAAAAAAACAAAATTTATTTTAAATTTATGAAGGAAACCTTATATTACTTATCTTGTGTTTGAACTCAAGCATCTGAGCTCTGAACATTTCTAAAAGCTCCTTAATCAAATGTCTATATCATTGTAAACAAACCAAAGTGTAATGAAGATGTCTGATTTACAGAAGACTGCAAGTGCTCTATTACTGAGGAAAATATATGAAACTGGAATATTAAGCCTAAATTTATTTTTATTAGCTGATCAAGTTATGCCTGCTGAGGTATATTTAGCCATTTCACTGACTTGCACATACTCTGTTTATCATAAAAACCACACATTTCATCTTCTGTTAAGGTTCTTCAACAAAGAAAGATATAACACAATGTATGTGTTTCCTTTCTGTAATTAAATGATACTGAGGTTTTAATTAACCACAGGTAACTAAAATATAACAAAGAAAACAAGCAATAATACAGCATAATTAATATCCTTACCAAAGGCTCTATGTTTGTCAAATTGTTAACATCACCACAGAGAACCTAAAAATAACAAGTTCACACATCAGATTTTTGATAATTCTTAACCATTCTTTCAACCAGACTACCAAATTTCTCATACTTGGCTAAATCTAATTTTCAACTCCCTACTTATCTTGTACTAATCCAAGCTCTCTCATGCATTAATTTTTTTAGAGGGCTATCAAACCTCTAACAATTCAAAATGTATTACTAGTATTAAACATATCCTCATAAAACATGGAAGCACAAATCTGTGTTACACAAAATATACATCAAAAGAGCATGGATAAGAAAACACATGTGCAAACTATAAAAAAACATGATCAATAAAATTACAAAGTTGTTTTATTATTATAATTACAAAGAAACTAACATTCACCAAGACCAAAACATGTTCTCTGTCTGTACCCTAAGCCTAAATCCTGCATACTGTCCATTTATCAAATCTAAAACTTGTTCACTGTCTGTTCCCTTACTTTTTTTATTATTATTATCACAAAGAAACTCAGGTTTTCACTGTACGTGTATACACTGTGCACCAACATGACTTACTCATAATGATTTCCATCTACATATTATAACTCCAATACTATTTTCTATTATTTTCTTACTAAGTCGCATAGGTTAAAAGTATCTGACTAAATACATAAGAAACACATTTAAAATACACTAAAAAAGTTGTCAATCAGACTTAGGTATCTTTAATGTAAGTAGTGTAACTGTACATTGCATAACAAGAGAAAAAAAACAACAAATTTACCTTTAACTAACCCGTTTTCAAAACGACCTCAATGACATGTTTGTGATAAAAAGGGAATGCAGAGTGGGGATTTATTTTGACAGAAAACATACCATTTCATTTCAAAAACTTACTGTGCTTTTAAGATATAAAGAGAATTTTTGACTTTGCGATTTGTAACTGACCACATGTAATTAGACAGTGACTGTTTCTTCATCTCGGGTGTACTTTTAGAATAGAAAGATGAGTCTCTCTCGCTCTCTGTGTAATAAATCCAACATAACCAGAGAAAACCACAAAATTCATTAAGCATTTTTTGTTTACTCTAAAACATATCTTAAGTTGGTTGTATTTGTGTACATCTTACACTTACAAACGTACTTGAGGAAAAAAGATGTCTCAACAACAAAAGTAGTAAATTACTGGAAAAAAAATCTATTTCCATTTTTTCAAATAGCAAAGTACGTATTTCTGTAAAATTAAGACTAACCAAATATGTAATAATCCACTTGTTAAGGTACCTTATTTGCTTTAATGTTGAAACTAGTTGAATTAAAAACATTTAATGCATCTAACAGGTTAAGCTGATGATAACCTATAGGTCAAATATTGGCCATCTCTACTACATATTGAAATATACTACAGAAAGTAAAGAAGTTTAGTGATCTCACTTAAAACTATGGAAGAGAGTCCTTAATTTTTGAGAATTTTCTGTAAATCTGTCTGGTAAGATAGCTACTTTATCAGTTAATGAAATTTTTTGTTATTCAAATTTGCAAAAGGTAAAGTCTTTCATCAAATTAACATAAGCAAAATTCAATACCTATTCATTGAATCTAATTTATTATTCATTCACCTGTTCACTGTCTGTTCCCTAAACCTAAATCCCACATATTGTCCATTCACGAAGAATAAAACAGGTTCACAGTCTGTTCTCTAAGCCTAAAGTTAATTTCTATTTGTTGAGTCTTAATCCTGTTCACTGTCTTTCAGAAAAATGTTTCAACCATGTTATTAACCATAAAAAGGTGTATTATGATAGTGTTAGCTCCATATTCAAGATAACACTTTGTTATCACTTCTTTGAAAATTAACGTTATTTTTAAGTGACAATTATTGGTGTAATTCACCAACAGTCAATACAGTCTTAAGTACATCTAAACTGAAAGACAGCCTGTCATGAACACAGGTAGTAGCTATATACTACCTACTACCTACAAATTGTGAATCTTTCAATTTCCACTAAAATGTATAACCTCAGCAAGTTTGTCTCATCAAGACATACCTAACGCATTTTAGTGGCCAAAATTTAAAAAAAAACAAATAACAAAATTCACATAAAACTCCAACACCTTAGACTAACTGTTATACACAAATTAAAAAAAGTTATAAATTGACTTATGAAAATATGAGTGTTGTCTTTCATCCAATTTATGAACATAGAAATTAATAATTTAAAAAACGTTTCAATCAACTAGTTTATATTGACCATTGACTGAACCAGTCAAAAATATTTAATAGGTGGGATTGAGGGTTGATAGTAAAAATGTAAATTGTCCTAGATCTCCAGTTCTAAAGCTTTTCTCGAATAATCCATCTCTGATGTGCTTACTTTCACATTCTGCCACCTGCCGTTATTTACACCTTGTTCAGTGTTCTGCATCAAAAGATTTCTAATAGTCTGAAATAAAAAACATCTAGTACTTGTCTGCGTCATCTTTGGAAATCATTTTCAAAATATGCAAAACATTCATGACAAGAAAAATCATTTTTTTAAATTCAATTTTGATGGTTTTGAGCACCACTTTCAATCAACATTAACCTCCTCCCCCTTTTGAATGTTCTACATTTTAAGATTTCTTTCAGTCAATCAGTTACAATTCACAAACATAATTGTGGTAAAAAGTCAGTAACAAATGAAAAAAGCAAATATAAGTTATTAAACTTATATTAAAAACAACAAAGAAAGAGCTACAAGAATAAGTCACATGAACAAATATTAAATTACATAATAATCTCCAAGCACATTTTTTCTGCTACTATTACAAATAATACTAAACATCTAAAGCAATTAACATATTAAATTAACTGATTATATTCAGATAAACTTTATAACAAATTTCAAAACGTTATAAAGTCAATGATACATAATGAAGTGAAACCCTACAGTGGATCACCATCTATCCTATTATGGAAGATACACACATAGACACAAATGAAATACAAGCAAAAAAAATAAACGTCTGTTAAGATAATGTAGCAAATTTCAAAGAAAATTCTGATCTGTTTATTATTAAGATAACTGCTGGTGTGTTTACTCCTGCCAAAGAGTTTAACAATATAAAAGAATATCATAACACTTTACTTAGGTTGACATTCTTAGAAACTGTAAACAACAGGTACTAACTTACCTCGGTCAGTTTATCTGCATCAATATTCAAGGTTTCTTGCGAGAGAAGTTTCTGTAACCAATCCAATTCAGTATCTACATCTTCTAAATACTCGGTAAAATTTTGTCTAAAAATGCAGTATAATTATATAAAGTTAAAAAATAGTCTAGTTACTTTAAAAACATACTGATTACAGCAACCAAACTACAAGTAAAAATTTTTTTTTAAATAAAAATTTATATTTGTAAATACCCAGAGTGAAAATCTAGATTTTCTAAATCTAAATCTAAATTTCTCTTTGGAAATTTAAGGTTCTTATGAATTTCAAAATAATATTTTTATATATCTTGCTCTTTCTGTATGAATAAGAAAACTTCTCTACCAAGTCTATATATTATCAGAATATATACACCTAGTACTGGTATCAAAGTAAATGTTCCCTTCACATCCTAAACAAGTCAACATGTAATATAGATTTCTAATTCAAACAAAATAAGATAAGGAAAAAAAAAAGTCTTTTTTTTTGGTATTGTAGTGAACTTGAAAACAACCAAAAGTAGTTGATCCTAGACTAATTTTGGAAAAGTAAAATTAATATTCATTCTATATATTTCAAACATTTCATAGGAATTTAAAAATTACAAATCAAAGCTTAAGGTAGTCTTCTGAAATAAATCTACATGCATGATAATGCTACATGCCTAAGGAATGTTTTCGCATGTAGAAAAATAGAAAATAAAGTGTTTGTTTTAATTCTATAATACTGTTACACTGTCTTATACAAGGTCTAAATCTATTAACCTCAATTTCATGGTTTCAGGGATTGATAACTGAAGCTCTTTCTCTTGATTAGACAACTTTTTTTCTCCAACACCTTTCTCAGCATCATCAGTATGTTGAATGCTTCTGTTTTGGGTTGATGCTGAAGAAACAGTGGTAGGCATCGAGCCAGATGGTGCTGCAAAAGAAGGGCTTGAAAGGAGACTGACAGGAGTAGAAACTTGAATAATAGGAGTGTTCAACGTAGGACTGGCAGAACTTGTACCTGGTGATGGCAAATCGGTGATAACTGAGGTAGTGAAGAATTCTGGCGAATCCACATGAACATTAGAGATGTTAGGCTCAGGAACAACATTAGCATTTGTTTGAGTACTTTCTTGAGCTGAAACTAAATCCCTTTGTAAATAAACAAAACAGAACAAGGGTGTATATATAAAGTCAGGTCTTTATACTAAAGCTTTCTTACATAATTTAATTATCCTACTCGTGATTTTGTAATTTATGTCAAAAACTGTAACTTATACAAAGGTTAATATAGCATTAAAAACTGATATCTCTCCCAAATAAATAAGAAAAAAAAAAGCTACATTAAGCCTATAACACTGCAGTTTGTTGCAAGTTTATTGTATGAACAAAATTAGTATTTTGGCAGTTGATCAAATTCTAGTTCTAATTCCCCTTTATACACTCTTCATCAGAACATGTGTATTTTCCAATCTGAAAATTCTCCATGTTTATTGTTTGTACTTGGAAATATTTAAGGATAGACTCTGTAAAGAAAACTAGTATTTTTTTTTTGTCCAACTTAAGAAGTAATTTATCAAGACAACATAAATGCTGAATCTAAGAAGTAAAACAAGTTACCCAGTCATAATAAAAAACAAAACAAAGACTTTAATTACTATCTTAATCAAAAGACTGGGTCAAGTTATCTTAATTTTTTAGTAGGCAAAATGTACTTCTTTTATTCAGAGATTAAGAGCAGTTATTTGCTGTACAGAAACCCTCAAAAATTACATACATAGATTTGGTAAGGTACCTTATAAACTATTTATTGAGATGGCATAAGACAGGAATAAGAGATAGAATTGTAGGGTTCATTTTCACCCCAATTTTCAATAAAGGATTTGTAATTTCGTCACATCAATCAAATTTAGTTTTATGGCAAAGTGGCAAATAGAGTGGATACACACTAAAGTCAACAACATCTTACTATAACAGTTTTAGAAATATTTGTAGGAAAAAGTGTTCTTTTTAAGTCTATGAAACACTGGCAATTAGTTACTGTGACTATCCAAATTTTATTTTGAATAAAATATGTTATTCAACTACATTAACATTAGTAAAATGTAAATATTGTGTACAAAATGGTACCTGAAATCTTACATTAAATTAAACAGGTGATTACCAATGGGCTATTACATTAAATAATTACATCTATCACTGGTAACTTTTTTGCAAAGTTAACATGTACATTTTCTACACAATAATGCATACTTGACAATACACCACTACATGTACACCTACAGTAAATCATCAGAAGCAACAGTCTCAACGTTTTCAGTGGGAGCTGACGGAATACATACGACCTTGTTAGATGAGGTTTTATTTACGGAAGACATTTTCGTAACATCACTGCAATTTAAGTTAGCAGGTGTCTTCTCAGAAGATGAAACACTGGGTGTGCTGTCCTGGTTTGGAAGTCCGTCATCCAAAAACTCAGTAACATCATGTATTACCAGGCTACCTTTCTCTGACTGAAAAGCAGAAATACAATAGCTCAAAACAACTTATGTGGTAACCAACAAACATAATGAAATGCAAATATTTTGGTTCTAACAGTGTTTTTATAATTACTAGTTGTTTTAATCTACTTAATTGTTTGGAATGTGAAATTTCTCATGCACAAAAAATTATATAATATTTTCATTACAAAATAAAAAATATTTAAAGTGAAACAAAATGAAATCCTACTGTACTTGTTCATGTTTTACTGAGCTAATAAAGTGCATCTGAATGCATGAAATCTAATTTTGTGATTTTCAAAGAAACGTCATAATATGTAATAAACAAAATTACAATATGGATATGTCAAGTTATACCATTACACTTACTGACAAGCAATGATTTGAATGTAATCAAAACACTAGTTCTTAAGACCTTTCACAAGACCAAGAATCACACAACATGCACAACAATAAACACCATCAGTTCACAAAGTCTCAAAATTTATCTAATTAAAAAAATTGAAAAAGTTACAAATATTGAATAAAAGAATGATATAAATTAGAAGTGTTATAGTACTCGACAAGATATGTTATTACCCTCTTTGGTTCACTGTTACTAAAATCTCCAGAATAGCGAGGCACTTTGCTACTCCTCTTACTTAGCACTTGAGGAAGGCTTCGTTTTATTCCCGGAACACCATTTGTTTTCACAAAAGTAACCAAGAACCGGATCAACTACAAAAATCAGAACCTCAAACAGTTTTACTTGAAAAAACACACTTTAAGAAAACATAATCACATCTGTCAGCTAACATCAGAATTGAAGAAGTCAATGTGTTTCGTGAACCATTTAAAAACAATATACAGTTTATATTCCAATATAATGGACAAGTTGGTTTGCATTATTGCCAATAAATGTTTTGTATATTTCAGTAGGTCCCCAACATAAAATAAATACCACTAATGGATAAATCACTTTATATTACAAAAGGTTTAGTTATCTTTCATAAATTTTAGATTATTCTGTTTCATCAATAATTTGCATATTTTTACACGTAATGTAAAAACTGCTCATTGTAAAAAAACAATAATTCTAATATGGAAGGTGTGATCAAAATAAAGAAAAATTACCCTGTGTTATAGCACTTCTTCTAGATATTCAAATAAAAATATCCAACACTTACATTTGTCTGACATAAACATGCACTTACCTTATCTACAATTTGTTGTTGTCTGTGGTGTTTCTGTCTCAATATGGCAACTTCTTTCCACAAAAACTCTTTTTCTTTTTTCATTCGAGACAAGAGCGAGTTTATATTCTCTTGTTTTCCACAAATGTTCTTCACATCAAACAAAACCTCTTGTAGAACCTTTCTTGTTTCTTGAGTACTGTCTAAAGGTTTAGTTGATGATGTCTAAAAGACAGAAATAAAAATGTTGTGAACACATCAGAACATTTTATTCTGATAGAAATGAAATAAAAACTCCATGACCTGAGCACTTTCAAAACTGAAATTTGCCCCTGAAGAAGAAAGCACCACCTAATGAAAGTGCTTGGGTTACAGGGTTTCTATTTCATTTGTATCAAGACTTCTTGAACATACATGTTTTTCTAACATTATCAACATTTTATTCTAATAGCCATAGTTCTGATGACTAACATGCATTTTAAGCTAATGGATATGGTAATCATTATTCATATAGACAAATCTATTATCCTTTACTTGAACATGTACTTTATCACCACTTTATTATGTGGTCATTTCCTTTCATGATTTTTGACATTTTAAGATTCCAAGCCAATTTTAATATCTTCAGAATTCTTTATTTCTTTAGACATTTATCCCTTTTTAAAATTCAAATCAAACAACAAGAGTCCTTTAAAAAATTATTTCTGCAATTAAAAGTTATTAGCTTTGCCCTAATAAATTTATAGCTCCGAATATTTCAAGTCAGTGTCTTCCTATTCTGAAATATGATTCAGGTTACAACAGTCAAACTTTTACTATTAGATGTTTTCAAAATAACTATCATAGAGAAAAAATCTCTGAATTTCACTGGCAAGCTAATCATTTTCACGTTTGATTAGAAAAACAGTAAAAATGTAAGATATTAATTAATCAAAAGTAATCTTTCTAAGATAGTAGTTATTCTTATTTAACACTACTTACTGGTACACGTTGTACCTTTCTTTTAATCTTCTCCAACAGTCCTTCCTGATCCTTTTGAAAGAAGCGATGATAGAATTCCAAAATATCATTTTCCCCCCGCATGCTACCATGTTCCAGGTTTAATCTCTTTCTAAACCCATCTGTGGAATAATGAAAGTATGAATACTGAATACGTGTTAACCCTATGTACTAGATCAGTAAACTGGACCAAGCCCACATCATAAAATTAATTATTACTATAATTCTGAATTTACTTTTAGTGGATCTTTAAGAAATTTGGTAAGAATTAGTAAATACTCCTAGAATGTTATAAATCAGAATTTGAAATAAAGTATTTATACTAAAGAGTTGTCTCTTTAGTCAGACTTTGACTAATCTCAGGGTTTTCATATTAAGAAAATAATTAGGTTTATGAATATTACAATTTTCATAAAGATCTTTTAAGCCTCTTAAATAAATATCAAAAGTTGTAGTTTTGGTAAAACTTTCTTGTTATTTTATCTACCCTAACACTACACAAGCTGGGTCCATTTAACTGACCTACACAAATATGAAATAATTCTAAAATATCCTTTTTTCTTTCCAGAATAACTGCAAAAAATTACAATTATTTAGTCTAAACATCTGTTTGTAATTGTTTTACTGCTCTTTGAAACAAGTCTAATTACCATGAACAGCAAAAAAATCAGTCAGGGCAGTGTGGAGTAAAAACAACACTTCTGACCACAAGATAACAGTGACCAACAACAATTATATCACATACATTCAATGTTAACAAAGAAAATTATTCCATAAAAAACTACACAATTTTCACATGTTAAAGAATGTAATATTTTTTTTAAATTATTAAATATATAAAAAAGTTTAAGCAAAAAACATAAGCCTAAAATCAACATTTTTTATTCGTAAGATTCTGAAATGCCACCTATACCATAAATAAATATTTATGTTTACTTACACAAGTTCAGCTGTCTTATAAAGCTTGCCATATTATTATGTTTAAAATACTTTGGTAACAAATCTTTTGCAAACTTTGCTTGGTTGGAGATGATAAAGCTTGTTCCATCCTGCAAAAGTTATCAAACAATTAAGTCTTCTTTACCTTTATTTGATTCACTACCCAAAATATGTTTCATGAGATCACTTTAATTTTATTTTCATATGTAGACTGTACTCTAATTGTACAAAACTTATTACATTATTTAAAAAAATGAAAATGAAACATGCATCCATGTATTAAAAACTTCTTAAAGTTTTGTAGTAAAGGTTTTAGGTGGCTACAGTGTGTTTCGACTAGCTGCTCTCCATCAGAAAAATATATCTTTCATGCCTGACCTCAAGTGTTACAACAGTCTAGTTTATAAATTTAAATTCCTAGTTTCTTCTTTAAAATATGCATGGTGTCCCAGTAATGAAGACTGCTTTGCTTCAAACCAGCTAATGAATATCAACTTACATGTCACTGCCAATGTTTTACCAGAAACTAATTTCTATACAGAAGTAACACATCATGCCATGTTCCAAGTCTATCAACATACTACTATTTCGGTTGTGGTAACTTTTCTGGAACTGGTTGAAAATCATGAGATCCAGTCAAAATGAAATAACTGATTTCTGTTTTTTTCTCTCAGAAAATAGAGATAAAATGTACAACCAGCAAAGCCAGTATGATACAAAATAGAAACAACCAAACAGAAAGAAACAAAAATGACCCAGACAAACCATAGCAGTTATGTATGAACAGTTTTATAGAACCTCTCCCTCACCTGCCCAAACACACCAAGTTTGACACATGATCAGAAGATTGCAAATTAAAAGAAACCAAAAATTACCAGAAGACATCAGTACAGTTTACATATTTTTAAAACAAAACCAATCATGATAAACGTAACTTACTTTTCTATCTCTGATCCAGGGTTGACAAAGCAGTAAACTGATTGACGAAATATTATATATGTCATCTGACCATGTTGACAAATCAAGAACTTAAATATCAACTTTTAAGCAAAATTTAACATCAGCAGTTGAAAATATAAAAAAACTAGCAATAATATCTATCTGTAATTAACATGTCTTTACTGATTTTCTTTTCTAAACAAATGCCCAACTACAATTCCACTTCACAAAACTCAAGGTTCAAAATAATACATTTCTAAATTAAATGACACCAAGTCTATGCAAGCCTGTGTGTACAGCATGTTCCATTACAGGATCTTAAGTAAACCTCAAATCCAGTTACTGATTACAATAATGTGTTGTGTTCATACCAGTAACAGAATGTAAATATGACATATCTAAACATGAAAATCCTATGTACCTAAGGGTACTTTATTTTCCCATAAAGTTGGGCTTACTATTACCTTTATAGTGGAACTTTGTTTTTTTCACACATTTCAGAGAGAATTCCAGAATAGAGAGAAAAACTGATCAATTAATAACAGTGCAAGACAGATCACAGAAGATATTTACTTTATAACTATTTTATCAACTACAAAATGGTACACTCATTATAAGGAACATATGGATTAATGCCAGTGAATAAAAGCATCAATTTGTTTCTTTTCAAAAGTCCACTGTTTTGACATGTTAAACAATCAATGACACATTTAACAAATTTTGTTAAAGACATGAAACTAATTTTATAAAGTCAAACCTAGTTTTATTTAAATCAAATACTCTTAGGGCTTGTTCAGAAAATGTAAATATCACTTATTTCATGAAGCTATTATCAGTAGTAGTGTGGTATATGAATATACTATGCATTTATCTGGTATTATTTTATTATTTACTCTAAATTTATAATTTATTCTGTATTGAGTGTGATATGTACCAGAATCTCAGAAGGTTGATATAACATTTAAAAACAGCAAAGGACTTGTTGGTCCATTTAATCATAAATGGAGTTTGGGGAATGCTAAACATACACCTATCCATCACCACCACTAAGGTTTCAACTCAAATCTGTATTAATCTGATCTTTTATGACCACCCCATTAAAAAAGATAAAATTATCTTGTCTGAATATGCCTCCTACCCTGTCAATATTTACACCCCTGTCCCACAGTCCTATCATTTTCAACATTAAGTATAATTAAAATGATACAAATTAGCCTAATTTGTAACTTAACAAGAACCTGAAATTCAATTAAAATAAATGAACACTTACTAAGTCCAACTAACGCCAATAGTACAAATGAACATTTACTAAGTCCGACTAACATCAATAGTTGCAAAGCCTTCAGGAAGATGAGTGAGGGATAACCTTCAGGAAAACTGCTCTATTAAAAAAATAGAGAGTAAAATCAAAAGAGAGAGTCCAAAAATGAATAGAGTTATGGTAGAGCATGCTCAAGGGAAGGGTTAGAACAAGATAAGGATGTACAGTAGTAAAAAAAAAAAAAAAGATCAGTTCCAGGAAAAGATTCAGTCACCAGTCTCTAAACATATTTGAACCTTGGACTGCTTACAATGAGGAAAGAAGATAGTGAGAGATTCTCACCGAAAGCATACTGATAAAACGATTTCAAGACTAGGATGAGAATATGCTTGTTAAGTGTTAAGTATAGGACACTACACACTATGATGACAGGGTGTTAGCAACAAGGATCAATCTTTTTTTCCAGTGCAAATGAAAGTGAATGATGTTGGAAACTATTAATCAGGAGAGCTGCTAAATAAATATAAATAACTTTTTCAGGAAATTATAGTTAGAAAGAAATGCAAGACCATTTCAGAAGTGCAGGAATTACTTAGTAGAATCCAATCTTAAGTGAAAGATGGCTTGTGATATATTAAGAACAATAAGAGGACTAGATGGACCTATGAAATAGTCTTTGAGCAAAATTCAAAACAAACCAAACAAACTGCTCTAGCATATATAATCACTGTCATCCAAAGCTACTCGAGGGCTATCTGTGCTGTTAAAGCAGTGATTCTAAAATATTTTATTTAAATTACCCCTCAATTCAACCAGGCAAA
The DNA here is from genome assembly GCA_011833715.1 of Carcinoscorpius rotundicauda. Lineage (NCBI taxonomy): Eukaryota > Metazoa > Arthropoda > Merostomata > Xiphosura > Limulidae > Carcinoscorpius > Carcinoscorpius rotundicauda. Next base: position 58,600,145 of record CM022392.1, on the reverse strand, counting down.
AAGTAAATAAATGGACATACATCAGATGTTTAGTTGCCATTTTAGTCAACATGTTTTTGCACTTAGACCTTTGGCAAATCCAAGGAAAATTGGCCTGGAGTTTGGGGAATGCTAAACATGCACCTACCCATCACTAACACTAAATTTTCTACTAAAATTTGTTATGATTTGATCATTTATACTGAAAATGTAAATTACAGCCATTGAGAATGTATTCTAAGAAATGAAAAATACTCATACATTTATTCCTTCCATTTCTTTATTTTTTCTTGAGAATAATATCAAATGGTTGATAATTATCAGTGTGTGAAATACATAAAAAAAACTTTGTGAACGATAACAATTACAGGACAAAACACAAAATGTATTAAATATTAAAATGTTCCCTACAAACCCAGCTTGCGATACAACAAGAACATTATTTATCCATAATGGGACCGATATCTGGGAAATAATTGAATAACAAGATATTTAAAGGTTTTATGTTCACTTCAATGGTTCTGCAAGATGAAACAACATGGGTGAATCAACTGAGAAAGAAAAAACTAAACTGTAGTTACTTCTTGTATGTTGAGTTTGGTAAAATAGTGTACCAAAAATCAATCTGGTTCACATGTTGGCACTTGGTCATGGATGCACAGCTATAGAAAAAAGGGAATTCTCAAGGGCCTTGAATCTGTAGGAAACACACCAGATAGTCTTGATAAAAATTTGTCAGAGTAAATACAGATGGAGCAACCATGAATCTTAGAAAAAAATGTCAAGTGAAGTTATTTTTGGGCACAAAAAATTAATATTTGGAAGAAAAGAAGAAATGTAAAAATTACTGTGTTAATTTATTGCATAACTTATACAGTTTCTGATGAACAAAAAGAGTTGTGGATATCAAACTATATTTGAGGACATTTTGAAATATGTATTATTTTTATTACTATTTGCCAAAACAGCAAGATAACATTATGAAGTAGCAATTTCATTGAATCAAGAATTAAAGGAACATAAATCTGCTTGATAAGAAAGCTGTATCACAAACCAGGGAAAATCACTGAAAGTTCTTAACTACTGCAAGTTAACACTTGTCTATCTACAGGAAATTGCCATCATGGGTGAAAATGACAGACTTCCAATATGAAGTTTCAGTTCTTTTCCAACAAAAAAAAAAGTATGATTTCTGAAGATTGAAAGAAAGTGAATAACCTGAAGGACAAGAGAATAACACAAGGGAAAAATGATTTAAAAAAATATGAGTGAACAAGAAAATATGGTAATATACAGAGGAGTTGAAATGACTAGGCTCTGATAAAGACAATACCATGACACAACAGAGCAAATAAATGCTGGCACTGAAAAAAATATTCATAAAACACCATGAAAAAAATAGCACTGTTCAAAATAATTTTCATCTTTGCCCAAATAAGGATGATAGTTTAAATGTTAAAGAGATGGAATGTGATGAAATTGTTGAAATGTTAAACATTCATCTTACAGTATCTTATGTGTTATCTGGTAAAAACCTTGTATATTTAATTAAACATTCATCTTACAGCACCTGATAACATGTAATCTGGTAAAAAACCTTGTATATTTACAACAAAGTTTTCTTTATTTTCAATTCAAGCCATCTCCAAACTTTTATTAAAGCCACATGGAGGTCACCATTGTTTTCCATTGGAATTGGATCTATGTGGTGTTGAACATCAATGTAGTTAAATGTACCGTATCCAGTTCTTCGTGCTAAGTGACAGCACAACACTTTTGCATCTGTAACAATCTTTTACTAAAAAAAAAACTATACATACTTCATCTTTTCTAATGTTCACACAAGTTTGTTTTGTGACATTTTACAGCTGTAATAAAGGATCTTTGTGTGCAACTGTGTGCACACATTTTCTTACAGCAAAGCCACATCGGGCCATCTGCCGTGTCCACAGAGGGTAATGAAACCCATTACTAGCATTATAAATCCAAAGACTTAACACTGTCTAGAAAGGGAGGGAGAAAATAAAGGACATATTTCAATCTTTGAAGGTTTGAAAAACATTAATGAATAGAGGTTCAAACCACTGATATTAATAACTTATGTAATGATTACATTGGTATAACTACTTGCTTTTATTTGACTGATTTTTTTTAAATGCAAGTAATCTGTATAAATGAAATGAAACATTTACATGTACTGTAAAAATATTTTATATACAGAAAAGAAGTTTTAATTTTTATATTCTAAATAATAATAAATGGATGTTTCTGAAGTTGTGGTTGACACTATGTGCACATCCACATAGCTATGCTTCAATTCCTAGAACACATTGTTTTTGCTACAATATGTAAATGACTAAAGCAAACCAAATCTATTTAAATGTCACTATTCCAAGTAGGGCAATAATATTTTAAACATAAAATATTAATCAAGCAACTATGTTTAATAACATAGAATTAGAAAAAATTCATACAAACCTCCAACTATAACAAAAGGTTGCCAGGGACAGTGCTATTATAAAACAGAATGTCTTTGACAAAGGTGTCAGACAAATGAATAAACAATAGTAAAAATAACTGAAAGTACACAGAACAGATTAACAGTAACACTTTGATCAGAAAATAATACCAACCTTCAAATATAACAAAATAAAAAGAAATTGACAATGTAGCTGATAAAAGGACCCTTTGTTTAAAATAACCCTCCATTCATGTCTTTTATGCTAGGCATCCTGAAGGTTTTATCACAGTTATGCACCTGCTGAATATATTCCTTTATGTTTCACTATAATGACCTAATCAAACACATCTTGCTAATTTTTTCATTTAACAACTTTTCATAAAGTAAAGCATTATACAATTTGTAAGAAAATATTTTTCATGTGAGTTGATATTTAATGTGTAATTACTATTCAAACATTGTCAACAGTTTCTGTTAACAAGAGAGAGAAAGAAAGAAAAAAAAGAGACTACTGGAATGTCTCCTGATGAACCTTTAAATGTTTAGAACTATCTCTGAATTCCTGTCTCGTGAACCAAACTTTGAATACAGACCAAAATCACACCCACCAATATGTCTTGTGAACTGTGTTGCCCATATCTTTACAATCAGATTTGAACAGTCAACAACTATTTTTGGCTGCTCTTTACATAAAATCAGATATTCTTAGAATATATTCAATTGTCTGCTTCATAATAAAACCTACATATCAGATATTACTTCACACCTTGAAGTTCTTTGTTGTTGTTGTCTAGTCCTGATGCGTTTTAATGTTTTACTTAGAGCTGTGAAACTTTGTTTCATAAATTCACCTTTTACGTTTTTTGAAACATCTGTAAAGTGTGTGAATCTACAGGGTGGCCCACAAGTCCCAACCCATCCATATGTTGTGTCTAAACAATGTTATAATACTAATGATGAGTTAAAGACAGCTGTTACTGCAGCATTTGGAACAATAACCCCTGCTATGTTGAGGAAAATGTCAGAACATGAAATTGCATAATATTATGCAGTGAGAATGAGGGACAGCACACAGATACACTGGATACATAAGATATATTGATGGGTAGAGATTTACAGGCCACCCTGTATATAAGGAAATATGCAGAGTGCAGAAAAGTTATGTTTGGTTAGATGTTTAAAATATAATGTTTAATTTCAATTGCTTTATTCAAGGAAAAGTGACAAGTTATTGAAAAGTATTCAGGAAGATTTTGGTTTTTGAGAGATTAACATATGGGAACAGATGAAATCAACAAACTTTAGTTTTGTGTGTGGGAGAAGAAAAAAACGTTCACAGGGGAGGGAACATAATTAAGGTTTTAAGACAGTTAGAGATTTGAAATCTATAAATATAGATGACACTTGGCAAATGTTTGTTGGCAATAAGGTAAGAGGCAGGTTTACATGTTTTAACTCTCTAGCCCAGGGTTGGTCATTAAAAAAAAAACAACTTATTAATAAAATAATACATACACAAAAATACTAAAAACTTTTTCTACATATTGTATGTTTAATTTCACAAATTAATTTCTATATTTTAATACCAAAATCTGTTATATTAATGGAAGTCATAAAAAGTTTAAACATTTCAACTTAAGTGCAATTTTGTTAGTAGAGTGAAATAAGTTTTATTGTTTGGTGGTCAGAGAATAAAATTAGAGACTGAAATTCTATACAAATCATTTTTACTTAAGATGGTTGAGATCTTAACCTGATCATATAGAATATGCTTGTATAACATTCATTATGTCGAGCAAAAGTCCTGAAGTAAATACCCAATAAAAATGGCAGATATGGGTTTTAAACACTTATTTCAAACACATAACAAGTAAAAATGTTTTGATCTACTAAGGTCATTATTAGGTTAAGAATGTTTGTTGACTGTTTGGTAATCCATGGCACACAGCAACTAGGCCAAGTAAGCAAGTGAAAACATTATTTGTCTTATGTCTTAAATAAAAGTTTTTAATATCCATATAAGCCACATTTACTATATTTTTGCAAAATCTAATTTCTTTCATAACTTATCAGCTACAAATACATCTATAAAAACATTGGAATATTTAATATTATAATCTTATAAATAACTAATAAATAATTAAAGTATAATGAGCACATATCAGAGAAACAGACTGATATCTGCAATTAATGTTTAGTTATAAGCTAACTAGCCTCGTTGTACTGGTGTGAAATGTTTATAACTAGTCCAAATATATGGAAAATCCCCACATTACTCTAGATAAGTCAATTTTATTTTTTTAAATAGTTGTGAAGCTTCAAAGAAATTCCACTAATGATGTCTTAGAGGGTGCAAAACTGAATGCATTTTGAATGAAACTGGAAGAGTATTTTAAAGATCAGATTGAAAAATAAATTGACATGAATTTTCTTACTAATTTGAAATTATCAAACATGGTAGCACGAATGACCAAATTGGCAATTTATTACCCCTTAGAAATTAAATGCTCTATCAAACATCAATTGTTGTTAAATATGTAAATAACAGTAAACATTAAAAAGAACAAGGTTAGAGTAAATCAATCAGGGTTACTTCTAAAGTTTCAAAACAAGACTACCACAAATAGATAAAACTAAATCCACCCTTTTTAACAGTATCCAGTCATACAAATAAGTTTAGTTTATTATCAGTATTAACAAGTTATTTGTTAGGCTCAGTACATGATTCATGGTATCAAAACCTGTGTTAGCACACAATAGAAAAAATATTTTTTTTTAAACCAAATAACTGATGCTCATTCAACTATATAATTATTTCTTCTTATAGTCGTTTTAACAGTTTCTTGGCATTTACAAATCCTAAGAGTCCTGTAGCTACAATTGTTATAAATGTAACCTTTTGTACATATACAGTTATGTGATAGGAAGTTTAAATTAATCATATAACTGACACATAAATACTAGTAACAGATATATAATTATTATTATTTTCTATCAAAATAATGTTGCATCTTACATTATAATTACTATGATTAGAGGGGGTATAAGGATGGTACACAAATTAGGAAACTTGTCATACCAGAATAAGTTCAGAACTTTGAAATGTTTTCTTTAAAATATAAAGAGTTATTGGAAATATAACTTTGAGGTGTTCACAACTGTAAATGGGATTGACAATGTCAACAGATCGGTCATGCTTTTTTACGTATTCATTGGCAAGATGATGGGGTACAAATATACAACTTACAAATGTAAATTTTGACAGGATACAAATAACCTTTAGCTAACTATGTCTAAAAATAAAAGTTAAACTTAAAGAAAAATAAACTCAAAATCTAACTTCTTCGTAGAAGTTACAGCTTTAGCGTCAAGCCTACCGCATTCCAAGATATCAGGTCATCGCAGTTAGGGTCATCAACGAGTTTCCAAAGTTTCATTGGAAATCCAGGAATATTAGATTCTGGGTCAAATTTATTCAGTGTTTTATATTGCAATGCAGGTAACATCTTCCTCAGTCGCTTTAAATAATAACACTATTAATATTACGTATGCATTATAAGTAAGTAAAATGATATATATCAGTCCTTAACACAGCCTGCTCTCTAATTCTAGACCCTGTTAAGGAAACATTCTCTTAGTGCCACTTAATACTACTCTTGAACCATGATCTTCCCATATCAAGGTATTTCGCAACAAGGTAACCCGAATAATCCTGTCGCTACATTCTATTGCTCTCCGATAGCTTTCTTCGTTGTTATTAAATTTCTCTTCGCGCTGTCTACTGATTCATATCATTCAAACAAAACTGTAGACGTAGTTGCGATTGCGCAAACTTTTCTTTCATCTGGATATTTGTTAAGAACATAAAGGAACACGTTGTTGAAGCAGTTGTTGTTAGCGCAAAGCTCTACAATGGGCTATTTGCATTCTATCCAATACAAGGAGTCGAATCCTGAATTTTAATGCATATTCGTAAATGTTCCACTGGCCTACTAGGAAAGCGATTTTCAAGTAAAATAATTTATGAAACATGGTGATAGTTTGTTTGTTTTTGAATTTCGCACAAAGCTACTCGAGGACTATCTGTGCTAGCCGTCCCTAATTTAGCAGTGTAATACTAGAGGGAAGGCAGCTAGTCATCACCACCCACCGTCAACTCTTGGGCTACTCTTTTACCAACGAATAGTGGGATTGACCGTAACATTATACGTCCCCACGGCTGGGAGGGCGAGCATGTTTAGCGCGACGCGGGCGCGAACCCGCGACCCTTGGATTACGAATCTCACGCCTTACGCGCTTGGCCATGCCGCATGGTGATAGCTTCTCTCTTTTTTCGGTGAAATCCGCAAGCAATTAATGAAGACAACTATAATTCCTGGTTGAGAAATTTTAAAATTTATTCAATTATTATGGTAAAGGATTACCGCCGGATTCAAGTAATTAACACACCGAAAAATCATTCACTTGAATTTCTAAATGAAAAACCGAACATTCAGAGTATTGGTTAGAATATATTATGCGCTTATATACTGATAAAACGTTAAAAGATCGCTAAAATGTCCGGTAAAACAATCGAAAATATTTTAAAATATCTTTTTCGTCTGCTATCAACTGATCATTTCTGTGGGTCCGACTATCGCTGCAAGACATTTTTAACTTAATTGACTGGCCTGTGAGTACCCACGTTTGGTATTTCGATAAATAAAAAAATATGTACAGATTTTTGTGTATGTGGTTAACATATCAAATACGTACTGAAATATGTTTAACTCCAATTCAATCCAATTGATGGCGCTATATCTCATTGGATAGACGCGACATATTGTAAAAGAAAAAGTAAAAAACAACAAGAGCTTAAAAAACGTATAAAGTTTAAAATGAAATACAGATCCTGCACACACACACACAAAACAAGAATTGAAATCACAGTCACAAATTTATAAATTTCAATTTCTATTCTGGCATATTTATACACTTCACTGTAGACCAAAGTGAGGATTATTACGAATATTAGGCTGTTCAAAAAGTTTGTCGGTGTTTTTTTTTCTGCCGCATACTATCACAAAGGAATAAAACGATAAAAAACTGTTAACATTTGCCAAAAATTGGGAAAAATTGAGATATTTTACCCAATATTAAGTGGCCCGCCACGGCCAAATAGGTTAAAGCGTTTGACTCCAAATCTGAGGGTTGTGAGTTCGAATCCCTGTCGCTCCAAATATCCTCACCCTTTTAGCCGTGGATGCATTATAATGTTACAGTCAATTCCATTATTTGCTGATAAAACAGTAACCCAAGAGTTGGCGGTGGGTGGTGATGACTAGCTGCCTTCCCTCAAGTCTTACACTACTAAATTAAGAACCTTTAACGCAGATAGCCCTTGAGTAGTTTTGCGTGAAATTCAAACAAAACAAATCCAATATTAAGAACATTTAATGGGATATATAGAAAAACATTTCATCGCTAGCCAACAAGACAACAGGAAGAGAAATAACGGCGTCAGGATTCATGGCACAAATACCAGAAGAGATCTAACAAAAGAAAGTTCTAGAAATAACATCAGACAAAACAATTACAAAATTTTGGCAGGTTAAAAGAAAATAAAACTGAAAATTTTAAAATTTCCTTTTGTTGTACACGAATACTCAGAAAACAAAGTCTTATTATTATAACAGAAGGTAATTGTTTTGAATGAAGCACAAGCTACACAATGGTATCGAAACCAAGTTTTTAGCATTGTGAGTTTGCAGACATACCGCTTTGCCATTGGAAAGCTATTAGAAAAAAATAGACTGTCAAAGTTAAAATTAATATTATTGCTTTCAAAACTTTGAATTAAGTTCAGTTTGTTTTGAAATTTCGCGCAAAATTACATGAGAGCTATCAGCGCTAGCCGTCCCTAAATGAGCAGTATAAGACTAGAGGAAAGGTAGCTAATAATCACCACCCACCGCCAATTTTGGACTACTCTTTTAACAGCGAAAAGTGGAACTGACCGTTCAATTAAAACAGACCCACGACAGAAAGTGCGAGCATGTTTGGTGTGACGGGGATTTCAATCCGCGACCCTCAGATTACGAATCGAGCGTCTTAACCACCTTGCCATGCCGGTTCAGAGAGGAAGGAGTTAAAAATTGTGTAGAATGTGTAAAATTATATACTGAAGTAACCAAATATCAGGAAGAAATGTAAAGTAACCATGAAAACAGCCATATGTTAAATATGAGACGTTTGACAGTTTTACTAAATGTAAATGACACTTCAAATAGTACTTACTTCAATACTTATAATTAAGTTACTTAACATTTTATCTGTACTATATAATATGACAAAACTTGATTGTGTTTGTATTATTTTTGTTCAGTACTTATAAGAAGCCCCTTTCCTGTTAGGATCTGACATGTCCAGGTGGTTAGAACACTTGATCTGAGGGTCGCGGATTCGAATTCCTGTCACAAAAATTTTTTCGCCTTTTCAGCCGTGGTTGTGTTATAATGTGACGGTCAATCCTACTATTCGTGATAAAAGAGTAGTCCAAGAGTTAGCGGAGGGTGGTGATGATTAGTTGTATTTCTTAGGGATAGCTTGTGCAGATAGTTCCAGTGTAGCTTTGAGCGAAACAAAAAACACCTTACCTGTTAAACAGATTTAGATTAGATTACTATGTAACTCGGCCTGGCATGGCCGAGTGCGTTAAGGCGTGCACTCGTAATCCGAGGGTCGCGGGTTCGCGCCCGCGTCGCGCTAAATATGCTCACCCTCCCATCCGTGGGGGTGAATAATGTGACGGTCAATCCCACTATTCGTTGGTAAAAGAGCAGCCCAATAGTTGGCGGTGGGTGGTGATGACTAGCTGCCTTCCCTCTAGTCTTACACTGCTAAATTAGGGACGGCTAGCACAGATAGTCCTCGAGTAGCTTTGTGCGAAATTCAAAAACAAACAAACTATGTAACTCATTTCCTAAGTTTATTTTTACTGAGCTCTACTGATTTATAAGCGATCTCAACTTATCGTTTTGCTTGGATGAATTTTAAAGTTTGCTGCGTTTTATTTCAATTTACGGTTTTTCATTTTAACATTTTTTACTTTGTTTTTTTTTAATCTTATAAGGGTGAGGGCACAATGGACTAGCAAGAGAAACTATTAAAGATGTTTCCACACTAATTAGAAAGTTACAATATAGTTTTTATTGTGCATTACATCCTATCTATTGTTTCTTTCTTTGTTAATAATCTTCTTCAGGGTATATAGACAAACACAGATCCATACTCTGTGAAGTGACATTATTCGAGCCTCTATTGTCAGACCCTAACTAATTGTTACGTAGGAAGTACTTGAATCAATGGTATCTGGGTATTTTGCCCTGGAGGGTCAGGTTCTCTTTGACTTCTTCATCCTTCCTGAACTTATTTTCCCTAACTGTTTGTATGTTAGGTCCTTCTCAGGGCTATGTCCATTTATAGTCTATTATTCACAGTAGGTCAAGTTAGCTGGTGGCAATTTATTTATTTTATCTTATTATTATTATAAACTACATAAATATGTAAACTAAAAAAATATGATTTTTAGTTTATTTACATACATATTTTACTTTAATTTATTTTTCTTTATGTTTAAAATATATGTTAATTGGGGAGAGGTATTTAGGATTTTCTTCATCATGTATGAGGTACCTGTCCAGTTCGCATAATAAATCATTTTTCATCCAATTTTTGTTAAAATATCTAATTGTAATATTTAGGAGTCTATCTGATATGGTTGGTATGTTCGAGTAATTATGAATGAATTTAGATGATGTTGATCTCGGGACTCTGTATGCTGTTGTGAGAAGTGTGTTTTGTATTGTTTGTAGTTTAGTTTTGATTGTTTTATTACTTACAGTTACCCATACTGGAGCTGCATAGTCTATTACTGATCTAATATATGTTTTGTATATTTTCAAAATGTTATCTGTAGATGCTCCACCGTGTTTACCAGTTAGACTCCTTACATAGTTGGTTCTTTGCCAAATTTTATTTTTAATTTCGTTGACATGATTGAACCAAGTTAATTTTGAATCATAAGTCAGACCTAAAAATTTTGCTGATTGGGCAATCTGGAGTAGAGTGCCATTCATATATATTTCTGGCTGTTGTTTTCTGTGTTTTGTCGATTTCGTAAAGAGTACGAGCTGAGTTTTGGCTGTGTTTATTTTAATTCTATATTTTTCACAGTATTCCCTAGTTCTATTTAATTGTGGTTGTATGTTTGTAGCTGCTATCGTGGGTGTTGCAGCACCTTTCCAGATTACCACATCATCTGCGAACTGTGATGAGAATCCATGATTTGGATCCTTCAATGGCATATTGTTTACATACATGATGAAGAGTATAGGGCTAACCACCCCTCCCTGTGGGACACCAGCTAGTGGAGTAAAGTATTCGGAAAAAGTTCCTTCTACATTTACTCTACATTTTCTGTTTTCCAGAAAGTTATATAACCAGCGAATAATTCCTCGCGGTAGTTCCATTTCATTCATTCGGAACCTTAGACCGTCGTGCCAAACGGTATCGAATGCTTTCTCGATATCGAGGAAGCAAGCGACTGTACATTCTATTTCGTTGAAACTATCTATTATGGTTTCGGTTAATCTTATTAAATGGTCTGTTGTTTGTCGAAATTTTCTGAATCCATTCTGTTCTTCTGGTAATTTTGATGTTATCTCCAAGAATGTGGAGAGTCTATTACTTATTATTCTTTCGAGAATTTTGCCAACACAGCTGATTGGTCGGAAGCTATTTGGTTTATTCGCTGGTTTTCCTTCCTTATGGAACATTAATATATTTGCTAGCTTCCAAGAAACTGGGATATATCCTGAGGATAGCGATAAGTTAAATAGTGAATTTAGGTGGTCAAACAATTTCGGAGTGCCCTTTTTTAGGAGAATAGCTTGTATTTCATCTTCTCCTGGTGCTTTGTTTTTGGTGTTTTTTATTGCTTCTAGTATTTCATGTGGGGATATTTCCTTTGTTAGTAATGTGCTTTCATAATCAGTGTTAGAACTTGTATTTGTAACAGTTATGTTTACTGGAAATATTGGTTCATATTGATGTTTATTGTTTGCTATGTGATTAGTGACTTTATTGTAGAAGTTTGTATTCATATCTGGATCTGTGTGAGTTTTAAATGTATTTTGGAGTTGATCCTTGAAAGCTTCGGCTATTTCTTTATTTGTGTGTGCAGTGGTGTTATTATGTTCAAGTGGAGGATATTTCTTTGTGTTTGTGTTTTCATTTGTGAATCTTTTAAGATGTGACCAGAATTTTTTCGGGTCAGTTATGTCGTTTAGTTTATTACAGTAATCGTCCCATTTATTTTGTTTTTGTTGTTTTATTTGAGTTCTGATGTGATTTCTAATGTTGTTTATTTGAGTTTTAGTTTCTCTGTTTCTTGTAATCATGTAATGTCTTCTCAGTTGTCTGCGCTTTTTTATTAGGTTGATTATTTCTGTGGTGGGTTTCCATGTGTTGTTTGTTGTTTTATGGTGTTGTTTTGGTATTGTTAACTTGGCTGCTTTCTGAAGGCAATCCGTGATTGTTTGACAATAGTTGTCCATTTCGACATGCGTTTTAACTTCTTTAATAGTTTTATTAGGTAACAGATTATCAAATTCTTGTTTATAGCATTGCCAATCTGCTTTACTGTAATTAAATTTTTCTTTCCTATATGTTATATTTTTATAGGGGGTGAGATCGAAGACGGAAAAAAATTGGGAGATGATCACTATCTACATCTTTTCCCACTTGAAATTTTACTAATTTCTGGGTTAAATTATATGTACACATACACTGATCTAGTATGTCACTAGTGTTAGTGGAATAGGATGTATGTGTTGGGGTGGTATCATTCAATAAAGCTATGTTAATGTCATCAATAAATTGTATTAATTTTCTACCATTTGAATTAGAACTTCGGCATCCAACGGAAACATTTTTACTGTTTAAGTCTCCCATGACTATGGTGTTTTGATTGTGGGAAAAGATGTTATTAAGTAAAGTTGTATCTAATTGTTTATTGGGTGAGCAGTAAATTCCTGCTACGGTTATTTTAGTTTTATTCGTTTGGAGGATATCTACAGTAACATGTTCATTGCTACTGTTTAATTTGATTTCTACTACAGATAAGTCTACTTTGTGGAGCAGCATAATGCCTCTGTTTTCATCATTTTTATTTTTTCTGTCTTTTCTAATAGTTTAGTAATATGATATTTTAAATCTATTATTATTGTATGTTAGAGTTTCACTTATTATTATAATCTTGGGGGTTAATTCTTCTATTAGATCTTCGATCTCATGTTTCTTGGAAGCTATTGCACCTTGGATGTTGATATACACTAGTGTGAACATTGTGCTGTGAGCATGTAACCTGTTAGTGTAGTTATAATGTAGGGTATATGAGGTGTGATGTGTTTTATGGTAATAGTGATCAGTAGTTCTAGAAAGTTAGTTGTCTTGTTTGGTTTGGTATATTATGTTATAAAATCAGTTATTACATTTTTGAAAACTGTTGAAAACAGGCTTGTTTTGTCTGTTGTGTTAATATTCGTTTCTTGTATGGTGATGTTGTTTTCTTTTGGTGTTTGTGTTAATGTGTTCTTGTTTTGTGTATTAGTGTTCTGTACTTGTTGTTTATGTGGTTCTTTTCCTTTTAACATTTCTGCATACGTGGTTTTTGTTGTTTTATTGAGTTCTGTTGATGTGCTTGTTTCAGGTAAGCTGCTTGTTTTCGGTTGATTCTGTTCTGTTGGTGTGTCTGTTTTAGGTAAACTGTTTGTTTTCGCTTGATTCTGTTCTGTTGGTGTTCTAATCTGATAAATACGTTGCTTTATTTGTTTATATTTTTCGCAGCCTTTGTAATTTGCTGTGTGGGTTTGACCACAGTTACAACATTTAGGCGTTTCTTTTTCTTTTTTACATTGGTTGATATGGTGTTCCCCGCCACATCCGCAGCACCTCGGTGATGCTAAGCAGGCTGCTGAAACATGTCCATATCTTTGGCAGTTGTAACACTGTGTTACAACAATTGCCGGAGTTTTCAATTGCTCAACTTGGTATTTTTGATACCACAGCAATATTCCATTGTTTATTAAATTTTGAATGTTGTAGCTGTCATCAATGTCTATTCTAATTAGGTTTGTAGGTGTTTGTGTTTTTTTAGAAATAATTCTTTCAGTCTTAGTGTGTGGTATGTTTTGTTCGTCAAGTGCCTGTTTAACTAGGTCCAGGTCAATCGTCTGATGAACCCCTCTTACCACAATTGCTTTTGGTTGCGGCTTACTTCCTGAAAGGTGGATTTTAATGTTTCCAGGTTTAAAGGTATCTGTTGGCCATTCTTTAAGTAGTCGGTTAAGATCGACCACATCTTGCCCTTGCACAAGTACTCCGCCTCTTGGCAAACGCTTAATGTTAACTATATTAACATTTGGTTTGCATCTTTTTACTTCTGTGGGAAGCAGGGGTTGATTATACTAACCCGGAATGCCTTCTATTATAACTGCGTATTGTGGTGGTCTTGTTTTTGCTACTGTATTGTTGTTGGTTTTTAGTTTGTTTTTTTTAACATTTCTTTTTGATATGACAGTGATAAAGTCTTGGTCCTCCAAGTCTTGATCACTGTCATTTTTTTCTTCATTATTATTTTTAGGCATATCAACATCCTCGGTGTTGCTGTTTTTTACCGTTACATTATTCTTCAAATTCGGAGTTTTCCGAAGAATTAATTTCTTTAATCAACTTTCACTTAACTTTACTTTTTTTAAATTACATTTTTTGTTTTTTTAACGGTATTTAATTCCCTTTTTGCCAAACTACAAAGAGCTAGCAATGGGGAATTATTAATGTTATTGCCACCAGTTTCGTCTTTTGTTCAGCCGTAACGGCTTTTCCCGCCATTTCTTTTGTTGGTCTTATTGGACCCGTAGTTGATATCTTTGCGGTTTCCCGCTCTTCTGTCGCCGATTTCAGCAGTCCTCAGTGAGTTCTTTAAGTGATGTGCTGTCCTGATGAAATATAAATTAAATTTAAGTCCCTCTTCTTATATTTTCAATTAAAATTTTTTTAAGCCTAAATTGCCTTCAACAAGAGCCAGACAAAGAACGTCCGATTTGTCTCGAGCCTTAACAAACCAAAAAAACGTAGGAAGTACTTTAGGCTGAATTTACCATTTTTGAACAATAACTTGTGTTAGTTCAAAAAATAACGTCAGGTGGCGATACAAACTTAAACTATATAATATTTCAATTTGTAAATTAGACTTAAATATATAATGTGATGTTTCACACATATCGTAACAGGTGCATTAAATAAATCATTTATCACAAACATTTGTAGTATGTTACCGGATGGAAACAAAGAAATTAAATAATTTATTTTACATTTCCTTCAGAGAAAGCACATAAAATCTTTTACAAGGATGTAACCACAAGAGAACACTGCACGTTAGAATAATTTAATTTGTGAAACTGTATTAGCCCTTTTTAATTCATCATAATATAACGTAGGTGTGTAAATTACACAGCGGACTAAGTGTTTTATGATTTGATAGGTTTATTTCAGTTTTTTGTTTTTTTAATCACAAATAAAATTGAAAATATCATCTGTGATTTAGAGGCCTAATGCTTTCCGTAATTGGCCGTACCTTCTTCTATAAACTTGAGTTTCGTATATTCAATCTATCAGTAAAGCTGGAGTCAACGTACAAGAAAAAAATACAATTAGGCCTCTTATATTACTGATGGGTTTGTAAAATGAATGTGCTTTTTGAGCCAGAATCTGTTTGGTTGCTGCACAAAACTATATCTTGTACTACCTACGTTCTTTAACAATGGGTTTCGGAATTCATTGTTTAGCGTCGTAAGCCTGTAGACCTCCACTTAGCTATTGTGTTTCATAAGTAAAAATAAATTATTCAAGTAAGAAGAGCTTTTCTGTTGTCGTAAAGATAAGTCAAAAAAATTCAGAAGATTTCTAATGGAAATAAATGTTTATCAACCTTTTCAAACAACATCATAACAACTTAGATTATTTATCATGAAGGAACCTGTTTTCTGCAATATTTGTGTGAATAAACCGAATATAAAACGGAAATTTTGCATTCAGTTACTGAGTTGCTTCAGAGTATTTGAAGTTCTAAAACAGAGATTAGATCTATTTTAGTTTTAGAAAAGACGTTAGAATTGTTGGGAATAAAAACAATGGGCTCATTTATTTATATATAACAGTAGTGTTTAGTAAATGGGTTGAATAATATGAGCTAAGGATACTTGTACATTAGGTAACTGTAACTTGTGGGCTTTTAATTCGCAAAATATATCCAAAACAAGTTAAACGTATGTACAATACATTTTTTGCACTACAGAGATAATAGACATATCAAAGACATAAACACTGTATATGGTTCTCTTCTTCTTGTCCATTATCCACTTAAGCGTATTCAATTACCTTTGAATTTCAGTTGACAAGCGAAACTACCTTTCAATATTTCTAACGCTTAGTATTACGTGTATAATTCACTTACACTTTTGTTGTGTTCTCATAGTCATATACAGTTCTTCCAACAACTGTTTGGTTCATTTAATTCAGAGATCGCTTTAACAGAATAAACTACATTTTCTGTTTATTTTTGTACTGTCAGTTTTCCTCTAACATATTAATCATTAGGCCTTTTACTCCCAAGCAGTTAATTTTACGTTTAACTTTCATTGATCAAATATCTACTTCTTATGGTTTTACATTCTCGTATGTTTTGTCTTTCTCGCTAGCTTCACATAATTTATCAATTAATCATCTGCGCTACATCCTCGGCATAAATAAATTTAATGACGTTTGATAGTCTCGATATAAATCGTCTGCTTTTAACTCTCTTATTATAAAAAGACTAAACAACCACAAAATATTCTCTCATAAAGTAAATAATTAGTGATATCTATACTAAACACCTCTTTTATATCATGAAATTGGAAAATTTCATTTTATCTTCATGGAATAACACAACGTACATATTTGTCTGTGAACCTGACTTAGTTCATTGTTGAAACATTGTCGTTCCCAAGGTTTATCTAATGTATTATTCTTTGTAATTGTATACTAATTTACATGTTTCTGACATACTATATGTAATAAGAGTTCCAAACTTTTATGGCAAAATCAGTAACGGCTAGAGCAAATAATCCTGAGAACTCTGTGATAAATTCGTGAAACTTCGACTACTCTGTCCTATAGAGGAATAGATCAAATGTTGTTTTTACAATACCATTTTATTAAAATATCCAGAAAAGAAACCCTTGATTTGTTCTCAAACAACAGTAAGCTATACATTAGACCATTTTTAATATTTTATCAATATTGTCTTGAAGCATGAAGAAGACAAACAGATGTCAAAACTTCTGGTATGTTTCAACATAAATAAAACTCTTTCTCGTGTTTGTATTCTCAAGATGATTGGTATGGATATGACAACGTTAATTAAAATAAGCCACAGAACAACGTTTCCTGTTTCTTTTAACAATACATTTTTACTTTAAGTGGGTTTTTCGTCATTATGAATTACCTTTTCGTGTTTCTAAAAATACTTTACAAGCTGAGTAAAAGATGGCGTGACCAAATAGTTTTTTGTACTTTATCTTTTTCTATTGAAATGATATGTATACATTTTAGAAAATTGCAAGTTAATTCACGTTGATGGCATTCAAATAATAAAGAAATATTTTCAAATCTAGATTAAGATATAGAATTCAAACTTTAGGTGATACTAACATGAAAAAGTTAGAATAAAAATTGGTATTAATGTACTCGTTTTGTTTTTCATTTGACATTATGGAACATGGTAGTTCCCTAACCAAACAACAGTGTTCCAATATAATCAAGATTAAAACACGAAAACGTTTCTTGTTAAAAGCAAAAGTAGATGTTTGTAATAAATATACAAATAGATATTCATGATCACACAAATTTATTTAAGATTTAAATTTGACGAACAATTTCCATCCTCCAAAAAAGAAGAATATATTTTATCGACATTTTTAAACAAGTTTTTCCTTAGTTCAGTTTATTACCTCAAGATAAAAGTATGACGGCTGTGGTTTAGTGGATTCCATTTACTGCAACAAATAAGTAAATTGAACAACTAAACATTATTTAACTGTGCAAGAAATAAAGTGGATTTTACTGCATTTTGTAATAATTCATCGTTAGTTTTGTGTTAAATCATAAGTTATCTACCTTTAATACATAAATATGCTACATTGATTAGGAAAAACTATTGTTAAATAAGTGGATAATAAAACATTTTTCCACACTTGATGAAAATACGTCCAGTATTAACAACATGCTCTTTCTTGACCATTTATAATAAGACAAAATTTGTAACATAAGTGGTTTAAATTCCATGACCCTTTTTTGCGCTATTCAATATTGAGTTTACAGTACAACCACTCTTAAATACAAGAAATTATAATCTTTGTTTAATTAACTTTAGACCTCGTTCTTAAGTTCTATTGTACTTTTTGAACTTGATATCAGAAAAATGTACACCGTTATTCAACTATAACATCAATAAATTAGAATATAGACATACTCTCATGATTAGCCTAGATATGATTTATATGAAAATAAAACTAATTATTCCATTTATTTGTTAAATACAAATTTAAACAAAGAACAACTTGTGCTGTGTTACATCAGATATACAACATAATGTTTACTAATAATATACTCCAACGTTAGACTACTAATGTTTTTATTTTCTAAAACTGAAATGAAGCAAAATGTTAAGTATTCATTTAAGATATAAAATAAAATCTCTTACCAAAAGGGTGGTTGTCTTAATATATTTTTAACACCATTACAACATCAATGCCCCCAAATGTTGAATTTTTATATATTTATTCATTATTTTTATATGACTCTTCCTCCTCATCTTCCTCATTTGGTTCATCATCCTCTTCTTCACTTGAATCATCCTCTTCTTCACTTGAATCATCCTCTTCTTTACTTGAATCTTCATCATCACCTTCTTCTTCTGCTTCAGCTTCATCATCATTTTTTGCTTTACAACCATTTTCTGGTTTAGCTTCTTTACCACCTTCTGGTTTAGTTTCATTATTAACTTCTGGTTTAGCTACATCATAAACTTTTGGTTCAGCTTCACTACCACCTTCTGGCTTAGTGTCATTATTACCTTCTGGTTTTGCTTCATCATAAACTTTTAGTTCAGCTTCACTACCACCTTCTGGTTTAGTTTCATTATTACCTTCTGGTTTAGCTTCATTATTACCTTCTGGTTCAGCTTCAGTAACACCTTCTGGTTCAGCTTCAGTAACACCTTCTGGTTCAGCTTCACTGTCATCTTCAACATAATTCATGATGAAATAGTTCATCAATCACTAGATTAGAATTGTAATCTTACAACTTCTAAAGGTACAATTACTTTGTTAGAAGCTTTAAAATCACATCAAGTTTACTTTAAGTAACTGTGACTTTTACCTGGACGGTTATTTATGTGCATGTATGTTAAACATAATTTTATTTTTACTTTAGGGAAGAGGTGCAGAGGTAAGGTGGGCATGTGTACGTTACGTGGATAGAACCCAAAATTCTCGTGTTTCTTTTTTTATGCCAAACTATTTTGACTAGAGGGATAGCGCTTCTAAAAATACATCCTGCTATAACTTTATTAACTGTCTCTTTTGAGCTAATAAACAAACTTAATGTTATTTTTATAACGCACCTACGGTGGTGACACTGTGTAGCCTAGTAAAACCACCATGTATCGAACCTCTAAGCAGGGATTAAATTGAGGCTTAATGTTCCAAACGGTTAGGTTTCTTTTGAATTTCGCGCAAAGCTACATGACGTCTATCTGTGCTAGTCGTCTTTAATTTAGCAGTGTAAGACTAAAGGGAAGGCAGTTAGTCATCACTACCCACCGCCAACCTTTGGGCTACTCTTTTAACAACGAATAGTAGGATTGACCGTCATATTATAACGCTCCCACGGCTGAAAGGGCGAGCATATTTGGTGCGATAGGGATTCTAACCCGTGACTTTCAAATTACGAAGTCACCTAACCACTGGGCCGTGTCGGGACGTTCGAAACGGAGTTCTGCCTATTGAAGTTTCACCAGAGTAATATTTCTCTTTTCTGACTGGAATGTCAAAGAGAATCACAAAAGAGATTTACAACTCTTTCAAACCCAGTTAACTCAATCATATTTCCAGCACCTAGCTTTTATTACCAGCATTATTTTTGTTTTAATATTTTCATAAAACTTCCATTCTAATGTTTTTATTTTCAACACCATAATTACACCTCCTTTTCTGGGCTGTGTGAAGTGTTTTTTTTTATTCCTCAGTGGCTTCACTTTAGTTTAAATACACTTATTCGAACTTGGGCTATATCATATAACAAGCCTGTGTTAACATAGTATTTGTGTGTGTTTTCTTATAGCAAAGGCACATCAGACTATCTATTGAGCCCACCGAGGGGAACCGAATCCCTGATTGTAGCATTATAAATCTGTAGACTTACCGCTGTACTAGCTGGGATCTAACACACTGTTGTTTTTGGAAAAATACTAATTAAAAATTAGCCCCCCGCTAGTACAACGGTATGTCTTCGGATTTACAAAGCTAAAATCAGGAGTTCGATTGCCCCTCTTGGGCTGAGCAGATAGCCCTTTGTGGCTTTGCTATACGAAAAACATACACACACTTAAAATAAATCCAATAACATAAAATTAAATGACACACAAATAATGAAAATATATAACTTTTATGTAAGTTGAAACAAGCTACATCATTAATTTAATTTCATAAACTTAGTATTCCGAAAACTGTATATTTTCGAAATCTCAGTTTAAGAGAGGTCCAGTTTAATCTAGGCTTCGCTCGACTAGTTTCGGATAATTCTACTCATCATAAGTTACCCTGAACACAAGTTGAGCAAAGAGATATAAGCTGGACTCACAGTGAAAAGTGTCACCGTGAAGTAATATCATTAAAACAGCGTATAAATAGTATAGTTCAAAGTAACTCTTACCTAGAACTACGTCCTCACATAGAGGAAACTGCATGTTTCCACTACAGTCACCTTGATGAAGTTCACCTCTTAGTATGAAAATACACTTTTGTTCGGTGTTAAGCTCTCCAGTCTCAAAAGACCACTCGTCACGATTGCCGATTACATTTTGGTTTACGTCCACCAGACGTGTGTCGTACAAATATATTCCAATCCAGATTCGTAATTCACCGAATGAATAAAACCCAGCCAGTTGTTTAGCCAGTTCAGGAGTTTTGAGGACGGCAGCTTTCTTACCAACAAGTTCACAGACTTTTAGTATGGCTTTGTCACTCTTGACCAGTGTTGGATACACTGTGTAACAGTTGTTGTTAACGCAGTAAAAAAGTTTGGCTGAAAAAAACACATACCAGAAAACAGAAAGTTTCGTTACTCTAAACATAAATGTCTTACATTTTGCTGATTTAACTTAAACATTCTGATATAACAAGGACCTTTAACGATAATAGTTAGTATTAAGTTCTACGTTATAAGTCAGACAAAACAGAACATCATATCAAACTTCTGTATTAATCTGAAAAAGACAATAACTACAATATCACACAAATGTTAATAATACAAATAATCCAATGAAAGATTTAAATTAATTTATAACTAATATGTTTTTCGTAAATCATACAAAGATATGTGCTTTAACATACCTTTTGGAATTTCACAGACTGGCCAACCGTTAGTTTGTGGATCAGTTATTTCCCACTTGAAATTAGAACTTCTGTTCATTGCTACTTTACCATCTTCTACTGTTTGTGGTTGAAAAGGTCCCCAAAGATTAGTAAAAGCTAAATTGTTTACTGTCTCTTCTTGAGACAGACCAAGCCACACTGGACTATCATCGGTTATCGTCCTTCTGGCCAAATCCATAAGGAACTTCGCCGTTTCTTCGTCAGAGGG
This sequence comes from Carcinoscorpius rotundicauda, assembly GCA_011833715.1. Taxonomy (NCBI): domain Eukaryota; kingdom Metazoa; phylum Arthropoda; class Merostomata; order Xiphosura; family Limulidae; genus Carcinoscorpius; species Carcinoscorpius rotundicauda. The sequence goes on along the minus strand of CM022392.1, from coordinate 58,578,700 downwards.
TTTAGCCGGTGTCATTCCAAAATAAGAACAAAGTTTTAATGAATACGAGTTCCAGAAGAATGTGTTAGATCCATACGTTTTTATGTTGTAGCACGTTGTGTTTGTGCAGTCCAAAACTATAGAGAGCAGAAGCAATCAGGGAAAATAAAATATATGTTTGTAATAATTCTCCGATGTTGTTAGCTAGTGTTATTTTCCTATAAATCGACAACTGAAGAGTGCAAGAAGAGAGAGATTGTACTGGTTTATGTTATCAAGTCATTTATATGTAGTTATATTTAAATAGTGTGTTATAAACTCGGTTTCAGAATGTAAAATATTCATGATGTTTCAACATGAAAATCTGTCCATGTTCAATTTGATACCTTATGGACGACTAAAAACAAAAATTATAACAACCCTTCATTTTTTCCTGTATAAGATATGTACACTTTGAGATATAAATTTGTAGAATAAACGTAGGAATGCTATTTATAAAAGAATTACAGGAAGTTATAAACAAAAAGATATGTTTAAAATTTTCAATGCTTTATTGCGATGTTGCTCGTTGACAAACGTGCTGCAATAGGACCCCACAGTTGGAGGAAGGAGGACTTATGATTTAAGTGTTGCTAACACCTCCTATACTATGTAATTACAACTATATTGTAATGTTATTTAAAGTATGTTTCGGATGTTTCTTATAAAAATTAATAACTGTTGTATCATTTAGGCCCCCCCAGTGGCTCAGCGGTATGTCTGCGGACTTACACGCTAAAATCCGGGTTTCGATACCCGTGGTGGGCAGAGCACAGATATCCCATTGTGTAGCTTTGTGCTTAATTCAAAACAACAACAATGTATCATTTAGTTGATAGCTGTATTGTTAATGCTGCATTAATATTTGACTTTCACATAGTTAGACGAAATAAATGAAAATAAAACTGCAGAGAATAAAAGAAACTTGAATAGTTTTTACACTAAAACATTTTTAATTTTCTAAGTTTCTTATTATCATGCTAGGGGCTCAGGATTTCATATTAGGATCAAAATACCTTCCAAGGAAAAAAAATATTAGTTTCAATTTTTTTAAGTATTATAAGTTTAAAACTGACAACCGTGAAAACAGGTATGCGAAAGTTGCGTCACTTCATGACTCTTCTGTTTTTTTCTCTCTCCCCTTTCTCCAGTTTGGAGGTTTTTAGTATTGCAACAAATATTTGGTAGGGAATGAAGCGAGGGAAATAAAAATGAAACAAAGACGGAAATATTATAATACTGACCAACCGACAAAATGGAATAATACTAACCAACTGACAAAATTAAAGCTGTAAATGTGGTAATATAGTGTTGTACGGTTTATTTTGTATAACATAACCAGTTTCTCTGTATTGCAGTGTTCTATTTTTAGCCTTATAAAGATAGGACTGTGTACATAACATGCGTAATGACTTCAAACAATGGTTCCTATTACAACTGTTATAGATCCTGTGGGATTCAGATGCTTTCCAGTTAAAGTGGTTAAAGCATAGAAACAATAATGATAATTAATTCAGTTTCAGCATATTGATATCATGTAACTACATAAATAGCTGTGATGTTAAGATGTTCATGTTTGTCTCGTCATTCAATAAGATATATAACACAATGTAAAAAATGTTTACTTCTTTCTGTCTTCAAACCTTTACTCTTGTGACCTGGGTTATGAAATTTTCAAATTTACTCATTTTTCAGAACATTCTAGGTAGATTCAGTGCTGAGTCGCTGAAAGAGAATTTTCTCGAACTTAAGAGTTTTCAAGAAGAAAGAAAGCAGCCATCCTCAGAAGAGAGCAGCAAATCAGAAAATGAGGTAGATGTTAGAGATCCAGATTACAATTTCAGAGGTGCAGTTGGTGAGAGAAACCCAAACTACCCCAACCAGAGAGACCTCAATGACTTGATCAGAGAGCTTGGTCTAACAAAGTCGAATGACGAGCTTTTGACATCTAAGCTCAAAGAGAGGGATTTGTTAGATAAAAGTGTGCAAGTTGAAAGTCAGAGGAAGCGTCACAGACATTTTCAAGCTTCTTTACTCGTCAAGATGGGTTTTGTTTCTGTCACAATGCTTTGGTGTTCCATAACGGGAATAACTATCTGTCTTTTCCCCTGGCTCATTCGGTGCACCTCAAAGAGGAATACAACAGCGTCAAGGCCTTGCTAGAAGCCTTGAAATATGGTGAGAGGTTATCGGTGACTTCAAAATAGTGGCATTTCTGATGGGTTTCCAAGAAGGCTTTACCAAATTTCCCTGTTATCTTTGCCATTGGGCCAGCAGGAACACTGAAGCGCACTACAACAGGAGGCTCTAGCTACAACGAACCGAGTTATCTGTGGGGAGGCACAATGTTAAGTGTGAGCCATTAGTGGACATCCAGAAGGTATTCCCACCACTGCACATAAACTTGTCTTATGAAACAATTTGTTATAGCTATCGATAAGGAGTCTGCAGCCTTCAAGTATCTTTGATACTTCTTCTCAAAGCTGTTTGAAGCAAAGGTCAGAACTGGTTTCTTCGTTGGACCACAAATAAAGAACATCTTGGAGTGCTCAGAATTCGCCAAAAAGCTCAGTAGAAATGGAAAAATCCTTGGGGCAACTTTGTCGCAGTTGTTCGGGGTTTCTTGGGAATCACAAGGCCGAAAATTATGTGGAACTGGTTGAAGCTCTGGTGAAGAACTACAGCAAAATTGACTGCAGGATATAATCTCAAGGAGAATATGGTAACATGGTAATACGGTAACATACTCAGAGGAGCAAGGTGGGCGCTTCCACCGATATATACCACACTTTGAACGCCGCTATCAAGGAGGGTATAACGAAAACATGATGGGAGACAATATCTCGGGGCTAATACGTGAAAGTGATTTTGCATTATAGTCGCAAATCTTGAAAAACTACTCACTTCTAAACATTTTTGTGTAACTTTAATATAAATACATGCAAAGTTTGATTCATATATTGTTTTAAACAGACCTCATGTAAATTAAAATGTGCAAATTTGCCCGTTTTTACATAGAAAATAGGTTAATTTATAAATTTCATTATCCAGGTCACAAAAGCAAAGTTTGAAGAGAATAATGGCCATTTTCTATACTTTTACAGCATAAGCAATTAAGAAATAACACATACTATCCAGGAACAAAATTTGTGTCACACAGTGTAATTATTTTTTAAATAATATACTAAAAATATATCTCATTTTAAATCTATGTACAGAAATTACTATACTGTATGTTGAAATTTCTCTAAAAGAACAGATAAACTTACCTTCTAAACGTTCCTTAATTTCTTCCTCAGTACTTTGTGCTTGTATAAAAGCTAAAAGCGAATATAGCAGTTGCTATGTGATTGAGAGAAAAAACCGGAGTTATTATACATACACGTACTGGGAACGAAACTAAAGCGACACATATACAAATAATGACATACAAAATTTTTATTCTTTTAAGAACCACAAATATTCTAATACTAGTTACAGTCTATCTTAATAGAGAGTGGGTAGGAGGAATGGAATAGTAACTGATTTCAAAATATAAAAATTTCTCTAACTGCATTACAAAATGTCCATGTTTTCATATAAATCGGGGTAATGTTTTTTACCTTATACATTTAGAAACAAGAATGATAAATATTTCAAAAATATAATACCATAATGCTTTCTTCTGGCAAGTTTAAATATTTTAACAATTTATCTCTCTACATTGTTTTTGTCTAATTCTTTTAACTGCTTTAACAATATGACACTATAATGTTTTTTACTGACAATTTTTAACTCATGGAATAATACAGGGTGGTCGCTAGAAAAGCGGAAAATTTGTCAAACAGCTATTTATTTTTACAAAGAATAACTTTTACAAAGGTTTTTAAAGGCATATGTTATATTACACTCATAGATGCTCAAAATGTCGTCCGTGATATTAAAACCATGCATTTTATTCATGATGTAAAGAAATCAAAATAGAAATGAGTAAGCACGCATTTTATTCATGATCTCATCTGACCCTCAAATTTTCCGCTTTTCTAGCGACCACCCTGTATTTCACAAATGTAGAAACTGTCAGTAGTGTACTTACACATAAAGTTACGACTTGACATATGATTTTTCCCATCTTCATTTACGATCCAGTAATCTCTTGCAGGAGTTTGAATCAGCTCCTCATAGCTTGGTAGCCTTTCTAACTCAGGCCTTTTATAAATGGTTGTCGAAATAATATAATTATATTTTTCTGTCGGTCGAGAGTATCTGTTTGAGGGCGTGGACTACTTCTGTCAAATCAGCTTCTCTCTGAATCAGTCTTCATGGCATCATCTTATTGGATAAAAAATTATAGTTGGATGTAACAAAACGTGAGGCAGTTGGTAACATAAAACGATCGCAGTTACTTTTATGTTAAACTTCGTAGAAAGCTTGAACAGCATTTGCTGGTGATTAGCCTTTCTAAATGTGGTTACTGAAAGAGCTATGAACATGAGAAGAAGAAGTAAAGAGTATCAGTATGTGGTGAAAACTAGCTGGAGGACCCCTCTTATCTTGTTCAGTACAGATTGTATAAAGCTCGTGCTAATTAGAAGCACTTCTACGACAAGAAAGCCAATGTTCGACGTTTTAAGGTCGGACAGACAAGAACAAACTCACTCTACAGTAGAAACTAACTTTTGATGTGATCGATATTGTGGACTATAATGTGAAAGTGGACAGGAAGTCCAAGATTTGCCATGCCAGTTTGTTGAAGTGACACTTCGAGAGGGAAGAAAACTTAATGGATTAAACTGTTAAGGAACAGACGAGCGATACATATCCAAAAGACGATGATTTTGTCATAGAAGATGAAGAGTCATTAGACTGGGTGGAGATGAGATATACAAGGACATCAACATCAGTTAAAAACTGCCTGGAAAGTAAAAGAAAGAGTTGCAATATCTTCTACTCGAGTAACCAGATGTTTTCACAGATAGATCAAAGAAGACAGACCTGGTGCAACACAAGATAGAAACCATAACCAAGAATCCATTCAAAGTTAAGCCTTGTCACATGTCTTATACAATGACAGACCTGCTTAAGTAAGAAGTTCAAGTACTGTCAAAGATGGAATCAATAAGTCTTCGAATTCAGCCTACTGTTCACCAGTCGTGATCGTGAAGAAGATGACTGGATCAAACAGCTTTTGAATAGATTTAAAAAAGCTGAACTTCAGGGCGAAATTCAATTCTGAATCCATGAATAATCAAGAGATTATCGTGGTAAAACTAAGTTGGGACAAGTTCTTTACGGGATCGACCTAAGCAAAAGTTATTTGCAAATCCTGATGAAAGCAGAAGTAAAAAAGACATCAGTCTTTGTGACACCAAAAGTATGCCACCAGTTTAAGAGGATGCTGTTTGAGATAAGTAGCCCAGCACTAACCCTCAGCCACATGATGATGAAAATGTTACACACCATAAAGATTGAGCATTATATTGACAAAACTTTGATGTACACAGGAAAGGCTACTTAAAAAAACACAGTAATTTAGAGTGAGGGCATAGGGTGTGATCATCAGACCGTCTGGAATCTGCATTGGTTATTCTGTGCTGGATTTCGTTGGGCACAAGTTGGGTAAGAAACAAATAGCAATGAAAGAGGAAAAGCTAACCTACATGCAAAATGCACTAACTTTGACAACCTAGCAGTAAGATTCTTCCTAGTGTTGGCAGGATATCACAGAAAGTTCATCTGATACTGTGTTAAAGTCGATGTACCACTGAATGACCTGATTAAGACAGGCAAACCCAACAAGATTAAGTGGGAACAACCACAACATATGACATTCGAGGAGTATAAGAAGAACGTAAAAAATTTATTTCTCAATAATCAGAATGCCAAACAGCAAGAAATCGTTTATTGTTCATGTCAAATCGTTGAACATTGGAATTGGACATGTACTTCTGCAAGAACATGTAAACAGATTTAAACGGGCTGTCTGGTTATCATATTTGCCCTCCAAACATTCCAGAACTACCCCTGTGGGAATGAGTTCATCATAAACACGGACCATCAGCTTCTTAAAAAAGATTAAAATTGACAGTGTTAAGATCACGTGAGTTGTGCCTCAAGAACTATTGGAAACTGCAGTAAAGCCATCAAGGGAGCTGCAAATGTTGACGCAAAGTACATGAGTAGACTTCTCGAGTAAACATTTTCCTTCTATTGTGTGAAAAATAGTTTAAATGTTTTTCTTGAAGAGATCCTTTCTGTTAGATACACACGACTGTGTCATTGTAAATCTGATATCAAAATTGCCATTTTACAGAGTTAAATTTAGTTCTTTTCAGAAGCGATCAAGGCACGTGGAAGAGTGTTATGTAACTAAAACAACCTGTAGGAGACACTTCTGGTTGTTTGTTTCTGAATTTCGTGCAAAGCTACACGAGCGAGTCGTCCCTAATTTAGCGGTGTAAGAGTGGGTTACTCTTTCACCAACAAATAGTAGGACTGACCGTCACGTTATAATGCCACTATAGCTGAAAGGGCGAGTATGTTTGGTGTGACGAGGATTCGAGCCCGCTATCCTCAGATTACAAGTCGAACGCTTTAATCACCTGGCCAAGCCGAACCTCACACTTGTGTTATTAACAGGAGTTTAAAGATTTTTTACTTTCTGTAATTTGGACCTTGGTAGTTAAAACTATCACATACTCTTAGTAGATGTGTTCTACTAGACCTGTACCAGGTTTTAAGGCAATACATTAAAAATACATAAGATATAAAATATCTAATTTTGATTCGGTATTTCCCCCGTTTTTATTTCCGCCGAAAGTACAGAAACTATGACTGAAAAAAAAACACTTTTATGGATTTAAAAATAAATTATGACACAGTTAATTTTTTTAAAATTCGACCATTTGGTGTCAGCTTTGGTCTAATATAAGCCACATCTGTAAAGTTATTCAACAAAAACTGCTCAAATTTGTTTTAAACAATTGTGCAGGCGTGCGCAAAAAGTCAAATGATCTATAGCTATGATTTTCTTACAGCTTAAGCTGAGGTTAACAACCAACCGTACTTAGTTTTGTGTTTTTTAGATTAAAGACAGCTCATTTGGAGCAGCGAAACTGAAGGGTGAAAAGATGTGCAGATACATAACTATTGGTAAGATCAAACGAAATAGATTAGCAGTTTCTTTCTCAAGTTTTAAAGACATCGTATGGATACATGGTTATTATTCATTGCCAACATTTAAGCATAAATTTGCTAAATTTTATGAAATTCTTCTAATTAAAGAAAGTTTAGAGTTACGTGTTATTAACATAAACAATTAACGCAAATAATAGCGTTTTATAAGGCTGTACCGAGTGCAAGCGGGCGATGACAAGAAACTGTTAATCTAAATTCCATGGCGTTAGCTGTTAAAACAGGTTCAAAGAGGAAAACTACTACCATATATTTTAAGAAATCTAGTTGATTATACAAAGTATAATAGGATTGCGATCCTAAAGCTAGCTTTGGTTACTGTGAAGTGTCATTTTCTTGTCGTGGTTTGTTGGTGTGGCTTGACAAAAAAGTCGTAATATCTAGTAAACTGATCTTAGGTATGAAAAAAAGAAGAAGAATATATTTTAACGAAATCTTTAACCAATTTCTGCCTATCTCAATATAAAAGTGTGAAGGCTGTGGTTTAGTGGATTCCACAGACTGCGCACATAATACTTTGTAATAAATAAGTTGATTGAACAACTAAACATAGCTTGACCGTGGGGGAAATCGAATGGATTTTACTAAATTTTGTTATATTATATGGTTAATTTTGTGTTTCATTTTATGTTATCTACTTTCAACACGTAAGCATGCTACATTGATTGGGAAAAAACTTTTGTTAAATTAGTAGATAAATACTTTTTAGTACTGGATGAAAATGTAAGTAGTATTAATGACACATTCTTTCTAGGCCATTTATAACAAGTAAGACAAAAATTGGTTGTAAAATAAAAAGTGTTAATTTCATGAACCAGATTTTTATTTTTGTTTTTAGCCATATTTACTATATATTTTTGCAGTACAACCATCTTCAAATACAGGAAATTTAAATCATTGTTCTAATAACTTTAAATCCTATGGATAATCAATACCCAGGTATATATACCTCAAGGTCCACTTAGTATTAGTGCTTCGTTTTGTTTGTTTTTTTGAATTAAGCACAAAGCTAAACAATGGGCTATCTGTGCTCTGCCCACCACGAGTATCGAAACCCGGATTTTAGCGTGTAAGTCCGCAGACATACCGCTGAGCCACTGGGGGGCAGTATTGGTGCAAAATTTCAGGTTTCTAAGTTCCTTTCTCTTGGCGCTATAGTTGTCACATATTCTTTCCTGTATGTTGTCTTTTTGGCTAGCTTGCGTGACAAACAAATGCGCTCATGCAGGTGCGCATTCAGGTGGGTAATTAATAATCCAAAGTTCCCACTTGGTATGTGTGCAAAATTTCAAGTTTGTAGGTTCTTTCCTCTTAGAACTATAACAGTTACACATAAAACAGACACGCCCTTTTATTATTATACATTTTTGTCGTGATATCTCATTATTTTTACATACGTACGGTTATTGAAACACGTGAATTACCACGTACTAAGTCTTTTAATAATTGACCGGACACAAAAGAGACTGAAATTAAATCCAAATTAGGCATCAAATTCATTCAACACTCTAAAAAATAACTGTCAACTTTAATGCAATTCAAGGTAACTTGTATAATCACACTATTCGTTGTTAAAGGAGTATCCCAAGAGTTGGCGGTGGGTGGTGATGATTAACTGTCTTTCCTCAAGTCTCACACTTAAATTAGGGACAGATAGCGCAGATAGTCTTCGTGCAGCTTTATGCGAAACTCAAATCAAACAATAATTATGATGATGAAAATTTTAGTACAGTTTGCACTTAACCTTATCCGAAGGCGCTATCTCACACATGGAATGCACGTGGTTTTATAGTAAAACTGCATTATTGATGTTTGGTATTGACAATAAAGCTACACTGAAGGCTATCTGTCCTCTGTTTAGCACGGGTATCAAAACCCGGTTTATAGCCATTGAAGTACAAAGACATGCAGCTGTGCTACTAGGTGACGATACTTTGTTGAAGACAGCCATATTGTAAGACAACAAGTTCTCGTCTTTGTGACGAGGATATCTCATGAAAGGCTAGTCATCAATATAACTGATTACGTTCGATTCAGACCCGTCAGACGAAGTGTGTGTGTGTATGCGTGTTTTCTTATAGCAAACTCACTTTGGGCTATCTGCTGAGTTCATCGATGGGAATCGAACCCCAATTTTAGGGTTGTAAATCCGTAGACTGACCGTTAGACGATTGTTGTCCAAATAACTCACAGTCCCCATCAATAAAAAGTCCATTTCAAAGAATACAACCAGCTATTTAGCAAGTTTCAGGAGTTTTAGGGACAGTAGCTCTTCCAAGTTCACAGAATTTATCACCTTTGTCACGCTCGACCAGTGTTAGATACACATTACAACAGGTGTCATTAACACAGCAGGAAATGTCGGCAGAAAAATACACATACATTTGTTTATTGTTCAAACAATGATGTTTTCGATAAAGTCAACTCTGACAACAATACATACAATGTATTGTAATGTAGACATACGATGGATTCAGCAGATATTGTCACAGAATCAACCGAGTAGATAATTATATTATAAATATTAATTACAATAGAAGGAAAAATATAATTCTATTTGAAAGTATGCTTTACTTGTTCGAAGTTACACCGTAGTAGCAAAATTGTCACTAAAACAATTTTATTGTAAAAAGAACCATCATAAAGAAAACTAATGTTTTTATCTATTATTCAAGGAAAAAGAAATGTATCATAAAGACATACTGGTTTGTTATTGTTTGATTGTAATAACAAACTGAAGGTTATTGTTGATAAGATATTTTTATCAAAATTTTGTTTTATACGTAACTTTATCCATGTGATACACCTACGCCGCCTTTGCTTGAATAATAAAAGTATATCTTCTAGAAATGTAACTGTACAAACCATTCAGAGCTTAGCAGTCACAAGAACGACGAAGTGAAAGCTTATGAAATGTGTTCCGCATAATTATACAGCTGCTATACAAAGTCGGATTTGTACATCTTGCAGAACTGAATGTTCGAGTAACTAAATATTGGGAAATAATGCAGTTTATCATGAAAAAAAACCAGTTGGTTCTTAAACTATCTTGTTCAGTTCCTCCTAACCATCTGGTTTCTCAGGTGGTCTTGAACGATATTTTTTATTCCAAAGCTTAGCCTTTATTACCGAACACGTAATATGTTGTAACTGTCGATGTTTTACGGAATGATACGGTTACAAGAAGGTTCCAGAATTTTTCTTTATTTTGTACCTCTCGTTCGCATACTTGTTTAATTGTTCCCATATAACTCAACGATATACTCCACCTCATTTTTGTTTAAACGTTCACATACAACTCAACAATACACTACAGTAACATTACATATTTATTACAAAACAAGGCCATTCTAAGTGAAATTTATTTTTCTTTCATGGACTATTCAGACGAAATATTTACGACGAAACTAATTAGACAGAAACTGCCGTAACGACCGATAAAAACATTCATGAGTTTATAAGAAAACAGTTCTACCGCCGATATGACGACTACTGAACCTTCAACGTTTATGTTATTTATAAGAGATATATTTTGCAAATTTGGGAACGTAAGGTAGGAATAATTTCAGGTGGGGGAGGCAACAAAGCTTCTGTTAAGGCAGGTGGGCGAGAGAAACAAGTGCGACTTCGACAGAAGAGTCGTTTTAGGACTTTGCAGAAATCTAAGAAACTAAATTCCATGGGTAAACAGTGATTAATGTTTTTAGATATGGAGTATTGTTCATGTTTCACAGCCGTGCAAACAGTGACGTAATTTTTATAAATGTGGAGTATGGTTTACGTTTTACAGCTGTATAAATATTCACTAATTTTTCAAGATATGGAGTATTGTTGTGTTTCATAGCTATGTGAACGGTGACCTAACATTTATAGAAATATAGTATTGTTTGTGTTTCATAGACATGCAAACAGTGACTAATGTTTCAAAACATGGAGACTTGTTACTGTTTTGCAGCCGTATAAACAGTGACTAATTTTTATAGACATTGAGTGATGAAATAACAATCAGTGATGTCGAGAAACCCACTTGTTGAGAATTTTATATGCAAAAACGGCTCGTTTTGGGTTCAGAAAATATTTTAAATAGAAGGTCGAAACGTTGTTCGCTCTTCTATTTAAAATATTTTCTGAACCCAAAACGAGCCGTTTTTGCATATAAAAGACATTGAGTATTGTATGTGTTTCAGAGCCCTATAAGCGGTGACCTAATATTTATCCATATGAAGCATTGTTTGTCTTTTCCAGCTATGTAAATAGTTACTAATTTCTATAGATGTGGAGAATTATTTGTATTTGACAGCCGAGTAAGCAGTGACTAATTTTTTATAGATATGAAGTATTGTTTTTGTTTCACAGCCGTGTAATAGGGGGAACCAATGTTAATCGACATGAAGTATTATTTATAGCTGTGTTAACAGAGACTAAATTTTACAGCCGTGTAAACAGTGACTAATTTTTAAAGAAATGGAGTATTGTTTGTGTTTCGCTGCCATGTAAACAGTGACAAATTTTTTATAGATATTGAGTATTGGATGTGTTTCATGGCCATGTAAATGATGATCTAATTATAATAGATATAGAGTATAGTTTATGTTTAAAAGCAATGTAAACGGTAGCCTAATTTTTATAGATATGGAATATTGTTTGTTTTTCACAGCGGTGTAAACAGTGACTAATATTTTCCAATATGTAGTATTGTTTCTGTTCTGCAGTCGTAAAAACAGTGACTAATTTGAAGTACTGTTTGTGTTTCACAGCCGTGTAAACGGTGACTTAATTTTTATAGATGGGAAGTATTGTTTATATTTTACAGCCGTGAAAACAGTGATTAATTTTTAGATATGTAGTATTGTTTGTGTTTTACACCCGTCTAAACAGTGACTAAATTTTATAGATATCGAGCATTATGTTTAACAGCCGTGTAAACAGTGACTACTTTTTATAGATATTGAGCATCATTTGTATTTTACAGTCGTGTAAACAATGACTATTTTTTAGAGATTTCAGTATTCTTTATATTTGACAGACGTCTAAACAGTGACTAATTTTATATATATATGGAGAAATATGTTTTACAGTTTTGTAACCAGTGACTAATTTTTATAGATATTGAGTACTGTTTGTATTTTGAAGCCGTGTAAAGAGTGACTATTTGTTTTCAGTTATAAGGTATTGTATGTGTTTTACAGCCGTGTAAACAGTGGCTAATTTTTTATAGGTATGAATTACTGTTTGTGTTTCAGAGCCTTGTAAACGGTGACCTAATTTATATCGATATAAAGTATTGTTTGTCTTTTCAGCCTTCTAAACGATGACAAACTTTTCTCGATGTAGAGAATTTTTTGAAATTGTCAGCCGTGTAAACAGTGACTAATTTTTATAGATGTGAAGTATTGTTCGTGTTTCACAGCCGTGTAAATGGTGACCTAATTTTTATCGTTATGTATTATTGTTTGTGTTTTACAGCTATGTAAACAGTGACTTACTGTTACAGATATGGAGTATTGTATGCATTTACTACTGTGTTAACAGAGACTAATATTTTACATATGGAGTATGGTTTGTGTTTTACAGCATTGTAAACACTGTCGTAAGTTTTATAGATGTGGAGTATTGTTTACGTTTAACAGTCGCATAAACAATAATTATTGTTTCTAGATATTGAGTATCGTTTGAGTTTTATAGCCGTGTAAACGGTGACCTAATTTTAATAGATATGGAGTATTGTTTGAGTATCATAGCAATATAAACGATGGCCCAACGTTTATAGATATCGAGTATTGATTGTTTTTCACAACCGTGAAAATGATGACATAATTTTTAAAAGATATTGTATATTGCCTGTATTTTAAAGCCGTAAAAACAGTGACTCATTTTTTTAGGTATCGGGTATTGTACGTGTTTTACAGCCGTGTAAACAGTAACTAATTTGTTATAGATACGATACACTGTTTGTGTTTCACAGCCGTGTAAACGGTGACATAATTTTTATCGATATGAATTATTATTTTTCTATTGTAGCCCTGTAACCAGTGATTAACTTTCATAGATGTGGAATGTTGTTTGAAATTGACAGCCGTGTAAACAGTGCCGAATTTTTATAGATGTGGAGTATTGTTTGTTTTTACAGCTGTGTTAACAGAGACTAATTCTTATTGATATTGAGTATTATTTGTATTTTACAGCCGTATAAACAATGACTAATTTCAATAGATATGGAATATTATTTGTGTTCTCCAGTCATATTAACAGTTCCTTATTGTTATAGATATGAAATATTGTTTGTTTCATAGCCGTGTAAACGATGACCTAATTTTTGTCGATATGATGTACTGTTTGTTTTGCTGCCATGTAAACACTTACAAATTTTTATAAAAATGGAGTATTGTTTGAAATTGACAGCCGTGTAAGCAGTGAATAATTTTTACAGATATGGAGCATAATGTTTTACAGCCGTGTAAACAGTGACTAATTTTTATAGATATTGAGTATTGTTTGTGTTTCATGGCCATTTAAACAGTGATTTATGTTTGATAGATATTCAGTATTTTTTGTTTTTCAAAGCGGTGTAAAAAGTGACTAATATTTGCATATATGTAGTATTGTTTCTGTTTTTCAGTCGAAAAAACAGTAACTTATTTTAATTGTGACTAAATTCTAGAGATATGGAGTATTGTTTTTGTTTTACAGCCGTCTAAACAGTGACTAATTTTTTTATATATGGACTATTATGTTTTACAATTTTGTAAACTGTGACTAATTGTTATAGATATTGAGTATTGTTTGTATTTTAAAGCCGTGTAAACAGTGACTACTTTTTTTTAATTATGGGGTATTGTATGTATTTTACAGCCGTGTAAATAGTGGCTAATGTTTTATAGATATGAAGTACTGTTTCTGTTTCACAGCTGTAAAAACGGTGACTAATTTTTGTAGATGTAGAGTACTGTTTGTATTTACAGCTGTGTTAACAGAGACTAATTTTTATCGATTTTGTATATTGTTCGTATTTTGCAGTCGTGTAAACACTGACAAATTTTTATAACTATGGAGTATTGTTTGTGTTTTCCACTCGTATAAACAGTGATTAATGTTTATAGAAACGGAGTATTATTTGTGCATTCCAGTCGTATAAACAGCTACTAATTTTTATAGATATGAAGTATTGTTCGTGTTTATCAGCCGTGTAAACGGTGACCTAATTTCTATCGATATGGAGTATTGTTTGTGTTTTACAGATATGTAAACAATGGCTTACTGTTACAGATGTGGAGTATTGTTTACGTTTTACAGCCTTATAACCAATAACTATTGTTTCTAGATATTGAGTAGTGTTTGATTTCACAGCCATTAAAACGGAGACCTAATTTTTATCGATATCGAATTTGTGTGTTTTCCTGCCATATAAAGAGTTACTAATTTTTAGAGATGTGAAGTATTCTTTATATTTCACGCCCGTAAAATCCTTGACTAATTTTTATAGATATGGAGTATTGTATATGTTTTAGAGCCGTGTAAGCAGTGGCTAATTTTTATAGATATGAAGTATTGTTTTCTTTCCTAGCTCTGTAAACAGTGACTAATTTTTATTGATGTGGGGTATTTTGTGTGTTTTACAGCCATGTAAAGAGAGACGTAATTTTTATAAATGTGGAATATTATTTGTGTTTTAATGCCATTTAAACAGTTACTAAGTTCCATAGATATAAGGTATAGTTTGTGTTTCACAGCGGCGTAAATGGTGACCTATTTTTATAGATATAGAATATTGTTTGTGTTTCACAGCAATTTAAACAATGACTTAATTTTTAAAGATATAGAATGTTGTTTGTGTTTTACAACTGTATAAACAGAGACTAATTGTTTATAGATATGAAGTATTTGTATTTCACAGCCGTGTAAAGTGTGTCTAATTTTTCGAGATATTGGGTATTGTTTGTGTTTTAGAGCCATGTAAGCAGAGACTACTTTTCAGAAATATGAAGTATTGTTTGTGTTTCACATCCGTGTAAATAAACGGTGACCTAATTTTTATCGATATGAAGTATTCAATCAGTGATGTCAAGAAACCCACTTGTTGAGAATTTTATATGCAAAAACGGCTCGAATCAAAAAATCACGAAACCATATACTGCTGTATACCATATATTCCTGACATCAGCAAACAAATAACCAACATTTGGCAAAAACTAGTAACAAAATATAACATTCCAGTTAACACTAAATTTATTCAAAAACCAGGCACAAAACTAAGGTCTATACTATGTAAGAACTACACTGACAAACACCACACCAACATTATTTATAAAATACAATGTGATAACTGCCACGACTTCTATATAGGAGAAACAAGTAGAAAAATGGAAACCAGATTCAAAGAACATAAAAAGTCACCTTCACACGTTTTCGAACACTGTAAGTCAAATAAACACAACAAAAGCATAGAAACAACTAAAATACTAAATAAAGAAACAAACATAAACAAACGCAAAATTAAAGAAGCCTTACTTATACAACAACTTAAACTCAAAATAAACCAATATAAAGGAATGCCATTATACCTATATTAATATTATAGATAAAATTATATATTCAAACATCTAACCCCGCCCTCTACATTGCGACACTCAGTTACACAACCCCTTCCAAACATGTGGTCAGCTTCCGGTCAGTTACCTCTTTCTTTGTAAACTTGACGTTGACCGAAGAAGGTCGAAACGTTGTTCGCTCTTCTATTTAAAATATTTTCTGAACCCAAACAAGCCGTTTTTGCATATAAAAGATATGAAGTATTATTTCCTTTTCCTAGCTCTGTAAACAGTGGCTACTTTTTATAGATATGTAGTATTGTTTGTAATTGACAGCCGTGTAAACGGTGACCTAATTATTACAGATATGATGTATTGTTTGCGTTTTACGGCTGTGTAGCCTCTGTGGGACAATAAGTAATAAAAGTGTTAGGTCTAGGGCTTGTTGATGGCAGCGGGTAGTGCTAATTATTTGTCTTCCTCTTTTGTCTCTCACTGTAAAATTATGCATTTTTGTGGACGGCCCCTGAATATTTTTGACTAAAATTCAATAAAGAAACTAATTATAAATTGTTTAAATATTTCTAATTATTCTACAGTTCTGTACTCACTATCATGGATATAGTTTTGTACTAACTGTATTTTCTGGAATCAGATTAAACAAATTCTTATTGTTAAAAACAGAAATATTAAACTATGACTAATATCTTATAAACACAGGTTAAAAGGAAACTATAGGGTCTTTGATCATCTTATCACTAATTTAGTTAAAAATCAAATGAAATGTTTTTACTTGTGTATTATTCCTATAACTATGGAATGTGATATGTGTAATGTTTCTTTAACTATCGTACATTGTTAATATGTCCAGTTTTAACAACGAGTAATATAGTACACAATTAATCATTTGAAATGCTTTAAAGGATTGAATATGATTACAGTTTATTCCGATATAGCTGAATCAAAGGAACTTAAACTCACTGTGTCCCAGTTTCTTTGTTTGTTTTTGAATTTCGCATGAAGCTACTCTAGGGCTATCTGTACTAGCCGTCCCTAATTTAGCAGTGTAAGACTAGAGGGAAGGCAGCTAGTCATCACCACACACCGTCAACTCTTGAGCTATTCTTTTACCAACGAATAGTGGGATTGACCGTCACATTATAACGCCTCCACGGCTGAAAGGGCGAGCATGTTTGGCGCGATGGGGATGCGAACCCGCGACCCTCAGATTACGAGTCGCTCGCCTTAACGCGCTTGGCCAAGTCGGGCCGTCCCAGTTTGTCAGCTAGATGAGAGGGCCCGTGTTTATTATTGATACTGTCTGATAACTTGTCTTACTTCAGAAAATACGATAATCACAATTTCTGATATAAGTATTGACTTGAGACGTCTACTGAGTAAATAGTATTGATACTTGAAACATGTTGGCATCAGGAATATTTAATTTTAAATACACTCAATGAAACACGCGGAGGTAAAGTACCGGAATAAGAGCGAACAAAAAGCAACTTTAGTCTCTTATTTTCTTTGGTCAATAGAGATGTTAGATTTTATAGAGATAACACCCAAACAGCTGAATATGTATATATATAAAGACAACATACGAGTCTCATCCTACTTCAACCTTGATTAGGAAAAAAACTATTGCTTGATTAATAGATTGTTTGTTTGTTTCTGAATTTCGCGGAAAGCTACATGAGCGCTATCTACGCTAGTCATTCTTAATTTAGGCAGTGTAAGACTAGAGAGAAGGCAGCTAGTCATTACCACCCACCGCCAATTCTTGAGCTACTCTTTTGCCATCGAATAGTGAGATTGATCATCACATTATAACGCCCCCATGTCGGAAAGGACAAGCATGTTTGGCGTGACAAGGGTGCGAACCCGCGACCCTCAGATTACGAGTCTCACGCCTTAACACGCTTGGCCATGCCGAGCCGATTAATAGATAATAAAACAGTCTTCAATACTCTATGAAAATATACTTAGTATTAACGACATATTGTTTGTGCTATTTATTAGAACTAAGACAAAATTTGGTTGTAAAATAAGTGATTCAAATTTCATGAACCAAAAATTATTTTTAATTTTTTAGTACTGTTCAATATACTTATTATTGTTCAATAATACTCACGAAATAAATGTATAATTACTCACACAAACTTTATTTAAAATACATTAATAAATCGAATGGTTGTTTCCGGACAAGATTTTTTACTGCACATTTTTGACGCCGCCTATAAGTTTCTTCTGTGTGACATCGTTTCTATGCCAAGTTTTTGCCGTTCTCTTGTTCGTTATCATCATGTTATGCGTCACATTAGACATCTTCATCAGAGTTGTAGACATCGTCTTTATTAAACGTCTTGTCATCATCTTTTGTTTCACAATCATCTTCAACCTCATTCATGAAATAGTTCACAAATTACATATTGAATAAAAACTGTAGCCTTCCAGTTTCTAAAGGTACAACCATTTTGTTAGGACCTTTAAAAATGCATCAAGCTTACGTTAAGTAACTGTGACTTTAACCTGGACGGTTGTTTATGTGCCTGTGGGTTAAACAGGGTTTTATTTGTTTGGTTATTCAACTTCGCACAAAGGTGAAGAGAAACTAAGGACACTGTGGACGTCACGGAAATCGAACACTAAATTTTCGAGATGCAAGTCTTATAGGTTATTGCTGTGGTACTGGGGGTCAAATGGTCAATTGGTTTGGTTTGTTTTGAATTTGGCGTAAAGCTACACGAGGGCTATCTGCGCTAGTCGTCCCTAATTTAGTAATGTAAGACTAGAGGGAAGGCAGCTTGTCATCACCACCCACCGCCAACTCTTGGGCTACTCTTTTACCAACGAACAATGGAATTGACCGTCACAATATAACACCCAGACAATTTAAAGGGCGAGCATGTTTGGTGTGACGTGGATTCGAACTTGCAACCCTCGGATTTCCTTAATCATCTAACCATGCCGGGCCAAAGAGTCAGTTATAACTATAACTGTTTTAAACTAACGACTAAGAGATGATAGTCACTTTAACAACACCTTTTGCAACAAGTGCCTCGACTCTTTTTATTCTTAATCGAACATTGTTACAACGCACCAACAATGATGACAATGTGTAGTTTGATTAACATAATTACATATCGAACTTCTTACAAGGGACTAAACTGGGACTGGATAGTTCGAAACAATGTTCAGCCGCTTGATAATTTGCGCCATTACTATTTCTAGTCTAGTGATTTAAATGTCAAAGTGGATCCCAAAAGGGAGTTGCATTTCTTTTATAATCCCAGTTTAACCATTGTTGCAAGTTCTTCAATCCTGAAATTAGGTTGGGCCTTACTCTACTTATATCGAAACTACTTAGTATTCTACATTATTAAACAATTTTTAAATAAAGACATTTGTCCCATTTTGGAATACTTGGGAGTAAATATTAATTCTTATTGGAATATGAATCGTAATACCAGTTTCAACTGAACACATCTCTTTGATGTTTGTTTACTTACAGGCTTTAGTGTTGACTTTAGAACATTTCAAAATGTATGCAGATGCATCTCAAGAACCCATTGTCATATACACTGATCCCTCGTTGTTGTTTTTGAACCAAATGATGAACAAAAATAGAACTGTTAACTACAAGAGTAGGATGTGAGGATATTCCATGTCAAGGGTGTTGATAATAATAGTAGTGATGCACATTAATGTGATACATGATTTTATGACCGTAAGGTTATTTATGTTGATTGTGTTATGTAGTGTCATGGTTTCTGAAGTTGTATAGTCCTTTGACAGTGTGTGTTATTGTATTGTTCACAATGTATATAAATAATATATTAGTTTATAATATATATGAATATTATATTACTCCAATGTCAGTTTGTAATATATTAGATTAATATTAGTTTATAATATATATAAATAATATATTGGTTTAAAGTTGTTCAACACCAATTTTTAATATTTTTTTTTAAAAGAAGTCAGACTATTTGCTATTATATATATTTTTATACTATCAATATATTTGCAAGTTAATTTTATATTCAGAAATGTACATAATTTATACTGTTTACATCTGTATAGAGATATTTCTGCTTATTTACTAAAGTTGCAAAAGATTCTCGAGCGTAAGAATCAACAATGTACGTGTGTATGCTGACTCTAGTGTATAGTCAGTATTGTCGTGCAGGCTGAAATTTGTAAAAACTCTTTTACGCTGATAAAACGTAATCAATGCGATGCACCAAGAAACAGTTTCTATTATTGGTTTGCTCCAGTTTGTATACTATAAATTTTGAAAGCCATAAATGTGATTAACATTTATTAACCGGGAACTTCTGATATTTGATCAGAAAAGTTTATAGATTTCGAGAATTACAAATAATTTAACTGCAACAGACTACTATAGGATGTTAGTATTTTTACGAAGGCATTATACAGGGTGTTTGGAAAGTCACTGTGCAGTTTTTAATAAATATATGAATGAACAGTGACTTTCCGAACACCCTGTATAACTACTGTGATGAAAAACTCACGTGTGATCAGCGAAGAGCTAGCTTGCTACCCGTTGTGTAAATTGTACCAATATGAACTCAAAATTATTTCGCTTATCATGAACTCTCGATAAGATATCCATTTCCAAAACAGGTAGAACACTTAATGTTGTTTGTAAGTTTGTAAAACATTTGTACATAAATTATTATACATTATAACCACTTTTATAAATTGTATTATTGTTTGTATATTAAAATATATTGGCAACTATAAAAAATTGACACATATCGACATTTAATTAACTTCTGGATATAAATTAAAATTTAGCTAAGTTTTAGGCTCTTTGAAAACTCATTATGTAACATCGTAAATTGGAGGCTCGTCCGAGATAAATCGTAATGTGTAGCAACTCTTATCGGTAAAAAAATTTTAAAAATCAAAGATAAAATTCAAAAATTAATAACATACTTCCCACGAATTAGGTTACATTTAGTATTTATGTCAATATTTCGAGTTAAAACCATGTTTAAAACCAAAAACACTATATCCGTTACTATACACTGCCCGGCATGGCCGGGTGGATAAGACACTCGACTCATAATCTGAGGGTTGCATTTTTGAATCCCCGTCACACCAAACATGCTCGCCTTTTCAGCCGTAGGGCATTATAATGTGACAGTCACTCCCATTAGTCCCAAGAGTAACCCAACAGGTGGCAGTGGGTGATGATGACCAACTGCCTTCCCTCTAGTCACACACTACAAAATCAGGAAAGTCTAGAACAGATAGGCCACCAGTAGCTTTGCGCGAATTTCAAAACAAAACAAACTGTAAGCCAAGTACTTTATTAAAACAACAACAACAACAACAACAACAATAATAATAATAATAAATAAATAATAAGAATAAGAATAACAAAAATTGGAAATCGTATTGATGTTATGATTATTCGGGAAGGAGGAAGAGGTCTAATGTACCTGACCCTCCTGAGTATTTAACAACTATACTCAAATACCGACACATCGGAACGAAGTACTTTATTCGATTGTATTATGAGAATAACAACCACCCCATACTTCCAGTAAACTTTAAAATTCTTGATTCCAAACTCGTTCTGGATAGTTTGTTTTGGCCGTCAATAATTTAAATGGTTGTTACATAGTTTATGCAGCAAAAGTTCAAAACGTTTATGACTTTGATTTTAAGCTTACGGAGGTTAGCGCAAATAACCCGAGGGAAACCTTCCCAGAAGTTCCAAATACATAAACAACCCTGCCCTCTAGAGGATTATATCAAATGTTCCTTTCACGTTGCTACTGTATTAATTTAAGTAATAGCAGCAGAAACAAAAGTTTTGATTGTGGGTTGAATAACAAGTTAAAATTCAGGCTAGTTTTAATTTCTTATAAATATCTTATGACGCCCACACTTCTTTTTTCCTTTTTAAAGTATAATTTCTTTCAGAAATTACGATTCATGACACTTTTGATTTTTTAATCAACATTTTATGACGCCCGCATCTTTTTTTTGCTTTCTAATTTATAATAAAATTATAAACAGTCATTTATTATTTTTTGATTTGCAAATGTGAAAAATTAAAATTAATACGGTTTTGTAGTGACATATTTTACATATAATAATGTTATTACTTCAATATCTGAGTAACTGATTTCAGAAGAAAAAAACATTTTGTAATGTTTCCTTACATAAACATTATTTTGCAAACTGTGTAAAAGATGGCGCTACCAAATTGTTTTTTTTTTTATTTTATATGTCTGTAAATAACTGGTAAAAGTTTTAGAAAATTACAACTAAATTCATATTAATGGCATTTAAATAACAAAGCAGTATTTTCAAATTCAGGCTTAAGAGTGAGAATTGAAACCTTAAGTGAAATTACATCGAAGGGATTTGTTCAATTAGAACATTTTATAATTTTACATAATTTTACTTTACCATTTTACAAAAGTTGTTCCAATATAATTACAATGAAGGCACGGAAATGTTTCTTAATAAATTAAAATATGACATTACAAAATAATAAATTTTAGATCGCTTTTGTTAAACATTATAAGTTGATAGACAATTTCCCGCCTCCAACGAATAATAATTGAGATTTCAGCGACATCAATAAACAATTCAAATAGTTGATAGTTTGTTATCTCAAGATAAAAGTATGAAGACTAAAGTTTAGTGGATTCCGTTAACTGCATATATAACACATTGTAACAAATAAATAGATTGAAAAGTAAGTGTAGTTTCACTGTGCAGGAAATAAAATGGGTTTTTCTACATTTTACAATATTTCATTTTCGTTATCTACTTTTAATACGTAAATATGCAACTTTAATTAATTACATTAATTAGGAAAAACTTAGTTAGTAGATAAAAAACAGATTTCAGTACTTGGTGAAAATGTACTTCCTATGAACGAAATGTTGCTTGTTGGCCACTTGTTGTTAAATAAGCAGCCTAACTGTTACATCCATCACTATACTGGTACAGGTATGTTGATGATACAACTGTTGGATTCACATTTACAGAACACACACTTTTTTTTTCAGTCACGTTAACTCTATACACTCCAACATTAAGATTACCTGGGAACAGGAAAAACTAATCAAACAGTATTTCTTATCCCCAAAATCACTAGAACTGATAGACAATTCATAGCAGAAATCCATAGAAAAATCAACTACACTGGATTATACATTCCCTAGGACTCAACACATGAAACAAAAAAGAAACTCAACATATTAAGAAACCAAATAAACACAGCCACAAAACTATGTTCACCTGATAAACTTAATGATGAAATAAACAAAATAAAACAACACTTCATTAACATCAACAAATTTCCTAAAAATAACGTTAAAAAATTATGCACACGCACACCTAAACCAACAAGAAACAAACAACAATAAATCCCAAGATACAACAAACTACAGAACCTTATACTGCTGTATACCATATGCTCCCGACATCAGTGAAAAAATAACCACCATTTGGAAAAAAAACAAACTTAACAAAACACAACATTCCAGTAAACACCAAATATATTCAGAAAACAGGTACAAAACCAAAGTCCATAGTATGTAAAAACTACACAGATAAACACAACACCAGCATTATTTATAAAATACAATGTAATAACTGCCACAACTTCTGTATTGGAGAAACAAGCAGAAAAATGGAAGCTAAAAGTACATAAAAAAATACCTTCACACATTTTTGAACACTGCAAATCAAATAAACACAGCATTATCACAGGAAACACCAAAATATTAAGCAAGGAAACTAATATAAACAAACGCAGAATCAAAGAAACTCTACTTATAAAGCAATTAATAACCAGAATTATATTATAGATATAAAGGTGTTACATTATATCTATAATAATAAATAAACTAACATCTAACTGCAACGTCCCCTACAATCCTGTGCCCGTGATACTCTCGTCCCTAAGACATGTGTCCGGCAACGGTCAGTTCAAACTCTCTCTTTGTAAACTTGAAGATGACCTAGGAAGGTCAAAACGTTGTTCTGTGCTTTATTAGCTGAAGTATTAATACCCATACCAACCGTTCTGAAATACATTCTTGATCGCTACGCATTAAAGAAACGTAATAATAATAATCCAAAAAAAAGGAATATAATTATTTATCTTTTACCTTAAAATTGTAAACACAGCAAAAATATTTATATATGTATATATATCAATCTATTTTAAGACAACTTTTCACAAGTTGTTAATTTTATACACAGAAAAATCATTCTGGTGAAACATGAGAATTAAACTCGACCATTAAAAGAGAGATTCTTATAGAACCATTTACACAACGGGAAAAAAATTAAAATGTTTTTAAAATAAATTTCACTATTAAATATTTGAAGTAAAAAAACGTGTTTTAAACAAAAAAGAACAAATTCGAAAAGGGCCGAGGTTACGGGTTCGAGTCCCCATCGCACCATACATGCTCAACATTTTAGCAATGGGGCGTTACAATGTGTCAGTCAGTCCCACTATTCATTGTTAAAAGAATAGCTCAAGATTGGCGGGTGGTGGTGATGACTAGTTGCTTTCCCTCTAGTCTTGTACTGTTCAGTTAGGGACGGCTAGCGCAGATAGTCCTCTTGTAGCTTTGTACGAAATTCAAACCAAACCAAACCATAATCTTTCGCCAGACCTCCGACTAAAGTGAACAAAATATATAATAGAAACATTATTCCAATCTGAAGTTCCTTCTGAACACAGTTGTGTGTCATGGTACTAACTGGCACTGACCTGTACACAGTTGTGTGTCATGGTACTAACTGGCACTGACCTGTACATAGTTGTGTGTTATGGTACTAACTGGCACTGACCTGTACACAGTTGTGTGTCATGGTACTAACTGGCACTGACCTGTACACAGTTGTGTGTTATGGTACTAACTGGCACTGACCTGTACACAGTTGTGTGTCATGGTACTAACTGGCACTGACCTGTACACAGTTGTGTGTCATGGTACTAACTGGCACTGACTACAGCAACTCTGAACTACAGAGTTGTGTGTCATGGTACTAACTGGCACGGACTACAGCAGCTCCGAACTACACAGTTGTGTGTCATGGTACTAACTGGCACTGACTACAGCAGCTCCGAACTACACAGTTGTGTGTCATGGTACTAACTGGCACGGACTACAGCAGCTCCGAACTACACAGTTGTGTGTCATGGTACTAACTGGCACGGACTACAGCAGCTCCGAACTACACAGTTGTGTGTCATGGTACTAACTGGCACTGACTACAGCAGCTCCGAACTACACAGTTGTGTGTCATGGTACTAACTGGCACTGACTACAGCAGCTCCGAACTACAGTAAATCCTGCAATTTGTATGTCTGTTAGATATTCTAAACATTCAAAGTTCTATCAAAAATAAAGAATAGAATACTGTTTCTACGTTTTGATGGTTTCACTACGACATACATAATCGTGAAATTTTATTTGTAGGTTAGTTAAGCATCCCACATATGACAAAGCGATCTCTCAAAATCAATAGATTGGACTTTTTATCTTCATGTTTTTGGCACAAAATACAATAATTTTGAGATTTTTGTGTATACTTTGCTATTATTTGTACCAAATCCTACTCACATATTGCTTTCCACTTGTTTTTAAATAAACAAAGAAATTAGTTGAATGAAATTTATTTTCAATATATTTAACGTGTCAGCATACAAAGTATAATTATAATAACAATCGTAAAGAAAATACGTTTCATCAAAACACGTGAAATAATAGAAATTCAAATTAGAAATAAAATATGTAAAGAAAAACATTTACATATAAGGAATAAAGAGAGATAAAGGTCGAGCGTGAAAATTAATAATTCATTATTTCATAATTAATATACATGTATAATTAACATACTTATTTGTTAATACTAAACTTCAGTTTTTCACTTTCATCTTATAAATCACATTAAGGATGGAAGAGACGGGCTTCCTAGTTGTACAACTTTATGCCCCTGGACTCTCACCGCTAGAAACCAGTGGTTGTCAGAGGACAAATAGCACATTGTTCAGTTTTGTGTTTTATTAAAAATAAAGAAATCGAAGACGTGCTGCTAGTTGAAAAACAAATTCATGATATTGGCATAAGATTTGTTCATGATTGATGACACACATTTTGCAGTAATGGAATCGGTAATAACGGTGATGCTTGTTAATGATTATTATGTTATTAAGAAGTAAAATAAGGATTATGTATACAGTGGGAAAGAGATAATAATCAGACAAGTGCGTATTTTCATTTTAAACCGAAGTTCGGGAATATTCCACTGAAAAAAGGGATTCCCCTGTCGGAAGTATCACATGTATGAAATATGGCGGACAACAATTATAATGTGGTTTGTTTCTTTCTTTCTTTTCTAATTTCGCGCAAAATTACACGTGGGCTATCTGCGCTAACCGTCCCTAATTTAGTAGTGTAAAACTAGAGGGAAGACAGCTTGTCATCACCACCCACCGCCAACTGTTGGGCTACTCTTTTACCAACGAATAGTGGGATTAAGCGTACATCATAACGCTCCCACGGCCGAAAGGACGAGCATGTTTGGTGCGACAAGGATTCGAACTCGCGACCCTCATATAATAAATCGAACGCCTTAACCCACTTAACCATGCAGGGACATCATATACTGTGAACTATTTTCGTTGTCACTCATGAAAAAAAAATCTTTATGTGATTTGGTGAACAAATTAAATACAAAATAAATGTAAATAATTCAACACATTGGAAAATTTTCCATTTGTAACATCACACCATCCAGGGACGAAGTTCCTGAGGGGATAGGGATATATCCCACTCTTCATTTTAGGTGGGGGTATGGCGCATACAATCATCCCCTCCCTACAGTTTGACCTGTGGAATTGTGTTATTGCTTCACAGGCCTACAAATTGTGTGTTTTTTCTAATGATTCTCGTTTTCTTACTAATCGAATTACATAATTAGGCGTAGATGTAGGCTTTTTCAGTAGCCGAAATGTACATCTTTAATATAGGCATGTTTCTAAGCTTTTCGATCTAAGCAATAGTTCGTAAGTATCAGTCGGTAGGCCTAAGTATACACGTAAGGCTTGCAAGCACTATCACAGAATCTACCTACGTCTTGTACGTAGTGTATGATTAAGTAAAATTTTCATCATAACAGATTGGACAGAGCATGAAATTCGAAAATATTACTCCAAAGTATAAACTCCTGTGATCTAGATCTGGCAGGCCATTTGTAGCTTGGAGCTGCATCAATCTTATGTGTATATTGTGCGGTTTTCCTTCGCCATTTGTTCTTATGCATGTCTAGCCGGTTTTATTGTCGAACGCCTTACTCTCCTTAGCTGCCGAAGCCGCTGACCATAAGGTACGTTTAATGTACAGTTAACGACAGGTTCGGGCCGCTCGGATCCAGACGCGTCCTATATCACCCCTCCGCTCCCTTTAGTCTGAGCCTCGATTTTACAACAAGGCTCATTAGACCTGTGTTTGTGGCCCTCATTAATCCATGAAATTTCAGATTATCACCACCCTCTAATAAAGTGCTGGTGCTTTAAAGTAAAAGAACAATACATTCTCTGATCATGGAAAGTAAAAATATTGTATTTTCTTGCATAATTAGAACACAAAGAAGCGATTTCAACGGCCTTAAGCCTCTACTCGAATTATATTTAGTTTTTGTTTAGGTATTTTTATTTAACATACGTGCTTATAGACATTATATCACAACGTGTTTGCCTTTTGATGACCTTTAGCAGGAATATAATATATTTGTGATTGTTTTAGTATTTTTCGAGTAACTTGCAATTACTTGTGTTGTAACTAGCACATATTATTGTCCCAGTGATACTCAGATAGTCAGTCGGCGCGGTAGTCACTGTGAGGTTCGCACGTTCGACTTAAATACATTGTACAGTTCAGTCCTACTTCCATTCTATTCTATCTTTGTTCGTTGCACGTCAGAGTTTTTCAATAAAGACTGTATTTTAGCTTTTTGAGTCATCTGGGAAACAGATTCCAATTATGACAAGGAAGCGTCTGAAACTTTTCGATATCAGACAGTTCTGCAAGCCAGTTACCAGTACTACATGTGACAATACAGATACAGATAATCCAACAACCTCAAGCAAAGGAATAGAAACTTTCCATACACAGGAAATACCATGTTAATAAGAGGACGAGTCTGAAAATGCTTGTGCAACTATCGCACATCATGAACCACCAGATAGTTGTGAAACAAGTTTGTGCAGTAATGAAAAATCTGACGCTCCTCAGATACAGTGTGAAAAGCCATATCATCTAGTGCATAACTAATACCACGACAGAAAGTAAAATCTCAGAATATCAACTTCCAGGGCAAGTGGTTTGATGAGTTACCATGGCTGCACTTCGACAATCAGACTCAAAAAATCACATGCTTTCATTGTGCCAAGGGGGAAAATAGAGGCCTTTTTACAGGGAAATTGGAGAGTTGAGAGGCCAGTGGAATATACCTTCATATCCACCGGTTTTTGCTTCTGGAAAAAGGCAAAACAGAAATTCAACGAACACCAATCCTCATCTCAGAACAGATTCGCTATATTTCCAGAAGGTTCACTTGATGTAACTCCAGTGACTGTCCAGCTACATGATGGAAAAAAGAAGCAGCAGGAAGAATGCAAAAGAAGTCTCGCCAAAATATTCAGAAGTTTACGTTTCTCACTGCGTCAAGGTTTAGCATTACGTGGACATACTGATACGGAGGGGAACTTCCTGCAGTTAATGAAGCTCCTGGAAGAGGAAGATCCTGAGCTGACGGCCTACTTGTCAAAGAAAACCACATTCACATCACCCCAGACTCGGAATGAAATAATGGAGATGTTCAGCCATCAAATACTGAGGAACAAAGCACGAAGTACAGCAGAGTAAAATATTTGCATTAATGGTTGATGGCACTCAAGATGTTACAGGTGCCGAACAGGAAGCGATATGTGTACAATACGTAGATGAGAACCTTGACGTTCATGAGACATTTCTTGGTTTGTACAGTGTTTCCAATACTACTGGTGAAACAATATCCTCGACTATACTTGATGTACTGACTAGATTCAATTTACCACTGCCAGGATTAAGAGCACAAACTTATGATGGAGCCGCTAAAATGAGTGATTGCCAGGCAAAAAGAGAGAAGCAACTGTCAACTTTGTTTTTTTCACTGCAAAGCACACAAGGCTAATTTAATAATGCAATTGAAGCTTGTGAATGTGTTCGAGATTCTATCCAGTGGGTATATGAACTTGTTGTTTGCCTTCAGAGGTCAGGCAAATACAAGACAATCTTTGAAAATATTGTATCGTCAGACAGCCACAATGGTCCAGTTAAATACATCCGCCCACTTTAGGATTGTTGATGGCTCAGCTTTGCTGCATTAGAGGAACTAAACCTTGAAATCCAAACAAAATCAGTGACAGTATCTGGCACGATTGAAGCATCTGCAATGACAGTTGAGTAATTGTGGGTATTGCGAACAGAGGAAAATTACAACAAGATATTTGATGAAGTTGAAAAAGGTAACTTCCCTAAATCTGATACCAATTGAACTCCCACGCATTCACAGACCCCCCAGAAGGATTACAGGTGATGGCTCAGCACACCATTTTGAATTTGTGGACACAATCATAGAACATCTGAACACTAGATTCAATGCAGACAACAATGACTTGTGGCAATATCTGGCACTTGAGAACATGATCAAATCTGGCAAGATTGACAACTTGGTTATAAACTTCTATCCAGAAATCTCTGCACAACGGCTTGAGTTTCTGTTGCCCATGTTCAAAGGAACAACAAAAACAGTATCTCTGAAAGGTACGAAGGATGCTTACTGTAAAATGCATGAAACAAGCCAACAGATGTTTAGTGAAGTGTTTCTTCTCATGAAAATTTTGCTTGTATGTCCAGTATTCAGCTGTGAATGTGAACGCATCTTTTCTGCATTAAGACGGTTGAAGACGTGGTTAAAGTCAACTATGTCTCAGTGCCGCCTCAACCATGTGCCAGTTTGTCACACTTACAAATATGAGGTGGACAAGATAAGAGTTTATGAAAGAATTCATAAACAGATCATCACAAAAGAGGTCTACGTTTGAGAACATGTAGACTAGAAGACTAAATGAATCTTACTTCAATGAAAAGTATGAATAATTATGTGCTACATTGTATTAATGTGTAATTTTTAAGAGTTCACAAAGACATTTTAATTATTTTTAATCAAACAAATTAACAGTTTTTCAGTAGATATAAACTTATCAAGGGCAATTACTAATTTTATTAATATTTGAAAACGTAATTCATGCAATGAATGTTATTAGTAATCTTGTCAAGTTTAATGACCATCTTTTCTTTTGTGAAGTGTGCAGGAATAAATTCATGTGGCAGTTAATTTGTGACACATTTGTCTATATTATATGAACATTTTGAAAACTGTTCACAACACCGCACTTCGGCCCGGCATGGCCAAGGATGTTAAGGCGTGCAACTCGTAATCTGAGGGTCGCGGGTTCGCGCCAAACATGCTCGCCCTTTCATCCGTGGGGGCGTTGTAATGTTACGATCAATCCCACTATTCGTTGGTAAAAGAGTAGCTTATGAGTTGGCGGTGGGTGGTGATGACTAGCTGCCTTCCCTCTAGTCTTACACTGCTAAATTAGGGACGGCTAGTAGAGATAGCCCTCGAGTAGCTTTGAACAAAATTCCAAAACAAACAAATAAAACTCTAAGTTTGGATGATAAGTTAACTAAGTTGATAGAAGAGTGGCTTGTTGGAAGAAAATGGAGGGCTCTTATACACGAAGTTTATTTAAATTGGATTAATGATTCAGGTGGTGTTGTCTTAGGCCCATTAATCTTTCTAACTTATATTAGCATCCCAGAGACACAGCAGTATGTCTGTGGACTTAGAATGCTAAAACTAGGTTTCTATACCCCTGGTGGGCAGACCTCAAAACAACAACGACTTATATTAATGACATAGATGATGAAATGGTCAATAAATTACTTTTATCTACTGATGGTATCAAGGTTTTGATGTCACTGGATGTGAAGAGGGTGCTACTGCTTTATAAAAGGATCATTTTGTGAGTTTGGTGAGTAAATAACAGATGGGTTTTAATTGTAACAAATGTAAGATACTGCATGTGAGTTATCATAATTTAATTATAAATATAGTTTCGATGTGAATAACCTTAGGAGTGTCATGAAAGAAAATGATTGATCAGTCTTTAAAGCCATCCAACCGGTGTGGTATTGCTAGTGGTAGCGCAAAAAGGATTTTATGTTGTATCTAAAAATATTGAATACGAATCTAAAAAGGTTATAATTTAATTGTATAGACCACATTTGGAATATTAAGTAAGACATTGTTGGAAAGGGTTCAAATTAGGGTTACCAAAATGGTACCTGGGATAGAGGGGTTGTCATGAGGAGAGACTGAGATAATTAAAATAGTTTTCATTGAAAACAGAACAGTTTGACAAGATGAAGTGTTTAAGATTGTAAAAGGAATTGATAACGGTCAATCCAAGTATTCGTTGGTAAAAGAGTATCCCAAGAGTTGGCAGTGGGTGGTAATGACAAGCTACATTCCCTCTAGTCTTTAAACTACTAAATTAGGGATGGGATTTGTAAATTTGCTCGAAATTAAAAACTACAACAAAAACAAACAACACTTATTCTTTCAGTATCTGAATTGTCTCCCTCTGGTACGGCGGTAAGCCTACGGATTCACAACGCTAAAATCAGGGATTCGATTCCTCTCAGTGGACTCGGCAGATAGTCCAATATAGCTTTGCTATTAGAAAAACACATACGCGTGCGCGTGTCCGAGTAATAGATTTAAAAAAGAAAAAACATTATGTACTTTTTCGTTGCATAGAAATATTCTACAAACTATGTAAGAGATGGCGCCACAGAGTTGTTTTTCTTATTCGATATTTCTGTAACTTATTGATGTAAGTTTTAGGAAGTTACAACTAAATTTATGTTGATGACTTTTAAATAACAAAGCAATTTTTTTCTAATTTAGGCTTAAGAGAGAGAATTGAAACCTCAAGTGAAATTACATCAAAGAGATTTGTTCGATTAATGTATGCTATTACCATGCATATTTTCACTTTATCATATCATCAAAGTATGCTATTACCATGCATATTTTCACTTTACCATATCATTAATGTATGCTATTACCATGCATATTTTCACTTTACCATATCAGAGAGGTTGTTCCAATATAATTACAATGAAGGCACCAAAATGTTTCTTAAGAAACACATGACAAGATATTTGTAATAAATTAAAACATGACAACACGAAATAACATTTTTAAATGCTTAATTAATGCTGTTAAACATTAAAAGTTGACAAACAATTTCTCGCCTCCAAAGAAGAATAACTAGGATTTCAGTGACTTCTATAAAACAGTTGATGTGATGATAGCTTATTATAACAACATTTAAATAAGAAAGCCCTAGTTTGGTGGATTCCGTTAACTGCATATATAACACACTGTAACAAATACAAATAAATAGATTGAAAACTAAACGCAGTTTTACTGTGCAGGAAGTAAAATAGGGATTTAGGTATGTGTTTTCCTTATAACAAAGCCACGTTGGACTATCTGCTGAGTTTACCGAGGGGAATCTAACCGCTGATTTTAGCGTTGTAAACCCGTAGACTTACCGCTGTACCAGCGGGATACGGTCTGGCTTTCTACATTTTATAATATTTCATATTGTGTCACATCTTAACTTATCTACTTTTAATATGTAAATATGCTACATTGATTAGGAAAAAAACTATTGCGGAATTTGTAGATAATAAAACAGTTGTTTCAATACTTTAAGAAAACATACTTAGTATTAACGAAATATTATTTCTTGGCCATTTGTTGTTAAGTAAACAGCCAAATAATAAACAATCTAACTGTTTATTGTTAAAGAGAAAATTAAACATTTTGTTCTGTAACACTACAGATCAAGAATTTATTAAAATGTACCATAATGATACAAACTAACACTCAACTATTAAAGTCGTTTTTCAAAAATTCAGAGAACTGAATTTTTATTTTAAATATATATTTTTAAAATAAAATAATTGATAGAAGTAGACCTTTCATAATTTGACTAATGTCCTGTTCGATAGAACGTGAAACGCTTTTGTTAGGTGTCCTACGCATTCTCGGTTAGTTTGTAACGATAATGAAATCAATTTCACACACTAGAAGAAGCGTTAGCAAGAAACAGATCACAGATTCTCCTTCCTCTAGTTATAGAGTCCTTAAGCAACATGTTTGTCAACATCTGAATAAGATATTTATTATGTTTATAATATCTCTATGTTAACAGTTTTCTATAATTCCTTTACTTTTTGCCCCCCAGTGGCTCAGCGGTATATCTGCGAACTTACACGCTAAAATCCGAGTTTCGATACCTGTGGTGGGCAGAGCACAGATAGCCCATTGTGTAGCTTTGTGCTTAATTAAAAAACAGCAACAGCAACCTTTACTTTTTCTTTTAAGTATTTTATGTTTGTATTCTGTGGATTCACTTGGGGCACGAAATACTGGTAGAACAACTACTCTCTGTTAGCCACGAGCTTAAAATAGTAATGGATTTAGTTGACCATTTTATCATCGTGACACAGTAATAATCATGAACTCATTTTTTTTACAAAACCTGTGGGTTTCTAGACATATCTAAAGGAGAAAAAATATTACATTTTATTACAAAAATTCCTGAAGGTACCAGGTAGTTTATGATCAAAATTTTACTGAAGTTTTTTCTTTACCTGTATATTTACCTATACGATACCCGTAAGCTGTTTTTCCTTTAATATAAAACATATTTCATCTGGAAAACTACATGTAAATAAACAATCTTCAAGCTCGCTATCACGAGACCTATCTAATGCACACTTGTAATATTTGTACAAAGCAGTCACACAGAGTAGAGGATTATACATCTGTTAAAACGATTAAGTTAACTCGCTGTGTATGAGAGAAAAATGTAACGTGGCGTAACAACAATCATACGTTTCTCAGAACGGCTTTTACCAATATAGCACATACCAGGTTAAACTGAAGATGACCAAGGAAGGTAGAAACATTGTTTTACCCTTATCAATAAAAGTATTAATACCCAGAACAGTCATCAACAATCAACATATGTTTCATGTTAGAGGATCATCTAGTTTTACTTAACTGCTGATTCTATGTAATCTTCAGGTGGTCCTTACCTGGAAATAAAACTTTATTACCTAAACTTTAATCTTCTGTAGCACGTAATGTTAGTTGCTGTAATACAACAACAGAAATGGTCCAACAACTTCATTCCCATAGTAACTGTTTTTTTAATACTTGTTTACTTGTTCATAGTCACTTCAAAGAGTAACAAGCGAAATTAATTCAAAGAGTAACAAGCAAGATGAATGCATAGAGTTGGGTCATAATATGAGCTCGAAAGTTTATTTCTTACACTCACATACTGACTATTTCCCTGCTTCCTCAAGGCATCTGGAAAATGTAGAGTACATATCAGGGAAGATGGAACGTCATCATGAGAGCCAACAATTACTGATTACTGAAACAAGATGTTCCATTCAAAGTACGTAAAAGAAACACAACGACATGCAGTTTTGTGACTAAAAGATGTAGCTTTTACAAAAGAAAAAGAAATCAGGACGAATGAAGGTGAATTGAGATGCATTTTCGTTTGACATCAGTGTTCTTTCCTTTTCTGCAGCTTGTATTACATTAACAAACATAATAACAAAAAATGTTCACTGTGGTAAACGAAAAATGATTTGATCTAAGTCAGATATTTTCCAGATTTATAAAAATTCCTTATGCGGTAGTAATTAAAATATAATTTCTGATGTATACATAGCTTCCTAAGCCTAGGAAGTTTGAAATATTGTTTTCTGCTTTATTATTAAAAGTGTTAATATCCAAACCTGGAGCTACTCATGTAAGTTATCTGGGAAAGTTGTTAGAACCTCAATCTGTTGAACTGAGAGTTTTCTTCAACGAAAGATAAACCAAATGTAATAACTCAGCCATCTCATAATGAACAAATACTTGCCCTCATTTATCATCCCTCAGGGGTTCTACCCATTTTCTAACATTTTGTTTAACTTTAATATATTTCATAAGTTTTTATTTTAAACTTATAACCTTATAAAACTTTGCATTTTCAACCCTTTTTTACCTTGTTAAACAGACAAGTTAAGCAAATATAATGGTTTGATACCTGAAAGAAGTCATTTCTAGTTCTTCTTTGGTCCAGAGAAAATGACAAAAACAAAACCAACAACATCAACACCCGTAGTTGTAGCTGCATTTTAAAAACAAATTATCGTTCTAATTGATCGTTTTTTCTGCAATGGGTTATTTTTTAAACAAAAACTGAAAAGGAAAACTTTTTTTAAATCCTAGAAAATAATATCGTGATACATTAGACAGTAATGAAGACACCAAAAGTAAAGATATATGGTATGGTTTCTCTCCTTTTTCCTCAAGAGAAGTTCATATTTTTCATTCTCCATTATCATTTTGAAAGTTTCCTCTTGGTCTTTTGAGTAAAAAAATTTTGAAAGTTAATTACCTGTCCTAAAACATTTTATCCATTTCACACAAACATCAAGACAGGTTTATTCCAATATTTTAAACTTTGTAAAAGTGTACCTCTGTTTGCATAAAGATTTACATTAAAAATAATTAAATACTTTAAAATAAATCATAAAGCTCAGTTGGGTAATAAAGTAAAAATATTTAGTTTCTCTGTCATGAAAATTTTTTCACATAAATAACTTATTATGAACTTCTTTGTCAGTTAATCATCAAGGAAACTTTACAGTAACATTCATAGTTTAAACTGTAAAGTAAGAGGTAGTAGAACATAACATAAAATTATTTAATTTCTAAAAGTAATTGCTGCTCGCATCTAACACACTTCACCTGTGTTGTGTAGCATAATATAACTTTTATCGTAATGATACTTGTTACTTATACTGCATGTCTTCCCCCAGTGTTATATAAGATAATGTCATTTATGTTCTACGAAGACTTTTTATTTACAATTATTCTCTATCCTGTATAATTTAATGCAGCATAATATGTTTTTAATTGGGATTATAAAAATTTACTCACATCTACTGACTGTGATAGCTCCAAGAAAGAGCCTATAAGCCTGAAATGTGGCACCCATAGCAAGTGAATCCTGACTGTGGGTATCAATGTATTTTTATCTCGTGTGCATCTTTTTCTGAGGCAATCTAATGAGAAAGTTCACAGAGAAGAAATGTGACTACTGTAGCTATTGAAGTTTGGTTTGAATTTCTCACAGAGCTACATGTGCTTTTTCTATGAGAATAAATCGTACAGAATCATTAAATACAGTGAAAGTTTACAGTCTGTTTTCTTTTTCGTAAAACAGATGGGTGTGGAGAATAATTTAGTACATCAGCAACACCAAGTTCAAACTCCACAAAAATGTGCTTCCAATCACACTGATTCTAAACATTATAGCAAAAGTGTATCCAGCCACACAGATCCTAAATATTATACAAGTTCCTCCAGTTGCACAGAGGAATACAAGAAGTGTCTCCAGTCACACTGATTCTAAAGAAAATAGAAGAAGTGTATCTAGTCACACAGATTCTAAATAGTACACAAAAAGTGTATCTAGTCACACAGATTCTAAATAGTACACAAGAAATACCTCCAGCTGCACGGATTCTAAGTAGTACACAAAAAATGTATCCAGTCACACAGATTCTAAATAGTATACAAGTTCCTCCAATCACACAGATCCAAAATAGTATAGAAGAAGTGCCTTCAATTGCACAGATTCTAAATACTATACAAGGAGTTTATTCAGTCACACAGATTCAGTGGTTCCCAATCTTTTTCATGACCTGCACCCCTCAAAGTAATTATTTATTTAAGAATAAAGGCGAAGGTGGCCAAAACAAATGTTATCTCGCACCCCTGGTTGGGAACTACTGTTCTAGAATATAAAGGTTTGCCCCCCAGTGGCTCAGCGGTATGTCTGCAGACTTAAAACGCTAAAAACCATGCTAAATTCAAAACAACATCATAAGGGTTTAAAATGTAAAATCAGAAAAAAAAAGATTAAACACTAAAATACAAATTAAATACGATTCTTTACAAAATCTCATTCATGCTAACGGAAAGCAAGATTATAATTACTGAAAATCGAGCGAGGATTTTATAGCAAGCAGTCGCAAACCCGCGACCAATGAACAAAATACGTAATATAAACGTTGCAATGAAAGACTCCACTTACAGGTTGCTACTATACACAGATGTGAGTCGTGGAACTAACCAGCACTTGCTGAAGCAGGGTGTTTTATCACAGCAAAGCCATATCGGGATAATGCTGTAGAAGCTCCGAACTACAATAAACCCGAAATTTTTATGTCTGTTCGACCATTGCCAACTCATGGACTACTCTTTTTACCAAGGAATAGTAGGATTAACCACCACATTATAACATCCCCATGGGTGAAAGGATGAGTATGTTTGGTGTGAGCTGAATATGAACCCGTGACCGTCACTTTTCCAGTCGAGTGCCTAAACCACCTGACTATGCCGAGCCTCTAAGGTTTTGGAACAGCAGTCTGTCTAACGCGGGCAATATTTGAAGTCGTTAGTTTAGTACGAGTTTCTACACTAGTGAAATAGATATATTAAAAATGTTGTTATAGTAGAATACATCTATGAATAAAATCTATTTTATCGATAATATCCAATACAGCACAATGACTAATACAAACTCAATCACAACAACCCCCGTCACACCGAGCATGCTCGTTCTTTCCTCCGTGGGGGCGTTATAAGTCATGATTACTCCTACCATTCAATGCGTGGAAGTAACTATAATAACTATTCTCTAGAAAGGATTATGTCTTATGTAGTTTTCAAATGTCGGTTTGTTAAAATTTGAATGAAACAAATGTTTAATTGTGGTTTAAACAAGAGCAAGTTATTGTTTGATTATGGGTTCAAACAAGAACAAATTAATATTCCATTATGAATTCAAACAAGAGCAAGTTGTGACCTTTAACATATTGTATGACTCCCACATTTTACTTCCCTTTTAAAGTATAATTTAAAGTTGATGTTTTTGACAATGTTTACACCATGATCTTCAAAAGTTAATCTCAAGTTGTGCATTAGGAACGAAAATAACGATTTGTATAATGACGTCATTTTAAAAGAAATGATTTTATTATTTCACATTCTAATTAAATCAGTTTCAGAAAGAGAGAAAAAAATTGTATTTTTGATCATATAAGAATTTTAATTTTTGATGGAAGTATTAATATATGATGGGTATATAATGTACTATTTTGTTATTTTTGAAACAATAGGCCTAAAATTCATATTAAAATCCACGTACTCTGTTGGAAACACAAGATGAACGAGAAAGGACATTTTTATACGCTTCTGATTTGGATACACAGACAAATTAAGAGTAATCTGTTTCTGTTCTACTTTTAATATTATAAAAACAAACTCTAACTTCCAATTTACTCTAAAATTGTGGCTTTGGGTAAAAATATTATGTTTCTGATATTTTTCTACCGTCTACCTTTTTAATACGGTACAAAGAACCTGATTATAGAGTTAGATTAGTTTATAACTAGGCGAGTCCACCAGTAATATGTGTCTCGTTAGGTTATGTAAAAGTACCTAAAATATATTAGTACGTGTTTCAACACACCTTTAGAAATTGCAAAGAGTGTCCAACATGGGATATTTGGATTATTTATTTCCCACTTGAAACGAGAACTCCTGTTTGTTGCTATTTTCAGTGTTCTACTGTTTGTGGTTGAGAAGTCCCCTAAATATTAGTAACATCTGAATTGTTTTCTGTCTCTTCTTGAAACAGATCAAACTGCGCTGGACTATCATGGTTATCGTCCTGCTGACCAAATCCATGAGAAACTATGCTATTTATTCATCAGAAAGTTTAGCATACAACAGTCCATAAAAATTGCAAGTTTGTGATTTACACAATGTCCAGAGTACTGTGTAAGATCCATCCGTTTTTATATTGTAACACGATGTTTAAGTACAGTCCAGAACTACTCAAAGAAGAAGCAATCAGGTTTGGTTTTGAATTTCACGCAAAGCTACACGAGCACTATCTGAGCTAGCCTTTCCCTAATTTAGCAGTGTGAGACAAGAAGGAAGGCATCTCGTCATCACCACCCACCGCCAACTCTTGAGCTACTCTTTTACCAATACTTTTGGATTGAGCGAACATTATAACGCCCCCACGGCTGAAAATGCAAGCATGTTTGGCGCGACGGGGATGCGAACCCGCAACCCTCAGATTACGAGTCGCACGCCTTAATACGCTTGGACATGCCTGGCTGA
This sequence comes from Carcinoscorpius rotundicauda, assembly GCA_011833715.1. Lineage (NCBI taxonomy): Eukaryota > Metazoa > Arthropoda > Merostomata > Xiphosura > Limulidae > Carcinoscorpius > Carcinoscorpius rotundicauda. The sequence goes on along the minus strand of CM022392.1, from coordinate 58,539,506 downwards.
AACAATCAAGTAACATAACAAAAATAAGTAACATCATTTTGAAGTTATGCTGGTGTTACTGGACTAAAAATACAATAACATTATGAATAACTAGAGAATGGAGACAGAAGACTAGTTCATGTTCTCACGTCTTTTACATGTAGCTGTATGTAAATAACGTGTTGTACACATGATTTTATATAAAGGTACGTTCGTGTCCAGTTTGTTAACTTATGAACTAAAAAGAATATTTTTTTATTTTTTAAATTTTAATCAATATTATCAAAACCATTCATTTCTTCCTGCTAAGCTACAATAATGATGTATAATACGTGTATACTCAAGGTTTTTGAATTCACAGATTACAAACAAACGTAAATGTACAAAATTTATTTATAAAAGAATTACGAAAACTTGTAAATAAATTAATGTGATTAAAATTATAATTATCATACTGAGATACTGTTCGCTAACAAACGTGTTGCAATAGGACTATAATTAGAGGAAGAAGAAATGTTGTTGAGTTGATGGTTATATTTTTATGATCTATTCGTGTTTATCTTTCACATGTTTAGAGGAATGAAATAAATTACACGTTGAGGTTTCATGCGTTTTCCATGATACTTTAAATCTTGTGTTAATTTGTATATTGTAACAAGTTGTCTCTGTCCACAACTATACAGGGTGGAAACAGGAAAAAATAAAATACAAGTTTGTAGTGATGCCGTATCAACAACTTGAGAGCTGTTAGAGAGGAGACTGGTTCGTGTTTTCAAGTCCGCAATGCGTAGTTATATGTAAATAATGTATCGTACACTCAGTTTCAGAGTTTGAAATGTTCATATTTTTATACCAAAGCCTCTACCCTGACAAACGTGTTACGATAGGACTCTGTAACTGAAGGAAGGAGAACCTGTGGTTTGATTGTTGCTAACACTTTCTCTAACATGTAAACATTATTATATTGTGATGTAATTTTACTAATAGTTTTGGTTTTTTTCTTATAACTATAGATATTTCTTAGCCTATTTCCATTGTAACACCCTGATGGATGCTCGAAACTTCGCACAAAATAAACTAGGTAAGTTTTGAGTTAGTGATGTCAATTTATTCTTCATTATCATTTATCTAAGTTTTACTTCTCCCTCAACACTCAATCAATAACTGTTTAATTAACAGCTTTGTTGTTTATGCTGTATTAGTGTTTAACCTTCAGATATGGAGACGAATTAACATTAAACTACGGAAAAAAAGAAACTTGACAGATTTTATGGTAAAACACTTTAATATATATATATGATAAGACCATATACAAACCATGTTTAACGACTCCAAACAATGAATCCTCTAACAGCTGTTATAGATACTGTGGAATTCAGTAGACTGTATGAGCGGCTTTCAAGTTAAAAGTGTTAAATCACAGAAACAATGATAACCAATCTCGTTTTGACACATTAAAATCATATGAACAGCTGTGATATTCATGTTTCATTCGTTATGATATGAAATATATAATTACCGTGTAAATAACAATATAAGAATGTCGTTCATTTTTAATCCATACAAAAAAGCATCTTTTACTACATACATATCATTTCTCTGTAAGAACAATTATACTTACTATCCAAAAGTGCCTGTACTTCTTCAGTAGTATTTTGTGCCTGTATTCGAGTTAAGATTGGACAAAGCAGCAACTATATAATGATGAGGATCAAATACAGTTAATGTTATTATTGCATCTACGGCAAACTAGGCTGAAAAATACAACTACAAATGATCACACACAAAACTACCCAAGTCTTTTTGAACATATTATCGTAACAATTGCAACATAGCACAGAGACAATAGGAGTTGTTGGCTAGTAACTGATTTTAAACGAAAAAACCTATCTCTAACAGTGTTACGCTTTATCATTGTTCTAAAAATAAAATTGGCCTACTAAGGCCAGGTGGATAAGGCACTTGACTCGTAATCCGAGGATGTCGGGTTCGAATCCCCATCATACCAAACATGTTCGATCTTTTAGCCATGGAAGCGTTATGTGTGACTGTCAATCCCACTATCTGTTGGGAAAAGAGTTGGCGTTTAATAGTGATGACTAGCTGTCTTCCCTCTAGCCTTACATTGCAAGATTAGGGACGACTAGCACAAAGAGCACTCGTGTAGCTTTGCGCGAAATTTAAAAAGCAAGCAAACACACTCGTCCATTTCCCAATTTGGAGTTTTTCAATTGCAATTTCGAGGATGTGGGGTAGTAAAAAGAAAATACTAATGAAAATAGCATAATACAAAACAAAAAATTAAATGAGTTTGTAAATGTGCTAAAATAATATTGTACAGTTTGTTACTTGGAATTTAACAAGTTACTTTGTATAGTAGTAATATATTTAAGTCTTGCTTATAAAAATAAAACTGTATACATAACATGTTTAACGACTTCAAACAATGACTCCACTAACAACTGTTACAGATACCTTGGAATTCAGTTAACTTTATCAGCTTCTTTCAAGTTAAAATTGTTAAATCTTAATGTTATATTTTTTTATAACGCTATTATTATAGATTATACTGGACAAATCTCCGATTTATGATGTTACATACGTTACGTCTTGAGATTTTAAATAGCCGGAAACATTAATTATAATTTAAAGTTTATTAAATATCAATATGTACCAAACTTATGATATTTGCCATCAAGATTAACAAACACAAGTATATTTTAATATACAAAAACAATATAATTTTAGCAAAGGTTATTACAAATAACGATTTAAATAAATAAATTGTACAATCTCTCAAACAATATTCTGTCTTCTATCTCGTCTGGAACTTAATATTTTATCGACGGTCCAGGTTCACGACGAGCGAATTAATTTTAAGTTAATAATGTCACACTTCTCCAGACGAAAAAGCTAGCTAGTTCTATCCTTTGTTGTACGCAGCGTACAAGCTCGTTTTCTTACCGAAAAAGATATCCAATGTCATCGTAGAAATTCTAACGTCCAAAGTTAATTCTTTGAAGTTGAACGGCTTGTAATATTGAAACTCTAAAAACGTTCATGGTCAAAATTTGTAGTTTTTCGATTAATAGGCGTTAAGCACAATTATAGGTTCCGAGACATATAGTATACTGACTGTAGCTGATCAAAAATATTAAAATATTTCTCAGCACGTCGATTTATGAAATTCAAGGAAAAGTTTTTTTGGATATTTGTCAATCACAGGTATTTTACTTACATAGTACATTATTAATTCTTACCCTCGAGAATCTACTACAAATTTATAGAACAGGCGAGACTTACGCACTATACACATCTAACAATGTACAATACACATTAAACTGCACAAATGTAAATATGAAAATAAAGGTATAAAAGTAAATCTGTTACAATAGAACCAACAATGGTCAATCCATTTTGACATGTTGAAAACATGTAACTAACTTGCTGTGATGTTAAAATGTCCCTGCTTGACTTGTCATTGAGTAGGATTAATGAGTGTAATGCAACTAACACAATTTGACTAATCTCATTTTTAAACTATGTAGAGAAATTACTTTAAACTATATTTGAATTTCTCTATAAGAACAGATAAATGTACACACCAAACGTTTTAAGCATTCTTCAGCACTATTTGTCACAACTAAGAGAGGAACCGAACACAGCAGCTAGCTATATGATTGTTAGAAGAAATACAGTTGAAATATTATATCTAAAAGTATTTAGAACAAAACTAAAATGACACAAATAGAAGTGATGACACACAAAAATATTCAACTATTTTTACTTTTTTAAAGAACGATAAATATTTTAGTAGTAGTTATAATAATATAACTGAATATAGAACAGGAATACTTGGGTAGTGACTGATTTTAAATTGGACACTTTTCCAGCGATATTAAAAATTGTCATTTAAATCTAGGATGTAGATTAACTAAATCGAGATGTAATGAACATTAATCAATGAGATTATTTTATGTTCAGTAACTAGTACTCCTGAACAAATGTTATCTTCAGTTATATTTGTACGTAACAATAAACTGTTATGTTCCTGTTACATAAAACATATATATGTCCCAGATAAAATATTTCTTACAAAATAATAAGTCTCATTGTCGTGTAATATCTCAAGAACAACCGATGTAGTACTAACTTTAAACAAATATTACTTCTCATTTATTAAGTAACGAGAAGAACTGACGTTGTTAGGAGAATGTTAACATTAAACAAATATTACCAGTCCTGTGTTTTATAACATGATTTACTAACGCTGGTGTTTATTGCAAGAAAGTAATGCAAATTATAACCTGATATATATGTGTACACTACTAGTTTTAGGGACAACTGTTTTTCATAAAATATTATTTTGCTTATTGTCACATCATTGTATTGTGGTTATTTGTTGAAATACAAAGCTACACAATGTTTCATGTAAACTCTGTCCACGATGTGGAATCAAGTTTTAGAGTTTAGTATTGCAAGTCCGTAAACCAACTGCTGGCCCTTTTAACCATCATAGCTTTGTGATTGGGTATCGTAGAGGATCTTTGGCACGTAATTGAGTAATCTAAAAGATCTAAGCTACACGATTGAGTGAAACATCATATTTTATAAGCACTCTCACTTCTCTTATTAAGATCTCCTATTTGTAATGATATTAAATAAAAAACAAATAGGTCAACTATTGATTTTTATTTAGAACTTTAAATATCGCATCCTTCACTCGTGTTTTTATTCAAGTTTGGATTTGTTTTTTCTAATTAATCATCCAGTATGCTCGATTAATTTAAATATTCTGTAATGGTAGCATTTTGATGGTATTTTCTGTGTTATATTGTGTGACATAATAGGATTTTTATTCTAAGAATGGTAACCTCTCATACTTCATAAAGTTCACCTGTGTCAAAAGACGTGGACAGGTATATTAACAAACAATTAATTTGATATCCCTGAACTTCGAAAGAAGATTTGGTTTCAGATCAGATATAAGACTCGATATTGTTGGTTTGTTTGTTTGTAAAACTCTTGTGTATAAACCATCATTTGAAACAACTATTACTAATAATCGTTATAATGAATTGTATTGTTTATATTTTTATATTAAAATTTATTGTGTTAAAAATCTTCTTGGCAAATATTATAAATTTAATACATTTAATTAACTTCTAAATTCAACTTTACGGTTATATAAAATAGTACGACGAATACAATAAATTGGAGACTTATCTGAAATAAATTATAGTACGTAACACAGACTTCTGACAGCTTCTTTACTCTGGTTTTTCACTAAGATAAAACAGCATTCTTTTACTATAAAAATACTTTAAGGTGTTATGTGTTTTATTGTAAAACATTTCTTCTAAAGTTTTCTTTTATCTCTATATTTATCTGTACGACATGTGTACGCTGCCTCTCCTTTAACGACAAACGTATTTCATTTAGAAAACCATATTCGGATAATCTCCAGCTTTGAACAACCGCAAAACGTGTATAGTGGACACTTGTAATATTTGAACTACATAATTATATAGATGCTATTCAGAGTAAAGAATTCTTCACCAGGCCAAAACCATATACTGGAATAAACAAATATGAGAGGAAACTTTAACGTTACCATGACAACAATCATACGTTTCATGCCAGTATCGCGTTCAGTTTTACTAAACCAATGACTCAACGTGAGCACCAGGTGGTCCATACCTAGAACTAAAACTTTATTACCTAACATTTTAAGCCCTGCATTTTTTATGTCTCTTAGATATTCTAAACATTCAACGTTTTATCAAAAATAAATAATAGAATACTGTTATTACACTTTGATGTTTTTTTTACGACAAATATACTCGTGAAAGTTGGTTTATAAGTCATTTAAACATGGTGGACAAAATTATAGTATGGACTATTTTCTTTGCCAGACATTAAAAAAAGTTGAACCATTCGTCATGGTCTATTGCCATCAGTTGATAAACAAACTGAATGTAAATAATTCAACACATTGTAGGTTTTCAATGGGAAAGCACTAAGTAAATATAATAATTCTCTACTTCTTTCTAGTATGTTATCATAGTTAGCTGGTGATTTATGTTATTTTCCTATCTCTGGTGAATGACATATTTCTGTATGGTAACATATTTTCTCACTACATATATCGGAAGATTTTACCATGCGTAACATTATACCATTCTTTATTTTTATATATCAAAATACTCTCGTGTTCTCGATTATTAGCGTTTTACATGTAAATCAGAAGAACTGGTCTCATTGATGCACGTGTGTTTGAAGTATGATCTTAGTATTAACATACATATTTGTAATATCAGTATTTTTCTAGTTATTCAAGCTATCACCAACATCACCAGCCGTTAACGTTGTACTGGTAATAATTGTTATTATGCACTCACTGTTTTTACAAATTCAAATATTGTTGACTAAACAAACCAATTGAAAGCAATTTGCTCATCCCTAGATCTTCTCGATTGAAAATTAATTGTTGCAAATAGCGTCTGGTTTTTAAATGTTTTTTCCTTGTAGTATTCTCCAGTCATAAAAATCGTTTATTTTCCAGGCACTAAATTTACTAATATTAGTTGTCTCAACTTTTCAAATCAATAAGTTTCAGTACTTTAGTGTACAGACTCACTTGTGCTGAAGAATATTCAACATACGCGCTAGTATTTGGATACATTATCCAAATATTAGTGTAGAAGGAAAGGATGGCTAATTCCTTCGAACCAGTAATTATTTGACCAAATGACAGTCTCGTTCTCTCTCTCTCTGTCTCTCTCTAGTCGTTCGGGTATTTGTATACCCAGGAGGGTCAAGCGCACTCCTTCGTTTACTTTATTTATCTCAACTGTTTAATGTATGGATAAATATCACATGAGGGCTGCAGTAATCCGCACTTTCTCAGGCCTCTATCAGGACAATGTCCATGTACCATTCACCAATACATTTGGTGTAAATATACTGTTTCTCTTTGAAGTTCCATATCAAATCGCACTTCACTAGAAGGTATTTACTAAAATAAACATTTACGTAAATTAATCATTCAATGTTTTTTTGCGAGTTTCTCACTAATGTGATATCTAGTTTGTAGGTGGATCTTTTAATTATTTATTTATTTATTCTTTTTAAGCTAATGTATAAGTTAACAGAGGAGAGATGTTTAGGACAATTTTCATCATGTAAGCAGTATCTGTCAAGTTTGCATACTAGTTCGTTTTTCCTCCAATTTGTATAAAAGTAATTTATTGTACAATGTAGGAGTCTATCTGTTATTATTGGTATGCTTGAATATTTGTGCATAAACTTTGATGATGTAAATGACGGTCTGAGGTTTTTGCTTTGGTTTGAATTTATCATAAAGCTATGCGAGGGTTATCTGCGCTAGCCGTCCCTAATTTTGCAGTGTAAGGCTACAGGAAACACAGTTAGTCATCACCATCCATCGCCAACTCTTGGGCTACTCTTTTTACCAAGGAATAGTGAGAATAACCGCCACATTATAACGTGCCCATGGGTAAAAAGATAAGTATGTTTGGTGTGACCTGGATATGAACCCGTGACCGTCAGTTTTGGAGTCGAGTGCCTAAACCACCTGACTATGCTGAGCCTCTGAGGTTTTGGAACAGCAGTCTGTCTAACGCGGGCAATATTTGAAGTCGTTAGTTTAGTACGAGTTTCTACACTAGTGAAATAGATATATTAAAAATGTTGTTATAGTAGAATACATCTATGAATAAAATCTATTTTATCGATAATATCCAATACAGCACAATGACTAATATAAACTCAATCACAACAACCCCCGTCACACCGAGCATGCTCGTTCTTTCCTCCGTGGGGGCGTTATAAGTCATGATTACTCCTACCATTCGATGCGTGGAAGTAACTAACTGCTTTTTCTCTGCTCCATCACTGTTAAAGTAGAGGCAGCTATCAAGAAATACAAACTTGTAATTACCAGCTTCTGACTAACTTTGCATTTGAACAACTACAGGAGAAATATAACAATTTAAACAACGGCGTGTCTTTGTCACACAGATAACATCAGGTGGCACTATAAGCGTAAAAATGTATTTCAACTTTTTCAAAGTTCATCATAACAGCTTAGTTTAATTAGGAACGTAACTTGTATGTTGGTATTCGTAATATAAAATAATAATTATTAAATGCTTTTATATAATATTAAAATTCAAAAATAATTTTCCATTTTAACTATAATAACTATTCTCTAGAAAGGATTATGTCTTATGTAGTTTTCAAATGTCGGTTTGTTAAAATTTGAATGAAACAAATGTTTAATTGTGGTTTAAACAAGAGCAAGTTATTGTTTGATTATGGGTTCAAACAAGAACAAATTAATATTCCATTATGAATTCAAACAAGAGCAAGTTGTGACCTTTAACATATTGTATGACTCCCACATTTTACTTCCCTTTCAAAGTATAATTTAAAGTTGATGTTTCTGGCAATTTTTACACCATGATCTTCAAAAGTTAATCTCAAGTTGTGCATTAGGAACGAAAATAACGATTTGTATAATGACGTCATTTTTAAAGAAATGGTTTTATTATTTCACATTCTAATTAAATCAGTTTCATAAAGAGAAAAAAATTGTATTTTTGATCATACATGAATTTTAATGTTTGATGGAAGTATTTATATGTGATGGGTATATAATGTACTATTTTTTTATTTTTGAAACAATAAGCCTAAAATTCATATTAAAATCTACGTACTCTGTGGTAAACACAAGATGAACGAGAAAGGACATTTTTATACGCTTCTGATTTGGATACATAGACAAATTAAGAGTAGTCTGTTGTTGTTCTATTTTTAATATTATAAAAACAAGCTCTAACTTCTAATTTACTCTAAAATTGTGGCTTTGGGGAAAAAATATTATGTTTCTGATATTTTTCTACCGTCTACCTTTTTAATACGGTACAAAGAACCTGATTATAGAGTTAGATTAGTTTATAACTAGGCGAGTCCACCAGTAATATGTTTCTCGTTAGGTTATGTAAAAGTACCTAAAATATATTAGTACGCGTTTCAACACACCTTTAGGAATTGCAAAGAGTGTCCAACATGGGATATTAGGATTATTTATTTCCTACTTGAAACTATGACTTCTGTTCATTGCTACTTTTCTGTCTTCTATTATTTGTGGTTGAGAAATTTCCCAAATATTAGTAAAATCTGAATTGTTTTCTGTATCGTCTTGAAACAGACCAAGCTGAACTGGGCTATCATGGTTATCGTTCTGTTGGCCAAATTCATGAGAAACTTTGCTATTTATTCATGAGAAAGTTTAGCATACAACAATTTTATAAAAATTGCAAGTTTGTGGTTTACACAATGTCCAGAGTCCTGTGTAAGATCCATCCGTTTTTATATTGTAACACGTTGTTTCAGTACAGTCCAAAACTATACAAAGTAGAAACAATCAGGAACAATGTGACGTAATTTTGAAGTAATGTTAGTGTTAACGGACTAAAAATCAATAACATTATGAACATCTGGAGAGTGGAAACAGAATAGTTTATCTTCTCACGTCTTTTACATGTAGCTGTATGTAAATAACGTGTTGTACACATGATTTTATATAAAGGTACGTTCGTGTCCAGTTTGTTAACTTATGAACTAAAAACGAATATTTTTTTATTTTTTAAATTTTAATCAATATTATCAAAACCATTCATTTCTCCCTGCTAAGCTACAATAATGATGTATAATACGTGTATACTCAAGGTTTTTGAATTCACAGATTACAAACAAACGTAAATGTACAAAATTTATTTATAAAAGAATTACGAAAACTTGTAAATAAATTAATGTGATTAAAATTATAATTATCATACTGAGATACTGTTCGCTAACAAACGTGTTGCAATAGGACTATAATTAGAGGAAGAAGAAATGTTGTTGAGTTGATGGTTATATTTTTATGATCTATTTGTGTTTAACTTTCATATTTTTAGAGGAATTAAACCGAAAGAAAATACAGAGAATAAAAAGCACATGACAATTCTGGTGTTAAACATTTGTTTTTTTATAATATAGGTTTCTTATTGTCATGTTAGGGGCTGATAATTCAATATGAGGTTCAGAATACAGCTTAAAACAAAACAAAAATTGGTTTAAAATATCTTAATCATTATAAGATCAAAACTGATGATTAGAAAACAAACAAATAACCACAAATTTTACCACCTCCTGAAATCATTGTTTCTTTTCATCAATTTTCCGGCCCAGCATGGCCAGGAGTTTAAGGCACTCGATTCGTCATTCGAAGGTGTCGAGTTCGAATCCCCATCACGCCAAACATGTTTGCTCTTTCAGATATGGTGGCATTATATGTGACGGTCAATCTCACTGTTCGTTGGTAAAAGAGTAGCCCAAGAGTCGGCGATGGGTTTTGATGACTATCTACCTGTACAATTTTTAATAAAGGTTATTACAAACAACGATTTAAATAAATAAATTGTACAAACTCTCAAGCAATATTCTGTCTTCTATCTCGTCTCTATAGAACTTAATATTTTATTGACGATTCAGGTTTACGACGAGCGAATTAATTTTAAGTTAATAATGTCACAATTCACTATACGAAAAAGCTAGCTAGTACTATCCTTTGTTGTACGCAGCGTACAAGCTCGTTTTCTTACCGAAAAATATATCCAATGTCATCGTAGAAATTCTAACGTCCAAAGTTAATTCTTTGAAGTTGAATGGCTTATAATGTTGAAACACGAAAGACATTCCTGGTCAAAATTTGTAGTTTTTCGATTAATAGGCTATAAGCACAATTACAGTTTCCGAGACTTATACAGACTGTAGCTGATCAGCAATATTAAAATATTTCTCAGCACGTCAATTTATAAACTTTAAGCCAACGTTTTAGAAAATTCAATTGGCAACAATATTTATCAATCACAGGTATTTTAGTTACATAACACATCATTAATTCTTACGCTCGAGAATCTTCTACAAATTTATAGAACAGGGGAGACTTGTGCAAAATACACATCTAACAATATACATTACACACTAAACTGCAACAAACATAAATATTAAAATAAAGGTAAAACAGTAAATCTGTTACAATAGAACCAATAATAATCAATCCATTTTGACATGTTGAAATCATGTAACGAACTAGCTGTGATATTAGGATGTCTCTGTCATAGTTTTGTTAATGAGTGTTGTAGAAAATACTAGCCACGTGATTGGATGCTCTAAACGATCTCAGCTACACGATTGAGTGGAAAATCATATTTTATAAGCAATCAACCAATCGAAGCTGTCACTTCTTGTGATATTTATTTTGTGCTGCACAAAGTACAACATAAAACTTTAAAATGTAAGAAAAAAGAAATTAAAAAAGACAAATGAGAATTGTCGTATACAATTTCTCAAAATGAGAAATCTATTGTAACATTTTGGCATATTTTTGAGAATCCAATAAAATAGCTTTATTTACAGTTGGTAATTATTCTGAACAATTAAATGCCAAAACAAGAAAAATCACTCGTTGTTACCACATAAATATTAGAAACAATTTCTTGAAGTCTTGTTTGTTTATTTTCGAATCTCGCGCAAAGCTACACGAGAGCTATCTGCGCTAGCCATCCCTAATTTTGCAGTGTAAGATTAGAGGGAAGGCAGCTAGTCGTCACTACCCATCGCCAACTCTTGGACTGCTCTTTTACCAACGAATAGTGGGATTGAGCGTCACATTATAATGCCCCCATGTCTGAAAAGGCAAGCATGTTTGGTGTGACGTTGATTCGAACTCACGACCCTCAAATCACGAGTCGAATGCCTTAACCCCCTGTCCATGCCGAACTGATCTTATTTGGTTTTTAAAAATTGTACAAAATGTATCATTATATCCGTTGTTACCAACATACCTTATAGTTTAAAAAATCGATCCCCATATTAACAGAGTAGGTTTAAAGGTAGGGGTATTCATAACATTGTGTGGCATTTATCTTGATCTCACTTACTGACAAACATACAGACATACAGGGGGTAACAAAATACCCCCGTCACTTTCAGTGACGTAGTTAATTAAAGTAAAATAAAACTAAACAATCAGTAAATAAGATATTATTATGGTATCTTATCGTGTATAAATAAAATAATTAAAAAGTATATCAGAACTTATTACCAACGATGGGTAGTATTCATCTCCTGGACAGAAGTTATGTAAATTCATGGTTAAAGAAAGGTAATTTTAGGATATGAAAAGTTGCTTCTCTCATGTGTGTGTATGTTTTCTTATAGTAAAGCAACATCGGGCTATCTGCTGCGTCCACCGAGGGGAATCGATCTCCTGATTTTAGCGTTATAAATCCGTAGACCTATCGCTGTACCAGCGGGTAACTCTGTCACATGTAACTTTAAAAAACGCAAAAGCGCCAATAAAAATTTGCAAAACACAAAATATTAATCTACAAGTTCGCATGTACCTCTCCATGGATCCATTAAACCTATAATTCAAATCTTATGAATATTCATCTTCAGTAGGTGAGGTAGTGGTAAAAATAGTAAAACCACCCACAGAAGCAACAAAATGTTAAACTGAATATTTTATGCGTACCCACATGGACGTGGTAAATTTACAAAGCAATCTGACAAAATATTTACGTAGACATTCACGTAATATTTATGTGCTATATTTATGTGGATACCATAATACGAAGCAGAAAACAGTTATTTTTGAGCTCCAAGTTAATTAGTTGAACAATGTGAATTGATTCAACAATACTATTTCAACTGCCCATATTAAGTAATTACACTTTACTTGTTGTGTGGGTTAGTTGCATATTTAACAGAATTAAATTGGTTTAACCCTTTCGTTCAGCACTAAGTATCAGAATCCTTAATATTTTATTACCTGATTAATAGGATAAAATACTAGTATTATCTTTATAGTTATTTCTACTGGCAAAGACCTCGCTCTGCCATTGGAATACCAAACATGGATGTGGGATGGGCGAAGAGGTTACAGATGACGATATTATAGGTGTGGCATTACTCATTTTCATTTAACATATTATTTTGTTATGATACGTTGGCAGACAAAGGTTTATATCTTTGACTGTCAACTTATTATTGTATTACCTTATTGTACTTCGTTACAGAAGATGATTTTTTTCAGAATTACAGAGTTCCATCCTTTTGACGGGTGAAATCAAAACTAGTTTCTAACAAAGAATAGGAAATAGTGCACCTGTTTGTTTCGTAGCAAAATAAATATTAAAGTACAATAAAAATACATGAAGGTACTAAGACTGAAAAGAAGGACATGCTATTTTCAAGAATCATGCCAATATGGCATTAGATTGAAGTTCTAACACCTCTTTTGTCTTTTCTTATGTCATCTTGTATCACTGTGTCAATGTGCAAGGAAGAGATGGCTAAGAGGTGGAAACAAACAATTAGAGAGTCAGCTTTACATATCAAACAACATAAGATTAGAACAATAGCAAACTGAAATCGGAAGCTACGTTATTCTGTATTATATAACAAGGTAAAGTATACAATTAGGTGAAACAAATTTTCATATCATAACAAACGACCTTATCTTATATAATAACACAAGCGAAGTATGAAAAGTATTCTTAATATCATATTATATTGTTTTATATAGCAAGGTGAAGCATATGATTTAGAGGGACAAGCAGATAAATAAAAAGAACCTATGAAATTAACGATTCTTCAGCGACACCAGTTACTTAATACAGAATCATCTTCAGTTATTCATGTTATTTGACATACGAGTGGTAATATCTGTTTAAATTTAACATTATCCTAACAAGGTCAGGTATTCATGTTATTTGACATAGAGTGGTAACATCTGTTTAAAGTTAACATTATCCTAGCAACGTCAGTTATTCATTTTATTTGACATACGAGTGGTAATATCTGTTTAAATTTAACATTATCCTAACAAGGTCAGGTATTTATGTTATTTGACATAGAGTGGTAACATCTGTTTAAAGTTAACATTATCCTAGCAACGTCAGTTATTCATTTTATTTGACATACGAGTGGTAATATCTGTTTAAAGTTAACATTATCTTAACAAGGTCAGTTATTCATGTTATTTAATAAACGAGCACTACTTTGTGTTTCAAGTTAGTACGACATCAGTCATTCCCAAGATAATACATTACAATGAGGCTGTCAATATTTTGTAACAAATATTTTAACTGGAACACATATGTGTTTTATGTAACAAGAACGTAACAATTCTGTCGTTACGTACAAATATAACTAAAAATTAACAATAAATCAACAACGTCTGTTTTCATGTTACCAAGTAGAATAAAGTAGTTTTTGATTAGCGTTAACGTTTGTTCAGGTAAACGTTTTGTTCGGGTAATTAACATAGAATCATCTCATTAAGTAATGTTAATTGCATCTTAAATTACTTATCATTAAAAATTAACCGATAATGTGTAGGACACCAAATAAAAACTTTTAACGTTCTATCGAACTGAATAGTTGTTAAAATATCAATGATAAAATTTTGTAGAATGGACGGCAACTACCTAATGTGGAGACACAAGTGTGGAGAACGACGTTTCATAAGTCCATTCTACAAAGTTTCATCATGAATATTCTGCCTAAACAATTTATCAAATAATATCAATGATGTTCCTGACTAGCATTCTGGATTGGCTGAACACCACTGAAATATGTTCCAACTTTATCTAAGGGTTTAAATTAGATGTTTATGTTTGATTTACTCAAATCATGTTTAAAAATGATACAATTTCATGGTTTGAATGTCTACAGGAAGTGTGATTATTTTCTGCGCCACCAACTTCCGCATGTTTTGATACATCCCACTGTAGTTTTTTCAACCAATAAAAAATGTTACGAAAGCTGTTTTGGGAGAGAAGTTGATTTTACAGACTAGACCACGCCCTCATACAGCTGTTCCTAATTAGTGTGACTCCTCCTACAGAAATGTATCGGTGTATCCTTTCAACAGCTAAATAAGCCCGTGAGTTCAGTGGGTTACCGATATATAAACAGCTGACTGAAACTCCTGTAGTACAATACTGGATCTCAGATGAAGATGGGACAGAAGATGCGTCAAGTTATAGCTTTATGTGTAAGTATACTACTGAGAGTTTCTGTGTTTATAAAATATTGAACCGTGTGTTCAAAACTACCAGGGAAAACACATCACAGTGTCTTATTGTTAAGATATGTATTATTATAATAAGATAAATAATAATAAATAGAATAAGAAATATGTACTAAGTTTTATTTTTAAAACAATGATAAAGCGCAGCACAGCCACAGGCTTGGGTAGTTTTATGTGTCATCACTTGTAGTCGTATCCTTTTAACTTAGTTCACCGTAGATGCAATAATAACATTAACTGTATTTGATCCTCATCATTATATAGTTGCTGCTTTGTCCAATCTTAACTCGAATACAGGCACAAAATACTACTGAAGAAGTACAGGCACTTTTGGATAGTAAGTATAATTGTTCTTACAGAGAAATGATATGTATATAGTAAAAGATGCTTTTTTATATGGATTAAAAATGAACGGCATTCTTATATTGTTATTTACACGGTAATTATACATTTCATATCATAAGGAATGAAACATGAATATCACAGCTATTCATACGATTTTAATGTGTCAAAACGAGATTGGTTATCATTGTTTCTGTGATTTAACACTTTTAACTTGAAAGCCGCTCATACAGTCTACTGAATTCCACAGTATCTATAACAGCTGTTAGAGGATTCATTGTTTGGAGTCGTTAAACATGGTTTGTATATGGTCTTATCATATATATATATTAAAGTGTTTTACCATAAAATCTGTCAAGTTTCTTTTTCTCTGTAGTTTAATGTTAATTCGTCTCCATATCTGAAGGTTAAACACTAATACAGCATAAACAACAAAACTGTTAATTAAACAGTTATTGATTGAGTGTTGAGGGAGAAGTAACACTTAGATAAATGATAATGAAGAATAAATTGACATCACTAACTCAAAACTTACCTAGTTTATTTTGTGCGAAGTTTCGAGCATCCATCAGGGTGTTACAATGGAAATAGGCTAAGAAATATCTATAGTTATAAGAAAAAAACCAAAACTATTAGTAAAATTACATCACAATACAATAATGTTTACATGTTAGAGAAAGTGTTAGCAGCAATCAAACCACAGGTTCTCCTTCCTCCAGTTATAGAGTCCTATCGTAACACGTTTGTCAGGGTAGAGGCTTTGATATAAAAATATGAACATTTCAAACTCTGAAACTGAGTGTACGATACATTATTTACATATAACTACGCATTGCGGACTTGAAAACACCAACCAGTCTCCTCTCTAACAGCTCTCAAGTTGTTGATACGGGATCACTACAAACTTGTATTTTATTTTTTCCTGTTTCCACCCTGTATAGTTGTGGACAGAAACAACTTGTTACAATATACAAATTAACACAAGATTTAAAGTATCATGGAAAACGCATGAAACCTCAACGTGTAATTTATTTCATTCCTCTAAACATGTGAAAGATAAACACGAATAGATCATAAAAATATAACCATCAACTCAACAACATTTCTTCTTCCTCTAATTATAGTCCTATTGCAACACGTTTGTTAGCGAACAGTATCTCAGTATGATAATTGTAATTTTAATCACATTAATTTATTTACAAGTTTTCGTAATTCTTTTATAAATAAATTTTGTACATTTACGTTTGTTTGTAATCTGTGAATTCAAAAACCTTGAGTATACACGTATTATACATCATTATTGTAGCTTAGCAGGGAGAAATGAATGGTTTTGATAATATTGATTAAAATTTAAAAAGTAAAAAATATTCTTTTTAGTTCATACGTTAACAAACTGGACACGAACGTACCTTTATATAAAATCATGTGTACAACACGTTATTTACATACAGCTACATGTAAAAGACGTGAGAAGATGAACTATTCTGTTTCCACTCTCCAGATGTTCATAATGTTATTGATTTTTAGTCCGTTAACACTAACATTACTTCAAAATTACGTCACATTGTTCCTGATTGTTTCTACTTTGTATAGTTTTGGACTGCACTGAAACAACGTGTTACAATATAAAAACGGATGGATCTTTTTTATCACCTTGGAAAATATACATGTCACACAGTTGCGGTTTTTATGGAATGACACCGGCTACGCCTTCTGATGAAGAAACAGCGAAGTTCCTTGCAGATTTGGCCAAAAGGACGATAACCGATGATAGTTCAGTGTGGCTTGGTCTGTCTCAAGAAGAGACAGTAAACAATTCAGCTTTTACTAATCTTTGGGGAACTTCTCAACCACAAACACTAGAAGATGGTAAAGTAGCAATGAGAAGAAATTCTGGTTTCAAGTGGGAAATAACTGCTTCACGTACCTTAGGTTGGAGTCTCTGTGAAATTCCTAAAGGTATGTTAAAGCACGTATCTTTGTATAAGATAACAAGAAACGTATCATTGGTGAAACCGTCTAGTTATAAATTAATTTAAATAATCTGGTTCTTTACACCATTAACATTTGTGTTATATTGTAATAATTTATGATTTCAGATATCTACAGAAGTTTGAAATATTTTTCTGTTTAGATTGGTTAGTTGTTTAGGAACTTAATATAGCTATTGTCGTTATATTTCCTTGTTATATGACAATGTTGAATTTACGTCAGTGAAATATAATACACCTTTGTATCTGGACCAACAAAATTTTATATTTTTCTTTCTATTATAATTGATATTTATAATATAATTATCAACTTGGTTGATTCTGTAACAATATCTATTGAACTCATTGTATGTCTACACATCACAACAATAACAGTATTGTTGTCCAAGTTTACTTTATTGAAAACATCATTGTTTGAAAAATAAACAAATGTGTATTTTTTACAGCCAATGTTTCCTTCTGTGTTAACGACACCTGTTATAATGTGTATCCAACATCCTTAACGAATATCGAAGCTGTTTACACATTCTGTGAACTTGTGGGGGAAAGAGCTGCTATCCCCCAAACTCCTGAACTGGCTAAACAGGTGGCTACGTATTTTGCAAAGACGTATTTTATTGCTGCCACTGGAGTTTTTTTGAATGAAACTCTTCTGACTGACGAAAACCAAAACGTAATCGGTAATAGTGACGATTGGCCTTTCGTAGCACCACCGATAAAGAAGGACTTCAAGTGTGTTTTGCTCCTGAGGGGATATTTTTTTCAAAGTACTTGTGACAAAAATAGATTTTTTCCCATGTGCGAGACTAAAACTTCAGGTGAAACTTAGTTTTCTGTCTTAATGATACGTGTTGTTTTGAATAACATTTAAATTCACAATCATGTATTACTGAAGACTGTTAGCTTGTCTTCTTGCAATTTTTGGGACGTATTTTAAACCACAGATATGTAATAAACACTTCACATGACCAACAAGATAAAGTATATATAACAATGTTAAAAATATAAGAAGTTATGAATAAATATATAAACACAGAAAGTAGGAAAATATTAGAAGCAAAAAATATTTTTTGTTAAGGGAAACAATGAGTTCAGAGTTAATGACTGTAATACTTAAACTAGAAATTAATCAAGAATATATTTTTCTTAACTTATCCATTCGTGTTACCAAATCAGATATTTGAAGGTTTTTATGTTTATAGTTAAGCCTGAAAGTACAAAATAGGCTTTCGGTGTTCCACCAACCACTGGTATCAAAACCCATTTTCTAATTTTTTAAGTTCTCAGACATGACGCTTTGCCAGTGGGTAAAAACGTGCCCGGGAACGACCTTTTTGTTCTATATTTTGTTTTCCATATGTTATCCGCAGTTTATGTGAATTATATTAAGCATGTTAGGTTTATGGTTATACCTAAAAATGTTTCAAATGAAACAAAATCGTCAGTTAATATTCCAAAACACGTAACAAATTTAATAATTCTCCTTTAAAAATTAATATTTACTCCTAAGTTTTCCAGAGTGGAAGAGTTTTATCTTATTTAAATTTTTTCCTAATAATTAACGAAATAAATATATTTTTTGAAATTATGGTTTTAAACTAACTAGGGCTGGGCCTAACTAACTTTGGGAGTGAAGAGCCTGCAGTAATGGCTAAAATGGGATTTAAAAGAGGTATAACTCCATTTTGTTATCCACTTTGACATTCAAATCAGAAGACTAGGAATAGTAATGGTGCAAATCTTCAAGAGTCTGAACTTTGTTTTGAACAGTTCAGCCCCAGTTTAACCCCTGGTCAGAGATTCGATACGTGTGTGTTTATGTGTGTTTACTTATAGCAAAGCCACATCAGGCTATCTGCTGAGCCCAACGAGGGGAATCGAACCCCTGATTTTAGCGTTGTAAGTCCGGAGACTTACCGTTGTACTAGCGGGGGACATTTGATACGTGAGGACGCTTACTAGAGTACACACTGTCACCACTGCAGGTGCGTTGTAAAAGTAACAGTCAATCCCCTTTTTTTTCTTTTTTGTTCAAAACAGGCTGTTGAGGCACTTGTGGCACGAGGTATTGGTAGAACAATTACCGTCTGTTAGGCACTAGCTACATATAGTAATGGCTATAACTACCATTTTATTCCGGTGACACACTAATAATCTTCAAGTCTTGCAACACGAAAACCTGGGGATCGATGCACGTGACCAACACATTGTCCATAGCCACTCTGCACCTTTGTGCAAAAGTGACCAAACCAAATTGGTTGCTTATCCCTCATGTAAATAAACGACCGTTCAGATTTTATTTTACAGTTATATAAGTTAAGCTAGATGTGTTTTTAATTATTTTAACAAGAAAATATGAATATTTTAAAGTTGTAACAGTGGGGATCAAATGATTAATTAATTATTTCATGAATTATGTTAAAGATGAAGGAAATGACAAAAACTTTGAAGGTTGTGGAAAAGTTAAAGGTCGTTGTTGCGGAAAAGGCGAAAAGGTTTGGGGGCGTCGATGTCGTAAAAGTTGGAAATAAATTGATGTCGAGTGTTAAGAGAATTACTCCTCTGGTAAGGACTTGTATTATATTATAAATAAATATTTAAACTGAGATTCGATTCTTTTAAGTTTTGAAAAACAACTTTAGTAATCAAATGTTGGTTTATATTATTATGATATATTTTAATAAGTTCCATATCTGATGTGGCACACAACAAAGTTTTGTAGTTAACAATAAGCAGTTAGATTGTTTGTTATTTGGCTGTTTACTTAACAACAAATGGTCTTGAAACAATATTTCGTTAATATTAAATATATTTTCTTTAAGTATTAGAAACTGTTTTATTGTCTACTAATTTAACAACCGTATTTTCTAATCAATATAATATGTTTACGTATTGAATGTGTGACAACTTAAGATGTCAAACCTAATGATGAAATATTACAAAATGTAGTAAAACCTGTTTTCGCTCCTGCTCAGTGAAACTATATTTAATCTACTTTTTTTTTTCAGTGTATTATGTATGCAGTTAATGGGATCCCCTAAACTACAGATTTTATACACGAGTATTGTTATAATAAACTATCATCACATCAACTGATTTATAGAAGTCACTGAAATCCCAGTTATTCTTCTTTGGAGGCGTGAAATTGTTTGTCAACTTTTAATGTTTAATAAAAGTATTTAAAAAAAATTGTGTGTTGTCATGTTTTAATTTATTACAAATATCTACTCATGTGTTTCTAAAGAAACATTTTCGTGCCTTCATTGTAATTATATTGGAACAACCTCTGTAGAGCGGTAAAAATATTCATGGTAATAGCACACATTAACTGAACAAATCCCTTCGATATAATTTCACTTAAGGTTTGAATTCTCTCTTTTAGGTCTAAATTAGAAAACATTGTTTTGTTATTTAAGTGGCATCAATATGAATTTATTTGTAATTTTTCAAAACTTGTACAAATTATTTACAGAAATTTAGTGGAGTTGTCTCTTACACAGTTTGTAAAATAATTTTATTTTAGGAAAGATTATAAAATGTTTTTGTTTTTTTAATTACATGCCGAAGAATAACATTATTGTTTATTTTGTTCTCTGTTTTGAATATCGCACAAAGTTACACAAGGGCTACCTGTGTTAGCTCTCCCCAGTTTAACACTGTCAGACTAGAAGTAAGGTAGCTTGTCATCACCACAAACTACTCTTAGTGGGATTTACCGTTACTTTATAACGTCCTCACAAATGAAAGGGCGAGCATATTAAAAAGGTAGTTAGATGGTTTGTGCATAACACAATGTTTAGGGAAAACAAGGGACCTATTGGTCTACCTTGGTTGTTCCGTCCTGTATACAAAATCAAAAAATAACATTTAAAATATATAAAAATTAAAACAAAACGCTGTCATTTATACATCTACCTAATATTTTTTAACTCACTCAGATTTACTGCTTTCACAACTTAGCTGAAGACGGCGCTGCCTTGCCTAAATCTCAGTTTGTCTCACTTGGTTCCATAATTATCGTTGTTAGATATGAAAAATGTAGATGCTTCAACATTATCAGTTTTTTTTTAGGATTTTAAAGACTTAAATCGACTCTAATTGTTCTGTTTTCAAGAGAAAACAATTTTAAGGATCTTATACCCCACTCATATGAAAACTTATGTATCCCAGATACCATTTTAGTAACCCTCTTCTGAACCAACAGTTATATGTTTTCCATAAGGTAAGGAAAACAAGACTGAACACAATACTCCAAACGTGGCTAAACCAGTGGCTTGTACAATGAAATTATAACTTCATTCAACTTGTATTAAATATTTTAGAAAACACAACCTAAAATATTATTTGTCTTAACACAAGCAACTCATATAGAGATAAGTTTCTTTAAAAGCCTTTTATGTGACACTTTGTCAAATGCTTTGCGAAAATCCAAATACACCAAATCTACATCCATAAAAAAATATTTTTAATACGGGCGTAGACAGAGGTTTAAATCTAAATATAAACATTGTATTTTTAAAATAATAATACGTGACTCTATATTTTTGTATTGATATTTATTGATTTGAAAAGTTGAGACAGCTGATATTAGAAAATTTGTTGTCTATAACGTAAACAGTTTGTATGACTGGAGATGACTGTTAGAAAAACATTAAAAACTAAAGATATTTCTTGTTGTTACTTTCCGATCGAGAAGATTTAGGAATCAGCAAATATATTTCAAATGTTTTGGTTAATCAACTAAATTTAAGTTCATAGAAATGACGTATAATTGTAGTTAGTAAGTTTCAGTCTCTTGACAACACGTGCAAACTGCTGCATGACTAAATATCGCATTCTCATTGGCTCTTCTTGATACTGGAGATCTGGACACTTTTCTGTTATTTGGTACATGATTGTTTAGCTTACGCTTGAGATCAGTGGCAGTTTGTTTTGTTTGTTTTTGAATTTTGCACAAAGCTACTCGAGGGCTATTTATGCTAGCCGTCCCTAATTTAGCGGTATAAGACAAGAGGGAAGGCAGCTAGTCATCACCACCCACCGCCAACTATTGGGCTGATCTTTTACCAGCGAATAGTAGGGTTGACAGTCACGTTATAATGCCCCTACGGCTGAAAGGGCGAGCATGTTTGGCGCGACGGGGATGCAAACCCGCGACCCTCAAATTACGAGTCGCACGCCTTAACACGCTTGGCCATGCCGGGCCCATCAGTGGCAGTCTTGCTTTTATCCTGTAGACTTCATTAACAAAGATACTTAACATCAATGTTATTGAGTTTTGGTGTTCTACTCCTTCCTTTCCTATTTTGAAATGTACCTCTCGCTATACAGGGTGTGATTGACAACGTTTGGAGGGGGGCATTTCAAGTCTCCAACAATTTGTCGGGGTGTCCAACTCGAATCAAGTAATGCTATGTTGCGAACTCTCAGCTCCGGTAACAATTCTCTACGTTTGTTGGTCCTTGAAATAACAATAAAATTTAATACATATTGTGTAAAATACTCTTTTTACCAAGATATATTTGTGTAGTGACATTCAAATTGATTTACTCTAGAATATACATGTACCATAGGCTTGCTTTTTTCCGTAAAATTAAGACACTATATAGAGGTACCATGACAGTTACTTCAGACCCACAATTTGATCCTCATATTCATTCAAGCATATCTCTTATGACATGCATTTGGTACAATGATATGAGAATTCTAAAGAATAATAAGTATTCTTACCCTGACTCATTCAGTTGTCAGCAGGGATCAGTGAAACATTACCACAGTATTGAAGTTTACATTCAGTGGTTTGATGTGGAATGATTCCAATAAATTGGAAAGAATGACAAAATATTCTTTTGTCCTAAGACTTTAATACAGTACTGTAGTATGATATGTATCACAAGAAAACTTGTTTCTATTTTCTAAAATATTTCGCTGTGTTAAACAAAATCATTGAATTCGTAAAATAATATATCCTTCCTACTTCCTGTTAAGTAAACAAGAAGATCTTCTTAGATATAAGTCAGACTACTTTTTATTATACAACACAGAAATGTTGTAAATATAGCGAAAGCCTCACCCAATCACATAGCTACGATCCTCTATGATACCCAATCACGTATATACGATACTCTATCATACCCAATCAATATTGATTTAATATAGTGAACAGAGTTAAGACAAAACAATGTGTAGACGACATTTAAAATATAGCGTTACGCCACAGAATACTTTGTATTCAACAATTGTTCATAAAACAATTACATTACATTAATTATATTGCCCCCCAGTGGCTCAGCGGTATGTCTGCGGACTTACACGCTAAAATCCGGGTTTCGATACCCGTGGTGGGCAGAGCACAGATAGCCCATTGTGCAGCTTTGTGCTTAATTCTAAACAACAACAACAACAACAACAACATTAATTATATAACGGGTTATCATTTTCGTTACTTTCTTGGATGATTGCCATCTAGTGTTAGTGTTGAGAACCTTCTCAAGCGAAAACACGTGAAACCTCTTGAAGGGTTGCATCTGTTAACGATAAAGATGAACTATTCGTGTTATTCTTTAAACAAACAGTAATTTCTATTTAAAGTTAAATTTACTTTAACAACGTTAAGCAGCCATGATATACAGTGAAATATCATGACAACTTATTTGTTTGTTGTTAACTACAAAACCAAACATTAAAAGCTGACAAACATCATGCCGCCTCCAAAGAAGAATAAAATAAACTTTAAACCACGTCTTTCTTTTATTAAACTATACAATCGGCTGTCCTTGCTCTACCCACCACGGGTATCGATATCCCGGTTTTAGTATTGTCAGTCGGTACACGACATACATCACTTAAACAAGGATAACCACAGTATTTTATTTACCACAGAAAAGACGCATAGACGGAAAATAGATGCAGCTAAGAGACAAAGAATTCGATATGAAAGGATATAAAGTTTCTAAAAATGTTAAAAACAAATTATAACTTTGAGTTTTACAGTGGAGTACATAATTTTTAAACTAGAACTACTCGTATCAAGTGTATTGATACAATGTGTTGTTTTCTGAATAGTGTTTTACTTATATGTACCACCAGTAATCTTTGTCTATGCCTTTTTTCAATTAATCATGAAACATATTGTAGTTCTCTCTGTTTTGTAGTTTATTTAGGTTATAAATATATGTATAATGTAGTTAGTATTATATCCATAATATAATATTGAAACAATAGTGAAACAACAATAATATTTTATGTCCATAATATAATATTAAAACAATAGTGAAACAACAATAATATTTTATGTATTGTTAGACGAACATTACAGTAGACTCGACAAACGAAGCATTACGATTACAAGCAGTTAGCTGTATGTACAATCCCTGGATAAATTGTATTTATATGTGCAGTTTAATGGTCGTTTTTTTCTAACTTTCTAATAAGTAATATTAAATTATTTTATACTCAAAATACAAAATAAATTAATTTTTGAAGTAGTTTATATGTAAAGAAATACTACTTGCTTTAACAGAACATTTAATTACGAATTACTCATTTCTCGCTATAAAAAGTTTGTTGTAGTCGTTAATAATTTATGTTTTCACATACATTATCTAATAAAAGTTCCAAATGTTTGTGACAATGACTTTAGCTGATGATCATTCAGTGCAAATAACTCGAGGAAACTTTCCTGCAAACATCAACAACCCTACCCTCTAGAGGATTATATCAGATGTACGGTTCACGTTGATACTGCGTCGAGTAACAGAAACAAAAACGAAATTTTGATTGTAGTTTCAGTAACAAGTCACAATTCATGCTATTTTTTATTTTTTATCAATATTTTATGAAGCCATCATTCTTTTTTTTTTCTAAAACATAATTTCTAAGTTCAAAATAATAGTAGAAATATTCATTTGTTGAATCTAAAGTCGTACATTAGAAAATACATAATTTACAACCGTGTTCTAAAAAGATTATGAAAACACGTAAAGTTTCTCAAGAAACGCATGAGTAGATAGATGCTGGTAATAAATTAAAACACGACCTTAAAAATATTTTGAAATGCTTTTATTAAACATTAAAAGTTGACAAACAAACTCTCGTCTCCAAAGAGGAAGAGGCCCAGCATAGCTAGTTAAGGCACTCGACTCGTAATCTGAGGGTTGCGGGTTCGAAACCCTGTCATTCCAAACGTGCTCGCCCTTTCAGCCGTAGGGAGTTATAATGTGACGATCAATCCCACTATTTGTTGATAAAAGAGTAGCCCAAAAGCTAGCTAGCCGCCTCCAATTTAGCAGTGTAAGACTAGAGAGAAGGTAACTAGCCATCACCACCCATTTTACAATATTTCATGGTTAGGTTTGTGTTACATCTTAACTTACCTAATTTAATATGTAAACATATTACATTGATTAGGAAATACGATTGTTAAATTAGTAGACAATAAAACAGTTTCTAATACTTAAAGAAAATATATTTAATATTGTATCAAGATCATTTGTTGTTAAGTAATCAGCCAAATAATAAACAATCTAACTGCTTATTGTTAACTACAAAACTTTGTTGTGTGACACATCAGATATAGAACTTATTAAAATTTATCATAATAATATAAACTAACATTCGATTATTGAAGTTGTTTTTACAAAACCTGAAAGAATCGAATTTCAGTTTGAATATAATATAATAAAAAACCCCACCAGAGGAGTAATTCTCACAATACTTGACTACATTCCCAACTTTCTTGACACAACCAACACTTTCCTGCCACTAATCTCAGTGAGGACGACGTCCCCTGTCTTTCTCGCTCTAATGTCGTATACAATTGTGACTTTTGCGTTTTCTTCCACAACCTTTGAACGTTTATCATTTTCTTCATCGTCATCATCTTTTCCTTCATCTTCAACATAATTCATGAAATAATTAATTAATCATTTGGTCCCCACTGTTACAACTTTAAAATATTTATACTTTTTTGTTAGAACAATTAAAAACACATCTAGCTTAACTTATATAATTGTAAAATAAAACCTGAACGGTCATTTATGCATATGTGGGTTAAACAGCCAGAGTTTAGTTAGGTCACTTTTGCATAAAGGTGCAGAGATACTATGGGAACTGTGTAGTCACAGAGACTTAACACCAACTTCTTGTTTCCGTTATTCAAGATTATAGCTCTGCCACCAAGGATTAAACGGTCAGTTAGAGCTATTACTATTTTGAACTAATGACCAAGAGACAGTGTGGCTCTAACAACAACTCTTATAACAAGTGCTTCGACTGTCTCTTTTGAACCATGAAAACGAGATTGACTGTTATATATGTAGCCAGCCTACAGTGGTGATAGTGTGTAGTCATGTAAGCATCACACGTGTCAAACCTCTGACCAGGGTTTAAACTGGGGCTGAAGAGTCGGAAACAAAGTTCCACCTTTTGTAGATTCGCGCCATTACTATTCCTGGTCTTTTGATTTGAATGTCAAAGTGGATAACAAAATGGAGTTACACCTCTTTTAAATCCCATTTTAGCCACTACTGCAGGCTCTTCAATCCCAAAGTTAGTTAGGCCTAGCCCTAGTTATTTTAAAACCATCATTTCAAAAAAATATATTTATTTCGTTAATTATTAGGAAAAAAGTTAAATAAGATAAAACTCTTCCACTCTGGAAAACTTAGGAGTAAATATTAATTTTTAAAGGAGAATTATTAAATTTGTTACGTGTTTTAGAATATTAACTGACGATTTTGTTTTATTTGAAATATTTATAGGTTAAAACAAAAGCTTAACATGTGTGTTACAAATCATATAAACTGCAGATAACCTATGGGAAACAAAATATAGAACAGAAATGTCGTTCCCGGACACATCTGCCCCCCTCCCTCCCAAGTGGCAAAGCAGTATATCTGTGAACTTACAACGCTAGTTTCGTGAAATTTGACTTAATATCTATATGCAATAAGCATTTTAGCTCTGCCTCTAAATTTATGTCAGCAAGCCGAGATCTGTATCCAGACTTGAGAAAATCTAGCGTATAAAATGTTGACTCACACATCCATGTGGATCCAAACATGGAAAATAATTTTTAAATTGTTATCTTTAAACTTGAAAGACTCTAATTTATCAGAATAGTGAGCCACATCTCTCTGATAGAACATTTTTTGTTTACCTTTTATATGTTCTACACTTTCCAAGGTAAGCATCTTGTCTTCAAATCTACACTTATCCAAAGACAAAAAAGATGTAATTTCCTTACTGAAATTTCCTTAGTCAAAATGAAATGGGTCGTGCAAAAATTCAATATCAATTTCAAATTTTTAAATTCACAGAAACATGATTCAAATTTTTAAGACAGATTTTTGATCCAGTTTACATAGAGATCATCTTTAGCATCAGAGAAATCATAGTCCTTGTTATTTTCTAGAAAACTATTCAACTTTATAAAATGTGTCAAGTCATTCTTTTGTAATTGTTCTGCAAGGAGGTTTAGCTTTAACTGAAATTCATAAATAGACTGTGATTAGTCGCTTATGATTTTACCTCTTCCCTGAAGCTTCGTTTTCAAATTATTCAAGTGAGCCATCATGTCACACAGAAAGTACAAATTACACTGTCATAACAGTTTTAATTTCAGAGAAATTTTCAGTCTTACCTTTTTCAACAAAATACTCTTTTATTTGATGAAATAAGGAAGTATGTTGTTCCAAGATTTTTCCTGTACTTAACCATCTTATATTTTCAAAATCAGTAAGATCATCAAAAGTACAGTCACTGCTTTTCTTCAAAAACTCAACAAATTGTGGACGGATAAGTGGAGTTTTTACTTCTAATATAATTCACAATTTTCACAACAATGTTTATTTTACTAGTTTAGCATCAGAATATGATTTCTTTTTTTTTAGCTTGCTAACGTATCTAGTTCTATCGATTATAAAAATCTTTTTAAGACTCACTTTTTTTATGAGGTTGTGCTTTCAGACGAATACTTTCATTCATACGATTTTTGCTATCAACTGAAAATTTTACATCAAATTCGTTGTAAAAAATTGTTAAATGTTGCTTAAGGTTACATACTTTATTATCCCTAAAAACTTTGTTACACAAAAGACACATTGGTATATTATTTACTTCAATCACTGCAAATTTCAACTCTCAACTTTCATTAAATTCTCGTTTCACGTTTCTCCAGTCACGCGCCATTCTCTTTTTGGCAGTAATACTAGAATAAATTAAACTGTATTTATTTTCTGAGTGTTTCCTTTCATCTGAATTCTTTTGTTTCAAATTATTCAGTTATCCATATTATGGGATAAAAACCAAAACATATTTAAACACTTGAAAGTTGCACAATAAAAATGTGTTTGTAAGCGCATGCAAAACAACGCACACTCGATAACAAACATCTAACCAGACTTACGCTACAAAATGAGCGGAGTCTGTGGTAGTGATGAAGTGTACGACCTTTGCGATGACGTGACGCAGTGCAATTTCTGATTACCAAACTTGCGATAAAAAGATAAATGATGGAAAAAGTTGAGTCCTAAACTCAAGCTGGTCACAATTGTGCTATCCCCTGTTCACATGTGGCCAGTTGCCCTGGAGTTGCCTACTCCTGCTTCATACATAACATGTTTAACGACTTAAAACAATAATTCCTCTAACAACTGTTATTGTGATTGTGATTGTCTTCTGATAGCAAAGCCACATCGGGCTCTCTGGTGAGCCCACCGAGGGAAATCGAACCCCTAATTTTAACCTTTTTAAATCCGTAAACATACAGCTGTGCTAGCGGGGGGCAACAACTGTTATTCAGTAGACTTTATCAGCTGCTTTCAAGTTAAGTGTTAAATCACAGACATATTGATAATCAATGTCATTTTGACACATTGTAATCATATGTTCATATTTCATTTCTTATTATATAAGATGTATAATTTACTGGGTAAATAACAATTTAAGAATGTCGTTCATTTTTAATTCATATAAAAAAGCATGTTTTACTCCATACATATCATTTCTCTATAAGAACAATTACACTTGCATCCCGAACGTTCCCTTAATTCTTCAACAGTATTTCATGCCGGTATTAGAGCTAAGATTGGTCATAACAGAAACTATATAATTGTAAGCACTAGATACGTTTGGAATTTATATACGTATTGGGAACGAAACTAAACTGACACAAATACAAACGATGACACATAAAAATACCCGAATCTTTATTTCATTGATATAATAACTGTTATAACACCAGTCATAACGTAATTGAATACAGAGATAATCGGAATACGTGAGTAGTTTTAAATCGGAAGATTCTTATAACTGTTTGTTTTTTTTAATTTCACGCAAAGCTACACGAAGACTATTTACGTGAGCCTTCCCAAATTTAAAGAAGACAGCTAGTCATCACTATCCACCGCCAACTCTTAAACTACTCTTTTACTAACTAATATTGGAACTGAACGCAACATAAAAACACCTCTACGTCTAAAAGGTGAGCATGTTTGGTGCAACGTGGATTCAAACAGGCGTCATGTAGATTGCGAGTCGAGCTCACTCTTAGAGCTAAGTAAGGTTTTCTTACTTTGCCTCTTGAATTCACCTCACTAGAATAATACATATTACACCTGACACTTTTTATTTCTTTTAGTTTAAAATATTTTAGCAACATGACATTAGAATGTTTTCCTATGGTAACTGGAAATATTTTAACAATATGTTACAATATTGCTTTACTCTGCTAGTTCTAGATATTGCAATAATGCTTTCTCTAGTACTTGTAAATATTTTAGCAATATGTCACTAGAATGTTTTCCTCTGGTAACTGGAAATATTTGAACAATATGCTACAATATTGCAGAAATGTTTTATCTTGTACTTTTATATATTTCAACAACATGTCTCTACGTTGATTTTCTTTAGTACTTTTAGAAATCATAATAAACACCAAAATGTTTCATATTTTGTAATAAATCAGATCTTTATTATTCAAATAGATTACAAATACAGTTATTGCT
This sequence comes from Carcinoscorpius rotundicauda, assembly GCA_011833715.1. Taxonomy (NCBI): domain Eukaryota; kingdom Metazoa; phylum Arthropoda; class Merostomata; order Xiphosura; family Limulidae; genus Carcinoscorpius; species Carcinoscorpius rotundicauda. The sequence goes on along the minus strand of CM022392.1, from coordinate 58,509,015 downwards.
GTCAAACTGAGAAATGCATGTTATATTAAACATCCACACATGTAATGTGTTTTATGAGACAAGTTATGTACACATCATGGACCATTTATTAGATTGGCGAACAAATTTATATAAACACCTGAAGAAAGATCTGTACATTTAACCTTTCACCTATCACAGCAAAATATAAATATATATATATAATGGCAAAATATAACATTACCTTATTATAAATAGCATTTATAAATGTATAACAGTTCATATTAAATATTCTGTACTTCGCTTGATGTCCTCCTATTCTAAAGACCTCCACAGTTCGACGTTACATGCTGTCAGTAATATTATTGATGTAATCTACTGTTATTTTACCCCAACTTGCCAATACAAGACGCAGAAACCCAGCTACAGCAGCTGATTTAATGTCGTGGTAAACAGTTGTTCTGTTTAGTTCTGCCAAAACAGTTTTCAGTGGGACTATAATTTCGAAACTGTGATGGTCATGGCAGTCTTGTATCATCCTCCTAGTGGAGAAAATCCAGTACAATAAGCAAAATCTAGGTAATGATATTTTCATCCTGGAACACAAAGTTATTACCGGATCTTACTTTAGCCAATAGCAAAAATGTCAAAATATCGTCTCCACGTGGTGACTGTAAGAAGCATCATTTACGTTTCCTTGGAGGATATGAATGCCAGTTTTTCTACCATAATAAGTAACAACCCAAGCATGTACTGCACCACCTCCTGTATGTTCCCTGTTGGAAAGATGGTCTTCTCTTATGTTTTCTCGAAGCACGCAATGAAAACGAAAACTATCATCAGCTTTAACAAGTCAAAAACATGATTCATTTACAAACTATGATAGGTAGCCAATGTTCTAAGTCTCAGTTGACAGAGAGTGTTCCACAAGTAACATGATGAGTTCTGGTTCACAACGATTTGCAGATACCCCTTCTTGCACAGTAACATTTTTCGTCTGAATACCCGAAAGTGAACAGGTTCATGCCATTTCTATCGTAAGGTGTTACAAAACTTCTTTCAGTCTTGACCTGTTAACATCATAAAAACACATTCACATCGAACAGTAGATTTTCGGCGTCTGTTTGTTTGTTTGTTTTTGAACTTCGCACAAAGCTTCTCGAGGGCTATCTGTGCTAGCCGTCCCTAATTTAGCAGTGTAAGACTAGAGGGAAGGCAGCTAGTCATCACCACCCACCGACAACTCTTGGGCTACTCTTTTACCAACGAATAGTGGGATTGACCGTAACATTATACGCCCCCACGGCTGGGAGGGCAAGCATGTTTAGCGCGATACGGGCGCGAACCCGCGACCCTCGGATTACGAGTCGCACGCCTTACGCCCTTGGCCATGCCAGGCCATTTTCGGCTTCTATCACTAGACTTTCTTGAAAAAAGTTTTCTGTAATCTGATGATGTTTCAGGATTATAAGCACAGTACATATTGGGTGCCATACTGCTATGACAATGTCTGTTTACTTCATACCATAATTCTAACAGATGATGTCTCATAGCTTCTTACATATGACGAGTCACGACTCTACATCAATTGCAGAGAAATTGTTTAAACAAAGTGTTGGGCTAATTTGAAAAATATTATACCAAAAGCACACCGTTTTGTACAAAACAAGCGTGTGTGTTTTGACAAAGAAATGCTCAAAAAACGTATACGAACTAAAATAACAACTTGTACGTGTTCGTCCTATCATACGCTTCCTTTAATGTTACAACTTAGCTATTTACTCAATAATTACTTCAGTATTAAATAATATACATACGTTTTGCCTATGACTGTATTGTAATGATTTCCTCTGGTAGGGTAACACATTTTAACAATGTATTTCTATGTTGTTCTTCTAGACGAGGTGGATAAGCCACTCGCCTTTGTACAAAATTCAAAAAACCAAACCAATTTATATTGTTTTTCTCGGATTGAAATATTTTAACAATGCCATACTATGATGTTTTTCTCTGGTAGTTTTGAACACACGGTACAATTTTTCATAAACACACAAACTCTTAATAGTACAGTTACACATAAATCTACAACATGACGCATCATGTGCCTCATCTTCATCTAAGGTCCACTGTTCTCCTACACGAAACGAAACCTTGACAGGAGTTTAGTTTAAAGAGTTTAACCTGAAGATGACCTAGGAAGGTCGAAACTTTATTCTCTCCTTACCAATAAAAGTGTTGATACCCATACCAGCCGTTCTGAGATATATAATTCCGTATTGTGAAAACAATGAGCGTGTTACAAGGAGACCGATTTGATCACAGTGATGATCGTGCAAATAGTACGCGAGGGAACCACCAAATGATGACGTAAATCGACAGATATCCACGTGTTTCATCGTGTGACTACATCATCAATTTTATAGTTTTCATTTCAGTAATAACATAAATATTAATATCACTATTACATCTATTAAGCATGTCATACTTTGTGCAGTTTTGCTAATATAGTCTATTTTACACGCAGAGTATTGAAAATACCGATTGCGTATTGTTTTATATGTAAATTATCCAGTCTCTTTGTTTTTTCACCTATTATAATCTGGTATAGCTTGACGTTATGATTTACACATAAACTTATTATATTATCACTCAACCTACATACTACTATAACTCTGTTTTACATTCTTTTGTCTGATGTTATCCACAAGTTACTAAACCATGGGTTTACTCTCTATAAACAACAGCTCTTGTTTTGTCCTAAAACAAAATACTTGGAACAAAGCTCCATTCACTTTCCAAGTTTTTTTATGGAATATCCACACTCAACAACCGGTCGAGAGAATTCAAATCACCAGAACTGGTGAGGCACGTGGTAACTATAACTCCTCTGACATTCTACACAGCTGAAAAGAACAATTCGATTTACTGTATACCCTGTGCATACATGAGCATAAACCACGTTTTCTCTTTAACTAAACACATTCTAAAATAATCAGTTATTTCACACAAGTTGCTCTATGATACACAGCAGTTCTAACAATCTATGAAAAACAGTTGTTCGTATGTTGATTTTAAGCTGCAGTGTAATATTACATAGTGTGACTTTTATTCCAAGAGAATGTGACCAAACTTATCTTAATTCTCCTGTGTTGTGTGATATTATACAGTGTGACTTTTATTCCAAGAGAATGTTATCAAACTTATCTTACTTCCCTTTGTGTTGTGTAATATTACATATTGTGACTTTTATTCCGAGAGAATGTTATCAAACTTATCTTACTTCCCTTTGTGTTGTGTAATATTACATATTGTGACTTTTATTGCAAGAGAATGGACCAAACTTATCTTACTTCTCCTGTGTTCTGTAACATAGCATAGTGTGACTTTTATTCCAAGAAAACCTACTTTTTCTTACTTATTATCGATCACGTGTTCTGTAAATAAAGCTTTCTGTTACACAAACTGCACTGTCATGTTGTCATTGTTAAAAAAACATTATGCAACATCACCCTCTCCTACACTCGTGGTAGAAATTCACCTAGAAATGTAACTATGTTGAATGCCTTTAGAGCAAAACAAATACGAGTCAGACGAAGTGAAAGCTTGTAAAATGTGTACCGTATAATTAACTATACAACTGTTATACGGAGTACGAGGTCATACATCTTGCAGAACTATCTACTAGAATAGCTAAATATCAGGAAGTCATGTAATGTTAAGCTGAAAACGACCATCTGTTTCGCATTAAATGATGGTTCAGTTTTAGTAAGCATCTGGAATCTACCATGGACAACAAATGTAAGTATTATTGGAATCTACCATGGATATCAAGTGTAAGTATTATTGGAATCTACCATGGACATCAAGTGTAAGTATTATTGGAATCTACCATGGACAACAAATGTAAGTATTGTTGGAATCTACCATGGACATCAAGTGTAAGTATTATTGGAATCTGCCATGGACAATAAGTGTAAATATTATTTGAATCTACCATGGACGACAAGTGTAAGTATTATTGGAATTTACAATGGACGACAAGTGTAAATATTTGTGTAACATACCATGGACAACAAGTGTGAGAATTATTGGAATCCACCAAGGACAACAAGAGAAAAACATACATAACTACCGAGAACCTCGCCATCTTTGAGAACATTATAAAAGGACTGCTACAATGCTTCACTCTGTTTTTTAAGTGTATATGATATTTTTTTTCATATACACTTTTCATGATAAGTATTTTTATAAATCTTATGTGCATATTCATGAGATACTCATGTGCATTTCATTCGGTTACGTCTGTATCGTGTACGGTTGTAAATTGTTTTCAGTTTATATATAGAAGTCCTAGTTCTCTGTAATAAGATCAAATATCGTCAAATTTGGTGATGTAAAGCCTACACTGTAGTATACACATTGCATCTAGGCCATTATTTAGATTCAGCCCGGTGGTTAGGGCACTCGACTCATAATAAAAGGGTCAGAGGTTCGAATTCCCGTTACAACAAACATGCTCGCTCTTTCAGCCATGGGACTGGTGTAATGTGACAGTAAATCTCAGAGTTCGTTGCTAAAAGTGTTACCAAAGAGTTGGCGATGACTAACTAACTGCCTTCCATCTAATATTACACTGCTAAATTAGGAACGGCTAGTACAGATAACCTTCGTGTAGCTTTGGGCGAAATTCAAAACAAACAAACGAGTTATCTAGCATAGTTGGCTCAACCATCTACAGGCCTAGGCTCTGTCATCTGATTTAAATTCTTTTATACGGTGGTGCATCTATATGAAACTAACATAAAATTGTTCATGGATGTTGTGTTACATTAGTGATTTGTTTAACCAATAAACACATTTTTCAAGTAATATATAATTGTGAATAAAAGATCTGATCTACGAATAATAACAAAAGACTCAAATCTCGAATAATTTTCAATCGACGATTATTCTTCTCCTGAATAGTCAGCTATTTCAAAGCACTCGTGTTTTTAGTCTTCTTTTTAAATTAATTGCACCTTTCGGATGGAATATTGAGTGTTAATGTTTTTATCAAAAATAATTTGATCAAACTGTTGCCCTCACTAGTACAGCGATAAGTCTACGGATTTACAACGCTAAAATCAGGAGTTCGATTACCCTCGGTGATCTAAGAAAATAATCCTATGTGGCTTTGCAATAAAAAAAACACAAACACAGTAAATGTTAATATGTTTGGTATGAAAGAATTATACATTATTGGTTTGTTTGTTTTGGAATTTCGTTCAAAGCTACTCGAGGGCTATCTACGCTAGCCGTCCCTAAATGAGCAGTGTAAGACTAGATACAAGACAGCTAGTTATTATCACCCACCCCACAGTCAACTCTTGGGCTACTCTTTTACCAACAAATAATGGGATTGTCCCTCATATTATAACACCCCCACAGCTAAAAGGCAAGCATGTTTGGGACGGGATTCAAACCCCGACCCTCAGGTTACGAGTCGAGCGCCCTAATCACCTGGCCATTCCGAGCCTGTGACAAAACTGTATCATTTGTATGTCACCGATGTGTAGTCGTCATATCTTTGTTTTGGAATTTCGCACAAAGCTACTCGAGGGCTATCTGTGCTAGCCGTCCCTAATTTAGCAGTGTAAGATTAAAGGGAAGGCAGCTAGTCATCACCACCCACCGCCAACTCTTGGGCTACTCTTTTACCAACGAAAAGTGGGATTGACCGTCACATTATAACGCCCCCACGGCTGGGAGGGCGAGCATGTTTGGCGCGACGCGGGCGCGAACCCGCGATCCTTAGATTACGAGTCGCACGCCATACGCGCTTGGCCATGCCGGGCCCATCATATCTTTTGATAATCCTATTTTAGTGGATATGATATCTTTGTAGCAATTGCTTCCCATGGTCAGAAGAAAGAGTTTTGTTATTGAGCCATAATTGCCCAATTATTTACGTGGCAACTGCTGCTTACAGTTTTATCCCTTCATTCCTCATTAGACCAAACACGTTTCTTATAAAAATTAGACAATGAGCGAAAGTTGACATGCATGAGAAATATAGTTATGTTAATTGACTATGAAAGTTGGCACATATTCTAAGCACACATTTATGATACATATTAATGTATTTGTGAATATTTCGGTAAAGTACCCACTTAGCCTTTTTAAGCCGAAAAAAAGAAAAGAAAGAGAAATGTGGTATGTCCAGATATCACAGATCAAAAAGTATTCACACTTTCTATTACAATTAGTGAGAAAATTTGTCACTGTAAATCCTCCATGAGAAGAAAGACGAGTATCCTTTACGTGACGAGGATTCGAAACCGCTATCTTCCTAATATGAGTCAAGCGCTATAACCACCTGCCCATGCTGGATGTAAGAAATAGACACATGATTTACGGTCCTTTCTGAAAATAAGTGAGATGGCATCACGCTCTACTTGAAGTATTACGTTTACTAAATAATAATAAGTTGTTCGACGATACAACACATTACAACGGAGTACTAGTATTCGTTGCATTAGTTAAGACTTGTGTAATATTTTGAACCTTGCATGTTTTAATTATGTACTTTTTTTTAAACTTAGAGCAGGTTGAGAAAAATAAATTGGTTCAGTGACTTACAGTTCTTTTCGTTTTCAAAGTCAGAAATGACCTTGGTGGAAACAAATTATTTGAAAAAGGCGTCTTTAATTGCATAAAAGATTCGAAAATAAATGTTCGAAATATTTGCACAAAACCGGTACCAGATGCGCATGCGTTGAATCTGTAAAATTAAAAGATATCCAGCGTAGAAATTGTGTTAGTGTGTGGGATTTAATAGGAATGTATGAATAATAACGTTATTACACCAAATGGTAGAAAATGACAGCCTTTGAAGGTGAGTTACCGTGAGGTGTTTTGACTAAGTATTTAATATTAAGAAATTAAGAGAATGCGCTTGATGCCCCCAGTTTATTGAGATTCTTGTTATTAATCATACTACACAAAATCGTTTAATTTGAGCTCCAGAATGCAAAGCAGTATTATTTTCCCAGTAAGTTAATGTGTGATATGCCTAGACGAGTTTAAGATGCAAAACAAATTACTAATAGCATTATTTAGACAACTTAAAGGCACAAGAAAGTGGATTCTATGTTGATATTAGTAATTTTCATCATTTAAGGCTTAACTTATTTGTATAAAAAGTAAATGACTAATTCATAATTTATACTGTAATTAGATCAGTAGATGACGAAATGTTCTACTTGAATCTGTTATATATTACTAGTAGTAGATATGGGTTCAATATAATTATCCTACACACCAGTAGTTGCAAACTGAGGAATGTTGTATATATTATAACATGAATTTTCTCAGAAGTTCAACTAGTACACTACAACTGTATCATAGTATATGGTATTTTAATCAGATAAAGTGCTAAGGTGTATTGTGTCTAAACTGTAATGAGTAGGCTTATGCCAAATTAAGTTACATTTACTTGTTTGCTTTTATATTTGTGGTTAGGACATTCAATTTGCAACCTCTAGGTTGCAGAATCATAATCTATTATGAAATATACATGACCTTTCTACCATGAAGGTATTACAGTATAGTGTTTCATTCCACTATTTTTTGGTACAGAGTAGTCTGAAAGATAGCAATGGGAAATGTTTGCTTATTATCTTCAAATGCAACTATATTTGATTTTATCTTAGTGTATAAATTCAGTATTTCTTTAATCAATTATTATGACTAAATTTTTTTCAAATACAAGTTTGCAATGTTAATTTATATTCAAGGTTTGGGAAAAGTTGCTGTAAACTGTTGATAGGTTTTTAATAATCAGCAAATAAAAATACACACACACACACATTTTAATTCTGAAGGTTTTTCTAAAGCAATCTCATATTTGAAATGGCACATTGCTTCTCACTATAAATTTTCTTGTACTGTTATTACTTGTATCACAGTGCTCTCAGCCAAACCAAATTAATGAAAATGCCATTTTAGTTAAACAAAAGCGACAAAAAAGTACCACACTTAGAAAAACCAGAGGTTTGGTTAAGTAATAAAAACATCTCAGTTAAATAAGGTAGTTATATACTTTTCAAAAATCATGTACAAGTTAAAACCATGATATGTTTTGTTTGTTAAATGCTAACCTTCAACAAGCTTTATAGTGCTGTAACCCGGCAATAGTGTAAAAGTATGAACATCCAGTAAATGATAGATGCCATTATCATAAGGTTTATGATGTATTTCATGTTTGTCTTCTCTGATTTAATAAATTTAATATCTAAGCACAGACTTTACAAGACAGTTGTTAGTACATGTATAAGTAAAGCAATTGTGTCCTGTGTAATGAAACAAAATAAAATTTACCTTTTTAAAATGTTTTAGGATGTACTAAACAAATACAGAATTTAAAATATTATTACTCTCTGTTATCACATTATTCTATACATTATTAATTTTTTATGATGATCTGGGATCTGGTAATTTTGTTTCAGTTAACATTCTTGCAACAGGCTTGGTAAAATGTATACAAGTTCATCTACACATTTGCATATATTAAGTATATGTACCAAAACTTTTTATACAGCATGCATATTTTTACAAAAGTTGGTAAACTTTCAGTGAAGATTACAAGTGTATTGTACACAAAAAGTTAGGATTTTAATGAAATATTTTCACTGAAGATTTGTTTGTGAAAATATTGAGTGTTTAATTATTAGTCTGAGTGCAAAGTAATCTAATGTTATAATAATAATAATAATAATAATAATAATAATAATAAAACTATTCTGTGTTCCCATAATCTCAAATATTATTTGTGTAATCTCTAAAATCTCCTAAATACACTTGAGACATTTGTTTTCAATCAGACTTTTTGTTGTTTTCTGTGCTCTTTGAGGTCTGTTACTTGACCAACCATGTAACCATCATGACAAAAATTAGGAATTATAAATTATGCTTTGTTTCTATTAGAATGACTACATTATAACACAAAAATGTTTAATCGAAGTAGCTTGTCCCATAACACTGTGTGTGTATACATAAATGTATATTATACATTATATAGATTATTACTATTTAGAAATGAATTGTTCTATATGTTAAAAGTAATAAGCAATAAATCAAGAAGTAAATAAAAACAAATTTAACTATGACCTTTAAACTGTTTCTGCTGGACATTGGGAGGATATCAAACATTTTTTAAATTGTACAGTTGAACAATCAAAAAATTTGTAACTCTACTGATGCTATAGAATTCTACTATAATTTATTAAGCTTAGAAACTAAGATGTATTTAGATACTAAACAAGATGAAACTTTGAGCAGATGAAAGATGCAACATACCTTTTTGAAGTCTTTGTTCAAAAGAAGATGGTAGCTTTTTGATAGATTAAAATGGCTTAGAAAACCAGTGGAGAACAATCTACATTGTTAATCAGCTATTTACATGCCATATGTTAAAGTAAATGCATGTAAGGGACCATTTCCAGAAATGGAAAGAGATGACCAGAGCCACTGTGTTTAATTCATTACATAAGCTGTATCTGAGCAAAATAGAAAGATGAGGTTCTTGTCTTATATTCTGGATTGTTATTCTTAGTAATTTGAGCTCTTAATTTGTATGGAACTATAGACTTGGTATTTTGACATGACAAACATCTAATTTTAAACAGTGATGCATTCAACATACCATGTGAGTCACTAAAATCAGTATTTAGGTGTTTTCTAATATTTCCTTGTAAAGAAAAAAGAAAAACAAAACACACATGTATAATACTAAAGTTTGAATTGTAATTTACAATTTGATTTCAAACTTATTGACATAAATTCATAAAATAATAGTTCAATAAAACTGAGTGAAAGTCAACATGATTTGACCTTTGACCTGTTACAAAAGAGTATGACATAATAGCCAAAAGATAAATAGAGGCTTGTAGGATTTCAACTGAGAGAAGTGTGTGCATGATGAATTGATCTGTTTTATTGTAAAAGGAGGATTTTGTTATCCAGTGTGAAGATTATCTTATGTAACTGAATCTCTGGTTTATAGATCTTAATATCAAGAAAATACATATTTGATTCTTGCCTGGTCTTGGTTATGAACTGTTTTTACATTTTCCTTGATTCTGTTTACAAAAGAGTATGACATAATAGCCAAAAGATAAATAGAGGCTTGTAGGATTTCAACTGAGAGAAGTGTGTGCATGATGAATTGATCTGTTTTATTGTAAAAGGAGGATTTTGTTATCCAGTGTGAAGATTATCTTATGTAACTGAATCTCTGGTTTATAGATCTTAATATCAAGAAAATACATATTTGATTCTTGCCTGGTCTTGGTTATGAACTGTTTTTACATTTTCCTTGATTCTGTTTACAGAAATGGGTGTTTTGCCAGAAATTGGCAAAGCTGTGGAGGAAATGGAGTGGACGTGAGTATTGCAGCTATTTCTAAAACCTGTAGTGTTATGTAGTTTGAGGTACATTACTTTTTTTCTTTTTTTTTTACATAAAAACCAACATTCTTCCAAAACTGAAACATAACATGTCTGGTACTTAATTTTTTTGTTTGCTCTTGGGTGTATTAGTTTTTGTTGGTGAAATGAAATTTGTTTGAAAGGAACCTTATATAACTAGATTAAGTTGCTTAACTCACAACCTGAGGGTTAGGGATTTGAATTCCTGTCACCAAACATGGTTACCATTTCTGTTGTGAGAGCATTATAATGTGATGGTCAATCTCACTTTTTTATAAAAATTTACCTGAAAACTTAGCAGTTGATGGTGTTGATTAGCTTGTAGTCTGTCAATGCTAAATTCAGGGTAGCAAGTGTACAGATAGCCCTCAAGTAGCATTGTACAAAATTCAAGTCAGACAAAACTGAATCATTCAGGCAAATTTTATGACTTTTATACTCATTTAATTGCAGTGCACTAAGCTTTTTGTATTCGTTCACTTGTTAAAGTTTAGTTTGTTTCTCCCAGACATACATTGTATCTTTTTCACATGAACACACAGTTTTCATCCAGATATGTTTAACTTGATAAATGTGTGCCCTTGCATCCATACATGTTAATACTAAAACTAATTGAGTACTGTGAAAGAGGTCACTGATCTGAGTATGGTAAAAAGAATTCAAAAATATTTTTCACATAACTCCGTGTCAGTTCATCGTGAATCAGCCAATTGAACGTCACTGTAACATTCTTAACTTAAGTTGTAGAGTATGGTATTTAATACATCAGAATAAGTTTAGTAAAAAGATTCCTTTTGTAAGAGACTAGAATTACGCAAAATGACAAAATGTGGAAGAATTTATAAAATCAAAAAGTAGGTCTTACAGTCTACATGTGTACCATTTGAAAAATTTAAGAGTAGTTTGCATATCAGCAAAACCCCAGTTCTAGAAACAATATACAGGGACTGCTTTTAATTCCACATATTATGAACACTACAGCCACTAGTTCTAAAGAGTATGCAGGAATGTCTTGTCACTGTCAATAATAATTGATACCTGTTACAGTACTATATTAAAATGTTTTCATCTCTCAACATGAATTTTTTGCATTTAGATTTAACTTTATTTTAAACACAAGGTTACTTTTATCTCTGTGTAAGCTCTCTGCAATCTTTTAGTAATGATTTGTTTTAAGTGCATAGTCTTTCTACAAATTGACTATTAACATATGCATGTTTGAATTTATTATTTCAGAGAAATTATGTTCAGGCTTTTTGTTAACATTATAAACTCGTTCTATTCTTCAGTACATTCAGTACTGTGCAAAAACATTGGGACAAAGTCAAAAAACTATATTTCAGGCAATATTCAAAGAGCAGTGGAAGGTAAATTGCTGGTGAAACATAATAATTTTGCAAGTCTTCATATTAAGTACAACAAACTCCGTAGGTGTTTTTAAGTTCAGTTAACAAGTAATATTTTTCTCTTTTGTTTTAATAATGCAGTTAGTCTTTGAGTTATTGTTCAAACATATTTAATGAAAGTGACCTTTGGGACTTTACTCCAAATGACTCTAATGCACTCTAGTAAAGTTTCTTTGGAAGTAATTTTTGTCAAATTTTTTATATCAAATTCCAGATCTGCTCAGTTGGATTTGAGACTTGGGCTCTGCAGGGACCATTGTATCATTTTAATGACTCGAGCAGCTTATTTCTTAGCTAAGTAATTTCTGTTTAGGTTGGATGAATGTTTGGGATCGTAATAATTTTGGTAGTAGAATTCTTTGTCAGTAATATATGACCCAGGACAGATCAATATCTTATAGAACTTGTTTAAGTCCATTATTCCATCTGTTGTTTTTTTCCAAATATATCCAGCTGTCTCTGCAGAAAAACACCCCCAAACTATAATGCTGCCTTCTCCATGCTTCATGGTGAGTGATATACATTAAAGTAAATGTTTCAGTTTTTCCAGCAGACATTCACCTTATGTCTGGAACCAAATATTTTAAACTTGGATTCATCTGTTCTTAACATCCTTATCCAACCATCAACAATTCAGTTTTTGTACATCTTAAATTTCAATGTGTTGACAATATTTGACTAAATATTCAATTTTTGTTAATTCTTCTTGATAATTTAGATCTGGACACTTTTGTCATTTAGTTCATGGTTGTTTATTGAATGCTTGAGATTAGTGACAATCTTTCTTCTGTCCCGAAAGTTGCATAAATGAAGATACTGCAAGTCCACATCATTGAGTTTAGGTGTTTTGTTCCTCCCTTTCTCACTTTCAAATCTACCTGTTTCTTACTCATGATTTAAGAGTGTACTTGACAGTATTTGGGAAGACGCTTAAAGTTTGCAGCAACTTGTTGGAGAGTCCAACCAGTATAACTAATTTTAATGTAAACTCTGTTCTACTTAAACTTTTCTTTACTTTTTGGGCCATGGTACAAGATAAAAACTTAATATACAGTTTTAAACACTGTCTTTATCAAGGTTTATTTGTGTAATGTTTTTAAATTGATTTATTCTACAGTATACAGGTACCACATGCTAGCTTCTTCTGTAAAATTAAGACACTGTATGGGGTACCTTGACAGGTATTTCAGACCTAAATTTGATCAGCATGTTCATTTAAACAGAGCCCTTATGAAGTATGCTTAGTATAGTATGTGGGAATTTGAAAGAACAAGTTTTCCAACCTTAGTCATTTAATTGTCAATAGGGGTTAGTATTACCATCATGTTGAGGTTTACATTTCTGTAATTGTTTGGAAGAATTAGCCACATGAAATTGAAAGAATAAGAATATTTTCATGTCCTTCCACTTTCATGTGTATGTATAGAACTTCATAAAGCTTGTAATACAGCATTTTGTTTCCTCTTGTTAACAAATCTGACTGATTTTAAACAACAAAAAATTACAGGTTACCTACAGATGTACAGAGTGAAGCTGTGCCACTGATTCTGGGTGGAGGTGACGTGCTAATGGTAAGACACATAAGATATCATAGTATGTTTGCAATTCTGCTTTATGCACAAATATTTCTTTTACGCAGTTACCATTTCCAGAAAATGTAAGTTGAAATGTGAGGTTTTCAGGGACATGTTGTAGTCTAAACTCAAATTCTTTTGTTTTGGAATAATGTTATCATGTACTTAAAGAAAAAACAAAACAAAAAAACAACATAATAACTAATAGCATTTCTTTTCTTTAAAAAAAAATTGTTCTGAAACATATTACACATAAAGAAAGTCAGTCTGGAAGTGATAAAAAAAATATACTATTTTTACTTCTTGTAATATGTAAATAGTCCATTTAAAAAGTTTTTTTATTGTACTGATACAGATATGTGAGTAGTAATGTCATTTGTATTTAGGGATGAATTTTATTAAATGGAAACAGCAAATAAACTCCAATGAAAACAACACAAAGTTGAAGAAGGTAGATTTATCTTGTAAACTGACAATCCTGATGTACCAAATGCATGTAATGTTGTAACTAACATAGCTACTAGTCATTACACTAAAATATGTGGTGAGAAAAAGATGATGAAATAAACTTTGTACATCAGCAGTAATGTGTTGATTCATCAGAAGCCTACCTGTCAGTCACTTAAATTACTTTTAATATTAAACCCTGGCCAAAAATGTATTTGAACATTACAACTTGAAATATCACCTGAAAACTCAAAGTAAGAACCAGTGTGAGTGACGAATTTAATTTTCTTTAGATTGATGTATTTTTTTAAAGTAAAATTCAAAATGCTGTATCAGATAGGAGGAGGTGGATATTTGTTATGAACTTGTTTTGTGGGGGGTGGTCAAGCTCCAGGGAGTTTGCTTAAAACAAGTGATACTGAATTATATGAGAGAAACATTATTTGACTTTGTTTTAACCTTTTATGCATTGTACAGATTTCATTTTGTTCAATAAAGCTATGAATTACTTGTCTTTTTCCTTCAAAGGGAAAATAGGGAAAATGAGTAGGTAACAAAATCACTTGTAATTTTCCCTCCAGTTTGCAGAATGTTATGTTAAAATAAAAAACCTCCAATAATTACTGTTCTTTGCTAAACATTTAGAATATAAAATATCATTATTAAAGTTGCTTACTGATCATGAACTTTACAGAATGTTCTTATCTGTTGTAAAGATCCCCTCTTTAGTAGAGGTTTAGTGTAAAGACAGAGAAGTCTGAGGAATTCTCCCCAAAAGGGGCAGTCAGGAATGTTGTGGTTCCTCTTCATCCCCACTCATGAAAGATTATATGTGGAATTTTTCTTGTAATTTGATTTGGCTTGTGTAAGGTTATGAAGTGAGGTGGGGCATTATAAAAATGATGGGTGAGAAAAGGGAGTAAGACAAAGGTGGCACAAGGGAAGTAGGACAGATCGGAGCCAGCAGTCCAAAAAGTGAAGAGACTTCAACTCAAACAGCACAATTTGAAGTTGGGCAAGCATATTTCCTTGGCTGGGATCTAAAGATCCAATGTCTGAGATTTGTATGTGGGGGGGAAAACAGGAATGCCCTGAGAAAACTTACTATCACAGGATAGATGTTGAAAGTTTTACCTGTCCTACGCCCAGATCTAAAAAGAAATACATATAGACATATATTCACCTTATTTACAGTTATTTTGTTGAGTGATTTGTAATTGATGAGATTTGTTATATAGTGAAATGTATTTTGTAGGAGCGCTGGCTAATTTACAATATGGAAAAATATTTAAGCATTTGTTTAAAAGAACATACATCTATTTTCCTCAAGAATATACTTCAAGAGTATCTAACTTTTATCTGAATGTTGTTTTTCAACAAACTTGTCATAAAATCAATAAATACTATATTTCTGACATTTATTTGAAAGGTTGTGTATTTTTAGAATAAAAATTGTGCAATACATAGTGTAATAGTATTATCACCCATACTGAGTGTCATATGCCATGACCTTAGAACTACATAAAATTTAGTTAAGCATGGTTCATACATCATTTTTGCCAGTGGTGAAGTTTCAGTTTAATGCTGAACCAGATGACTCAACTTTTTAGGCTTAAATGTTCTATTCTATTTAGCATTATGCTTCAGTTGCCTCCTCAGCTCAAGATTTTGATTAAACTTTCTCAGATGAATATTTCAAGGAGCGTAAGAGTTGGCTTTTACAAAATTAATCTTTGTTTCTGCAGATTGTATTACAATGGAATGGTTCAGTCAGTCAGTTTTGATAAGACTGTACAATGTTAGCTAACAGTTGGCTTGACCTCTATAAAAAGTACCAGTCAGTATCATTTATTTTTAAGTCATAAAAAAAAAAAAGTTTTAACAATAATACTGAAGAAAAATTTGTTAAATTACCATATTTTTCATTGTAATTGTAATTTGTTTAGTCATTTTGTCAGTTTCAGTAAAATCTAAAAAATTACCATAAATATCTGTCAGCTTTGAGTATCACTAATTAAATAATTGAACAAAGGTACATTAGATGTAGTTACATTTCATTACAACTAATATAGTCAGAATGTTACTTTTAAAGCCCCCTAGTGGAGCTGCAGTACATCTGCATATTTATAGTGCTAGAATCCAGGCTTCAGTACCTGTGGTGGGCAGAGCATATACTCCATTTACTTGCCTTGAACTTAATTTTAAATAAACACATTAAAAACTATACATTTGAAGAAAAATTTATTTAGCAATTGCTTCTTCCTCAGCTACAGAATCATTCTAATTCTGTAAGAGATTTATCATAAGTACAAGTAATATGTTTGACCTGTTTTGTTTTGTTTTGTTTTCAGGCTGCTGAAACAGGAAGTGGAAAAACTGGTGCTTTCTGTTTGCCTATCCTTCAGATTGTGTGGGAAACATTGAAAGACTTGCAGACAGGGAAAGGGAAGATTGGTGTTAAAGGCGTAGTATGTTAGTATCAATGTTCTGTAATTATCTAATTGTTCTTGGAATAAATAAGGAATAGTTTTAAGTTTAGAATCCATATATTTCAGCACTATGGGAGATCTCAGACAAATTTGGTCAAATTAGTGTCTTCATCGCACTTTAAATACAGAATTTCTAGAATAATACAAAATTCCAACTCTATACACCAAAATCTTAAGTTAAACATCAGTTAAGCCTTCATAAAATATTGCCTATAATCTGGTGAAAAAACAAACTAACCCTAATTTGTGTACATTTTATGCTTTAGTTATGGCTAAATTTTAGTGTACTTAACCCTATCACTAAATAATCTCATTATATTATTCTGTGACCTATAAAAAAAAAAAAATAGATATTTAAGCTTTTAATATCTTCTTTCTTGACCGTCTCACTGGTTTTGGTTTGGTTAGCTCACTGAGCTGAAGAGCTGTGCTTCAACTGCGGCATTTTCAAAATTGAGATTGCATTGTGGGTAAAACATAAGGGTTACTATGGAGCTGTACCTGAAGGTTCTTGTTGGGAAAAATTTTGTGATGTTTCTTAAATTTGTCTCCTTGAAAACAATATATATGTAATGGGAAATTTCAGCCAATTATGATTTTTGTTTGCCAGCAATACCAAGTGTAGTATTGTTTGTATACACAGTTTGATTTTACTGCTCTTCATGATCTCTAACAAACTACCTGAAGTTTAATTATATGCCTGAAGTAGTGCATTGTGTATTTTATATTTATGTGGTTGGAAGAATTTTAAAAAGACTGTCTCCTCTTGCCAGAAAGTGCCGTTGTTTCCTGCAAATTGATACTGCAACAACCAACATACAAATGTAACAGAGGTGGCTTTTCATCTTTATGTAGTAGATTACATTTGCAGTGATTGTTTTAACTGCTTGAATAATGTTTTTAAACACTGATACATGGTTCTTAAAGATCAGAGAAACTAGGAAAAGTTAGATAATTTTTCCACTTTCCTGATCTAGGAAATAGGGGAATTTCACAGATACTGTTTATTTGGGGAAACGTGGCAAAAAGTTAATTTGTACTAAATATCACGCACTGATTAATTCTTTTACATTCAGCATGTGAATGGGTATAATATTTCAAGTAAAAACATTTTAACATTCGTCTTTGTTCACCATTCATTGTTTTAGAATACAAAAGCAATCTTAATAATTACAAATAGTATTTTGGAATCGTGTCTGTCTGAAGTTTAAGGACTTGACAAGTTGTGGGAACCATGTTGAAATATAGAAAACACCTAGTTATGCACATTTTTTTATTAAATGAAATGTGTAGCCCCATAAGAAGCTAAGTAAAGATTTATAATTTTAAACTTAGCTCTGAGAGTTGTGATGAACAAAAATACAAGATTGCTCATTAAGATTGAATATCTAGACTTCTACTAGTAAAGGATTGGGATGGTATAAAATATCATTTAATCAGATAGAGACTGATCTCTGTACACTTTGAACTGTTTTTATCCTTTTTCAAAATGTAGCCAGCAGAATAAAATTTTGTTGTGATCTGACAATGATTGTTTCTGATTGATTTTCTTCAGCACAAAAGTGGACCATGAGTTTCTTTGACAGAGGGGATGCTCTTGGTAAGACATTTTACAAACTGTTAATCTTTATAAATATTACAACTAGACTGGCATGTGTGTCATGTGTGTGTGCTTAAATTGTACTTAAAATGATGATCAATTCATGTGAATAATATATTTACTTTTCTCACTACAATATTCCAAAAGCTATTGATTTATGAAAGTGCACAGAAGAACATTGTTTTAATTCCAGTATCAAAATCTGCACAGTATATGAACATGTTTGTGACTAACTTGCCTCAAGAAAAACCATGTGACTATGATATTCGTAATATATTGATTAACATTAGGTTGGGTTTTTTAATGCACTTTTCAATACTGATCCAAAATACATTATGTTGTGTTACTATAAATTGTAGTACTTACACATCATTTTTCATTTAAAGTTTTCAAAACAAAGTGGATTTTCTCAACTTCTCCTGTAAAAGCATCTTTCGATATGTTTGCACAAATTGTTATTTTTCTTCACACTTATCACAGAGATCAAGTTTACATTTCCTCACAATTTGTATGAGAGTAAACAGGGTTATCCTTTTGTATAGCCGTAAGTCCAGATGGACTGATGTGTCAAAGTCGAGACCCAAAGTCGTGGCATGGATGCCGAAGCACAAAAGGTGTACAAGGAAAAGGTAAGCCTTATCAATAAGTCTAAACAACAAACTAAAGAATTGTAAAATGTTCCCTTTAAAATATACTGAAGACAGTTTAATAAGGAAATAAATATTGTTAATTGGTCTATTTTACAACTTTTTACATGTATCCATTGTACCCTTGTATTATCCAAGGTTTTATGTTAATTTTCAAACCCTAATGCCCCCCCACAAGAGATTTTGGAATTACACCTCTGTTAACAGGTCTCAAAATGACCTAGTGCTCAAAACAAACAGTATAACTGTTTGTCATAGCCTAAAATTTCTGGTAGATTTTGCATATATTGTTAATACTATGTACATTAATATAATATAATTCATGAGTTTGACTGACCACATATCTCTTTGTACTTTAAAATCTTTAGATTTAATGTCTCACCTTCAGTAAATTGTGTATATCTTCACACAATTTATAGCATTTCAGTTAACATTAAGTCTTTTACATACCAATTTTTTTTTTTTTACTGAATGTTTTCAGATAAGTAAAATATTTGCCCATTAATATATTGAGCATTTGTTTTGAATAAGTCCATTTGCAAAGTAATTTTCATGTTTAGATTAAAATTGCTTTTTCTCATCTCAAAAATTTTATTCTCTTTTATGAAATCCCTGAAACTTCAAAAAAAAATTTCAAATGTTTTTAGTAAAAGTTTATAATCTGTTATTTCCTGCACCTTAACTCAAAATTGGATTGGTCAAATTGACCAGTCTCATAACCACCAAAAAATACATCAAAATCAATCTTTATTTAATGACTTAACATTGTGACATGAAGCTACATTCATTTATCCTAAGTAACTTTAAGCTAGGAAGAGTATACATCTATATATAATTAAACTTTACTATTTTATTGTCCATTGAACTGTGACTAACTGCAGCTAATGCCATTACAAGCTATAAATCACTTGAAACGTGTAGCTCACCTGACATTATCAAATTATATTACCCATGCATTGCTCGTGTATAACTCGTGAAACGTTTTCATTATGTTGTTAATTTTACTTAATCTAATCTTAACTAACTTAGAGATCCCAATTTTTATTTTAATTACTTTTATTATAATAATAATAATAATGAATAAAAAAACAAAGTACTTACCCAATCTTTTTTCCTTGCTATTTACTGTCAAGGACATGTAAGCCTACTTTTTTATATAAATGTTAGACATGTACTAAACTTTTACTTAATGAAATAATGTAATTAATAAAATGCAAAATGTAGTCAAAATTCTAACTGTATGATAAAAGCTGTTACATATTGGTCCAGGTTAATTGTTTTTCACTGTAATGTGTAATGTTGCTTGTACTCAGAGTGAAATTCACTATCTGTTCAGAACACAATGTTATGCAGTGCATCTTTTAACGAATATAAACCTTGACTTTTTATTGGTTATATGCAATACATAATTAAATGTGTGAAAGAGCTATTAAGATATTCTGAAAGAGAGGATGTGATAGATGGGTGAGACAGGAATTGTAGGATATAAAGATTATGGGTGTCTGAGCAATGATGATTCTGTAATGAATAATTTAACTTCTTTTTCTTTCAAGGGGTGGTGGGGAAAAAAATAGAGAAAACAAGAAGCTTAGAGACACTATATAATGTCACACTAGGGGAAATTCAGGATTTAAGAGAAATTTCCTTTTAGAATTAAGAACTTGTGTACTATTAACATATGGATTATTATTAGCTAAGATTTTTTTGCTATACTATAAAATAGTAGTTTAATAAAACTTCTGAATATAAGACACTAAAAGTTTGCCCTGCATAGTAAAGGTCAAGAAAGTTTATGGATCCATACTTTTCACCTGATGAAACTTTGTTTTTGCATCCAACAGCTATAATCTTATAAAATTTACAATATATGTTCTTAATAATGACATGTTATTAAAGAAAGGAGCTATTTGATGTAATGACTTGTGTTGTTTAGTAAACACTGACAAAGTTGTGGTACTTTGCTGCTGTCAGAAGGATTTAGATGAAACATAATCTGTTTTTGTCATTTACATTATCAAATCAAGTAAAATTCAGTGTACACTGTTAAGATTTAACACTAAACAACATATAATACATGAAATATTTGTCATTATTTTATCAATTGATTAACCAGTTTGTTTGTTGATAAGTCACATGCCCTGAAATTCACTGGTTTGCTTGGAAAAAGCTGTAAATGTTAAAGGAAAGTATGTAAATATTCATAACATTTGTAATAACTGTTAAAGCTGGAACTTTGGTTGACAAAGAATTAACCTGTGAGTAGTAATTGTTTGTATGGAGTTAACCACAAAGCTACACAATTGGCTGTCTGTCCTGCTGGGAGGGTAATTTGTGTTTTTAAAAACATAATGATTTACAGTTAAAGTAAGTACAAGTACATGGACTTTTCAGTAGATCAAAATAGGCACTAACATATGGTTTTTAAACAGCTATAAAGGAAAGTTAAGTACTTTTTTCTCATTTTCACAGCTGTTTTCTAAGATTAAGTAAATGCAAAGTGGCCTAAAAGTCACATTTAAATCCTGCAGGGAAATACTATTATGAAGCTAAAGTTACAGATGAAGGATTATGTCGTGTGGGCTGGTCCACTCTAGCTGCCAGCTTGGAAGTTGGTAAGTTGGATAATTTAAGTTTTCAGTAATTTTTTCACTAGACAAAACTGAGTTATTTAGTCTGATCAAATACTGTTTAAAATTTCACTAATTTGAATATTAAGTTTTCAAGATATTAAAATTATATAATAAATTCAGATTATGGTGTGAATGTATCCTATTGAACTTTATGATAACTTATTATGATAACTGATAACGAAAACTTCTGTGTATACTATATTTTTTATTTTAATATTGGTAAAAAAAGTTTTGTGCATTCAGGGATTTGAGTCTTTGTTGGGCATGTGTGTAAAGCATTCTACATGTTTACGTAAGTTTTATTATGACAACATTACTAATATTCTGTCCATCCCTTCTATTAACATGAAACCTTGTGTTAAGTTGAGACTGATGCTTTGTAACTTGACTGCTGTGTTCCATAGCTTGTAATGTTATACAGAGGCTCTACTACTGGATAGCAAGACTTCTTGTGGTACATAGAAACTGTTAATATGTAGCATGTTTCCAAATGTCACCAACATTCTTTTACTTGGTAACGTAACTCCTTGTATTATATTAATACTGAACTACTTGTTGAAGGTTTTGCTTATTTTGAACTGTCTTTCAGGAACTGATCGCCAGAGTTTTGGTTACGGAGGAACAGGAAAGAAATCTTTTGCTAAACAGTTTGATGACTATGGAGAGGTGATCTTTATACATTCTTTTTAAGTTATTCCATGGTTAAGGAAAGGCTATTAAAACATTTTTTGTTTCTTAAAATGAGACATTCTTTAAAAGATTTGATAGTCACTTTTCTCACTATTATAAACAATATTGTAGAATATTTTTCTGTAAAACATGGTTGATTGTGGAAACATTGCTAAATGTGGTATTATTTACTCAAAGGATCTTAATGTGTGCAGATTTTTGTTTCAATAATGTTTTAATAAAGAACAAAAAAGCACATCAGAAGTATACAAAGCAAGTTAATAGTAAATCCTATAAACATGATTTTTTTATATAATATATATTTTGAACAGTTTGCTTTAACTTCTGAAAGTTAAATTTAGAAACCTGTATTATCAATCTGTCATTGTATTTTTATAATGTAGTGATTTTTTTTTTATTTCTAAATGCATAATATAAATGGAAGTAAAGTTCACAGATTAAAACCAAATACATTTATTTCCATGTTGTATATAAAAACATGAGATTTTTTTATATTTATCAGTTGTTAATGTTTGACATGGTTTCTATGCTTGTATTTATTTTTGTACACTCTTGACATGTTACTACCACGATATTTTGAATATTTACATAACATACTGGACATAAAATACTTTAACTAGTCCTGGTAGAGATCATTGTGAGGTGGATATTTTAGTGTGAAGTAAAGCTTTTTATGGTTGTTATGAGTTGTTAAACACAACTTATCTTGGAACGCTGAAAGAACTAACCTTCTCTGTTGTGTGACGAATAGTGCAGGAAGTTTTTGAATAAAAGTCGTTTTAATGGTCCTTAATTTTTCTGTGTTTATGGATTTTATTTCTTAACCTTATTTTATTATTTCTCACAAGGCATTTGGTATTCATGATGTGATTGGATGTTACTTGAATCTTGACAATGGAGTAATTGGTTTTTCAAGAAATGGTAAGCCTAAATATAGTATTTGTACAGAGTTAATTTCCAGTTAAAAAACAAAACATCCTGATCATTGTGAAATCTCGTTTTAGGGAAATATGAACAAGATTTATTTTATTTTAGCCACCTCCATTTGTATTATTCCGCAGTGTAAAATATTCCATTTTACCAAATAATGAAGTATGAAGTAAAGTTTGTGATTCCAAATCCATTATTGTTCCTTTTTTGTTTATATTAACCTCAACTGGAAACTCAGTTCCATTTCTGCCATTAGTAAAATATGTTTCCATAAAAATTATGCTTTTCTCTAAAAGTTCTTAAATTTGACTTGCATAGCAGAATGGGTCTTTAAAACAAAATCCTTGGTCTGAGATGGCTTAGGTTGTTCATTTCAAATTTTAATCATTTGTTAAAAGTGACATGTGAAAAAATTATATATTTACACCTTGTCCTTCTTTGAGAACAGACAAAAGTTAAACCATAAATGTGTGTATAAAGTAAATATGTAAATTAATCTGATAATTAGCCATTTTTTACTTTATTACTGTTTCTTATATTTCAAAATTGGTATATCATGTAGGAAAATACCTTGGAGATGCTTTTAAGATACAATCAAACCTGATAAAAAGTGCTTTTTTTGCTTCAGTAGTGTTAAAGGTAAGGTTTGTTAAAGGTAAGGTTTGTTTTGTCTTGGAACTTTTTCTTTATATATAAATTATAATTGAACAATGAATGCTTAATGATTTGTTGTTTTTAATATTGGTTTGGGAATATCAGTAAGAAAAGTATGGCAGTCAGCCTTTCCAATTAGTATTAAAGATGGTGATGAGTTTTTTCTACTAGTATTAACAATAAAATTATTAGCAGTGAATTTTTTCTATTTGTATAAAAAAAAGACATTTAATAGAAGACACTTGGAAAGCTTCATCAAAGTCTAAAGCATTTTGCATCGTTATTTCCATTTAAAAGCAGTTATGCTACTTAATGAATCAATCAAATTTTTATCTGAACTTCCATAATATTGTACATTTTATTTCTAGTTACTTCTCCATGTAGATTTTATAACCCTTCTCAATTTCTCACCTTTTGAGCAACTTCCTCAGGGAAGTTAAGGATGCTGGAATTTAGATGTCTATGAATCTGAGTAGTCAGATGATGGGCTAGAGATGGTATTTGTAGATTTTGTTTTAGTTTTATATATCCAAAATTTATATTTTAAGAATATCCAGCAGTGATACTACAGCTGGGTAATCAGAGGTATTTATTAATGTAGGTTTATTAGATACGCATCCTTTGAAGGTCAACATTTTTTTGTCTGAAGAAATATTTTGTAGAAAACATTTTTTAGACAATATGAATGTTTTCTCGTTGTTGAATGACTTGCTGATTTCAACTAAGTGCCACATGGAGGCCACCATCACACATATGCACACGATCATTGGGTGACTGGTTACGTAGATAGTTTGAATGCTCAAACAATTATGAACAGTCTCTAATTTCAACTGATAGATTATTTACATTACAGTTTTGTTGTTTGTAATTTCATTTAATGTTTAGATAGCTGTCAGTTATTGGAAAAACAGATTTCAGTTGATTTTAATTGATTATTTCATAACGTTAATTGGTTTAATCATAATTTTGGGGAGCAATTAGTCTTGTGAATTATTCAACCAAAAAATATATAAAGTATTAGAACAAAATTGAATGTGAAGCCTAATCCATTGAATTAACTACTTGTTGAGGCATAGTTTCATTCTTTAGATTAGTGCTTGTGCAGGGTTACATGTTAAGGGTGAAAGCATACAAGTCCATTGATGATTGTTAAACAGAAGATTAAACCTCACATCTACTGTGTAACTTTCTTTGTCTGTACCTTTGGAGCCTCATTGCAAAATAAAAGAAATTTAGTTCTAAATTGTTAATTTATGTAACTTAAAGAATTAGTTATCAACATCAACAGAAGTTGTAAATAAGATATAATTTCTGTATTAGAAACCTTTCTCAGTGTATATAAACATTCAATATTTTTTTCTTCTAAGAATGCTGAAATGAAGTTTAACTTTGGAGAAACCCCCTTCCAGTTTCCACCTTCAGTAAGTAAAACTGCGTGTTTAAGAATGTGTTTAAATCTGGAATTTTGTTTTTACTGGAAGTGTTTGTTTTAGTGTTTTATATGGACTCCAAACACATTGAAATTGTAACTGAGTAAATGTTGAACAAAAATCAGAATGTAGAGGTCTGTTCAGGTTAGATTGAATATTACTTAAATATCAGAATACATAGTGGGTAAAAAAATAAAATAAAAATTGTCATAACATAACTTTTATATTCTGGTGACATCAGTATTCCGACCTTCAAATAAAATGGTCTAAGACTTAAGAGTGCATTTACTGTTCAGTAGAATATTTAATAACACAAGTTTCCACTGAATTTGGAGAAGAGTTACATCAAAACATTCAGAATTCATGTAGATCCTGTACTCAGTGATCTGTTTATTGGTCACATCTGTCAGAAACATTTTTATTCTTTGCTTATTTTTTAATGTAATATGAAAACTGAATTTACTGAAACTTGTTTAAGTTTTCAAACTTGATTTTGTATATTAATTAGTATATCATGTTTCTTTCAGTCAGTCTCCAGATGTCACTTTTATTTTACTTAAGTATTTAAATATAAATTTTTAATTTACATAATTTAGCCATTGTTAAAGTAAAACATTGCCAGTGCCTTTTCACGTTCACTCTTGCCAGTGGCTACATTGTACTGGAAGTGAAATGCTTGCAACAGTATGTGAAATAGATATTTTCTGGAAACTAAATGACCATGATGTCACCAAACTATATAAGGGAGTTCAGTGACATCATTTGCCCCTGAAGAAAAAAAAATCCACCTTTCAAAAGTGCTTTATTCATTTATATCAAGACTCCTTAAGTCTGTTTTTATAACATTGCAAATATATTACAATTTTGTTTCATAAGTTTATCTCGGATGATATTTTGATAAGTGACAAGTGTTTTCGTAGTTATAAGGTTGAACTTTAATCTTCTACATCTGTGGAAAATAAGACAATAAACTGTCTTGGTAGCACGTCAAAACAACCGGTTTTCATTGGATCCTGTAGGGAAAAAAAAATAGATACCACGGGTATTTTAACCTCTTTGTTTTTGTTTTATTTCTAAGAGTAAGCTTATTTTATTTCTCTAGGATGGATATGTGGCATTTTGTAAAGCCCCTAAGGATAACGTGGTTGTTTCAACTGTCACTGGTATGTTGGGCTATTTCTATGTAAGGCAAATAAATTAAGCTGTTTTCTTGTTAGTGTAGCAGATATTATACAAATGTTAACTGTAGGATAGTTTTTTTGTTGACGTAAATTAGGACTTTGATCTTAAATAAACATTGTAGTTCTTCCCAGAGGAGCATATTTGTTACCTGTAATCATTAGCAACATGTATCTGAAAGGTATTTTTAAATTGAACCTGGGTTTTATGAAGATAAATATTTAATGCTAAACCATAAATGTTAATATCGGAAAAAACAAAATTTAATTTGTAAAGTTCAAAAAATTTCAAAACCACAAAGGATGAAGCAGCAAAATATCCTATTCAAGACAGATTTTTGAATGACTTTTAGATGGGAAGTATTTTTGAATTTTATAAAAACAATGTGAACTCTCTTCTGTCTCATGAAACTGATATTAGCTAATGTGATTGGAAGTAAAACTTTTAGCATAGTTCTACAAACTAACAAGTTGTGTAATGTTTTTTCTTGATTTTGTTTCATAGGAAGTTCTACTGGTGCTCCTAGGATTGTTCAGAATTCACCACAGGCAATTATTATAGAAGTAAGTAATCCATCCATTTGGTTTAAATATACTTTTGTGGAATACTGTTTATCATTGACTTGGGTCTGTTTCTGTTTTCTTCGAGAGAAGTTTTTTTGTGATTAAACTTTGTTTTAATAAATTTATGAACTGATAAACTGGAAGTTACTAGAGTACACAATATTCACAGTTTAAAAACACATTTTATAGACAAAATGAAAACAAACTTTAAGTAAATGTTTACTTGGTTATTTCTAACTTAAAAGTAAATATGTTCAATATTGGGATGAGGAAACTTTATTTGCTTAAAAAGACCTATGGTACACATCTTTGTTTATTAAATGACTGAAAAATATGTTTAGGCTTCTGTGAGTGTTACGAGATGATCCTCAGTTTAACACTGTCTCTGCACTAATGAAGCTAAAGCATGATGTTTGTGAATTACGCTGTAGAATCAATGGTGTACACTAACCTTTTCTCCCTGTGGCCCTGCACAGATGTTTGCCTTCTCTCAATATATAATGCATCTCCATAAAATCTCCAAGTATTTAAGTGGTTATATTGTAAGTTGTGTTGTGTAGATCACATGACAGTCATGTAACTACCACACATCTTTAACATGATAATATGTCATCATTAATCCCCTGACATTCACTGTTTTACATGTTCAGCTGTATGTTGCTGTTTAGCTTTGGTAAACTTGGAATTAAAAAAAAAAATTATTGTACATGTGGTTTCTTGCCCTATCATCCCAAAGAATGACAGTTGCTGTCAGAGAAGTTCCAAGATTTATTATTTGTGGGTGCTACCTTTAGTAAATTGGAAATGACATTTAAAGAGCAAAAAATTCTATTTAGAAATCATAGGCATGTTTAAGTAGCTTTGAAACTATGTAACAAAGATGAGCACAGTAACAAAGTTACCAGGGAGTAAATGCCATTACCAAAGTGAAAGAATTCAGTAAATACTGTGATCAGTCACTGAAAGATATGTTGGTAAAGTATCTAATTTTATTATTATTAAAAATTATAGGACTACTAAACTGACAAAAGATTGACTGTATCAGGTTCTGTACACTAGAGAGAAGTTTAACTTCCATCTAATTTAACATGATTTTCAGGTGTTGTGTGCTATCTTCCACACATTTCATTTAATATTGTCTTGGTTTGACTCGCATTGATTATTGCTTGACTTTAATTTCATAAAATATTTTCTTTATTTTAAGTAGACCTGGGTGTGAATAAAATTGTTTATAATATTTCATATTTTAAGGATAACATTCACCCCTAAGTGTCACAGCAGTGTGTCTGTGGACTTGTACCATGAGAAACTGGGTTTAGACACCCCTTGTGGGTAGAGCACAAATACCTCACAGTATTACTTTGTGCTTAATAAATAACACCTTCAAAGATCCAGTTATATCTCAGAGCAGTTTTTTTTTTTACTTCATATTTTTCTCAAGCTCTTCCAAGATTTTAGGTTTTATATCTTAGTGTTGTTGGGTTATGTCTCAATTTTAACTTTTTACTGTGACTAAAACACATTTCTGACATCTCGTAATACACAGGTGAAACAAAAAATTTACATGATTATTTCCATTTTTTGTGGTTATGTTTTCTCTTTATAAACATTGTTTTCTTTATTATGAATGAAAGAACTTAATACACAACTTTGTAAGAACATTACAGAAATAACTGTGCTCAAAGTTAAGAACTTAGCACATTATTTTATAATAAATTTAGTATCAAGTCTAGCGTGTTAGTAACAAGAAACATGAGTACCTTTTTTTGTGACTTAGCATCAAGTCATCAATGGTAAATATTCAGAGTCAAGAAATCTGAATGTTTATCATCACTTACCTATTCCTGTTTGACACTGTTCATATCTTATTTATGTATTTTTATTTTTTGCATTTTTAGCCATCACGAGAATTGGCAGAGCAGGTGAGTCTAAGTTTTTTTATTTGTGCCAAGTAGTTATGGTTTTTGTATATATATGAGAAGAAGTTATTTTATACAAATATTAGATTTGTTGATATAATGTTAATAATTGATGGTAGTTTATATAAACAACAAAATGAATGTTTAAATAGTGCTAAGTTTAGTCACAAGGGGAATTTATATGAACAGTCTTCTTGGTTACAAGGAGTTAGCGAGACATGTATCATGCATAGTGTTATGGTTTACAATGTTGATCTTTTTTTTTTCTTTTTTTTTTGTTGGTAGATCCATATAAAGTCAAGGCATTACTCTGTGGGAATGCAGTTTGTTTGGCATCTTCAACTTTTAAGGATTTTTCTCTTAATAAATAGTTTGTTTTTGTTACTTTAGTCACTTGTTATCATTTATTGTTCTACAGACCAATATCCTCAATCTTGTTCCTAAAGGATGTGAAGTAAAATCATACCTTTTTTTATGGTATTAAAACTTAGTAATTATAGTAACAGCCAGACCTGGCCAGGTGGTTAAGGCACTCAGTTAGGAATCTGAAGGTCATGGATTCAAATCCTCATCCCACCAAACATGCTCATCCTTTCAGCTGTGGAGACATTATAATGTTATGGTCAATCTCACTATTTATTGATAAGAGTAGCCCAGGAGTTGTGATGATTAGCTTTCATTTTCCTGTTATTACACTGCTAAATTAGGGACAGCCAATGCAGTTACAGCAATCTTAGGATTGTTACATGAGCAGTTGTTATTAATATATCTATTTTTGCAGACTCTGCAGTGTATTGTAAACTTCAAGAAATACATAAAAGATCCAAGTGTCAGGTAAGAAATTACTTGTCTATAGTTTGAACAATCCTACAAATATCAATAATAGCATATAGTCTAATATTGAATATCAGAATGTTTTCATTAGGTACAGTTATTGTCAATGTGACTTAACATTCCCGAAAAATAATTGTTGAAAATAAGTTTTGACATAAGATATCAAATCTCTATGGCTACAAGTTAGTTTTTAAGGCATACTGGTTATAACTAAAAAATGTCCATTTAGAAAATTGGCAACTGCTGTAACATTCTTGCCAAAGGTGTTATTTAGTGTATGTAACAAAGGTTTAGTGTATCCAGGTAAAAATTTTGTTTAACTATTTCTATAACAATTAAAATAGCATAAGATCTTAGAACTTAATATACTATTAAAATATGGATTATTAGCTAAGTTCATAATTCTCCGAAACGTTATTTGAAACAATCCTGGATTTCCCTTTGTGTGACACACACTTCTTAGCATGTCAGCATTCCTTGTTTATTCACCATCCCTTAAAAAAAATTAAATGTCAGTTACTGTGTTAAATTAGTCATAAACTTCAGTTAAAACTATAGAACTAGAAAGTCGGACCATTCCTGTGACATCCTCTCTTTCATAGTTCCCAACTAGTTCTCTTACATTTAATGTATTACCTATAACCAATAGAAACTCAAGGTTTTAATCTCGTATAACATGTTCTGAACAATGAAGCATCAGTTATGCTCGGAGCACAAACATTGCTCGCGTGAGAAAGTTAACTATTTTGGATGAATTTGTAATGACAGTTGTTGTAGAGTTACAAACCCAAAATTTTTGAGAAGTTGGGGAATTTCTCTACTCCCTGCTTGTTGTTAGTCTAGATTGTTTAGCATTATTTAATTACATCATTATTATAAAGTAAAATATTAGAAATAGTATAAACATAATTAGGGTTAACTCTCTGACAACCAAGAGCAAAAAAGAAGACAGGGTAAGTAAAATATTAGTAATAGTATAAACATAATTAGGGTTAACTCTCTGACAACCAAGAGCAAAAAAGAAGACAGGGTAAGTAGTTTATTTCTTGTTTGTCATGTTTATTTTTATGTATAATTCTAAAAGTAAGTAAAATGTAAATATATGGATATTTTTAGGTTAGTTAATATCACATTAAGTAAAATAAATGATATAATTTTCACAAGGCATGCTTGCACTAATTGTAATAGCTTGTGGATTATGTAATTTGATAATGTAACATGAGCTACATGTGTCCCAAGTGATTTACAACTTATAATGCTGCAGATGGTAGTTAATCATGGTTCAGAGAGCAATAAAACTTAATTATAAATAGCTTTGAGTGAGTTATAATAAGTTTTTCTAGAAGGAAAAAAAGGGTAATTTATTTTGTTTTTTTATGGTTATGGTACCAACCAAATTGACCAATTCTATTTTGAGTTAGGGTAAAGAAAAACTTCAAAGGTTTACCGAAAAAAACTTTTGAAATCTATTTAGGATGTCTCGGGAATTACACAAAAGAAATTTGAGATAAAGAAAACTTTTTAATTTTGAAATGAAAATAAGTATTTAATATATTTATGGGCAAATCAATTTTATTAAGTATTTCACTGAAAAAAATTTTTTTGTATGTGTCAAAGACTCAAAATATTAACTGAAATAATGTCAAATTTTATAAAGATGTACATACCACATGGCAAGTTAGAAGTATTAAACCTCAAAAGTCTGAGTACAATGAGGTCACGTAGTTGGTCATATAGACCTAGTCTATATAGAGAGTTAATGTATATAGGATGTCATCCTCTTACTAGGGAATTCAGTATGTCTGATCCAAATATTGGTATTTGTTAAAAGATTCTAAGCTTATTGGCACACATTAATTATAAAATCTTCTAAACATGTCGTAATCACACTAAATCTTTTACTATGGTTAGACCAACGTGTGTGTGTGTGTACGCGCACGTGTGTTGACCACAAGTGAAATCATGTCTAAAGTAGACTAATTAACCTGAGATTTGGACTTTCATTTTAGATTGTGTGAAGCTGTTTTTTGGGACTTGCATGTACAAAAAAAAAGAAACCATGTAAGACAGGGAAATTTGTTTAGCTTAATGGATAAGTTACAAATGAAACATAACTGAGTGTAAGTAGTTACACAAGAAATGATTGGTTAAAAAATCAAGTATAAGAGAAATATTGTTTTAAGATTGCTAGAATCTGTTCTTCTGTCATCAAAATAAAGTAAAATAATCAAGTTCTTGATACTAAGTGTGAATTAGAAATCTTTGTGCCAGATCAACTAAAGAATATTAGTTATTCAATGACAGTTTTAAGCGTAGCTCAAAAACCAACAAATGTTAAAAACATAAGATTACCTATTTCTACTTTATAAGTGAATAATGATAAAGTTAAAATTTAGTGATTGCATGAAACCTAGGGTAGAAATATTTTACATCGAAGCACCACAAAGCAGGGATATTAAGTATTGTTTAACAAATGTGTGCCACCAGATGAATGTGGTAAGTATGTTGTGTTTGTTTTTAACTGTTTGTGTTTCAATGAAATAACTATACATCTTGCATTTTTATCAAACATGTTTCTGGATGTTTATCTAATGTAAAAAACTATTTTCAAAATGATAACTTGTTGAATTTCTCAACTATCTTAATTTACAATAAAAGTTTCTATGTCTAACAGAGAGATTTTGGTAATTGGTGGTGTAGCAGCAAAGGACCAGATCAGTGCTTTGCAGAGTGGGGTAAGTTGAAATATTGTTATATCAAGGAAAGGAGATTTTTGGTGATGTCTGTCTTGGGTCAGTTTATTGAATAATTGAATTGGGAAATAATCAGTCAGTTGGGTTTAATTGAATATTGTCTGAACCATGTGTACCACATTGTTTTGTGTGTCCATAACTCTTGGTTGCAGGGTCCTTAACAAACAAAATACATAAAAAATAAAATAAAAAGAATACCACCAACATCAAACTGAATCCCAGTAATAACTTATATGGCTCATCATTTATCCTACAAACAAAATGAGCAATTTGTTTTGTTCAGGTCTTTATCATGAGTACGGAGTAAATGGACAGAAACGATTATACTATAATGTGATAGATGAAAACTCGCTAGTAGTGAATTAGATGACAACAGAATTAATTTTAAAAAATGGGACAAGATGACCCATTATAGAAAATGCTTGCTCGAAAAACAAACTGGAGTAAATAGAGATGGTGTGAGTCTCAAGTCAGTAATGTAATTGTTTTCAAGATTGGATATTTGGAAATTAAAAAGAAGGGAAACTGCTAAATGATGAAACTTAAAAAAAAATAAAAGGAAAACTTGAATATTTGTAATTTGTCCTGTTTTTTGTTTTTTTAATAAGTGTATTGTTGAAACCTTTAGCTTGTTTCCCATCTGTTACCCTAGTCATCTTGCTTGTATTGATCTATGCCTAAAAATATGTAGATTGGTTTTCTTGGTACTTTTCAAATAAAACAAATTCCTGTTGTTTTACACCATTACTGAACGTATTAAAGCTGTAGATAATCTTGTGTTAGTTTTTAATTTTAATATGTATTAAGTCATTTTACCACAGGTGGACATTGTTGTTGGGACACCTGGTCGACTGGAGGACTTGATCTCCACAGGTCAGCTTTCTCTGACTCAGGTACAGATGTTGATTATTTCACTCTCAAGTGCATTTCTGAACCAATAGTACTTGAAATCAGTTCAGAATGGAGATGTAATATTTTGAATTGGAATATAAAGATGAAATTTAATTTTCTAGTCAGTTTTTAAGCCAACTGACATTAACTAGTCCACAGTACAGCTGATAACCATCCAAATCTTACTTTGACTGTTCAGAATGTTTCTGTAGCTAAATTAGCTGGTATTAATAAGATGAAGTTGATAAATATTTGTGGCTATTTTAGGAATTGCAACTGTATATTTCTGTTTTGCTATCCATTAAACTACTTTTTCACTGATATGCCAAGTTTTTAGGTTTGTCTACTTTGTTTAAAGATAATTTATTCCAATTGAATTAAGAATATTATTTATAGACAGTAGTATGGTGTTGAGGTAATGTAGAAAGTATTGTTTTTCAACATGGATGAAACAGTTGACATTCATGAAGGGATGGTTTACATGACACTGTTTTAGATTCATGAGAGAAACATAATTTTGGCTTGTAATTATTTAAGAATAACATACATTGATTTATCAGTTTGTGTACTAAATTATAAATGGGTTTAGCACAGCTAGGGTGCTTGATTCTCAATCTGAGGATCATGGATTCCAATCTCCATCCCACTAGACATGCTTGCCTTTTCACCCTTGAGTGTTATTACGTGATGGTCATTCCCACTGTTTGTTGGTAAAATAGTAGCAGTGGAATCTATTTACCTTCCATGTAGTCTTTCATTGCTGAATTAGGGATGCCTAGTGCAGATACCTCTCGTGTAGCTTTGTGCACAGATCAAGAACAAACTAAATTAGAATTCACTTTTACAATTTGATAACTAATAATTTGTCTCGCATTATATCGAAGATTGGGCTCTAGAGTTTTATGTGTACATAAACATTGATATTGCATACCATTCTCACTTTTTTAAGGTCTTAATAGTTTCTAAGTGAGCCTGGCTTTGTTCCAATCCATTCTCAAGCATCTTTAACATACATATCTAGGCTTAACATAGGCAGTAGTGCATCATGATGAAAATCATTAGTGAAGCAGAGAGAATTATTTTATCTGTGTTTTACTGATTTTGCTGTCACAATTCAAATGCTTCTTTACTCTCCAATAGTAGATGTATTGTAAAACAAAGTAACACTTTTATATGCCGACTTCTTTTTTTTTCTCTACCACTAGGTTCGATTCTTTGTGTTGGATGAAGCTGTAAGTGTCATTATCACTCATTACTTTTAGCAGTTGTATAGTCCTATCCTTCAAGCTTTTCTATAATTTTCAATCTGGCTACATCGTTTAAAACTGTTCACTTTTTCTTGAATTTGTGTCCTGAAATCCATAAACTTGCAAATTTCATATTTTATATTCTTAAATTTTTACTTTTATACATAACCAAAAATGTACAAAATTCTTTTACGGTGATAATTCTATGTATCTATACAGGACGGGCTATTAAACATGGGATATGGAGACTTAATTAATCGTATCCATCAACAAATTCCAAAAGTTACAGCTGATGGTAAGAGACTGCAGGTAAGAATAGATAAAAGTATAAACTCTCTACACACAATAATAAAACAGTGTTTGTTAATGTAAGAAATCTTTAACATGTAATTATATAAATTTGAACTGAAGACAGACAGGTAATTTCTTCTGAACAAAGTTTAACCATTGACGTATGTAATGCGGGAACTTTTTTTTTTAAATTTGGATTTATAAAGGGCCTTGTGTTTCAATGAATGATTTCTATTGGTATATTACTAATTGTACATGTCAACTTTTAATTAAAATCAGATATTAATGTGTAACCAATAAGGCAAAATGGTATAGATTCTGTGTATCTTTGTAAATGAAAAGCATGCTTATTTTATTGGATGAATTGAATAAGAGCTGCTATGTTATATTTACAGATGGTTGTATGTTCTGCTACTCTCCACTCATTTGAAGTGAAGAAACTTGCAGTAAGGATTGCTTTCAGATTTATTTATAATTACTTGTGAAAATTTAAGTCTATTTTGACTAAACAGCAGTGTAATGTATTTTTCAAACACTTGTAGTTTTAAATGTTAAAGTTCTATTTTGGAGCATTGTGAAATTAAACATTTTTTTTGTCTAAATCTGGTGCAACTTCTGTGTTGTGATAACCATAACTGAACACAACATTTGAAATAACATCACAAAGATAACTTGCTGTTGTGAGCATACAGCTGGTTTAGAAATTATAAATTATGCAACATTTTTAAGGTTAAAATGTAGTGAAACATTTGCTTAACCCTATATTCATTATTTAGTCTAAGTGGGTTGAATTCATGCCTCTGGTTAGGTGTCTTGACATAGTTGAACACCTCTCTCTGGATAGTTTAGTCAGTGTACTTTTATTTGGGCTCTAAGTATGTGAAACAACATGCATCCGGAACTTTTGGAAGTTGTTTCTATTTGTTTTCTTTCCCAAGTTTACTTTTACCATGCTATTTTTTATTAAACTATGAAAGTCTGAGGAAGTAAACTTGTAATATCAAATAATAACTGTTAAGAGCTGATACTAAAGTAATTGTTAAAGGTGACTTAGTTGAGAAAGTTTTTAATCTTGGTCTGCGTAGTTTTATGAATTACTATAAGCACCTGTTCAGAAGTTTTTTGTAGTTTGTTTTTTTTTGGGGGATAGGTATCTAATTGTAGTTTCACCTCTCAAGACAAACACTAAGTCTCCTGCCAGGATTTGGCATACATTCAACTAAGAGCTATCAGTTTTTTATTATTCCTTCAATATGTTTTATGATTATTTTTTGGTATCAGTAAAACTTTCATAATAGATGTCTATTGAATATTAGGTTTTAAACTTATGTAATGCCAGCATAGGGTTTTTGTAAAACTTGTTGGGTAAAAGTTATGTTATAGTGTATGTTTTTTGTCTTTAGTTTGATATCTTCTGAAACTTAATAAATATAGTTGTTACTTTTTAATTCTCTGTAGTTCAACTACTTTGTAATAATAATTATTTTGTTTCTATGCCACAGGAGAGGTTGATGCACTTCCCTGTCTGGGTTGATCTGAAAGGAGAAGACAGTGTACCAGAGACTGTTCATCATGTTGTAAGTATCCTTTACATACAGAAAGTATTGTTACATGTTTTACTATAAATTGTCATGTTATGATTCTTCAGAAACTCTAATTCATGTTTATAATAAACATTCTTTACATTAGACGTTTGTTTCCATGGTTTACCTGAAATTTTTTTGTTGTGAATATCTGGCACAACAAGTAGGTCTATGGACTTATGACATGAAACTGGGTTTTGGTACTCATTGGAATCAGAGCACACATAGCTCATTGTGTAGATTTTTTCCAAAACTTTCAACTTTTGTGAGGAAAGTTGAAAGTGACAAATGTTTCAACAGTCTTGCATTTGCAATTATAAAAGAATCTTTTGGTAACCAAAAATGCCTGCCAAACCTAATTTCTCTTTCTAATCATGTGAATGATTAATTGGAGAAATGTCAAGCAGGATGACTTATCACAGTCTGAACACTTAATGAGCAAAGTTATTATGCCTAACCTTATGAAGATTTTTGTGTTGACATACAGACAAAAACACATCTCCTACTACAAAAGATGTGATAAAGAAGCTGTGGTCATTAAAAGGAATTAACATGAAAGCACATGTGAATGTTTTGACTCCTTTGAATTACAAATAAAATGAGTTTGCAATCAAATATACATAAGTACTTATGGTAGGATCAGTATATTATGCAAATTAATACTCTCAAATGGTCAAACCTTGTTCTGTCACAAGATTCAGTTGTCAAAATCAACCCTTTGTTACATACCTAGCTCAAAAAACATAAGCTTGTATTGTTTAAGTATAGTTTTCCTTGGCTGTAACACTGCAAAGATTAGGGTGAACAGTTTTTCAGTTTGTAAATTTAAGGAAGAAAAATGGGATCTATAGGCTTTCAATTGGTCTAAATACTTGCTCTTCAGTTGGACCACATTTGAGTGATTTTCTGTAAATTCCAGTTTTTCTCTTCTTGAGGCTGATACATACATTTCAAAAAGGGCTATCCAGGATGTTGTGTGCAAAGAAAGAAATATTTCCTGTGTGCTACAACTTCCAAACAATTGTATGAGCAGCATCTGGTAGGTTTGGTTGAAAAAAAGAAAAAAAGAACCAGAGTTAAGGAAACAAAATCAGTGATGAGCAGATTACGTACAGAGTTCTTGTAAGATATACCAGAAGACTTTTAAACAGGAGTTCTATTGAAAATGTTTGAAATAGGAGTAAGATGGTATGAAAAAGATGAGGAATCAGACAACACGTTACTGTTTTGTAAAGAGTTTGGAAAAATCTAACTACATACAAAATATTTATTGACTTCAAGTTTTTATTTTTTTATCTGAATAATAGTCCCAGAAGGAAAGAAAAAAGTTGTGGAGATCCTACTATGACTTGCTGTATGGAATACAGAAGGAGGTTAAAATTATCCAAAAATAAGGTAGGAAATGAATAAATCTAAATCTATGGAAGTTTAAGGAAAAAAAGGAAATTAAACTGGGATAGAAAGCAACTATCTGTTTAAAGAACAAATGTAGAGGATGTCTTTTTGAAAGTCTTCTTTCTGAAGATGGTAGGCTTTCCAAACATTGTAATCTACACTTGTGGTTTTTACTACAGACAATTGCTGTCAGTTAAAAGGTGTGCTCATCAGGATTGGTGTTACCATGAATGCATTAATAGAAAGTGAGCTATTGGGAAGGTTGTTGTATTTTATTTTCATCATAGACTTAAATTCAATGCTCAACCCAGTGAACAAAAGAAACTTGTTTCATAAGATGTACAATATTAGAATTAAAGAAAGGACTGCCAAGTATATGGTACAAGGGATTGACAGATAAATTATACAGGAAACATGGGTAAAGACAAACTACAGAAGTTTAGTTACAGCATTTACAAGTTACTTGGTATTTGGAAGTGGAGAAAAACAGAAGTGATCGAACGAGGAGAGAACAACAAATTGAGTTTTGAAATGAATATGAACACTTAGTATACACCAGATGAGCAAACAAGTCAATGGTTGTTTTTGTTTTTGAATTAAGCACAAAGCTATACATGGGCTATCTGTGCTCTGCCCATCACAGCTATCGAAACCTGAATTTTACCATTGTAAGTCTGCAGACATACTACTGATCCATTGGTGGGGCTAGTCAAAGGTAAGCAGAATTTTTAGAAAACGTAATGTATAGCTAGGTGAAGAGAAATGAACACGTCTTTGAGTTTGCAAGAACTATTCAAATGACATTTAAAACCTTTTTTTATACTTGGAATGAAATTAAATAGTTTTTGTTAGTTTAGTTAAAAACAAGCTTTAATGGAAATTTGGTGCTTCATTGATAGGTTTCAACCAACTTATACAGGCATTTCATGACCAGGTCTGATTATTTCTATGTGCATTCAACCAATTAAAATCTTTTAAATAAACTAGGATTAGTTATCTGATTAACCTATATTAGTTTATCATGTGGTTTGTTTTACTAATTGTGAATTATATGATACAAGTCATTTACATTTTTTTATTATAAACATTCTCTTTAAGCGACATAATATACTCTTCAAAAAAAGAATTGCAAAAGGGACATTTTTTTGTTATTTTAAAGAGAAATATATTTAATAATGTTACAAGCTCAGAGTATGTGATGTTACACATATCAAGGCACTGATTGTCAGACCAAATTGACAATAAAAGTTGTGCACTTTGAAAACGGAGGAAAACAACGGATTCTTCGCCAAAACGCATTCATGTCCAATAAATTTGTTTGAGAGATCTGCATGTTCTGTAAGTGCAACATGTGCAAAATCCCTATAAATGTGATGGGTTCTCGGTTTCCATAGCTCAGTCTTAAGACACCCACATGCAATACAGTTACGCCAAGACTGACTGAAGTACAACGCAACAACACTATTGGTCACTTGGAAGCAGGCAAATCTCGATCAGATGTTGCAAGAGCTGTGAATGTCCATCCAAGCACCATCACAAGGCTATGGAATCATCACCAACAACATGGATCAACTTGTGACCGTCCACGATCTGGCAGATCTCGTGTGATCAAGCCTGCACAAGATCATTACATCCGGTTACGTCACCTTCGGGATAGGACCACCACTGAGACATCTACTGCCTCAACCATACCAGGGCTGCGTAGGATTTCCAATCAGACCGTACACAACCATCGACGAGATTCTTTGGCCCCATGTGCAGCCCATCATGGTGAACGTCAACGACATTTTCAACATGACAACTCCCGTCCTCGCACAGCCCGACTCAGCACTGTCTTCTTGAGACACCACAACATCAACATTCTTCCCTGGCTCTCCAGGTCATCAGATTTAAACCCCATAGAACAACTTTGGGACGAGTTGGGCCGACGTCTGCGATGGTGACAATCTCAACTACAGACTCTACCTTAGCATGCAGAAGCTTTGCAGGCTGAGTGGATAGCCATTCCACAGAATGTGATTCATCATCTCATTGCTTCCATGGGTAAGAGATGCCAAGCAGTTATTGATGCTCACGAGGGGCATACTCCTTATTGATGTTGAATGATGTTAATCTTCAACTAGCGAGCGTGGACTTTGCCTTTGCAGACTTTGGATGTTCAGCAGTGAATATACAAAGTTTCACACATGTCATACAGAACTACCCGGAATAAACTTGTTAACAATATGTCTCAAATTTTGCCTTTTGCATTTCTTTTTTTGAAGAGTATATTAGTAAGGTTTTGCTTTCTTTTTAAATCAAGAGATTTGAGAAATTGAATATTATTATTAAAGACACTAAAGGAAAAACTAACAGACAAACATGTATCTAACCAATGAACAGCTTTTGAAATTTCTCTAAATCTAAACTACCATTATCTGTGAAACAGGTCTGTATGGTAGATCCTCGAAAAGACACGTCATGGATGAAATTGAAACGTCACA
This sequence comes from Carcinoscorpius rotundicauda, assembly GCA_011833715.1. NCBI lineage: Eukaryota > Metazoa > Arthropoda > Merostomata > Xiphosura > Limulidae > Carcinoscorpius > Carcinoscorpius rotundicauda. Next base: position 58,468,955 of record CM022392.1, on the reverse strand, counting down.
TTCAAGTAAGCGTAATTTTGTTTTTACATTATTACCTATATGTAAGTATCGTAGATCTAAATTTTGTATTATGTGCCCAAAATCTAATATCATGCAAGCTTTATATGACGAAATTGTACAATACACACATAATGTGGTTGAAATATTTAATATTAGGATAAAACATCATGAGATGAGAAAACAAACTTACAGATCAAAATGTCACAAACTCTGTTTTGTTTTAACAACATAAAATATAAATCTTATCTGTTAGCATGAAAACGTGGTGGTTATAGCCATATGTTTCTCTTGTAAGTGGTGATGTCAGAGTTTTGTTATTTACTGAAACCAGTGTAGTTCAGTAGATAAAAGTAATCATTTTTTAATGATTTATTGAAATTCCCTTTTTTATTTCAGACTGATCAGGTTCATGCCCAGGACAATGTAAGACCTGGAAACAACACTGCAGGTGAGGTGTTACATTGTAACTAGTTTAAACAAACTGTGTCAGGTAACAGGAAATGCTTGTTAGATAATGTAGCTGTGCTGTTCCCTAAGTTGCTGGAACAACGGGTTTTAGGCAATACTTTTAAGAGTTGGGTGAGAAAGCACTTCCTGAAAATAAAATTGTTATCCAACAAGGGGTAAATTTAAATTGAAACATTTTTTTAGAATTACCTTTGTTTATTATGTAACTGAGAAATACTGACAAATAATTATTTTGTTAGCTGGACATTAAGGTGCATACTGAAGTATACCTCCATAAGAGGGAAGTGGTCGTATTGAGAATCTGTGCAGTATTGTTCACTCAGAGGTCAGATTAAGGATCGCAGTGTGATGTTTGCTTGAGCTACCTAGGTTTATATATTCTCAACTCTACGAGGGCCCAATCATTATAATTATAATGCTACTAGTCTTTGATGTACATATACACACATCTTCACAAAATCTGGGGGCAACTTCAGTAAGAATTATCAGCCTTTCATGTGCCGAAAATCAGATTTCTAGTCAAGTGTTTTAATAAACTGAAAAATAATTTATCTACTAGTAGGGTTTGTTGGCCAGTCTGCATGTAAATTGACTTTCATGTTGACATCTAAATAGTTTTATCAGCTCAAAAGATGTTGTTTAATCAACCTCCTAATCCCCGAAACAGAAACTTTGAAATAAGTTTAAATTACCCTTTTATTCTTTCCAGAATAACTTTAAGTTGTAACAACTCAGTTGTTTATCCTGTGTAGCTTTATACATCAGCTTCTGTTTCATTACCATTTTGAACCATGTCTAACTACTATTTTCACCATTTATAAGTTGTAAATAACTTGAGGAAGGTGCCTGTATCACACTAGAATTACATTACCCATGAGATGATCGCATGTGTTCCTCATGAAACATATTTTATTATTTTAACTCATCTGACTTTAACCTGAATAAATTGTTTTTTGTTCCCCTAGTGCGACAGTCATGCATTTATGAATTCAGAAATTAAAATCAATGGTTTGATTCCCCTCATTGGGCACAGCAGATAGCCAGATATGGCTTTGTTATGTTCAAAAAGAAACTGGCACATTCTAGTTACTTTTATCAAAGTAAAGAATGCATTTGTGAAAACTTAGGTCTTTTTTTGGTATTTACTGACAGTCACTTAACTATACTTTTTTTATACTAATGGTAGTAATGTACTGAATTTTTACTTACTGAAATAATGCACCAAAAAACATAATAATAACATTCAAAAAGCTCAGTGTCCCATAACTACTCTACTGTTTCTTTCTAACATAAGAACTTTCGCAACATTATCAAAGTGATTCAATGTTTTCTGTGGTGTTCATAAAACAATATAATGTTACTTGATAGTTTAAACTCTGTCTTTCTATTGGTTATAAATAGTATTAAATGTTAGAGAACTATTAACAAATTCTGAAAGAGAAAATGGTGGCAGGTGGGTGTGGCAAGAAGTGTCTGATTTTCTCTTTGGTTCTGTAACTAAATAAGAATGAAGGCTATAAAAGTTATGGTTTGCCTGAGAAATGACAATTTTTAATGAGTAATTTGCATTAAATTTTGTACTTAAGTGAAGAGATGGTGACTAGAAAAGAGTGGATGCCAAGAAACTCTCATTTCCCATACTAGAGGATGTTCAGGATTTGTTTGTAAATATTGTATCAAAAAATTAATAGCTTGAAAGTTGTATACTTAATATTTGGATTATTAACTGTTATTTTATGCAATACTAATAATTGGTACAACATAAACAGAGAAGTAGTTTAAGTAAATATTGAAGGTAAGAAACTGAACTCTTGGTATACACAATAAAGGGTGCCCATGTAGAAAGTATTAACCAAAAAGTTTATTTTCTCCAGTTCATATTCATTATTCTGTGAGACCTTTGACATTTTATCATATAGTTTAAAAAAAAAGTTAAATCGTGTAATTAGTTAAAACATTTTTTTTTCAGTTAAGGATTAAAAATTTATGATTTAATGTTCACGTTTGCAATTTAGCCCTACTAGCAAACACCTACATCTACCACTTAATGACTGATCCAAAGATAAAGAATTTCAAAAGAAAGACCTGTTTTAAAAGGAATATAGTTGTATTTTATAAATACAAAAAATTGAGGATTACCAGATGCCATTTTTGAGTTAACCTGCTGGTAGTTTTTGAAAGATTTGCACTGAAGAGAAACTTGTGAATGTGAATGAGTGAGGTAGTGATATAATACAAAAGATTAAAAACAAAAAGGCCTATATTAGAGTCAGTTATATTATAGAAATTGTGAAATAAACAAAATAAATACAATTTAGTACAAAAGGAAGTAAACATAAACAGAACATTAAGAACGAACCTTTGTTTATTGACATGAGAGATTTTTGTTAATCTACATGGAGGGTTAAAATCTTAATTGTATGTTTTTAATGTATCTGAACTGCACCACTGACTGAAATAATCATGTGAAGAAAAGTTTGAAAAAGTGATTTATGAGGCAACAAGTATTTTAAATGTTTCTGTACATGCAAGCCTTATTTATGCAAGAAGAATCTTCACTGAAAGTAACTGTACACTGGAACTGGTAGATCTGGGTACATAACCATGTAGCTTGTTACGTGACTGGCATAATAAAGAATGACATTAGTGACTGGTAATTCTTGGTAATCTAAAAGCAATGCAGTCGAATCTGTCAATTTCTCCAAAACTGTCATTACAGCTTCACTGCAACATTAATTTATTAATTACTAAATGTGCTCTTATATACAAAATGAGCAGAATGTTTTAAAGTTATATTGAATGTTTTACTTAGTGAATATTGTGATAATGATAACTTAATCATTTGAGAATGTTCTGTTGGATAAGATGTAAACCAGTGGAACATTCAACAAATTTGTTGCCATTGCACCTGTTAAAAGTTCAAATTTTAATTGCTAATTATATTGTTTTTCTATAGTTCTTTGTATGCTGTTGAACTCAGCTGTTTATTAGTAAACAGAGAACCCAAATTTGTTTGTTATTCTCAAACTAAAAAAGTTAACATTTTTATGTATTCCTTAATATATATTTGGTCTGTGTGGAGCCATATTTGTGCCTCTAACTGTATTCTTATTAATACATCAATAAACAAAGGTTAAAATGAAGCCAGACATACCAAATTTCAAGACTTTTTTACTGGAAAAATCATCTACAAATTGTGTTTATCTCTTTCCTGAGACACCCAGTGATAAGTAACTCATGATAGAAGTAATAATATAATATAACCTATTATTGTAAAACATCTAACATAGTTATTCAGCTCAGTAGCAAATAGTTTAAATAAAATATATAGAAAGTATAGTAGAAATAATCCAGAAAACTCAAAAAATACTTTAATATGATGAGATATGATTAGTAAGTCTTTATTTTAACTTTATTCTAAAAATTACATTTTGTTTTTAAAATGTTCTTTGTTTTGATATTATTTTAAATTGCAATTCATGAATACAAACCTTTCTTGAATTTGATAAACTTGACTTTCATAAATGTTTGATATTTTTATTTGATTCAATTCTAATACATTTTTAATATAAAGATGTTGAAATTTCTATCAACTTTGACATTCTTTGTGAAGTAAAATAGTTTCTCCAGTTAAATTATTTCTTAATAAACAAAGTTAAAATATTTTTTTCTGTGCTTTTATTTGTATCATTTTTTGTTGTACTGCAGAAATATTTCTGTTATCCAATGATAAGAAAATTTAAATTTACATTAATTAATAAAAAACACTTTGACTCAAATGAGTTCCAGTGGTCAGTCATCTTAGTAGCTGAGAAAGACTACATAAATTGGTAAATCTTGGAAGTGGTAATACCATTATAATGTCTTCTTTTATTGTCTATTTCTCTTTACAGAAACAATGTCAGAGGCTGTGAAGTTGTTGAAAGGGGAGTATACTGTTAGGGCTATCAATGAACACAACATGGATCAAGGAATCATATTCTGTAGAACAAAGTTAGACTGTGACAACTTGGAAAAATACCTAATTAGTCAGGATAGAGGTAAGCCTTTCTTCAACCAGGAATGTTCTTGTACACATTTAAGAATGTCTTTAGTTCTTAGAGCTTATTCCATGACTTTTAGAGGTTTGTTCTTGTGTGAGATCAGGTAGTATGTTTTATAGATGCTCACCCATACTCATCTGTCTGGTTGTTTATCTGAATTTTTGTTCACATAAACTATCATTTTACCTTTTTTCTATTAAGATTCTAACCTAGTCCTCAAGGCCAGTGTGAAAGGTAAAATATTCATGTAAAATACTATTGGACAGTGCCTTCATAATAAATATGAAACAATAGCTGAAAAGAATCTGATATTTACACATGCACACGTTTTTGGCATTTGATTCACTTTCATCAGTAAGTGTAGTCATGAAATGTACCATTATATGTGCCACTAAAATTTACCTGTTATTTCCTTTGATCCTATTCAAATGTGTGAGCATCTTTGAGGTTAATTACATCCAAAGTTAATTCATTGATGTTTGTTACATTAAAAATGTATAAACGTTTCTAGTCAAATGTCACAATTGTAGCTCTCAAAGCTTAGTGCTCTGACTGTGGTGACTGAAGAATATTGTCTTGTCTTTTGACATGTTGAAAGTTCGATTGGAAACAACATTTGAAGATGCATTAGTGCTTTCTCAAAAACATGTATTGTTGATTCTTGCTCTGAAGAAACTTCTACAAAGTTAGAACAGGTGGAGCTTGTGCAATACACGTATAACAATATATAAATTGCATACATTTCTAAATGTATGTTAAACAGAAAAAAGCATAGATCTTAAAGTAATATTAAATCTGCACCAATCTATCTTTTAATTTGTAAATGAAATATACTTTGGAACCATTATTTTAACACTATAATGTAATTGGCATAGAATAATTAAATGTGGTTCAGACTTGTGTAAAAACGGCTCATTTGGGTTGAGAAAATTTTTCATGTAGACTAGCAAATAACATTTTGACCTTCTTCAGTGATCGTCAGGTTCACAAAGAAAGAAAGTGGTAACTAACTGGAAGCTGACCACATGTTTGAAAGAGGTTGTGTAACTGAGTGCCGGAATGTTTAGATGTTTGAATACATAATTTTATATTATTGACTTTAATATAGGCATAAAGGTGTTCCTTTGTATTGGTTTATTTTGGGCTTGTTGTTGTGTAAGTAAACCTTTAATTTTGTGTCTATGTTTGTTTATTTAGTTTTGGAGTGTTTTCTATGGTTATGTTGTGTTTATTTGACTTGCAGTGTTCAAAAACGTGTGAACACCTTTATACCTATATTAAAAATATAATTAATAATAATAATAAAACAATATAAAATTATATATTCAAACATCTAAGCCTGCCCTCTACATTCTGACACTCAGTTACACAACCCCTTTCAAGCATGTGGTCAGCTTCTGGTCTAGCTACCTCTTTCTTTCTTTCTTTGTGAACCTGATGATGGCCGAAAAAGGTAGAAACATTGTTCGCTCCTCTACGTAAAAAAATTTTCTCAACCCAAACAAGCCATTTTTACATATATTTCTCTACAAGTGGGTTTTCTCAACATCACTTATTATTTCATCATGGCAATTGTATGAGCTGTATAAATATTTTTTTTGTGTATTTGTACTTATTTGTTATTATTATGTCTGAACTAGCATACATTACACCACTATTAACAGTTCACGCTCATACGATCATTAAGAAATTTAAACCAAAGATTTATCAATAGAAGAAGTGACATCTATTTCATTCAACAATGTAGAAAAGAACTAACCCCTAATTTTATAAAGGTAAAACTATCAAAAACTTAGTACATACACAAACATTATCCAAAATTTACAGAAAAAACTACTTAAAGCCATATTGAACACGAAATACAAAAAACTATATGACTTACAAAAACAAAAAATGAACCAACACCATCAACTGGCATGCTGCATCAAACCAGAGACTTACAGACTTGTACAATGAAACATAATCCAAATCAACACTAGGAATGACAGAGACAAAAAGATTTGCCACAACAAAAAACTAGAAAAACTAGGATGCAAACAACAGAAAAGACTCCACAACAAACGGTTGACCAACCTCATAATTAACAGATCCAACTGACAATTAAACAAAGATGAGATATATCTACTTCACAAAGGACTCAACTTTGCAATAGCACCTAGGTACATTCTAACTTTAGAAATCAAAACATGTTTAGAAGATCTCACCAGGAGACATGGGATACTTTCCACAGAAAACAAAAACAAGAAAACAACCAACAGAAAGAAGACAACTTTATTGACGTCCAACAGCCAAACTTCCCAGGTAAAATTAAAAATTTGTATTTTTCGGAAACACTTGAAAACATCTTAAACGATTTTTTCAAAGAGTTTTCTCACAAAACCATCAACATAGTTTCACAAAACAAAGTTAAAAAATAATCTTACAAAAAAGACATTAATTCTATTAAAAACCTAAAACAAGATAAAAACATAATTCTAAAAGCAGATAAAGAAAACACTATAGTCATAATGAACACGAATGAATACATACAAAAAATGAATAACATCCTATCAGACACGAACAAATTTAAACCAATATACACAAATCCAACAAAGACACATGAGACGCAACTGAACAAATTACAACTACAAATGAAAAAAGCCAACACAATGTCACAAACACTTTATTCCTACCTATGTAAAACCAACTCGTGCACACCACAAATATACGGCATCTCCAAACCTCAAATCAGATTGTCCATTATGACCAATAATGTCCATATATCAATCGTTTAATTACAATCTTGGTAAATACATAGCATGGGCATTCTCCAAATATCTAACATCAGCCAGCTCATTCATCAAAGACTTTTAATTTTAAATCTAATCATAATCAACTTAATCATAGCATTAATGGCCAGTTTCAATGTTACATCTCTCTTTACAAAAGTTCCAACTGCTGTAACCTGCAAGATAGCCTAAGAACTCTATATCCGAGACCCTAACCCATCTATTGACATTTTCAGCAACCATCATAGAATTCACTACAATGAAGACAAACTTCATATTTAACAACCACAACTATATACAAACAAATTGTCTAAGCACGGACAACCCAGTATCACCAGTTCTAGCCAGTATTTTTATGACACAAGCAATTAACACAACATTACATCCACCACTATACTAGTACAGATATGTAGATGACACTGTTGTGGGATTCACTTCTACAGAACACGCACTTAATTTTTTCAATCACATTAATGGTATACATCCAACATCAACTTCACATGTGAACAAGAAGCAATCAAGTATCCTTTCTTAACCTGAAAATTACAGGAACTGATACACAATTTAAAACCGAAATCCACCAAAATATCACCAATACTGGACTATACATTCCTTGTGACATGAAACAAAACAAAAATTCAACATACAAAGAAATCAAATAAACACAGCCGTAAAATATTACTCGCCAGATAAAATTAACAATGAATTAGACCAAATAAAACAATACTTCATCAACAAGTTTCCTCCACAAACGATAGAAAACACTATATGCACACACGTAGACAGAAAACAAAATCAACCAACAAAAGTAAATATATCTTGCAAATCAAAAAATCTCAACCGTATGATGCTGCACACCATATATTCCTGACATCAGCAGAAAAATAACCAACATTTGGCAAAAACTAGTAACAAAATATGACATTCCAGTTAATACTAAATTTATTCAAAACCAGACACAAAACTGAGGTCCATACTATGTAAAAACTACACTGACAAATGCCACACAAACATTATTTATAAAATACATTTTGACAACTGCCACGACTTTAATATTGGAGAAACAAGTTGAAAAGTGGAAACCAGATTCAAAGAACCTAAAAAGTCACCTTCATACGTTTTCAAACACTGCAAGTCAAATAAACACAACCATAGAAAACACTCCATTTACCTTCTCTATTAACAGTCTTATTACTACAACAATATGTTGCTATACTTTTGTGATGTCACAACATGTGGTTGCCAATGAAGAATGAATGAAGTGGTGTGTGAAGTAGAATACTCTTCTCTATGGAAGTAAAAAGATCCAACTTTTCTAGGGATGAACAACTAAATTAAATAGGAGGTTGAAAAGACAAAGAAAAACCATAAATCTGGAAATTTCTTTAGACATTTTTTTTTTTATTCTTGAATATGTTTTTATGTAAAATTGCTAGTTTGAAAGCAACATAATTTTTCTCTCATGACATCAGGTAGTTTTTCTTTAGGTTTTAAGGAGGTACAATAGCTGACAATCCAGTAACTCAAATCTCCTGTTTTTACTTGATCCTGTTAATTTGTGTCTTTCATCTTTCAGAAACTAGAGCCCAGTCAGTTTTAAAACTGCAATGAATGTGCTATACATATGAAAAATTAACTTGTGTTTATTTCATGAGGTGTGGGTTATATTTTCAGAAAACAGGAACAGGAATAGCAAATATTCTTGTGTATGTCTTCATGGGGACAGGAAGCCACAGGAAAGGAAAGCTAATCTCCAGAAGTTCAAGGTAGTTTGTTTGGTTATTAAAATTTGTTTAGTTTTAAACTTATCTGTACAAGTAAATTCAGTGTGCACGTTATGGTTATCCTGATCATAGAAATTTATCAGGAAAGTTATTTAAATTGAAGGATATACATCGTTTTATATATATATATAACTGACTTTGAACTTGTAAAAGGTGCATCTATATATATATAAGAAATTTCAGTAGTCAATATACCATATTTGTAATTTTTTCAGAACAAGGAGGTGAAATTTCTCATCTGTACTGATGTTGCAGCTAGAGGTATAGATGTGTCGGGGGTTCCTTTTGGTAAGGTGAAAAACATTACTTCAGTATCTATCTCACCATGTTTTCAGAAGTCATAAGTTTAGTTATAAAATTTGGATAAAGATTTATTTCTCTGGTTGTTCTTATTGAATGTCATAGTTGATGTTATGTCCACTCCATAATGCACGACATTTAAAATTTTTTCAATTCTTCAAATCCAGTGTATAGATTTATTTCTGTGGGGAAGTAATTACATAGTAATTCAACTGTTGACCTCACTGGATGAATGAGTTGAACTCTGTAGTTTGAATTAACAACTAAACTGCTTAATACACAAAGCTATTTCGGAGGAATTTCATTGGAGCAAATTTATATCGGTAATATAAAAAAGTTGGAGGCTTGTATTAACTTGTTTTCTAATTTCACTAGACTTTGTTATGACAAAATTGTTTTACAGAAGATTGGACTGGCTCACTAAAGACTTTTTATTAATTTGAGGACAAAATATTTAGTAACAAATACTTTGGAAATCACATTTTTTGTTTACAACAGACTGGTAATACTAAAAGGTTTCCATGTATCATGATGATGCATGTAATACATTTTTTTACAGTATGTTAATTTATGTGATTGTTATGAGATGTGTTGTATCAGAGTATCAGCTAACATACATTTTAAAATAGTTTAAGTTTTGAAGAAAACTGTAAAAGGTTGTGACATGCACGCATTGATTGGTTAAATCTGTAACTGAATATTCCAGTTTAAAATAGTTAAAATTTATCATTAGTTATCTTTGTTGTGGATTTTCAATTTTCAGTTTGTGTTTAATTTCATAATTATTTTTAAATTGTCAATTAAAAATTGTGGTTATAAGTCATTGATTTGTTTTTTGTGTTTAAGTTATTAACGTGACACTGCCTGATGAAAAATCGAATTACGTCCACAGGATTGGACGTGTTGGGAGGGCTGAAAGGTATACACGATTCTGTATGTTTCTCATTACTTAACCCTTTAATGCCTGATAATCTGAACTTCTCAAGTAATTGTTTCTTTGTTTGACTTTAAAGTACTTTAAATTATGAGAAGTTTTTTGGACCAGTCTGTAAATTTTAGGTGATGTTTTATTAATAAAACTTTTATGTGACACTTGTTTGTTTATTGTATTAAGCCAAAGTATCTCATTTCAAAATAAATGTCTTCTTTGTGCTTGTGTTGTTTGTGTGTTTATTTGTGTTGGGAGAATTCTTTAACATTCTTCTATTCCACTGTGGTAAGATATTTTACTAACACACCTACTAAATGTGAAAATAAAAATAAAAATATTGATTTCATAGCCATTTTAGCTACTAATATTGTTAATAAAGCTGTTGCATTATTGTAATATGTGGCCAGTTCATATGCTTCCACACAGCTGTCATAACAGTTTTCTTGCTGGCTTCTTTCTTAACTTCCAATAGTTTCAAGTGGTGTCTGTAATATTATTAAATTCGTCGTCACATAAACTGGGTACTGGATAAAAGTAGAAGTATCAGAAATGGACTCCAGTTGGTTCTTTGTTTTCATTGTTTTTGGTGATGTTGAAGTAAGAGTGTTTTATAGATTAAGACCAAACATACAAGTTGTATGATCTTTACAATATAGTTGTAAGAGTGTGTGTTTTCAGGGCTGTTAGAAAATATCTGGTTTACATTATAGGTATTAGTTAACAATGAAACAACATATACATTTCAAACATTCTTGTTTAGTGGTTTTATCACTTAAGCTTAAAAGATATTAACATGTATGAATTGAACGTTTAATATATTCTTGTACTTATATTATTGTGTGGTAATGGAAAGTTGATTTGCATCAATTAAGGATGGTTTATCAGTTTTTATTAAGAGAAACTGTAATAAATATTATGACAAAAGTGAAGCGTATATGAAAAAAAGGTTTGTGGATGTGAATTAATACAAACAGAATGCAAAACTTTGCATGTCCTCACTTGATACTAGCTTGGTTAAGTGTCAGCTTATAAGATTCAATAAAACCATTTAATTTTGGAAAGAAAGAAGCTAGTATATCTAATAATGTTTATTGACCTTGTTTAAGTTGTTGATTTTATCAGACTAGTAAAGTATGTGTTGATCAATGATATAGGTATATTATGTTTTTTTTCAGAATGGGACTGGCTCTCTCATTTGTCTCTGCTGTTCCAGAGAAAGTAAGCTAGTTTACTTTTCTTTATTTGAATCTAATTTTTTGTAAATTTGTATTTTAAACTCTAGAGTTTGTTCTTGTCTTACCTGGCTTTGTACTATTTGTAACTGTATATATTGCCTGGTATGTCGTAAACAAATATAATAACATATCTATTTTCTTGGTTAATCCTCGTGAAACTACTCTTTTGTCTCTTACAAATTTTGCTGCTTTATGCCTACATGAGATTATAAATTGTTTATATCTGTGTAAGTACTTGGTACTAGAATGTACATTATCTGCTTTTCATCCAACCAGTATGCCTTCCATCATCTTCACAGAAGGTACTCACCATAGAATCTAAGTAATCATTAAATATTCTGTAACTAAGCCAACAACTACAATAAAAAACTGGTTTTTGTTGATAATGAGATCATATATAAATTACTTAACAGCTTGATCAGTCATCTTTAAACTAATGATTACTCTTATTTAGCTACTAGTCCTGGCTGTAGGACTTAGTAACAATAAGTGCATCCAAATGATGTTTTATTTGCTGATGCACTGTGATCAGTACCTCTCCTTGAAAGTAACCCATAAATGTCTTTTTGTCATTAAACAGAGAGCTGGATTACGATTATAATTACAAAATTTTACATGCACGCGTGCATGCCCACACTTTAAAATCATCAGTATTTGTAGTTTTTATTTATTTAACCAAATATAGCTAAACCCTGGCTTTTTGATATTTAAATTTTCTAAAAAAAACCACCAACAAAATATTTAATGCAAGGTTTTACTTTCAGAGCAGTATGAAGGAAAAGTTCCCATTTTGTTAAACCCTTTCACTTAAACTGTTGACACCTTTTTAAAGATACTTGAATTATACTATTAGAAAGTCAGATGGAGAACTTCATTTTGTCAACAGGCATAATTTCATTTATATTGCTCATGTTTACAAACCAACTGATATAAAGCCATTTACATGGGAAATTGTTACATTTTTGTCTTATTAACAGGTTTGGTACCATTCAAATTGTTCCAGTAAGGGTAGAAATTGTTGGAACACAAATCTCACTGATTATGGAGGCTGCTGTATTTGGTATAACGAACCTCAGGTAACAGAAAATTTATTATCCACACTGTTAATCTGTGACAGTTGTTAAAGATCTAATTACAGAATTATTAACTACATGTATGTAGCTGATAACCTCTTCAGGTGTTCATCTGCATTATGAGTTAATATTGGCTGTATGTCAAATGTCCACACATGTGTGCACACACACACACTTATGATATTTAAGATAATAGAAAACAACCTTCAATGGATGATAGCACAGTAACTAATGAACACTTCACCCTATCTCCTAAAAAAAGTTTATTTTACTTTATATATTAAAGAAAGGTGGTAGAGAAACTAAAATTACAAATGTACAATTATTTATAAACTTAATTAACTGGTTCCAGTGAAACATATTTCATGTTTAAACCTAAAACATTTTTTGTGTTTTCACTAACTTTAAATGTTCTAGAAATGTCTGCTCACGTGTAAGAACTGTTCTACAGGTTGTTTTGCAACGTTGCCAATATAATTTGAAGAGAAGTGGATAACTATGTGTCTCCAGGACAGCTGGTATTGGTGTTAACACTTGTACTAATAAAGCAGAACGATGTTGGCAACTTTTTGTTCACCTGACGACTACCTAAGGTCAAACAAAAACTCTGCTTTATCAGTAAGTGTTAATACCCATACCAGCCATTCTGATACATTTTTATTTCGTTTGGGTTCTCGTCATTACAAAAGTGGATAACATGCTAGCTTTTATCAAAACATTTTTTTTTCTGTTATTTCTGTAATAAATCATGCATTGTGATGGCTCAATGTAATGAAGATATTTTAAAGTAATAACTTGGGTATGTTAAGTGAACAAGGAATAATTTGTGGTATGTTTTCTTTTTAATTTGCAGTACTTAGCTGATATTGAGGATCACCTGAATGTTTCCATCAGCCAAATAGAACCTGATATTAAAGTACCAGTAAATGAATTTGATGGAAAAGTTACATATGGAGAGAAGAGGAGGGAAACAGGTAAGATTTATTTTGTATCTTTACATATATTACTGCTTTTTTATTCCATAAAATTAAATATTGATATCATTAGACCACTATTAATTGTCGTGACACGTTACACTCATATCTGGTCACTCTGTTTGGGCCAAACAAAGTACTGGGAGTGGAAAGACTTTACCATCATGATGTATGGATAACCAGCATGTTGAGCAAACTGGTTATGGTGGTTAGGGCAAATTTTTAAGTTGACTCTAGCATACCCTTTTGGCTAACTATTACGACTGTATAGATTTTGTCATAAAAACACCCTTAAGACCATTACCAATTGATTGTGACTTTACAAAATAACTGAACAGTACATTGATAAAGTTTAAAGTCAACCAGTCAAAAGTAGAAAAACTACTATTTTGGCATTGATTAATTGGTTTATTTCAAAATGAAACCTGAAATATTAGACCCTTGAAAACTATTGATGTAAATATCTGTTTGGAGAGAATTTATGCTGACAATTTTACTAGTAAACAGTTCATCAATTAAAGATTTTGAATGGATTATCTAATTCATAACCTTAATTCTTTTCTGGGGTTTGGTTACTAGCAGATATCTGATTATTCAATTACTAAATTTGTAATGGTTATTTTTTATATTTCTATTCAAAATGTTTAAATGTTTTGTTATAACATGTTTCCTGTGTCTTAAGGATAATATATCCAAACTTAATGGAGGTTTAAATCTTAACCATTTTATCTTCAACATAGGGTCCAACTACCAAACTCATACAGCTCAACTGGAATCCACAGTCAAAGAGTTGGCTGCACTAGAAGCTAATGCCCAGAAAATTTTCCTTAATCGCTATTATGGCAAAATGAATCTGGGAAATTATATTAAATGATTTAAAGCTAAGTCCAAAGGTTTTGTCTGGCATATATTTAAGAAAAACTTTGTTTTTCTGGTAAGTTTTGCATTTCAATATGTAGTCTTGCAATAAAATAAAAATTATTAGCATGTGATTCGTTTTGTGTACAGTACACTTCTTACATCTTATGGGAAATCTTTTAATGTGCAGGTTTTGTTATTCCTAACTGTCTTCAATGTTTATTGAAACATACCATTGTTTTAATTATTCAAAAACATGGTATAATTACAATCTGAGTCAAAATTATTTTACGGTGTTTTAGATTTAGCTACAACTTTTTCTGTTGTTATTTCTTTGTAAAAAAGAATATTTTCAAAATATTTAATACCTATTTGTTTTTTAACATATATACATACATGTATTATTGCGATGGCCGTCGGACGGTGCTGACGCAATGTGATTTCTGCCCAGTGCTCTGAATGTCAAAGTGAAGAAATTCAACCAAGCGCAGGTAAACGACGAGAGTAACTATGACTCTCTTAAGGCCTGGCAAAACTCCAAAACAGGTCTCTGACAAACGCCGAGATCTTAATAAACAACAACCGCCCGTCTGCACTGCTTCACACACCATCAAGAATCGTGAAGATCCTGGTGATGTCGTTCAGTATGAGGAACTCGATTGGGAAGGGATTAATATCCCCGACCAGATCTCTAGTTCTGTTCGTACATATGTCAGCTGAGTGATCAGAAGGGACTCGATGAAGTAACCTGGCAGGAAGTTGAATTTGTGACCAAACGATGGGTCGACGAGCTCACCCATTCACAAACGTCATGGAGAAACGAGAGACATTCGACGCCGGCTCTTAAAGTCCTTAATCCTGCTCGAAGGCCATTCAAAAGGCGGCTCCACAGGATAGAATGTTTAACGGTTCCAACGGATGTTCGACTTCGAACGAAAACGCCTAGCTATAGGAGATATCAAATGGCCGGGATGCTGTCAGATGTCCCCTTAGTAAAGATCAAGTAAAAGACTTTACGATCAGGTCTACGGTGTTGCGAATAATAACGTCAATTTTGATGATTGCTTACTTCCACCCAGGGCAGACAACACCCATATCCTGGAACCGATAACATCTGACAAAGTGAGGATAGCACTTCGAGGTATGAAGAGAGGGGCTCCCGGTCCCGATAACATCACTCTTTCGTTCTTGCTCTACCGCCTTAAGTTTGGTATCGACGCCTCCTTGGCAAGTTTGTTTAACATGTGGTTACTCACAGGCTGCATCTCAGATTGCATGAAGGTCAATAAGTTGGTGCTCCTTCCGAAAGGATCGAGTAATCTGCACGAGGTCAAAAACTTGGCGGCCTATCACGGCATCCTCTATTGTGCTTAGGCAATATCTCAGGATAATGACCCATCCCCTCGAGCAAGCTGTGCAGATAAATCCCAGACAGCATGGTTTCTTTCCTCAAGCGAGATGCAGAGACAACATCTTTCTGCTCCGTTCCATCATAAGGAAAACCAAGTGACATGATACTCTAGCTATGGCCTTTCTGGACCTGTGCAAAGCCTTTGACACGGTTGACCACCAACATCTTCTTACCAGCCTTGCCAGAATTCATGTCCATCCACATTTCGTCCGACTTGTGGAGGACATGTATCAAGATGTTACAACGGCATTCCGGGTTGGTATTCAAAATACCAAACCTATTTGCCTCCTCCGAGTCGTAAAACAAGGGGATCCTATGTCTCCAATTTTATTTAACATTGCCCTGGATCCTCTCATCCGTAAGCTTGAAGAGGTTGACCAAGGCGTAACGCTAGGCAAGAAACTGGATCCAGTTTCTACACTAGCATATTCTAATGATGTGGCAATGCTGGCCAAAGACCATCTTGCCTCCAGGAAGTGTTAAATATCGTAAATGACCACTGTTCGGGTAACGGCCTCTCCCTAAACATCTCAAAGAGTGTTTGAATGCTGATTAGGGGTTCAAATAAGACCTTTACCGTCAACAGTTGTCCACCATGGACAGTTAATGGCGACAGACTCCCGATGATCGGACCCGAACAGTCATACCGTTATTTAGGGGCCAACATCTGTCCATGGACCGGGGTGTACAGCGAACCTGTAATTCCTCTCCTCGAGAAGTGGATAGATAACATCTCAAGGGCACCGCTAAAACCACACCAACGTGTTGAGATTCTTAACAGATTTGCGGTACCCCGGCTCCTTTACCAACTCGAATTGGGTGAGTCGAGTGGTAAAATGTTGACATGGATAACTTGATTAAAAAGGCCGTGAAGAGCTGGTGTTATCTTCCACCTTGCACAGCCGACGGGTTAGTTTATTCCCGTTACAGAGACAGTGGCCTAGCACTTGTCAAGTTAGAATCCTCAATTCCAACGCTTAAGATCAAGACAGGATTAAGGCATGTCCATTCTTTGGACAAAACTATAGCTTATATAGCTAAAAAGGATAACATATTTGAGATCATTAAAGGCATTGCCTCAAAAGCAGGACTTCCGACCCCTAAGCCCTAACAGACTTCTGGAACATATCATTCTAATTGGAGAGATGTAGAAAGGAAACGCTGGGAAGGTCTTGCCCTGCAAGGGCATGGTGTAAGTCTCCAAAGCTCAAAATCTGCCAACCACCGGTTACCTAAACCAGTAGGAATGAAGGCCCACCACTGGGTGAAGTGTCTTGCTGTAAGGGCAAATGTATATCCCACAAGAGAAGCCCTCAGTCGAGGGAATTTGAGTAAGAGCAAAGAAGCTGCTAAATGCTGGGGATGCTCGGCCCCAAGAGAGACCCTTAGCCATCTTAGCGGTCAATGTCCCAAACGAAAATCAATGAGGACACGACGTCACAATAAGATCTGTGACTATTTAGTAGCCGAAGCTGTAAGTAAAGGGTGGAAAGTGATTCAAGAACCAACCATTGAGACAGGCAATGGTGAACGTCGGACACGGGATCTGATCTTCCACCGTGATGATAAAGCGGTGGTGGTCGACGTGACGGTCCGATATGAACTCATGTATAGCTCCCTAGAGGAAGCATATAATTCCAAGGTCGCCCGCTACCAAGACCTCGCACCAAAAATTAAAGATCTAACTGGCGCAACTTCCGTTGTATTTCACAGCCTACCAATCGGTGCCCAGTATCCTGAAAACACGAAGTTCTGGCGGACCTGGATATAAGATTTAAATATTTTGAAGAGTTCTTGTGCCGACGTACAATGCTTTACACCCTAGATGTGTTGTGGAAGGCGAATAATGAAGCACACCTCGCCTGGTAACGTCGATTACCATCCACAACTCATCAACGATTTAGTTCATTCATGCGTTTTCACTCCGGCATCTGTCGGTATCGTCGACCCTGACGTAAAATTGAATAATTGTATAATATCGATAGCCAAATGCCTCGTCATCTAATTAGTGACGCGCATGAATGGATAAACGAGATTCCCACTGTCCCTATCTACTATCTAGCGAAACCACAGCCAAGGGAACGGGCTTGGAGAAATCAGTGGGATTTGTACTGTACAAACCTGTGTTACAGGTTTAGTACCCAAGACAGAGTTAGATCTTACAGTTTAAAGTATGCCATAATGGTTTGTACAGTACGCTTTGTTTATACACATGGAATATTGTTATATCTTGTACCCTTCTGAAATTCGTAGTCAAGCAATTTGCTCCAACTTCACAACACTGTCTCTTGACCTAAAACTATGTATTTGGATCTTCGAGTGAGTGCGTGTTATCTTCAAAACTTAAAACTTTTATTTGTTTGAAAGTAACAAAATTGTCTCTGTAACCAATAACAAAGTTTGTTTTTATTGATATTTTACAAGATTGATTTTGAAGTTAAACACTTCTAGGGCAAAAGCCCCAACTCATCATTTGTATTTCAAATGCATGCCTTTATAAGGTGTTGATTGTGTTTAAGGAATTGTTAATATAAAACACAAGAGACCATTCCAAGTTTTATCTAAACCTGTATGGACACCTGACTTGGGTATGTATCCACTGGTGAATATACAATTCAACCATTACACATCCATACTGTGGATATTCAGGGACCTCTGAGAACCTGAGCTGAGTTTATCTACCAGTAAATATAAAATGGCTTGGTGGTTATGGCTATTGTACCTTATTCACAATCCACGAGTCTCTTGTTCAAGTCTCATCTCTGAATGTGCTCACGTTGTCAATCATGAGGTTATTGTAATCTAACAGAGTATCCAAAGTATGGATGTGTAATGGTTGAATTATATATTTACCAGTGAATTCATACCAAAATCATGTATTGACTGTTTTCACTATAGTTTATCATTCCGACATTACATAACAGTAAACGTGGTAGATTTGGGCATAACTGAAAATGATTATTCAGTAAAAACTGGAACAGTATGCATCTAGACCTTCCAGGTCTTACATTGAATCTGAAACCAGACTCAAATAAATTGAATATTTCGGATAACTTTTCCTCATGATTATCCTAACTTAATGTATTTATTGTATTTAAACTATATAATTGATAAGATAATAGAACGGAAACTGCCCACACAAGAAATTTTTTTTATTGGTAGGGAAACATAAGAACCTATTGTAATATTATACATAATTAGTCGTCGATGTCACTAGTTAAAAGTTATTCATGCAATCATTCTATCTTAATTAAAAATGTAGTTAACTAAAACGAAACGTACCTCAAAAGGGTAATTTATCAAAACAATTCCGACGGCTCAGGTTTCCCATATTAAGAATAAAACAAGTACTACTTAAAAAAAAAATTTTCATGAATAAACAAAGTAAAACCAACACATTTGTCGTGTAAAGAACAATTAGTGTAATCCAATGTTTACAACAGACATAAAAATTTCTTGCCAACAAATCTACAAAATATATCGAAACCCTCTGTAACAATCAACTTTTTTTAAAAAATTTTAATGCCAGTTGCTGAGTGAGTGACCTCTAGCAAACTACACATTTTTCGAGAGCGTTCCGCCAAGTTACAAGTCGTAACTGACAGTACAAAGCCTCAAAATGTTTAAATAATGAATTATAATCAATTCGAATATTTTACACTGTGGAGTGAAATGCTGGGTGATCAGTTAAATATAGCATGTTTGGCGTTAAAAGGTAATTTGTTGCTAGTATTAAGATACTTTGTTGATTTTTTAGTGAACGATGATAGATGGCGAAAGATAGTTGAGTGAACTAACGAAATGATAAAGGAATTTGTTTTTTGTTGAATTTCGCGTAATTGAGGGTTATTTGTGGTAGCCGTCTCTAATTTCGGAATGAGACAAGAGAGAAGACATGTTAGTCAATATTACCCATCCCATCTCTTTTGATACTCTTTACCAATAGTGGAATTGACCATCATATAGCCCTCCATATTTGAAAAGTTAGGCGTGTTTGGTGACGTGATTCGATATCACGACCCGGATACTGGGACCCAAATGCCCTAACGACCAGCCCGTATCAATATTCAAAAACTTAAAAGAGAAAAATATTTTACCGGAATATCTTTAGAATTTTTGTTGTTATTAATGCAAAGCTAGTAATCTAGAATAGTCATAAAACTACAGGATGAGAAGTAACCACCCACTGTCAATTCTCGAGGTACTCTTGTCGGATGGAATCATTGAATTTGACCCTCATTCTTTTAACGCACCTACTACCATAAAATATGAAGAAAAAATTACACTTCTTGCGTTAATGGGCCTTCAACCAAGAATCTATAGTTCGACACGCTAGGGACTCGGCAAGTTTATTCTTCATCAAAATATTAAAAAAAAGCGAAGTTTGTTGTTTTTTTCTCTCCTACGTATCTTTGTTTTTCCCTAACAGGAGCAGTCTGTTTAATTTTTAATTATTTAAACAGTAAACAATGCATTGTTACAATATGAAATTGTATAGAAATGAAGTATTTGCACCAATCAGTTCGTGTTAAAAATAAATTCCGTGATTGGAAAATATTAAGTTTTATTATACGTCTTTATGGGTTTCATTATACATGTAGTCTCCTGCCGGTACAGCAGCAAGTCTATGGATTTATCATAAAATGATAAAATACTAAAGTCAGGGGTTCGATTCTTCTCGATGGACTCAGCAAATAGTCTGTGGCTTTGCTTTAAGAAAACTCGTACGCGTTCACGGAAAACGTTTTCAAAACCGGTAAACATAGTCTTGTGACTTTTCGTTCACAGTGTAAGCTTAAAAAAAAAAACTTGTGTAGATTATAAGATCTCAAATAGCGAGTATGACCAAGTGGTCAGGACCACTGTGCAGCTTTGCGCGAAATTCAAAACAAACTTATAAAAAAATGATCCTACATATCACACTAAATTACTTAAAGAAAAACTGGATAAAAATTTATTATGTGACCAAGACGGATACTGCATATACGATGTTTATTGTCCTAAACACATCCCCCAAGTGAATATATATATGAGAAAAAATAAAATCAGGCCACCTAATTAGCTATACAAAACCCTACATTAGTTTGAGATTAAATCAGAAACGTATTTAGGGTTTATGTGCAAATATTTTTAATTTAAGCCTGTCACTTTTGAATGTGTAACGTATTATTGAACTGTCAATGAGAAGTAATATCTCTACTCGAATGTATCTGAAACCTATACATGGACATTGCCGTGAGAGGGGCCCTCATGTAGTATTTCCGTACAACAATGTACAGAAAAGATTTATGCCTAGATCAAGAAGAAGGAACAAGAATTATCTTGAAAGCTTTCGCTTTCACTTAGTTCTCATGTTACTTAATGAGGATTCCATTTCTTATAAACAACGCATTACAGCAAAATTATTTTAGAGAGAATGAACTTGGTAGGAACGCAGTATTAGCCAGTAAGTAACTAGCGTTATTCGTATTTAATGATACAACGTTAAATATAAAATTAGAAAGATTGGTTTCAAGATTTTTAGGTGCTTAACGTTTCAGTCAGACAACCATCTCCAGGTATGCTACGTAAGTCAGTTTCAGTCAGACAACCATGTCCAGGTGTGCTACGCAAGTTAGTTTCAGATTTCCTCGCATGCCGTAGCTGACTTTTTTTTCTCCAGAAGTTTGCACAAAATTAGACGAATACTAACTGTGGTTAAACGCTCCTAATTTTGAATTAACAGACTATTGAGAATACAGCTGATCAACAGCGCCTACCACCAACTCTCGACCTTGTGTCTGATAGAATAGTGGGATTTTACCATTCCTGCGATAGCATACTCAAGATCCTAAAATTGGGCCGGCATGGCCAAGCATATTAAGGCGTGCGACTCATAATCTGATGGTCGCGAGTTCGCATCCCCGTCGCGCCAAACATGATCGCCCTTTCAACCGTGTGGGCATTATAAAGTAACGGTCGATTCCACTGCCAAGAGCTGGTAAGCGTGTTACTGAGTCTGTTGACATTGTATTATCAGTGTTGTAATTATCTTTGAACAAGTATTATTCCTTTATGATGAGATTATTTTGTTGTCTGATTTTTGCTGTTGATTGTTTTAATTACATTACACTGTGACGTTGAAGGAAACTGGTCATTAAATGTTATTATACAATATTTCCCTTTAAACCTGGCCTCTGAGAACAACTTTAAACTTAGTTTCATGGATTTGCATACTGGTACACCAGGCTGTGCTTTGTTCTACATTCATTATTTTCAAAGAGTTCAATGTAGCGGTTGGACAGAAAGAAAACACGTAATGCAACAATTAACTGATAAATAACATGTAACATTCAACCAAACGGATATACACATATTAGATTAAACTTTATTCTCCGTAAACCGACATTGAAAGCGCAACTTAACAAAGATTAGTAAAACTGTTATTTAAAAAAAAGTGGAATAGGGAGCGTCTAAAAAGTTCATAAACAATATTACTCTTTCAAGCCTACAACCAGGGATTCTTAACAATTAAACAAACTAGGGTAGAAATAATGTTTACATTATTTTCTTAAACTATAAATTTCTATTCTGACTCTACTAAAATTGATAAGTACTGTGGTCATGGGGTCAAACATAGGGATTTGGGTGACAGTTTTCATTGTTTTTATCTGTTTGAACTCTTGGTATTGTTTTTGGTTCTTGCATATCAATTTCGTGAAATGTTAATTGTACAAAATTCGCAAACATGTAACGTTTTTAAAGAAAACTTCGTGTATATTTTTGTCGTTCTTTGTAAGCTTCATTCCGAAACGTCTGAAATTATTAGTAAATATGTCAATACAATAAAACTCTTGGTATTTATATTCATAAATATAAATGTTATATTTAGTATTAATATAAAGCTTTTCCTCTTTGTAACACTATATCAAAATAAGAATTTCACAATTTGCCTTAAAGTCGCAGATGCATTGTTCATTTGAGGCATTATGGGATATGTTCTGAAACTATTTCTTGAAGTCTTAAGCGTTTTGTGTGTTTTAGTTTGTTTGTTTGTTTGTTTTGGAATTTCACACAAAGCTACTCGAGGGCTATCTGTGCTAGCCGTCCCTAATTTAGCAGTGTAAGACTAGAGGAAAGGCAGCTAGTCATCACCACCCACCGCCAACTCTTGGGCTGCTCTTTTAACAACGAATAGTGGGATTGATCGTCACATTATAACGCCCCCACGGCTGGGAGGGCGAACATGTTTAGCGCGACGCGGGCGCGAACCCGCGACCCTCGGATTACGAGTGCACGGATTAACGCGCTAGGCCATGCCAGGCCTATGTGCTTTAGTAATCGTTACATGGGTAAGCAACGAGTACTGGAAAGTGGGGTTATTAAAACATTTCTTAATTGTTGAACCATTCCAACAAGCCCCTGGATTGAAATCTGAGATAACAATATTTTGAAGTTCCATATTTTATGCTGTAATAATAATAAAGTTTTAAACCAATCATAAATATATTACATTTACTGTCACTGTTGCTGAGAGATTGGATGCGTGATAAATGTATAGAGAGTAACTTGCTAGGACTAACTAAACAAGTAAAGCAGGTCACTCAAGCTTTGGTCACAATATAGTTTTCCAGTTAATCTAAATGTTTCTTATGTATACATCCCCAAAACAGCTCAGCAGTAACTCTGAGGGTCACACCACTAAGAAGCTGTTTTCGAAGTTCATGGTATGTCTGACACGGCATATGTAGCCCATCGTTAAAAAACAAACAAACAAACCGTGGCAGTAATTTAGTTTTAAAGTAAACTTTTCCAACTGGGGTGGTCAATTATATGAATATACCCATTTGTCTCGCTTGCGATGGAATTTTGTGGTTTTTCCATTGTTTTTTAATTAGGGTTGGGGTGTTTTTATTTTTTCCACAGTGGGTATTTGGATTAAAATCGTGGTTGTTTCAGAAAAGTGCCGAGGAAAGGAGACGTCCAGCCAGATCAAGGAAGCCCAGAGAAGACGGTCAACGTTGATGGCATTGGCTACAGAAGATCGGTGCCGTGGAATAGCGGGAGAACGAAAATAAACAAGACGACAACTAGAAATCGACAAAGCATCCATCAAACGTTCCGTGATCAGGATCACGAGGTAACAAGGATCAATAGATCCAAGACCACTGCTGTGATCGATGAATCCAAAAACTTAAGTAGAGACACTCCCTATTCATGCACAAACAGAAGGTCAACAGTACCTTCAAACAAGGGAACTTTTTGTATTTAATAAAATGTTGTAATGATCGACAAATATTAAGTCTTCTAAAAACAAGAAATTTTAAAAACGTTGTACAAAAAAATTATAATAGCACGAATTCATCATAACGTTATTTTGGCGTTTCGCTTTTTTGTAGTTTTACATCACGATAGAAAGCAAATATATTATGGATTTATTACCTCTGCCATACAAAGTGGATAAAGATTATGTTTGTCAGCAATATTTCTTGAGGAACAATGGGATGAATTATGACAAAAGTTGATATACAATTTGGCCGTGATCCATGCTTAGACATGATTACGTTTTGAATGGTCAAGGTCTTAGCAAGGTCACGAATATCCATGTTAACATGGGAACTGATTTTTCACACTGTTTTTGCTCTATATATCAGCCAAAAACAGTCAGATTTTGATGATATTTGGTGGACTTGTGTAAAGTATTATTCCTTGTTGTCCTTCCAAAAATGACATGTATCTGTTGATAACGACAGATATACGGACTGTTTTTTTATGTTTTTTAAGATGGGTTACAGAGATATCGCTGTTGAATGCCCCTTCTTGTTGTCTTGTTCTTTGAATACATTTGTCATTGATTCTATCGTTCTGTGTATGTGTCACGGTTTTTATATTAATAGAAAGTATGTAATAATATAACAGAATTATATGTCCTTGAAACTCGTTGTTCATAAATTATCTTGTAATCCTCGTTTGGTGATGTGTGTGTTCTGTTTTCTGGTAATTATAATCCGATACTAATATTGATTATTTGGAATTGAGCACAAAGTTACACAGTGAGGTATCTGTGCTCTGCTCACCACAGGTTTCCGGCACTGTGAATCCGCAGGCATACCACTGGGGGACCGAAACTGTAAGTAACTACGTCATGGAAATTCTCCCATCCAGCCAGATATTAAACTAAATTGTCATTGTTTTTATTTTCCTCATATAACTACTTAATCATTTTCTGTGTTTTTGTTGTTGTTTTGTAATATATTTTAAACCTACTTGTTGTAAGTAGCTTAATTTCAGCACTACGAGTTTCCATGAAATTTGAAAGGATGTTGTTTAGGCCCAGCTTTCCGCAGTAGATAAGGGAATTAATTTTCTTATTCTAGATCGCTTAAAAATGACACAGGAGACTGGATGTCGTTCAGTCACTGATTTCCATGAATCACCATTTTTATAACCCCATCTACACTGTGTGAGGTTTAAATCTGGGTATTTTACTTTTGTGTTAAGAGTCTATTTACAACATTTAATGGGAGTCTAACCCTGAAAATATATATACAAATAGTGGCATGTACGTGCTTTTTATGTCAGCGTTTCAGTTTTCAGTCATGATTTTAAAAATAGTAACGCGGTTTCTTTGGAAAAAAGACGCGTGTTTCACACTGTCTAAAAGTGCATAAAACGTCAAGCATTTTACGGTTCTTCTGTCTATCTACCTATTTATCTGTGTTACGTTAGTTTAATTAATATATAATGGTTATATATGTACCACCTTATTTTATTTTCCGTGACTTTAAAAACTGATAAAAGATGCCAAAAAGAATATTATAATTGTAGAGGTTAATTGTGGGTTAACATTTAACTCAGGAGAGGGCGTGCTAAAGGAACAATATTAACGTCAGCTTGGTGAATTTTGAGATAGGTTCTGTCAGCAGGTGTTAGTTAATGTAGGAAATCTGATATCGAACGTTATCATAATAAAAAATAGTTACGTATCTCTGAAGGTAATCAATCACACTGGCGGCGGAAAAGGGTTTGCCTGGTCCTTATTCTATTCATTACCTTAGCAACAGTATTGATTTTTTCCCTGTCCACCCTTGAAACGAATGTTGCGTGGCTCGTACTGAACATCACCCCAATTGCTTGCAGAAGACTGTCAGAAATTGGATAAACATTTATATAAAGAGTTCAGTTAAATATGTATTAACCAAAGAAGAAACCTCCAAGTAAAGAGAAAGTACGTTCTGTTATGTTTGTGTGAATTCAAAAAAAATTGTTATTCTGTAAAGATCTGCATGTGTTCGTGGATTCAACTAAGGTCGGTCCATGATAGCAAACCATTCTATCAAAAGGTTGCTATGGCAACTGAATGAAGTTGCCAAACGTAAAACTTGTGTAAATAAGAGGTAAGGGAGCACTATTAGAATTAGTAGAGAAAATTCTCTAAAAACATTTTTCTTTAAAATACTAAAATTGTTAAGAAAAATTTCTAAATACGTTTTTTCTAATATTAAAACTAACAAAAATTCTCTAAATACATTTTTTATAACTGTGCAAATATCTTAAATTGTACATAATTCTGCTTAATTTTATGTTTCTTGCCTTAAAAGCTAATTAGGTGAAAAATTCGATTGTGCTCTTGTATCGCCTGTTGCACTGTTGAATATTTTCTAGTTAAAATTTATATTATTATTACTGGCTGAACCATCAAAGTTTAAAGATTCGATCATGTCAGTCTCTGTGCCTCTTGCTAACGTAATTAATTTTATCTATCGCGAACATTTGGGTTCGTAAGTAATGACAACCGTAGCGTTGAATCCAGGAAATAGAAAGTCACAATACAAACACTAACACATACATATTTACAGGCACTCCTGTATAAAATCGTATCCTTTATCCTGTGTCTGTATTTAACAGAAAGGTAGATTGTTAGATTCTCTTTTTTTCTGAGGTTAATATGTCAATCAGTTTAATTTTTTTGTTTTATTACTTAGATTATTTATGATATTTAAATTAAATGTGAACTTTTTTTCCTAGCCAAAATTATAACTTTATTTCCTTTGACCGCAACGTCTACTTACGAATGGAGGTTATGCAATGTCCAGGTCACGGATATGGACAAAGTCTCACTGAACACTGCTGCCCAAAATATTAAGGCCAATGAACATATAGAAAAAATATGTATTTTGCGTTGTTAGACTCGACTACTTATTTGAGTAGAGCTTCGAAAGATGAAAATAAGAAAAGGGAAAATAAAAATACAAAACTTTTTTAGTATTTAATAGGGAAAATGTGAACACTGTGAAATTAGTCTAAATACTAGCTGGTCAAAAGTTTAAAACCATATGAAAGATAAATCCTAAATAGAGTAGGAAATGTCCAACAAGAGGTCCCAGTAGTGAGTTGCACGGCAGTCATTGCGAATAACTGCAAACATTCGCTTTGACATGGTCAATATAAGCGTTTGCAGAAGGTTTGCTGGAATGTTATTCCAAGTGGTGAAGATGGATTCACGAAGATCATGCACTGTTTGGAATTGACGTCCATTTCTATAGACTTCCCTTGACATCCACCCCCAAACATTTTCAATGGGGTTCAGTTCGGTCGAACACGTTGGATGATCCAAACAAATCATGTTATTCGCCATGAAAAAGTCCTTTGTCCTGCCGGCATTGTGGATTGCAGCGTTGTCCTGCTGAAAGGTCCAGTCATTTCCAAAAAAAGCGAGGGCCTTCAGTCAATAAGGATGCTCTCTCCATCCCAATGTAGAAAGAGTGAGCATGTTTGGTGGGACTGGGATTCGAATCTCCGACCCTCTGATTACGAGTCGAGTGCCTTATCCACCTAGCCATGCAGGGTCCAAATCAAACCAAATATATGACAGTTCAATTAATGTAAAGAAAACTGAGCAATTATTGCCCACATTTGAAACGTTTCAAACATTTCTTGAATATTTATAAAAATTAGAGAAATTTTGGTGGTCGACTTCATTTGATTACCGCATTTAGGTCTTATAATTTTTCACGAAATATGTATTGTATACTTTATCAAAGTAATGCCAATTCTTTGCAACAGTGTGCAGATATTTGCGAAACACTGTATTTATGAATACGAATGCAACATCAGTAATCAACAATTGGTTTGTTTTAAGGCCTGGCATGGCCAAGCGCGTAAGGCGTGCGACTCGTAATCCGAGGGTCGCGGGGTCGCGCCCACGTCGCGCTAAACATGCTCGCCCTCCCAGCCGTGGGGGTGTATAATGTGACGGTCAATCTCACTATTCGTTGGTAAAAGAGTAACCCAAGAGTTGGCGGTGGGTGGTGATGACTAGCTGCCTTCCCTCTAGTCTTACACTGCTAAATTAGGGACAGCTAGCATAGATAGCCCTCGAGTAGCTTTGTGCGAAATTCCAAAACAAACAGTTTGTTTTAAAACGAGAGTCATGATCATGTGGGTAAGACGTTGTCCTGGATCCTAGTAGCCCGTAATATTATCTTTCCAATTAAAAAAAAAAAAAGATTATTTTTATTACCAACAAGATGATGAAAAATCATTAGTTAATAATTTACAATTCAAGAAAAATATTGGAATAACTACAAGGCCTAATGTGATTTCTTCTGTTTCATAAAGCTGGAAGAGTACAAATTTGTGTCATAACTGTAACATTTAGGAATTTTACACTTCCATAAATATATAATTTTATATACATATATGAATGTATTTCATTATTTGAGGTCATGTTACATTTATTTATTTGAAATTCTGGTTCCCGTGTTCTGTATGGACTTCTTGGTAACCAGACGTTGAGTGATCATAAACATGTACTGATTATTTTACACGGTTGAAAGTTGTATATGTCAATGGCCAGAACCTCAACGGGTGATACAGATACTTGTCTAAACTGGTATGAATTGGTGTCTTTGCCTTGTAAGTACAGGGTGGTCGCTAGAAAAGCGGAAAATTTGTCAAACAGCTATTTATTTTTACAAAGAATAACTTTTACAAAGTTTTTTAAAGGCATATGTTATATTGTATGATGTACGTAAACTTCCACTCAGATACTCAAAATTATTAAAATCATGCATTTTATTCATGATGTAAAGAAATCAAAATAGAAATGAGTAAGCACGCATTTTATTCATGATCTCATCTGATCCTCAAATTTTCCGCTTTTCTAGCGACCACCCTGTATTAGTTAGAATAGTTCTCGCAGTGTGCAACATTTTATCTTATTTTGACATTTTTGTTTGAATTTTGACGATAGTCTTTGGTCTGTGGAATAATTATTTCTGTATTTGTCTTGTGTGAGTGTGTATGGAAAACTTTTCACCTAAGCAGACAAGAGTCAAGGGAAGCTGCAAATCAACATGGAAAATATAAACTTACATCATTGTAAATAAAAACTGTTCATTTGTTCATTTTTGTTTCCTTGCAGTGCTGTATACAGTAATACTACGTCTTTATCAGTAATATGCAATGTTTTACTGATCGCTGTAACTTTAACAATCATATTGGAATTAATAACTAAGTTGGTGAAAATCACAGAGTTTGTTTAAATATACCCACTCTGCACCCATCCCGGATCATTAAGTGTTTTTGGATTTCGTCGAAGACAGCTTTTTTACTCTTACGTGCTTTTTTTACCCTCCATACATTACACAGAAGAAACTAATTACAGTAACGAGATGTAAGCGTACTTAATAGATTGTTACCTGTCATTGTAGCTAGGTAGTTTCACGACAGACCAATAGCAAAGATCATAAATATTTCCCAATAACGTGCTTTTATTTATGGAATTACTCGGAACACCGTCTCTATATCTGAAGGGTTCTCGTGACTAAGTAATGACGTTTTAATGGCTTAAGTGATCACCTTCGTGAGACTAATACAAAAGACTTTTGCTATTATTATCCCGTGCTTAAACAGTTCATTTTACCTTTGAGACTGTTATGTCTAAAAATCATTTATGTTTGAGTACAATGAGCTATATATGCTGAGCCCATCTCGGAGATTGTAACTGAAACAGGAAATTCGTAGCTGAAAGAGAAAGTTCACATGAAAGTCTACTGGCTTTAGTGTTGCTACAAGAAGCCTTTTGTGTTTACTTTCTTCTTTTGGTTTTAGCAGAATCATTTACATCTCGTTACGTCTCGAACGGTAATTTATATAGACACAATCTTAATGATGCAGAAGATTGAGTGAAAAATGAAGCTAGTCACTGAATTGTGTAAGAGCTCGTACATAGTTCCAAAAATCGATAAACTGCTCGGGTCAATAACACAAAACTTTAATGTTTGATATCAATTTATTTCAACACGTTATGAAAAGTGGGGGCTGGGAGAAAGAGTGAATAAATTATGTTTGTTCTGAATTGAGCACAAAGTTACACAATGAGTTATCTGTGTTCTGCTTACAGACATGCATGCCCTTGTGCCACTGACGGGCAAATGAATAAAATAATTAGGGTTTTTAAGCATCTAAAATGTGCTACTGACGCTTTTGTTACAATCGCAAATCGACAGATTTCGTAATTAATTATTATTTTGAAGAAGTAGAAATGAAAATTGAAACGAGTGGTATTCGAACCAGTGATGTTTAGATACTAGAAGCTTAGGGACCAACTAGTGACTTGGAGCATGGTTTACATTCTTTAATTATTTTTGCTTTAATTCTTTGAAAAACCTTTTGTTGTTTTTTTATATAAAGTTAGAGAATGGGCTATCTGCACTTTTTCAGTGCGTGGAATCGAACCGTGGATTTTAGCATTCTTTGGGAAATTCTTGTCTGTTTTGTTGTTGCAAAATGTTGCACTGTATCCGAATTCTGGCATTTTAATCCATAGAGCTGAGCTTATCTCAAGAAGTAAATATGTAAAAAAAAAGTTGTTTCTGTGTCACTGGGAAAAAATTAATTATTTTTTTGAAATTTGAAATGTTTTCCGGTGGAACAACGATAAGTGTACAGACTATTTGTAAAACCCAGAGCTCAGGTCCTTATGTTGAACACAGCAGATAGTCCAATTTGTCTTTGCACTAAAACAAACAAATTCAAAATACTAATTTCTGAAGGACAGTGTATTATAAATGATTGCCCGTTTTTGTAACTGACTTGTAAAACTTTGATTTTGTGTTTTGAAGATCGAACGTTCCCCGCTGGGGCAGCGTAAGTCTTCGGATCTACAACGCTAAAATCAAGGGTTCAATTCTCCTTGGTGTACACAGCAGATAGCCCCATATGGCTTTGCTATATATTCTACGTATTAGAAGTTGTTAGTCTAACTGAATTTTACAAATTATTTTATGAATACTCCACGAATTCATTTCATGAATGGTCTTAATTTTTTTAATTAACTCCAAAATGAATTTACCGACGTTTGACTGCCTTGGCTGTACTGTTTTGCCTCTTTGTTGGTCAAACTTGATTTCGCAAAGTTTATTTATTTTAGTTACCTGTGAAATATAAGGTTAGGATATATTATGGAATGAGGGTGGTAGTATTTGCTCCATTATGTTTCCTGGCTGTACAGTAACTCTCTTTATATTAAGTTGTCCAGAAATAAATATAGGAATTCTCATGATGACATTTAGGTACTGAATATTGAGTAACTTTACATTGGTTGGTTTAATCCAACATTTGTTACTTACAAGGTGTCTTAATCATCTGCTGTTTCATTTCTACTCAGAGTAAGTTTCACAACACCCAAAGCAGCATGGACACGAAGAACTTCTGTCTGATTTTACTCTATGACTTCAAGCTTGGACTAAAAACCACCAAAATTACATGGAATATCAACCAGAATTCAGCCATGGATCTGTTATTGAACGTACAGGTTTTGACATGGAGGTGAAAGTCTTGAAGACCACGAAGGTCGTGGAAGGAAGCAAATGAAAACAGACAGATTCTCACACAACAGTACATGAGCTTGTAGAAAAGCTAGGCACCAGCATATCAAGCATGACCAACCACCAAAGTGTGATTGTAAAGATGAAAAGTTAGATGAGTAGGCTCTGCATGAGCTGACTGAAGATCAACAAAAATCAGTGTTATGTGACCTGTCAAGGATGACGCTCCGAAAATGGAAAGAATTAGGAATCGAGGTTTTCCTCGTCCACCTTATTTCCCAGACCTTTCCCTTACAGATTTTCATTTTCTCAAGCACTTTGACAGCGTGTTGAATACTTTCAAAACCAGGCAGCTGCAGAAGAACTTTCAGGGAGCTCATTGACCATAGAAACTCTTGATTTATACAGCAGGGATATAAACAGCATAGTTACACGTTGGCAAAAGTATGTTGAAGCCAACTGTGGTTATTTTGATTAAAGCAGTTGAAGAACGACATTTATTTTTGGACATCCTAATAAAATAGGTATTTAGGGACACTGTATGAGATGCTTGTTTACACAAGTGTTGAGAAAAACATCTCTTTTTGTGTGTTAGCAAGATAGGTAACGGTTCTATTATATTAACGGATTTCGGTTGGCACTTGTTTTAGTTCATGCTTTAGAGTCAAATGTCAGACTTTTCCGACTTGTAATCCGAGGGTCGCTGGTTCAAATACCCGTCACACCAAACATGATCTCCATTTCAGGCGTGGGAGTGTTATAAAATTAGGGCCAACCCCCCTATTAGTTGGTAAAATGGACGGCAAGAGCTAGCGACAGGTGATGACTAGCTGCCTTCCCTCTAGTCTTACACTGCTAAATTAGGGACGGATAACGCAGATAGTCCTCGTGTAGTATTGCGCGAAATTAAAAAAACGAACAAACAAACGGACTTTTCCGTTAATTTGTTTGTTAAATACAGCTTACAATGAACATATGGTAGAGTAAATAAAGTCTTAAACTTACCAGGCAATTTATCAAATACAGTTAACTGTTTTCTATTTGTTTGTAGCTTTATTTAGATACGTTACATATGTGTCACAGTAGTATGCCAAACAACACATCTTACTGGTAGTCTTAGGAAACGCAAGTTTTTAACAAGCATGAATTAGCAAAGTGAGATTTATTGCCCAATTTTACTTATCAGTTTTACATGACATTTGGAATACACGTTCGTTTTATGGTATGTCCATATTGCATCGTTATTTATACGATTTACCCTATATTATATGAACATGTTCGTTGTTAAGATTCATTGACATTGTATGTATTATTACGAATTTTATTGGATAAGCGTTAACCTTTGTTATCAACGTAATACTAAGTTTGTTATAATCTATCAGTGTTATATGTATAGTTGTGATGTTTGTTGAATGAAAGTTAATATTTATTTTGGTTTGATTTAAACTTTGCGCAAAGCTACACGAGGGTTATATGCACAAGCCGTCCCTAATCTAGCAAGAACAAACTAGATGGAAGGCAGCTTGTCAATACCACTCACCGCCAACTCTTGGGCTATCTTTTTTTTATATAAAAGAATAGTCGGGCTGACTGCCACATTATAACACCCCCATGAGAGTAATCGTTTATAACTAACGGTGTGCAACTTTGGTGTTAACGAGAAAGAATTATTGCTGTCGATGTGACGGGGAATCGAAGCTGCAGATTACGCATCGGGCGCTCTAACCAAATATTTGTTTTGAAGAGTCATTTTATGCAAGTAGTTTCGGATATTTGATGTAAGCAAACATTTCAATTTTACATAACTTACGGTTTAGAAAAAAGTAAAACTACGTTGCAAAGAGATGTTTCACATCAACAAATTTGTATTATTATGGTACTTTCTCTGTATTAGTCAAACACATCTGTTGATAAAGTTTATTATGTTTATCGTTTAGGTTACTCCAAAGTGCGAACCGAATATCGAATGGCCATGAAAGAAAAGGTCTCTTCTCTTCACCAAAAAGTTAGTCCAGATGTTGTTTCTTCGAAAATTAATTACGTCACTTTACCTAATGTACCTGAAAACACATCTCCTCATGCAATGGAAATACAGAGTCATCTACCGGAAAGGCAGAAAAGAATCCGTACTCGCAAAATGTCAGGGATTATTAATACTGGATATGTGCCTAACTCTGAAGAATTTTCTTTCACTGAAAGTGAGTTATAACACGTGGGTATATATTACCGATTGTAATATAAAAATGTTTAAGCTTTAACGGGATACAGTTGTAGCGTTAACGAGGCCAATTTCTTATTGTTACTGATAAAAACTAGAAATTTGTGTTTTTTATAATATAATTTATCTCTCTTAAGTATCACTACGGTCATTTAGATTGGTAAACACTGATTTAAACAGTTATTGTTGTATTTTTAATAACCAAAATAACAGAACAAATTTACCATTACGTTAATAATATTGTGATCTGGAAAGAGTACACCCTAACTTTATTATTTGTAACTAACTGAAATAAATGACTTTTGAGAAATAAACAGAGGTAGAAAAGTACAGTCGAGGCAGTCAAACGTCAGCAAATTAATTTGCAAACCAAACAAAATTAAAATCATTCATGAAATAAGTTTGTGGTGTATCCACAGTATAATTATTAGTAAAAAAAAAAAGTTAGCTTAACAATTTCTAATATGTAAAAAAAGCCAGCACGTTTTGGTAACACTGCGTTCCAGTAATGGCTGTTATGTTGCTTAGCAACAAAATTATAACCTATTATTGTTGTTAGTCGCTGACTCGTATATAGGTTAGATATCCACAGTACTCAACTGACCAACTGCTGAAATGGACGGCAATTACTGACGAAATATTACACTGATTATTGATTAGTTTAGTAACTCTGTTGTTCCGTAGATAACTCACTCTAATAAATTAATTCACTAACCGTAGCTTAACTCGTTTTGTTTGTTTCTGTAGCTCAAAGTTTTCCTAAACCTTGGAGAAGGACATTACACATTTCTAGATGAAAAATTTGTACAACAGTATTGTAATAATGTCATCGGTAACTGTCAAAGTTATCCGTTTGATGAAACTGACAACAATTAGCGATATGTGTATCTAATCAAAATCATAGTTGTAGAAAAACAAAGTGCGGTCAAAAAAGCGATTGAACGCGCAACTTAGAGGAATTAAATCCAAACTGGTAAGCTACACTTATAACATTGATAAGAATTTAGCCAGGCTGCGTTTTGTGTTCAACTAAGGGCCGCATTAAAACAAAATAACTCGGGTATTTTTATTAACTTTTTGTCAGTACACACTAACAAACCACAGCCAATAAGAAAATTACACTCGACAGTAACCAACATTAGCTTTATGATTACAGCCCTATCCAGATCTGTACATTACAGAAAAACCAGAGTATTTAAATCACTAGAACAGTGCTAATGGTTTCCTTTATACTAACGCCATGGAATTTAGATTAACGGTTTCTTGTCATCGCTCGCATTCATTTGGTACAGTTGAATCGAGCATCAGTCTTTCTGTTAATTTCTTACGCTAAACGCTCTTTAAATAGAATAATTTCGTAAAGTTTGACAGTGCTATGCTTAAAAGTTGTCAATGAATAATGACAGTCGGTCTGCATGATTCTTTTGAAAATTTGAGTTAGAAACTGCTAATTTACTTTGCTTGACCTGATAAATATATATGTACATGCATATACTTACACCTTATAGTTTTATTGATGTAAAACAGTCGTCTTTATTATCAATGACAAAAACTATAAATGGTTTCTTTTACTCGCAGTTGAAGCTGTTGTAAAATATCATACCGATAGCTCACGTGACATTTCGTGTAGGCATGCGCAAAGTTTTCGTCAAATTTAAGCAGTTTTTATTGAATACCTTTGTAGATGTGACTTATATCAAATTTGACACATAATTGTAGATTTTAAAGATTACCTGTATACTAAATTTGAAAAGAAACCCAGTAAAGTTAAGTATGTGTTTCTATCAAACAAAGTTTCCGTACTTTCGGTGCAAAAAGAAGAAAAGAAAAACTTCAATTAAAATTGATTATTTTATATCTCGTGTATTTCTACATGAATTGCCATGAAATTTTACATGTGAAGTAAGTGTCTAGTGGAACACATCCGCTGAAAATATGTGATAGTTTCTATAGAAATAAATCTGAGTTTATGGAAATATTTTAATTGTTTTTAACAATCTCGTAGTCATCCAGTATCATTAAGTGCAGTTACAGGTTACGTTATGTGTACATACGTGTATATATAATTTTGGTCTTGTAGAAGAAGGTAAGATATGCATCATCAAATTCAGTGGTGTACAGTAGTCACACTAAGTGCTTGACACGTGAGCTGGCCCGGCATGACCAGGTGATTAAAGCGTTCGACTTGTAATCAGAGAGTCGTGGGTTCGAATTCTCGTCACACCAAACATGGTCGCCCTTACAGCTGTGGGTGAGTTATAATGTGACGGCCAGTCGTTTTATTCGATGATAAAAAGTAGCCCAACAGTAGGTGGTGATGACTAGCTGCTGGCCCGGCATGGCCAAGCGTGTTAAAGCGTGCGACTCGTAACCTGAGGGTCGCGGGTTTGCATCCCGGTCGCGCCAAACATGCTCGCCTTTTCAGCCGTGGGGGGCGTTATAATGTTACGGTCCATCCCACTCTTTGTTGGTAAAGGAGTAGCCCAACAGTTGGCGGTGGGTAGTGATGACTAACCGCCTTCCCTCTAGTCTTGCACTGCTAAATTAGGGACGGCTAGCGCAGATAGCCCCCGAGTAGATTTGTACGAAATTCCAAAACAAACAAACAAACAGACTAGCTGCTTTCGCTCTAGTCATGCACTGCTAAATTGGGGGCGGCTAACACAGATACTCTTCGTGTAGCTTTGTGCGGAATCAAAAGACAAACGAACAAACAAATATGCGAGCTACAGACGATAGAACTATCTAACTGGGTAATGGCTTTTTTATGTATATTTTTGTCAGACAACATATTCAAGTCCACTTATAATGAACAGAAGTGCACTCACTTTTTAAACGTCACTTCAATGGAGTTTCGACTAATTTTACCAATCAACGCTTTATTTAGATGATTGA